>OZ001661.1:10000-1289291 GCA_963924145.1 Pyrausta purpuralis | reverse complement strand
TCTGTAACAGCTAATAATAAAGCTGGCTGGTTCGTAGCTCAAAGGATTAGCATAGCTATCCAACGCGGCAACGCAGCCAGCATCATAGCCTCCTTGCCGCAATGAAATGGTTTCGTTTTTGAATAGGTAGATTTTAAGTTATTTTTTTTTTGCATGTCTAAGTTTATTTTTTTATTTTTTGTTATTATTAATAAATGTCAATAAATAAATTATAATGATTAATTAAGCGTGGGTTATAAAATATTTGCTGTTACCTTATCTATTTAAAGTTCAACCCTTTCTGTCATCAAGTGATATTATTAGTTACTTGTTCTCCAAGTTATGTACATTTTTTATTGAAACCACATATACTCATCGCTTGGACCACATCAGTCCTTGGAAGCCTCCAGAGGCTACCTGGAGTGGTCGGGATATTTATAACGATATTACCGTAACCGTCGCAAATCTCTGCTATGATCGCGCCATTATTCTCCAAAATTAAACGCCTTGACCCCAATCGTTTTTTATTTTATGAAAAAAAAAGGGATTGGGGAGTTGATATATACATCAAGACAGAAACCACCAAGCTATGTTTCCGTTTTAGAGTTTTGGAAAAATTCCACTGACAGGAGCCTTGCTCTTAAATTAAATCAAGATCAAGAGAAAATTTGGCGTCAGTTTTTAAAGGTGAATAACTGTAGCACACATGATCTTTTCCCTGGCATTGAATGAAAAATAATATTTCCTAACAAGCCATTCAGCCATTGTCATGTACACTCACAATTACACAAAAAGTGCATTATTTATTTGAAAGTATTATATGAAAGTATTATATAATTAAGAACCTAAAAAATGCGCACGGGTGGGACTCAAGCTTACAACTTCTGGATTACCAATTGAGCTACTCCAATTGAGCTACCTAATTGTGATAGTATATCAATTTTATCTGGCCTCGAATTTCAGACGGTTTGTATTAATTTAAGATATATATAGGAAGATTTGTTATAACGTCAGTACTTTAAGAACACAATTTAAACATTTCGAGGATAAGCATCTTTCTCAATGATGACCTAGAAATCATGAATAAAACATATATTTAAGTTATTCCTAAAGCCTTTCATGTAATTCATACTTTTCGTCCATTTGACAAACCTTCACAAACCTGCACATGTTATATTACATCGAACAGCTTTTCAACAAAGTACTTACATAAAACTCTTGCGTAATACTGAGAAAAATGTGGATAGGACACTTACAAATAAAAGTTATGGGCACCTTTAACTTTCTGCTTAACGACCTTGAAGTTTTACAAAATGCCATATTGTAGGGAAGAATTTGCAAGGCTAATTTAAATTCAAAAACCGTAGCGAGATCGCTTGCGGGGGTGAGCGCTGCAAATACTTACACTTTAGCGTTACTTCTCAGTTTGATAAAGTAATTGTGAACAGATTTGAATGGGGGCAGATAGGTATTTGTTATTTTTGCAATTATGAGAGCCAACAATGTTGTTTGTGCTAGCATTTTAAGGAATAAGGATAATTTCTACTTTATGTATGCAGCCTAGCTTTGCTCGACTGACGTCTAAAAAAATATCAGTACCTATACGACAGACGGACTAACCGTTTTTTTAATGAATAATCACCTCTAGTACATATGCATCTTTACAGCCCACCTACTATCCTTTTTTGGCTTCTTTAACAAATCAAAAAGATGTTACGTGAGATTTTCTAAAATATCTTTTTCTTATCATAATTAATTTCATTCACAAATTCAAAATTATCATAAAATATTTCGTCCCATGAGCTGAGATGTGTCAATTTAAGTCAACATTATGTGACGTATAATCAAAAGATTTTGAGCAAGTGAAGCAAAAACTTATAACTCCCTGCTCTTTAGTCGTCGGGGGTTAAAAATAAGCCAAAACAAAACTAGCGCAACATATTTAGTTAGATCTTGCAACAGTGAAAATCATTTCCATCGTGAATGTAACAAGCCGAACCCCTGCATCTGTTCCAAACTTTTTAGTGCAAAACCAAAAGCTCGCTCCACCTTGTTTATTCTACTCATGAAACAGTTTCATTCATCAAAAGCGAAACGGAGCGTTCAACTAGCAAGCTATCGTAAAAACATCGCACAATCGCAAACGAGTGGGACAAAAAGATATAAAAAGGGACAAAAAGCCGTGACGGATGGCAGCCGTTAGTGGGATATTGCAGCGCTGATGCATCGCTCATGACGTGATGCTGATGGAATTTACGTGAAAACTGTCATAGGTGATGGGAATTGTTATAGCTGATTGCTATTGGCGAGTTTGATCAAATGATTGGCCAGCGGTTGAAGTTTGAAGCAAAAATTGTTGACATTTCACATGGGTACGGAAGATCAAAAATATCATTGTACGGAAGACTCGACATAGTTCCTTGTACAACTACCAGATGGCGCTTGATAAATGCTAAGACTAAATTGGTGTTTTCGTGTATTTATAGATTGAGAGGAATTTTTCGATGAAGCTTAAAAAATAAATTTTTTTTTAAAGATTTATTAAAGATATCAGCTTCGTCAGTTAAAGAATATTTGATGCAGCAGAAAATCAAGAAATTTAAATTGCCTACGCGAAATGTCAAAATTTTTGCTTCAGACTTCAACCGCAGGAAAAAAAATATCTAAAGCAGATAAGATGGCGATCATTGATGATGCATCAACTTTGAAACTGTTTGATGCACAAGTACTTTAAGTTGTGCACAAGTTACAGACTCATGTTAGTATACGTCTCGTATTCAGTAACATAAGTTGGACTTAATTTTGATAATCCGATTGATGCTTTGAATAAATAATAACTACCGGTCGGAGATGGAGACCTGTGACCTGTAATACAGATCATTAAAAGCAAAAATCTATGTTTTCTTTCCGTTTTCATATGTTCATATAATTTTAATGTTCTTATGTCATAACCGTCCTGTGTTTAGATTATATTTATTTATTTATTCATGTCAACCAAAAATATACCACTTATCCATTTCCTGTACCTGGAATAGGAATATTCATTTCATGAAAAGCTGTTTTTGTTCCGTTTTGCAATTTTACGGTATGATGACGTAGGAATGAGACTAGGTTCGAGCTAGATAAAAAGCATTGTTTACCCTATCATGTTACACAGAACATTAACTGCAATATAGTGCTGTTTTTGGAGTTGGCAGAAAAAACTTGAATTTTCATGTTCATAAAGATGAAATAAGAAACCAAAAATTTGCGCACGGGCGGGACTTGAACCAGCACTTTCTGGCTTATCGGGCCAAACGCTCTACCAATTAAGCTACCGTGCTGTCTGTCGGACCCTGCGAAATTTGTGGTTTCTTACGGATACGTCATTATGCGTGAGGTTTAGCGCCCCGTCTGTTTAGTGCTGGTTCAAGTCTAGCTCGTGTGCACATTTTTGGTTTCTTATTTCATCTTTATGAACATAAAATATGATACTGTGAGTGTTAAAAACATTCTAAACTATTGGAATTTTCATCTTTCTATCGGCACTCCATGAGAATCTATCAATAGAACTCTCAATTGCTAGGCGTTGCGTACCTATGTTTGCAGAGCCAAGTGTCTGTCGGGCATGGTGGTTAATTTAGTTGTGGTGCAACAGTACGTCAGCAGCACTCGCCTCGATTATCAGCCACGCCGCATTGTTAAAGAGGGCCTTCCTGCGAAGCCTGTGGAGGTGGTACAAGTTCGTATTAGAGCTTAAAAGTCCTAAACAAGTGTGATGTTGTACTGCTAAAGTGCGCATCACGCTTGCACTTTACATTCTGTTTATTTGCTTGGTTAGTCTAGCGGACGACATCACTGCGGAACGAGCAGGGGCCCTATTTTTGAATCACTCGCTTCGAAATGGCGAGTGTGTTTCGTGCAACAACGAGTTTTTTTCTATGACTTTTAATTCATCTTCGAACGTAAATCACTCGCCATCTTGAAGCGAGTGATTCAAAAATAGAGCTCCTGGTACAGCACGTAGATAGAAAATCACATGAGACACATTTGTTATATTTCAAAACTTAACTTTTTCATTTAGCTTGACTTATACATATACCACAATTTTGTACATATACTTTCTACACGGACAAAGAGATTACCGTCTGTCACACAGTTTTCTTCGAATACTAGTTTAGAAAATAATGAAATTAAATACTATCTTTATATAACCATTTAATATGATTCGTGAGTGCCAAATTTGTTGATAAGAAAAATGTTCTATACAAAGGGTATAACAAAATTAACTGCATTCCTTCTAGGGACCAAATCTGACCCTCAAATACAACAACTTTTTGTATGGGACCAACATCGTAATCCCAAAAAAAAATTCACTTTGCCATACTAGAGTGCCGGTCAGCTGATTCTTATTCGTATGGAGTAGTTAAAAAAATCTTGGGATTTCGATATTGGTCCCATACAAAAAGTTGTTGTATTTTAGCAACAGAATCACCACCGAGAAGGAATGCAGTTGATTTTGTTAAACCCTGTACACATATTTAGTGCAAATAAATATTTTGATTTTATTATACAAATAAAAAAAATATTCAAGCTGTTACTAATTAAAACCAAGAGACTAAAATACTAGGAAGATTTTTTAATTCCGTATGACCGCATTGTGCCCACGAAACCTTATTGGATTTGACTAAGTAAAAGTCCCCCTAGCCGCTAGCCAATTTCGACTACGGTGACCAGTCACAAATGACTAACCGACTACGCAGGACATATTATAGTGCACAAGAGTGTGCGCAAACACAGGTGTACTCTCTATTCCTCTCACTGTCATAGCCCGATGGGACAGCAATTTGACAAGACCGGAGAGAGATTAGGCGTAGGACGAACACCTTTACGTGCTTTTCTGAGGCACGGGGGTGAAAACACCAAACTCCGGGCTACCCTGAAAATTTCTGAACAGTAAAACCCAAGTACATATTTTTGGCCCAACCCACGGATCGAACCTAGGACCTCTGGCGCAGCCGTAGCTTTAAAGTGCGACCCTCTAGCGCTGCGGCACCGAGGTCAGTTTGATTTAACTAAGTACGAGTAGTACTATTTACGTATATTAACAGCCTACCAAAAAAATGTAACGAACATCTATATATTATATCTACCGCATCCATTTATGTGTAGCTCAGCGACATTGCAGGCAATCGCTGTGTCGCAGAATCGCGCCCCGGGCCGCGATCTATACTCCAATAATAAGCTATTGTGAGCCTGTGAGCTTCGTGTAATACTGCGCAATACAATACAACATACAACAATGTTGGAAAATTAACTTCAATATTCACTAACGTTGGTAAACTTGAAAGAAGTTTTTTAGTAATGTATTTCGTGAAAACGATATTTTAATGATGATAGTTTTCAGTCATTTTCAAAGTTCAAATAACTTTTTACAAAACTTAAGTTTTAATTCTGATCATTTTGGTGTATTTTTGTGTCAAAACGGTGGTAGATAGATCTACAATTGTCTACTAACTTCCACTTGTCCAAAATACCACAATATTATATATTTTATCGCCTAGTACGCAAATGTGAATAAATAATAAATAATAATTTTGTTGACAGCAAACATGTAACATTGTTTATTATAGTATTTGTGTGAATATCAAAGTTATGTTTGATGTTATTGAAAATGTCTTTGTCAAGATCTAAATCATGCATTTTTTCAAAATTTAAACTCTTTTAGGTTAAAAAGTTAGATAGGGGGGGGGGGGGGGGGGGGGGGAGGGGGGGGACCCCCATTTTCCACTTTCAAAGCGACTATCTCCCAAACTTTAGACTTTTAGTGACAATGGTTTAAGAAACCTCGATGTTATTTTAAAAGACCTATCCATAGACACGCAAAGGTTTGACAAAAAATAACTTTTAGGTTTTCGTAAAGCAGTTAACAGGATACGTCTATGTGCTAAGTCTCAACTGTGTTATACTAATAGTTCCAGAATAAAGTGGCTATGACATAGGGACGGGCAGACAGACAGATTTGATGAAACTATAAGGGTTTTGTTTTTGCCATTCGGCTTGCAAAAAAATGTTCCAAAAGAAAGGAACAGTAACTTCAAATGTCACATACGATTTCTACTTAATTAATCTCATAAACGTATCTATGCAACAAAAAGAATCTAGCTCAAAGATACAGCATTCAAGTAAAATACATAAAAAACACGTTTACCATTTGGTTGCATCTCATCCCAGTACCTCAAAGCATGCAAAGAAGCACCTTAAAAAGATTACGTCTCAAAAGAACATTTTCCGTGGTGTTTCAGCTAAGAGGGAGTAAAAAAAGACGTCATAAAATAACACTGCCTTCCCGCCATAGCGGGGCATGTTAAATTCAACGATTATTCGGATGTTTTAGCGTTTTGTCTCTATTTCGCTTGGACTAATGCTGGGGTGTGTGGCCATTAGATTAGAGACAAGTAAAACATTCATCAATCAAAGCATTACTTGCCTTGGTCACCGCAATCATCTTTTTGGATATACGTTTTACGACAAATGTACAATACCGAAAACAGCAGCTAATTGCAGTAGATATCTACTTTATTCTTCCGAATAAGACTTGTATTCTTTTAAGAAACATGGGCTTGTAGCATTTGATTCAGAGTATTGAAATTATTAGAAGCCTTTAAAAAGGACATGTAGTAATATCAAGTGGCTCAGTATTTTATTATAATTTTAATCCAAATGAGAAAAAAAATACTTTTCTGTGTACCTTAAACATGCATTAACTAATTCCAACTTAAATTGAACTTCAAACATATTTTGTTCCTGTTTTGTATAAGTATCTTTCTGAGGATCATATCTTTCCGAGCCTTAATTTTTTTGTACTATCTGGGTTGATGACAAAATAAATTAAAACATATTTAAGTTCGCTTACTCTTTTATAGAGAGCGACTTTATACTTTAAAGAATAAATTTTATATTACCGCTAGCTTCGTGGCCCTGTTCTCATGAAGTTCATAAATATGTGATTCGCGGGGGAGCAGACAAGCTTGCTGTCAGTTCCGTGTCAATTCGCTTCACGGACCCTTGAGGTGTTATTAAGGACCTCAGTGGATACTGTAATTTATAAATTGACAACTTACCAATCCATTTTATAGCGAGTATTACCAATTATCTATAGTGTGAGCCGTGATAGGAATCCCACATGACTTGTGTATATTACATAACATGACATGACATATTTAACTTTAAGTACGCTTTCATATTAGAGCGTCAGCAGCGCGACGGTCGCGCGGCTGGGTCAGTCCCACTGCACCCATTACCCATTTCAGTGCTGATACGGGGATAGTATTACCACTGCAATGGGAAATGGGTATAGTGGGACGGACTCGCGCGACTTACGCGCCGCTGCGGCGCCGCTACCGCGCTTCCGTGTATAGTATGAAATCAACGGTAGCGCGACTGTCGCGCGTAAGTCGCGCTCCTAAAGTCGCCTAAATGTGAAAGCGTTCTAACTGGGTTGGTTTTAGGAGACCCATGAGATAGTTTGTTATTCTTTTATGTAAAACTTTTGAATTCATTATAGCTCATACATTGAAATAACCCATAAGCTATGGGCATTTCTTCAGAAAGTGTTCTTCGCGTCACCCTCGTGGCGAAAATTTATACTGATATTATTCAAATGAAAAAATACTGCTTTAAAGAAGCTATCAAACTGTAACAAATTCTGTTAGAATCATAAAAATCGGTTCATTATTCATGTAGATATTTAATCTTGAAATTTCGTCAGCCACGAAAGTTACTCACCGTGACACAAAAATGACGCAGCGTCTTTTTGGATAGATAATTCGGTAATAAGAGTATCATCACTTGTCATATCATTACTTGAATATTACCTCATATTGTACTATATAAAAATAATTTGATATAACACATTGTAATTATCGGTTCATTTGCCTTTATAAACTTTTAAACATTCATGATGACCACTAACATAATAATAGTTTGTTACATCCGACATTGCTACTATGTAGCAAATTATTTATGAGTATCCGATATTTCGACACTGTTGTAAGTGCTATGATCACAGGGTACCTAAATCTGTTGCAAGTGATCTGTTATTTGCAGACTTAATGGTCTACCCTCCTTCGAAGTCCGTTATTGCACTCACTTCTGGTATCACTGTCCTCAAATTCACTATTTACTCGCATTTGTTCTCGACACACCACACTGACAGTATTTATCAGCGATAGGATAACTTGTTGATTTTTTTGTATTTTGTAACTTAATCGCTTTCTTGACCAATCTTCAATATTAATCGAATGTTATAAGCCCTAGTCAATGTGTACCAACACTGCTATTTCACTGCATTAAATGCTGCAATATATTTCTGGTTCGATTTATTTTGTATGTTTTTTTTATTTATTATTATATTTTTTTATAAATATTAGATACCAATCACATACATTGCTCTGATCCCAAAGTAAGTAGCTAATGCACTTGTGTTATGGAAGTCAGACACAGCGGTGGTACCATAATACCTAGACCCGAGACAATATCGAAAAAAAAGGCTATGTTTTAATTTTTTGCATCTATTACAGGTCACACCCTGTATATTATTTAGAAATTTTATTTAAGCAAGACGATAAGTATTAGAAAAGCAGGAAATTAGTTATGCGTATTATTCTCTACCTACCTACCTATGAGGTGTTCGTAGCAGTGGTAGCAGCGCTTTGGTAGTGAAGAGAAGCAACCTACGGCGCGGTCGTGTTTAGATGGGTAACCATTGCGACTATATAAGTGACGTGTATCACGAGCATATCCGTGCTTCGGGCGGCTTGATATCATCTGACAGCAGGGTTAGTCGCTTGCCTTGCAAACACCCCTCCACCAACCCGCACTGAGGCCGCGTGGTAAAGTATAGCTCGAACTAGCTCATAGTTGAGTTAAGGCCTTTGCCCAGCAGTGGGATTTTACAGGCTAACTTTACTTATTATTCTCTAAGACGCACAATCAAAAATATTTAGGTTGATGTAACTAGTTCATATCACTTTTTTTTCTTGGTGCTAGTGTGTACCTACTGGAAGATTATTTTATCATGGACAAAATCTACACTGCTTATATCCGAGCCATATGACAAACAAGCACAATAGCCAGTAATAAGCGGGCAGATGCATGGCGGACATAATATTCCGAATTTATGGTCCACACAACATATTTATGGGCGGCTGTGACTGACAGAACGACGGGACCACACGATTTATTAATATTCCACTATATACTAAAATAGAGCTATGAAAGACCGTAATGTTTGCAGGTTACAATGAAAACCCGGCCTATGAACATTTCTACGTTTAAATATATCAAATGTGGAATCCAGATTTAGCATTTGGGTGCCTAAAATGTTTGTATGTTTTTTTTTAGCTATCGGAATCAAAGAAACTGCAAGCTTCACCCGAAGTTAAGTTAATCCGAGAACGTATGATCGGTGAACTTTTTGTGAAACTGATGTTGTCTTTAAATTTGTCATTATCTGCCTCATCAAAGTAATGTAAAAATACTTCATAAAGGTGAAATAAGAAACCAAAAACTTGCGCACGGGTGGGACTTGAACTAGCACTTTCTGGCTAACCGGGCCAAAAGCTCTACCAATTGAGCTACCGTGATGTCGGTCCGATCATGCAAAATTTGTGGTCTCTTACGGATACGTCATTATGCGTGACGTTTAGCGCCATCTACCCGTCTGTTTATGCAACAGTGGTTACCAATTAGTTATTCTTTACAGAATAAATTCAACTTGGAAATTGATGACTCTTCGCTATCTAATTAAAATACCTGTCATAAACATTGACAATTGTGGTAGAACATACCTAAAGTAGCATATACATCGTATCTAGTAGTTAAAAAAACTGGCTAAGTGCGAGTCGGACTCGCGCACTGAGGGTTCCGTGCCAACTTTAACTGAATTAGCTAAAATACCACAATATTTTGTTGACAGCAAATGTAACTTTGTTTTTCATAGTGTTTGTATAAAGAAGAAAGTTACGTTTGCGGTTGTTGAAAATGTGCTTTATCTCAAAAACTACTAGTTCGATCCAGTCCAAACCAACTAACGTTGAAAGTATTTGATAAGATAATATACATCATATTTTTTTTTCAAAATTTGAATTCGCTTAATTTAAAAGTTGGAGGGGGGGGTACGTTGGAAGCGACCATCTATCAAACGTTACACTTAAAAAGAAAATGTTTTTTGGAACCTTCATGTCACTTTAAAAGACCTATCCATAGATACCGCCAAATAAATATTTTTCGGTTTTATTTTATGTATGGGAGCCATAAACATCACTCTCCTCCACCTCTTATTTTTTTTAAATAATAATAATATTTAATCGCGAAGCGGTTAAAAGGATACATCTTCTTACCAAATTTCAACAGTGCAATGCTTATAGTTACATAATAAAGTGGCTGTGAAATATGGACGGACAGACGAACAGACAGGCAGGCTTGACGAAACTATAAGGGTTCATTTTTTTATCATTTGGCAACGGAACCCTAAAAACCCTAATAACTATCACAATCTTTTTTGTTCCCCTTATCTTGGTACAGAGTTACATAGCATTAATAAGTAGGTATTTTAAACTTGAGATTGAACTTTATCTTCACTAGTCCACCATAACTTACTAACACCTATGCAATTCACACCTGTACTGTACCTACGAGTATAGAGCTCTTATAGGCTCTGTTCTCGCCATTCGACTACGCGATTTTTTGGAGAAATCAGAGCTACGAGTTCATAGTTACTTTTTCCTTTGATTTCTCGGAAACTGCACTTCTTTACTTCCCCAATAACCAAAGCTGGTTCAATCAAACGGTTCGGTGATCAGCGTTTAATATTTCAAATTGATGCTGCGCAATCCCGATACATTAGTATTAATTAACATTCCGAAGTTTCAGATATTTTTTGTTCTGATGTGGAAAATCCCGGATGTGAGTCAGGAGCAAATTTTATGGTCTCTTATTAATATTTCTATACAGTGTTTCTATACAGTGGCTTCATTAAATATCAGATTAATTGCATCCAATCGATGACTACTTAACTAAAGCCCGATTATCTTTGCTAGTCCAATTATGTAAACAATCTTTTTATAACTTTTAAATTTAATTTCTTGCATTAAATTTGAGTTTTTTTTTAAATATCGACGACCTCCGTGGTGTAGTGGCTAAGCATGCTGGTTTGAAGGTGTCACCGCTTCGAGGTCCCGGGTTCGATTCCCGGTCGGGTCAATGTAGAAATCAAAATATTCTATATTGTCTCCGGTCTAGGTGTTGTGGTACCACCGTTGTGTCTGATTTCCATAACACAAGTGCATTAGCTACTTACTTTGGGATCAGAGCAATGTATGTGATTGGTTTCCAATATATTATTATAAAAAAAAATGCGAATTGAAATTAGATATCATCACAATTAATACTATCTTTCTGTATTAATTTTGAAGTCATTCTTTTTTTACACAAAACTTTTTAGTAAGTTCATAAGACGGTAAAAATTAAATAACATCCCACCGTCATACGAGGACGTACCCTTACGATTTTTGCGGGTAGGTGTAGCAAAGCAGACGCATTCAGAGCGCTGAACGTGTTTCCTTTAATATCCAAATTGGCTGCAGACTTCGTGTTTTACATGTAAATAACGGGTGTGTATTTTGAAGCACATTATTTACAAAAACCGGACAAGTGCGAGTCGCAATCGCATACCAAGGGTTCCGTGCTAACTTTAACTGAATTTGAGATCCTCTTACTTCCACTTAAACCACAAAATACCACAATATTTTAATGACAGCAAATATAACTTTGTTTTTATAGTATTTGTATGAATAACACAGTTATGTTTGCGGTTATTGAAAATTTGCTCTATTTAAAAAAAAAAAAAACACTAGTTCGGTTTCGTTCAAACCAATTTTTTGTAGATTTCTAAGTTTCTAAGTCTTTGTCAAGATCTACATCATGTATTTTTTTTAAAATTGACCTTGGTTTAGTTTAAAAGGAGATGTGAGGGGCTGCACATTTTACCACTTTGCCTCTATCTTTCAAACGTTAGAGGTTTAGAGAAAATGGTTTTAGAGCTCCCGTTATCCTTTAAATTGACTGAATGACATTAAAATACCTATCTATAGAGGTAGGTATACACGCATAGGTTTGTCAATTTTTTTTAAAGGTTTTAGTTTCATGGACGGAGCCCCTCTTAAATATCATTATTTTTTGTAGAAAAACCTTTAAGCGATAAACTGGTTCCATGCCACAGCACGCACCGGTGCGTTATAACAATTAAATTTCTATTGTGTCTCAAGTGTGGCAGCTAATGGGTTAACAGGATACATCTACGTACGCCTTAGGATACCTACTAAGTTTCAACTGTGTAAAACAATAGTTTCAGAATAAAGTGGTTGTGACATACGGACGGACAGACAGACAGTCAGACAGACTTTACGAAACTATAAGGGTTCCGTTTTTGCCATTCGGATACGGAACCTTAAAAATACTTTTTAGTCTGAATAACAAGAAGTAATTTAGTTTATACAAATTATCCATTTACTAAAGACGAACTTTACGATATTCACATTAAAGGTAGTTTAGGTACTAATGTAGAGTTTAAAAACCATGAATGATTAAAAACAGTACTTTTTTATGGATATAGGAACCGGTCTCACATTCATTTAATAAAGGGTGACTTATTATTGCTCCCTGTAATTAAACTTAAAAAAAAAACATAAATGGTTTTTATTGGAGAATTCAGCACAGGAAACAAGTTGTCAAAACATTGAACATTGGTGTTTACTTTAGTTTTACAGCGCTGGAGCTGTTTGAATCTGTTCACAAATAAAGATTAAGCGGTCACGGAACGGGGCTTAAGCTGCGAAGTGCCAACAACCGGGCTTAAAATATTTGAGAGAGTTTTCTAACCTTATACAGTGAATATAAAAAAACAAACATTGGTTAACTTTAAAATATTTTCTAGGTTAATAAAATGGAATTTTAAGTTTTGAAATAAAAGTAACAGTAATAATGGTCCCACTAGCCGATTTCGACTACGGTGGCCAGTCACGACGACTAACCGACTGCGCGGGGCATCTTATACTGCACAAGTGTGCGCGCTAACACAGGTGCTCTCTCTGTTCTTTTCCCTCTTGGCAGCAATCTAACACGACAAGAGAGAGATCAGTCGTAAGACCAACGGCTTCACGTGCTTTCCGAGGCATAGAGGTTAAGAACCGTCAACTTGGAAACTTCGGGCTACCCTGAGAATTTCTAAACAGAAAAACCTAGGTACATATTTTTGGCTCGACACTGGGACCGAAGCCGGAGCCGCGCAGCCATCGCTTTAAAGTGCAACCCTCTTACTGCTGCGCCATCGAGGCAGTTAAGTTGATCTATGTCAAGTAGTAGGTAGTATATTACAGTTTTCATCACCTTACTTTAGGTGAAGCAAGTGCCTTACTAAGTAGGAGATGTAAGGCATACCCTATTATAGAGGCTTTTTGCGGTATTTAGAGATTATAAGCATGTGGCCAGTTTTATCTATCAAATGTTATAGTGTCCCTAGCATTGTAAGCAATACCTCTCAATAATATTGTAAGTTGCAAATGAGTGGAAAAAACCGGCTAAGTGCGAGTTGGACTCGCGTACTGAGAGTCCCGTGTCAACTTTAACTAAATAAGGGAATCCACTTACTTCCACTTAGCTAAAATACCACAATCAGTTCAAACCAATCACATGCTATTTTTTTTCGAAATTTACACTCGCTTAGTTAAGAAGTAAAAGGGGGGGGGGGGTACCATTTCACCACTTTATCAAATGTTAGACTTTCAAAAGAAAATGGTTTTAGGAACTTCTATGTCATTTTGAAAGACCTATCGGACAGACAGACAGACAGAAAGACTTGTCGAATCTATAAGGATTTTTTGCCATTTGGCTACGGAACCCTAAAAACCATTGGTAAAGAAAAAATACTTTGACTGAGAAGGGGCACACCAAGCAATGGTCGTAAAAGACGTTTATTTTGTGCAGATGGTCAAAAACTCACATAAAACCAAGATTAAGTTGATTTGATATTCACCCTGTATAAACAACACATCATTTGACCATCAATGTCCGTAAATGCACGTAAATGTCCCTTTTTTCAGCGTAATCGGCAAGACGTCAGCTTTATTGACGGGCGGCGCGTAATTATGCACCCCAGTGCATCGTGCCAGTGCAGTCCACTTTGATCGCTCACAGCTTGGGAGCAAAGAATAATCATACTCGTATTAAGAAGGCCCACTCAACTAAGAAACTGATAAAATACTATTCTGAAATAAACATCCAATCGATAACAAAAAGTTTCATTATACGGTTTTAGGACGAAACGTAACATGAAAAATAACGGAATAGACCTTCTCTCTTTTCTTTCTAACTAAATAATTATAAGCAATACTATAATAAATAATAATTAATAAATATCCTTTGGGCATTCCCACACATTGCCGTCTAGTCCCAAAGTAAGCTACTCAAAGCTTGTGTTATGGGTGCCAGACAACGGATATAATACTTAAATACTTTTTGTTTGTAAATACATACATGATATACATAGAAAAACACCCAGACCAATACAAACAGACATGTTCATGCACACAAATGTTTGTATTGTGCGGGGATCGAACCCGCAACCCGCTACGTAGTAGGCGATTTCTCGACCACTACACCAGACGGGTCATCTGTGAAATGCTAAACGATACCTATTTATATTTTGTTTGTTTAAAGGTGGTTTCGTTCTTTTTGTAAAATAAAAGGGGAAGAGCGCTACAAATTAAGAATTTGTATGTGGCTATGTAGGTAGAGCCGTTTTAATAAGGCATGGTAAAGATTTTAGATTACGCGTTTTCACAAGTTATAACTGATTTCAGTACGGAATGGACACACTGCACATGACATCTATTCTTTGTTTCTTCTTTGATCGCCTGCGGTTCGTATGCACTACAACGCAAAACTATGGCCCTGCTAAAAAAATGATATAGAAATTGTATGGGGTAATTGTATGCATCGCACCTTGTAGGGTGGAAAATCAAAGAGAAAATATGCTGCGTAGGAAACCGTACGAAGGCTAAGAGTGTCTTACTATTATAAACTTTTTGATTGCAGAAAGAAAAATATTATGGTCATGTGTATCTTATGAATCCAGCATTACTCAAAATAAAATATTTTTACTATTTTTAAGATTTTAATCTTAAAAATAGTAAAAATATTTTATGTTTAACCGACTTAAAAAAAAGGACGAGGTTATCAATTCGACTGTATTTTTACCTCATATCTCAGTCGTTTATCGACCAATTCGAAAATTTTTTTCGCCTTAGAGAGTGTACCTTCTAGTTGGTCCCATTTTTTTCATTTTGGGATCTGATGATGGGATCTTGGTGTAATCGATGGAAACCCTCAAATTTTAAAGGCACATATAGTGTTTCTTTACTAGAATCTTAATGTTGACGTGTTGTTACGTCTGATAGTCAACATCTTGTGAGGCTGAGCTGTTGGTGGAACTCCTTAACGATTAAGAGTTCAGTAATTATAATTACGGAACTTATGATAGGTAATTTGTAGCTTCTTAAAAAATAGAATCATAAGGTGCAACTCCCCCCCCCCCCTCCCTCTTATGTAATCACTAAAAATGAAGAAATAAAATAAACTTTCAAAAAAAGTAAAAACCGACTTCAAAACCAAAATGCACTAAAAAGAGACAAGTGCTGTGATAGTTGATGCTTGATGGTCAAAGTGATAGCACCGACTCCAAAAAGAAATTGATTGCCTAAAACGGATTCCTTTCCTTTCAATGGTGAATAGTTTTTTTAAGACTTTTTAGTGCATTTTGGTTTTGAAGTCGGTTTTTACTTTTTTAAAGTTTTTTTGACACCTTTTTGCTTCCAAGCAACAGCGCCGACTAACTATAGACATAGGATTCAACTTTTTTAATCTTATTTAGAGGATACTTCGAATTAGCAACGCTTTGTCCGTCTAGTCTTTAGTGAGAACGATCGCTGATTGGCTGATCGTAGTACCTTTTTAGTGTTGATTCTTGATTATATCGATATATTTATTATTAAAATAAGTGATTCAATAGCTTCACAAATCATTTGATATATAAAATGAAATTGGGTAAAAATCTAACGAACGGTCCTAGTAAACTTCGTTTCACCCCGGCCCTGTTGAACGAGATAAAAAATATCAACTGTTCTTGACTTATAAATTGTGTAACTAGCACGACTTTCTTTTATGTAAAAAGACTTGTTATTTAAATGTGTAACAATAATAAAATACAATAACCTCAATGTGGAATCAATGAATAATATTATTTATGTTTTGCAAAACTGGTTTTTGCTATAGGTTATTTGTTTTATAAATTTAGTGTAAGTGTGTATAAAATTCCTTTAAGTTATGCAAATTTTATTGGCTATCAACTTTTGTCGATGTCTTATATCGGCTTCGGCAACACTATCGCATGTTTCCTTTGAAGGCGCCGCGGCCGGCGAGATCAAACGGCGCGTCTGATTACTCGTCAAATAACTATCCCGATACTGAAACTTTCAGGAATTACATTTTTTATCAATTTGCCCACCACGCGAAATTGATTTGAGGTTCAAAGGAGACTTCATGACATGCTTTATCAGTTTTTAAATGAATGAAGATTGAATTATAAAGACACAATTAATACCTATCTAATTGAAAATGTATTTGTGCGTAGTTCTGTTAAATACTTTCTTTTTATTACAAGTTGTCTTATGGTGATGAAAAGTTTTGCTTTTCGCTTAGATAAAACTCATCTCTAAGGAAATGTGCTACTTCGTATTATTTTCATCCATGAAGGATTCCAGAAAGCCTTTAAATAGTTAGCTAAAGTAGATACGTTTTAACGGCCTCACTCAATCAAAAGACACAGACGACCTCCGTGGTATAGTAGCTAAGCACGCTGGTTTCAAGGCGTCGCCGCTCCGATGTCCCGGGTTCGATTCCCGGACGGGTCAATATAGAAAACGATATTTTCTATATTGTCTTGAGTCTGGGTGTTGTGGTACCACCGTTGTGTCCGATTTCCATAACACAAGTGCAATAGCTACTAAATTTGGGTCAGAGCCATGTACGTGATTGGTGTCCAATAGTAATAAAAAACAGCATGATTCTGGCTTGTGTGCTGGCTGCATCAGAACGTAGGTAAGTATCGAAGTAGGCACCTAACTTTAGGCTTACCCTTTTCACTTTTAGCTCGTCGTAGCTAAAAGGCCAGCTACTATCCTGGAAAGTGAATTACCCACGCAGTCCCGTCTAAAAGGCAAGTAACGTAATCACAAACCTCGGCTGAGTCGCGCAAAATAATCGTGCGACAGACGCGCTGTGAACGACACACGGATATTGGTTGCGGGACAGACGCGAGGATTTTCATATACATATGCTTGGTGTAAGGGAGGAGAGAAAGACTTGTGCAACTAGGCTTCAGAGGTTCACCATGTTGTCAATGACGGGTCACTTGATCAACCCAAACGTGATAAGAGTTGAGACTGTAATTTATTTCGAAGTAATGTAATGAACACCTGTCCTATTATTGAGATTATTATTATGCAGTTACCGAAGGCACTATTCAATTTTGTGTTGATTGAGATTAAATGAACAGATTGAAATAGAAATAAAACAATGAATTTTACTGTCTCTGATATTCATTTTTTTTGACGACCTCCGTGGTTGAGTGGTTAGCACGCTGGTTTCAAACGTTGCCATCTCGTGAGGTTCCGGATTCGATTCCCGGTCGGGTCAATGTAGAAAACGATCTTTTCATATTGTCTCGGGTTTGGGTGTTGTGGTACCACCGTTGGGTTTGATTTCCATAACACAAGTGCATTGGCTACTTACTTTGGGTTCAGAGCAATGTATGTGATTGGTGTTCAATATTTATATTTATATTTATTTATAGTGGGGTAATTGAGTAATCTAGAGGTAAGATTTATTAAGTTATGTAAATGAGTACTGTCACCACAATCAAGTTATGTGGCCATTTTCTGATTATGATTATATTCAGACAGGGTTTTGAATCACTCTCTTAAATATGGCGTGTGATTTCGTTCGAGAACGAATTAAAAAACAATGGAAATCACGCAAAATATAAACGTCATCATTGGCCACGGCATGTAAGTACTCACAAAATTCAGTTACATTTTTTAATTAAGACTCCCATGTGTAATTATTATATACCTATTTTTATTGGGAAATCAGACATTTATCAATTAATATTTTACGCCATCTGGACGAGAGTGATTTAAAACTTCCTATTATGGGCCCCTGCCCAGTACCCATACAAATCGCTGCATCCTATACCCTGCACCCTGACCGATGTTTTGACGATTATTTATTGGATCGGACAAAACTGCCAACTGTGTATCCGCCGGCAAGGGATTGTCTTGCTCATGGCCAAACATTCCATTACTGGAGCTAACCCGTTTTATTTTAAAACCCGGAAAAAATCGGATACATCCTGACAGCCGTATCGACAGACGGAAAAACCTCTGCGATGCTGAAAGCTTCTGATGCGTCGCGTCAGTATCGTAGTTTTTAAATTGGTTTACTGTGCTAACGTTTCGCGTAGGTAAAAAGACACAGTTGTTTAAAATCACACTTTTATTTTTTTATTAATTTTAATAAACAGTATACATACTGACTTACAGTTGCTCAAACCGTCAGTATGGTAGGTAGTCATACAAAACGTCATAAGGTATAAGGAATAAAAATCTTATAAATCTAAATATAATATGTCAGGATTACAATACTATTTGTCAATATAAATACATAAGAAAAATCACATTAAATTCGGTCATAATTGCAAAAATAATCAAATATAGTAATTTCTATGATATTTTTACTTTGAAAACACTCAAAACACAGCGTTTCTATATAAAAAACAGCTTCATTTACGAATTGGCCGAAGCTGTCAGCAAATAAGTCAATATCATAGTCGTCGGCGAGTAATCTCCTATGAGGCGTAAAGCCCGAACACGGTGGGAGCATTCGCGGCGTACTTTGTGCCTGCTGCGCTTTACGACAACACTACAACGCTTTACTTTACTTTAGGCTTAAAAAGCCTATTTTATAGGTTGTGGAAATTATTAAATAAACTTACTTTTTTGATTTACTATGCACATACTTTTGAAGCGTTGTAAACTGATTGCAAAGATTGGGAATCCTGTTATTCGCTTAACTTTCTATAAGAACTAATTACTTTGTACAACTTAGCAATAGGCTGTTCGTTTTCTTATTAAATAAAATAAATAATAAAAAACTCATAATTCATTCATGACTATGATTTAAGTACCCAGTCTTTTTATAAATAACTAGCGGTCCCCCGCGACTTCGTCCGCGCGTTTTGAGTTTGCTCCCTCCCCTCCCGTCGCAGCGTGATGTTTTATATCCTAAAGCCTGTCTCAATAAATAAGCTATCTAACACAGAAATATTTTTTCAAATCGGTTCAGCAGTTCCTGAGATAAGCGCGTTCAAACCAACAAACTCTTCAGCTTTATAATATAATTAGCGCAAGCGCACGTTGTACTTAAGCTGCGAACATTATTTTGGTGCGGAGTTATGTTAAAACTGTGATAGCTCCTAAGATATTTATTGGAATCAAATGATATAAAGGGCAACTTTGTTCTAAATGAAATGCTCGTGATAATGAATGTATTAATTTTGATAAGAATAATTACCTGTGTGTATAATACACCTCTAAAAATGATGCATTATTTTTTTACAAATTTATTAACATAAAAAAGGTTGTAGCAAGTCAACCATAAAAGATAGACATATGCTGTCGCGGACTTTATTATAGAACTCTTAATGTTGAATAATCCTGTCATACATGATTTTTGTGTAACTTAAGCGGTTTCCGCAGCGTATGCAGCGGAAGCTCTCAAAAGGAATATCTTTCTCCCGTTTTCGCAACATTTTTCATTTCTGCTGTGGTCTTATGAGTCGTATCTTTATGTTATATAGCCTAAAGCCTTCCTTGATAAATGGACTATCCAACGTAAAAATAATTTTTCAAATCGGGCCAGTAGTTTTTGAGATTAGCGCGTTCAAACAAACAAACAAACAAACAATCAAACAAACTCTTCAGCTTTATAATATTAGTATAGATTCTTACACCAACCAAATTCTTCATTTGTGGTAAATCTGTGTAGAAGAATATATATTCTTCTATGCTTATATAAGTAAAGGGTATTTGCTTAGTTTGACCATTCATAACTTGGGTAGTAGTAGTGTAAGGACTAGATGAGATGATGTTGACTATGTTAGATCTTTAGCTATATTATCATCCAATTAGATTAAACAAACTAGTTCGGAGGATAAGTACCTATGAAATAAAACTAGTAACAAGCGATGAAGGCATTAATTTTACAATATACAAAAGCAGTGCTGCTTTTGTCGCTTTATAAAATTCAAAAGACGCAAAATGTTATCCAGAATATAACAATGTAACCCGATAGTGCACTAACATTTGAAATTGGAACTGGGAGTGCATTGAATGCAAACAAAGTGGTTTAATTATAAGTTGGTTGATTGAGCAGTAGATATCACTGGTTATACGCAGCGGCAGCGGGACGATCCTGACTAAGGTCCAGTTGCGTGATCGATAGTTTACTCAAATAATGGTTAAATGTCATAAGCAGCGCTTGAATATTTTCGACTGTGCGTGTTTTTTTCATAAATGATCAGGCATTTGACTACTATTACTTCTGGAGTTTAGTGATATGCGGTCGAGCATGGATCATGTCTAATCTGTAATAGCCTATTCACTCTTCTCTTGAAAATGCCCAAACCATAGTGTATCGAGTGTTTTAGATAATAACACCTTAACAAAATGTCAGAATAGCTATTGAAACGACCATTGGTTATGGTATATTTTTTTTAAAACGTATTAATAAACATATTAATATTATATAACTATTAGTTATTAGAGATAAAAATTAAAACTAAGACATGCAACATAAAAAAAATAACTTAAAATCTACCTATTCAAAAACGAAACCATTTACGAGGCTATGATGCTGGCTGCGTTGCCGCGTTTGATAGCTAGGCTT
Source organism: Pyrausta purpuralis (assembly GCA_963924145.1). Lineage (NCBI taxonomy): Eukaryota > Metazoa > Arthropoda > Insecta > Lepidoptera > Crambidae > Pyrausta > Pyrausta purpuralis. Next base: position 1,268,210 of record OZ001661.1, on the reverse strand, counting down.
ATCCTTTGAGCTAGGAACCAGCCAGCTTTATTATTGGCTGTTACAGAATTTAATTTTTGCGCAATTTTTCTAAACAGTAATTTAGCAGAGGGTCAAATGTTTCAACGCCAAACGGCGCAAACACATAATCACTTGCAAGTGAGACGTACTTGCGACGCTTGGCGTTTTCTGCCAACTCCGCTGCTGCTCCAGCTTTAAGGGCTGATTCTCTGAGATGGGAGAGCGCCAAAGTATCGTCACAAGTTGCATCCCAAACTATGGCCTGACCCCGTTCCCAGGGAATAAGCGTGAGGCCATCGGGTCTCTTGCCATCGTCACGGACCAAACCACGTGGTTCCAACGTGGAAGAAACAATAATGATGGCAAGAGTTCTTCTGATGGCGTCATTAAGGGTAGCGTGACGTAACGCTTTCTCACGTCGCCTTTCGCTTTTGTCACGTTTCCTGCGCAAAGGCAGTGGAGACCAAATTTGTCAACCTCCTTGCCACAGGGACACGAAATTAGTTGTTACACACTATTAGTTGAGTTAACTATCAACCACGCAACTGGGCTAAAAGGACCATTATGATTTTGACGCCTGCCCGTATTATGATAATGAAGTGCAATTTATTACGTTCCGTTGTACGAAATTCGATTGACGAAATAAACTTGTAATTGGATGATGTGCGTTTGGAAACAGTTGTATTGATCTAATTTAGGGACAAATTAAATCCCAAAATGTTAAACGTAAAAACGATACTTAAATAAATTTTCTTTCATTTGTTTCTTTTTACTTTAGGTTTTTGTTTTTTTTTTTAAATATTGGACACCAATCACATACATATATTTTTAATCACATACATTGCTCCGATCCCAAAGTAAGTAGCCATTGCACTTGTGTTATGGAACTCAGACACAACTACAATACCCAGACTCGAGACAATGTTCGACGACCCGTCTGGTGTAGTGTTCGAGAAATCGCCTACTACGCAGCGGGTGCGGGTTCGATCCCCGCACAATACAAACATTTGTGAACATGTCTGTTTGTATTGGTCTAGGTGGTTTCTATGTATATTATGTATGTATTTACACAAAAAAAAAAGTATTTAAGTATTATATCCGTTGTCTGGCACCCATAACACATATTTATTTATATTAATGTAGAAAATTTTGAGTTCTATATTGACCCGACCCTGGAGTCGAACCTGGGACCTCGGAACGGCGACGCCTTGAAGCCCAGCGTGCTTAGCCGCTAGACCACGGAAATCAACAAGTTAGGTTTAAACAAGACAACAGAGTTAAAAAAAAAACGTTAGGTTATTTTTCATAGGTACGACAAAAGCTTTACTGGTCTTTAATTTCTCAATGAAAACAAAATAAAAGTGATTAAAACCACCTTGGTACAAACAACTTTCAAAAGCAATTGCGTACAAAGTACAAAGGTATATACGAGTAGTTTATTTCTCATTCTTAAATAAAACAGTCAATTTCCCAAAAAGTGTAATCTTAAGTTATTGCAGTTCCGACACGTGAGCATTTATATCATTATATTATTTATTTGATGTATGTACGTTATCTAAAGTACCTGCTATGTGTAAACAATTTTACGTGCTAACGCTATCCAAATAGCCAAAACCATCTTTCATACTTATTTCGATCGCGGTAAAGTTCCGATTGCGTTGATTCCTGAGTAATGCAGAGTTCTGACTATTACCACATGCTACAAAAATAAGACTTGAAAAGTTTGTCCACTAGGCGTAGATGTGTTATTATGTTGGTGATTTTTTAGGCTATGGTTCGACGCAGATAGGATGCAGCATGACAGCTGAAGGATTGTCGTAATTTATCATTGACGCCTCACCCCGGGCCGTGTCACGGGCTTTCAGCTTTTAACGTAAAAATGGTGGATTGAATGGCGAAAGTGGGCCATCGGAGGGGTGGCCATGAGTGACGAGGTATTGGGATTTATTGGACAATTTATGTATTTGTAAATTGGGCATTTTAAGTTGACCTGCACAAGCTTATGGGAAACACAAAAACACCTATGAATATCAGTTTAACAACAATGAAAGCACAGCTGTCTCGCTAGAGAGATACCAATAAAATTAAGTTTATTATTTCTAAAATAACTCTTTTTTTGGCTTTTGAAGCGTTTTATATCTATACTAATTTATAAAGCTGAAGAGTTTGTTTGTTTGTTTGTTTGAACGCGCTAATCTCAAAAATTACTGGCCCGGTTTGAAAAAATATTTTTACGTTGGATAGTCCATTTATCTAGGTAGGCTTTAGGCTATATATCATAAAGATACGACTCATAAGACCACAGCAGAAATGAAAAATGTTGCGAAAACGGGAGAAAGATATTCCTTTTGAGAGCTTCCGCTGCATACGCTGCGGAAACCGCTTAAGTTACACAAAAATCACGTATGACAGGATTGTTCAACATTAAGAGTTCTATAATAAAGTCCGCGACAGTATATGTCTATCATTTATGGTTGACTTACTACAAACTTTTTTATGTTAATAAATTTGTAAAAAAAATAATGCATTATTTTTAGAGGTGTATTATACACACAGGTATTTATTCTTATCAAAATAAATATATTCATCATCACGAGCATTTCATTTAGAACCAAGTTGCCCTTTATATCATTTGATTTCAATAAATATCTTAGGAGCTATCACAGTTTTAACATAACTCCGCACCAAAATAATGTTCGCAGCTTAAGTACAACGTGCGCTTGCGCTAATATATTATAAAATTGAAGAGTTTGTTTATTTGAACGCGCTTATCTCAGGAACTGTTGGACCGATTTGAAAAAATATTTCTGTGTTGGATAGCTAATTTATCGAGAAAGGCTTTAGGATATAAAATGTGACGCTGCGACGGGAGGGGAGGGAGCAAACTCAAAACGCGCGGACGAAGTCGCGGGGGACCGCTAGTATAGAATACGCGTAAAATTAGATTTTCATAAAATCTAGCTCAGAGTTCACAAAGTTAGTACGTAGATTTATTTTAATTTCAAGCACCTGTAGTCATTCTTCTGTTAGTATAAAAGAGGTAATATTTTCATTCAAAGGCACGCACTGACTTATCTACAAATACCTAAGACCATAGACACCCCACTTATCACGATCGTTAGTGATCAGGAGAGGGGGAAGAAAAATGTTTTGCATTATGTTTCACGCCACCGAAGTGATCATATGAAGAACGCGATTAGAATCGCTCGACTCGATTCATAAGTAACACAGAATTGAAAGAATATTATACGCTTCCAAGAGTTTTATTTATTTATTTACTTATTAGGTGTACAAAACAGAGTTACAACAGTTGCTTGACAAGTAAAAATTAATAAAGTAAGTAAGATACAGTGGTATACTGCGACTCCACTATCATGTACACACAGCATGATAAGCTTAACATCGATCTTTGTAACAGATAAATTAAATAGTGATAAAATTACAATTAATTAATTAATTATACAAATAATAAAAATAAAATAAAATAAAATAAACAGATTTCAAAGTATCACATCTCGATAAAATTATAAAAAGCAGTTTTCCATTTCGTGATAGAAGAGTTGTGGATGTCAGGCACTTCGACGCGTTTGTGTAAAAGTGTGTTTTACTGTTAGTTTTGCTTTTACACCGATTACATGCGGTTTAGTTATCACTGGCGGCTTAAAACTCCAATACATATAAGACGCGCTACAATTCATTTAAAAAAATAGGTATTAAAAAAAATTGGTCTTTTGCCGTTCATTTCCGTACTCCCACTTAGCGAAGAATTTAGGGTTCGGTTCTCCGTTTTAAATAGTTAACATTTTTAAGTGCAATTTTTAATAAAAGCCTACACTATACAATAATAATGCTTGTTTACGTTTCAAAATTACTCGATTATTTTACCTTTCAAAAATAAGAAGAAAATTAAACTTCTACAAAAGCCTTGATTAAATTCCCCGAAGCCTCGCCCCATATTAATTGCCCCGAAAAATAATTGATAGATACATTAGATTTTGGGGGAATCCCCAAGTTCAATTAGCAAATGGGCCGAAAGTCTTTAAGAAACTCTTCGTCTTTAAGCTTGACTTGCACCGACTCCAAAAGAATTTGTTTCTCTTGAATTGAAGACAAATGCGTTTTTTTAAGTCGCTTTATTTTTATTTTATGTTATGATTTTTAGTTGTTTACTTTTTATCACCCTTATTTCAAAAACTACTTGACCGATTTTGATGAAACTTGCACTGAACCCTCGGTTGAAATATAGGTATCTGATTAAACAATTTAAAAAAAAGGTTTCGAGAAGCATACAAATATATGAATAAACAAACATACAAATGTAAACTTACGAAATTTAGCACACGACGTGTTTGGAAGCCTTACTAGATCGACATGCTGACTCTAGTATCAAATTTCAACAAGATTACATACATACAAATTGAATTGAAAACATCCTATTTTTGAAGTCGATAAAATATTTGTGTCAATGTTATGAGAATGTAGGTACCTGATTCATAATCTCATTATTGTGATGAAATAAATGATGATCTAAACGACTAAACAATATCTAACACCGGAGAATCTAAATCCGCCAAACATTTTAAGCTGCTTGACAAATGAAGCGCAATCTGAGCTCAATATCTTTGACATCCGTTTCAAACGCGTGACGAATGATGAGTGACATGTGACGCGACGCGTAGCGCACGAGGTTACCTCGGTCGCCCCCACCCTTGTCACTCGGATTATATTAAATTCTGGAGATAGGGAAATAAAGTTACGGTGACGCGACGATCTCTTGATCTAATTCGGAGAAGAGGGTTGAATGAAATGGATAATGTGAGGTCGCGGTATCGCATTTGAGCGAACAAACGGTTAATGTGTGTATGAATGTAGACAATGATTAGGTTAAAACTTCGTTGTCAATGTGTTTGGTATTATAATGACATTATCTTTAGCAACTAAAGCTAGACTTTATTTGATAGAATTTTCAACAACATAAAACATTTAGAATAACTCAAAAAAGTATTTTAGACTTTAAGTTTCTTTCAATTAAGTTCCAATGTTATTATGCTGATATGAACAGACGACATATGGATGGACGCAGACCGCTAGTGATCGGTCACTGCTGAGGAAAACCGCGAAGGAGGCCTATGTTCAGCAGTGAACGTCCTTTGGCTGATAACACTGATCATGGTGGTGTTATTATGCTATTAGACAAATATTCATTCCAAAGTGAGAACAAAGATAAGTAAACTTTACTAACAAGATGCGCTGCATGGAATTGGAAGTCAAATCTAGTGAAGTACTTTAAACGTTTGGAAAACTCATGGATGCTCTAAAAATCATAAAACGAGTGCATCGCAACAAAATCGATCCCTAATCGATTTACACGATGACCTCTATTGGTTCCTCTCTTTTAAAATTGTGCTCTAAACTTTTTTCTTTTCAGTTCATTCTTGCATAAACGGAATAGGTGCAAAGTGTCTAGTATTGGCTATTCGCGAAGTTGTAAGGATTTCAACGTTTAACCACAATGTGCGTAGATTTCGTAGGCTACCTTTGTCACAAAGGTTTAACTCTGAAGGTTTAACTTCCTACTCTTTTTATAAAATAAATCTCTATTATTCCTATTTTTATGGGCCTATCTGGGCGTTAAGTGAAATGTGTAGTGAACATTATATATTAGTTATTCCTAAAAGAATATAATATCCTTATCATATTTCTTAAATTCATGTTATATCTAAGAGCTATACTTAGACTATATTATTGTTCAATATTATTTAGAGTCGATTTCACTAACGTCAGGAGTTTTATTTTCGTGCGAAATCTATTAAAAATACAAGAAAAATCTCGCAAAATTTAGACGTAGTCACAAAATTGATTTACCCATTTTTTAAACACTATCGTGTGGATTTCAACTATTATTAACACAAAAATAGGATAATAATCAACGAATATCACACGTCATCTTGACGCGAGTGATTCTAAAATAGGGCCCTCATAAGGAATATTCGTCGAATACACTACAAAACGCCTAATTCGAAAACGTATTTGTCAGTAATTATTTATGTAAATGTCATTTTAAAACCGGTCTTTTTATACTTATTCGGTCGTCTTATTTCTAGATCTATCTAGAGGTATACAAAAAATAAGGCTACCTAACCGGTTCCCACTGTGTCCGATATTGGAATGCGGCCAAAAGTCTAAGCGCGTTTGGCCGAATTGAGATTTACCGGATCCCGGTCTCTTTTGCCCCGGAATGGGTCGTATTGGTCCAGCAATTGGTCGTTTTTTACTCATTAAAAGCTTGATTGGATTCCGTTCGTTAGCTGGAGACGTTTTGCAGCGTTTGTTTGGTGCATGAGAGCTTATCTATTGAACTGTATTGGTGCACTTTTTTAGAGATAATGGATACTTGCGAATTTAACTTACTAGGTATTTAATGAATTAACTCGTTATCAAAAAATAAAAATCTTTTAACATTTTTTTCCCAAAACTTGGCATATATTTAAGCCTCCTTTTAGGCATGGAATTGTCTGTGCCAGAAACAACGTTCTACATAGCTAGGTTGATACAATATACACTAAGTTACTTACTATCATTTCTTATCGATAATATAAGATTATATTATACTATAATAATTTATATACTTATATAAACAATATTTAACCTTAAGTTGAGAAGATGGATATACATTATACATACTTATCTTAAAACGTCGATGAGCTAATGTTATGCTCACCGTTTTTATAATTTATACTAGATTTCATGTTAGCTATTACGAATATCAATCATTTTCTTCTAACATATCATTTCATAAACAGCCATTTCCTTGTATTTTGGGCCTTATCTTTTATATCTTTATATCTACTCCAAATTGGGTCAAATCAAACATTTAATAACAGCTCAGCAAGTTTCGGTAATTAAAACCGACTTAGCGCGATAGTTGTTTGTTTGTTTAAATCAACGCCAAGTAACCGAATAAAACTATACGCAGACTTATGTCGGGATTAAATATTAGACCTAGAGATCGAGTGACAGCCTTATATAATTCAAATTCATTTAGGTTATCATGTGAAGAACTTCTAAACCAGCCAATTTAACACAAAGTAACCGCTACGTTCTGAGATAAAAATATATTTGCCTATCTCGTTGGTGTAGCGGTTAGTTCGCACTACCCAAGAGGTCCCGGGTTCGAAACCCGGGTCGGGCCTTAATTTGTTTCTGGGTTTTTCTGTCTTGAAGATACTTGGAATCACCTCGGAGTCAGAAAATTGGTGTGATAATACCCCCGTGCCACAGAAAGCACGTTATTGGTCCTTCACCTGATTTCTCACCGGTCATGTTAGATCTGCCGTCCAACCGAGTGAACTAACAGAGAGTACCCTTGTGTCTTGCGCACACGCTTGAGCACTATAAATAATATGCCGCGCCGATGGCCAATCTCAAATATGGTGAACCACTGTGGTAGGTTACGATCGGCAGGACGCAACAACGTTAGATAAAGTTATGCTATGTAAATATAGCATGGTCGGTCACATTGGGTACTGACCGCTTGCTACCAGCTGCTATCACAATCAAAATCTCTTTATTCAGTTTAGGAAAATACATGCCACTTATGAAAGTCACTTAAATAGGTATTAGCTACAGGCTATAGGTAGCAATGGAGAAAACCTATACGTTCAGAAGTGGACTTCCTGCGAGCTTGATAAAAACTTATATTTACGAGACCAAAGATATATTTGAATTTGACATAAACTAGTGATACTTATGGTTTAAATATTATTTGCACCCACAGTATCATTAATTTTCTTACACTTAAACTAAAATCGACTGAAGAACTAAAAGAATTAATAAAAAAGCAAAATTTGCGCACGGCTGGGATATGAACCCACGGCATCTGCTAAAATAATAATAATAAATATTGGACAACAAAGTAAGTAGCCAATGCACTTGCGTTATGAAAATCAGAGTAAACGGTGGTACCACAACACCCAGACCCGAGACAATATAGAGAATATCGTTCACTACATTGACCCGACCGGGAATCGAACCCGGAACCTCACGAGATGGCGACGCTTGAAACCAGCGTGCTAGCCACTCGAACACGAAGGTCGTCAATATAATGGGCGAACGCTTTTACCAATCGAGTCACTATGCAGTTGCAATACAGTTTGGGAAGATGGCGCTGATGGCACGTATAATGGCGTATTAAAAAAAGGAAACTTCGCGCGGGCTTCTGTACAGTGGCTCAGTTGGTAAGAGCGTTGGCCAGTTTTTGCAGTGTTCGTGGGTTCAAATCCCAGTCGTGCGCATGTTTTTTTTATTAATCTTTAGCTTATAGTTCTACATCTTATATTACTCGATTCGAGTTTTTCGGCATATAAAAATACTTATATTAATTGTTGATAGTACACCTCTAGATAAGAAGAAGTCAGCCCCACGACTACACAGGGGGTGTGTCGGCGCGCAGGCATGACAAATGGTGCACTACAGGGTGCTTCGATATAATTCGTTTTTAACCGCTGCACGTCAGCAGCCCTACCGCAGCTCTATGACTATATACAACTTTTATACAGGGAGTATGATATAATCGTCAGCGGCTCTATCACAGTTCTATGACACCTCTGTGTAGTGTAGTGGCTAAGCACGCTGGATTTCAAGGCGTCGCCGCTCCGAGGTGTCGGGTTCAATTCCCGGTCGGGTCAATGTTTAAATCAAAATTTTTTGATATTGTCTCGGGTCTGGGTGTTGTGGTACCACCGTTGTGTCTGATTTCCATAACACAAGTGCATAAGCTACTTACTCTGAGACTAGATATGTGATTTGTGTCCAATATTTTTATGACAATATATACATTTTATACAGAAGGTATTATATAATTAATCAGATTACGAAGAAAGAGAGAGTGTTGCTTGTTTTGATGATTAGGGTGTAGGAGTAGTAGAAATGTTTCGTACAAACTTAATTAAACTTACGCATAAATTACAAATTTATTTGCGGCCAAGACCTTACACGCGTCACACGGTAAGTTAACTGGAAAAAGTCATAAAAGCATGAGTGTAGTCGAGTCATGTCAAGTACAAATATTGTACTAAATGGTAATAATCTAGTCTTAATAGACTCCACTATATTTCTGGGCATTACACTTGACTCAAAATTACAGTGGGGACCTCATATTGAAGCCCTAGCTAGGAGGCTAAGCTCGGCTGCCCTTGCAGTTAGAAAAATAAGGTATCTGACTGATGTTGAAACGGCGAGGCTTGTGTATTTTAGTTACTTCCACAGTATTATGTCTTACGGTCTTCTCTTGTGAGGTTCTGCTGCAGACATTGATACCATATTTATTTTGCAGAAAAGAACCATTCGTGCTATTTATAAAAATAGTCCTCGTGACTCCCTGAGAGAGGTCTTTAAGAAAATCAACATATTAACTGTGGCTTCTCAATACATTTTTGACAATATAATGTACGTCCGTAAAAATTTAGATAATTTCATGAAGCAGAGCGTCATTCACTCATATAACACAAGAAATAAACACAAGCTTGTCGTTCCTAACTTCAGATTAGTTAAAACTAGTAATTCGTTCATGGGAAATTGTATAAAATTCTTTAATAATATACCACACAATCTTGTCGAATTGCCGGTTGATAAATTTAAGAAACACGTTAAAAACACGCTTATGTCTAAAGGCTATTATAAGGTTCAAGACTACCTGAACGACACGAATGTGTGGTCCGTCCAGCCTACACCGACTGATGTACTTACCTTTGATGATTTTGATTTTACGGCAGCTAGTGGTGACTGAGTTTGTTCCGGCGTTTCTTCTCAGCACTTGCCTAATTGTCTGTGTTCTGTCTCGAAGCGCTGGTAGGGCTCAAAAGATAAGGAGACATGATTCGGCCCCTTCAGGGCACATTTATTTTTATTTTATTTTTCACTGTACATTTTACGTTCATAAGTGGCATATTGTTTCCTAAATTGAATAAAAATATTTGAATTTTGAATTTTTTACACAGGTATTACATTTCAAACAGAATACTTAATAAAGGCACCGAGAACTAAGCAGTAATGGTTCAGGAAACCCAAATGTAACAAACTCTTCAATTTCAAAGTTTCGACTGAATTCTGAAGGCCTACTAATCTTTCGCTCACTTTTGCTAATTAAAGAACAACAAGAAACACTTACGAAGTTGTTAACGGGAGTTATTTTGCAAGTCTGTAGTAACTAATTAACGTTAAAATAACACGTAGAAAAACCATTTCATTGAGCAACTTGTATTGAAAAATATTGTATACCTATTCCGAAAACCTTTAGTAATACTTAATTTGGCTAAGAACAAAACCACATAGAGCATTTTAAGTTTGTATATTTTTATTACAACCCACCAAAATTATAATAACAATAATTTTTATTTTTTGAATAACTTGGTGGATCTTCTTAGGACTAATTTTTAATAGTCAGATAAGAAATATCTGTCGAACAAAATAAAATATGGCTAATTTGATAATGTCACCTAATTGACAGCAATCATAGGTACCTGTCATTTTTTTAAATCTGTCGCTTTATAATTTATGAGTTGATAAGTCTTATCTGACCAATGAAAAATCGGCCCTTAGTTAAATGTTTTTATATTTTTTCGAAGGATGTTATTTGTAAAATTGTCTAAAAATATGACAAGTTGAATGCTGTAGCATAAGGTTGGGTCACAATATATTTCGGGACACCCTGTATACAAGTAAGGGCGCCCGCAGACGTTGAGCAATGGCGCGCGATCACGCGATAGCTTCATTTGGATCCGGACCGGGATGATACCGACAATTCTATGGAAATAGAAACATTTCCAAAACAGTCTGTCTTCAAATAAGAAAACAGTCTGCTAGAATTCATGTTAGAAAAACGAAATTACTTGACTAAGTTTTGCTCCTTAACCATTTTACAAACATAACGCAAACATTTTAAGAAAGCACGTAAAATGCAGTGTAACTCCGGAAAGCAGGTAAGGCTTTTGGTGTTGAGCTTGATTTTTTCCTGTCATGTCGGAATGCTCGTCTCATCAAACTACAAGTATAAGACACCTTTACACACTGCGACTTTTAGCATCAATGCTAAAAGTAGCGCAGTATGTAAAGGTTGACAGTTTGCAACTGCATCGATGTTGCATCGCGACTGCATCGATGCTGCATTGCGACTGAATCGATGCTTCATCGCTACAAAATCAATGCTAAAAGTCGCAGTGTGTAAGGGGTTTAAGAGTAAAGGAACAGAGAATGTGTATTTTAAGCATTCTTATGTAGTGAAGCTTTAGGTACAGTACAAGAACTAGAACTTTCAGTTTTCAATATCACTTTTTATGTCATCATCATCATCAGCCAAAGGACGTCCACTGCTGAACATAGGCCTCCACCACGGCTTTCCACAGCGACCGATCACTAGCGGTCTGCATCCAGTCTGATCCTGCGATCTTTACAAGGTTGTCGGTCCATCTTGTCGGTGGACGTCCCACGCTGCGTCTTTGGTCCTAGGGTCTCCAATCTAGAACTTTCCTGCCCCAACGGCCATCAGTTTTTTCGCTAGGTATCCTGCCCATTGCCACTTGAGCTTGCTGATTCTCAAGACTATGTCCGTTACCTTAGTTCTTCTACGTATCTCCTCATTTCTAATTCGATCCCGCAGAGAAATACCCAACATAGCCCTCTCCATCGCTCGTTGTGTGATTTTGAGCTTTTTTATAAGGCCTATAGTGAGTGACCATGTTTCGGACCCGAATGTCATGTGCCACTTTTTATGTGGCTCCAACCTTAGCAGGGTAAATACTATGAAGGATATTGGGGTGACCCTAGACCCGAAACTGATTCTAGATAATCTTGTTGCAAATATTTGTAACAAAGCTTTCAAAATGTTGGGTCTGGTTTTGCGCGCTAGTAATTACACACCCATCTACAATGAGGCACTATCACTAGTAGCTAAGTTTATTAGAGTTAAAAGGTTAAAGAAAATACATGCAAAAACTAGTAGCTTGAAACCTAATGAAAAATAAAACCATGTCCATGAGGCAAAGAGGCGAGGATGCTAGCTGCGTTACCGCGTTGGATAGCAATACTTATCCGTTGAGCCAGAAACGAGCCAGCTTTAATATTGAACAAAAGTGAATTTATAACAGGGGCAATTTTTCCAAAAAGCAATTTAGCCGATGGTCCCCACTATTAAACTATGATATGTTATCGTGACGTTGTATATTTTTGTCTAGTTCGCGCGAAACGAAAAACTAAATGGATGTAGGACTCCGGTCCATAGTCGCGAAATTTTGCATAGATATGACGGATGCTGACACTGACATTTGTCAAATGTGACAGCTGCTGTTTTTCCGGTTCCGCCACTGTTGGTCTTGCGTCGGAGTGGAACGGGTGTTAAAATGTAAGAAAGTAAAAATTTTGATTGCGGGGCACGCTCCATTTATTTTGTAGTTTGATATATTCCTGACGCCGCCAACATGTCAATTTGGATGAATTCATTTTGAAATTGATTTGATATAAATGACTGGAAAATGGTTTCAAATAGAATAATTAGCATTAATGTTTAGTAATCAATTCAAAATTTATATGGCGAGCCAGCTTTTGCAGGTTTTGCTTTTGATATGTGTCTGTAAGTTGTACAGTCACAATTTAGTGATCATGTTGTAACCTCAGTGACCTTACTTAGACCTTATTTGGATTATTTTTGAAGTGAGATTTTCCTGATGGATTGATTTGCTTCTTGTCTGCTGTTTTGAGGATGGACCGGTATCGGTGAAATTTTGGGGTAACGTTGCAGAGTTGTCTGTAGTTTGATGCAACAAAGATTTGAAATAGTAACCTCCGTTGAAATCCAAGGTTGGTTTTCCTTGTATTTGCTTTAACTTTAGTAAAAAGTGGAATAATTTAGCTATTAATTTAAACATAACTTAGGAATCGGAGATTAGGTATTGGAGAGTTGGCCCGGTTTGCCAAAGATTGCTGGTTTGAGTCCTGCACGTGCGCAATTTTTGGTTTCCCAATTCATATTATAGGAATATAAGAATAGCACTGTGAGTTGAAATTTATAAAATTATTTTGCTTTAAATTTCCGCCAAGCGACGCCGGCGCAGGCAACTGTCCGAAACGTCACCGCGTTGAGTAGCAGTTCATGCAAATGCAGGATGCACCACCCGCCCTCCCTCAATACGCAAGCGGCACAGCTGATGCAATTATTAGTACCCAACACCGACGTGCAAAAAACCTCGACACGTTTCGCCACTACACGTGGCTCCTCAGGAGACGTTGTCGCCTCGGCGGAGAACGGACGACCAGTCAACTTAATAATGGATTTTCGCAAAGTAACGCCTGATTCCATTTAGCACTGTGAGTGTTAAAAACATACTAAACCAATGATTTTATTTGGTCTATGACCAGTCCAAAACCAGTAAAAAGGTCGTACCGATCGGCCAAAGTTTACCGCCGGCAGTAACTCGCAACAGGAATACATAATTCCCCATTTGAATAAATTACAAGTCGCTGGGTCACGCGTGCTGTAACTCCGAAAGATGCCCTTTTCAGTTTTTACAAGGAATGTGCGTGAGTTTTTGACATGTTGTCTGAATAATTTTACCGTTTTCCAGATGAAGGTGACCGGATCCGCTCGTAAATAGGGTATGCAATCGTTAGAAGATTTCTTATTACATCTTTAAGAATATAAAATATAACACTGTGACTCCCAATTCATAGTAACTCAAACAGTCTGATACGCCTATTTTGGCTATTACACTGTTTTGTCACTTTCCGTCAAATGATGACAGCGCATGGAAAAATCAAGAGAAGCAGTGTTATAGTTAAAACAGGTTTATTAGAATGTTTGCGTTATTATGAATAAGAGGGTGAGTGTTTAAAAACATTCTAAACCACAGTTTGGATCGATGTTTAAAATGCTATAACTAGCATAGAGAAAGGATTATACCATGCTAATGGAAAAAAAACATCTTAAAGGTAGGTAAAGAGCCTCTTATGAAGAGGATTAAGTAAATATATCATTGTTCAGGTGAGGAGTTCAGAATGTTTACTTGCACAAACAATGATGACATTAAAAGCTGTGTAACAAGCTGTTAGTTTGGCACGAGTGCCTCCTTGACTTTTATTTCCGCACTTAATTTGTTTTAAATTACCATTTAGACTATACCTCATTGTATAGGAAATATGTATTTTTCAAATCTGTTTTTTCGTAAAGCTAAAATGTAAAAAAAACCTTCTCCCTTCAGTCCGTCAACAATCCACGGCTGAGCCCAACCGCACCCCAAAAGAAATCTTCGGCCAGCGGACGGATAACCCAATGAGCGCTTCTTTGATCAGCCAGGCAAGACACCATCCCATTGGGCATGGGGTCAGGGTGACCATAGATTGCGACGGTTATTGAGACAAGGAGAAAAATATGAGCCAGCCTTCTAACAGTATACAGTAATTTCTAACAGTAACAGTTAAAATAATAATATCCTTTGGACATTCCCACACATTGCCATCTAGTTCCAAAGTAAGCTACTCAAAGCTTGTGTTTTGGGTAATACTTAAATACTTTTTGTTTGTAAATACATACATGATATACAAAAAAAACACCCAGATCAATACAAACAGACATGTTCATGCATACAAATGTTTGTATTATGCGGAGATCGAACCCGCAACCCGCTGCGTAGTATGCGATTTCTCGACCACTACACCAGACGGGTCGTCGAATTATTTAACTTGAATTTCAGGCACACATAACACACTATTATTTACCACTATTACGGAAATTATGCCATAAAAATCAAATTAAGATGAACATATAGGCAAACTGAGAACCTCCTTTTTTGAAGTCAGTTTAATAGTAGAGAAGTCACATATTTTCATTACAGCATCTGACATTTCCTTCAAAGTTCTAACTTATGGTCACCATACTCGCAGTGTCCCGAGGCTGCACTACCGATTCAGCGGGACATTCGGGACTCACGCGACGGCGAGCCTGCTAATAAGATTGGGGTCGCTTGTTTTGTTGTCCTATTTTAACAAAAAAAAACCATTGTAAGGTTATTTAATTAAATTTCACGCTTGACAGAACAGTGAGTTGGAATAGGGAAGCTATTTACAGTATAGATTTATATAATGATGAGCAGTCGAAATAAAGAACTATATGAAAAGATATATCTAGATACTAGCGGTCCCCCGCGACTTCGTCCGCGCGTTTTGAGTTTGCTCCCTCCCCTCCCGTCGCAGCGTCATGTTTTATATCCTAAAGCCTTTCTCGATAAATAAGCTATCCAACACAGAAACATTTTTTCAAATCGGTCCAGCAGTTCCTGAGATAGACGCGTTCAAACAAACAAACTCTTCAGCTTTATAATATATTAGCGCAAACGCACGTTGCACTTAAGCTGCGAACATTATTTTGGTGCGGAGTTATGTTAAAACTGTGATAGCTCCTAAGATATTTATTGAAATCAAATGATATAAAGGGCAACTTTGTTCTAAATGAAATGCTCGTGATGATGAATGTATTTATTTTGATAAGAATAAATACCTGTGTGTATAATACACCTCTAAAAATAATGCATTATTTTTTTTCAAATTTATGAACATAAAAAAGGTTGTAGTAAGTCAACCATAAAAGATAGACATATGCTGTCGCGGACTTTATTATAGGACTTTTAATGCTGAACAATCCTGTCATACATGATTTTTGTGTAACTAAAGCGGTTTCCGCAGCGTATGCAGCGGAAGCTCTCAAAAGGAATATCTTTCTCCCGTTTTCGCAACATTTTTCATTTCTGCTGTGGTTTTATGAGTCGTATCTTTATGTTATATAGCCTAGAGCCTTCCTCGATAAATGGACTATCCAACGCAAAAAAAATTTTTCAAATCGGGCCAGTAGTTTTTGAGATTAGCGCGTTCAAACAAACAAACAAACAAACAAACAAACAAACAAACTCTTCAGCTTTATAATATTAGTATAGATTACCATTTATCCATTTTCATCAAGGTTCTAAAAAATTTAGAACCATAAGGATTTGGAAATTTTCAAAACTTATTCGTTTTTAAAAGTTAAAACATGAAGATATAAAAATATCTACTATTTCAACGTTCAATCCTTGTTTCAGCTTACAACCTTCTTCCTGAAATTTTATTTCCAGCCTTACTGTAACATTTTGAAGTTAATTTCATCAATTTTTAACCATAAAACTGCCTACACACATATTTTAACTTAACCAGATTCATATTCTTACGACACTAATCACTAATCCATAAAAGCTAACTAGAAAACTTCCTGGTAGTTATTTTCGTAGGAAATAGGCTTATACTGCCCTCGTGAAGCACTATCATTAACAGTTTTATGACAACGCCACTAAATCGCTATGGCGAGGGGATTGACTCGTTTGTGTGCATAAAGAAATTATATAGCACTGGAAAATTGGCTGAATTACGTAAGTTAGTTAAACTTTTAAAGGTGTACAGTCAACAGACAGCCTATTAAAAAAAAGATTTTAAAGCTTTCATGATTTTTTTTGCTCATACATATCTCAAAAACTCCTAGATCGATTTTGATGAAACTTACACTGTAACCTAAATTGAAAAATACCTGATTGAACTAAAAAAGAGTCATCTCGCTATGACCTCTCGTTGTTGAGAAACCCTGAGACATACATACAAACATACATACACTTATGAAACTGCAGACGCGTTAATAAGTCTTATTATATCAATGTTCTAAAATTTTATCCAATTCTGACCTTTTTTGAGGTCGGTAAAAACGTATGAGCTGCCATGGAAGTCTCGACATGATTAGTTTGATAGTACATTTAGATTAGTTAGTCCACCAGATAGCGCTCGAAAAACGCTAAGACGAAATTGGTGATTCCGTGTATTTATTGATTATGTGTTTTAGAATGAAGCTAAAAAAATTACAAATACTTTTTTACAATAGTTACGAAAGTTAAAAGGATATTTAATGCAGCAGAAAATTCTGAAAATTTTCGCAAAATATCAAAATGTTTGCTTCAGATTTCGCCTGCAGAATATGAGTGCCACTCATTTCGTGGATGCAAGTATAAATGATAGTTTGTTTTTCCGTCTGCACGCCCCCTATTACTTTACTTAAATATTCAACAACCTGCAATCGAGCCGTAACAAGCTTGTTTGCCAAAGAAAACGTCTGATTAGTTAACTGCGGTAATTCTCCCCCTTACATGGCCACTACACCCCGTTCTCCTAGTGAAACCACATTTCACATGCACGCATTATTCAAATAGATTATTGTTTTCAATCGATTCGATTATGACATTCTCGTACCATCCCATGCTGGTGAGTTTGTCATGATATCAGTAACTGAGTAGTCACACTATTATTCATTCAGTTTTAGACGCGTGAAATTAAATAAGCTTTAGATGCTTTGTACATATTAAAATATCTAGGTAGATAATTAAGGTAAATTTATTATTTACTTTAGCTCTTATACCCCTTACACACTGCGACTTTTAGCATCGGTGCAGTCGCGAGTTTTGAAAACGCGTTACAGCGTCGCGACTCACGCAATGAACAGATTTAATTTAGCATCGGATTTGACAATTTCCTGCTTCTGCATGGCGACTGTATCGATGCTAACGCGCGTCAGCATCGCGTCTGCATTGTTGATAAAAGTCGCAGTGTGTAAAGGGTCTGGATTAAAAAGAAAACTTCTTATGACCTTATTAACGCCACAGTGCCTTTTCAGTATAAAAAAATATCATCCATATTCATTATTATTAGCCAAAGGAGGTCCACTGCTACACATAGGCCTTCCCCGCGGCTTTCTACAGCGACCGATAACTAGCGGTATGCATCCAGTTTGATTCTGCGATCTTTACAAGGTCATTTATCCTTCTTGTTGGAGTACGTCTAGAGATATAAAGAGTCAAATCAAAAACGACAGTTGATGAGGGACATAGGTTTCTGTTTAATTGTAGATGTTGTGAATAATTTCTAACATTGAAGTTTTTATTGTTATGGCGACATAGTCAGAAAACACAAGACACCAATGCTGGTTGGAGCAAAAGCTGCATCAGAAAATGCAGTCACAGTACGTAAGCGGTTATTTCTGATTCCTCTTAGTACCTAATAAGATCATTATAGCGTTCGACTTCCATTCTTAGTTTTGTTGTTATAACTATCAGTTGCAGTACCAATTAACCTTAAACAATTTAAAGAAGTCAAGCATGTCTGTGGTTAGAGGTTTAAGATGACAACCTTACTTACAACTTCTATCTCTTTAGCCTTGGACACCGTCAGGTGTGGATATAGAGCATAATCGTACTATCTCATAGCCCGCAAACCAAACCATAGAACCATCTTCTCACATTGCTTCTTAGGCCCCTTTTTTTATAAACAAACTCCGCCGTGAGTTACACATTTACTCCCTCACCTCCTTTCACTGCAAGAAAAAGGTGGTCAAAAACACCTTAAGAATTTGGACTACACTACCACAGAAAATTTCATGGTACCGTTAACGGCATAAAATACCGACATAAACACTCACACACACACACACACACACAACACACACACACACACACACACACACACACACACACACACACACACACACACACACACACACACACACACACAGTTGTAGTTAGTGCTTTTCTTTTTGTTTAATTCTCCATTATTGTGCTTTGCTTTTTTTGACACCGATCACATGCATTGCTCTGATCCCAAAGTAAATAGCTGATGCACTTGTGTTATGGAAATCAGACACAATGGTGGTACCACACCACCCAGACCCAAGACAATATAGAAAATTTGGATTTTTATATTGATCCGACCGGGAATCGAACCCGGAACCTCGGAGCGGCGATGCCATGAAACCAGCGTGCTTAGCTACTACACCAACGGAGGTAGAGGTTGATTGTGGAGAAGAAAATAAATTATTATATTTTATCTTTTAAAATACAATATTGAATTAAAAAAATCTGGAACATCAATCATAATCATTTATTTGCTTTTGAACATGGTACATGTACGATTATAAATAATATACAACACAAATACAAAATATAGCATGCAAATATGTCATAATCTTAATATTAAATTATTATCAAAATATATATATGTTATGTTATTGTACTTATAGCGTATAAGATACTATCCTGTGTAATTATGTTTATGGTGTGCAATAAAGTATTTTTATTTTTATTATTATTATTTCCACAAATGAAATTTCGTCATTACTAATCAAATGTTAATCTAAGTGCGCTTTCACCTTAGATCGACAGCAGTGCGACTGCAGCGCGTCTCTTTAATGTAAAGGGCTTACTGCTGTCATTTTATGTATGAAATTGACAGCAGCGCGACTGCCGCGCGACCGTCTAAGTGTGAAAGCGCTCTTAGAGTTAACGTATTCATCAACTGAGTAGAAATATTTAACTTTAAGCCAGTAAAAAATATATAATGGGAGATTGTCAGTGAATAAGGTATAGTCTTGTCAGACTTAAAGGTGTAACTAGTTTATATATAAGTGACTTACTTTCATAAATGGTCTTCATAATCTCCTATGTAGATTTCGCATTTCTTACTGCCTACTTTTAATGTGCTTGAAATGTGTCGTAGTTATAACAAACGTGTAATCTTTCGTTAGTTGATAGCTTATTAAACTGCTTCTACTATCAAAGACTGCAGTCTTTACTTAGAATATAATTTTTAGTCACACTTGGTATCGCTAATGTTATATATTTTGTTTTGCAATCAATCATTGCCATTCTATGTCAATCGATAACACGTCTCACACACTGCACATTACTAGTGTAGAAACAGGAGACAATATACTGTGACACTGTAACTTTAACAACACTTGCCAGTTGCCAAGTAGTTTTTAATTGGCCGCACGTCTTGCTGTCGAACAAAACTGAAAGGCGACTTGATATTTATTTTAAGACAATAATGCACTTATTGGTCGAAGTTTGTTTTTAACTGTTAAAAGCTTTGAAGTTAGATAATTTTGAAAGTTTGATATCCTAATGATGTGATAGAGCTTATTCTTCACTTACATGTTTGTTTTAGATCAATATTTACATGTGTGTGTTCGTGCTTATGTTTATAGAAACTCTACCTAATACACAAATATTCAGTAACAATCATGATTTTTTTGTGAGTAATCTGTTCATATAGACACACAAAGATGTAATTTAGGTAGGTAAACTAAACTGTAACACCCATACCTTAGTTTAAATAACGATTCCACGATGCTGATATATAAAGAAAAACTCGGTTAGTTAGTAAGGTAAATTAAACTTATGTCAATGAAATTAAATTACCTAACACCTGAAACGGCTAATATGATATTCGATAAAAAATAAAATGTAGCTCCATTTGCCAATTAAACATATTTCCCGACAACCCGCAGACCATCAATGTTGCTTATCGTGCATCGCGTATCTGCTGCTACGATCACTACGACCACTACGACGCTGGCATCTCGTAGCACGCTGTAACTAAAAAGGCATTGATCAACCTCTGCTATGGCAATGACCGTAGCCGGCATTGCAATTGACCGCACCACGTGCAGACGAAACCTTCCTTCTTCCCTCTCATTCCCACTCACAACTCTCCCCATAAACCACATTATCCCACCCTCTCCAACGCGGAAAACTCTAAGGGCAGTTTGCAAGCTCAGTTTACGTCGCGATCGCGCGGCGGGAGCACGTGTCGGATCCCGGCGATTTTTTCTCTTACCCCGCGTAATATTTTGCATAGTGTGCGTAAGTTTTTTAAACTTCACCGCCGTGGCGAAGGCAGATAACTATACAGCCGGCCCATCGTCTGCAGGCACCTGAGTGCAGTACGCGGACCATTCGTGCATTGTGTAGGAACGCGCGTTGCATATTTTATGTGATAAAATTCGACATTTGTAACGGCCTGTGTGTGCTAGTTTGTAGATTTTAGATGTTTGGAACAGGCGAATAATTTATGTACGAATAGTGATTTTTGTATCGGTGTTTTAATCAGTGTGTGACTTATGAACTTGTATCTATAGACTTTTAATTTGGTGAGTATCTTCATAGTTAATTTATTTAAGCTGTTATTTTAGTAATAAAGGAAGAGTATACTTTCTTTATTTACCGCGTATTATTGTTACTGTAAATATATTTTTTTTAAACTATATCATACCCAGTCATCAGATACCTTTTTTTTTTCTTATTCGATTGTAGGAAAAAGTTTGCCAAGACTTGAATTTGGCAACTATTCACAGACTGGGGAAAGGGTAGTTTTTGCTTTCGTATTGAAACAGTTAGAAGATATTGAGCTAGGACGCTTTTTTTTAAAAAAAAATTAAGGATACTTTTATTGCAATCAATTACCTGTTATTGGTATGATTGTGCGAAGACTTTGAAAGATACTCTAAATTATACGAATAATACACTCATAGAAACAAAACTTGATAAACAGACACGATAAGGATAATGTCGGCAGTCTTCTAGCTAAGAGCGAGCTCTGCTGGGTGACCATTGGGTAATAAAAACAACGTCAATTTAAGGTAGAAATATTGTGGTATACGAATAAATAAAAAAAACAATTCAAAATTATTTATTTTCCTACACAATATTTTCCCGAATTTTCCATATAATGAAGCCAGGAGACAAAACTCTACATATCTCTATTAATACAATTATGTTTACCTACGATAATTTGTATATATGATAATATTTCATACATTACATAATGGCTATCACAACATATCATGCACATGCCTACCCGGGCATCGAACCGCAAACTTGTTAAGCCATACAGGTTACAATTTAACGGCAATAAAGTATCGACCGGCTGCCGACACTCGATACGGAAGCCTTACCCTTTGAGCAGAGATCCGGGTTCGATGCTTTGCTTAGGCGCTTACTTGATGTGCAGGGAAGTTAAGAGTAGAAATTTTGGTATCTTAGCAACATTTTGCTTACGAGTAAGTTTAAGAGCAAGTTGTTTATGCACTGGAACCTCAAATTATTAACCTCGAAACGTCTTTCGTAACTGAAAACAAGCATCTAAAACAAAATCAGTAAAATAAAATCTGTTGATTATTGTCACTATGAAAGTATTAAAAGTAACATACGAAACTTAAAATATATCAAAAATAATAAAATATACATAAAAATGGTTGCCAAACTCATTAGCAAACTCATGTCGCTTAGTAAAAAAATGCGTTTAATATATTTAAGAGGTTTTCTTACGACGTTTCTTATTTACGATTTCCTTTTTTTATCACTAAAATACCTTTAAAAATAAAAAATAATGACTAGATAAATATCAATAAAACACCGTGAACTACTCAATCTGTACAAAGTTAGCACATCGTATCTTTTGCTAAATAGACACTGTGATGTCGCATCTCTGTAGAGTAGTAACACTTAGTTTGAGCTCATACATAGTTGTTTTACTACGCTCGGTTACGTGAATAGCAGGCGACTGATGTTTGAGTTTAGTACCGGCTGTGTATATCACTTGGGCAGGAATGATTTTCACTTTAGATCTTATACAGTAAACAGTTTTTTTAGGGTTCCGTAGCCGAATGGCAAAAAACGGAATTCTTATAGTTCCGTCCATGTCCGTCTGTCCGTCCGTGTGTCTTTTATATATTTTTTTATGTTAAACCTATGCGTGTAGGGTGTCTATAGATGGGTCTTTTAAAATGACATCGAGGTTTCTAAAACCATTTTCTCTAAAAGTCTAACGTTTGAGAGATATACGCTTATTTTACCAAAGTGGTAAAATAGGCGTCCCCGCAATCTAAATTTTAAACTAAGCGAGTGTAAATTTTGGAAAAAATACATGATGTAGATCTTGACAAAGACTTTCAACGAAAATTAGTTTTAATAAAAGAGCACATTTGCAATAACCGCAAACACAACTTTGTTCTTCATACAAATACCATGAAAAACAAAGTAATATTTGCTGTCAACAAAATATTGTTGTATTTTGGCTAAGTGGAAGTAAGTAGATCTCTAATTCAGTTAAACTTTAACAACCTTCATGTGCGAGTCCGACTGGCACTTGGCCGGTTTTTTTTAAATTCTTGCTCGAATGGATGGATTTATATCAATAATAATGTTATACAGCTGAAGAGGTTGTTTGTTTGAAGACGCTAATCTCAGCAACTGGTAAAGCGATTAGATAATTATGTTTGTGTCTGATAGCTTATTTATTGAGGCAGGCTTTAGGTTATAAAACACCACGCTGCAAAGGCAGGGGAGAGAGCAGACTCAAAACGCACGGACGAAGTCACGGGGTACCGCTAGTGTTTAAATCAGTGGCTTTGCCCGAATTTAAAACACACAGAATTCTTAATTTTATGGAATTTTTAAAACAAGGGTTTTATTATCTTTGTGAGCAATTATTGCCTGCTGTTTTCTCGTTAATGCTAGGTTATTAGAATAGTAAGCCACAGGATTGCTAGCGGAGTAGCTTCGTGGTCATGGCACTTGCAACAGTGCCGAAATATCAGAAGATCATAAATAATAAGGTATATCATAGCAATCCCGTATCTACTATTCTAATGTCAGTGACCATGAACGTTTAAAACAATATAATGCTAGGTTTTTGGTGTTCAATATTCCGGATTGAACGTTAATAAAGATTAATACGATGCATTAAAAAAAAAATATAAATATTGGACACCAATCACATACATTGCTCTGATGCCATAGTAAGTAGCTGATGCACTTGTGTTATGAAAATTAGGCGCAAAGGCAGTACCGCAACACCCACCCGAGACAATAAAGAAAATTGTTATTCCTATATTGACCCGACCGGGAATTGAACCCGGGACCTCGGAGCGGCATCACCTCAGCACCTAGCGGTCTTAGCCACTACACCACGGAGGTGAAGTCATGTCAAAAAGTAAAGGCAAGATAATAATCCGTTATAGGTTGTAGATACTTTTACGGGGTAAGAATACGTTTTCAATGAATGAAAATATTCTAATTTAGCTGAGACGGCTCGCCTGAACATTCATTAGTCTGAAAAAGTGGAAGAAACGCAAAACAAAGTTGAAAAATAAAACATGAATGGCTGTCTTGGATTGAGATTTCTCGTTGAGGCCACAGTAGAGCTTGATTAAGTAAAATTATGTGGTAACCTAGAACCTATCATTATTGAAACCTATCATCACATGAAAATAAGTACAAAGATAAATAAGCAATAGATACTCCAAAAGGAAAAATAAAATAAAAATTTAAAACATAACGAATAAAATAAACTTGCTGCTACAGAGCTGAAACTCAAGTCAAATCTATAATTCTTCTTAGTTAGAGCGCTTTCACAATTAAGCGACTTTAGCAGCGGGACCGTCGCGCGGCAGTCGCGCTGCTGATAATTTCATACACAAATGGCAGCAGCAGCGCGCGGCAATCGCGCGGCAGCAACGCCGCCGTTTTTATACATGTATTCTTCCGCGCTGCTGTTGCTCTAAACGGGACGTGTATATTACGATATTTTTTTATGAAATTACTTAAAAAGAAGTGTAAAATATGTTTCAAGCGTTTGTTTTAGCCATTATAGGAAATTAGTTGGTGCAAAAAGTACCTTACTTTTCTGTCGGAACGGTCAGTCCGCCATTATGATTTCGTGGTCGGTGACGTTGCGTAAATTTATTATTAAGTGACGTTACGAATACCAGACAAAGATTATGATGGGGCGTCTCCCATAAATAATTTAATACATCTTAAGAATCCATGACTCAGGTACAAATGTTCGTGCTTATCAGACAAACATTAACACAAGAGCATTAGCTACTTACTTTGGGATCAGAGCAATGTATGTGATTGGTGTCCAATATATTTATTTATTTTATTTAAACATTTGCCCCTAGCGGGATTCGAACCCGCGACGGCTGGCGTAATAGTCAGGAGCTCTAACCAATACACCAAATACGTCGTCAATATGCTTAAGAAATGAGTCTACTGCTGCCATTTGAAGTATACCACGGTCATAAAAATCCAAATTAACGAACTTGTCTTTTTCGTTCGTAAAAACTAAATAACACGCAATCTTGTTGCGTACTCATTTCGCATTCATGAGCCGTCGCAGTGGGCGAGTATCCTAATTTTAATATCGGCTCCTTTCCTCAATACGTCTAATAAAATAATAAAGATACATCCCTGCGTGGTGTGGGGGTGGAGTTGTAACACGCACTTAGGGTTGTCGCTATTTGTAACACTGATAACTGATTGTATGTAATGTAATTAGACCCTTACATACTGTGACTTTTAGCAGCGATGCAGTCGCGATGCTAATGTGCGTTAGCATCGATGCAATCCTAAAATGTCAACCTGTACATACTGCGCTACTTTTAGCATCGATACAGTCGCGATGCAGAAGCTGGAAATTGTTAAATTATTTACTGACTTTTGGCGACTGCATCGATACGAACGCGCGTTAGCATCGATGCAGTCGCGCTTCTGCATCGATGCTAACACTGCATCGAGGCTAAATTCGATCTGGTCGTTGAGTGAGTCACGATGCTGAAGCGCGTTTTCAAAACTGCATGGATGCTAAAAGTCGCAGTGTGTAAGGGGACTTAGGCCTGATTTTCCCAACAATGTCAGATAAGGAATATTCTTCAAATAAAATACAATACGCAAAATTTGGAAACGTCACCTATTTGTCAGCAATCATTTATGTAAATGTCATGTTAAACTCTGTCGTTTTATACTTATTTTATCGAACAAGTCTTATCTGACGTTGGCAAAATCATCCCTTAACAAAGCAGTCGGATAGGTGTTTAATAAGAGGTTGAGAACCTACTCATCGTACTCATCACTATCAGGCAAAAGACGTCCACTATTGGGGCAGGAAATTTCTAGATTGAAGACCCTTCGACCAAAGACGGAGCGTAGGACGTCCACCAACAAGATGAACAGACGACCTTGTAAAGATCGCAGGATCAAACTGGATGCAGACCGCTAGTGAACGGTCGCTGTGGAAAGGGCCTATGTTCAGCAGAGTGACTACTCACTATTATAAAATGAAAATTTACCCTAAAATTCGAGTATTTACTTAATTAAAACGGCTTGTTTTTAGCTAAATTAGACGCTATAGCTACTCTATATTTGCAAGTGACACGGACGAAAAGCATCATCTAAATAACTAACTAGTCACCTGTTTATTATGTTTTTAGGATTTTTATCCAAGGGACGATTTAACCAACGTAAGATAAGATTTATCCGACTGAGTATGTATAAAACGACCGATTCTATAATGACATTTATATAAATGATTGCTGACAAATAGGTGACGATTCAAATTAGGCGTATTTCATTCACTGAAAATTTCTTGTGACATGAAAAAAATTGACCTTGATCTCTGGCCTTGATCATGATTTTTTGCCATTGAAAAAATATTTTTGAACTCCTCTCAGCAGATCATATTTTTTTTGGGCGTAGGTATTGGCGATACTTTACGATCTAAATCACTACAAAGTATAAAACAAAGTCGCTTCCCTCTGTCTTTATGAATGTATGATTAAAAATTTTAAACTAGCAACGGATTTTGATGCAGTATTTTTAAGAATAAAGTGATTCAAGAAGAAGGTTTTTAAGTATAATACATGTATAACCGCGTGCGAAGCCGACCGATTTTTTTTACTTTTTTTCGTTTTTTGAACGGCAACCCTATCTCTGCCGCTGGTTCGAGTCCTGGCTCGATTAGCTGCACGCATTCGATTAACTATCGATTTCGGTGAAATGTTTTTGGAGTTACGGTCTGAGGGTAGGGCTTGTATGAAGTTTACTTATTGGATTCAGGAATTCGGGCGAAGTTCTTTAGTTATTACTTTGTAGGTACCAACTGGGCCCAAACTAAATTGTAATACGGGATACGCATTGTAAGCTCACGAGGGAATTTATATTTGCTTAGTGCACACATAAAAAATAACATTCACTTTAAAAATCACCATCTTTTGTGTAAAGTTAAATCATATCATAACATATCGTTGTTAACACACCTCTTCACAAGACTGCTTATGTCTCTAACTCCTTCACCCTCAGTGCTATAAGACTCTGGAACTCCCTCCCTGATACCATCAAGACTTCATCGTCTAAGTATTCGTTCAAAAAGTCTGTCCGTGAGCTTTTTCTTAGTGAGAATACCACGTGATGCTTGATAAGGTTTGTCCTCTGTTTCCCATTTATTAATCTCTGTTAGCCTATGTATGGATAACTGTATGTATTCAAGTATGTTTATGTAGGTTTATTTATTACTATTTATGTAAGTATATTAGTAGTTTAAATTTATTTTGTTGCTTTTATGTGTAATTTTACGCCGCCTCAATTCGTTTCTGTTTCATCCAATGGTTGACTGGTAGAGAATGCTTTTAGCATTAAGTCCGCCATTTGTACTTTAGTTTTGTCAGTGCAATAAAGAATTTAAAAAAATAAAAATAACACAGGACTTTTTCATTTTTAAGAAAACACACAATAAATATGTTTTATACATACAGTTACATTAAAAATTAAATCAGCTTATTAAATTAGACTAGGCGCAAGACCAATTGCTTTACGTGCTTTTCCGAGGCACGGGGTTGAAACACCGCCAACTTCCAAACTCCGGGCTACCCTAAGAATTTCTAAACAGGAAAACCCAGGTATACATTTTTGTCCCGACCCGGGGATCGAATCCGGGACCTCTGGCGTAGCCGTCGCTTTAAAGTGCGTCCCTATTACCGCTGCGCCACCGAGGCAATAAAAAAAAACGTATCTGACTCCTGTTAAGTTGTATCAAGTAAAGAATTCATTATATTTTCAATAGATCGTGAATTAGTAACACGCTCTCCTGGTAGGTATTAGTACACGAACAAAGAACTGACAAAAAGCAATAATTCGCATATCCACTTACGATTTGAGCATATAGGCTGATCCATGTAAGGTTACTTAATTTATTGGACTAAAACTAAAATTCAAATACAGCTTGTGGCTTGTCATAGGAGCAAAAAATTTAATCAATGATTCCACAGAGGATACGTAGGTAATGCTTTTTGTGCATGTACTAGAGGTTCTATTATTGTTTTTTCTTTTATTATTTTTTATGTCTGGAGTTTTTTTTGTATTAATTGTTATAGTAATGTGTATTAATTTATTTTTGTACCTGTTTTTTTCGTTTAATTTATTTTTCTTTGTATGTGTGTACACTTATCAAAAGGGTTCCCGCAGAATATCAGTATCGTGGCATGCCTCGCGCTCTCACGAATTATGCTGAGCGAGGACCTTTTTGACACATAGGTACCTATTATTTATATATTTTATATATCTATTAAAACTGATGTTTATATGTAATAATAATTATAATAACCGTGTTTTTTTTTGTTTTGTATATGATTGTAACTTATGTGTCAAATAAAATAATTTCTATTCTAACCTATTCTTTGACCTGGTCATAGTGCTCTTAAATGCTTTGACTGAGAAATAAAGTTATTCAAAGTTATAATCCCCATGCAATGTGTATCAAAATGGCTAACTTGATGTAGTTAATGATAGTGACAAGTTCTATTACTGGACAAATTTGTTTGCTACAAACTGCTGGTTCGACTTATTTTGTCATAAAATAACAGATTTTGCTTTTGTTTATAATAAATTAAAACCATTAAGAATTGATTACTGGTTATTTAAAAATCTTGTATTTAAAATTTGTGCTCCTATTACAGGTCGCAATCTGTATGTTAACTATAATTCATGCAACCAGGCCTTAGTATAGTTATTGCAAGAAAAATAGACCTAATCAGATTCGATACTATCTTTACTTTGTACCCTTCTTAAATATAATTTATCAAATACATTTTATAATCATCCCTTACACTCGTAAAAGATATTCCTATTTTATCTCGAAAGGAGTTGCCTAATCGATATTATTAATATCGGCGAAATATCTGCCTGGGCCAGAGTTATGCGCGGAATTCCAGAGCCGACCTGCGTAAATACAAAAAATCGTAAATATCAGAAAGGAATAGGATATTCGTTATTTTTGGGTTAACCTTTGCATAAGATATGTTTCATGGGAATATAGTTTTGGCGGATTTAGGTGAAGGAACGAAATGTTATAATTTGTTGAGTACTCAGGTATTTCTTTTTACTCTATCACAGGAGGTTAATATGACTATCATTTATCTACAGACTACTTCAACATAATTACCTATTATAGTCTAAAGGTATGTTTCATTATCGACAAATAACAACTAACCAACGAATAATTCAAACATGAAACGTCTTTCGTTTGAAGTATTCGACAGATAACGCTAATTAGGATATTGTTAAAAGGTCGTTATTAGAATAAAATAGATTTTAATATATAACCCTCCATTAAAATCAAGGTGACTGATTATGCTTTAGAATGTTTTTAACACTCACAGTGTCATATTTTATATCCATAAAGATGAAATAAGAAACCAAAATTTTTTTGCGCACGGGCGGGACTTGAACCAGCAACCTTTTGGCAGACCGGGCCAACTGACTGTGACTGATTATTTTTTGTGAAATTTCTGATATTTTTATCCCACAACTAGTGGTCGCCCGCGACTTCGTCCGCGCGTTTTCCGATTTTTTCTCGACTTTTAAACCTTCTCTAGACCTCCACGAACATTTCAAGACTAAGATAAAATAAATCCGTTCAGCCGTTCTCGACTTTTAGTGAGACTTACGAACAGCAATTTATTTTTTTCTGATATTTTTATCCCACAACTAGTGGTCGCCCGCGACTTCGTCCGCGCGTTTTCCGATTTTTTCTCGACTTTTAAACCTTCTCTAGACCTCCACGAACATTTCAAGACTAAGATAAAATAAATCCGTTCAGCCGTTCTCGACTTTTAGTGAGACTTACGAACAGCAATTCATTTTTTTCTGATATTTTTATCCCACAACTAGTTGTCCCCCGCGACTTCGACCGCGCGTTTTTCGATTTTTTCTCGCCTTTTAAACCTTCTCTAGACCTCC
The DNA here is from genome assembly GCA_963924145.1 of Pyrausta purpuralis. Classification (NCBI taxonomy): domain Eukaryota; kingdom Metazoa; phylum Arthropoda; class Insecta; order Lepidoptera; family Crambidae; genus Pyrausta; species Pyrausta purpuralis. Next base: position 1,238,247 of record OZ001661.1, on the reverse strand, counting down.
ACGAATATTTCAAGACTAAAATAAAATAAATCCGTTTCGCCGTTCTCGAGTTTTAGTAAGACTAACGAACAGCACTTGATTTTTATATATAGATAAAATAGTCGATACACAGGGAATATTACGTAGCCTAGCATTAAAAACCACTCTTTAGGTACCTATCTATATTTCGAATCTATTTTTTTTGTAAGTACATTTTGAAATTTTACGAAATTAGTCTGGACAATTAAATACTCTTTTGTTTTTTTTGTTTGTTATTCAAACAAAGATTAATTTGATACATCGAATCAATACTGAACTGTAGACATAAATCAGAATCCCACGTCATAACATTTTAAACTTTGATATTTGAATTTTACACATTCGTTTTATAAATTGCCTGTTAGATTTAGGCTGACCGAACGTTACACAAATGACCATAGGTCTCTCTTTGTCTTTATAAATTTTAAAATCTTTAATAAAACATTGTATATCTCGTTTTTAAGTAATATTCACATGTAATTTTACATGAATAGAAAACGTTGTCCATTTATTTACAGTTAGTTATTCTTACTTTAAGGGACAGGATTTTTATTAGTAAGATAAAACATACCTGAATGTGGAAGTATAAAGTGTCAAATTTTAAACTGATAGTTACGTCAGTAATTGGTGACAAATAGGTGACCGTTTGTAACTTAGCGATATTGTATTTTGACGACTAAAAATCAGGCCTTAATTGGCTTTTTTTTCTCGTATAGCTTTATCAAATTATCCTAGTCAAAATAGCCATTTATAGATGTTAATATCAGTGAAAACATGTAGAATTTCGTCATTCCTACTGCAGAACTTTAAAGTAGTAAATATAACGATTATCAGACACAGTCAATTGTGTTCGTACCGTTCGAGGCTTAAGTGAATACCAAATGCGAATACATCAAAGTTTACATTGGAGCGACTGTAAACAACTGTGCGTGACATGTAAACAAAATACTGTGATTGCCGATGCTTCGATTGTCACAGCCGATGGAAAACCTTTTGACTGAGTTATTACACAAAGGACATACGTACAACAGTCGTTGAAAAAATAAGAAGTTTTGACGATATTTTTGATGCATTGGATGTGTAGTGTTTATGTTTTCGTGAAGCTTTTGAGACAAACTTTCATACTTGTTTCTGAAGTTAACACGAATATTGCTCATTGAATAAAACACTATTTTACGGAAATTTGCGCAATTTTTTATTGAATAGTAACGTTATTTTTATTATTGAGTGATAGTAGTTATGTTTTTTCAAAACTCTGTAAATGACAAAATAACATCTTAGTCTACTCGTGACCAAAACCGCTGTAAAGTGTTCGAATATTTTTAATAAAAATATTCTCCTGTCCTTATAAGTACATTTAACTAACTCTTAGTTGATTGGCCTTTTTCACATTTAAATAAATCATGCTGCAAAAAGTATTATCAAAAGTATAAATGGGTAAAAACTTTACCATCAACTTACTCATGTTAAATCCATGGATTTAAGTCTTAAATTTGAAATAGAGAGAAGATTTGGAACAGTAATAGTTGGTGTAAGTATCCATAGTAAATTCCATCATACCTACAAGGCTACAGCTTAAGGTTCCCAAAGCGAGTAATCCAGGAAACGTTTCTTGAGCCACTAAGCCATCATCATAAAAAATAACCACCCAGAAAAAAGTTCCTGTCCTTTTATGTCCTCGGGACATTTTTCCGATGATAGTTTTTCGTAAAATAACAAAACGGGCATTATCGGAGTTTGCCGGCCGTAACCAGAACTTAATAGCACAATTGGAATGAATAGAGTAGGGTAATATTATGAGTTGTTTGAAAAACATATGGAAATACTTGGAAAAAAATTGTAGATGACAATTATAAAATGAGATCTAAAGATAAACCCAACCCGCACCAGAGCGAAGGCTAACTTTTCCTAACAGGAAGAAAAACAGGACCAGCATTTAACAGTTCAAAAGCTGAGGTCTTTTCACTCATAAAGATGAAATAAGAAACCAAAAATTTGCGCTCGGGCGGGATTCGAACCAGCATTTTCTGGCTAACCGGGCCAAACGCTCTACCAATTGAGCTAGCATGCTGTCGGCCCGACCTTGCGAAATTTGTGGTCTTTTATAGATACATGGTTTATGCAACAGAGGGCTAAGTAGTTATTCTTTACAGAATAAATTCAACTTGAAAATTGATGACGCTTCGCTATCTAATGGTTTAGAATGTTTTTTAACTCTCAAAGTGTCATATTTTATATTCATAAAGATGAAATATGAAACCAAAAATTTGCGCACGGGCGGGATTTGAATCAGCAACTTTCTGGCTAACCGGGCCAAACGCTCTACCAATTGAGCTTGGGAATTCCCTAATTGAATTTATTCTGTAAAGAATAACTACTTGGCCCACTGTTGCATAAACAGATGGGTAGATGGCGCTAAACGTCACGCGTAATGACCTATCCATAAGAGACCACAAATTCGTAAGGTCCGACCGACAGCACGGTAGCTCAATTGGTAGAGCGTTTGGCCCGGTTAGCCAGAAAGTTGCTGGTTTGAATCCCGCTCGTGCGCAAATTTTTGGTTTCTTATTTCATCTTTTTAAATATAAAACATGACACTGTGAGTGTTGAAAACATTCTTAACCGTATTTTTACTCTGTAACTCTATTTTGACCAGGCAGCAGATCGATTCAGAACGTTCAAAAAGTCATTCGGCCTGGGTTACGGCTAGATTTTCTATTCGTTTTAAAATTATTGTCGTAGTTCTATCGGATGTCAATACGTCAGTTTGTTAACGAATATAATAAAAGAAGAAAATAAAAATGTTGCATTGGATAAATCCACGTCATTATATATTTTTTTTAACATGTAAAATTTATCGAAACATAACTGAATGGTTCAGCATCAGGGGGCAGGATCTACAGCTTGAATTGATTGATACCTTTTCCCTCGATGATTATCTCAAACTTAGAAAGGTAAGTTAGAAAATTACAATATTAATACCACTACTCTAAGATGAAAGTAATACCAAACTAAGACATAGAATTCAGTCACTAACGATGATAAAATAAATAAACCACCAGGACTTTTGTCGGCATAAATTACAACTCTAAAAACGCAAGTTGAATAATTGGTCTTTATAATAAGTTTTAAGTTGTCGAGTTCTGTGGTGTAGTGGCAAAGAACGCTGGGTTTCAAGTTGTCGCCGCTCCGAGGTTCGATTCCCGGTCGGGTCAATTTGAAAATTAGAACTTTCTACATCGTCACGGGTCTTGGTGTTGTGGCACCGCCGTTGTTTCTGATTTCTAGAACACAAGTGCATTAGCTACTTACTTTGGGATCAGAGGTGTATGTGATTAGTGTCAAACTATTATTATTATAACATGCCACAATGGGAAATATAATTAAAAAAAACATTTGTTTTTCATGTGTATAGTTAATGCGTGACCCTTCTACGCCATATTCTTTGCCTGTAATAGTTTCCGGTCTATCGGGCGGGCTTATTGCATCTTCTTCCACCCGACTGCAGGTGGTGATAATCCATTACCGGCAGTTAATTGGATACCCGCAATCTATTTTTCGAAGAACATTATGGCCGACATAATGGTTCGTAAAATGTTTATTAGGCGTGCTGTTATAGTAATTATTTTAATTACACGGAATATGAGTCGGATGAATTGGGTTATGGCTAATAAATATGATTTGTTTTTGTGTAATATTTTATATAGGAAACATGGTCTTACTACCGAATCAATAGAACAATTAAATGTGTAACGTTAGGATGTGTGTTCAAAACGATTTTACGACCTTAAACTATTAGAGCGCTTTTAAAATTAGGCAGTTTTAGCAGCGCGACGGTCGCACGACAGCCGCACTGCTGTAAATTCATATATAAGTGACAGCAGTAAGCCATAACACCTTGAGTGACAACTCAAGGTGTTTTTAGTTCAGTAACACAACTTTAGTACCTAAAGCTGATAACATACATGTTACCTATTTTTACTCTATTTCAATGGTGTCCACAGAAAATCAGCGCCAATGGCTTGCCATGGCAAAGAGCTGAGACCAATTTGGTTACACATCGGAATTTTATTATTTTGTTGTATATTTTGCTTAACTCTTTCAGATCTTGTATTTATTTCTATTATGTTTGTTATTTCATGTGTTCCAAATGAAAATGATTTTCCCTTCTTTTTTTCTACTTTTTTTGATTATCATACCTATATATTCACATCATACCTATAGAGTCAAGCACATATAAATGGATACTTGCATATTATTGTGAAACAACCCGGTAACTGCACTAGCCAGAATGTTTGTTGTTTTTGTGCAAGAACCCTGCAGCAACGCGAACAATTCTACAACTAATTTAACATTCGCACATTTGCGGTCTAACTGTACAATAAACAAAGCGGGTGCACTTAAAACAATCGACTCTCTAACTAAGATTTAAGCCAGACCAAAACTGAAGGGAACTAAGGTTAAGTTTGGGTAACACGTACACTTAAGATCCTTTACACACTGCGACTTTTAGCAGCGATGCTGTCGCCATGCAGCATCGATGCAGTCGCAAATTTTCTGAAGTCCGTTTTTCTTGGCTAGTCCAATAATGTAAACAATCTTTTTATAACTTTTAAAATAATATCAGTGAATAAAATTATTTTACTATTTGATTTCAAATGATCTCAGTATTTAACGATGACCTGGGTAAGATGTCGTTGTTGTATTTATCTTATTTTAAAAATAATCATTTCATTAAAAAGTATTGTTAAGATTGTTTACAATATTCGACTAGCAAAGACAAACGGACTTTACCTTTGCACATTTTTGCTACTTTTAGCATCGATACCGTCGCAATGCAGAAGCTGGCCATTAACAAAAATTGTATCTGTTTATTGGCAACTCTTCTGCTTAATAACGCGCGTTAGAATTAATGCAGTCGCGAGACTGATGGATGCAAATATCTGTTCATTGCTGGTATCACGCTTAAAAACAGCTCAACTCCACGATGCTAAAGTGCTAAGTTTTAGTCTAGGTCTTGAGAACAGACTTACACCTTGAGTTATGAGCCGTGAACCGTCGATGAAGAAAATTGATAAGATCTTCGAAAATGCTTTCATTTACTAGAGCACTGAAATTATGAGGCACTAATAGGTGGGGAAATGGTGTGTTTTAGTACACAAGTACATTTATCACCACTAACTAACCTAACTTTTTGCAGTGATCTTGCTGACGATTGCATTTTTTGCTACTTTCTGTCCTTTATTCCAACATTTAAAGTCAGTTTCTTTTTGCTTGTCAAATATTGTAAACACTTTTGACATTTCGTTTTACCAAATTAATCTATCCAACGCGGCAACGCAGCCAGCATCATAGCCTCCTTGCCGCAAGGAAATGGTTTCGTTTTTGAATAGGTAGATATTTAGTTATTTTTTATGTTGCATGTCTTAGTTTAATTTTTTCTTGTTTGTTATTAATAAAGATAAATAAATAAGGTAAAAAAAATAGTCAACTTAGCACACTTGTATCATAATGTACTATTTAGTCTTTTCTTATTCTTTTTAAGGTAAGTTTCCAAATTAATTCATTTTCAAATACGATTAAAACATAACGCATCAATTACATATGTGATTCATCGTCAAGCACTAAGACCTTTTTAAATCAAGTAGTAAATGTATTTTATCCACTGATATTATTTTAAAAGTTATAAAATGATTGTTAACTTCTAACTGAACTTGCTAACTAAATTTGTTATACCTAGATGTAAGTACGCTCGTTATGTTATGTTAATTTAAACTATTTATGTAATGTAATTTCTCAGTAAGTGAATTATTTGTAATTCTTTTGAGAAATAAAGTTCTTCAACCGTAATTTCATTTAACTAGGAAATAAAAACGAAGGCGAAATTCCTGGCAAGTGATCACCAGGCCGTCCCAGAAGTAAATGGATGGATGACATCAAAGGCTGGACCATAATTTGTTTGAATGACCTGCTAAAAGAGCGGCTCAAGACCGCAGCGGTTTCTACATGCTGACCTCCAAACTTGAATTTGAAGATGGCACCCCATAAAATAAAAACGTATTTTATATGATCATTGTTGCATTGTAACTTTCTACAAAGTATGATTACATTATGCACTCATCAATATTGGAAAAGTTGTGACTTTAGCTTATTATCCATAAAGGTGAAATAAGAAACCAAAAATTTTTGCGCACAAAGTTGCTGGTTCGAGTCCCGCCCGTGCGCAAAATTTTTGGTTTCTTATTTCATCTTTATGAATATAAAATATACCCTGGGTAAATACATTCCAAATTTATAAACATTCTAAATTCTAAACTATTTAGCTTATTATATTGTGGTTGTGAAGAGAAGTGCTACAAAAAACGTTAAGAGTGATAGCTATTACAATCTTTTTTGCTCCCTTTATCTAGTACAGAGTATTACTAAGTAGGTGTTTCAAACTTGAGATTGAGCTTTATCTTCACTAGCACCCCATAACTTACTAACACCTATGCAATTCACACCTATTCACACTTCTCCAAACCAATTAAGAAGCTAACTAAACTATTCTTGTGCTCTTACCAAATGTTCCTTGTGACTTGCACATCCAAAGCAAACAATTCCGAATATTTGCCATTATTTGTTCAGCTCGGAACAAACATGTCCAACTAATATTAATCGGCGGTAACCTGAGACCTTACTCTGTAACACAACGACCGTGTTTTCGAATTAACCATTCCTGTTTAAGACCTTGTTAGTGAAAAGGATGGTGAATTCAAAATTACGGGAAGTTTTATGGTGGATATTAAAAACATGTCAATAGGCATACCTTTTATTGTAGCATCATAAATACATATTAAATAGGTGTATCACAATCGTATAAAAGACACAAAAAATATTTTTCAACACACTTGCTCAAAATGACGTTTTTATTCCACCGACTTTTGGCACATAATCATAGATATTAAACACGCGTGCTTTTTCTGTATATTATTGCACTAGTGCCTTTTGTTTATTAACCCGACCAATTTACATTAGTACCCTAATACCAAGTAGTAAGTAAGAAGATGAAGCGATATAATTTAGTCGGGTTATAACTTACACAACAAATAGTATTTATGCGAAAAATAACAGTTTGTACATATTTATTTCAATAAATGGTAAATCCAGCTTTATTACTAAAAATAACTCGAATTCATTTCAAATTTTCTATATTTTTTTGTGTTTTAAATAACGAATTATTACATTTTTAATCTTGGCTGTTGGCCGATCTAGTTCGCGCCTTAACCTTGCGCGCGCATCAGTTTCGCGGCAAGAAAAAAAAAACAACGCGCCATTTTTCGTAAATAGTTGGCGGCTGTGGTGTGACGAAGTTTGGATTAATGGCAAGTGTGTTGAAAAACGTCGTATGAAACACGTGTGCCTGTGACCATTATATACGCGGCTTTCTTATGGCGCACTCGCTTTCGCTCGTGCGCACACAATATCGCCTTGTATATAATGGTCAACTTAGCACACTTGTATCATAATGTACTATTACACACGTTTAAATCGCTATTGATTCGTTATGAAGAACGATTGTATTTTTTGTTTTCATTCTCGACATTCGCATCTTACAGGTCCTGGAGCTCTATTTTTGAATCACTCGCTAGGGTGTGATTTTCGTGCAAAAGCAAACGAAATACCAACGAATACCCAGCAAATCATATACGTAAACACAAACAAAATGAAGTTTTTTTTTATTAAGAAATCTCATGTAGAATTAAACTGTTTTTCATTCGAAAACAGGACATTTAAAAATATTAACAAGATTAAAAGATTAAAAAATACGGTGCGTAGACATGGTGGCTGACAAAAAGTAGAAGTTCATCATTGGAGTTTGCCAAAGGGCTATGGATCGTAGCGTTTTAGGGATAGAAAGAACAGATCGGATCCGCAATACCACGATCCGTTCAAAGACGATAGTAGACGTTGGTAAAAAGACGGTGAAACTGAAGTGAAACTGGGCGGGTCACGTTCTCAGCATATACCCCAAGGTAATGGTCCAATATCGTCACCCGTTGGCCGACGTCCGAGAGGCAGTCTTTAAAAGCAATGGCGAGACGATATAGACCAATACCGGGAAGACTGGCAAACCATTACCGCTGACAGGGACACGTGGAATAGTTTGGAGGAGGCCTTTGCCCAGCAGCGGGACAGTATTGATTAGGAAAAAAAACATCTCGATAGATAATCATACCTAAGAATATCTACGCTCTTCTTACTGCAAAAGTGCGGAAAATTACTGCACAGATATGTCAGTGTTAGAATATTTACCTATAAAAAGTAAATTTGCCGAACATGGAATCAAACCATGAGTCTTATACTATCCGGGTACATGCCTATACCGCTCTGCTACCGACGCTTTAGCTAGTCTGTTGAATTACGTTGCGTCACCTCATCAATGTTGCAAGACTACTCTGTCTGTACGAGCAAGGACATGTCCTGTATTGTCCAAGGACATGTACTGTCCGTCCAGTATTTTAGTTGTATCTGAAATCTGCTGACAGAGACTTACGCGCGCGGCCGCGTGGCCCCATGTTACTTTCATGCATTTTGTATTCAATTATAATTTAGTGTAATAAACGCTCTCTACGGAATCGGACACAGTTTTACTTACCACATCCCGTAACGTAGTAACAACATACTTACTACAATCAATATCTAACATCCTACATCTATCATATGTAGGGGAACATCATAACAGCCCTACACTGTCATCATCCGAAATAAAAACATATTCTACGCTTGTGTGAGTCTAGCTTTTGTGTGAGCTCGCTCCATCTTCGACTATGTTTTTACCATGTCTGGCATTCTAGATTCAAACACGGGAAGTCACAGAGTAGAACCCATGAGACCGTTACTGATGGCTCTCGCTCGTGGGCTTACAAAGTTTCCGTGTGTAAATATGTTAAGTTTCGGTGCGGTGCGATTTGTTTACATGTCTTTGAAGAGGCTTCGGTTATAATGTTTCAGCTAAATATAGCAGTTTCCTATGCACTGGTTTGTAAATGACTGATGTGGAAATAATTTTTTGAACTATTTAAATTAAATGTTATTTTTAAATAATGTACTTGAGTTGTAAACAAAAAATATTATACTATAACAAAAAATAATGTTGTGCATTTTGACTCGTCTACCTCTAGACACCTGAACCTATGTTTTTCAAATCTTGTCTTTAAAAACTTATAAATACTAGTATTCAAATTCGCCATTCTTACGCAACAAGTAATTTGCTGTCATATTAAAATTATCTTGATTATGATTATACTTTCCGAAATTAATTTAAATTAAAGCTTAGTGGTAACGAGTTATTTTGAGGTTTATAAAATTACTAAGGTAGTATTAACACCATCAAAGCCGGATTATTATATTGTTAACTGGCATTAATCTTGATAAACCTATTAACTCCTCTAATACGCAACCACTAAGCGACGCTGCCGTATTCATAATCAAATCCTTGAATGGGCTCACGTTCTCAATCTCCCGATAGATTTCCATACAGCATGTCAAAGGCATACATACTATCGGATTGTTTATTCATGGGGTTATCTTATCATAATCGAGACACCTGTAAGATCAGGCTGAAAATATGCCGCTTTGATGTCAATGATATGTGTTTCGGTACTGTTTGGTGTGTGGCTCAAGTTAAAGAAAATGGTAAACTTTTAATAATTTAGTTTCTATTCTATGGAGTAAATAATTTTATGATGGAAGGAACACCTCACAAGCGAATAAGAAACTTCCACTTATCTTTTCGTAAACTTCTTAATATCAAAAAATACATAACTATTACCAGTGATTGAAATCATAGAGAATGTTTTAACATTTGTATAATCATAAGTAGCTTATGAAAAGTATGAGTACAAAAGAAAAATATAAATAAATTGCACTTGTAAAGAGCAACTGTGTCAGATGAGGATTCGAACCCTGTGTCTTGCTATCCGGGCAAGCATGATGAAAGTGCTTTCTTAACGCGTACGAGTAGGCTGCGTAAATTGCACTTGAAAAAATTTACAAGTGCAATTTATATTATTATGTTTCTACAGAGACAAAACACTATAAAAATAAAAAGATAATATAGTATAAGATAATATAGTATAGGAACGAAAAGAAAAAGTATGAATTATGAAAAGTAGAGGAAAAATATGTTTGGAGTTCTGACTAGGTTATAAAAGAATAGGATAAAATAGGCAAATGTCGTTAAAATCGCTTGGACGTTATTAACTCTAATGTGTTCTCGTATGTGTCATAAAGCTTGATTGTATCTCTTGGGTGTAAATTAAAAACTACTAAAGCTCAAGGCTACAAGCTGAGCTCCTATTCAGCTGCACAACAGCTCGGTATTATGAGCTCATTCAGTGCTACGTGATACGACCAACTGCCCTGCAGTGTTAATTAGTCATGTTGTCAAAACTATCGATACTATTAATACCCTTGTTATCGATACTATCTAAGGTGCATGTAAATACAAAAGCCAACTATTATGTAAACTAGCGGTCCCCCGCGACTTCGTCCACGCGTTTTGAGTTTGCTCCCTCCCCTCCCGTCGCAGCGTGATGTTTTATATCTTAAAGCCTTTTTCAATAAATAAGCTATCTAACACAGAAATATTTTTTCAAATCGGTTCAGCAGTTCTTGAGATGAGCGCGTTCAAACAAACAAACTCTTCAGCTTTATAATATAACTAGCGGTCCCCCGCGACTTCGTCCGCGCGTTTTGAATTGCTCCCTCCGCTCCCGTCGCAGCGTCATGTTTTATATCCTAAAGCCTTTCTCGATAAATAAGCTATCCAACACAGAAGTATTTTTTCAAATCGGTCGAGCAGTTCCTGAGATAAGCGCGTTCAAACAAACAAACTCTTCAGCTTTATAGTATACTAGCGGTCCCCCGCGACTTCGTCCGCGCGTTTTGAGTTTGCTCCCTCCCCTCCCGTCGCAGCGTGATGTTTTATATCCTAAAGCCTTTTTCAATAAATAAGCTATCTAACACAGAAATATTTTTTCAAATCGGTTCAGCAGTTCCTGAAATGAGCGCGTTCAAACCAACAAACTCTTCAGCTTTATCTATACTAATATTATAAAGCTGAAGAGTTTGTTTGTTTGTTTGTTTGTTTGTTTGTTTGTTTGTTTGTTTGTTTGTTTGTTTGTTTGTTTGTTTGAACGCGCTAATCTCAGAAACTACTGGCCCGATTTGAACAATTATTTTTATGTTGGATAGTCCATTTATCGAGGAAGGCTTTAAGCTATATAACATAAAGATTTGACTCACAAGACCACAGCAACAATGAAAAATGTTGCGAAAACGGGAGAAAGATATTCCTTTTGAGAGCTTCCGCTGCGTACGCTGCGGAAACCGCTAAAGTTACACAAAAACCATGTATGACAAGATTGTTCAGCATGAAAAGTTCTATAATAAAGTCCGCGACAGCATATGTCTATCTTTTATGGTTGACTTACTACAACCTTTTTTATGTTAATAATTTTGTAAAAAAATAATGCATTACTTTTAGAGGTGTATTATACACACAGGTATTTATTCTTATCAAAATAAATAGATTCATCATCACGAGCATTTCATTTAGAACAAAGTTGCTCTTTATATCATTTGATTCCAACAAATATCTTAGGAGCTATCACAGTTTTAACATAACTCCGCACCAAAATAATGTTCGTAGCTCAAGTACAACGTGCGCTTGCGCTTATTATATTATAAAGCTGAAGAGTTTGTTGGTTTGAACGCGCTCATTTCAGGAACTGCTGAACCGATTTGAAAAAATATTTCTGTGTTAGATAGCTTATTTATTGAAAAAGGCTTTAGGATATAAAACATCACGCTGCGACGGGAGGGGAGGGAGCAAACTCAAAACGCGCGGACGAAGTCGCGGGGGACCGCTAGTAATATAATAAGCGCAAGCGCACGTTGTACTTGAGCTACGAACATTATTTTGGTGCGGAGTTATGTTAAAACTGTGATAGCTCCTAAGATATTTGTTGGAATCAAATGATATAAAGAGCAACTTTGTTCTAAATGAAATGCTCGTGATGATGAATCTATTTATTTTGATAAGAATAAATACCTGTGTGTATAATACACCTCTAAAAGTAATGCATTATTTTTTTACAAAATTATTAACATAAAAAAGGTTGTAGTAAGTCAACCATAAAAGATAGACATATCGCTGCTTCGGTGCAACAAAGTCTTAACTACCCAAAATTTCAATATAGAGTTGAATAAGCCAAATTGTTTCTAAACCATGCGTCTATACGGGGAAACAAAGACATCCGTCAAATTACAGCAAGTTTCTACTAGATGGCGCTAGTGCCTTTGTGGCTACAGTGATTTTTTCTGTGACTCGTGGGCCAACAGGGGCTGATTGGTCATTAGTGCCCCCCGCGCCCGCGCGCCGCTGTCGTGTTCTGGAGCAACATACGCCTAAAGGTATGTATGACCAATTTTACTACAAATTTTGGAGAAACAAGGGCTCAACTTACCTTATGCCTCCAATAACTTTGAGCTATTATTTAAAAAAATGGAGCTATAACGGCATTGATTATAAAAGCGCTTTTGTTGATCCAATTTTCTCGATTCAATATCAAATTAAAGTGCCTTAAAAGTCATTTTATTGAAATGCGCTTTTATAGGTTCAACATTAATACTGATTCCTATAATAATTGGAATTACAGAATTATTTAAAGGAACGATACCCCAAGCTACAAACTCCATTTACATCCGGAAAGGAGTAAGACAGGGTGACTGCCTATCGCCGAAGCTTTTTACATTGGTCCTTGAAGACTGATTTAAAAAAAATGGATTGACACAATGAAAACAAAGGCCTTACCATCTCAGGTGCACGCCTAACTAATTTGAGATATGCAGACGACATAGTTCTGTTTGCAACATCGTCAGGCGACCTACAAGTTATGATCCAGGAACTGATGGAGGCATCCCTGGCTATAGATTTGGAGATGAATCTCGACAAGACTAGGGTGATGACCTCAGAAAGTGAAGACCTGACAAAGATAATTATAGGAAACACAGAAATCGAACGTGTCAACAAGTACGTGTACCTGGGACAGGAAATAAAAATTGGGAAGCAGAACCAAACCAATGAGATAGGCCGACAAGTGCTACTTGGATGAGCGGCCTACTCCAAACTCAGTTTTGTGTTTCGCATGAATCTGTCGCGACAGCAGAAAGCTCAGATTTTCGACCAGTGCATTCTACCGGTTCTCACTTATGGAGCGGAAACTTGGGTTACGACCAAAGAGATTCTTGACAACCTTAGTGTAACGCAAAGAGCTCTAGAAAGAAAAATATTGGAGTAACACTAAAAGACAGAAGAACTAACAAATGGCTGAGACAACAAAGCCAAGTGACTGACGTGGTCGAGAGAGTAGCAAGACTGAAGTGGGAGTGGGCTGGTCATGTTTCATTTACTTTAAGTCGTTATAAATGTTTTAGAATGATTTTAACACTCACAGTGTCATATTTTATATTCATAAAGATGAAATAAGAAACCAAAAATTTGCGCACGGGCGGGACTTGAACCAGCAACCTTTTGGCAGACCGGGCCAAACGCTCTTACCAATTGAGCTACCGTGCTGTCAGTCTGCCAAAAGGTTGCTGGTTCAATTTCAAAGGTAATAAAACACAGTAGTACTCTATTAAAAGACGTAAAACGGTAGAGCTAATATAAACATAGCATTTAAGTAAATTTAATTTTCCTATAATTTTATAAATTTTTAAATAATACCAATATGCTCAATTGTTTAAAAAATGATTATTATATGTTTGTCTTACAAATTGTAGAAAGAATAAACAATGTTCCCTAAAAACTTGTTTTTATTTTTTAAAACTAACCTTTTAATTCTAATGAACATAAGACACAAGTTACAATATTTTACTATTTCTAGTACAACAAAGTCACAATTTCGGTCATTTTTTGTCTTTATTGAATTTTCGTTAAGTATTTATTTAAAAAAATATAATCTTTTAACTACAACCTAAAGCACAGTCAATAAAGACTTAATTATCATTTAAATTTTAAACCTAACACAAAGGGTTATGTCATAATAGGGAAACAATATAAAAAAAAATCTTAAAAGTTAATTTCTGTAAAATTGAAGAATGAGGTGATGTGACTTTGTTGCACCGAAGCAGCGATATGCTGTCGCGGACTTTATTATAGAACTTTTCATGCTGAACAATCTTGTCATACATGGTTTTTGTGTAACTTTAGCGGTTTCCGCAGCGTACGCAGAGGAAGCTCTCAAAAGGAATATCTTTCTCCCGTTTTCGCAACATTTTTCATTGCTGCTGTGGTCTTGTGAGTCAAATCTTTATGTTATATAGCTTAAAGCCTTCCTCGATAAATGGACTATCCAACATAAAAATAATTGTTCAAATCGGGCCAGTAGTTTCTGAGATTAGCGCGTTCAAACAAACAAACAAACAAACAAACAAACAAACAAACAAACAAACAAACTCTTCAGCTTTATAATATTAGTATAGATTAGTGCAAGCGCACTTTGTACTTGAGCTGCGAACATTATTTTGGTGCGGAGTTATGTTAAAACTGTGATAGCTCCTAAGATATTTATTGGAATCAAATGATTTAAAGGGCAACTTTGTTCTTAATGAAATGCTCGTGATGATGAATGTATTTATTTTGGTAAGAATAAATACCTGTGAGTATAATACACCTCTAAAAATGATGCATTATTTTTTTACAAATTTATTGACATAAAAAAGGTTGTAGTAAGTCAACCATAAAAGATAGACTTATGCTGTCGGGGACTTTATTATAGAACTCTTAATGTTGAACAATCTTGTCATACATGATTTTTGTGTAACTTTAGCGGTTTCCGCAGCGTACGCAGCGGAAGCTCTCAAAAGGAATATCTTTCTCCCGTTTTCGCAACATTTTTCTGGCTATCCGTTTATGGAACTCTCTGCCCCTTTCAGTCAGAAAGTCCAAAACGCTGCCTACTTTTAAACGTAAAGTAAAAGCATTTTTCCTTTCTCGTTTATAATTTCTATAGTCTTAACAATATCTACTTACTTACTTACTACTCCTTTTTATTCTTCATTGGCTCTCGGATCTGCTGGTTGCAACTGATTATGCATTTATT
The DNA here is from genome assembly GCA_963924145.1 of Pyrausta purpuralis. Lineage (NCBI taxonomy): Eukaryota > Metazoa > Arthropoda > Insecta > Lepidoptera > Crambidae > Pyrausta > Pyrausta purpuralis. The sequence goes on along the minus strand of OZ001661.1, from coordinate 1,223,077 downwards.
TTTACCTATTTATTTATATATATATATTGCAGACAGTGATGGAATAGGGGCGTCACCGCCGCCTTCTGGGTCTTCCGATGCAGGGTTCATGGCGTAGGGTCTCAGGCAAATGAATCCACACGGTTCAATGAATAACAATCACGGTATATTAAATGATAAGATAATTTGATTTACGATATAGAGATTACACTAGGCCTATTTCGGATATGAGCGAACTAGCGATCTCGCGTTGCAGGCTATCTCCGACTCCCGCGCAATCAAGATTCAATCTGAATAGAACGACCACGCCCGCCAACCCGATTCCGCTCACGATCAGTCACTCGTTCAAATAGATGTGACGTCACGGCGTTCGCTCAACTCCGTTACAAAAACAATCAATTGAGGTGCTAATAAATCTACGACACGGCCAGAACTGACATTACACGTCCTCGTGGTGATATGGTATACCTGGCAACAAAAGAAAATACAACTGGAGTAACTTTTCAGCTCGGTCAACCTGACCAAAGGAATCTAAACCTTTTTTTAAAAAAAAAAACAGTAATCACAATAGAAAGGATGCAACAATACGATTACAAACGCAGTCATAACATTTATCATCAAAGTCTAAATAGTGCACCAAATAAAATAGCTTGAACTCAAATCAAAATTGATAGACTCCTGTCCTTCTTACAGGGTCAAACACAAAATATCAGTCCTTCTTACTGATATGCCTAGAAGGTCAGTCCTTCATATTGATCCAATAGTTTGTAACAATTAATCCAGTCCTTCTAACTGGTTACTTTAATTTGAAGATAGGATGGTATCAGTCCTTCACACTGATACAACTAAAGAATAAGCGTGAAATATAGCTGTAGTTGAACTTAGTGCATTATTTACAGTTTGAAGAAGTACCTTCGCTTACATTATCATCTAAATCTTCGCTAACTAAATCTAACTCCACAGGAATCTCAGCTTGTGGCATCCTTCTAATGCGATCATGAGCGTATTTGTAAGTTCTATTGCCTGTCAAAGATTTTATGGTATAGCGATCACCATCAAGCAACTCGATAATTTTAAAGGGTCCTTTGAATTTAGGATCGAGTTTGACTTGATTGCGTTCTTCATTTTTAAGCAAAACTAGGTCACCGACTTTAAATTTAGTTAGCTTTGCTTTATTTTGATCGAAACGAGACTTTTCATAGTTCGCACTCTTTTCAATATTCTGAGCCGCGTGTTCTCTCACCTCAGCAATGTTGATTTCAGTCTCGGTATCATCAATAGCTAAAAGGTTAAGGGGTCTGGCAACTTTACCGATCATGAGTTCCAACGGGCTACATTTCGTAACGCGGTTAACAGTGCAGTTCAATGCTAATTGCACTTCTCCTAGGGCATCCTGCCATGACCTTTCAGAGGTCTCAACTGACGTCAACATACCCTTCAACGTACCCATCACCCTTTCTACCTGCCCGTTAGCACGACTAGACCCGGTGGCGATAAGATGAAAAATGATTCCGTGGGTATCACAGAACTCTTTGAAGTCTTTGCTCGCAAAACAACGCCCTTGATCAGCTATCACGCGGCTTGGAGAACCAAAAAGTGAAATACTCGATTTAAGGGCTTTGATTGCGCTGACCGTATCAATGCGCAACGTATGATACATCAAAACAAATTTGGTGAATGCGTCTATAATAACGATAATGTACTCTTTGAGATCGTTTTTCCCACTCAGTTTACCCGTTATGTCAACATGCACAGTGTGCCAAGGTACGCTCACTTTCGGGATTGGATGAAGCTCAGCTTGCACTTTGCCAGAACTAGACTTCGACACTTTACAGGTTATGCAGTTGTCGACAAACTTACGCACGTATTTTGACATATGGTCGAACCAGTAATGCTCGTATAACTTGTCGAGTGTCTTTTCCCAGCCAAGGTGCATAACAGCCTCATGCACGTGATTAACTACGGACCAACGGAAAGCTCGGGGCACAATAGGCAAGCATCGAGTACGATGATTTCGTACGATCTTGCGATATAAGACACCGGAACGGATTTCATAGGTTTTCGCGTCATCCGGGGTGAGTTGATCATCCTTTAGCTTTGTCACAAGGGACTGAATTTCCGGATCACGTAACTGCTCCGCTAAAAGCCAGTTATCAGAAAGACTCGTGAGGTCAACGCGTTTTTCTTCTACCTTCTGAGGTACAATCTTTTCAGAAACGGGAAGCGGATTGCGGGACAAAAAGTCCACGTGACTCATAAGTTTGCCTGGTCGGTAGGAAATCTCAAAATCGAAAGCCTGAAGGAAGGCCCACCATCGGTGGACTCTAGGAGTCAAATCAATTTTATTGTGAGACGACTTTAATGAGTTGCAGTCGGTCACGACGGTAAAGTGTCTGCCGTGTAGATATTGTCGAAAGTGTTTCACTGCGTTTACCACCGCCAGAGTTTCCAACTCATATGAGTGGTACTTTGATTCGGCGTTCGTGGTACGCTTGCTGAAGTATTCGACTACATACAGCTGGTTGTCGACTTTTTGAAATAATATACCGCCGTAGCCTTCTGAACTCGCGTCTGTGTGCAGTTCCGTGGGTAAATTGGGATTGAAAATCATAAGTACCGGCTTCTTCGTGATTGTTGAAATTATTTGTTGCCTGACTTGCTCATGCTCATTTTTCCAAGCGAAACTTTTTGCAGAAATGAGAAGATAAAGCGGCGTCATAATTTGGGAAAAACCAGACACAAATTTTCGGAAGTATGACGCTAGGCCAATAAATTGTCTGAGTTGGTGGACGTTTTCTGGTGGTGGTAACTTAGAAAGGGCTTCTACTTTGCGTGGATTTGGTCTTACTTCTCCAGCAGTAATTTCATATCCCAAGAACTCTACTTGTCGCTTCAAAAATGAACATTTGGAAAGGTTCAATGAAAAACCGGCTTTAGTAAGGGCTTCCAAAACTTCACGTAGCCTTTCTAAACCCTGATTTTCATCCTGTGACGGTATTAAAATATCATCAACGTACAGAATCGCGTATGAATAAACAAGGTCACCTAAAGCGTTAGACGCTGCACGCTGGAAAACACTACAAGCGTTACGCAAACCGAAAGGCATGGCTAAATATTCAAACTGCCCATCAGGCGTAACAAAAGCAGTACGTTCTATGCTTTCAGGGTTTACAGGAATTTGATTGAAGCCACTAGCGCAATCCAGACAGGTATAAAAATTGGCTCCAGAAAGTCTCGCAATTTGGTCGGCTATCACTGGCAGGGGAAAACGATCAGGTATAGTATTTCGGTTTAACTCGCGATAATCTACGCACATACGATCGGACCCATCGCGCTTTTTTACCAACAAAATCGGGCTCGCGAAAGGTGAGCAACTGGGACGAATAATTTTTGAATCCAACAACTCCGCTATTTTACCGCGTACAACCTGCCTTTCATCAGGCGAAAGTCTGTATGGACGGCGCTGAACCGTAAGGTTCGGGTCTACGAGACGTATGTTCAATTCCCCGGTCGTAACACGATTTTTAGGAAGACCTGGTGCAAAAGAATGCAAATATTCGTTTAGTAACGAAACCAAAGTTTGTCTATTTTCGGCAGAGATATCAGTATCAATGTTGTAAAAATCATTTACTGGGGGTAGATCACAAAAATTTACATCGCGCGCCTTTGATACAGTAAAATCTAAATTAGTCATAATAACACGCAAACCTAGCTGTAATATTTCGCGTCCAATCATAATACTTTGTTTCAGAGAAACGTCAGGTACTATGTGAAATAAAATAGGCAACATATTTCCGTCAATAATAACATCGCAAAGTATTTGTTCCGTGCAACAAACATTTGAATTACCTACACCCGTTATATGAATCGCACAATTAAAATGTTTACCGCTGAATTGACTAGCTAAACTTTGCTTAAGGAGAGAACATTCAGCACCCGAATCAAAATAAAAAGTGTGCGACTCACCGGCGTGCTCCATCTGCCTTGTATCTCGCAGGCGTCCACACGGCGCTGTTGCCCGCCGCCGCCGGAACCGCGCCGCGTATGGAACTTGGGACAGTGCGTTGCAATGTGTCCTTTATCTCCACACGAGAAGCAGATGACACTTTTCTTCATGATGCTTGTAGAGGTTGATTGGTGCGCGTTGCCAATCGTAGAAACGGCCGTCGCAGTGTTGCCGGCATGATGAGTCTTAAATTTTCTTTTACGACAATCAATCAGCTTATGCCCTACTTTCTTGCAGTAATTACACGTTTCAGGCGTAGAAAACTTGTAGCGTTTTGTGTCTACCGGCAAATCTTGATCACTTTTCCGCTTCAAAGACGTAAATGACTTCATTTCTTGTAGTAACTTGCTTCGAGTAGTAATCTCCGAAGTATGTGCTAAGCGATGTATACGCGTATCAAACTGGGATGTGTGCGCGAGTACATACGAGATAGCAATCTCTTCTGTGGTCATGTTTTTCCATTTTGCAACGAGTGACGTCATCAATCGGGTCGCATATGCAGCCAAACATTCTCCGTTCTCGGGTCGACTGTTGTTAATGTTTATGAGGGTAGCTGCCGCGGTTTCACTAATATCGTAACGACTCAGAAAAACTTCTTTAAAAAGCTGCCAAGACATACCTGGATAAGCAATGCAAGCTTGGCGCATGCGCGCGATGCGACACGTACCACGGACTCCGTATAAAAAAATATCAAAAAATGAAAACAACTGTTATTAATCAAAAACTAAGTGTTAAATATGTGCAGAATAATGTGAGTGAACTGTGACAATGAAATCAACAAAAAAGACCCATCTACAAGTGATTTATACCATATTATTGTTATCATAATAACAGTGGACAACGAAGATACTAATTAAAACAAAAGTGCAGTGAATAAATAGAACAGTACCAAAACGACATGTTATAGTAGAGCGTTTGAGTACTTATAATATACTTTGTGACTAAAGCAGTGATGGATTAATCGAAAACAAAATACATAAAGATTGAAGAAAAATACACGGAAGGGTAGAATAAGAAATATTATTTCGTAAGTTCAACGACATTCAAACAACAAACTCTCAATCGCCCGATATGGGAAATATATGGCAGCTAATTTCGACAATTCGTAGTATGCACGCTTAGCTCAGTTGGTATAAGCTTACACTTGCATTTCGTCCGACGCTGGTTCGAGCCGCGTAACGATTACTCTTTTTGTTTGAGAAAAAATATATAAAAATGACACTAAATTGTTCAGGCTGTCTTCAAAACATTCAAGATAGGAGATATTTGAAATGTCTGATTTGCTTTCAATATTACGACTTAGAATGTGCCAATGTTTCTGAGCAAAGATTCTACAACACAATGACTAAGATTCATAAAGACAACTGGAAGTGTCCCTTATGCTTATCTAAGCGGCCTAAGCTTGACAATGAAAATACACCTGTAAGACTGATACCTCAGCAGACCTCTTTAGAAAACAAGCCAACCGTAGAATCAGAACAAGAATCAACTGACAATAATATTACCTTTAGACGAAAACTTCTTAGGAGCAGTAATGATGAGTCTCTGTTTGCCGATGACACTTTGCATTCACATGATGGAGATACTATAACAGAGAGCGTTCACAGGAAAAGACAATCTAATTATCAAAACAATGACCAAACAATAACCGAATTAAAACTTAAGCTGTTTGAATTACAAGAGAATCTTAAGATTGCAAATACCAAAATTGAGAACATCACTGCAGAAAATAATTACTTAAAGTTAAGATTCGAATCATCAGAAAAAGAAATTGAAAATTTGAAAAAGGCATTGCAAAACAAATCAAAAAATAAAAAGGCCGATAAGAATGACGTATTATTTAATAGAAATAGTATTGATCAAAGTGTCGTACACCCACCTGCACCGAATAAAGAACAATTATTAAGACAAGATGAAGTGATTCACGATGATCACCATAAAAAGAACAGATTGCAAAAAAGTAATAATTCTTCTATTTTATCTTCTACAAATTCTGATACCCATAAAATGTGCATAATAAACACCACCAAGCGTCATAACATTCTGCATAAGGCTAATCAAACATTCAATGGAGCTCTTGTTTGTCACTACCTAATGCCTAACTGTAGCTTGGAGCATCAAATTGCCGGATTAGAATCAAAGTTGATTAATTTTACGAAAAAAGATTTCTGTATCTTATTTGTAGGTGAAGAAGATTTTATTCAAACGAAAAACTACGTCGATTTAATAATTAATATAAGAAATACTGTATTACCACTTAACCATACCAATATTATAATCTGTCTTCCCACATATAAGTTAGGTAAATACTCAAGCATGTATAATTGGCGAATTGAACACTTCAATAATTTGTTATATTTAGATGTTTTGACTCATGAACATGTTTACCTGCTGGATACAAATCGGAATCTTCAATATAATTTCTCAATGTTTAGCACTTTTAATGGGGGTGTCCGTGGCCGATCTATTGACATTATTTTTAACGACCTCTATACCTTGATGAATGATATAACTGATTTTGAAACGAAGAGCTCTGATATGAAATGTATTCCTTATATTACTAATGACCACATAAGTGCTGACTTTGCTGCCGAGCAGCAGATTGTTAGCGAAAATGATCAGAATTCTGAAAATAGGTTTTTTCGAGAATAAATACTTGAATATATTACATCAAAACATTGCTAGTCTAGTCAGTAAATCGGATTTACTTGAAGTATTGTTAGAGGAACTTAAAGATAAAAATACGTTTATTGATGTTCTTTGCATAACAGAACATTTTATGTTAGCTGAACATGAACAATTTCTCAGTTTTCGGAATTTTACTTTAGCAGCATCATTTAGTCGAGGAAACATTAAACGAGGAGGAGCTTGTATACTAATAAGAAATGGCTATAATTGGAAAGAAGTTCGAGAAGCAGCAAAACTATCAATTCCCAGCGTGTTTGAGTGCTGTGCGGTGGAACTAATTGACCACAAAATTATCATTATATGTGTTTATAGAACTCCACAAAAAACAAATTTAAGGTTATTTTTTGAGAAATTGGAAACTCTACTTCAAACAATTTCCAGAAAATTTAAAAGCCGTATTATACTAGCAGGAGATTATAATATTGATAGACTGGTTGCAAATAGTTGTACCCGAAAATTTGACTCCCTTTTATCAAGCTTTGACTTGCATTTGGAAATAAACCAACCAACCAGGCTTGCAAGTGGAACTTGTTTGGATAATTTTGCACACGATTTTGTTCAAGGGTGTAAATCAGAAGTTATTGAATATGCAATATCGGATCATACAACACAGATACTTAAAGTGCCAGTAAGGCGAAAATGCTTTTTAAAATTGTGGCGGTCTAGAAGGCGTGACTACAGCACGGAAAATATCTTTAAGTTTGGCAAATGTTTGGAGAGTCTATCTTTTTCAGAAATATATCTCACTGAGAACCCTAACGAAGCTTATAATAAATTCATTGAATTATTTAAACTTTTCTACGATTTGTGTTTCCCATTCAAAGTAGTCACTCAAAAATCAATTAAAAAGGTCAACTGGATCTCCAAAGGCATTAAAATTTGTAGTAAACGAAAACGACACCTTCTGTGGCGTTTCAGATACAACCCAAATGACTACAATAAAAACGCATTTAAAAATTATGCTAGGGTTCTTAAAAAGATAGTAAAATTAACACAGCGTTCTCAAAATGGAAATAAAATAAAAACATCTAACAATAGAGCAAAAACTACTTGGGACATAATAAATAGTTGTAAAAAACAAAAAAATAAGCCGGAAATTGACAAAATAAAAAAAGATGACATAATATTGACTGATCCACATGACATTGCGAATGCTTTTAACGATTATTTTGTAGATAAAATTAAACCATCTCAAGGTTCAGGAAAAGATGTTACTGCTAAGATAGTCAGCAAAAGTAACTCAATGTTTATGGCACCTAGTATACCATCAGATATAATCAAAATTATTAATTCCCTAAACAACACACAGAGTGTTGGTTGTGATGATATATCTACAGTGGTCGTCAAAGCGGTAGCAAAATACGTGAGTCAACATATTAGTTATCTTATAAATTTGAGTATAAGCTATGGTGTTTACCCCGATTGTTTAAAAGTAAGTAAAGTTAAACCTCTGTTCAAAAAGGAGAATAAAGAACTCATGGAGTTTTACAGACCGATCGCTCTTACACCTATAATATCAAAAATCTATGAAAAATACCTTCACCAGCATATTTACTCGTATCTGGAAAAACAAAATATATTAACAGACGAACAGAAAGGATTTCGCCAAAAAAGGACCATTAACATGGCCATTTATGACTACTTAAATATTGTTATATCAAATGTTGACAGAAAAGTTCCGATTTGTACTATTTATTGTGATATGACACAAGCATTTGACTACGTTGACCATTCAATACTGCTACAGAAGCTTAACGCTTATGGAATACGCGGAAATATCCTACGACTCATAGAATCTTATTTAAAAGGGAGGAAACAGTTTACTGAAATTACAAAAATTAATCGTAAAACTCAATTTGAAGAATCTTACCGGTCAAGGGAAAGATTTATTTTTTATGGCGTGCCACAGGGCAGTGTATTGGGACCATTATTATTTTTAATATACATAAATGACTTGCCGAAAGCGATACCTCAACCTATGACATTATTTGCAGATGACAGTACAATAACTATTAGATGTAGAGACCCTGACATGTATGAAGATGACATTAATAATAATTTAAAATTACTAATTGAATGGCTTGATAATAATAATCTACGAATTAATTTAAAAAAAACAAAAATAACTCATTTTAGTCAAAGAATTGCTCCCATGCCCATGACAATACACTATAACCAAACAAAAATTTGCGAAGTTGCTTCTACAAAATTCTTAGGATTAATAATAGACGAAAAACTTAATTGGAAGGCACACATTGAAATATTGACTAGAAAACTTAGCTCATCAGCATTTGCTTTGCTCAAACTTTCATCTGTGCTGAACATGGATGCCCTACTTATGGCATACCACGGTATTGTGGCAGCCCATCTCCGATATGGAGTCATATTCTGGGGCAACTCAACAGACAAGACTGTAGCTTTTAGAGCACAAAAAAGATGCGTAAGGGCTATGTTTGGGGTCGATCCTGCTGATAGTTGCAAGCCTTACTTCAAAAGGTACAGAATTCTTACACTACCATCCCTATACATACTGGAGATAGCAATGTTCGCAAAAACAAATCCAGCATTATTTAAAAAAATGACAGATGTTAATGATCGTTCTCGACGAGACAATAGACTGGTTGTTCGCAGTTCAAACACAGCACTTATGCACAACAGTGTTTTTTGCATGGTACCCATCATATGCAATAAAATCCCAAAATATATAAGAGAACTGAATACAAATCAATTTAAATGTAAAATGACAGATATTCTAATAGAAAAATGTTACTATAGTATTATTGAATTTATTAATGACAAGTTGTAATAATGTGCGAATTTTGACATTTTAATATAATTGACTAACTATTAACTTTATTTTGGAATATGTAATTAATTTGATTATTTGAATAATTATATCTGTAAAATGAATTAATATTAATTGTTCTATTGCATGATTATGTGAAAATTTGCATACCATATTATTGGTAGAATACACTGGACTTATTTTTTTTAATTTTTAATTTAAGATCTTTGTAACTGTATTCTCGCAAATAAAGACTTACTTACTTACTTACAACTTGTGATAGCCAGGAAGCGGCACTGCCTTTCAGTGATTTACTGAGGGCAATTATCAGGGCTCCTCCTTCTAGTGGCCTCTCATCCATGCAAATGTCAATTGTTGAACACCAAGCACGAGCATTAGCATCCTTTACCTCTGGGTCGAACTCAGGTAGCTTCGTCATCGGCGCTGAAGGTGCCTTCATGGCTTCAATAAGTTGCATCATGTTTTGCTGCTGAAGTTCAAACATCATTCGCCATTGTTCTCCGCTGATATTTGGGTTTTGTGATGCCGATGATGCCTGAGTGAATCCCGCTTCTGATATTGCAGACAGTGATGGAATAGGGGCGTCACCGCCGCCTTCTGGGTCTTCCGATGCAGGGTTCATGGCGTAAGGTCTCAGGCAAATGAATCCACACGGTTCAATGAATAACAATCACGGTATATTAAATGATAAGATAATTTGATTTACGATATAGAGATTACACTAGGCCTATTTCGGATATGAGCGAACTAGCGATCTCGCGTTGCAGGCTATCTCCGACTCCCGCGCAATCAAGATTCAATCTGAATAGAACGACCACGCCCGCCAACCCGATTCCGCTCACGATCAGTCACTCGTTCAAATAGATGTGACGTCACGGCGTTCGCTCAACTCCGTTACAAAAACAATCAATTGAGGTGCTAATAAATCTACGACATATATGTTTATGTAAATGTGTTTAAATATGTATTAGTTTATATATTTTGTATTATGGTGTGTATTTTATGATGATTTATTGACATTTAATTTTTATATAATGTGCACTTATCATCTTCTTTTATGTTTCTTTATAAAAACCTGTCCACTTCAAATTTGTTTAGAATAATTTCATCGCCATGCCTCTTCTTTCATTCTTCATGCTTTTCCTTACCTGAAGGTTGTCTGGAAGAAATTGCTACAAGCAATAAGACCGCCTAAATTGTACTTATAGCGAATATCAAAGATACTATCCTGTGTATGTATGTTTATGGTGTGCAATAAAGTTTTTTTATTATTATTATTATTATTATTTTTCATTGCTGCTGTGGTCTAGTGAGTCGTATCTTTATGTTATATAGCTTAAAGCCTTCCTCGATAAATGGACTATCCAACATAAAAATAATTTTTCAAATCGGGCCAGTAGTTTCTGAGATTAGCGCGTTCAAACAAACAAACAAACTCTTCAGCTTTATAATATTAGTATAGATTATTATCATATTATTGAGATCTGTAGTTATATTATTATTAACATTGTGTACCTACCTTATATGAAAAATTGGCATGCTATTTTCTATGGCTAAATAGGTATTTAACCTACATTGATTGTATCAAAACAAAATTTATGTACCCTATTTAAGGCAAATAAAGAATTTGAATTTGAATTTGCAATAATCTAGAGTTTTGGCATCATTTCATTGATAGAGACAAAAACATTGAATGCATTATGCTACCTTCTTTGCCTAGTTACTACCTTTCCGGCATGTTTTATAATCTCCTCATAAGGGATGGCACCGTTATCTGACCTTTACTTTATGAGAAACGACAATTCTTATTTCAATTATTATTATTATTTGACGACCTCCGTGGTTGAGTGGCTAGCACGCTGGTTTCAAGCGTCGCCATCTCGTGAGGTTCCAGGTTCAATTCCCGGTCGGGTCAATGTAGAAAACGATCTTTTCTATATTGTCTCAGGTCTGGGTGTTGTGGTACCACCGTTGTGTCTTATTTCCATAACACAAGTGCATTGACTACTTACTTTGGGATCAGAGCAGTGTATGTGATTGGTGTCCAATACAATTATGCGTTGGTTAACGCTTGCTGTCAATGGTGAAACCGGCTCTATGGATATACTCTATAGAGCAATAATCATTCTCGATGAGCTTTTATTTTGTGCTGACTTTGAATAGTCAGTTCCGATTGTTGTTGTTTAATTTCTATATTGTGTGATATGAATAACACCTTGTGTTAATGTTTCGTCTTTCAACTATAGTATCGATATCGCAGATATCTCCTATCGTTCTTTTCAAGTACTACCTACCTACTATTAAAAGTAATCACAAGTGTTCCATCGGTCCTGAAAATATTAACAGTATTGAAAGGACAGATGAAACATGATTTAAACTTTTCAATGTATTATATGACAATTGAAACTATGTATACGACCCGTCTGTTGTAGTGGTCGAGAAATCGCCTACTACGCAGCGGGTGCGGGTTCGATCCACGCACAATACAAACATTTGTGTGCATGAACATGTCTGTTTGTATTGGTCTGGGTGTTTTCTATGTATATCATGTATGTATTTACAAACAAAAAGTATTTAAGTATTATATCCGTTGTCTGGCACCCATAACACAAGCTTTGAGTAGCTTACTTTGGGACTAGATGGCGATGTGTGGGAATGTCCAAAGGATATTTATTTATATTTGTATACCAGAATTATCGACACGTGATCATCACTAGTGTTAATACCGGTGAAGCTGATTTATTAACAGAGTGCATTAATCGGTAGTCATCGCACGTTGTTCTCTAATATCGGGAGAGCTCTCGAAAGAGTTACAACTCTGAGTTTGTGTCGGTGTTGCGATGTTTGTTCCTAGTTTTCTTCTCTGACGTGTTTCATTTTGCTGTGGAAATAAAGTTTATTATATTTTATTTTTGAAATAAGAAGTTGTGATTCTCTCAGGACTTTACAAAAGTGTTTGCTTGCAGAGGTGTTTGATTTAGTGAGCAAAGAAACCTAAGATATGAATCGAATATTCACATTGATTTTCCTTATCACGTTCGCTCATTGCTGCGGCACTGGATGCGCCTGCACACCCTCAAAGGTGTATAGGCGCACCCCGAGGGCGTCAAAAAAAAATGACAACTTGATTAGTATAAACTAACACTAGTTTTTAAGATTTCATGTACTATTAACAAGCTATGGACCAAGTCTGAAATAAAAATAATTTAATTTAATTTAAAGAAAAGATTAAATATCCTTTGGATATTCCCACACATCGCCACCTAGTCCCAAAGTAAGCTACTCAAAGCTTGTGTTATAGGTGCCAAACAACGGATATAATACTTAAATACTTTTTGTTTGTAAATATATATACAAATATACAATACAAACAGACATGTTCATGCACACAAATGTTTGTATTGTGCGGGGATCGAACCCGCAATCCGCTGCGTAGTAGGCGATTTCTCGACCACTACACCAGACGTACACCTTTAGCCTTTAATTAGGATTTTTAAATTTATTGATTATTTCAGAACGAAAGGTTTGGCAATGTACATTTCAGATTGATGATCTTAGTAGGTACATATTTTTCTTATCAAGTCTAATGTTAAAGGTAAACATGAATAACGAATTTTTTATATTCTTCGGTTTTATTTCCTTACTTTTCGCCGCTGCCTTGAGTCGTATCATCAAACTCGTGTTATGAATATAAATGCGTGCGATATTGAGATCGTCGCGACTCACGCGCCACTGAATTGAAGCGTCGCGCGTCGGAACTACAAGGAAAGATCTTGTTTTGAGCGCAGTGGCTCAGTGGGTTGATATTGTAATTTTTGACGAAAAAAAATAACTAAAACATCTACACGACACTAAAATCTATCACTAATCTAATCTATAATTGTAGCAAACATGAAGGAAAATAATCGCGAACTTTCTCAGAAGCACGTTAAGCTAAGGTTAGCTTAGAGACCTTTTAAATTAGGAAGGAGCACAGTTTCGTTTACAACAAAAAGACAATCAAATAATTTATAATATGATTCTGATTGGAGGATTCCTTTATTGTACATTATTACTTTTAAAATAATATTTTGTAACTAGACCAAAATAGAACTCGCCAAATTATAAAGTGCTCCTTCGAACAATACGGACTCATCTCAAGGGGGACCCGTTACAACTGTTACTGCTCCACCTTTCACGTATTAATTCAGGATTCGCTATAAAATAGTAGCAGAACGTGAACCGTGTACCTTTAGTATTGCCATAAAGGAATTTACGGACGAAACTAAAGTGAAATGTCGCGCGAGTAAGGCTAGACCGCATAAAGCCTAACCAAGTTTGCTCCCAAGTTATTATAGAGGATTTTCCGCCGTATGTGGACATAGTGAAGCTAAATGTTTAAAGAAGGCTCGCTTTTTAAGTTCATTTTAATTGGACCGCCTGTGGTTTTATAGAACTTTTTATATTTTTTACACCTAAGTGCACTATTAACAATTGTAAAATGGTAGTACCTTATTACTTTATTTTTCTTGAGTTAAATGTTTTAAGGCTCCAAAGCAGTTATATTTATTAGTACCTAGTACTTAATCAGGTACGAAAGTCTTGACATAGTTTCCCTGTGGAATAACCAGGTGGCGTACGTGAAACGATTGGTGTTTTAGTGAATTTATTGATAGAGAATATTGTTTGAATAAAGCTATAAAAATTACAAATATTTTTACGATGTTTTCAAGGTATACTACGAAGGTTAAAATTATATTTGATGCAACTAAAAATAAAAAGTTTCTACGCGATATGTCTAAAACTTGTCATTTTTTATGCTTTGGATTTCGGTCGCAGACTACACAAAAGTGCTCTTATTTACTTTATTGGTATATTTTAGTCTCAACTAAACAAAAATGGTTTTACGAAATACCACTCTTCATGCTGCATTAGGAAAATATTTTTAGGGGTTATTATAAAATTCGATTTTATGTAAACCACGATGACTTACAAATGTTATCTTTATCTCCATTTGATTTTTGCATGTATGAGTCTTTTGCATCTTATTATATTGTGGCTTACTGGTGGCAGCAGAGTATTGTCCATTCTCAGGATGAAATATTTATCACTGCAAGGATTTTCAGGTTGATGTTTCACTTATACCAACAGGATTTGTTCTTCTAATTCTGTGTTTATTCTCAATTCTATACTAGTCCTCAGTGATTTTACTTGATATCAATGAAAATAATTTACTTAAAGGCTCAGAAACAACCGGTATTTACAAACGAATCTATCGCATGCATGTGTAAATAGATGAAATTTCATACCTGAGATATTACATTTATTTTAAGAATATTTAGCGCAGGCTTTAACTGTGATAGGTACATATAACTTGTTGTAATATTAAAACTTACTTTCCTTCGGATATTATGAGAGTAATCTCGCAACTTCGAGACAACTAACTTCGAGGCAACTTCTGTAAGTGCTTTTTTTAAAACGTAGGCCACGCAGCCTACGTTTTAAAAAAAACACTTACAAAATTTAACAGGCTTGCCAATGTGTCGGTGGCCGAGTGGCATAGGCATACGCCCGGATAGCGTAAGACACGGGATTGGATTCCTCGTCTGACACAGATGATTTTTTCAAGTGCATTTTACATTGTTAAGTCTGTCTTGTGACAAAATACTATAAAAACAAAAATATACTTGGAATATTAAGACTTGTAATAACAGTAATTAAAATGCAGTACGGGGATACGAAATGTGCATAAATTATACACGGCTGTAGAAGACAGAATAAACTATTTTATGTTTTTAAACTAGTTGGATTTGTACCTAGCTCTTGTCTACCCTGGTTTAAGTGAACATGATACACATAATGTTTTATATCGATTTGATAAGAGTTAGCTTTACAACAAGAAACAATTTCAGCATACACGCGTGTACCTGAGGTAGAGGTTCAGCGAAGTATACATAAAAAGTAAAAAAGTAAGGTTAGCCTGTAACGTCCCACTGCTGGGCCTTTGCCTTACCTCAACTTTTAGGTAGTTCGAGCCATACTCCATCACGCGGGCTCAGTGCGGGTTGGTTGACGGGTGTTTGCAAGGCAAGCGACTAACCATGCTGTCAGATGTTATCAAGCCGCCCATAAGGCTTCTGACTAGGCTTAACGACTTATATCAACCGATATTAGCCGGGACCAACGGCTTAACGTGCCATCCGAAGCATGGAGATGCTCGTGATAAACGTCACTTATATGGTCGGAATGGTCACCCATCCAAACACGACCGCGCTGTAGGTTGCTTCACTTCGGTATCACTACCAAAGCGCTGCTACCACTGCGCTACGAGCACCTCAGTAGTATACATACCGTAACCCTAAATGTTCGATGAGGGTGTAAACACCGCCGCGAGCCATCGATCGACGGCTTTATTAGTGGCTAACACCGAGCGAGAGAACTATTCAGACAGAAGAGTGCATTTCTTGTAACGTTGAGATGAGTTTTCTTTATAACCGTATTTATAACTGGGTTTTAGCTCGTTGATAAAGACGATTGCTCACCAATAAAATAACATATTTCATGTTGAGACGACCTCCGTGGTGTATTGGCTAAGCATGCTGGTTTCAAGGCGTCGCCGCACTGAGGTCCTGGGTTTGATTCCCGGTCGGTTCAATATAGAAATCAAAGTTTTCTATATTGTCTCGGGTCTGGGTGTTGTGGTACCACCGTTGTGACTGATTTTCATAAAACTAGTGCATTAGCTACTTACTTTGGGATAAGAGCAATGTATGTAATTGGTGTCCAATATTTTTTAGAGGTTGTAGCTTTTACTTGAATTTAATACGTTGGTTAAGCAAGTATGTAATATGAATTAATTCATGTTTATTTAAAACTTTTCATTGATACCTGCATAATCTCTGTCTATTTAACTCAATAGGTTAGTATAGAACTAGAGGCAAAACTTTTTACTTGTAAGTGGGGGATAATGGTGCTGGTTGTACAATAAGTAATATTAATGTAAAACATCCTGTAATCATAATTGTACAATTGTTTATTGTCCTGAATAAATAAAAAAAATAAAATAAAATAAAAAATTACGTATACATGATATGGTCATTTGTCAATTCCACATTCCGACTTACTACGAACATCATAATTAAGACACATGAAAATAAACAAAAAGTCTAAGACCATTTGCGACAGCATCACGACTTACGCAGTGAACAGCTGTAATTTTGATTTTCGATTCTAACTAGCGTTAGTATCGCGACTGTATAGATGCTAAAAGTAGCGCAAGTAGTTAAAGGTTGAAAATTTGCGACTGCATCGCTGCTTAAAGACGCAGTGTGCAAAGGGTCTAATTTTGAAGCTTCCTGAATTAATTAGGAAGTTCGCAAACAAAAGAACAACTGTGTCAATTTAACTTCCTCTTACTTAACGACGACGTGTGTTTTTTTAAGTTAAGCTACAAGTTAGGCTGTTTATTTCTACTTTAAGATGATCTGTGGTATAAGAAAAAAACAGAGAGCAATTTGTCTCTGAAAATGTGAAAAACTGTACTTGTCAGTCAAAAAAACAGAAGCATTTTTTAACCGACTTAAAAAAGTAGGAGGTTATCAATTCGACTGCATGTTTTTTTTGTGACTGTGTTACCTCATGTCTCCTATAATCACTTAAAAATTAAGAAATGAAATTTACTTTAAAAAAGTAAAAAACAACTTCAAAACCAAAATGCACTAAAAAGTCTGAAATAAAGTCTTGACCCTTTTAAGGAAAAGGAATCAATTTTAAGCGAACAATTTCTTTTTGGGGTCGGTGCCATCACTTTTACCAGGGTCGTGGGTTTATTTCCGACTTGGTTTAGAAGTCGGGTTTTACTTTTTTTTACAGCGACTGTATAATTATTATAAATACAACGTGTTTATGTATTTTTAATATGAGTCCAATGAGCACCTATAATATTTTTTTGCTATTATTCTTTCGGTTATAAAAGCTACAATGTAAGTTTAGATCAACCTTGATAATCTTGCTTACCGCATACTTTGTCTAGGCATTCGTGTGTTACGCAGTGCGGTTCCAGTATCTAAGTTCCAACATTAACCTTTCAGCCCCCGGCGGATGTTAACCGGCAAAGTTAATTTTAACTGCGCTCACACGTACCCATTTAACTTTGCATTTAACTTCGAGACGGCATTGCTCGCGTTTTATTGTATCGTCTTAATTCGTTTTGGATACTCCGGTAGTTACAGGTTAACTTTAGGTTGGACAACTTGTGGGGAATTTATGTTAGATTGAATTTTGACTTTTATGTGTATATAAATAAGTGGTGAGGAGTTATAGAGGTTTGTAATTAGGCGCTTAGTTTGTCACGAAGACGGAAGAATTTATGTCATTTGCCTGATACATTTAGTGCTTTCTCAACAAGGTTTAGTTCCCCTGAAGTCTTTTATCAGATATGGTGAGCATTAAACTATTATAATACAAAAGGGTAGTACTGATCTTTGCAGGCCAGTTGAGTACATTCTTCTTCTTCTTTGCCATTACTTGGGATCAGTACTTTACGTTCGATGGCACTAGGACAGGTTGTCTGTGCATAAAATTGTTTTCGTTCAATATTTTTATCAACGGTTGTCCACCATGTACTGACGACAGCACTTCAAGGTAAATACTGCGGTATCTTATTCAGTTGTAATAAGGACTAGATTGCATCAAAAGTGGGTAACCTGATGTGCTGGCCACTGTTCGTAGCCGGTGGTTTTCTCTGACTTATTCCTCTTTTTTCATCGATATATTCTTATATTATACAGTTGAAAAGATTTTTATTTGTTAACGCGCTAGTGTGTTTCAGTGTATATTATTCTATATCCTCGAAAATTGCCTGAAATATGTCGCGAGCCTGTTTAGCAAATAGACCGTTATTTGTCCGTCCATAGACAGATGTTATTGGACACCGTCTGCGCTGACCGGGTCCGAGATATTGTCCCCTGTTTACCCCATTTCGGTAACTGATTGTTCGGACGGCTGTATGCCTCA
Organism: Pyrausta purpuralis; assembly: GCA_963924145.1. Taxonomy (NCBI): domain Eukaryota; kingdom Metazoa; phylum Arthropoda; class Insecta; order Lepidoptera; family Crambidae; genus Pyrausta; species Pyrausta purpuralis. Next base: position 1,204,604 of record OZ001661.1, on the reverse strand, counting down.
AATATTGCCTATTATGTACTTGTACCGAAATGGAATAAGCTGAACTTTCGATTATGTATAACGAAAAAACAAAAAAGTGTGTGTTCGCATTTTACTGAAGGACATACTAACTTATATCCCGCGGATTTCTATTAAACTCATTTATAGTACGTGTAATAAATAGTCCCCCTAGCCGACTTTGACTACGGTGTCCAGTCACAGCGACTAAATCACTGCGCGGGACATATTATAGTGCACAAGTGTGTGTGCAAACACAGGTGCACTCTACATTCCTTTCACTCTCATAGCCCGATGGGTCAGTAATCTGACACGACCGAAAAAAGAGATTAGGCGCAGGACCAACGGCTTTACGTGCTTTTCCGAGGCACGGATTTGAAACACCACCAACTTCCAAACTCCGGGCTACCCTAAGGATTTCTGAACAGAAAAACCCAGGTATATAACGTGTAACGTTAAATCCCCAATTCCTTAAAAATAGCTTGATAGGAATGACGGGCAGAATCGATTGAACCACTTTTTAATATGGGTCAAAATTTCCAAAAAATCTTCATTAAAATATTGCCCTGTCTATTTATTATAAGACAACCTATCACGTACGCAAACTCGCCAAAATACGTTATTAACGCCTAGTTCATTATGATGAGCTAAGGTAGTAATAATAATTATGTCAGGCTGGTGCAGCGGCCCGGTGAATATCTACAGACCGTCGTCCGCAGAGCAAGAAATGATCAGTACCCCAATCACGAACTTTTGACGTATTCGTCACGTTAGCGTAGCGAGTTTACGCAGTACAACGTTAGTCGGCATCACGAACACTCTCGTGTCGTGTAGTAAGCTCGATAGCATTGACGATGATGACGTCATACTAACGTAAATATGGCCGTTGAATGACACGTCCAGAAACAAGTTAAGCCATCTTTTTTATGAATATTATCGAAATATATTATGATATTCCAGTAAAATCTAAGACAAATCAATAACGGAACAAAATTACGAACAATATGTTTGGCAGGGTTTGTAAATGTAAAAATTTGGTCTATTAAAATATGAAGATATATGTTTTTCTGTAATCTTTAGATTTTTGAACTGTTTGCTAGACTGTCAATTGACAGATTGACGTTATGCCATCACATTGTGACAAATTCAAAAGTTTTACAAAAGATTTAGTTAAAAATAATGAAAAATATTTAAAATAACGAGGACAAGTCGTTTGCAGTAAAACATATCAATATTTGAGTTTTTGAAAAAGTGAGTACGTAAAAGTAATACAAGGATTTGTGATTAAAGTGCTTTTATTCATTGGCTATTAAAGCGAGATTCTAGCTAGATCTTATTTCTCAAGATATTGTGATTTAGCCAAGCCCTCAGCTCACCAAGAGGACGCTGTTTCTAACAGATGGAATGAAAAGCATTAATGTGTATATAAAATATATATATTATTTTTCAGAATGAATACCGACCAAAATACAATGTATAGAAATACGCCTACCTAGCCAGAAGAATTAAAGTGAGTCTAGCAGTTCCGGCGGTCTTCGTTACTCCCTCATAATCAGAGCAAAGATGAACCCAACAAGATCAAAATCGATACACCGCTTAAAAGTGTCCCTGTTCCTGATTTCTTTTCAAGTTAAGAAGAAAGAGTAGAAGATAAAAACTTGTGTAATAAATTTCATATTTCTACTGCAATATCTTGTCTTAATTTAGGAAATATAAATATGACTACAAATGTATTCTTTATTTCACATGTTTCTTTATTTCTCGCCAAAAGCCAAAGCTCTGTCTGTTGTTATATGTGAGATTTTGAGCACATATAGTAAGAAACTATGTGTCGGATCCGTATGTTCTCACACATAGACACACACCCGTTGAAGACTTTCGTCTTTAAACACTGAGGTTAGACGAGAAGACGCTCTTGCGCAGGTGCCCGACCTCTGCGTAGCCGGCCGCGTTGGATTCGTTGATAGACCTCTTCCTTAAAACCACTTCTTGTAAGGCTCGGTCAAGGCTTTCGACTGTAGTTCCAAAATATCATCTTCGGCTGCACGAATAGTATATTATCAGTAAACCGGAGGTGAGAGATGTATTTGCTATTGACGTTAATGCTGAATCTTTCCTATTCCAGGAGCTTAAATCCGTCTTCAAATGCAGTTGTATGATAATTTTAGAAAAAAAAAACAAATTAGGATTTCTTATCCGTAAATTAACCTTGTTTCTCTTCGCTCATTGTTGACACTCAGAATCTCAAGTAACCTTGTTGCAACTCGCGATACTATACGTCAAAGAAAGTTTCGTGATCGCAAATCCAGTTTAACACCATAGAAAATGTTCACGCACAATAAATGTCAAGTATTTGACCTGCCAAATTTAGTTTGTTTTACGTCCGATAGAGGTGCTTTCAGATTCTCATACAAATGATTACGTTACTATACGAATACTTTGACGCACATTATTCGTGATAGGGGTACAGAAGTGCCAATAAAACTAAAACACCAAAGAAAACCTTATTTTGTTAAATGGTTTAGAATGTTTTAACACTCACAGTGTCATATTTTATTTAATCGTAATGGCGTATCCATAAGAGACCACAAATTCAGCAAGGTCGGGCCGACAGCACGGTAGCTCAATTGGTAGAGCGTTAGGCCCGGTTAGCCAAGAAGTTGCTGGTGTTCGAGTCCCGCCCGTGCGCAATTTTTTGGTTTCTTATTTCATCTTTGTGAAGATTGAGATCAATTGAATTAAAACTCATTTGGGGTTTGTGACGTTTTGCGCATTCAACATTACACGTTGTATAGTTTTGGCCCCACCCGGGGATCGAACCCGGGACCTCTGGCGCAGTCGTCGATTTAAAGTGCTACCTTCTTACCGCTGCGCCACCGAGGCAATTGAAAGTTGTCCAATAGTATGTTCAGTAACGAAACAACCGACGACTTACTTTTGCTACTTTAATTTAATAAAACAACTTTTTTCGGTAGTTAACATACCTAGATTGGATACCTTATTACATGAATAAACTCCTAAGCTGCTTGCAAGAGTTTTTCAAACTCTCATAAATATGAAATGAAGTTACGACCAGTTTTAAGAAATAATTGGAGGAGCCGGTAGAACTTAGCCCGGGTTACTCCGAGCACTACTTTAGAACTATAAATTTGAAACATAGTGAAACATTTGAAGCATTATCATAATAGTTGGTAAATATCGCCGGTAGTTTATCAACTCGCAATGAATGTGTTTAATAACAAGCGAAGATACAAGTGCAATATTTAGTTGTTGTGAGAGTTGGGTCCATATTTTCGGCCTAAGATAAATGGAACATTGGGCTCACTTTTTGGTCACAATTTTTATTTTTATTAAAATTAGCGGCCTTCATAGGATCATATAAGACCATAGGATCGATTTCTTGCATTATTTTACATAATTCAAATATTCTTTGACATAATCTCCTCCGCCCTCCTCTCGTGGCGGTTTTACTACGTTTTGCCATAAACAGGGTGTAAAGGGTTGTGTATTACTTTTTTATATGAATCTAAGAAGATATTTGATTTCGATCGCACCTGGTGTCAGGTGTAATCGAGGTCTAGGGGTGCAAATCCCCGTAGTAGTAACCTATTCACTAGTTTAACATCTTTAGCAGCTTATAATCCGGAAACTTGTAGTCTTCCGAAGTTTTACGAAAGCATATTTTCAATTAAATATTGATTTGATCTACCGTGACCATCATTTCGTAAAATCTGAAAAACCAAGTGAGCCATGCTCCAAAGTAAAATTAATGTTTTTGGGATTTAGTTAAAGACTATTATATGTATTGCACACTTAAAAAAATTGACACCTTTTCAAAATAAGGTACATTGCATATATGTCAGAGACCTTTAAATATCCCTAAATTACCTTAATGCAAATATAGTTACAAAATTATATAATGTAATAATATAAATTGCTAATGGTCTATAAATTTAACCCCTTTTACCCAGACGTATAACCACAGTCAAACTTCAAACTTCCAATCAATTTACGATTATTAGTCGTCGCAGGTGACAGTGGTCCAGTGGTTGCGGTCCTAAACCAATATCGCCGGTTCATTGCCCGCGCAAACACACGAAACTTAACCAACCGGCTCATTCGATCGCTTTGTGTGCTAAGATTTCCTAATGAGCGCTGTATTGGTCCGTAAGAGGAAAGTAAATATGGTTACTGAAGGTCTATTAATTTTAAGTTAATAAGATAAAAGTAGATCAAAACCTCATCATGTTATTTCATGTATATGGTTGTAATTACTGATCTGGTTTTGTTTTTAACGGTTTTGAAATTATTATTGGTGTTAAGTTTGGAAGAAAACTAAATTTATTCAGCTATCTTATACTTAAATAGAAAAAAAAAACTTTGCAATATCCAATTTCACTTTCATTTGTATAATACGTAATAAACAAGAATCGACCACCGTTTTATTACTGAAACTAACAGCGCGTATTGAATTTTGAAAAAAGAACATTCTTAATCTTCCAAGAAAAACGTTAGCCCAAAAGTATTGATTCCGAATTCCAAGACTGCAAAAATACAGCCCAAAAAGTCGGAAGCGCGATAAGGCAAAAGAATGGTGCGCGATAGAGATCGCGCGCGGGTGCTAACTGCCCATTATTTGAGAGGGCACATAATTCCCTCTATCTGGCCCACGGTGCACCTGCTAGTTATTGGGAGCTAGGATTCTAATTTATAGATGCTATCGATTCGCTGTGTTGGGTTTATCTGTGGCTCTACTTGCTAGAAAACCTATCTGATTTCATTTTTGATACTGGTGAAAATGAACTTTCATATTATATTTAAGTATTTTTACCAATTCTTCCTGTAGATATGAATGATTTGGTTATAATTGGATAAAATTTGATAATTATGGGATATGCGCCGGGAACAAGATACTTTATTTTTAAAAAGAAGATTTAAAAAGTAGTTTTTCCTAAATCAGCTCAATATTTAAGTTTTGATTTTTGATATGTTAGACTCGTGATCCCAAAGACGAACTATATAAATAGTTTTGTGGGACTAGTGATATTTCATTGTAAAATAAATAAACAAAATAAATATAAATGTTGATCTATTAAGGCTTCCAAATACATGTGCTAAATTTTGTGAGTGTGTGTACGTATATGATTTTATATTTGTATATTAGTCCAAAGATTTTTCAAAAACAAGTAGTTATAGAGAGATGATTCTTATTTAGATCAATCTCGTATATTAAGGGTAAAGTGTAAATTTCATCAACATAGGTCGAGCAGTTATCGAGATATGGATAATAACTAAAAATAATTGAATGAAAAAATATTTTTTTTAATGGCGGTTTCGTTATATATTTTCAAAAATGAAACTGATCTTAAAATAGGTACAGTTTATAGTTATAAAGTAAACTTTATATTCATAGCTGTAAAATTTACGTTAATTAAGCTGGTAGAACCGAACTTTAATGAATTGTTTCCGTAACAATTTATTCTCACGTCAAAAGAACACTAAACTCCAACTGATTTCTCCCCGGTAATATCCGAGGATTACTCTTAAAATAGCGAGAATTAACTCCAAGAAACTAATAAGTTCTCTCTTCAATGTTTTTATTTCACATATCTCACGGCGCCAGCGCTCCTTGTGTAAATCCCCGGGTATCTTTTCAATTATCTCCTTCCCCTTGATTAAACGTTATTGGCGTTTTGTAATTAATATCTCCTTGCAACATGTTCGGGTGAAAGTAGAAGGTCGTCATTGGTAGTGATATCTACATTACTTTTGTGAGAAAAACTTTTTTTTTAAATTTCACATCGACTTGTAAACAGACAGACAGACATGCCAGGCGTCAGTGGTCATTATACGACATTTAGAGCGCTTTCACACTTAGAAGACTTTAGTAGCGTGACGGTTGCGCGACAGCCGCGCTGCTCTTAAATTCATATATAAATGACAGTAGTTAGCCTTCCACATTAGAGTGACGGCGCTGCTGTCGCTCTAATGTGAAGGCGCATTTACGAATGGAATTGATTCCTATCAGCTATAAGATTTTGAAGTCCATAAAGGAAGCCTTAAGAAAATTATTAATGTACTTGTTTACTAATCATAGTTATAAGGCCAATTTAATGTATACTAACATTATATGGGCTTTGCCTGAAATAAATAAAATGAATTGAATATAAACAAAAAAACACTGAAACGGAAAAATACTAGGCAAAGGTTTTGGTTTCATTCATATGTGCATGTTTTTTTTATTTATCTTATTAAAACAAGTAGGTAGTTACATATTATCATAAAATACTACAAAAGAAAAGTATGTATTAAAATTATTAAACTATTACAGTATTTAACTAAAAATTGATTTCTTTTTTAAATACACCATCCCCAGCTAACTTCGTTTCGCGTTTCATAGTAAACATCCTATTCTAAACTCAAAACAAATCCAACAGCGTAAAAATCCCAATGGTCGGTCCGAGTTATAAGTCGTGAAACTATCATTTTTACAACATAAACTTACTTAAGTGCCACTAAGTTAAACAATTCAATTATCGTTAAACCAAAAAGATTTTAATGTCACAATAATGTTAACTCGTTACATAAATAGTTCAGCGCTGTAATGACCATCGGAAAAGCAGCATTTGTGTGAACGCGGTATTAAATTCGGCTGATCCGATTACACCGCGTCATCGCGACTGTATTTCAACACTACTGATTGATTTGGGACATTCAAAAGGTTCATTTATTTTGCAGTGCTTGTTTTTGGCTCGCTGGTGTAGGCTGTGAAGTTCTCACGTTGCTTAAAAATTTTTCAGGCTAGCGATACAGATGGATTGGAACGACCAAAATACAATTATATCGTTAAGTTCAAACTACAGACTTAATAATATAAAGTGCACTTAAAAAAAATGATGACGTCACGCAGCCTACGCGTTAAAGTAAGCGCTTGCAAAATTCAACAGGCTTGCTAATGTGGCGGTGGCCGAGTTGTATAGGCATACGCCCGGATAGCGTAAGACACGGGGTTCGATTCCTCGTCTGTCACACAGCCAAAGTTGCTTTTTGTATGTGCAATTTATATTAGTAAGTTTGTATAGTTACAAATTACTATAAAAACAAAAATGTAATTCAAACTACAGGTTGAACTTATAATAATAACTAATAATAATAGTCCCCCTAGCCGTTTTCGACTACGATGGCCAGTTACAAGAAATAACCGACTGCGCGAGACATATTATGGTGCATAAGTGTGCAAACACACGTACACTCTTTATTCCTTTCATACTCATAGCCTGATGGGTCAGCAATCCATCGCATTACCAACGGCTCTACGTGCTTTCCGCGGCACGGGGGTGAAACAGCGCCAACTTCCAAACTCTTGGCTACCCTGAGAATTTCTGAGCAGAAAAATACAGTTATACAACGTTAAAAGCGCGTTAAAAAATATGTATTTTTGGGCTGACCCCAGGGATCAAACCCGGGACCTCAGGCGCAGCCGTCGCTTTAAAGTGCGCCCTTCTAACCGCTGCGCTACCGAGGCAGTTCGTAGTTCCAGAATTGTAGCATCAAACATTAAATCTAATAAATTTTCGTGTGAGTAGGTAAGAAACGTCATGAAATTACTACGAAAATCGTCTACGAGGTTTCGTAGCATACTACGAGTATTCGTAGCGTTTCCATAGCGAACTACGAGATTGAGTATTTCGTGCGAACATATGAAAGGATAATATGACGCTTCTTAGGGTCCCGTAGCTGAATGGCACGAAACGGAAACCTTAAAGTTTCGTCAAATCTATCTGTCTGTTCGTCCGTATTTTTACTTTTTTTTAAGTCGTCACTAGCGAGTTAAACCCGCCGTAAACTTATGGTAAGGGTCAATCCTTCGTGTAAAGTTGACATGTAATATACCAAAAAAGGCATAACTGCTAGACTTTTTCTAGCTTGTTCATAATAAATCGAAGGATTTAAAACCGTTAGATTGTAATCACGTGGTTTTTACAACATTAAGTTGAATATAAGGACGAAAATACCTAAACGGTGCTCAGTTTAAAAGTATAAATAAGCTTACCCTGTAAAGAACCGGTCAATCTGTTGAACAATGCAAGAACGAGGGCTCTGGACAGTAATGGTTGTCATTACGGCTACTAACGAAATGCTAACTGCTACTGAATAAACAAACTATTAATATAATGACCCTTGTGGACGGACAGTTTTTCTTGAAACTTGTAAAGGGTGGTTAGCTGTCAGAATCGACAAAGGAAATTTAGGATTGGGTTCGATAGTTTAAAAAACTGTAATAGCTAATTTTTATACCTTTTGTTCAAATCAAATCAAATTCGTTTATTGTGGAACACAAGTACATAAGATCTTAATAACAAGTGCGAGTCGGACTCGCGCACTGAGGGTTCCGTGCCGACTTTAACTGAATTAGGGAATCCTCTTAGTAAAATACCACAATATTTTGTTGACAGCAAATATAACTTTGTTTTTCATAGTGTTTGTATGATGTACAAAGTTATGTTTGCGGTTGTTGAAAATGTGCTATATCTCAAAAACTTCTCGTTCGATTCTGCCCAAACTAATTTTCGTTGAAAGTATTTGTTAAGATCTACATTATATATTTTTTTCAAAATTTACACTCGCTTTGTTTAGAAGTTAGATGGGGGGACGCCCATTTTTCCACTTTGGAAGCGTCTAGCTATGAAACGTTAGACTTTAAAAAAAATGGTTTTGAAAACCTCTATGTCATTTTAAAAGACCTATTCATAGACACGCATAGTTTTGAGTATAAAAATGTTTTTTGATTTTAGTTTTAAGTATGGGAGCCCCCCCTTCAATGTCTTTTTTTTATTTTTTATATGAGAATCGTATAGCGGTTAACAGGATACATCTGCCTACTAAATTTCAACAGTTTGATGCTTATAGTTACAGAATAAAGAGGCTGTGACATGCGGACGGACAGCCAGACAGACTTGACGAAACTATAAGGGTTCCGTTTTTGGCCATTTGGCTACGGAACCCTGAAAATGACGTCTCACTGTGACCTGCCTTATTAGACATACAATATTCCAGTACAATAAAACAATAATAGTCAATTTAAAAATAAGGTCAATTTAAAAATCAAAATATGTACCTCCAATTAATTAATAAAATAAAATTAATTATACTCAAGTGCACCTTATTATAAATTTACCATTTATAAAATTCATCTCGAGGGATAAATACACGATTATGTTTAGTTGAGATCTCGCGCCCGACCACTTTTCAACAAAAAACACACGCACGACACAAAAACGGACATATCTTCACGAAAATAAGTAAGACGAAATGTAAGTGATTTTGTCTTTCAAGGTGCTTAGGCGCCAGAAATCTCGACCGTACCTATTTGTAACTGCGACTTATAGCATCGAGTCGAGTCGCGCGTTTTGAAAACGCGCTTCAGCATCGCAACTCACGCCATGAACAGATTTAATTTAGCAGCGATGCATACCAAAATTCAGTAAATAATTTGACAATTTCCAGCTTCTCCATCGCGACTGTATCGATGCTAACGCGCGTTAGCATTGCGCTAAAAGTCGCAGTGTGTGTAGAGTCTAAGATGAGAAACCTGAAGTGAATTAAATTTTTAATGAACGAAAATATTCTTATTGTAAGCAAAAGCTCTATTCCAAGATGCTGATAGGGTGAAATTGAAGAAATTACTTAACTGAATCCTGTAAAATATTCATTCGGCCAATGAATATTTTACTTGTCCATAAAACGAAATTAAACGAATACTAGATATAAGATACGAAAGCTCTCAAAGTATTCAAATCAAATCGAAATTTAAGAGGGAAGAGATGAGAACGTTAAATAATTCATAAAAAACATTACCGTCGTGGTACGAGTTATAAATGATGGTGGCGTCTAGAGTTATGAACACTTCCTAACTTCATTAAAGAACGCAATTCTCCACTCGAAATTCCTTTTTCATTGGACTATTTGGAAGATTAGGAGCCCCCTTTAACAAATGACCGACGATCTATGACCCTTCCAAATTATTACAATAAAGGCCTGCTTAAAATCTAAAACAGTCAATTTGGCGGGACCTCGAACAAAAGGGAACGATCTAAACTAATATACGATTCAGAACGCGACTCTAATTGTGCAATTAAACGGTGCTATTTCCATTAATGGAATTATTATTCGTCTTTGCAGATGAGGCGATACGGAGTGAAGATGGCGAGATTCTGGAGCGTTGATTTTGGGCCGAATTAATGGGTGGATGTCAAAATGGAGAGACGTGAGGAGGTGTTTCGCCACGGGTGCAGTATTGCTAAGCAGACGATTTTGACGACGCATCCGAGTGGCTTGCAAACACGGGTGTCGGTAGAGCTGGCGAACTTCGACGCTTTATGCGTGCACTCTGAATGCAAGGGAAGCCCTTTGAAAAGACCCATGTGGGAGGGAAGCCCTTTCTTAGGAAGGCGCGGCCTTTTAGGCGGCGTATCAGCAAACACTACTCCAGTTCTTGGTCGACGGAGCGATGCGGTTAACGAAGGGAGGTTGTCGCAGCAGTGCACTCCTGTTATGCGGAGAAGGGAGATGCTGGACAGCCCAGGAGGGTCTCCGCTACCGTCTAGGAGAGGCGAAGAGGATTATGAAGAAGGCTGTGAGATGGATAACAGCGTGATCAGCGGATGGCTCAAGTTTCGAGACAGCAAGCGGGTAAGTCTTTTTATCATATTTTTTTGTAGGGACATGTGAAGGGAAAATGAGGCAAGGATAATACAGCATTATTTCTTGACATAATGCATATTACGTTTTACACTTACTACAATGCTTTAATATAGATTTTTCTAGAGGTTTGATAATATATTTTATTAACACTTTCCGGGGCAGTGAACGGCTAAAGCCGTAAAACAATAAAAGTTCTTTTGTCTCTGGGATACCGCCCTAAAAGTGTTATCCAAACAAGTAAAAAGACACTTTGAGTCAGTATTCTTGTCAATTACAAAATGTTTTAAGACTATAGTGTGCAGGTAGAACAATTGACGGAATTGCTTACATTTGCGGTCGAATCGATAACGTTTTTCAATCTGTAAACCTTTATGGAATGAGACAAATTTGGTCTTATTAGTTTTCATTCATATTAAACTAAGCTTGTTCGTCTTGATTTAAAAAAAATATGATTCGGTCAATATAAGAACCTAAACAATCACTTTATTCTTACAATATTTTTTTCAGAAAAGTTCTGTTTTTGACAAATGAAGCCTTAATTTTAAAAGTCGAAGATGTAAAAACTTTGTTTAGGATATATGAAGAGATTCGTCTTTCGAAACCAGATTTGTCCATTTTCATAAACGTTTACGGGTTGAAAAACGTTTTCCCCGCAAGCATATTTCGACCGCAAATGTAGGCAATTCCACCAATTGCTCCACCTGTACACGGCAGTCTTAAGTGGTGCAGAACATCATGTAACTTTACAATCTTGTCTTGCATCTTCACAAGTAATTGCCTCAACAATGGTTTTATTTAAAGTGCTTAGAATACATAATTCAGGTTTTCACTCGCGACTGCCGTGTACTATATTAAAGTGATTTACTATTATCTCTGGCGCAGCGTGTGCAGCCCGTCAGAATTATTCAGTGGCTGAATAAGATGTAATGCTGTTTTGCGCAACACTGCTGGATTAAATATTTGAATCTCGGTAACGAATTTTGGAGACCACTGTTTGAATTGTTACGCTGCTAGGCAATCTATGTTTGGTGTTGTAGTGATATTTACCAAAGAGTTTTCACTTGCCATGCAATCTGAACAAACCTCTCAAATATTAATTCATTTGTTGCGGAGGTTACTACTACCCTATAGTTCTATTTGATGATGTTGAAAGTACAAAACTACTACAAATTGATGTTTTTACACCACCAGAGCGAACTTCATTTTGTTGTGATGACAGCCAGTAACAGAATTGTTCAGGTTGAAAGTACAAAACTACTACAAATTGATGTTTTTACACCACCAGAGCGAACTTCATTTTGTTGTGATGTCAGCCAGTAACAGAAAACCTTTAATTTTTTTTATTTAATTACTTTATGGACTGAGAATGCCTTTGCCAAATATACTTAGTATGCCTTAACAAACATCAAGTACTTGCATATGCATAACGCAATATGTCTCAAATTGTGCTGGTGTCGTTAAGTTTTGATAACAATATTATTAACGTATAGAAGCAGTAAGTTGACAGGTTGTGATACAGTGTCATTTTGTTTAGGTCGCGTCAAGTCTGTAAACGTAGATATAACAGTCTTCAATTTAGATCTATATCATCTCGCTACGCACCTCTTTAAAGAACAATTAACGATGAAATTAAAAACTCAGAAACGCCTAAGCATTTTATGAATAAACTAAAGAAAATGCTTGAATAAATGTTTCTACAATCTAAAATAATACTTTGATGACAGTACAGATTAATAAAACTTTACAATTTGATGTTTTGATTTAATAGTCATTGACTTTAATTAATAGCGACTAGCGCTCATTATTTGTCGTAGTTGTCATGCCCTAGAGAGCATCACATATATACCTTAATGTTAATGTACAATCTTAAAATGTGACTATGAACTGTAAACTATTTGTATTTGTAAACATCTCAAAATATCTCGAGAGAAAAAAACCAGCGCAACGTTCTTAAAACCCAACTCAAACCATATCAGCTCAGGCCATCGGTCGGGCCTGCATTGCGGAACTCATTACCTTCGTTAATTGCTACATGTACCTGTATTTATGTATTTATACCTGTGCCTGTGCCTCGGAAGGAAGCAATGGAGGCACAAAAGTATCAGGAGCCGAGTCGAGGGCGTGACGAGAGCGCCACAACTGGGCTAAGGGCTTTCCAGCTCTAGGGTTAGTGGTAGGATATTGTCGATAAAGAATTGGTGAATATAGAGAAATTAAAAAAAAGTCCGTATTATACCAAGGATGTCTATTATTTATACTATTGCCAAAAGTATATAAATCCTTTGGACATTCCCACACATCGCCATCTTGTCCCAAAGTAATCCACTCAAAGCTTGTGTTATGGGTGCCAGACAACGAATATAATACTTAAATACTTTTTGTTTGTAAATACATACATGATATACATAGAAAACACCCAGACCAATACAAACAGACATGTTCATGCACACAAATGTTTGTATTGTGCGGGGATTGAACCCGCAACCCGCTGCGTAGTAGGCGATTTCTCGACCACTACACTAGACGGGTTATAAAAAGGTTTGTTAATGTTAAGATGATAAAAAAAACGAGCGGTTTCTATTAACTACTTACTTTGATCTCAAAATGTCGACAATTATGATGGCACGTGAGAACGTGATACAGTAATTTTTAACCGACTTCAAAAAAGCAGGGTCCTAATTTCTCATTGTTATTTCAATATAATGGTCAAACGAATGAATCATTCGGACAAAATATTTTGACCCTGAATATTATCATGATCCAACCAACTTTAAAAAATTTCAAATATCCACATGGACGAAAGGTCGTGGTTTCATTGCGTATGTTAGACTGTAATCCTTATCTAAAGCTAAAATAATTTAGTTATCATTAATCGATGGCCAAATTAACATCGGTCACATCACTAGCCCACATCAAAGTAATACGTACAAGCATTCGGCTGGCGCGAGTCCTTGCGTTAATACCTCCAGTTATTAACTAAAGTCGCTTAGAAGAGGTGAGCACGCGTAAGTTATCCATGTTTATGTAGTTATAGTAATAGTTAGATGATTTGAGTAAGTTGCTGAAACAGAAAAAAATATGAACAAAGAGGAACTTTTTTTTATACAATTGATATAGGAAATAAGAACTGTATAAACCTTTTTGAACTGTATAAACATTTCGACAAAATCTGGTGTGTGGAGTTAACGTCAGCAAGACGGGAAGCATTCCGGCGGAACCACTTTTGATTTAACTAGTATAAGTTACTTCAAAAATATCCATAAAATGTCTTTAAAATTCTAGACCTAATTCAAAAAAGTCTTTGTCTCAGGTTTATCCGTATTTTGTCGTTATAAGTGGTTGCGTTGCAGGGTATGCTTCCAGCAAAACTGCCACGCTATATATTTTATTTTATTTTAAAACACTTCATGCACTAACAAAAGGTACATATGGCGGAAGTAATGCTAAAAGCATTCTCTACCAGTCAACCATAGGTCTAAACAGAAAATACTGGCGGCGCGAAGGGAGTGATAGAAGGGCAAAAGAGAGAGCTTGATTAAAACTACAATAGGTATTTAAAACAAAAAATAAACATACATACTACTTATTACATTAATACATAATTATATAATAATAAACATAGACATAGTATAAACACATAATAAAAATACTAATTGTACACATGTAAGAAAAAAAAGAGGTCAGTGTGACAAGTTCGGTATCTGTTCCTTGTAAAGTGCCCGGAGGGCCTTCTTGAAAGAGAATTTGGAGGTGGTTGCTTGTACTGTCTTTGGGAGGCCATTCCAAAGTCGAATAGCTGTGAGGGTAAATGAATTGGACATGAAGCCAGAAGAGTGACGCGGAGTGAATAGTTGGAGAGAGCTACTGGAGCGAAGAGACCGGTCATGAAAAGTATGGAGATACGAGAATTTGTCTCTAAGGTACGACGGAGAATTGGGATTGAAAAGAATGGAGTAGAACATGCAAAGTGTTCGAATGTGTCTACGCTGCCGTATATGTATTGCTATGCATAGTATTATCAAATATATGGTGTCAAATAATTCTATAACAATTCTCTATTGAATAATAATCCCGAAATGCTCACTAGAATTTTAACATAAGGAACAACGGTGCCTCAAATTTTCTCTTCGAAACATGACTTCGTTACCGAGAAATCCTGAGACAACCATACTATGGAAATTTTGCACACGTGTTACGAAGCCCTAGTAGATCAATATACTAACATTTTATTAAATTCTGACGATATCACATACATACAGGTCGAATTGATTACCTCCATTTTTAAAGTCGGTAAAAATATGCTGTTTTAGCTAAAGTGGTCCGATCTTTTCTAATCTATAGCCCTTTTGAAATTGTTTCCGCACCCGTAAAGGCTGAAACAAATTTCCACATTTATTACAATTCTCAGTTGGATCTAAATAAAGTATACTTTTTCCTCCCCCAAAGGTAATGTTGGTTGATAACGAGGCACGGATAGCGTGATAACATCGGCCAGGCAATTAGCCCTGTTCTAGCGCCTTTACAGGGCGATTAGGCATCCTGCTAGCGATAGCAATGCAATCGATAATCGTTTGTGGTCTCGCGTCGGTGGTGGATGCAGGAATCGCAACTGACAAAGGTGTCCCACCGAGGCGCCGATCATTTCATGAAGTGACTGACAGGCAGATTTTATCGACGATCATCTCCAGAGTAGATCATTTGACAGCTTTTTCTTAACCCATCAAGCTCACACCCGTGTTCACATAGTCGCTGCGTGTCGGCAGCGGCAAAGTACGTTCGCGATCGCTCTCGCTCCATATAACGGTGAGACTGAACGCTGTCAATCCGTTCAGTGGGCAAGGTAGAGCGTATCGTGTTGCTTTTCGTGCCTGACACGTTCCTAGCATGGACATGGTATGGCACGCTTCAGTGGGAAAATACCTTTAAAATTGCTACTGTGAGGCTTAGAAAATACTTTCATGGCGTCATAGCAATTGCATTTCAATAGCGATCGAGTTGTTACCTAATAGCCTAAGGGGCCTCATTAACGGGTGTATTCATTAGGGCACAGAAGGGTTATAACGCTCAATGTCCTAACAAGAAAGCTTTGGTCTGAAATTCAGATTTTTGTGGATACAAATGGGAATACTTAGGTTTCGTGTTATGTTTCAAAGTTACAGGTTAAGTTATAAGAGAGATCAAAGCATGATTGCCTAGATCTTAAATAATAACGAAGTTTAGTATTAAGTACCGTTTTAGTAAGGGCCATGGGTAGCCATGTTCTTTACTAACATGATATTATGTATCGCCATGTCACTATTGACATTAAGATGTACATGACTTTTGTCGACATTAAAGTCATATACATTTAGTGACATGGCGATGCGTAATAAGAACTAACAACATAGCTAAACTGATTCAAACCGCACAGTAAAATGTTTTTAACGTATCACATTTGGCCTCAGACTATGATAATGGGTACAACAAAAACAAATTCCATATATCTCACGCATGAAAACAGTTTTATCAACTTACAAGATCTCAAAAAGCGTCGTGCTAACGCGAATGCGGACAAAAAGAACGGTCGAGACGTCCGACGTTTTTATCTCACACTTTTTAGGGTTCCTTAGACAACAAGGAACCCTTCGTTTTGTAATATCTACCTGTCTACTTTTCGAAGAGTAATCTTATTTTGATTTCTACTTCAAAAATGAGTTTTGTTTAAATCACACATTCAAAACTGTTTACCTGTAAGTAAAGTTAGCCTGTAACGTCCAAATGCTGAGCAAAGGCCTTACAGTTGAGGTAGTTTAAGCCATACTCCACCACGCGGGCTTAGTGCGGGTAGGTGGAGGGGTGTTTGCAAGTCAAGAGACTAACCCTGCTGTCAGATGTTATCAAGCCGCCCATAAGGCCTCTGACAAGGCTTAACGACTAATATCAACCGATATTAGCCGGGACCAATGGCTTAACGTGCCTTCCGAAACACGGAGATACTTGTGATATGGTCGGAATGGTCACCCATCCAAACACGACCGCGCCGTATGTTGCTGCACTTCGGTATCTCTACCGAGGCGCTGCTACCACTGCGCTACGAGCACCTTTCTACGTTTACCAGTGAAGAGTGAAAATTGACACGAAATTGTGTTATCTTACAGCACCAAATAAACCTTGCGGAACCCTCAGTTCGTGGCCCAATCTCCCGCTCGACTGCTTTTTGTTACAAAACTCTGTGACTTATGCCCCCACATTTGCTAAGCCGGGACAAATGCCGCCATCTCGGACATCATCGAGCGACGGCCCCCACATGAATCAGGCCGCATGACCCCAATAAACAATGGACTGGACAAATTGCTGACGATTTCGGGCCTCAGGTACGTTTGTATCGGTGCGGTTTGAGCGATCGCAGCGACGTGTTTTTGATTGGACAGTTAAAGGGTTATGAGGGGCGATTGGTCGAGAACATTGTAACTGCGAAATTATCAGCAAAGATGTTTACGACCTCCGTGGTGTAGATGCACGCTGGGTTTCAAGATGCCGCTCTGAGGTCCCGGGCCCGATTACCGGTCGAGTCAATGTTGAAATCAGAACTTTCTACATTGTATCGGGTCTGGGTGTTGTGGTACCACCGTTGTTTCTGATTTCTGTAACACAAGTGCATACTGTGGGATCGGAGCAATGTATGTCATTGTAGTCCAATATTCACTCACGTCTTTTAGCTGAAGATGATGATGATATTAATTCAGCTGTAGGATCTCTTTTACCCTAGAATTGTTAGTTAACCTGTATGATGCTAGTCTAAAATGGAGCATTTTGCCGATACAATATCTCATTTGGCTTTTCTATCCAAGAGTAACTTCACCTTTTTATTTACGAAACAAACAAGAAAAAAAAACTAGGACATAAAAAATAACTGAATATCTACCTATTCAAAAACGAAACCATTTCCTTGCGGCAAGGAGGCTATGATGCTGGCTGCGTTGCCGCGTGTGATACCTATGCTGATCCTTTGAGCTAGGAACCAGCCAGCTTTATTATTGGCTGTTAAAGAAATTAATTTTAGCGCAATTTTTCTAAACAGCAATTCAGCAGATTCCCCACGGCATCCGCGGCACAAACGTTCCAAGAGTCCATTTCAGAATTGAAATATCCCCGTTGAATAGTAATAAGATGATATACCTGAAGATGCATTCTACCGCATGCATCCCGCGTTCGTACAAAATACAACATGTTTTACATTAAGTTTGATGTTCTACTGAAGGAAATTCTCTTGTTTAACCGTGTTATTGTCATATAATTTGATCATTACAATAATGTAAAATTTAATAACATAAACGCAATAATGTTTATTAAGCGCATTCTTTTTGTGCGAATTATAATTCTTGTAATATTTATGGAAGGTCATTATCTTTCTCAGAGCGATGGATTATTTTAATAATTCAGAGACAAAAAACAGGTAATTCGTCCTGAATGGGCGTGTGGTGCAAGCATTAGGAAAAATTTCAAAGACACAAAAACGTGTCCATATCCTCCTTTTTTGAAGTCGGTTGAAATAAGTATTGTGTACACTGTAAGTATTTACATATTTTACAAAAAAACTTATTAAATTATGCAATCAGGAGTACATATTGTTAGCAGTTAAGAAAAACGTTCAAAATCTTGCAAAAGCATAAAAGAATTGAAAAGGATGTATTTTTTGGGTTTGCTTGGAATAAAATATAATAGAAAGAATAATAAATTTAGGCTTACCATCAATTTATTAAGGTCAATTCAGCTTAAGTTGAAGCTAAGATATACTATTTCCAAGCACCCACAGTTAAACTTGCACCAAATAAAATAATAAAAACAACTCGATAAAAATACAGAACTACTCAAAATAATGTCTAAATTACCCATTTGAACTTGGCTTTTAAATTTAAGCGGTATATCCTATATTTTGAGATTTAAGAATTTCAGCAGTGCTTAAGCCGTTTTTATTATCCGGCGCTACTAGCATTGCTTGAAATATTTTATTCAGGTTGGTGGTAAAATATTTTTCTCTGAAACGAGTAGTTTTCCGCCTCAGATTATAACTGGCGCCGTGCATCGTGGAACGACGTATTTTTCGTCTGTTAGATGTACAGTCGTTCGATAACAGACCCTAAGCTTTCATTTAGAAAAAAACAATAATTGATAATATAATTGAACTAAGAGAAAGACACACACACACACAGAGCCGATTTGAATTAGAATTATTTTGTCTGATATTCTTTAATTACGCATTCTGCTAAACTGTGTTCTGCCCGCTAGTTCGTATATAAAATACTCTATTGTAAAATCTTAAAGACCGCCCGTGATACCACACCACAGCCTAGTACGGAGACCGATGTGTAAAATTATTGTATAATAAAAACTTTTAAAATCAACTATTTTGCATTCGTATTTGTCGAAATATTTCATGAAAGTTCAAGTTTTCAATTAAAACCTATTAAACAGTGAGGTAGAGAACATAAGGTTGAATTTAAAACAAACATATTATAACATATAATGAAAAATCGCCTACTTATACCTCTGAAAAGTGAATATTTTAAATGTTATTTACTACCCATGTGTTAGGTGGAAATAAATAGTGTTGTCACAATACGAAGTAAGAATAGACGGATTTTCACAAATCTTTTTCGCTGACTGTACTCACGGAATGGCGGAAATTTCTCATTGAACCCGCGAGACCGTGCTAAAGCGATTTTTAAGGTGCTCCTGAAAGACGTCTTTATACCACAGTAAGGTACCAAACGGGAAACGTTGTCCTTTTAATTTGAGTAGGTGTACATAGAGATAAAATTCTCTGTGAACTTGTCTAATGTCTTGTAGCTATTTTATACATAGGATTTATTTACTTACAGTTCTAAACCATCACATCACTTCTTGGCAGCTGCGCGTACTTTCGATTTCTTGGTACCACGCACCATCTTTATCCTGTTCTTCCGTTCCGTTGCGTTTTTTACGTGTAGGCCTCTTCTTTTCGTACTAGCCGTGGCGTGACGTGGGTGGATAGTCGTATTTTTCACTAGCGGTCGCCCGCGACTTCGTCCGCGCGTTTTGAGTTTGCTCCCTCCCCTCCCGTCGCAGCGTCATGTTTTATATCCTTAAACCTTTCTCGATAAATAAGCTATCCAACACAGAAATATTTTTTTCAAATCGGTCCAGCAGTTCCTGAGATAGGCGCGTTCAAACAAACAAACTCTTCAGCTTTATAATATATTAGCGCAAGCGCACGTTGTACTTAAGCTGCGAACATTATTTTGGTGCGGAGTTATGTTAAAACTGTGATAGCTCCTAAGATATTTATTGAAATCAAATGATATAAAGGGCAACTTTGTTCTTAATGAAATGCTAAAATGTATTTATTTTGATAAGGATAAATACCTGTGTGTATAATACACCTATAAAAATAATGCATTATTTTTTTACAAATTAATAACATAAAAAAGGTTGTAGAAAGTCAACCATAAAAGATAGACATATGCTGTCCCGGACTTTATTATAGAACTTTTAATGCTGAACAATCCTGTCATACACGATTTTTGTGTAACTTAAGCGGTTTCCGCAGCGTATGCAGCGGAAGCTCTCAAAAGGAATATCTTTCTCCCGTTTTCGCAACATTTTTCATTTCTGCTGTGGTCTTATGAGTCGTATCTTTATGTTATATAGCCTAAAGCCTTCCTCGATAAATGGACTATCCAACGTAAAAATAATTTTTCAAATCGGGCCAGTAGTTTTTGAGATTAGCGCGTTCAAACAAACAAACAAACAAACAAACAAACAAACAAACAAACAAACAAACAAACAAACAAACTCTTCAGCTTTATAATATTATAGTATAGATAACTGGAACTCGATTGTTATTTAAAAGAAATAAAATTGAAAAAAACCGCTAACAAAACTGACGAGAAAGCATAAAATAATGCATTCGTTTAGTATCTAAGAGAAACAAATTCTTTTGGAGTCGGTGTATGATATGTAGATATATTGTTAGTGTACGTAAGCTTGATATCATACTCTGTTTTAAAAAAAATGTTTCTCCTATATAGTCAAAGATAATTGTGTAAAACTAAACTTAATATAATGTAAATTTAGCTAAACATATATACAAAAAAGGTCTTATTTTTTATGTTACTCGGACATAACAAAACTTATAATATTGACTTTTTTTTCTCATTGTGACATTTAAAGTATACAAACTGACAGGTTGTAACGGTTGTAATAATAATGTAATTATTTAGACATTTCAACTGAAATTAATGAATGTGGATTGTATTATTTTTTCTTCATATTTGTATGCTATTCCTGTAGCCTAACATGTGACTCAAATTATGTAACAACAATCTATTTATACCATGTTTGATGCAAATAAAAATGATTATGATTAGAAAACGAATGCGTAATTTTCAGCTATTTAGTCAGTTTTCTGGAAGCAGTTTTATTATTTAGATATTTTTTTACTTCATGTTTTTTGTTATTTCTCATATCTCAAAAAGAACTAGACCAATTTAATGAAACTTATACTTACCCCTAAGTTAAACTATACCTGCGGGCGAAGACTGATGCAACATTTTTGACATTTCGCGTAGACAATTTCAATTTTATGATTATCTAATTCATTAAATATCATTTTAACTTATGTAGCTTTGTAATTTTTAAGCTTCATTCGAAAATTCTTCTCGATCAATAAATACACGAAAACACTAATTTTGTTACGGCATTTTTCGAGAGCCATCTGGTGGTTTTACAGGGAACTATGTCGAGACTTCCGACACTGATTGAACATTTTAAAAAATCATCTTGCTTTGATTTTCATTTTCGAGAAATCCTAAGACAAACATACAAATATACAAACATACATACACTTACGAAATTTTGCAAACGTGTTAGGAAGCGTTCTTATCATACGCCTATCCAAGCAAGTAAAATGAATCAAAGCTGATGCTGTAATTAAATTATTTACCAAATTGGCGGTATGAATTTTATCCGCATACTCATAACGGTTCACTTTAGACGGTGTTTCGTTCAGACGGAATTTCCGCGAGCAAATACAAATCAGTAAAACGGACAAGATAATTATATTAATAAATTAACACAGCGCAGCGTTTGGAAACTCATTATTACCGTAGTGCGAGATGAAACAGCCAACTCATGATACATGACTCGGCACTATCTTGCATAGTACATTTCTTGTGGTGTCATGTATAGTTATAAAAGTAGTCGAAATAAAATAGGAAGCTAATTAATTATTAGCATAGAAATTATTAGTAAAAATAGTACTAAAACTTAGCAAGTTTGTGTGCT
Organism: Pyrausta purpuralis; assembly: GCA_963924145.1. NCBI lineage: Eukaryota > Metazoa > Arthropoda > Insecta > Lepidoptera > Crambidae > Pyrausta > Pyrausta purpuralis. The sequence continues at coordinate 1,182,599 of OZ001661.1, read as the reverse complement.
ACTAAAAAAAGTTTATATACTATTAAAGCTGTAATATTACTCCTACGAGGGACATCTAATTTTAAATAATTTTAGTGTTGTGAAAAATATCGGCAATTTCAGACTTTTCATATCAATAGGAAGAACAGTGTAGGATATCCTCCGGCTACTTTGTGAAGGCGCAGGACCGCGCTGGATGATCTTTTTATTTTTTATTATTTTCGGCTAAGCAGATATTTGACCTCGATTGCACCCGGTGTAGAAAAGGTCTAGTGTGGTGCATGTCTTCATATGAGCAGCCTGTTCACTCTTGCCTTAAAGAATCTTAGGTCATTCCTTAGGAAAAACTTCAGTAGGCAACGAGTTTCATTCACTAGCAGCATGCATAAAAAAGTATCAGCAAAGCGCTTTGTACGAGCAGGTGTAATGTCAACAACTCTGATCTGCTTACTAAATTTCAGTTGAAAACGAATGGACGATGTATATCGTATAATAACTACAAGACGTCAAAAATTCAGAAGCGGATTTGAAGTAGCATCCTTGACTATGAGATAATACACATATTGTATACTTATACTGTAATGTGTACTTATAACGTGTAAAACCTTAAGTTTTTAACTGAAATTTAGGAGCACATCAGTGTTGTTGACATTCCAAAAGCTCGCATAAAACGCTTTGCTGACACTTTTTTAATGCATGCAGCAATGGAATGGACCTCGCCGCCTACTGAAGTGTGAGTATAAGTAACCTCACAAGTTTTTAATGAGCTTGCTGTTTTATCCAAGGCCTTGTAGCGACCGGATGTTTAAACAGAACCGCGACTGAAACACGCCAACACATCACCTTTATGTCAATGTGATATGGTTCAAAATGTTGTCGGTTTCAGTGTATTAATATTTATTAGTCCCCCACGGCTGTAAAATATAGGAAAACGTTACAAATGGCATTTCAATTTAAAATAAGAGCGCGTTTAAGGGGAAGCGAGATGGATGTACGAATTTGGAGCTAAGAATTCTCTGAGAATAGATTTAACGGTATTTTAACGTGAATTTTCAATTGGAGGTTAAGTGTGCCTTTAAATCAAGAAGCTGCATACCTAAAGAAGGTTTTTTTTAGTACAGACTGATTTGAAATATAATTTTTGTGTAAGATTTATCGAGAAACGCCTTATAACAACACGCTATTACTTACAGGAGCAGAGCAGCTGTAAAGAAAAAAAAGTACAACGGAATAATTGTTATGCTTTAAAAGCTCTATAAACAAATAAGCAATTGCATATTTCTATCTTTTATGGTTGACTTACTACACCCATTTTTAGAAACATAAATTTGTAAAAAAATATGCACTATTTTCAAAGGTATTTTTTATATATAGGCTTATTATCAAAATAAATACATTCACCATTACAAAGTGTAAATATACATTGTACTCCAATGTTTCCTTCATATAAGGAAACGTCTTAATATTTATAAATAACCACACATTAGTGGTCAATAGACAGTTGTCTACGCAGTCACCAACCAGTAGATTTTTTTTCAATCCCACAGTAACATTGTAAAGCAACTTACCTACCGCTAAACAGCCAAGGAAAATACGTTTTATTTTATTTACGACACTTCCACCTGGTATAAAACACTATGTGTACGTACTACATTTTACGAGTATCCCTTTTCGTTTTCTCAAACCATTTCAAACCTTATACTTAAGATGTTATCGTCCAATTTTGATTGTGCAGTTGTTAGGGTCCCGTAAATGTTCTCAGGGGACTCGGACCACGTGTGACGGGCCCATGAAACATTTATGAGGAATTAGAATTGTGTTGATATCGATGATTTGAGTATCGATAGTTTGACATCTAAATCTTTTTTTGCCGGCGCATAAGAGCCAGACTCCAATAAAAATATTTAGTAACTAAATAATTGACACTTACTGAGAAAATAGAACAGAAATCATAGACAGCATTTAAATGAACGTCTGAGGAATCGAATCAGTTAATATTTTAAATTTTAATCATTGTTATAGTAGGGTCGCTTCATCGAAAATCGCTTAAACACACGACACAAAAACGGGCGTCACTTTGAACAAAAGATGACTTGAGGCCGCAAAAGATACATACTAGGACCTGTATAAGTGGGTCTTAATGCTAAAGCAATATAAACGACTTTTATCACTTAAGACGCAAGAGACCACTATCTTACTTACTGAGCCTATACTATTTGTTTCTTTTCTGATGGCCTAAAAATATTTATCCTAAAGTTTTTGGGATAATTATCTCATAGTTTATCGATAGTAAGGCTTTCTTGGCACACAACACTACGACCAATGGTCGGGTGAGCGAAGATGTCTCTGGGACTGAGGTATTGATATAACAAAGGTAAGGTAGCTGGAAAAAACAAGCATCCGTTTGCGGCTAGAAGAATGCGTGTTTGAAGAAAGGAAAACCATAAAGCATTCGAGCGAGAAATGGTTTTTAGTTAGGAAGTTAAGGCTATTTAGAAACGCATTGATACTCATGCATACTGTAACTGTGGTTAAGCATTTTTTGTTTGATTTTGGGCAACAAAAGAGCTTTTGATGCTAAGCTTTTTAAAACCAAAGTTTTATTATGGCGGAATGAGTTATAATTTACATTGATTCTTCGCTACTTTTGTAACCGTAGTGTAACTAAAAGATTAACGAGTTAGTTTTAATTATACTGAAACTTTCATCCTGCCCTCATAGAAGACTGAAAATTACGAGTATTACAAATGCTCGAGTAAACAGTGATTTTAAAAATATTTATGTATTCATAAACTATAATCCTGAACCGAAGCTGAACCGCTTCTAATACGGGTACGTTTTCCGCCAACGTAGATTTTCCTACAAACCCCATGAAAAATGCACGCTCTCGACATAGGATTAGCCCGAGCCGAGCTAACCGACCGGCGCCCGCGTCGCGTCGCATCGCTCGCTCACTGTCACCTGCGGTGTGCTTGGAAATCACTTTCATTTTAACAATTTGCTGCATTTTCTTTCTTTTTGCACACATACTTTGCACAGTCCGATATTAAAAACATTTGCAATCAATTTTACGGGATCAAAATAAAAGAAGTGTTAGTTACAGTTATGCGAGTGCTTATACGTAAATATTTTTTGCATAATTGATCGCTGGCAAATAGGTGACGTTTTTAAATAAAGCATTTTGTATTACATTCGATGAATATTCCTAATATGGCTTCAGGCGTGCTAGGTCTACAAACGACGCCGTCCACGAATTGGTCAACTTGATAATTACCTCACTGGATGACAGGAAGAAATGTTTGACTATATTTATAGATCTAGCCAAGGCGTTTGATACCGTCTCGATCCCGCTTCTTCTGACTAAGCTTGAGCTGGCTGGAGTTCGTGGTACTCCACTTAAACTCTTCAGTGATTATTTACGACATCGAACACAGCGAGTCAGAATAGATAACTGGACCAGTGACGACATAGTCCTCACACACGGCGTACCACAGGGCAGTATACTTGGGCCTACCCTATTTCTGGTTTACATTAACGATCTGTGCCAACTAAGTCTACAAAATGGGAACATATTTGCCTTTGCCGACGATACTGTTCTCTTTTTCAGTGGTGCGTCTTGGAATGACGTTTTTGAATCAGCTCAGCTGGGCCTTAACAAGGTGTGTAAATGGCTAAGACTTAATGTGCTTACCCTAAATGTTAAAAAGACCATGTACATTCCCTTTGGTTTTCGCACTGACCTTCTACCATCTCATGATAAATTGCTTTATGCCCACAATTGTGAATCAGATGGCCCGTGTTCCTGTCCTAGCCTAACAAGAACGAAAGATATTAAATACCTCGGAGTAAGCATAGATCAAACGCTCACCTTCAAGCCGCACATCAACACACTCGTCGCTAGGTCTCGAAAGCTGATCTATATCTTCAAGTCCCTGAGTCATATAGCTGATCGACAGATAATTAAAATGGTCTATACAGCCCTGTGTCAGTCTATTTTAGATTATTGTATCTCTTCTTGGGGTGGAACCGATAAAACCCATCTGCTCCAAATCGAAATAACTCAGCGACTTATTTTAAAAGTTGCTGCAGGTCTCCCTCGCCGACACTCCACGTATGAGCTATACAAAAGCTGGGGTGTACTTACTGTAAGGCAGTTGTTTATTCTTCAAACGATACTCAAAAAGCACTCTCTGCTATATTATGACCCTGCTTTAGTCAGCGATAGGCGAAGAAAGGGAAACGTTTGCCCAAGCCAACTCTTCAGAACAGCTACATCTCGAAATTTTTTCTGTTTCCTGGGTGGCTACTTGTATAATAAACTTAATGACGTTCTAAATTTTTACTCAGTCCCAAAACGAGCATGTAAAATTAAAGTATCAAACTACCTTAAAACCCTAGATTACAAAACCACTGAAGAATTGCTTACTGTCGTGACATAATTAACTTTAACTACACTGTCCTAATAGCATGGCGCCTTATCAACCTAATATCCTACTCTCAATTGATTGTCCTTTCAATTCTTACATTCGTCGCTCACTAATTTTCACCCACTCACCAACTCGCTCACTCGTACACACACGTATATATATCCTCATACTCACACATACGCACGCAATAACACAACAATCGCACAAACTCACAAACACAAACACACACACACACACACACACACACACACATACACTTACTCACACGCGCGCTCACATGTTCTGCAATATATCTTAGCTCATATCTTTCAATAGTAATAATCCTTTAGTATGTATAACTTTTAGTTACTATATTCTCTTTTCGCATTGCTCATACTGATATATGATCTATTTGAATGAATCTTATCTATGTCCGTGGGGGGCCTGGTGACCTGTGTCACAGGTTTCTATGAAACCTACTTCAGGCACCAGTCTCTCGCAAAATTAGGTATAAATACTTTTAAGTTCATCAAATGTATCCATTTAATGTAACCTAACTTGTGTAGAGAAATAAATAAATTATTATTATTATTATTATTTATTAATCTGATGTTGGTAAAATCGGGCCTGTATGAGATAAACAAGAGACCTTAACTAAAGTTGAATACGAACAGTGAATTCTTTAAGCGGTAGGTACAGAAGTTTCATTTTCAATACAGCTACTAAACCGCATAACTGACAGAGCATGCATTATTTATATCTTGAGAGAAAAGCAAACAGCCTCAAGATAATTCCAATTAGGTAGAATAACAATACGAATCGCTGCGTTTCCTTGCGAATCATGCGGACATGTATAAATCACTTCTTTCAACAAATCCTGCTCTTCCAAAACCAACTTTAACTAAATATAAATAAGTTTAAAATTAGCCTGTCTAGTGGTATACCTTTTTGAAACAATGTCGCATAGTGATATGGCTTAACAAATGAATTATTTATTCAGCGGGAATTAACATATCAAGAGAATGCGGCAAGCTTAGACGCGATCGCTGACAGAGGTTTTATTAAAAATTTATGATTGCAGTCTGCTGTCTTGCTGATTTTATTCATTTATTTAGTTTTGTATTCATTTGCTAAAGTTTTAGTTTTACTGTAAAGGCTTATCTAAAATGCAGTTTATTTTAATAGGTACTCGTATATTGCCTGCGTAGCCGAATGGAAAAAACGTACGAGTAACCCTTATTTGGCATACTCTTTATTTCGCATAACGTTCATTTAGAATAAATAATCAGGTATAATTTATTTATGCATCTATCTTTTATTATAACGTAACATTCACATCAATTGTTTATAAATGAATGTTTTTACAATAACGATTACTAATCATAAAATTTATTAGCATGTCACTGTATGGCATACATATTTTTTTATCAACTATAGCTAAACGGAAAAAAAAATGACGAGCAATTTGTTTAATATATTGTAGATTTGAGTTTTTCTAAAAATAACTACATGTATGGAACAAATAACTTTAGCCTAATTAAGCGAAGCGTTTTGTGTGAGCTATAATCTTTTGTCTATTTAAATAAATCATCAAATTACCTTTTATGTTTTTAGATTCCAGTTCATTCGAGGACGCTTGTTATTTTTTTAAACTAAAATATAGTATTTATTTAAAACAAATAGCAGTTATGTATCTTCCGTATATACTCATCAAAATTATGATAAAGACAGTTGTAATAATTAAATGTTATGCCAATAAAATTTAATTATTACAAATGTAAATAACCATTATGGGTTAAGAACATTCTGCTTAGCATAATTAATGCAAGAGTTTATGCCGAAACTGTTATGCCAAACTAAATCATGGCGAAAAAGAGTACTCGAAGGGCTCCCGTGTAAACTTATTTATCAGCAGCTATGTAATATCAATATGACATCACACGATTACATATGCCCTAAACACATAACCCAACAAGTCATCTCAAACAAATACCTCTCACTATTACGGGACAATGTAAATTAATTCGCCAGTAAATACCGAGATCCGGTCTGCAGTTCCCGGGGTCTCCTCAATAATCCCGGAGTACGGGATTCTAAGGCGGTCCGCCCAAATTGAAATTCGCTGTCGTTAAAAGCGATGCGATTGTTTGCGTATGACTAAATGAACCCTTTGGTTTTGAAATGTAGTGTTTTATGCAGAATGGTGCAGAGTTTAGAGGTACGGATATACCTACTAGTGGTGGCTTCGCAATAGTAACGGAACTTTACTACGACAATAATTTTCAAATGAAATTTTACTTTGAATCGATGAATGTTATCCACAGTGAGAATTCAACAAATGAAAAATAAAAAAATCATAATATACATATTTTACGTATCTTACGTTTTCAAATTTTAACCTTTGTAATTTTTACATAAAATCTTCGTTAGATATTTTTTTAGGAAATTGCCTTTATGCCTCCTGATATTTATTATAGAATCCTTTTCAGATCTTTTAAACTATCGGAAGTATATGCGTCGATCACTCTCCCAATTTAATTAAACGAAATTTCGGCATGGCCTAAACTTCTAGACGACTCCAGGCTTAGCACTGAGCGGCACTTTATCAAATTAGTTCACTGGTAACCTGCTCGATCCGCTTTTATCCGGTTCAAACTCGTTACAGGGCCCGAACTCGCCTCACTAAGGTGTGGTTTTCTCAAATTGGAATTCGTTGTTCCGTCGCTTCTGTTTGCGTATTGTTCCCGATTCTAACAAGGCTGGCTGCTTTTTGTCTCTTTAGCAGACGCGTCACACTTTGAGTGCGGAGCCCAATTTTGTGGCGAATTGTTTTTTAGGTGTTAGAATTTTGTTTTTATCGTGTTAAGTGACAAAGGTTTAATTTAGTTAGTCAATAATTAGGTAGCATTTAAGGCAACTGAATAAATTACCTGCAGACCTAAGATGCGCCCCTATTTATTGTTTATGGCGGCAACGTCGTTGGCGGCAATCGATAAATTTTAAAAGTGAATTGCAAATAGAATTACCTTGATAAACATGTTGGAAAACATGTTGTTCGGGAAAAAAGTTATTTTATCGACGCGATAAACAATATCAAGACGCGCGTGTAAGGCCCGTGGACAAAATACTTATGGCTTATTTCACATGTCTAAATGCGTTCCCATTAATATAAGCAAAGACGGATGGATAATTATTTCATTATTTGATTAAGATACAAAAAATGCCGCTGCATTAGTTTAACAAAATTAACTCAAACGTGAAAAAAATAACATTAGGTACAAGAATTAGGTATATGAAATGGTGAACGCTTATCTTAATTCTATTAATAAAACAATAGAATTAAGACAAGCGTTCACCATTTCATATACCTTATTCCCCCACTGTCTACCCCTCAATAAATATTCCAATCTCCATCTAAGACACGTCATATCTGTTAAAAATAATCCTCATGATCATTAGGCAAAGGGATAGTCCCTATCATCAGCAATATTGGCATGCTGTCGCAAATGGCCAGCCGTGTGCACGCGCCGTTAGGGCGATCGAGCGGTGTGTAATTAGCCTTATATCAATCTACGGTAGACGACAGTTGAAATGTGGGAATGATAAATCAAATGAGTGAAAATTAAGCAACGCTTCACTTATACTGTTTGCTGGATATCTTTGACTGAAATTGCATTTATTATTGTATTGATTCACATTAATTTAAAAAAAAATGTCTTATATTTGATGTCTAATTGTTTCTCACATTTATTACTAAAATACTAGGCACTGCATGCAAATCATGTTCTGAAAATTATTCAACACTACCATTGTAATATAAATTATATGTAGTTGCAGTTCTCACTGAACTAAATACGAGTAAATATGAGTACAAACGGTTTAATAAAAGCCAGTTATATGAACTAAGAATGATAATGATAATAAGAAGAGATGGCCTGCATCTCTATATTTTTATCAATGTCTGGTACCAGATAATTGGTATACAGGATGGTGTTTTGGTCAGTGAGATCCAACTTAGGGATGATAATATGAGTTATGCTTATTTAAAAAAATATTTTCTTTAAATTATATGCAAGCTTCATATAAGGAAACCTCTTCACAACATTCTAAAAAACTTCAAAGCGAATGAAGAAACTCGCAGCCTTGCGCGTGTCTACGAAATACGATGCTGTAGATAGTAAGCTACGAAGAGGCGACTTGGCGTTCATAGTTTTGTCTCGCTTACTAGTTTCGCAATAATAAATTATTTTAAGGGTTATTCTATTATTTTGGTATAAATATCGTTTGTACAACCCCTGAGTTGCTCGTCACTAACCAAAACAGCACCCTGTATAATGATCCATGTTGATCATGTCTAAACAGTATACGTAGTTCTCCTCTATTTACCCGTATTTGTGCAAGCCTTTGTATACTCTACGATTTGTGCTCGCAAGTATTCAGTTTAGTAACAACAACAAAAATTCAATATATTTAATCCAATAATACAGGGTGTAACAAAATTACCTACATTCCTTCTCGATGGTGATTCTGTTGCTAAAAAAAATACAACAACTTTTTGTATGGGACCAACATCGAAATTCCATTTTTTTTTACTATTCCATACAAACTAGCATCAGCTGATCGGCACTCTAGTATGGGAAAGTTAATTATTTTTTTGGGATAACAATGTTTGGTGCCATACAAAAAGTTTTTGTATTTTAGCATCTGAATTAGCCCCGGAAAGGAATGCAATCAATATTGATAGATCCTATATATTTTCTTATCATTGTCAATATTTATACGCTTACAGGTTGGTCAAAAGTGATTGGGTACAAATTTTTACGAGTAACCAAACGCCCATTGAACTCACACGCTCGCGTGCTCACTAAATTTTGTAAGCGATATTACAGCACCAACATTACGTAGTCCTGCTATAATTTCTAACGAATACAGAAGCGAAACGCCCTAATATATTCAAATTGCACCGTTTTGTGGGGCCCGATTATAATTTGACCCTTTATAAATACATATTTCAGGGATATTGGATGTTTAATGAGTTGCAACACGGTTAGCCTTTGACTTGACTAGAATTTTTGAAGGAGCTGAAATTGGTTAAAGTGTATATTAGCCTTGCATTAATAAATCTTACATTCCGCAGGTTTTTAAGCTCTCCGATGATGACACTTGCAATTTTTTGCTTAAAGTGTCAACGTTACACTGCTTTTATTCAACAATTATTAACTCGGAATGCTTATTTAAGACCAGCAAATAACAAAGTCTAAACAAAAACCCGCTACTTGAATATCGTTTCTGAATAGGAACCACTTATTTGCAATTTTAACGCTTGATTCACTCCGTTCCGTTTTCAATTCGTTCTTTGGTTGGTTATCAACGTTAAACGCAGTGCCATCAATGTTTTATATCACTTAAAGAGTAAAATAGCTAGTTTAATACCAACAAGCCCTTTAATCCGAATTAACAAACTTGACGTAATATTCAGGCTACGCGAACGCGAATAAAAAATATAAGTCGCAAACAAAATTGTGAGCGAAACGTTGGCAATCAAAAGCATTTATTTCCATTGCCTTTCAGAGGAGAAAATGGTAGCATTGCCGTTCGAATACCAACTTTATGTATATGAAAATAAAAGCGAGACCATGCATTGGATGAGATAACGTCGAGTCGCGAACAATAGTGTGAGTTACTTAGGGTTGCCAGACTTGAGGAAAGATGCAACAATGATGGTATTTCTATGATGTAATGGTTAGTACTTGGACTCTGCATCCAGCGATCTGACTTCAAATCTCGGTGGAAGATACCTTATTGCACTGATGCTACTTTTTTATCAGTGTTACGGCTTGAATAGAACAAAATAAAAGTCAGAGCCAGATCGCAGATAACCAAGCCAATTTAAGGGTAACTATTTTTGGAGGAACCAAGTTCAATCTTTGCGTCATCTCATTGTTTATAAAACTACGTATAAGAACATTGTTATTTTCCTCATTTTATAGGAATTTTATATTCATAATTGAAACCTCAAGCCACGGTTACGCTATTTTAAGTAGCCGTATTTCCAATCACATCTCATGTTGTCCATTGAATAACAGCTATTTGTCATTCATCAGTCAGTAAAAATTAAGATTGTGTAACAAAGCTTAAAAATTTGGAGACCTTTTCGTAACCAATCCGCATTGCTCTGCCCCAAAATATTGTACCAATTCTGAACAATGAAAACCAATGTATTTTTTCCGCTGTCAACCCTACGTCCTCATGACAAAGAGGTCCAAAATGACAGGTCAACAATAGGAGGTGACCTCAAATGCTTTGTGCGGGATGCTGATGAGGTTTTTGTCTGTAAAATTATCGTACAGCCTCTGGACCAGAGTCACAATAAAAATAACATGTGACGCGTGACGTACGGTGTACGGTTTAATCTGTCAACTCTTCAATGTGGAATTTAATGAAGATGTGTGTTTTAATATTGCCACGAGTTTTTATTTGACGAACAATATAGGTTACATTTTTTTGCCTTTGAGGCACAAAAGCCTGCGTGATTACGCTTACGGATTTTTGTAGAATTCAACGTGGTGACATTCTGAACAAAATATAAAAAAAACTGGCCAAGTGCGAGTCGGACTCGCGCACTGAGTGTTCTCGGCCATCTTTTGCTAAATTTGGTTTCTACTTTCACTAAGCCAAAATACCATAATAATATGTTAACAGCAAAAAATACTTTGTTTTGCTTTAAAAAGTACTTTGGTTGTAATCTCGATGTCATTTTAAGAAACCTATTCATAGACATTCACATGAATGGTTTGAGCAAAAATATTATTGTTTTCCCCTACAATGTCGTTATTTTTTTATTTTTTGTATGAGAATCGTAAAGCGGTTAACATTATACACCTACGTATCAAGTTTCATCCGTAGAATGCTAAAAGTTTCAGAATAAAGTGGCTGTGACGTATGGACGGACAGACAGACAGACAGACTTGACGAAACTATTAGGGTTCCGTTTTTGCCATTCGGCTACGGAACCCTAACAAACTGCATGGTCGCTTTTCAATTACCTCCAATTATATAGGTACTTTTAAATCTCTTTCTTGCTTCACCTTACAATAAGGAAATGCAATGTAGCACTTGCCTTGATATGCTATCACTAAAATTCTTCTGGAAGATTTGTGCTCCCTAAGTCTTTAATCTAAAAATCGTACAGTCCCGATATCTTCCAGCGCAGCTACCATTTCTTCCAAGTGGGCAAATAGTGATTTCTTCATATAAATGTAAATGCAACAGTGTGGGGTGTAAATTACCCCGCACGAATCACAATGAGTTTGATTTCCACTCGCCGGGAGACGAAGGGAGTTTCCATTGTGTTCGGGGATCCTTGGGCAGACAGTATTTTGTATAGTCCAAATTATTAAAAGGTTATTTATTTTGTTTGAAAACGGCAGATAATACATGTTAATATTATTAAATTAACATAATACACATTTTGATACTACTAAGTAATTTTTTGTGTGTTATCTTATATATAAAATTATCGTGTCACAATGTTCATTCCCGTACTTCTCCGAAACGGCTCTTGACCGATCCTCATGAAATTTTGTGAGCATATTGAGTAGGTCTGAGAATCGGCCAACATCAATTTTTATACCCTTTTTTTAAGTAACTCTGAGACCGCTTAAAATTTTAAATTACGGGGCTGGGCGGGACGGGGCCGGGGCGAGATGAGAATGGGGGCGAAACAAAGTTCGATGGATCTGCTAGTTTTGTATAAAATCTTCTTAAGCCACATAAATGGTTAGTATTTTTAGTTCGTACATAATTTTATGCAGGTGTATGCGTATAGTTTAATTGTATAAGCTAAGGCAATCAGTCAATTAATCGTATGGCTGACATTATTTTGAATGCGAGCTGAAATTGGAAATTCTTAAAGATTTTCGTACGGAACCATCAACCAACCGCAACTCTCTTACGAGCCTGCATTTATTTGTAAAGAAAAGTATATTCACTTTTCGCCAACCGTATGCTATCTCGTTTCTTTCTACGCACATGCACTATATTGCATCGTGGTTGTTTTAAATCATTGCAACTGAACTTTCAAGCTGGAATTAAGGCCGTATCACGGTGGTGTAAGGTCTATTATTTAAATTGGTATAATATGTGAGGTTAAAGAAAACTCTGTTTGATATTCAAACTAATGGATTTAGTGTAATAGGATCAAGGAAATGACATTACGTTGCGGGTCGTAATAGTAGATGTCAGATTGCTTTTATTGTAAAATGTGATTTTTCAACCCTCTTTTCATTTCTCGCTTTTTTTCTTTTCACGTTTTTATCTTGATAGTTTTACAAAAGGTACTATGTGTAGAGTAAAACGTACTAGGTACCATTTTTATGTTTTTTTAGGGGGTTCCGTAGCCGAATGGCAAAAAACGAAACCCTTATAGTTTCGTCAAGGTTATAGACACTTTATTCTGACACTATTAGCATCACACAGTTGAAACTTGGTAGGGAGATAGATCTTGTTAACTGCTTTACGCAAAAATTAAACAATACTAAAACCTTACATATTTTTTTTGTCAAACCTATGCGTCTATGGATAGGTTTTTTTTTTAAATGACATCGAGGTTTCTCTAAAATGACGTTTCAGAGATAGACGCTTCCCAAGTGGTAAAATGGGCGTCCCTCTTATTTTAAAAACATGATGTGGATCTTAACAAACACTTTCAACGAAAATTGGTTTTAACGAGATCGAACTAGTGGTTTTTAAAGTATAGCTCATTTTCAACAACCGCAAACATAATTTAGTTCTTTATACAAAACCTTGCGGAAAAAAATATAATAACGCCAGAATTGCCACCTAGATATTACACGTTATTACAAAAGATATTGTATCCTTAGCAAGACTTAACTACCTTTGCACAATATAAGAAAACCAAGAACTCGGAAGTGAGAGCCAGAAAATAAAGCACCGTATGCGAAATCATTAGTTCCCTAAGATAGTCCCATAAGGGGACCACCCAACCCTCCTCCTGCGTTAGTGGAAATAATTGTCCCCAAATCGAAATTACTAGTTTTTAATACATCTGACAATCGGCCTGATAATTCAACTGATTACCAATGGGGTCTTTGTGGTGCTACCATGTGGAAACTGTCATTGATAATTATCCGTTTTGATGTTCAATTTTGTACGTTTGAATAACGATTTGGACGATTGTGGCTAATTCGCTAAATGTAGTGCGTGGGCATTTAATTTTCTGTTGTAAATGGAAGATCACTATTTTGTTAATCAGTTTCAAAAGTTGCTGTTTTAATCGAGGGCTTTTATCATGAGGGTTTTGAAGGGAAGCTTAATTTTAATTTTTATGAGTGCTGATTCTGAGAAACTGTTCATCATCATCATCATAAACAGCCAAAAGACCTCCGCCGCTGAACATGGGCCTCTCAACGGTTTTTCTCAGCAACCAGTTGTGAGCGGTCTGCATCCAGTAAGTTCCTGCGATCTTTAAAAGGTCTGTCCATCTTGTCAGTGGACGTCTCAGGCTGCGCTTTTGGTCAAAGGGTCTCCAATCTAGAACTTTTATGTACCAAATACCATCAGTTCTTCGTGCTATGTGGCCTACCTATTGCCTCTTGAGCTTACTGATTCCTTGGACTTATGTTTTTTTACGATTTAAATTTGTGTACTTGGCTAAGAATTGTACTACTAACATTAAAGTTTGTAAATCGCTCTGCAGTTAAATTAACTTATGTAAGTTCTAGTTCTCCATTAAGTACGGTAAAGCTTGTCTACTCACAAAGGCGACGCACCAAAAATTAAATCATAACTCCCACTTCATCTAAAACGGAAAACTCCGCCGTGACAAGATCACTTTCTCCTCAGAATCTCTCCGTAATCGGATTTGTGCGTCAAACGGCTGACGGAGACTTGCGATAATTAGACCGACGGATAGACGGACGGACGGTCTGAGCGAATGTTGAGTCGCCTCGTTAGGCGTATCAGCTAGTTTTCTTCGCTTATTTTGAACGATATTCATCAGCGTATAACATGCTACTTATTAGAATTTGCTGATGTAATTATGATGTTACGGACTGATTTAGAAGTTTTTTTTAAAGTAAATAAACTAATTAAAAAGGGTTATTTTTGTGGTTATTCTTTGTCGTTGCCTTGACACAAAAATCATTTGTTATCATATTATTTAAGTTAAAAGTAGTAGTGTAATTATTGTGTATCATTGTTTAATGTGTGCTAATGTTTTTTATTTATATAAATATGACTTACTTACAGACACAAAAAAGTGGAATTACATTCTAATACTTAGGCTCTAATAATAAATCTATCAATGCAATATAATCATTATATGATAAGAAGATATTATGTGTTATTCATATGATATTTAAGACGAAACGTATTCTTAAGGAGGGGAGGCCTTTGTCCTACAGTGGGATATCATATGCTCTCAATAATACGAATATTCGAATGTAAAATATTAAGTTTTAAAACGCAAAATAATACATATTTCCATCATACAAGTGATTGCGCACATATGAAATCAAAAGAACGCGAGTTACAGACCAATGAATTCCTCGCCCTGGGAAATCAACCTTGTTTTAAGACGTGAGCGAAATTCATCACTGCACTATACATATTTAAGTGCACTTTCTTAGTTTTTCAATCGGATGTTGCGTCGGGGCCACATTAATGTACCTTTTGAATGATTTATAGGAGTGAGAAAGGGTTTGTAATCGGATTTTCTTATTAAAACTGTTGTTTCCTTCCTTGCTAGTAGGACAAATCTAAAGCTTCTTAGAGATTAGTTAATTCACTTTTAGTGTATTGGTTATTAAAATTAATTAATTTTTCAGGAACGCCATTGCTAATGAACCGTATTAAAATAACGACGAAGGATTTTAATAAAAAACAAACTTTTAAGTAAATAATAAGTAATGTGCTTACGATTTTGTATTTAATACTCGTATTTTATTAAAATATTTTTTATATTCAAATATTATTGTTGAACAAACAATTTACGGTAAGGAAAATAGTCAAGGTCAAGATAAGTATAAGATAACAATTGATTAAACAATTCTATCGAACATAATATTGAAACCAGTTTCACCATAAAACACTATGCTTGAAATTTCAAGAGCAAAATAATCTCATTATCATCAACTCCGCAATAACAGTAACGCTACAAGTTGAAGCGCTTCTCATTATCATCTTGCAGGTACAGTCGCGCACAAAAATCCATTTTGTGCGGTGAAAAAAAAAAGTTTTTTTTCCAACAGAGGCGACAATCCCGTCACTCAGCCGGCGTAATTGCGAGTAGTAAAACAACGAGATGCCGCGGACCGCTCGTGTGGAGTGCCCCGGCTGGATAGACGAGCGTTCAAAATAAAAATAATATTGTCTTTAGTACTTAATGTGAAACTCGTAGATATCAAAGCTCTTGAAGACTTCGCAGGATGTGACGAAGCCAATTGCAATTGATCACTTTGAAAATGAAATGAGAAGGTTCAAAGTCGAAGTCAAATATTTAATTTGCAATCATCATGGTGGCACCTTGATGTCTTGTATAAGGCGATATGATGATAATGATTTTAAGTTTTTATGTTAAACTCGAACAACTATAACCAATATATATAGGTACATATCGAATGCATAAGTCTGTTTTATATTAGGTAAGCAATAGTAGCATCTTGTGTACCTTCGTTTCTTTTAAAATTTACTTATGACAAAGAGAAAGAAAGAAAGAAAAGGAATTTATTTGACCAAAAAATAATATTATTTATAAAAATATATGTATGTAAATATTATTTATAAAAATGTAAATACAATAAATATGTCCGCAAACTGTTAAGCAGCTTGTCGGCAGTAGTTCTCGTCCTTATGTTACAGTAATTCCTAACTTGTTTCATTTTGTCACAGAATGAACGTGAAAACTGAAAAAAAGATAATAATAAATAATAGCACAAATACTAAATGATAACACTAGTCAATATTCGTTAAGCTCAGTAAATATTTTATTATATAGTTTACGTAATATGAGGCAACAGGCCGGCTTCAGATTCATTAATAAAATGTGTAAGGCAAAAATACTTAAGGTTTAAACTAATAGAACTGTTTTCTTTGTTTCAGGTAAGCTGAACTTTCCTTTACGACAAATGAATGAAGGCGTTTTTAATGTAGGTGCATACTCGTGAAAATTAATTTTATTTTATTGCGTCTGTTTTTTATTTTATTTTATTCATTTTGTCACCTTTTTATTAAGCGTTTTTAAAACGCTCGTGTACTCAGCCGCTCTTCAAAATGCAACAAAAGTGCTCACACGTGCTGGATATTATTTTTTATGTACTTTTGAGCCCGGAGGCGGAGGGAGGGCGGTGGAGGCAATGGGAGGGCGGTGGAGGCAATCAACCCTCACAATTTGTAGCAAATCGGTTCATCCGATGGGTAATTAATTTTTACTTTGTTAATAAACAGTAAGCGGATGATGTTGGCCGTCTGATTTTGCGTGATTGGTAATTTGGGTTTTAATAAGGTGGAAATATAATTCAATTTGATTTGATTGATCATCTAACAAGTGTTTTTAAGCGTTATACTTAACACATTTTTTAAAAACACGCTTCTCAGCTGCTAAAACACTGTGTGTTGTGTGACTACTTAAAAAATAAGGTTCTCAGTTTGACCTGTATGTTTGTCCACGAATTTCAGGAGTTTGGCTGGACCTAATTTGATGCGGTTTTCACTAAAGTATTTGTAATACTAAGGAAAAGTATTTGTAATACTAAATAAATTACATTGTGACTTAAACAATAACGAAAATCGACGAAAAAAATATTTTTTATTAAAATGAAACCGCCTTTGAAAAAAAATACTTAAAGAACTAAAATAACGCTTATAGGTAAAACAAACTCATCTAAAGTCGGAGCGTGATGTCAACCTTAATAGACAGCAGCAGTCTACGTACGCACATCATGCATCGACTTCAAATGAGTTTGTTTCTCCTGTTAGCGTTATTGTAGTCTTTTTAGTGTTTTTAAAGGCAGTTAAATGTTTATTATAGCCATGTGATAACCTCCCTAGACGTTTAATGATTTAGACTCTAATGGTGACGCAATGACGTATCTATAAGAGACCACAAATTTCGCAGGGTCGGACTGACAGCACGGTAGCTCATTGGCAAGAGCGTTTGGCCCGGTCAGCCAAGAGGTTGCTGGTTCAAGTCCCGCCCGTGCGCAAATTTTTGGTTTCTTATTTCATCTTTATGAATCTTCCTAGACGTCTTTTAAATGAGAACGTTATATACAATCGTGTAGTAATAAATGTCATTACAATGAGGTAAGGCACCTCTTTACTACACGTCAATGTTCCTCTGTAGTAACGGTCGATCTCGAGAACGAAGCTTGATGCCCTATCTATCTTGACACAATAATCTCTTAAGTTACCAAAGTTACGCGAAACCGTACGTTGCATAACAAGTTACACTTAACTAAGTTGTGTCAGTGACCAAAGGTAACTTGGGTGCTTAGTTCAACTTGTAAGTTCACTTGGCAGCTGTAACTTAATAGTTATGATACTGTTTAGAAGTGATGCAGATTTAGTAGTTGGATGCGAGAGGAAATTAGGATAATAGTTGACCTATCGATTGTCTCATTGTATGATTTTAATTAGATTTCTAACAAGGTATTTATGTAGCGACTGCACAGAGTGTTGTTTTGTCAGTGACTATTTGTTTAGGGCTGGTTACAAACGATACTGATAGCAAAAAAAATGCGAATACTCACACACAATCAATTTATTATTGCGATACTAGCGAGCGAGTTGAGAAACTGTCAACGCCCGGTCGGCTATTTGTAGCGCACTAGGTACGGCGTAGTATTTCGTAGCTACGTGCGCGTGTCCCTATTTCTTTTTTTTTAATGTTGTGGAAAGACTTTCTTTTATAAAACTTGCATATAACTAAAAGTTCTTTTTTAGAATAAGTATAACTCATACCATCATACCTGGGCCAGAGGTCGGTGACCAAAGAATCAACATGTACAAGATAACTTATAACTGCGGGTCTATACACGACGTATATTATGTAGTAGTATTGTTACTACTTACAACCTCGACGTTTCGACGGTGTTGCAACCGTCGTGGTCACGAGGAGACTGGCGCTTGGCGTCTCTTCGTCTGCATCGGGCGGCCGGTTCTTCTGCTACCCTCCAACTATAATATTTGTTAATATTGTTGTAATATTTGTTGTGCACGTGAACTAGAGTCAGTAGGTTCAGTGCAACACACAACACTCACAGTATCTGGGTTAATGTTTATTAATAAAGGCGACACACACGGTTTGCACTTATTAATCACTGGATTCCAGGCCGATGACAACTTAAACCCGTCTTCCCGATTGAAATTATTATACTTCTTGATTTCAATCGCTTCACGTATTACCCTAGTATGGTAATGGCGATCCGTGGAAAGGATTTCCGGGTCATGTAACTCCATCCAGTGATTAGTCCCCATATTAAGCAGATGTTCTGTCACCGCGGATTTATTGGTCTGCCGATTTTTCACTGCAGCGATGTGTTCCTTGACTCTTTCGGCTATAGTCCGTTTTGCCTGGCCAATGTACGAACTACCACAGCTGCAGTCTATTTTGTAATCCCCGGAGTTTGAGAAGGCAATACGTCCTTAGGCGATCGTAGTATTTGTGCTATTTTACGTAACGGAGTATATACAGTCTTAATGGAGTATTTACTGAGTATTGATCCAATTTTGTCCGTTACACCTTTTACATACGGTAAAAATGCTGCTTGACGACTAGTCTCAGAAGCCTTCCCCCTCTCCCTGCGCCCTCTTCTTTCCTTCGGCATCTTGTATCCATTTCGTCTTAGTACCTCCTGAACATGTGCAAGCTCCTTATGTAAATGCTCAGGGTCACATAGGTTGTGAGCTCTATTCGTTAATGACGTTATAACCGATAGAAGATGCCGAGGATGATGATGAGAAGAGGCGTGTAAGTATCGGTCTGTGTGTGTGGGCTTCCTGTACACAGTGTGTGCCAATGTTCCATCCACCTTCACGTTGATCTCCATGTCAAGGAACGCGAGGCATCTGTTGTTCTCCATCTCATAAGTGAATTTTATTTTCGGATGGATAGAATTCAGGTGGTCAATCTATTGTTCTGTTGGCCTCCATGGATAACGCAAAAAACGTCATCCACATTAGTTGGGAAAACACCGTCTTTTGTGAAGGATTCTTTACACTTCAGGGACATAGTGAACTAGATTCACGTGCACAACAAATATTACAACAATTTTAACAAATATAATAGTTGGAGGGTAGCAGAAGAAACGGCCGCCCGATGCAGACGAAGACTCGTGACCACGACGGTTGCAACACCGTCGAAACGTTGAGGGTGTTAGTAGTAAAAATACTACTACATAATATACGTCGTGTATAGACCCGCAGTTATAAGTTATAATGCAACGCGAAAGTTTAAAAAAAAAACATGTGCAAGACTATCATACGCGCAGCATTTTAGCGATGGTAGTCAAATAATTTCTAGCTCAGGTAATATTATTTCGTTTAGGTATGAAGGCAAATAATAAGTGAACACTTTTCTTTCACTCTCACGGTACTGTGAGTCGGCACAAAAATGAAAAAAAAAAAACGATATTTTCTTGACCCTGAGCTATTTTTTGTCCTCTCAACACAAAAAATCCACAGAAATCATTTTTACTCGACCCAAGGTTAGAAACGGCACTTGGACAGACTAGCAAACTAACATCAAGAGAAAGATCGCACTTAATATAGGTCCAAATATACACATAGTTGTGTACTCGTTGCAAAACTTTAAAAGGCACAGATTTTTCGAATCCATTCTATTAAATAGTCAGACCTTTGCTATGCAAAATTGTTCACAACAAAAACAATGAAAGCTCAAGTAGTAGAAACTAAACCCGCTGAAAAGCTAGTTTTATGTTATGGAATGTAAGCAAAACTGGCATTATCACAAGTTCATAACAGCGCTAACAGTTAACTTGTGTAATTGAGTGAACCGTCGAAGAGCAATTGAAAACTGCCCGGTACAGTCGGCGACGAAAGTGGGTTTTATTTTAATTGGATTGATATGAGCCTTTTGTTTAGTTAAATGATGTATTGTTGTTATATTTTTGAACTGAATAAGAGTCGGTTTAGACGTGGCCATTACATATTTTATGTTCAGTTTACGAAGTAAAGTTTAGTAGTAAACATTGTGTGAAACTGAGCTGTGCATTTTGGTTGTGAAGTTGTTATTTTCTTTTCTTTGTAAAAGTTTATCTTTTTATTGAGGCAGCCTGATATAATTTTATCGTCAAATATTGGCTAAAACTTACACCACGACCAATATCATTAATTATCCTTCAGATTTATTAAGGGGCATGTGAAAATTTTTAATTGAAGCTACCGACGAGGTCTTTAGAAAATAATTACATAAATACGCATCATGTTTTGGTTTATAAAGATAATTATTGCGTTTTAAAATTGTTTGAACCACTAAACGAAAATGTGCCGATAGTGTGCCTTCACATTAGAGCGACTTACTGCTGTTATTTATGTATGACATTATCAGCAGCGCGGCTGTTGCGCGGCCGTTGCGCTGCTAAAGTCGCCTAAGATAATGATACCGCCCAACTACTAAGTTTTACAGTAGCAGAACATAAAAACAAACCAAATTCATATACGATTTGTAAGAAGGACTATAGCTTCGAAAATATTACAAAATTCAAAGAATGTTTAAGTAGCATTACTTGGTCCGATGTATACTCAGCATCTAACTTAAACAATGCATTTCAAGAGTTTCATAACTTGCTTTGTTTATTTTACAGTCTTTGCTTCCCAGTAATAAAATTTAAGGTCAGCAGCATCCAGAAATTCAAAAATAACTGGATTACCAAAGGCCTCAAAAGTAGCTGTAAAACCAAAAGGCTACTTCGTTGAAAGTATTAAAAAAATAAAACATTATTAAATAAAAATACCTACACAAAATATTCGAAAATATTTAAAAAAATGCATTGAACGCTCAAAAAAGAATTGTAATACAAAATACATAAACGTTAGTAAAAACAAAGGCAAGGCAGCTTGGACAATAATTAAAAATGAAATTTGTAACTTACAAAATCATGACGACATATCCGAAATATATCTAAATAATCAAATCCTGACAAATCCTTTTGACATAGCCTCAGCATTTAATAATTATTTTATAGATCTAACAAATATAAGTGTCACACCAAAAACACAGGAAAAGTCATACAAAACCAAAATTGCGCCCAACTCTATGTTTCTTTATCCTATGACGAAAGAAGAAGTAAAGAAGGAAATCATGTGTTTAAACAACACTATGTCTGAAGGCTTCGATGGCATAAGTACAAAAATAATTAAAATATGTGTAGAGGAACTAGTTCCTATCCTAACGTACCTAATTAATCTCTCGTTTTCTTCGGGAACTTACCCGAGTACTCTAAAAGAATCCATCGTCAAGCCACTGTATAAAAAAGGAGCAAAAATCGATATCACTAACTATAGGCCAATAACATTAATACCTATTATTTCTAAAGTATTCGAAAAGTGCATGTACAAACGTCTATTAAACTACTGCAACACATTTAAGATCATTAAAAGTGAACAGTTTGGCTTTCGAAAGGACAAGTCAACAACACTTGCAATATTTACACTTGTAAAAACTGTGCTAGATAATATTAATGCTGGTAATCTAACCACGGGATTATTTTTTGATCTATCGAAAGCATTCGATTTTGTCAATCACAATCTGCTTTTACAAAAACTAGACTCAGTAGGAGTGAGAGGACCCTCGTTGCAATGGATTTCTTCGTATCTGTCCGATCGTTATCAACGCGTAGTTGTTAATAAAATAATAAATGGAGAACTTGTGCCCTGCACATCTAACTCAAGAAAAAACACAAGTGGCGTTCCACAAGGAAGTATCTTGGGACCACTGTTGTTTATATTATATATTAATGACATAACAGAGGCAACTAAACATAAATGTATATTATTTGCTGATGACATATCCATTGTAGTGACATCTGATAAACTAACTGACGAATCTATTAAAAATCACGAGATCGAAATTGACACAACTATTGACAACATTATAAAATGGCTAGATGCAAATTATTTAAAACTTAACATAAACAAATCCAATTTCATACAATTAAATCAATCAAGACATACAAATTGCAATATTAAGCTAAATATTGACAGAATAAAAGAAATAACACATACAAATTTTCTAGGTGTAAATATAGACCAAGACTTAAGTTGGCAGTTACACATTGAAAATGTATGCAAAAGGATTAATAGTTTCGTTTATGCACTAAACAAAATCAGAAAAGTAACTAATAGGCAGGCTGTCCTCACGACATACCATGCATATATAGTATCTCTACTGCGTTATGGTATAATAATATAGGGGAATGGTACGAACATTAAAAGATTATTCGTAGCTCAAAAAAAATGCATCAGGGCTATATGTGGGATTGCGCCCGGCAATTCTTGTAGAAAGGCCTTTGCACAGCTTGGGTTACTACCACTACCTGCTCTGTACATATACGAAATTTGTTGTTTTGTAAAAAAAAATACGGAACTGTTCTTAAAGGCCAAAGATAGAAATGCAAGACTTCAAAGATATCCAGAGAAACTAGTATTAAACATCATTCCAAAATCGGAAAAATTTAAAAGGAACTGTACTTTCATGTGTATCCAGGTATACAATAAAGTTCCCTATGATATAAGAATTCTGACCATTAGCGCTTTTAAGGCCAAGTTGTATAAATGGCTAGTAGATAATAATATTTATGACATAAAAGACCTATTGAACCGTAGATTCTAATCTGTAATTGCTATGTATATCTGAAATTCATTCATAACATTATTTAACAGTGCCATGACATATTTATTTTTATTTTATTTTTTTATATTGTTATTTATGAAATGATAATTCTATTGATTTTGCTTAATTTGACTTTATATTTGCATGCTAATAATTTGGCAAGACATGTATGTGCTCACTTTGATCTCTGTAACACCTATTATACCGTGTTCTTATGCAAATAAAAATAAAATAAAATAAAATAAGTGTGAAAGCGCTCTAAAACGCCAACTTCGGCTATTACTTACATAAGTAACGCGTAACAAATTACAGTGATGGATAATTTTTGGCGAGTTTCTTCCAGCTCGTAATTCGTTTCATTTCGTTACAGACGCTCTGAGGAGAGAGCAAACTTTAGAGACGTTGTTTAATATTGAAGGAGGGTAAATTAAAAAGGCAAACGGTGGAAATTGAATGGTTGAATGAACAAATGGTATTCGAGATGGCGTTAATGAATTATGTTACATTATTTTGATCGTACACTTAACTATATTTGACATTAGTTTATTCACGTTTAAAAGGAGCTCGTAGCTCAGTGGTAGCAGCGTTATAGTAGTGATACTGAAGTGAAGCAACCGACAGCGCCGTCGTGTTTGGATGGGTGACCATTCCGACCATATGAGTGACGTATATCACAAGCATCTCCGTGCTTCGTAAGGCACGCTAAGCCGTTGGTTCCGGCTAATATCGGTTGATATTAGTCGATAAGCCTAGTCAGGGGCCTTATATGGGCGGCTTGATAACATCTGTCAGCAGGGTTAGTCACTTGCCTTGCAAACACCTTTGCACCAATCCGCACTGAGCCCGCGTGGTGAAGTATGGCTCGTCCTACCTCATAGTTGAGGTAAAGCCTTTGCCCAGTTGTGGAACGTTACAGGCTAACTTAACTTTACTTACTATACGTCCAGGTAATAATGTTTTTTTTTTCAGTTTGAATAAGAATTTAATTTAAGTTGCGGACAACAGCACATCAAGGTGAAGACTGCGATATATTATAAATAAATAATTATAAATATGCGCCTGACAACACACCAATTATCTGGTTTCCAAGTAAGGGATTTTTTTCATTATGTGACGAAGTACCAGGCAACGACTATGACAGAGGCGTCTCTTATTTGCCCCTTGCGGAAATCGAATCCGCGACCGCTGGTTCAGTAATCAGGAACGCTAACGACTGCACCAAACGTACGATACGTTTGGTTACAATATACCTTAATGTACTGGCGACTGAACGTGGATATATTAACGTTTGCGTTGCTAGAGTGTACACAAATTTAAGGTAAGTTAATTTTTATCCAGATAAAATAAGAAATACTTCGTATTCAAACCGGAATTTATGATGACACGCAATTATCTCATCCTCGATTTGCATCTAAATTATAAAACAATCATAAATAACCTCAAACCAAACCCCATAGTAATCACAATTAGAATTTACGGCTTCGCAGCCATCTTCGACTTCTAAACAAAGGGGGTTGCCCACAGAGCGACTACTTCACGGGACATTATTAGGAATAAATCACAAAAAGTCGGCATATGTTGACACTCTGTGGGGAGGAGAGTGGTTGCAGAGGCACACCTCGGTTATTACTTCAAGTGCCCTCCTGTGCTCAATCTGAGAGGCTGGGGCTTATTTGGTAGCGGGAATATGTGTACATTCGTGAAAGTATATTTTTTTAAATTTTATTATTACTTCAATCCACAGCTCTTAAGAGTAGGAAAATAAACAATATTTATTTATATTACCTAAAAATAATTGATGATTTAAATTAATTACAGCAATTGTGCAAGATAAAGGTACAATAAGACGTATAGTACGTACAAATTAACGCGATGATATAATTTAAAAAAAACTCAACGTGTTCATAACACACTTATTCACTACAGTTATAAACAAATAAATTGAGATAGTAGAACATCCTCCTGCTGTTCTGTTAAGGTTAAAGCATGGTGGATAGCAATGGGTTATGTGGGACTCCTTTTGACGTCCAGATCTACCCACTAAAACCTCCATGGATTCACTCAATCCACATTACGTGAGATGACAAAGGTTTGCTCTATGCATGCCCTTCGTCGTTGATGTTATTACATAATGAACTGAAAAAAAAAGGATTCGGCTGATTCTAGCACCGCGACGTTGCTCAGTATAATTCGTATTTTTGTTTATGTGAACACTTATCTGAAATCGAATCCTTTTGGTCTGTCACTTGTCATTCCTTACGTTGCCATTTTGAAAACGAAGATATTAAATATTTTGAGTCTTGTAAATAACATGTCACAGAGATTTACAGCCCATGTGCTGCTAGATTTACAAGTATAACGTCAAATTATTTGAATTTAGCAAATATTACATCTCGCATTGGTTCTGACCGCGGCTTTACCTGCACCCACTTCAGACGCATGTAGCCGCGAGTCGGACGCGATTTGATCTATCGAGTGTTCGGTGACGAGTTCTCGATCGTTCCGATTATTTCTCGATTGTCGCAGTCACTCCACCGCCTTTGTCCACGCTCTCGAATGGCCCAAACTTTTTTGAGTATTGGTTTTCGTACGTATTTGTTGGATTGTTGTGAGATTTGTGTAGTTATACATATAACGTTCTCTTTATTTTCAAGTTACTATACACATATACTCGTAACTAAAATTTGTATTAGATATCGAAAATCGACAAAAAATGACATTCTATGCTTCTCTTTCCAAAATTTTGTAGGATTTTAAAAATATTGTTTTTGTACCAATTTACAATTAAAAAAAATACTAATGGTCTTATTTGAAATATAAATGATTGTAATAAGACTTTAAAAACTAAAGGCACTACAAAGTAGCTTTGCCAAAAACTGCTTTTGCATTTATAAGGTTACAAAACGTTTATTGCGGACAGTAATCTTTCTAATATTAATACCAACTATTTCCCCAAGTTTCATACATTTTCCTCAAACCTTCTCTTCGGCCCGTGTCGGCAATTATTTGTCAATTTGCGGCGACAACGCACGATTGTTATCGGTCCTATAAATGGGGTTGCTTTTTTATGAACGAGGCACAGGAAAACATACAGCTTTTGTGGAATTGTGGATTTTGTTAAAACTAGGAATCGAATGTTTTGCCAGAGGTCGAAGTCTGAAGCAAAATTTTTGAAATTTTGCGTAGATAATTTCATTTTTATGATTTTCAGCAGCATCAAATCAAATAGTATTAGAGAGCAATAAATAAAAGAACTTACGTAACTAATTATGTTTAATAAATCTTTAAAATATTTGTATTTTAAGCTTTATTCTATAATTCTTCTCAATCAATAAAACACTAAAACACCAATTTCATCTCAGCGTTTTCGGTTACAGGGAATTCGAGACCTCCGTAGACTTCCAGCAATCATATTTAAAACGATTTTTCCTAACTTTAATGTTTTCATTTGTATTGAAAAGCAATTAGAAATACCTTATAAGAGATCAAAAGTAGGAGAACTAGTTGTTCAGGAAACAAAATTAGCAAGCAAGGCCTACTAAAACAAAATTTTTGACATTTAGCGTGGACAATGCTGAGACAAGGTTGGTGTTTTAAGTATAAATAAGCTTAAAAATTTCATCGACTTTTAAAATTCATTAAAGATTCGATAAAAAAAAAATATATTTGATGAAACAGAAAATCAGAAAACTGAAATTGTCGACGTAAAATGTCAGAAATTACTATTAAATTTAGATTTCAACCGCAGGTAAAGGTGTGAGGTTCTTGATTAGGGCTATCAAATGATTAATAATTTAGAATAATTTTTGAAACTCATCTTTTATGGTCCTGTGTGAAGTTGAGTAAAGACTGATCAATTGGTTTTGTTAATTATACTGCGCCTTGCGTTACTTTAATGGCGAAATTTGAATTCGGATTATAAAATTGTTTGCCCTTTTTAGATCATACGTACACTCTACATAATAAAGTGCCTGTAATCTACAATAATTAAATCGAGACGTAGAAAATTGTTACAAGATTTTGAAGGCTAAATTCAAGAAATCACTTATTAAGTCAACCGACTTTTTACAGCCCTGTTTCGATTTAGGACTTGTTTATACATCGATACGAGTGCTGTTTGGAAGAATCACCGAAACTTGAGCCGTAAAACTGAAACAACACCTGTTAGGTTGCATTTATAGCCTCGCAAAGTCGCTGTTAAAAAGTTGCAATTTATTACCGATCTATTTTTTGTACAAAATACTATTGAAAATGATTTTATGACATTAGTGTTTTATTTAGAAATTCATGCACATGAATAATGGTTAACAAAGAAATCTCGGAGTAAATATTTCAAAAGCAATGACCACTATTTTTTGCTACCTTTAACTGTGTTTTATTTGAAGTACAAAGTTAAAAATAGCTGTCCCGAATTGACACAATCTCGCGAATAAACCCTTCCAAACAATGCGATGAAAAAGAAACGTCCAGAATAAACTCACAAAAAATTTAACAGGAGGAATTAAAGCCGGCCGATGTCGCAGCGAGCGCGGCAAATTGGAAAATTCCCGAAGTGTCCGAGAACCATTGATTGTCCTACGACAATAGCACTTGGAGCGCACTAATCTTTTCATTAAAAAGCGATTATTCGCTGCACGGAACTTTGCACTAATAGGAATAAAGAACGAGCAAATGAAACATGCTTAAGCCTGCCGCTTTATCGCTTTTGCATAGAGTTCAAATCGCTTTGACGGTAAGTGTCTGAAGGTTGGTAGAATGCGGCCCTCTGCAATATGCCACGTCGCATTTTCTGACGGTACGCGATGACATTTCCATTTGGATTCTGTTGCTCGTTGATGATATTAAAAAAAAGTTTTTGCTCAAGCGTGATTGGTACAGATGACGGCAGACGTATTCGAATTGTGACGCATCTTCGATTTTTAAATCGAATTTTAAACTTCAGAACATAATATTGGAAAAGAAAATAATCCAGTCTTGGGTGGACTGGTCTTTAATTGAATAACTTGTCAATCAATTCCATTCCCTGAAAATTATAACTTTATCAACTCGCGGGTTTCATAAGCCCAACTAAGGTAATTGGTCTCGTAAAAGGGCTGAATTTAATTGTTAACCTACCTACTATAACTCTCTAGGGAAACGATGGGGCATAAGGAAATGATACACCAAACGAGATGATTTTTAAAACCAGACTATGAATGCTTGTCCGAAAAATAAATTAATGACTTTTTTCTTCATTATAAGAAAAAGAACTGAACACTAGGTACTCAATGGAATGTGAGCGCGCTACCCAAAAAAAAAACTTTGAATCTAGTAGGAGCGGTGTTTTCTCTTCAAGACTGGACTAATATTCCACCCTTTATTATATTCATTAATTAATGATAATCTTGTAATGACCAGGTGCTTATATTCGAAAAGTTTTACTAAAACTATGAAAATGAATCGGCTACTTTTTATAATGAAAATTAATAATAAAATTAAGTTACCAAATACTTTGACAAACGATGAAAAGCAAATGGATTCATCGCAGGCGTACTGTCCCAGGTGTAACCAACCTTTACAGCGACAATTAAAACAAAATGGCGGACCCACTTTTGTTTCACCCGCCTTCATTTCGTAATGCATCCATTACGCAGACAAAAGTTTGCCAATAGACTCGCGGACAAAGCTTCAAAGAAATCATTGACGATCGCAGCGCGCGCTTTACAATAGATGTCCGATTTTCTTAATTAAAAATGTCTCACTCACTAACAGAACAATGGGTGGGTTTTAATCATCGCGATGCTATCGTTGTGTTGTTAATAAAACCAGACAGTACTTCCGCAGTCATTATTTTCAATTTGTATGTCCACACCTAGATGAGGATTGCTTTGGAACACAAATTATGGACTTTTTATTTTTTACTACAGGGAATAAAATATTCGTATCTGCATCCTATTTATATTTCTGGACCAATATATGGCAGTTTAAAAACGATACATACATAAGAAGTAATCAAAGATACTCGTAGTAGCAAAGATCAAGGTATGCATAAAAACAAGTAGGTACGTACCTTTTGGTTTGGTTGGAGTGGTTTATCGGTGCTCATATGTTTTGATTAAAGTGAACTATAGTGTGTTCGTTCAGCTATTTTCTGTTTGCCTCTGACTCTCCTGGGTTCAGGTTCTGCCATCATTTTAAAAATTTCATACGCTGCAAAGTTTTGTTCTGAACAAGCTTACACATTTTTTTTGTTCTATTTTTGTAAGTAATTCAAACCATAAAATATTTATTAATATATATTTATTTAAAGACTTTATAGCACAAATTTAGAATACAAAGGTCTTAATGGACATAATGCTAAAAGTCTGCCAGTCAAACTTGTAAGTCATGCAAAAAATGGCACCAATAATCGTATAGTAATTAATATACATATTATATATAAATAAATAAAAAAAACTTTAAAACAGTCACTATAACTTTAATTATAAAAGTATAATAATTTTGCAATCAAACGTACTTAAGCATACACAAAACAATAATAAATACATTTTTTAATAATATTGTTATGCAATAATTCACCCTTTCAGAAATGTGTGAACTTTATTCTTGAAAGATAACTTCGAATAAGTCTTCTTTATATCAAGGGGAACAGAGTTCCAGAGTCGTGTTGCTGTCACTGTAAATTACTAAGAAACAGTGACTGTAAATGACTTAGAACATATTCGATGTTTAAACCTGTTTCTTGTACTACATTGTGATTTTATATTCTTACTAGCGGTCCCCCGCGACTTCGTCCGAGCGTTTTGAGTTTGCCTCTCCCCTCCCGTCGCAGCGTGATGTTTTATACCCTGAAGCCTTTCTCGATAAATAAGCTATCCAAAACAGAAATATTTTTTCAAATCAGTCCAGCAGTTCCTGAGAGAAGCGCGTTCAAACAAACAAACTCTTCAGCTTTATAATATTACTAGCGGTCCCCCGCGACTTCGGCCGCGCGTTTTGAGTTTGCTCCCTCCCCTCCCGTCGCAGCGTCATGTTTTATATCCTAAAGCCTTTCTCGATAAATAAGCTATCCAACACAGAAATATTTTTTCAAATCGGTGCAGCAGTTCCTGAGATAAGCGCGTTCAAACAAACAAACTCTTCAGCTTTATAACATATTAGCGCAAGCGCATGTTGTACTTAAGCTGCGAACATTATTTTGGTGCGGAGTTATGTTAAAACTGTGATAGCTCCTAAGATATTTATTGAAATCAAATGATATAAAGGGCAACTTGGTTCCAAATGAAATGCTTGTGATGATGAATGTATTTATTTTGATAAGAATAAATACCTGTGTGTATAATACACCTCTAAAATAATGCATTATTTTTTTACAAATTTATTAACATAAAAAAGGTTGTAGTAAGTCAACCATAAAAGATAGACATATGCTGTCGCGGACTTTATTATAGAACTCTTAATGCTGAACAATCCTGTCATACATAATTTTTGTGTAACTTAAGCGGTTTCCGCAGCGTATGCAGCGGAAGCTTTCAAAAGGAATATCTTTCTCCCGTTTTCGCAACATTTTTCATTTCTGCTGTGGTCTTATGAGTTGTATCTTTATGTTATATAGCCTAAAGCCTTCCCCGATAAATGGACTATCCAACGTAAAAATATTTTTTCAAATCGGGCCAGTAGTTTTTGAGATTAGCGCGTTCAAACAAACAAACAAACAAACAAACAAACAAACAAACTCTTCAGCTTTATAATATTAGTATAGACTAGCGGTCCCCCGCGACTTCGTCCGCGCGTTTTGAGTTTGCTCCCTCCCCTCCCGTCGCAGCGTGATGTTTTATACCCTAAAGCCTTT
The DNA here is from genome assembly GCA_963924145.1 of Pyrausta purpuralis. Taxonomy (NCBI): domain Eukaryota; kingdom Metazoa; phylum Arthropoda; class Insecta; order Lepidoptera; family Crambidae; genus Pyrausta; species Pyrausta purpuralis. The sequence goes on along the minus strand of OZ001661.1, from coordinate 1,151,512 downwards.
CTCGATGAATAAGCTATCCAAAACAAGAATATTTTTTCCAATCGGTCCAGCAGTTCCTGAGATAAGCGCGTTCAAACAAACTCACTCTTCAGCTTTATAATATTACTAGCGGTCCCCCGCGACTTCGTCCGCGCGTTTTGAGTTTGCTCCCTCCCCTCCCGTCGCAGCGTGATGTTTTATATCCTAAAGCCTTTTTCAATAAATAAGCTATCTAACACAGAAATATTTTTTCAAATCGGTTCAGTAGTTCCTGAGATGAGCGCGTTCAAACCAACAAACTCTTCAGCTTTATAATATAACTAGCGGTCCCCCGCGACTTCGTCCGCGCGTTTTGAGTTTGCTCCCTTTCCTCCCGTCGCAGCGTCATGTTTTATATCCTAAAGCCTTTCTCGATAAATAAGCTATCCAACACAGAAATATTTTTTCAAATCGGTCCAGCAGTTCCTGAGATAAGCGCGTTCAAACAAACAAACTCTTCAGCTTTATAATATATAGCGGTCCCCCGCGACTTCGTCCGCGCGTTTTGAGTTTGCTCCCTCCCCTCCCGTCGCAGCGTGATGTTTTATATCCTAAAGCCTTTTTCAATAAATAAGCTATCTAACACAGAAATATTTTTTCAAATCGGTTAAGCAGTTCCTGAGATGAGCGCGTTCAAACCAAAAATCTCTTCAGCTTTATAATATAATTAGCGCAAGCGCACGTTGTACTTGAGCTGCGAACATTATTTTGGTGCGGAGTTATGTTAAAACTGTGATAGCTCCTAAGATATTTATTGGAATCAAATGATATAAAGGGCAACTTTGTTCTAAATGAAATGCTCGTGATGATGAATGTATTTATTTTGATAAGAATAAATAACTGTGTGTATAATACACCTCTAAAAATGATGCATAATTTTTTTACAAATTTATTAACATAAAAAAGGTTGTAGTAAGTCAACCATAAAAGATAGACATATGCTGTCGCGGACTTTATTATAGAACTCTTAATGCTGAACAATCTTGTCATACATAGTTTTTGTGTAACTTTAGCGGTTTCCGCAGCGTACGCAGCGGAAGCTCTCAAAAGGAATATCTTTCTCCCGTTTTCGCAACATTTTTCATTGCTGCTGTGGTCTTGTGAGTCGTATCTTTATGTAATATAGCTTATAGCCTTCCTCGATAAATGGACTATCTAACATAAAAAGAATTTTTCAAATCGGGCCAGTAGTTTCTGAGATTAGCGCGTTCAAACAAACAAACAAACAAACAAACAAACAAACAAACTCTTCAGCTTTATAATATTAGTATAGATTAGCGCAAGCGCACGTTGTACTTGAGCTGCGAACATTATTTTGGTGCGGAGTTATGTTAAAACTGTGATAGCTCCTAAGATATTTATTGGAATCAAATGATATAAAGGGCAACTTTGTTCTAAATGAAAAGCTCGTGATGATGAATGTATTTATTTTGATAAGAATAAATAACTGTGTGTATAATACACCTCTAAAAATGATGCATTATTTTTTTACAAATTTACTAACATAAAAAAGGTTGTAGTAAGTCAACCATAAAAGATAGACTTATGCTGTTGCGGACTTAATTATATAACTCTTAATGGTAAACAATCCTGTGATACATGATTTTTGTGTAACTTAAGCGGTTTCCGCAGCGTATGCAGCGGAAGCTCTCAAAAGGAATATCTTTCTCCCGTTTTCGCAACATTTTTCATTGCTGCTGTGGTTTTTTGAGTCGTATCTTTATGTTATATAGCTTAAAGCCTTCCTCGATAAATGGACTATCTAACATAAAAATAATTTTTCAAATCGGGCCAGTAGTTTCTGAGATTAGCGCGTTCAAACAAACAAACAAACAAACAAACAAACAAACTCTTCAGCTTTATAATATTAGTATAGATTAGCGCAAGCGCACGTCGTACTTTAGCTGCGAACATTATTTTGGTGCGGAGTTATGTTAAAACTGTGATAGCTACTAAGATATTTATTGAATTTAAATGATATAAAGGGCAACTTTGTTCTAAATGAAATGCTCGTGTGTATAATACACCTCTAAAATAATGCAATATTTTTTTACAAATTTATTAACATAAAATAGATTGTAGTAAGCCAACCATAAAAGTTAGACATATGCTGTCGCGGACTTTATTATAGAACTCTTAATGCTGAACAATCCTGTCATACATGATTTTTGTGTAACTTAAGCGGTTTTCGCAGCGTACGCAGCGGAAGCTCTCAAAAGGAATATCTTTCTCCCGTTTTCGCAACATTTTTCATTGCTGCTGTGGTCTTATGAGTCGTATCTTTATTTTATATAGCCTAAAGCCTTCCTCGATAAATGGACTATCCAACGTAAAAATATTTTTTTCAAATCGGGCAAGTAGTTTCTGAGATAAGCGCGTTCAAACAAACAAACAAACAAACAAACCAACAAACTCTTCAGCTTTATAATATTAGTATAGATAGATAGATTATCCGTTTTCATATCAAAAAGTCAAATACCTTATTAACAAGTAATATTATCCATTTTCATATCAAAGAGTAAATACCTCATTTATTTACAAGTATAAATTAAATTGGAATTCAAAATAATTACCTTTTACAAAGTAATTGGTCTCGCCTGCTTATAGTTTCTGTTAGTAAAATTAGCCTTATATAAGCACTACAAAGCGCTACAATACATAACCTATCAGTGTTCAAACACTTCATAAACCAACAAATACACCAATCCAGCGAATAAGAACCGCGCGTTGCAGTTATAAATTTAAATTAGGCAATATTTTAACTTCCTAATAATCAGAAGAGTGAGCACATTATTCCCGTTATGAGATAAATCCTTCAAGTTGCGAAATCCGAAGTTTATATGAGCTTAGCCTTGGTTTTTCTTTATTTATTTAATTCAAGTTATGGATAGAAGCGTGAATATGTATGAAAATGTTAGACATACTCCGGAACAAAATGTAAAATGACAAGAAAATCTAGGCTCTGATTTTCGTGTCAATAGCTTTTTTTTCGGTACGGTAATTTAATCACGTTTTCACAGATCTACTGAAAACTCTAGTGATATGCACACCTTAAAATAACAAATACGGAGTATATGACTGTAAGGTTAATTGCAAACCATTTGTGATTTCAAAAAGAAAATGCAATTGGTGATCTTTTACCTATGAAAATTGCACGCGAATGCAGTAAAATCGTAATTGTTCTACTTTACCTTACTAAACCATTGTACGAAAAATCCTTCTGCTTTTGAAAGCGTATTACTACGCGTACTTTTCTGAATTTTAAGTCTCACACAGTCAATCTCTCATCTTTAATAATCGTTATTGAGTTTTAAGTTATTGCATTCTATGCTGAGAGTCAATCGCGGCTCGCCACTTGTCGCCTAAGTCTTGGTGGCAAAGTTGAAATCCGGTGTCGGCGGCCATTGTTTGGGCGAGCGGTTGATTACTGCCCGGCGACGGCTGACGCCTAGCCTCCGCTCAGGGCTGCCTGATAGGTTCCAAGTTTCTTTGTTTTGTATATAGGATTATTACTACCACTTATTCATGACCTAACATAGACCCTACCGTAGCTTCGGGACTATTGTGGGCTAGTGCTGATAAGAAACAGCGCAATAAACTCCGTCATTGCCAATGCCTCCTTTTAAAATATTTTATTTTTTATGTTCGTGCAAGCGACACCATACATGGTTATCGTACGTAGCACATTAATCGAAACACCGTAATATTTTAGTTTCATCATCTCCTGCGACTTATGGGCTTCACAATCAAATTCTTTAGAGAGGTCATAAAACACACCTATGGCATCAGGCCTACTATCTTAGGCATCAAATATATGATTTAAGAGAGCGACTCCAGTATCAGCAGTACTTCTAACTTTTGTAAAACCAAATTGTTTATTATGTCATAACTATTTTGATGTGATTGATACCAACGATGTGAAGAAAAAAAGTTAAACTAAGTGGTATTTTAACTTTTTTTCTTTCGTAAACCTTTTGTGTATAACTAAAAACATTGAGTATTTGGATGAATACTTCGTATCGGCTTCCATACATTGGTGAGTACACGAAGATGTATGTATCGCAGTTGTCCGCATATAAGCTTTGCTGGACAAGCTCGCTACATCGTCGATATTTTAAAGTACTTCTTATCACGTATAGTATTATTTTAAAACATGAATACAGCCCATCATTCGGTATCAAATTAAAGAGTTACGCTCTTGTGTCTGGAGATTTTTCCCATTTTTCTCGGTTTCGGTTCATCCTCTGATATGTCACAGCATTTGACCCTCACAGGTCAAAAGAGTAACGGCTCTTCATATTTAAACATACCTTTAAAATATCTTTTTCTTGACAACCCTACATTTTGTCGCAGTGAAATCTCAACTTTAGTCAATTTTAATAAAGGTCATATTATGTACATTCAGATTGATCTCAAGTGCCAAAATTACTGCTTCATTTGAATTGTGTGGTATTTTTGCAATACTTAAAGTTTTAAATCACCACCCTAAAATGAAAAGTTGAAATTCCGATTGTCACTGGCACAATCGACTTCTGATTCCTTTTATGATGCAGCATATAAAAATAATTGTACAGCAAATTCTGTAACGGAAAATTTGGTTCCATTCGAATTTACCACTGCAAGCTTAATGGAAATACCTTACCTACTTATATTTTTAACAACATTATTAGTCAGGTTATTATTCAGATCTACAAAACTGCTAATAAAATTTGAATAATTAGTAATATCTCGCATAATTTGATAAAACAAGCACATACTTGCAAAAACAATATTCATGAAGACATTAACATAACTCTGATATATTATACCGAAAAGTGCGCGAACTTTATCGTCTTCTATACAAATAATAACAGTCAAAACTTCCGTCGGTGCTGTACTGAGGCAATAAATTTATAGGAAAACTTCCGCGGCCTAAGAGCTAGGAAAACTTACCTTCACAAGTAGTTACTATCCCATATTTTGCGCAATCAGGGATAGAATATCCTCAAGAAACTCATTTGAGCATTCACAACCTTATTAAAATGTAAAGCAACCATCGACGAAGTTAAAAGCGGGCTTTATAACAAACGATTCAAAAGTAACGATGTAGTTGTGTAAACGGTATAGTTACGAAAACCAATCACGGAAGAAGTTAGTGTAAGGTAGGACTAAGTTTGATGAAAAACTTTGATACATGCATAGCGCTAGGAATGTTGCAGACTGCCGCTTTCATATTTTTGCTAAATGCGTAGTTTTCACGTGCAACTTTTCCATGCCTCGTCCCTGTAGTTGTATAGGAGATAATTCAGTTACAAATTTCAGAAAATTGATGCATATTGTGCTAGCAGAATATGCAGTTTTCACATGAGTTTTAGTTGGAGAATAAAGTGAACATGATTTTAAAATCACAGTCGTTGTCATGGCAAGTTGCGAGAGGTTGGTATATACTTGTGATCTGTCTGATCATCACCACTTCATAAATATACTTTACGGTATATTTACACAGCATCTAATTATTATTTAATTAGTAGTCATAGAATGTGACATGTACAAAGATTTACTTTAATAAAAAAAATGAGTTAAGAGAGAAATAGGCAGAGGTTTATTCCACCCCGTTTAACGATAACGCGAATGATCCAGCGGTCGTGGTTGAATGAAATAACCTCTATTTTGATGGATCCATTTTGAGCGGTGTGTTGGGTGAACTATCTAATCGTATTGTGGGTTGCGTTGGATTTGATGTAGTCTCATCGTTATAAACAAGGGTTCTGTAAACAATTTTGGATGCTGCAATTTAACAAATAGTAAATTAATATTATGTATTTCGAAGTTACGGGGAAATATTGACGACCTTTCTCGGTGTAGTGGCTAAGCATGCTGGGTTTAACCACCCTGAGTTCCCGGGTTCGATTCCCAGTCGGAACTTTCTACATGGTTTCTGTGTGTTGTTGTACCACCGTTGTTTCTGATTTCCATAACACAAGTGCTTTAGCTACTCACTTTGGAATCAGAGCAATATGTGTTATCGGTGTCAATTTTTTTAATACGGTATTAACACGGCATGAAAGTTATTGTGTTTATGTACGTATTATAAGTTACTTCATGAGCTCTCAATTATAATAAGCACTTTCTTAACGCATATTGACTCCATAGCTATGTTGCCAGCAAAACCATGTACTCGCTAAGTAACTAGCTAGTAATTACAACTTGATTGCATCGTTACCGACAGCACAATTAATTTGTAGCGTTAGTTGGACTAGTTAAGCAAAGCAATATGCCACTCGCGACCAAAATTCATCAAATTATAAACTTCGAAAAGGTAATGACGGTTCTTGGCCAAGCCATGGATAGCGATAAAACAAATTCTAAAATTCAAAACTCAAAACTAATAGCAATATCTTCTGGGATGTTCTCAGGAATTTTAAGTATTTTAATAGCATTTTTGAGCGAAGTTAAGATCTAAATTTGTGTCTAATATTGGCCAAATCTACTATGGTTAGTGGTTAATTGACGCCAAAGTTTTTATTGACTTGGAATAATGTAATAAAATTTTATTAACAAAATTCTAGGCAACTACATCTAATAATTTCATATCACAGATGCTTTGGAGAAACCCGTTACAGCAATGAAATATACACTAAAAATACTCTATATTTTCATAGATGAACCTATTTTAATTTTATCCGAAATGGTAGGCCGACAGAGAAAAAAGCTGATTTTATTCTTCTGAAATTGAACTACCTCTATAAACGCGTATTTTAACAACTTCATTGGTTACTTCTATCTTTGTAAACGTTTTCGTTATGTCAAGTAGGTACAGCATGTTTTTCAGTTTGAGTTAATTCAAAAATCGATATTTATTGTTTAAGTAATCAATTTTTGAATTTATGATTTATTTTTGCATTTTATGACAATCTGATAAATAACTATTTAAAAAAATATAAAATTGTGTACTACTTTCTATCTACGCATTATTAACTATTTTTTATTGATTGCACAAAATGCGAGATCATAAATTGATTTTGTATTTAATCATAATTTCATAATCGATTTTACTGCCAATGTCGAACGAATAAAAAAGATACCTACTAATACCTACCAAACCACATACAATACTACATATAAACTGCTACATACATATATATATGACCCTAATATATATAATAATTAATATATGTAATAATTAATTTAATTAATTAATATTAATGTGTGGTGGTGAAGCATAGCAGCTATTGTAGTACAGAACATGGTGTGAGTAATTAATGAATAACAAAAAATATATTCAACCTAAGATCAGACTTATCACAACGGATGGTTTTCATGCCCTTTATGTTGCCAATTATTATTGTATAATATTGCCGCATTGATTGGACTATAAGAGCGCGGGTAGGAGCCGCCACAACGCACAAGTGCAATAAAACCTCAGAAACATGCACTTTCTAATTAAAAACTAAAATGGGTGACATAACCTCAAATGTTTTCATTGAATTATTTTACTAGTTTGGCCATTGCAGAACACCGTGAAATTGGCCTAGTGAGATATCTCTAAATACTCTAATTGTTAACTAATTTTCAGCTCTGTAACGCCAGGCCCAAGGTTCTATGAAGTTCGGGTTCCTTTTTTCAATTTAAGCTTGATTATCTTTTTTATTTATTCAGAATCAATATTTACGCTTCAATTAGCAAAATCCTTGCTCTTTTTGTAGTTTTTAATTATGAGTAGGTATCGTTTTGATTTAAAACGATTGTCTTCCATGTTACGCAAATATCTTATATAATACTAAATAGTCTGTTGTTGAAACCGCAATGTCTTGTCGTTTATTTAGCGTATTTCAAGAATTCCAGATGCTTTGCTCGAACAATGTCGTCTTAATTTGACATCCGAATTAGGTCTTTGGAACCGGGCCAGACCACAGGATTGTGCCGTATAGATTTAGGTTTTCTCTCAAAATATTTTCGAACTATTTTTTAGTAAACGCTAGAAGAAATCTAAGTTCGTATTATGTCTTATTTTGATGATGTTATCATAATTAGCGAAGACTAATGATGACACCGATTGTTTCACGAAACAAGATTACGACGAGTGGTTAGCGTGAAATAAATTGCGCAGTCAACTTAATAGCTCTAACTTAAAGACAGCTGACATCCGCCGTTTATAGAAATAAGCTTTTAAATTTCTCTAATTAAGAGTCGAGATTTATTCAAACCGTTAAATCCAGGAGCTGCCGGGAAACAAAACGTGATTGCTCGTAGACTTATAATTTAATGCAATTTCCTCTTTTATTGTGGGGTAGAATTTAAAAGAGAGAGCGAAGCTGTTATATTTAACATCACTTTTTGGAATAAAATAACACAAAAATAATTTTGCAGAATTTTAGGAAATAGTTTTATCATTGCAGTCAAGCACAATCAGAATCTATTAGTGCCTAATTTAAAGTTCACTGCAGCAAAGCATTGTTAATTCAAACTTAATTTTAATCAATTGCGTGAGCCTCTTAGTGGGTTAATGGAGTTTCTGAATATATATTTTTTATTTTATAACAACATCGTTATGACTATTGACTCAACCGCTCACCAACAGCACTACATCACGCCAAATCTCATAAGCATATTTAGCGCAAACCTCTCCCTTACACCCCGCACTCTCCGAAGGGTGCAGAATCCTCTTATTGCAGTTCGCTGGACTGCGATGATCAGGCCCCGCATAGGCCCCGTAGGCCCCGGGCCCCTGCCCTCGGTTCGTTAACGCTAATACTTAGGGCTGACGGTTGCACTTTTCACCGAAACGTGAGGCCGAACATCTCATTCCCGGTAATATATTCCGAGATTTTTAGTGTCAGGTACTTGGGACCCTTAATTGTGCAGCTTTATGCTGCGTAATGGTAAGTCAATAGTAGGGTGTTGTTGGTTTATTAAGTTTTGTGACTGTTTGTATTTCGAGGGTTAAGATTTTAATGAAAACGTACTTGAGATCTTTAAGCCATTTAAATGATTGATGTTCCTTGCACCCTACTACCGGTTCGTATCGATTCTATTTCACTTTTGGAATGCTATAATATTATGTATTTCAATGTAGGCTTAATATGGGGTATTACAAACAGTGTATCTGGAAGCAAACCCGCCATAGCTAGTACAAAATTTCAGTTCGTAGAGATGCCATTTGCACTAATCATGCCTAAATGAAATTTACCTATCTTAATAATGCACTTACATTTAAAAATCATTTTTATTAATAACAATTAAGAAAAAAATAAACTAAGATTTGCAACATAAAAAAACCGGCCAAGTGCGAGTTATACTCGCGCACTGAAGGTTCCGTGCCAATTTAAACTGAATTAGTGAATCCACTTACTTCCACTTAGCTAAAATACCACAATGTTTTGTTGACAGCAAATTTAACTTTGTTTTCATAGTATTTAATATATGTTTTCTATGTAAGTTTATTAATCCAATGTTTATATATTTACAAATAATTTTGTTTATCTATGTAATTTTTGTATGTATGTTTATGTTAATGCATTTTAAATTTTTGTCCCTCTCAGTACTTTTATAATATTCCGCCACTGATTTAACTCTCTGCATTTGCCAAGCGGTTGACTGGTAGAGAATGCCATAAGGCATTAAGTCCGCCAATTGTACCATTAACAGTGCAATAAAGTTTAAATAAATAAAAATAAATAAATATGTATATGAAGAACAAAGTTTTTTTTTAACAAAGTTATGGTTGTTGAAAATGTATATATAAATCTTTATCTCAAAAACTATTAGTTTGATCCCGTTCAAACCACAATTTAAGATCTACATCATATATTTTTTCAAAATTTACGCTCGCTTAGTTTAGAAGTTAAAGGGGGGGGGGGGGGGGGTAGGTTAGGTTAGGCTGACAGACAGACTTGACGAAACTATAAAGGTTCAGTTTTTGCCATTCGGCTACGAAACCCTAAAAATAAACTTAAAACCGACTATTGATTGATCTTGTTTTAATATTACCATCACAGTATCTCCTGACACCGCAGATCATGCAGCTCTATCTACCGTAAACAAATAGATTCCCTTCACTACATTGATTGCATTGTGTGCCGCACGCACGACTTGCCACGAGCTAACGCAACGGTGTATATAGGCAGTTAGAAAATTGATGGCGCGTTCGACACCGCTCTGAATTTTGATTTTATAGCGACGTTCGAACAATGCGGACTTTAACTTCGTATTTCATTTGACATGACTTTTTTCTCTGTTCTAAATCCCGAAACTACGTCGAATATTCAACAGTTTTGAGTTTTATGGCAGTGTATTTGCTGTTTCTGGATTGGTTTACTAGTGCTTTATTTCATTCGATTTTGTAGCACCTATTTTTAGCGATAGCGTATATCATCTAATTGCCATTTAGATGAAGTTTTTTTCACAAAGATGTAACCGCCTTCAAAAAAAAAAACACTAAAAGGACTAAACCGACGCTAACAGGACAAACTAACTTATTTGAAGTCGATGCATGATGTGCGGTTAGGGTTGCCATCATGCACCGACTGAAAAGTTACAATGTTCTAGATTGAACTAAAATACTTGTAGTTAGTAAAGCCTGCTCCTCGGAACAACAAATACGTCTCTGAAAACCGCATCAAAATCGGTCTAGCCAAACGCGTGACACTCACAGACGAACAGAATACGATATAGAGACATACAGGTCGAACTGAGAATCTCCTTTTATAGTCAATTAAAAATATTTATATTCATATTTAAAAAGGAAATGATGAACAGAAATAAAAACTAAATTATCGCCTTTATGTATAGCATTACAAAAGTGTAACTGATCGGCATTTGAGTACAGTAAAGTTGTTTACAACTGTAGACAATCTATAGTTTCGAATAAAAAAACGTTTGTTCATTTCCACCAAAAGTCTTCTCTCATGAAAAAGTGGGTAACTGGTGGCGTAATTAAGCACTGATTGAATACTTAATTTCGCGCAATGCACGCCAAACTTGACGTGCCATCAGCAATTTATGGGAAGTTAGAAAAGCGATGTGTAGGCATTCGCAGAATTGATGGCACACATTCAACATCGAGCGGTGAATAGCGCTCGTTGGATTTAGATTTTCCCACTATTCGGCATTGATCTGAAACTAGGGTTAAACCCTAGACTGTGGTATGATCAACTTTCTACATACGTTCTCTGAATCTCTTTTGAGGTTACTTATTACGAGTATGATTTATTAATTTTAACAAGCGGTCTCTCGTAATTTCGTCCGCGCGTTCTGAGTTTGCTTCCTCGCCTCCCGTCGCAGCAGATGAATAAGCTATCTAATACAAAAATATTTTTCAAATCGGTCCAGTAGTTCCTGAGATTAGCGCGTTCAAATAAACAAAAAAGAAATCTTCTGTTTTAGAATATTCGACGTAAAATCAGAGTCCTCTGCACGCTTTTCTCGGTATTAAATGACCTCAATTCTCCTAGCTACTTAAAATCCCAGCTCACCTTCCTCAGTGAGACGCACACGCGTCCACTGCGCTCTTCTCATAACCTTTCCCTCGCTACTCCTTCGCACCGCACAGGTTTTCTCTCAAACTCTTTTCTTGTCCAAGCCATTCGTCTTTGGAATGCCCTTCCGGCAAATATTCAACAAGCTCCCAGTAAGTTCACATTCAAGAGACTCGTCCGTGCACACTTCCTTCATATATCGGAATCATCTCCATAACATCTATCTACAACGATCGTCATAATATATATATATATACATATATATATATATATATATATATATATATATATATATATATATATATATATATATATATATATATATATATATATTATATATATATATATATATATTATATGTTGGTATATGTATGTATTATTAATGTATTTATTTTATTGCTTATGTTATGTATGTGTAACATTATGTAAGTATTAAATGTATTTATTTGGGACTTTTTTCTGTATATAATTAATTTCGTTTCTTTGTCGCACCGCCCACAATCATTTCTGCTTAGCCCAAAGGCATGACTGGTAGAGAACGCCATATGGCGTTAAGTCCACCTTTTGTACAAAATTTTATTATTGTGCAATAAAGTATAAATAAATAAAAAAATATATTAATACTAGTTTAACTAAAAAATTACGTGTTTAGTTACACCAGTAATAACTCGAGAACGGGTAGGCCGATTTTCATGTTTTTGACTTTGTTGGATTTGTCGTCGTCCCGAATAGTCATATTTGGCATTTTAAAAGAGGGAGGGGGTGGGGGATGAGGTTTTTTTAACTAAAATTATAAAGGCATTTCAATCAGACACACTCCAAAAATATGCTGGTGAAAGTCTCCTAATATGTCTGATGTTGAAACTACCAGAAACCAATGGAAGCAAACGGCGTGTTTTCCAAATAGCTCTATTTGAACTCAAGATACAGCTGTTTGCTTCAACTCTGTTTGTTCTGCGAATTTCAATTTTAACGCTCTGTTCGACCATTGTTTAACAAAAACGAATTTCTTTCGGACTTTTTTGGTTTTTGATTTTCTTGGAGATTGGGGATCCGAAAGTTACATGATTTTAAGGTGATCCTAGTAATATGTTAAGACGACTTTCTTGTCATCGTATTTGAATACAAATATATTAATAATAGATATTATAGAATATAAATTCATAGTAATTATATGTATGAAGGCCTTTTACTCTAATTTAAATATATCGAAGGGATTTTGTCAAAAACGTTCGTTTATATTTTCACAACTGAAGTTATAATTTCACTGGTTATTGTCAATGACGACTGGTTCATATTTCACGGGTTCTTTTAGTGATATTATAATTTCATTGGGCCGCAATAGTGATATTGAATAATCTAGGTTTATTACGAGTGGTGTTTGTGGTAGGAGCCCCGCATGTTTTTATTGGTCCATTGAGTTAATCAGTCCCCATTTGCTAAAGTTAATAAGGGTTACAACATTCTCAGCACATTTTGATTGTTTTATACACATAGTTCTTATTTGCACGTAGTACATGTAGAACTATAAAAATATTACAAATAAAATTTTAAAAATTGCTCTCCAAAAACCTGTATCATTTTTCTTAAAACTTTGTTTAATACTCGTACTTGTAGCTGAGTTCGTAACGAAAACGGACCATACAGCGATCGCTCTGATAATTTACCGCCTTTCTTAAATCAATTTTATTGTCAAAATATCACTGTCTTACAATTTTACTGCATCGGTCTAGTAAAATTATAATGGCACTGGAACTAGCCCGTTATATTGTATGTAGGAATGCAAACGATTGACAATATTCAGTGCAATTCTAATGTTACTAGTCAAATTGTATTATCAATAATATCTCTGCAACATATATGACGTCACTTATCGTTTGTGGGTTGAGATATACTTATCTGTACCCGTTCTTTTATCTTCTGGGACGTATTTTTTTAAAAGGCTCTCGAAGGTATTCTATTTTCCTTTAAAAGAGATCCTTTCACCACACAGAACCGACGACGTGAATGAAAGAAAAAGCAATTTTCCCACATCATGGATCGCTGACGGAGCGAACTTTTAACAGCATTACAGTGTCTTGTCAATTAGCATTCGGAACGTTGTCCGAGAGAAAAATCTCATTCAACTTCCTAATAAGAAATTCCTTGGGCCCCCTGATAGGATGTAAAAAGACCAGCCACATTTTTTTTGTTTATTTTTTTCGTTTCGTTTATGTCAGGGTCAATAAAACTTTGGAACAGTTAGATACGGGATTGCTACCATGTACCTTATTATTTATGAGTTATTTATGAGTTTAATAATGAGATACATGGTAGCCATCCCCTATCTAACTTTTATAAGGTTAGTGACCATGAAAGTTTAAAAAATAAAACTATGTAAGTACTTTGTGTGTACTTATGCTTGTGAAAATATGTATTACTAGCGGTCCCCCGCGACTTCGTCCGCGCGTTTTGAGTTTGCTCCCTCCCCTCCCGTCGCAGCGTCATGTTTTATATCCTAAAGCCTTTCTCAATAAATAAGCTATCTAACACAGAAATATTTTTTCATCTTCATCGGTTCAGCAGTTCCTGAGATAAGCGCGTTCAAACCAACAAACTCTTCAGCTTTATAATATAATTAGCGCAAGCGCACGTTGTACTTAAGATGCGAACATTATTTTGGTGCGGAGTTATGTTAAAACTGTGATAGCTCCTAAGATATTAATTGGAATCAAATGATATAAAGGGCAACTTTGTTCTAAATGAAATGCTCGTGATGATGAATTTATTTATTTTGATAAGAATAAATACCTGTGTGTATAATACACCTCTAAAAATGATGCATTATTTTTTTACAAATTTATTAACATAAAAAAAGTTGTAGTAAGTCAACCATAAAAGATAGACTTATGCTGTCGCAGACTTTATTATAGAACTCTTAATGCTAAACAATCCTGTCATACATGATTTTTGTGTAACTTTAGCGGTTTCCGCAGCGGTCGCTCTCAAAAGGAATATCTTTCTCCCGTTTTCGCAACATTTTTCATTGCTGCTGTGGTCTTGTGAGTCGTATCTTTATGTTATATAGCTTAAGGCCTTCCTCGATAAATGGACTATCCAACATAAAAATAATTTTTCAAATCGGGCCAGTAGTTTCTGAGATTAGCGCGTTCAAACAAACAAACAAACAAACTCTTCAGCTTTATAATATTAGTATAGATTAGCGCAAGCGCACGTCGTACTTTAGCTGCGAACATTATTTTGGTACGGAGTTATGTTAAAACTGTGATAGCTCCTAAGATATTTATTGAATTTAAATGATATAAAGGGCAACTTTGTTCTAAATGAAATGCTCGTGATGATGAATCTATTTATTTTGATAAGAATAAATACCTGTGTATATAATACACCTCTAAAAATAATGCATTATTTTTTTACAAATTTATTAACATAAAATAGGTTGTAGTAAGTCAACCATAAAAGATAGACATATGCTGTCGCGGACTTTATTATAGAACTCTTAATGCTGAACAATCCTGTCATACATGATTTTTGTGTAACTTAAGCGGTTTCCGCAGCGTACGCAGCGGAAGCTCTCAAAAGGAATATCTTTCTCCCGTTTTCGCAACATTTTTCATTGCTGCTGTGGTCTTATGACTCGTATCTTTATGTTATATAACCTAAAGCCTTCCTCAATAAATGTACTATCAAACGTAGAAATATTTTTTCAAATCGGGCCAGTAGTTTCTGAGATAAGCGCGTTCAAACAAACAAACAAACAAACTCTTCAGCTTTATAATGTTAGTATAGATTAATCGTTTTAAGTGTAATTGATAACGATCCTATGATTAATTAATTATCACACTTATTCAATTAGCTGCCACAAATCCTTTTCTGATGTATCCAGATAAATGACAGCTGAAATAAATTCCAGGCTCGAAGTAGTTCCATGTAATGTGACGTCTGAGTAATTTCAAAAATTATACAGCCTCCAAAAAAACTGGCTTAAAATCATTAAATACACATTCATCATGTTTTTAATTTTAGGAGAAACAACTTCTTTGAAGTCTGTGTAGTTGCTTGGTGGCGTTTTTTTAATGATTTTTAGCTGTAACTCATAGAACTAATAAATAAAAACTAAAACTATTAGACCGAATTTGATGAAAGTTACACTATACCCTAAGTAGACCTATAGATACCTGATTGAACTAGAAAATAATCATCTTGCTAGAACTTTTCGTTCTCGAGGAATCCAGAGACAATCATAAAAACATACATAACATTTTGCACACGTAGTAGAAAGCCTTAATAGATCAACATACGTAAATTTTATCCAATTCTGACGATATCACACACATGCATAAATATAGAATTGATTACTTCCTTTTTTTTAAAGTCGGTAAAAAGCAATATCGTTTCTTTCTCGTGAGGCTAATACCTTCAGTTTATGGATAACTGTTCTACTAAGTTATAACTTTTGATGCCGTTCAATTCTCGCTGTACCATTGATATGGGCGTCGCATCGCCAATTTCCCTTGTTTTAAACGTTCGACAATAATCAACGCTGCTATTAAGTTTAATATTCATAACCGCCTCCGCGAGGGTGGACCTTTCACTCTTAGGAGTTCCACTCGACTGCTTAACGGATTTGCTTTATTTATAGCTATGATGGCATCTGTTTTGATATTACCGTTTTCGTTTGTTTTTGGTGACTCGGAGATGAGACGACGAACAATATTTGAGTTAGCGATGTTGTTTTGTTTTTTTATTTCATTTAGTTTAAACTTTTAAGAGACAGTTAGCAGTATCAGACTTTTTTCTATACACACTGATTTTCTGGATCAGAAGTATTTGGAAGACATAAATAGATAGTATTTCCATAATGTACCCAAATATCGTTCAATGACTTTGACGTTATCATTTTCATATATAGCTGATAATAAATAGCTCGCTTTATATGAAGAATGTGTATCTCAAATTCGTAAATAAAAATCGGTTGCCTTACCTATCTGTTCCCTTGTCTGTTAACAAGACAAGTTACCTAGTAGACTAAAACCAAATTTCTAAATGATAATTTTATGGACTTTTATTTCCATCAGCTTAAACGTGTCAACAGCAGAATTCCCAAACACTCTTCACAAAAACAGTTCAGAGTGTCACTCAGGCAAATATTTTCCATTCCCTAAAAGCTGGAAGTGACAAATACTTGTACAAACGGCATTATCCGGGAATGCTCTTGTAATCTTAACTTAAAGACGTTAAAAGGCCTCGCCCAGTGTATACTTTGACATGGTAAACACCATCACAGGAGGACGCGAGGGCGGAAACGTTTATAAGATTTTAAACTTTTGCCTTGCATTGGAATATGTATAAGACATGATGGGTCTAAACGCTTCTTATTCGCGTTTAGACCTGTCATGTCTAATACTTAGCGAAAATGTTAACTTTTAGCTTTTTAAGAGTAACATTTATTTGCAAAAAAAAAACACATAGTAACTTTTTTTTGGCAAAAAGAAATGTTCATTTATGCTATTATTGTTATAATATATGTATCTGACTAACGTTTCTCACATATACATCAATATTTTTCAAGTCATGTCGGGCTATTGTCTCACTGATTTGATGCGTGTATATAGAGTACACATTTGTAGGCTTATACCTTTTGGCTAATTTCTGTTGAACAGGCCATCGTATTGCAACCAATCAAGTTATTACAGTAGTATAAGTCCCCCTAGCCGATTTCGACTACGGTGGCCAGTCACAACCACTAACCGACTGCGCGAGACATATTATATTGCGCAAGTGTGTGCGCAAACACAGATGCACTCTCTATTCCTTTCACTCTCATAGCCCGATGGGACAGCAATCTGACACGACCGGAAAGAGATCAAGCGCAGAACCTACGGCTTTACGTGCACGGGGGTAAAACACCGCCAACTTCTAAACTCCGGGATACCTTAAGAATTTCGGAACAGAAAAACTCAAGTATATACCTATATTTTTGGCCCGACCCGTGGATTGATCCCGGGACCTCTGGCACAGCCGTCGCTTTAAAGTGCGACACTCTTACCGCTGCGCCACCGAGGCAGTTGTTATTACAAGTTATTACAACACGAGTTCCCGCTATCGCTTCTCTCACTCACCATGACTCTAGTCTCCACTCATCTGTGGAACAAACATTTGCGTATTTTTGGGGGCGCCACCGACGGGGGAACTTTATGATGCAACGAAATCCAATTGGACACTGACGGAGGTACGGACAATGGCACGTTAAGGTAAACACTGTCATATCTTATGCAGTTGTAGTAGGGGTGTGTTTTCAACAAAAAAGTATGAAACCTGATGTGCTGCTGTACACAAATATTGAACTCCACGTTCTAATTCTATGAACCCTCAGCTTTTGAAATAAGGGTCAAAATTAACTCTCGAATTGCGCCTGATTTTACTAAAGTGCGGGCTTATGTTTATTTTCAGCTCTAAAGAACTGGGGTATTGTGATGTTAAGGTTTTATGATTTAAGGAGTTAAGCTTCGTTTAAAGCGCTAGTGGGGTTATTTAGCTGGAGACGTTTTGTTTGCGATTGTTAAGTTGCAATCTAAACATTAACATGAATCGCTTATTTAATTTTTATTGCATTAATATTCAAGATAGAGTCTTGAAATCTTTATATTTGTTTATATTTATTTTACAGGGCATATGCATTTTATAGACTTGCAGAGTAACAATAGACAAGTCTTACTTTCTCTATGAACTTGAGTTCTATCTTGGTAAATTTCAGTTCCGAAAAAAACCGGCTAAGTGCGAGTCGGACTCGCCCACTGAGAGTTCCGTGCCAACTTTAACTGAATTAGGGATCCACTTACTTCCACTAAGCTAAAATACCACAATATTTTATTGACAGCAAATATAACTATGTCTTTTATAGTGTTTGTATGAAAATAAAGTTATGTTTGCGGTTGTTGAAAATATGCTATATCTCAAAAACTACTGTTTCTATCCCGTCCAAACCGATTTTTGTTGAAAGATTTGTTAAGGTCTATATATATATATTTTTTTCAAAATTTACGCTTACTTAGTTTAGAAGTTTAAAGGGGGGGACGCTAATTTTAACACTTTGGAAGCGTATATCACGCAAACGTAAGACTTTTAGAGGAAATGGTCCTAACATTAGACACCACACGAATAGGTTTGACTAAAAATTTTTTTGGTTTTGTTTCATGTATGGGAGCCACCCCTTAAATATCATTATTTTTTGTTTAACAATCGTAATGTGGTTATCAGGGTACATCTTCGTACTAAATTTCAACAGTGTGATGCTTGTAGTTACACAATAAAATGGCTGTGATATACGGACGAAATTATAAGGGTTCCGTAGCCGAATGGCAAAAAACGGAAAAAACAAAAGAATAATGTGAACCCCACAATATTTTAACGCTTTTTTTCCGTGTAAAAAAAAGGATCAATGTTTTTAATCTGTGCGTGTATGTATCCATTCTTATATCGTTTCTTGTGGGTGTCTAAGCGGCTTAATAATGCGCTCGCTCGTCTCGAAAGATAAGCGTTTGTTGACTATTCTAATGGTCGCGGCTCAAGCCAGCCGCGTGGAAACAGCGAAAGATTTTGGGGAAGAAAAATTGCTTTTCTTTTTTTGGTGTGATGTGTAAACTTGTGCGAAGGAAGAATAACCTACATAACCGAATGGTTACTGTAAAAGCTAGATAGATATAGGTGCGAAGGTAAAGCTGACACTGCTTGCCTACATGCTGTCTTGAATATTCACTTGGAATTCAAGTTAATACATCATTATTTTTCACTGTCGCAGATTAAGGAGAGAATAATACGCCAGAGCACACTTGTGGTAATATTGTCGTTTCTAATAACGCCACGACCGTGAGGTTACAAACTAAATCTACCAAAGTCAAAATTTCCAAATATTCGCAGCTGAGTCAAACAATAATAGTTCCGAACCCACCATTGTTTGCTTTCTAACTTTAATACAGTTATTTGGTGTTTTTGTTAGGAATCAAAACAGCGAGCCATGCCACTTATCCTCTTTATTACTGCCCGCCCATTTGGCCGCTAATGTCCGAATAAAGGCGTTATTATACAAAGTTCAGCGCCTAATAATGGGTGAGTGTGAATTAACCGAAGCAATCGTGTGCTCACGCTTGGCCCAGTTCTGAGGTGCCACCGACTGAAATTAGGAATAGAAATGTTTATTTATCTGATAAAAATGTGAAGAGGTGAAGAATGTAATAGTAAACGTCAAACAAAATAACGTTTAGCGATCAGATAAATTTCCGATTTCATAAACAATGCGGTCACGACAAGATCATGACCCTATGCATATTGCGACATTTGCCAGCGGTGCAGTCGCCAAAAGACAACCTTTACTCACTTGCGCTAGTTTTAGCATGGATGCAGTCGCGATGCAGAAGCTGACATAGACTACTGCTGACATATTGACAAATTATGTACTGTAAATTGGTGACTGTATCTATACTAACGCGCGTTAGCATCGATGCAGTCGCGCTTCTGTATCGATGCTAACGCGCGACTTTATCGATGAAAAAATTAAATCTGTTCTTTGCGTGAGTCGCAGTGCTGTCGCGCTTTTTCAACCGCAGTATTGATGCTTAAATTCGCAGTGCATAAGGGCTCATAGATTGCACATACATTGCTCCGATCCCAAGTTAAGTAACTAAAGCACTTGTGTTATGGAAATTGGAAACAACGGTGGTACCACAACACCCAGACCCTAGACAATATAGAAAATATCGTTTTCTACATTGACCCGACCGGGAATCGAACTCGGAATCTCACGAGATGGCGTGACGCTTGAAACCAGCGTGCTAGCCACTCGACCACGGAGGTCGTCAAATGGTCGACATGGGGTCTATGACCCATCTATGAGTTGTAATTTTCTTAGCTGCTTTCCTTTGACGTTTTTATATATCGAACTCAGTTAGTTTGCGTTAAGCAGAAACGTAATATTTTAGTTTGAGTCCGTGATATTTGAGAATCGAACCCTGTGTGCTGGTAGATGAATGACCGTAGCGTGAGCGCTGGCCGTTAGAAAAATGTTACAATTTTTTAACAAATCGCATAAGAACGCAGAGCGGGCGGGAGTAAATAATATGTTGTTCCTTTTTAGTTCCCCTAAAATACTGAGCGCACACCTTCGTGTTCTTTTTCCAGATTGGTAACAAAATAGTACAGATATCGATTTGATGTTAGGTCACAGTTCGGTAAGAAATAAGTGCTACAAAAACAACCTAAACTTAAATTGATTTAGAATGTATTTAACACCTACAGTGTCATATTTTACAACTTGAAAAATGAGATCAGACACCAAAAATTGCGCACGGGCGGGACTCTAACCTGCAACTTCTGCCTAACTGGCACAAACGCTGTTCCAATTGAGCAACCGTGTTGTATATTTGTAATTTTTGGGGTCTAATTTCATCTTTAAGAAACTAAACATTATAAAAACTAAAGTTTTCACTTTATGTAAGATAGAAAATATCGTTTTGAGCTATAGTTCCTTTCCAACGTTTTAATTTTTCACTCTTAACATTCTGTAAAACCAAAAAAATTAAAACGTTTTGCGATTTGAATAATGTAGTAGTATTAGTAAGGAAAGGCAGCTTGTAACCTCCCATTGCTGGGCAAAGCCCTTACCTCAACTATGAGGTAGTTCGAGCCATACTCTACCACGCGGCCTCAGTGCGGATTGTTGGAGGGGTGTTTGGCAAGGCAAGCGACTAACCCTGCTGTCAGATGTTATCAAGCCGCCCATAGAGCCTTTGACTAGGTTTAACGACTAATATCAACCGATATTAGCCGGGACCAACGGCTTAACGTGCCTTCGGAAGCACGGAGATTCTCGTGATGTAAGTTACTTATACGAGTATGATCGGAATGGTCACCCATCCAAACACAACCGCACCGTAGATTGCTTCATTTCGGTATCACTACCAAATCTCTGCTACCACTGCGCTACGAGCACATGAATAATGTAATGTACCCAAATTCCTTAAATTCAAAGAAGGGGATTTTTTCTTTCAGCAATCTTACTCTTTTTTATGTAAATAATTGCTTTGGTATACTTATTTCACCATCTTCCGTGGATTCACTTTATTAACTTGCTAATAAGCAACACAAGGATCAATCTGAGCGCCGAACAAATCCACCATCAAATCGTATTTCCTCCAGTCACCGGCGAAATAATGGGAAAAATAAACAATAGATTGATGAACACATCCAGGCAACCCTTGTCACGATGACGGAGGCAAAGCGGGCTTATTGCGTGAGGTGATCGCGGCTAGATGGCGATTGATAAAATAAAAAATAAATCGACTTCAAAAAACTGACGAAAAGACTTAAAAAAACGCATTCATCTACTATTTAGGAGAAACAAATTATTTTGGCTTATTTTAAGCTTTTTTAACAGTTTTTAAAAGTCGTACTCGATCGATTCTGATACATCTCGCTTTTTTCGTTTTTGAGAAATCCATGAACAAACTTACAATTATACAAACAAACATACACTTACAAAATTTTGCACACGTGTTTGAAAGCCTTAATATATCAATCATATCACATTTTATTGATAACCTCCTTTTTTGAAGTCGGTAAAAAAAACAAATTGCACTAAAACCTCTTTAAAGTAAATTAATCTATTTTAGGCGATCAATTTGTATTTCGACTCGGGGCTCTGATAGATAATGCTTCAGATAGTCAAAGTGATGGCACTAGGCCTTTTAAGTAACCAGTCATCATTTCATTGACATTTTTAATAAAAATGAATCGAACCAGCAATGTAATGCAAACAAATGTGAGCAAAGTATTTTAGAGCACCATTATCAGGTCATGGTTTATAATTATAATAAAATTTAAAGTAAACCTTAGAGTTAAAAAAATACACGATATGAATTGCAAAATGGAAGGTGTAGTTGCCATCTCACCACGTAATAGCCCCCCGGACCAGGTGCGTTTGAGTCCCATGACGTCACTATTTACTCGATCCTAAGGAATAATAGAGAAAGAGACCCCATGCAGCTATTTCAGGGTTGGAAGAAATCCTAATTTGCGGCGGAAACCCACTGACCGGTGTGATAGGGTTATTTTATAATCTAATTTTCGGTGAGTTGTTTACGGGTTTTCTACTAAACAGGTAGGAATTTTACCCATGTGTAATTGTGTGTAAATACCCTATTTTGTTTCTGACGGTAACAAAAATAACTATGTGTTTAGGCCACGTCTATATAGGATATAATTGGGTGCAGTAAAACAATACCGGAACATAGTAAGTATATTGAAGGATGCTCCAACTCCATCCAGACCTATAAGTATAAAACGACGGTCTTCTTTCATAAGTTGTTACTTTATGTTCATTTACGAGTATGACAAGGCATTTTTAAATAACAATTATGAAATCATTTATTGCAGACATAAAAATCCATATGAAGCATACAATTAAATACAAAAATACAATTAAATGAAATTTCACCTAGAAAGTATCCTAACGTCGTCACCACGCTGCAGTATCGCGGCAAATGCATAAGTTTGCGAAATGCGTCATTATATTGCACTCTTATGCAATGCTTATAAGTAATATGCGACTTTTCAGGTTTTTTTTTTCTTTCAAAATTGGCACGTGTAGAGACCCTCGATATGTCCTTAACAACAACGTCCGAACACATTTGGCAGCTCGGCTAAATCACCGTGCGAGCATTGCCCCGAACCGCGAGTGCCCGTCTCTCTCGCTCCATGTCCCTATCGTCTTTCAGAGGTTGCCACTTGATTCATGGTCTAGGTATGTAAACTGCTGCACTACAACTGGGACATTCCTCGGACCCTTCCTAGCCTGGAACATCATCATCTCAGTCTTTTTAACGTTAAAAGTCCACGAGCTCTTTACCCTTGATTGCATGATAACCTCATTAATTTTGGATACTTCTCTAAACAATCCCCTGCATACCAAGTGTTGTACTCCAGAAATTCCAAAGGTTACCTCATAGCCAAACTGATCCAGATATAACCAGCCAATTTCCCTGCGCTAGGTGTTTATAGTGAAAACATTTGGCGGAGCGAGTCCGCCAATTCGCTTTGTCGCAAGAGCTCCGTCAATATTGGCGCTCGTTCGTGAGCAGACCAAGGGTTAAGATGTTAGCGGTGAGAAGTTTGGCCTTGTAAAATTTGGCATTGTTAATAAAAAGACCAAGAAAGGACGCTTTAGGTCTCAATTTCTGATATTTTAAACCTATAACGTCGCAAATCTATTGGTGTTGTACTCATTATAAACTCTTCATGCTCTGTTCTACCTTCGATGGTACGGGTTTAAGTGCGAGTTGGACACGCACACTAAGAGTTCCGTGCCAACTTCAACTGAATTAGAGATCTAATTACTTTCATTTAGCCAAAATACCACAATAAGTGACAGCAAATATAACTTTGTTGTTCATTGTATTTGTAAATGAAGTTATTGAAAATGGGCTCTATATCATAAACTGCTAGTTCGATCTCGTTCAAACCAATTTTCGTTAAAAGTCTTTGTCAAGATCTACATAATGCTTTTTTTTTCAAAATTGACACTATTTTTTTTTTTTAGGTTTTAGTTTTATGTATGGTATTCTTTTGTTATGATCATATCATAATTTTTATTTTTTTGTATGAGAATCGTAAAGCGACTTACCTACCTATCTACTCAGATTTATCTGTGCTATACTAATATATTCAGAATAAAGTGGCTGTGACATTCGGACGGACAGACAGACAGACAGACTTTACGAAACTATAAGGGTTCCGTTTTTCGCTATTCGGCTACGGAACGCTAAATTTAATAATATGCTTTAGGCACCTACTACACGGTGATGCAAGCGTTGAAAAATGACTGAGGAAATCCGAACATTATTTTATAACTATCAGTTAGTAAAAATCCATTCCTAAGGACGATTTAGTTGTCCGTTAGACCTAGGAATCTGAGCCTGACAACATAACCTAAAACTAATATGGGTGCCTAATTAAATCTGCTTTACAACTCCAACCATGCATCACAATGACTAGCTTACACCATAATCTCAGATGCCTACTTAGTTGATGCTTACCTTCTTCCACACGCAATTCAGCTACAGTATCAGATTTTATCATCTTGCGCCACACCATTACAGCCCGCTAACTGCAGTACCATGGCTCTTAACAGACACACTAGCGAACCTCCTCAGTCGGAATTGCCCAAGTTTTTATACAGCTGCGGACGAGTTAAAGTGTTCCATCAGGAATTTGTAAGAAAAGTACATCGCCCAATGTCTGGACGGTATGCGGGCGGAGTTGGACGTATTTTTGTAGTACTTTATCCAGTTAAATTGTTTACTTATTTTGAATTCTATAGCACAGCGTAGAATGCCTTCCAAACGAATTCATTTGCAATGTAATCTGTAGAAATTATCATACATTATACATTGCTGATGTGAGATGGTGCGTATTGCGATGGAGCTTTGTGATTTGCGACTTTTAACATCGATGCAGTCGCGCGTTTTGAAAACGCGCTTCAGCATCGTGACTCACGCAATGAACAGATGGAGATTCAATTTAGCATCCATGCAGTCGCGCATTAGGATTTATGCAGAAGCTCGACTGCATCGATGCATAATTTGTCAATTTCCAGCTTCTGCATCGCGACTGCATTGATGTTAAAAGTAGCGCAGTGTGTAAAGGTTGACATTTTGCGACTGCATCGATACTGCATCACGACTGCATCGCTGCTAAAAGTTGCAGTCTGTAAGTGATCTTAAGCAGCTTTGCTTTACTGTAAAGTAAGCAATTCCTAGCAAGTCGTTCAAAACTTTTAGACTGAGTGGGAATTGAACTGCCTGGAAATCAAACGGATTAAGTTGGATCGCAATATGCCCCAGGACGAGTTATGGATTTCTTTTGAATCGTAATCAGTTGGTTCTTGTAGCCTTTCTGTTTTGACTTAGCTAGGTTATTGAATCAAAGAGAATCTTTTTAACTTGTCGTATTAAATCTTCTTTTATTTGTGAACCACACAATCATAATTAGCATTGTTTTATATGAACCTGGAAACAGAAGGCTGCGGAAAATCTACGGTAAAATAAGAAAAAAAAATCTCAAAAGCTTTTTCCCCACGTAAGTTTACCTTTATAACAGCGATATCATTTCGTATGATAATAATATATACTTACCTGTGGAAATAATTTGAAGACGTTATCATACTTTCGACTCTTGCGAGACCTTTTCTGATGGGTATTGTTTTTTCTTCAAGGATATCTGTTTTTTTCATCGTAGGTAACAATACTTAGACGCAGCGTAAAAATTAAAATTAAATAAGCCTTTTAATAAAATAGGTTGTGCGACGTCTTGAACAGCTTGGCAAGAGATTGGGGCTGCTGTCAGGGACCAATGGAAGATGTTAGGAGAGACCGTTTTCTAGTAGTAGGATAATAGAGACAGGTTAACATCACCTCCTTAATGAAAAAGCCTTATCATTAGGGATGACAGAAATACGTGCTAAGTAAGTCTAATACATTGGCTAGGCTGCTAAACTAAGTTCTCAGTATAAAAGTATTAGCAGACCTTGCGATATTTGTTACTCTGGAGACGTGACGAGTTTGACAAAGTAAAAATCATGAAAATCGGTGAACCCGCTCATTTTTTTTCTTTCATAAGAACCTTCTCCTGTCAGTAACAAATACAAAAAAAATAAATAACGAAATCGGTCTAGTCATATACACGTGATGACGTGACCGAGGGATATAGGATTTATTTTTATATAAACAGGGCGGCCCGATAAGTGACGTTTTTTTTTGGAAAACTTACATCAATAGTCATCTAAATATACCCTATGAATGAAGGCCGAATTTTCTTAGATTTTTGTCCTGTATACTTGACATCGAGTCATACAAAACTTGGTAACGAAATGGCTCGACGATTCAAAGTAGCACTTATAAATTGGCACCAAGGCTTCGTCTGCGTGCAAATGAATAAGTAAACGAGAAGAGATGCATGCGATCCCTATAGGCCTATAAATTGTCGGAAGGAAAAGACTCTTTTACGGTCCAATGTGCGTGAGTATTGGAAAGTATTAATTTACTATTTGTCTACAATAAATAGAGCTAGCTTTTAGTAGCGTTTTTGTCATCATTTCATTATATTTTTGCTCTATCAAAACAACATTATACTGGTGAAAGCTTGACCCTACTTGCAGTGCACGATCCGAGGTTCGTAGTCGTATTTTCACAAAATTTCGATCTAAAACCGTAATTACTTCCAATTCCACATTCCTACCGTTTCCCACAATCCATCCCAGCGTCCAGCTGTTTGTTTTTCCCTACAAATCAACTGGGCTAATCGATCGCCATACATCGGGTCTATAACTCAATTAGCTCAGCCATGGCGAATTAATCTGCTAACAAAGACGAATGGTGGCGTGTCGACGGCGTTTGCGGAAGAGATTAAAATGCTTCTGTGTGACTTAAAAAAATGAAAGGTCATCCTTTCATACGTACTTAAGCCAACTCTGCTTAACTCATAATTTCTTTACCCAAAGGTTGTCTGGAAGAGATCGCTTATAGCGATAAGACCGCCTAAATTGTACATTTCCCTAAAACGAATTTGTAAATCAATTT
Organism: Pyrausta purpuralis; assembly: GCA_963924145.1. NCBI lineage: Eukaryota > Metazoa > Arthropoda > Insecta > Lepidoptera > Crambidae > Pyrausta > Pyrausta purpuralis. The sequence goes on along the minus strand of OZ001661.1, from coordinate 1,124,409 downwards.
ATGTCATGCGCAATAAAGAGTTATCTATCTGTCTATCTTAAGCCGATCAGACATTAAAAATGGAAGATATTCAGAAAATATGTATCTTTATCGTATTAAAATGACATCCAAAAGGACAAGAGAAAATTACACGCAAGTTTTTAAAACATGTATGGCTTTTTGAGGATTTTAGAACACAACACAGCCCATAAAGATTTTATAAATAATGAAATATGGTTTTCCAAAACGGCGACCTTTACATTTTATCAATTCTATACTTGCTTTCAATATTAAAATGTTATTTGAAATTGATTTTATTGAGAAAATAAACAGTTTCCCTGTCACTGTGGTGTAAGCTGACGTAAGTTCTGTCATTTATATTACGCTGACTGCGTCTGATTGATTAAACATACACTGTGTCAATGGCCCTATTGTTTTCAGCAATAATAAACTATACTCCATGACTTATGTATACATCTATCAATAGTGCGATTGACGCCGAATATTAGATACTGGAATGTAATGAAATACCACAAGCTGCCTCCATCTTGCAGGCGAATTGCGTGGAATATACGCGCCGTTTTGGCGTTATAAAGCTTATCAATACACTTATTCGTATAAGTTTTATAATTAGAAGATTATTTTTACTTGATTCTCAAAGATTTTTGAAAGTAAGGTCACTTGTTAGCACCCATGGGCTAACAAGTGAACTTACTTTCAAAAAGATACTGAAAAAAAATTGTCAATGCTTCAAAACACTATTTTAAAACATTGTAAGAAGTTTAATAATAAAGCAAAGGTATTAACTTATATAACACAGAAGGTAATATCGTCCCAAAGTAATTCCAATATACCTATATCTTGAATGAATGCGGTACGAAGAAATATTATCTCCAAAAATGCGCCTCATCCTTTTGAAGATGAACAAAACGCTTACTAATCAAAATTCTAAGCAAATTAAATTGAATTTCTCAAAGACCTACAAAATTGAATCGGACCCCTTTCGAGAAGAATCTGTAAGTCATCAGTATTGGTTGTTTTAGAAAGCTAAGTACTCACTTGTTGTAAATATGAAATCGACTCAAATTTACGTTTTGCAAAAACTGTTTTTTAAGTTTAAAATAAGTAGTTATTTCTGCATTCATCGATGTTGCAAAGTCTGATAAGGAATATTCGTCGAAAAAAATACAAAATGGCTAATTTGAAAACTTCACCTATTTGTAAGCAATCATTTACGTTAATGTCATTTGTAAATCTGTCGTTTTATACTGATTCGGTCTGATAAGGCTTATTTTATGACGACCCGTCTGGTGTAGTGGTCGAGAAATCGCCTACTACGCAGCGGGTTGCGGGTTCGATCCCCGCACAATACAAACATTTGTGTGCATGAACATGTCTGTTTGTATTGGTCTGGGTGTTTTCTATGTGTATCGTATAGTATTATATCCGTTGTCTGGCACCCATAACACAAGCTTTGAGTAGCTTACTTTGGGGCTAGATGGCGATGTGTGGGAATGTTCAAAGGATATTTATTTATTTATCTGACCTTGGAAAAATCGGATATAAAAAGCTGTGTTATAGTTTAGAATCAATGTTTTTTTTTGTATTCTTTTTTGAAAAAAGAAGTAAGGCTTAAAACACAGACTCACTACCCTTCTCATTGATTCAGAACCAGATTGGTACTTATTGAATAAAAGTATCAATGAATAACCAGCCTTATTTACGGAAAATTTCCTCCAAATATTTTTTCCAAATAGTAATTGGTGAATTCGGGAATGCGATTACTTTGGCTTGGCCAAAAAAACCTTGGTCTTGACGAAGATAAATGCGTAGGGGTGATGTGAGGCCAAGCTATACCAGTCATGTGCGATGTTTAAGTAATCCATTGAAATGAGGTCTCTATGTGCTATGTGATTTGGAAAAGGAAAAAGTATTGTTTTGTGTGCCGTCTAAATTTTAAGCTTGTTTGTTTTCCTAAAATTCATGTGATGTCGTGACCTTATTTAGTTTTTGGGCTAAAAACTCAAAAACATTTTTTGACATTTACATAAATGATTGCTAACAAATAGGTGACGTTTTCAGTTTAGGTGTATTGTATTTTATTCAAAAAATATTCATGAAATAAAACTCATTTTAACCTACCGTTACTCAATAATATTAATTAACGTTCCTATCAACGCAGTAGGAGCTTCAGAAATAAGTATCGACAAATATTCCTATATTTACAGATAAGGATATCTGACGTTGGATAAAAATCAGGCCTTAGTGCTGATCAGTGGCGGCTGGTGGGTTATCGAATTGGTAGTGCACTTTACGAAAATCGAAACAAAAACTAAAAACAATTACGGTAATATAAATAAACAATAATTAATGCGTCACACATAGAGCGAAACATGTCATGATGTCAATCATGGCTGCCGTCGTCGATTCGCGCCCATGCCGGCCGGCCACTTCGTCAAACATCGGGTGCTCTCGGAAATCTTCGGTTCGCCCGTGCGGCGCTCGAGAACCCGCTCATTACTCTGTACATTTCTATGAACTATTTTTTGTTTCACGCGTCAGGCGTATTAACTCGTATCTCCTACAAGTCATATTAACAGACCTCGTGCACTCGCCGAAGCGCACGAGAATTTGTTTTTACAGGAAAATAAGTCTTAACAGTTTAGTAAAGCGCTCAAACTGATTCACCATAATTGGAGATTTAATCTTTTATACGTTTTTGTATCTTTAAAAATAACTATTAAAATGGTTATTTAAAAATAAAGATGAAGTACTTAATATTTTGTAATTTTTAAAGCTTTTGAATTGGTGGTTCAGCGCACGAGCGCACTTAAGGTACAGCCGCCACTGGTGCTGATACTTGCCATAACAAGGTTGATACATTTAAGATGCTTAGCTGTATTTCATTTCAAAGCATATTACTAAAAACTGTAAACGGTTGATTTTAAAAAGAGATTTCTTCGAAAGATTATTTAAAATACCGAACTACCCCTGTAGTTTCTGTCATCTTGCTTCAAAACTCATCTAATATTTTGAATCATGAAATTTAACTTGTTCCAATGTAGACACATTAAACAGCACGGCAAGGTAAACACTGTGGTATCTTATGCAGTTGTAATAAGGACTACATTGCAACAAAAGTGGGTAACCTGATGTACATAAAACAGCACGGCAAGGTAAACACTGTGGTATCTTATGCAGTTATAATAGGGTTCGTTTTCAACATAATTGTATAACCTGATTTGTTCGCGGCTGTACTTACACAGAACATTCCATAGTACGTGTACCTTAACTTGCTCCTTACTCCCCTCAAAAAGCCAAACGCGACCGTCAATCGCTATCCGGCTAATCGCCCTCAAGCGGGCATCGTTAACTGGAGATGGCAATGCCGATCGGCTTTCGCGGGTTTTTCCGATCTAATCCAAATACGGGCTGACGGTGAGATGCTTTGATAATGTTGGAGTTTCATGGTTTAAGATATTCTTAATCGCCTTACGACAATCTTGATAACTCTGTGTAATAAATAAACAAGCAGACATATTGAGTAAATTCTAGTCTAGATTATAAGATAAATTAGTAATCAATCTCAAGATACAGTAAGCTTTTTCTTCGTGGATAGAAACGTCTATATACTGTCAGTAACAAATACAAAAAAAATAAATAACGAAATCGGTCTAGTCATATACACGTGATGACGTGACCGAGGGATATAGGATTTATTTTTATATAAACAGGGCGGCCCGATAAGTGACGTTTTTTTTTGGAAAACTTACATCAATAGTCATCTAAATATACCCTATGAATGAAGGCCGAATTTTCTTAGATTTTTGTCCTGTATACTTGACATCGAGTCATACAAAACTTGGTAACGAAATGGCTCGACGATTCAAAGTAGCACTTATAAATTGGCACCAAGGCTTCGTCTGCGTGCAAATGAATAAGTAAACGAGAAGAGATGCATGCGATCCCTATAGGCCTATAAATTGTCGGAAGGAAAAGACTCTTTTACGGTCCAATGTGCGTGAGTATTGGAAAGTATTAATTTACTATTTGTCTACAATAAATAGAGCTAGCTTTTAGTAGCGTTTTTGTCATCATTTCATTATATTTTTGCTCTATCAAAACAACATTATACTGGTGAAAGCTTGACCCTACTTGCAGTGCACGATCCGAGGTTCGTAGTCGTATTTTCACAAAATTTCGATCTAAAACCGTAATTACTTCCAATTCCACATTCCTACCGTTTCCCACAATCCATCCCAGCGTCCAGCTGTTTGTTTTTCCCTACAAATCAACTGGGCTAATCGATCGCCATACATCGGGTCTATAACTCAATTAGCTCAGCCATGGCGAATTAATCTGCTAACAAAGACGAATGGTGGCGTGTCGACGGCGTTTGCGGAAGAGATTAAAATGCTTCTGTGTGACTTAAAAAAATGAAAGGTCATCCTTTCATACGTACTTAAGCCAACTCTGCTTAACTCATAATTTCTTTACCCAAAGGTTGTCTGGAAGAGATCGCTTATAGCGATAAGACCGCCTAAATTGTACATTTCCCTAAAACGAATTTGTAAATCAATTTATGTCATGCGCAATAAAGAGTTATCTATCTGCCTATCTTAAGCCGATCAGACATTAAAAATGGAAGATATTCAGAAAATATGTATCTTTATCGTATTAAAATGACATCCAAAAGGACAAGAGAAAATTACACGCAAGTTTTTAAAACATGTATGGCTTTTTGAGGATTTTAGAACACAACACAGCCCATAAAGATTTTATAAATAATGAAATATGGTTTTCCAAAACGGCGACCTTTACATTTTATCAATTCTATACTTGCTTTCAATATTAAAATGTTATTTGAAATTGATTTTATTGAGAAAATAAACAGTTTCCCTGTCACTGTGGTGTAAGCTGACGTAAGTTCTGTCATTTATATTACGCTGACTGCGTCTGATTGATTAAACATACACTGTGTCAATGGCCCTATTGTTTTCAGCAATAATAAACTATACTCCATGACTTATGTATACATCTATCAATAGTGCGATTGACGCCGAATATTAGATACTGGAATGTAATGAAATACCACAAGCTGCCTCCATCTTGCAGGCGAATTGCGTGGAATATACGCGCCGTTTTGGCGTTATAAAGCTTATCAATACACTTATTCGTATAAGTTTTATAATTAGAAGATTATTTTTACTTGATTCTCAAAGATTTTTGAAAGTAAGGTCACTTGTTAGCACCCATGGGCTAACAAGTGAACTTACTTTCAAAAAGATACTGAAAAAAAATTGTCAATGCTTCAAAACACTATTTTAAAACATTGTAAGAAGTTTAATAATAAAGCAAAGGTATTAACTTATATAACACAGAAGGTAATATCGTCCCAAAGTAATTCCAATATACCTATATCTTGAATGAATGCGGTACGAAGAAATATTATCTCCAAAAATGCGCCTCATCCTTTTGAAGATGAACAAAACGCTTACTAATCAAAATTCTAAGCAAATTAAATTGAATTTCTCAAAGACCTACAAAATTGAATCGGACCCCTTTCGAGAAGAATCTGTAAGTCATCAGTATTGGTTGTTTTAGAAAGCTAAGTACTCACTTGTTGTAAATATGAAATCGACTCAAATTTACGTTTTGCAAAAACTGTTTTTTAAGTTTAAAATAAGTAGTTATTTCTGCATTCATCGATGTTGCAAAGTCTGATAAGGAATATTCGTCGAAAAAAATACAAAATGGCTAATTTGAAAACTTCACCTATTTGTAAGCAATCATTTACGTTAATGTCATTTGTAAATCTGTCGTTTTATACTGATTCGGTCTGATAAGGCTTATTTTATGACGACCCGTCTGGTGTAGTGGTCGAGAAATCGCCTACTACGCAGCGGGTTGCGGGTTCGATCCCCGCACAATACAAACATTTGTGTGCATGAACATGTCTGTTTGTATTGGTCTGGGTGTTTTCTATGTGTATCGTATAGTATTATATCCGTTGTCTGGCACCCATAACACAAGCTTTGAGTAGCTTACTTTGGGGCTAGATGGCGATGTGTGGGAATGTTCAAAGGATATTTATTTATTTATCTGACCTTGGAAAAATCGGATATAAAAAGCTGTGTTATAGTTTAGAATCAATGTTTTTTTTGTATTCTTTTTTGAAAAAAGAAGTAAGGCTTAAAACACAGACTCACTACCCTTCTCATTGATTCAGTACCAGATTGGTACTTATTGAATAAAAGTATCAATGAATAACCAGCCTTATTTACGGAAAATTTCCTCCAAATATTTTTTCCAAATAGTAATTGGTGAATTCGGGAATGCGATTACTTTGACTTGGCCAAAAAAACCTTGGTCTTGACGAAGATAAATGCGTAGGGGTGATGTGAGGCCAAGCTATACCAGTCATGTGCGATGTTTAAGTAATCCATTGAAATGAGGTCTCTATGTGCTATGTGATTTGGAAAAGGAAAAAGTATTGTTTTGTGTGCCGTCTAAATTTTAAGCTTGTTTGTTTTCCTAAAATTCATGTGATGTCGTGACCTTATTTAGTTTTTGGGCTAAAAACTCAAAAACATTTTTTGACATTTACATAAATGATTGCTAACAAATAGGTGACGTTTTCAGTTTAGGTGTATTGTATTTTATTCAAAAAATATTCATGAAATAAAACTCATTTTAACCTACCGTTACTCAATAATATTAATTAACGTTCCTATCAACGCAGTAGGAGCTTCAGAAATAAGTATCGACAAATATTCCTATATTTACAGATAAGGATATCTGACGTTGGATAAAAATCAGGCCTTAGTGCTGATCAGTGGCGGCTGGTGGGTTATCGAATTGGTAGTGCACTTTACGAAAATCGAAACAAAAACTAAAAACAATTACGGTAATATAAATAAACAATAATTAATGCGTCACACATAGAGCGAAACATGTCATGATGTCAATCATGGCTGCCGTCGTCGATTCGCGCCCATGCCGGCCGGCCACTTCGTCAAACATCGGGTGCTCTCGGCAATCTTCGGTTCGCCCGTGCGGCGCTCGAGAACCCGCTCATTACTCTGTACATTTCTATGAACTATTTTTTGTTTCACGCGTCAGGCGTATTAACTCGTATCTCCTACAAGTCATATTAACAGACCTCGTGCACTCGCCGAAGCGCACGAGAATTTGTTTTTACAGGAAAATAAGTCTTAACAGTTTAGTAAAGCGCTCAAACTGATTCACCATAATTGGAGATTTAATCTTTTATACGTTTTTGTATCTTTAAAAATAACTATTAAAATGGTTATTTAAAAATAAAGATGAAGTACTTAATATTTTGTAATTTTTAAAGCTTTTGAATTGGTGGTTCAGCGCACGAGCGCACTTAAGGTACAGCCGCCACTGGTGCTGATACTTGCCATAACAAGGTTGATACATTTAAGATGCTTAGCTGTATTTCATTTCAAAGCATATTACTAAAAACTGTAAACGGTTGATTTTAAAAAGAGATTTCTTCGAAAGATTATTTAAAATACCGAACTACCCCTGTAGTTTCTGTCATCTTGCTTCAAAACTCATCTAATATTTTGAATCATGAAATTTAACTTGTTCCAATGTAGACACATTAAACAGCACGGCAAGGTAAACACTGTGGTATCTTATGCAGTTGTAATAAGGACTACATTGCAACAAAAGTGGGTAACCTGATGTACATAAAACAGCACGGCAAGGTAAACACTGTGGTATCTTATGCAGTTATAATAGGGTTCGTTTTCAACATAATTGTATAACCTGATTTGTTCGCGGCTGTACTTACACAGAACATTCCATAGTACGTGTACCTTAACTTGCTCCTTACTCCCCTCAAAAAGCCAAACGCGACCGTCAATCGCTATCCGGCTAATCGCCCTCAAGCGGGCATCGTTAACTGGAGATGGCAATGCCGATCGGCTTTCGCGGGTTTTTCCGATCTAATCCAAATACGGGCTGACGGTGAGATGCTTTGATAATGTTGGAGTTTCATGGTTTAAGATATTCTTAATCGCCTTACGACAATCTTGATAACTCTGTGTAATAAATAAACAAGCAGACATATTGAGTAAATTCTAGTCTAGATTATAAGATAAATTAGTAATCAATCTCAAGATACAGTAAGCTTTTTCTTCGTGGATAGAAACGTCTATTAATATTAATGAGTGATGGTAGTTCTATTTTTCATAATTACGTAATGACAAATAACACCAGTCTTGCCTGTGACCACGGATGTTGTAAAGCATTTAAAAAGACAGGAATATAGTTTTAACAAAATGTTCGCGAAATAAATACGTAAAGTCCTTCATTTCAACAAATTAGTAAATTAAGGTTGGGCCTCGGAGGTGTCAAAATCTCTATGTCAAAAGGACTTTTGACTCAAAATCTTTACTAACTGTACACATTAGTCAAAATATGGCTTGGCTGTTATTTCTTTTCATTTTTTTGTAATACAATTATTTTCGTAAATCTAGTAACAAAATGAACAAACGAAATTATTTTGAGAAAGAAAGAACGAATTTGATATAGGTTTGTGGGTAAAAAAGGGGCGTGTAGGTTTAGAAGCTTGACTCTACATGCAATTGCATAACTTTTAGACAGCGAAAGTCATAAAATCTCAGCTTTTGGAAATATTTCACTTAATTTTTTTTTGGTGGGATTGCTAATAGTCTGTTAAAACTAACACATCTGCATGCAGGTTCAATGCATTTATTTTTGTTTACGTCAATATAATATTCATATCATAATGTTTATTTTTATTTTATTTCAGGGTAGTAGCTAGTTAGCTAATGAGCCTTTAGTAAGTTAATGAGGCAATGTTTATATTCAGAAGGCATGTGTTTATTTTGACCTATTACTTGCAAAGAAATTATCATTATCATCATATTCGCTTGCCTCCTAGTCAACTGTGGCTAGCATACTATTCATTTCTTATTCATTACTTCTTCTCTGTGAAGAACAAACATAGCACAGTACGCAATACACACACGCTTTTAAATAGTCTCTCTGATAACATTTTAATTTTGATAATATTGCGTTTTGAACAAAGCTTTTTGAGTGCTAATAAATATTAATTATCAACCCAACTTCAAAAAAAGCAAGTAAAATTAACTTTGAAAATAGTTATAACCGTCTTTTGAAACAAAATGCACTTAAAAGTCCGAAGGATCCATTTTAGGTGACCAATTTCTTTTAGGAGTCAGTGCCATCACTTTGGTCATCTCAAGCACAGACTCGAATATTTTTGCCTGAAATGAATCCTTTTCTTTAAAGGGTCATGAGTTTATATAAGACTTTTAAGTTCATTTTGGTTCTGAAGTTGGCTAAAAAAACACTTTTTTAAGGTAAATTTTGTTCTAACAAAGTCTACTCGTATCTTCATGTTCAAAGCTAAACAAGGTAACAACACTACTAACTGCATAAACCATACTATTTAGCTTCATTTAAATGTGTAGGTAAACGCATACATCTTAGTAGACAGAGCTATTTATTTACTTTGCGGTCGATCGATCTTAATCTTGGGGCAGTGAGGTACGGGGTAAAGGCGAGTTCACACACTAGCGAGTATTAGATTAAATAAATATTTTGCTTTTAAATAGAAAAAGATCCAAGACTGACAAAAGCCAAGCTCTTTTTGATGATGACGCTTTAAACAAAAGATGGACAACTGTATTTCAAGCAAATAATAATAATAATCATTTATTTATTTCAGGCAGATAATTTGTCTGAAATAAATAATGGCGTAATTATTACACCCACAAAGTTACATATAACTGTTCTAAAATTAATCAATTAAATTAAAAAGAATGGCATGCCACTATTTTGATTTTAATTAAATTTAAATACAAATGCCACTATTATTTATTTAATTTTGCCAATTAATAATAATTAATTGGCAAAATTAAATAAATAATATTAATGTATGACGGATTCTTCCACTGTTCTCAAATTCATTTCAAATATTTGTATTTATTAAATAACATTTAATTATTGACTGTCTTTACATAAAAACCTATTAAATGTATGTATATAGGTATATTGATACTCTACGTATACAAAACAGTAAATAACGTGTTGTTTCTTTCAATTAATTGATAAGCAAACAAACATGTAGGTACTACATACTATATTTAGGAAACCTCTAAGCGAAGCTTTTTATTTGACCTTAATACAACTCAAACTATAAGATAATTTGCGAAAACTATTTCTATTCGTGTTCCTAACCAATAATAGAGAAAAACATCCTGAAGCGCGCCTCAACAGTGTGACATCAGTGTTTGTGCAGCAAACTGCATCTGAATGCAAGTATGCAATCGTATGTAGATTGCGCTGTTAGTACCGATGTTACCTGAGAACGGAATACTCACGACCAAGATAAGGCGGTGGTAGAGCCAAGTTAGTATGAAAAAAACTCTTTTAAAAGTTTTAAAGTCTCAAAAATAAGTATGTATATGTATAATCAGTATTTAAATATAGTTTAAATACTGATTATACTTATACATACTTATTTTTAATACTAATTATACCTATTTTACTATTAACATCACTCATATTCATTCATCGCTACATTATTAAATAAATATTACGCTGAATAACAAAATAATGTTTGATTATCATTATTTCATTATTATTGTTATTAGAATAGAATTATTACTTTTTCGACACACACATTTAGAAATAAATTACATCACAATAAAAAAACAACAAAAAGCAAATTTATATAAAACAAAAACAAAGCCCCAAGTTGGCCAAAAAGGTCCCCACTTAGGATATTTCGTGACAACAGATGGTAAGCAATGCATGCCACGACACTTTTTTAATATGATTCAAAAGATTAAGAAATCTCAAATCGAACTTGATAATGAGCGATATTTATTACATTGAGAAGCTAGTCGAAACATTCAGAAGCTGAATTTGGCTTATTTTCTACCGTGCTTCAAATGTAATGCTTTACTTTTACGACATCATCGAACCGAACGTTCCCGATCATTTCCCGAACGCCGTTAGAGACCGCCCAAATGGGTATCGCCTGAAAGTCGGGAATACAAATAGCTTAGAACTACCCGTAATTGTTTTACTCATCTATAAGTGTTTTATTTTATTCTGAATGTGGGTTTGATGTTTTAGTTTCATAGCTTTGTGCAACTTGGATTTTACTGATAGCGCACAATAAATACCTTATAAAGACAGTACATTTGTACGATTTAATAATAATATAGTTCATAATATTTGGATACCGATCACATACATTGCTCTGATTCCAAAGTAGCTAATACACTTTATTATGGAAATAAGTAACAAAACGGTGTGGTACTATAACACTCAGACCCCAGACTGGGAATCGAACCCGGGTCCACGGAGCGGCAACGCCTTGAAAACCAGCGTGTTTGGCCACTAGACGACGGAGATCGTCGTTTTCCTTGAATATATAATAATAATAAACATACAGAATTATAGCTTAAAATATACATATTTGTGTCACGCACGGGCCATAAAATGTCTTGAAAATAGTCTAAAGAGGGTAAATAAAACCTTAAATCTGTTTTGAAGTCAGTTTTTCTTTGCTTGTCGAATATTGTAAACAATCTTTTATAATAAATACAATTAAATAAAATTTATTTACTATTTCATTCAAAAACATCTCTCAAAGAGTTTTAAGCGATGAATTACCTAAGTATAATGTGAGTTTTGTGTTTATCCTAGACTGAAAAGTTAAAGAGCGAGTTAAAGAGGAATTTCTTGATTGTTTACAATATTTGACTAGCAAAGGAAAAACGTTCGATACCACATCTTTTCATTGGTGGATATTAGGGTAGGTATGTTGTTTAATGTTGCAATTTTAACACGCTCTATAAATTGAGTTGATGTGTATTTTCATCTTTCGTGTGAACTTAGCTTTATCAGTCAAAATAAATAGGGCTGCGCACACATTAGTGTTCAGTTACGCCGCTAATTCGTCTTTTATTGTGATCCGATGTGGGTAGTGTGGCTATTTTGTCATTGATAATGGTTATTCTATCTTAGGGGGACAAAAGATATCAATATACTTCGCCTTGTAAGTAAGCTGTTATTGGTCATGGAAAAATGAGATAGTTTAGGGAGAACCTCGATCAATCAAAACGTTTTTATTTATATATATAAAAAAACAACAACGAAAGAGCCTTGTTTGTCGATATATTTATTATTATAATATTAATTAAAACAATCTCAATGGACAATATAGATATTCGTTGTCAAAATTTTCAAAGCTCAAAGTATTTTACAGGTACAAATTGATTGGTTTTAATTTTCCTACATCTTCTGAATTTTATGATCTTTGGCTACTTCAATCTGCGACGCATTCGCTTTGAGTATTATTCTAGGAAATTGCATGGAAAAACTATTAGCCTCACAGAATTCCATTATTTGACCAACAAGATCGATCACCGAACCGGTCGCGGGTAGAAAGAGACTGGGGTTATTACTGAATCTGCGAAATTAGTGTTGTCGCCCGTAGGCCAAAAACATCATTAATTTTCAAGAGCTTTTATTATAAAAACGTACCTCTCAATAAGCTCTTGAAAATCGATATTATTTTTAAGTGCAATATATAAAAATCAATAGCAATGTGCTAGCAATGGCACCAACTCCAAAAATAAGTCGTTCGCCTAAAATGGATCCTTTCGTTTAAAAGGTCAAGAGTTTATTAAAGACTTTTTAGAGCATTATGGTTTTGAAGTCACTTTTTACTTTTTTTAAATAATATTAATTGCTAATTTTTAGTGATTACAGGAGGGGTTGCACCTTTTGTCTGTGTTCTATAATAAGCTACAAATTACCTATCATAAGTTCTGTCATAAAAATTACTGAACTTCTAAGCGTTTAGGAGTTCCACCATCAGTTCAGTTCCACACAATGTTTGAAAGAAAGAAAGAAAAAAACGTTTATTGGCCTACATCACAAATACACACATTCACAACATTACACATAATAATCAAACGAAATCCAAAGATCGAGAGAGAAAAAAAGAAAGTTAACACATAAGAGTTATAAAAATCAATGTGGAACCGTCCATGACAAAGTGTTATACCGACACCATACCAGACCAACAAATGTGCGTCCGTGTGCGCGCGTGCGTGTGTGTGCGCGCGCGCGTGTGTGTGTGTGTGTGTGTGTGTGTGTGTGTGTGTGTTGTGTGATGCCTATACCCAAAAGGAGCCTCACTCAGCATAAGCCAGGTCCCCTGGAGAACCTGACGCTGGTTTTCAGTGGGCCCCTGCTGAGTGAGGTACACAGAAATTGGCGCCAACAGCACGCATATAAATGTCTTAATCCAAAACAATATACGAGGGTATGAAAATTATTATTTAAAAAAATAAAATTAAAAAAAAAAACCAGCTACGCAACCCATAAATGCCTGAAACTGCAAAAATCACAGCATCGCTTGGGCGTCATCACGAGTCACAGCGAACCCGAGCGCGGGCAACTGCGCACGGCGTACTCACCTTCAATAAACCAGATAAATAAATTGTCGTATGTCTCAACCTTACATCAACGACAATTAACGAAAGTCTGCAGCCGCGTCCAGAGGTGCGATGAAAATTAATATTTTATTACTCTCCTTGTCTACTACAATGTCGAGTATCAGATGCAACAACAAGTCTATTTTAACATTCTAGTACAAAAACACTAAACGTGCCTTTTAAATTTGAGGTTTTCCCTCGATTGCACCAAGATCCCATGATCAGATCCCAACTTATCAACAATGTGACCAACTAGAAGGTGTAACCTCTAGATGAGCGAAAAAAAATTTCGAATCGATCGATAAATGAATGAGATATGAGGTAATATAGATACAAAAAAATATACAGTCGAATTGATAACTTCCTCCTTTTTGAAGTCGCTTAAAAAAAAAAACATCTCAGTACTTTCTTGACAATGTATTCTAATGATAAACAAATACCCACATTCGCCTTCAATAAGGAGATTCTGTCAAGAGCCGTGCAAACTTCACGACACGTTCAAGGATCCACACAGTCTATTGAGTATTACGAGTCTGTTGTTTTATAATCTTCTGAATCCGCGTGGGTTGATATTAAAAGCCCTTAGTCTCAAACGGCTGGAATTTGGTTAAGTTTTGAAGACTATTATTTAGGTAGAATTGCGTGAAATTGACAGTCTATTGTTGTAATTTATAAAGCAATTAGCTTGTAATAACAAGACCTTAATATTACTTGCTTTTTGCGGTCCGTTCTTAGGTCGCCTTTTAGATAGTAGATATGATTTTTAAAGCAAATTAAAATAGCATTGACCGCAACCCTACGACTTTAGTAATTTTGTCAGTCGTCCAAGTACGCACTTTTTTCATTCGATTTAAAAGGAACTCTCATCGTTTGAATATCATTCGTTTATTATCACTTAATTTAGAAAAGATTTAACAGTTGCTACGATAAAATAAGATACTAAAAAAGCATTTTCTCTCTATAGACCTACGGTCGACTGGTAGAGAATGCTTTTAGCATTAAGTCCGCCATATGTACCTATTGTTTGTACACGAAGTGTTTTAAATAAATAAATTGAAAAATAAGCAAAACCAAAAACTAAATGATCGTTATCTTCTTTAGCACTCCACCTAGCCGATTTCGACTACGGTGGCCAGTCTCAACGACTGCATGAGACATTTTATAGTGCACAAGTGTGTGCGCAAACACAGGTGCACTCTCTATTCTTTTCACTCTTATAGCCCGATGGGACAGCAATCTGACACGACCGGAGAGAGATCAGGCGCAGGACCGACGGATTACGTGCTTTTCTGAAGCACGGGGATGAAACACCGCCAATTTCCAAACTCCGGGCTACATTGTGAATTTCTAAACAGAAAAACTCAGGTACATATTTTTGGCCCTAACCGGGGATCCAACCCGGGACCTCTGGTGCAGCCGTCGCTTTAAAGTGCGACCTTCTAACCGCTGCGCCACCGAGGCAGTTATCTTCTATATCTACCCAGTTAATCAAATGTCATTTCATTTGTCCACCTCGTACAGACATTTTTGTCTCACACCGCATTGACACAGTGTAGGAAAGCGCAAAAGACTTAATTCTGTCAACATGCTCGTGCTCTGGTCACGTTTTCACTAACACTAAGTGATTTGAATCGAGATCGGTATCATGCAATCAGTTTATGAGTAAACATTATTTCGGCACTGTTTCAAGTACAAACTCTGTTATCATATCAATCAGGTACTCCATCATAAAGGCTTTCTTGGAAAACACTTCTAATAATATCCTTTATAAATAAATATCCTTTGGACATTCCCACACATCGCCATCTAGTCCCAAAGTAAGCTACTCAAAGCTTGTGTTATGGGTGCCAGACAACGGATATAATACTTAAATCTTTTTGTTTGTAAATACATACATGATATACATAGAAAACACCCAGATTAATACAAACAGACATGTTCACGCACACAAATGTTTGTATTGTGCGGGGATCGAACCCGCAACCCGCTGCGTAGAAGGCAATTTCTCGACCACTACACCAGATGGTTCGTTTGATACTGGTAATTATATATCTTTTACGAAAATACAATCTATGGTGCTCGGCTATCAGGTTTATTTTTTTATGGGAGCTCTACTCTTTATATTTATACTATGGTCACCCAGCCGGTATGAGTAATGCCCAATCTGCCTCTCTCATGAATATGCGCGGGAACCGAACCGACACTTAAACTGGACGCAAGTTACGCCGTGTCCCTGCCGTGTATCAAAATGCAGATTTGATCTGACGCCGCTACTGACGGATTGGTCTGTTACGATCGCTGTATTAATTGTAGCCTCGGGTGTTTCAGAATAAAGCTGATAGATAGTGAGAATTTTGCGTTTTAGAAATCAATTTATTTCATATTCATAAAGATGAAATAATAAGATAGCGAAGCGACATCAATTTCCAAGTTGAATTTATTCTGTAAAGAATAACTGCTTGGGCCATTTGTTTCATAAACAGACGGCTAGATGGCGCTAAGCGTCACGCAATTGACGTTTTCATAAGAAACCACAAATTTCGCCGGGTCGGACTGACAGCACGGTAGCTCAATTGGTAAGAGCGCTTGGCCCGGTCTGCCAAAAGGTTGCTGGCTCAAGTCCCGCCCGTGCGCAAATTTTTGGTTTCTTATTTCATCTTTATGAATATAAAATATGACACTGTGAGTTTTAAAAACATTCTAAAGCAATTTATTTCAATTCAGAAGAAAATATTTAGGATCTATCGAAATTAACTGCGTTTCTTCTTGGGGCTAATCTGAAACACAACTTTTTGCCACATCGTAGTCCCAAAAATACTAGAGTGCCGATCAGTTATAATAATACAGGGGCAGCATGTGGCACGCCGTGGGTGAGTGGCGACGCCTCGGACTCCGATACTCCCTATGGCCCA
This sequence comes from Pyrausta purpuralis, assembly GCA_963924145.1. Lineage (NCBI taxonomy): Eukaryota > Metazoa > Arthropoda > Insecta > Lepidoptera > Crambidae > Pyrausta > Pyrausta purpuralis. Next base: position 1,107,980 of record OZ001661.1, on the reverse strand, counting down.
GTTTACCTTATTTGGCCCTCGCCTCTTGTGCTTGCCTTAACCGGCCGGTTACGCGCAAAACAGCGGAACCTCTGCTCCAGGTTGGAAGTGTAAAATGTCATAACGCCGAGGGTCTGCTGGATACTTGTCCATCAGGATTGGTTCTGGCGTGGATTAGTAATAATCTTCGTCACTAGCCACCTGCACCCCGCAGTCTCACAAGTACAACCTTAAGCCGTCCAAACTTATGTTGCTGCCTTGCTACCTTCTGGTATGCCTTCCATAGGTGGCCTATTTAGTGAACGGCGAGTCACCGTCTGCCGTAATTATCGAGATGAGGCATTTGATATGGCAGGCGTCTCGTTATCTCATCAATATCCCAGCAACCGGTAGAGTCTCCATCTTATCTGCAATAGTCCTTGCACCTAGCGGGTGCTGTCTTTGGCTGTATCTCCTCGATAGTGCAGGCAGAGATAGTACCCGCCAGATGTACATATCCCAACACATTAAGGAGATACCCTAAAGGGGCCTCTTCCTGTTGGATCTAAATCCCCAGGTAAACCTTCCAAAAGTATTTATTTCTTCACAAAAAAATTTACATTTGTACAGTTAGGTTATATGAATGGTGTTACAGATACACTTTTGTGAAGTGGATGCTAGTTTGTGAGTAGTCAAAAATTTTTGGGATTTCGATGTTGGTTCCATACAAAAAGTTGTTGGAACAGAATCACCATCGAGAAGGAATGCAGTGAATTTTGTTACACCCTTTAAACAGCGTTTTTATGGAAACATACTTATTCCATAGAGTTACTTAAAGTAAAAACAGGACTCTAGGTTATGCTGCTAGTATGAAATTGATTGTAAATATGTTTAAATTCTCATTAAAAATTTTACGATTTCGTATTCTTTATCCAATCAGAAGACCCAAAGAAAAATACAAAATGTATTTCAATTGGTGACATAACCCACATTTATCACAATAGTATAAAAATGAAGGCAGGATTAAATACAATGGGAACTAGACCAAAAAAATATTAATATAAAATTAAAGTCCCTTCATTACGTGTTGATTTAGTCAGAATATTATTTACCAAACTCTCTGACAAATTTTATACATTTATCTACCTCTCTCAAGGCATGTGACCAAAACTCTCAATTCCCAACCCAAACATTAACGAAACGCGGTAATCGCAAACAACTCCAATCAGTCCCGAAAACAAACAGAACGAAATCTGAAGGCTTGAACAAAATAAACAACCGACAGATAAACAACACACGTCGCAGCAAACTTGGGAGTTGCTAATTAAAATTAATATCTTCACCAAACGCGGCTTTCACAGTCAAAAATTAGGAATAGAGCTGATTTTACTGTTATAGAATGTTCTTAACATGCACAATGCTTTTTTGTATTATAAGATGAAATAAGAAACTAAAAATTATTGTTTTTTATTTTATCTTATAACATTTTTTTTACGTTTCCTACGACTGTTTAAATATGCTTTGCAAAACAAAGTAAAACATAAAAAAGCAATGAACCTAATACAGCTTTGAAATATTTCTTGATTATTCCAAACGACGTTTTTTTTTCTTGTTTTGATACAGATAAAGACATTTTAAGTTTACATAGTGGTTAAAGTTAAAATCCGCTAAAAGTCACACGCGCCAAAAAGCTAGTATATTTTGTTAACCTGCTGTTTACTTATCTACTGTGCCATTGTGGAATTAACCAATCTGCCAACTTCAGGACAGAGATTTGACGTAGAAAATTTTATTTCAATTTGACTTGACTTTTTTTATGCTTGTAGGCAAAGACGAAATTGCAATACAAGAATTTAACGACCAAAAATGTTTTAAACCACCGATGCAAAAAGATAATGAGTGCTATAAGTTTAACGTGTATGTCTGAGTACCTGTGGAATCGTAGCTCCCAATCTGAAGACACGATTTTCATGATTTTTTTTCAAATTATTTCGAATGTTTTTACATGTTTCATGAAAATCTGTTAAGCCACCAATTTTATTTCTGATGGTTTTGTTTACCTTAAAATTTAATGTAAATATTCAATTTCTTTATAAGCTAGTTTCTATTTCAATTGTACTTGTTAAAAAGACGACATATTGGTTTGGTATACAATTGTATTTTGTTACTATTCGTCTTCGCGGGAACACTAGTGCTAGTCAGATAATTGTAACAGTAATTAAGGTGTTTCCATTTTTATATTGTTAAGTCAAAATCATGAATTGCATTTGTCAAGGATTTGCTAAAATCTCAATTGTAACTGTGGATTGTTGTACAAGATAATTTGCGCGCCGCTTCTGGTCTCGAAATTCGTCTTGTAAAAACCTCCTTGATTGTGTTCAAATTTAATAACAGACTCGAGTGACCCTCTCCCTCCGAGGATCGGGATAAGGAGGATTCAATCGTTAAAGCTTGACGTGCACTGGGAGGGCTTTAAGCACTGCGAAACTCAGCATTTAAACAAGCAAGAAAGAGAAGATAAGAGTTTTATGTAGTTGTCAAGTAGTTTGTCCTTCTCTATCAAAGTGTTTATGATATCTTGGTGACGACTGACGATGTAAAAAGTTCCCTGTTTAGCAAGATGGTAAAAAAACGGCCAAGTGCGAGTCGGACTCGCGCACTGAGGGTTCCGTGCCAACTTTAACTGAATTAGGGAATCCACTTACATTTACAAAGTAAAATACCACAATACTTAGTTGACTGCAAATATAACTTTGTTTTTCATAGTGTTTATATGAAATACAAAGTTATGTTTGCGGTTGTTGAAAATGTGCTATATCTCAAAAACTTCTCGTTTGATCCCGTCTGAACCAATTTTCGTTGAAAGTATTTGTTAAGGTCTACATCACATATTTTTCTCAAAATTTACACTTGCTTGGTTTAGAAGTTAGATTGGGGGGGGGGGGGACACCCATTTTAGCACTTTGGGAGCGTGTAGCTATGAAACGTTAGACTTTAAAAGAAAATGGTTTTAGAAACCTCGATGTCATTTTAAAAGACCTATCCATAGACACCCCATTTTTTTTTGGTTTTAGTTTCATGTACGGGAGCCTCCCTTAAATGTCATTATTTTTTATTTTTTGTATGAGAATCTGTAAGCGGTTAACAGGATACATCTTCCTACAAAATTTCAACAGTGTAATGCTTATAGTTACAGAATAAAATGGCTGTGACATACGGACGGACAGACAGACAGACAGACTTGACAAAACTATAAGGGTTCCGTTTTTTGCCATTCGGCTACGGAACCCTAAAAACTACATTTAATACAGTAAGAGTAATGTCTAAAATACAAGGCAAAGCGTTCGAAAGAATGCAATAGTAATAAAATGAAATCAAACTAGTTTTGTGTGTAAAAACCTCCTTTGGTAAACTAAAGATAGTTAATAAACAAGCAGCTAAGCACTTATTATTAATACAATCATTATTTTGACGTACCTATGTTTAATGTTCTTAAACAATCGATTAGTTAGCACTCAGTGTCGCCTCAACTTACGATTGAATTGTTTCATCAAATTATTTAGCCATCGGTTTTGGAGACTCGTCGAGAAATCTCGTTTAGGACCCTAAATTAAAGAAATGGGTGATTTAGATCCCACGCCAGATATTTTGTGGATTTCCGATCACATTTCTAACATTTCTAATCAGACGAAGAAATTTCAAAAAAATGCGGACGTTTTGCTTTTAATACGGCAACTGAAAAAATATTTAATTTATTTAATAGTCCGTAATACTCAAAGCTGTAAATAAACACAAGGAGAATTGACAAAAAGCCGTTCGAAACTAAAGATGCGCTGTGGCGATTTTATCGGCCTCATAAAATGATTGACTACAAACACAATTATTTAATAAGTAGACATCTTTAGCACAAACAAACAACTTTGTGAATGTTTTTTTTGTTCTTACTCATAGTTGACATGACTAAGATGAAAGGAAAATAAGAAATTTCTCATTTTACCACTTTGGAAGCGCCTATCTTTCGAACGTTACACTTTCAGAGAAAAGAGTTACCTATACAAACTTCGATGTTATATTAAAAGACTACCATAGGCATCACGCCACACACATAGGATTGACTAAATATTTTTTTAGGTTCACTTTCATTTATCGGAGCCCATTTTCTATTCTTTGTACAAGAATCGTAAAACGTTTAACAGGATTAATCTATTTCCTCAGTTTCAACTGTGTAATGTTAATATTTTTGGAATAAAGTGACCAAAACATGTAATTGTACGTATGTACGGACAGATAGACAGACTTCTATAGAACCCTAAAAAATAATAATGGAACAATTTTATCATGATTATAACAATGAACAAATAAGAATAATAACGAGAATAAATGACAAAAATAGGTACATATGTGATACCGATATTCTGTAGGGACTAAGTTGTACTCGACGCAACCCTTTGCCATTTTTTCAAAGAGCTTAAACTTTTGCTAGCAAGCTGACCTGGTACGACTCTTTTCAGCCTTTCAGTGCTGAAACCCCTTAATTGGTCGACGTGCCTGTTTGTGCGAAAATTTTGCTGATATGCTTTTATTGAATTTCAACCGGCCCTCGCATTTTTATTTTACAGTGGACCGGTGTTCAGTTTTCGCAGCGATATCGGTTCGATGAAAATTTCGTGTAGGTACTTTTAATCGTGTTCAAGTTTCGGTGGCCACTTTTCTTTTGCACCTTTGAATATGTTACAAAGGGTATTTTGACTTAGTGTCTTAATAATCTATTTATCCGTAATATTTTCATAACTTTTTCTTTACAATGCGAGAGATGAGTAAGTAGAAAATTGATATCTGCGCTCGTGAAATCTGTCTCCTCTAACGCCAAAAAAACTAATGCAACATGAAATGATAGTATTAGAAAATTGCGGTTAATTGTAATGTGCTAGCTAAATAGTAGAAAATAAAAGGAATATGGTGAAGAATAAAGCACCATTGGTTAATGTATGTTTATCTGCTAAACCACCCTTCACTCGGTCGGCTAATCCGCTGGCGACACATGTGCGATGCGATGAAGCTAGGGCGTATTTGTATTAATTTTGAACATCCGGCTTGGGGTGGTCTGTCATCAAATAACAGTCAGAATAGATGATGTTTAAATAGTTTCTTGCTACGCTAGTTTGTGAAATTTCAAACTTTGTCATGTTGTAAAGACCGCTATATCAAAATTGGAACGACTGCCTACGTTAAAACGTACCTTAATATTTTTTATTTTTACTTTGAAAATCTATATATACACTTCGATTTAACTTCGATATTGTTAAAAAAATCTAATGTTATTATTATTGATTAAAGTATGTAAAAACAAATGTCATTATTAAAATAATAAATGAGTTAAACGCACAATTAACTTTAATAGTTTATCGATATTATCAAACATGCATAGTAGTAGTAGTCGATTTTACTACGGTGGCCAGTCGCAACTACTAACCGACTGCGCGGGACATATTATAGTGCACTTGTGTGTGCGCAAATACAGGTGCACTCTCTATTCCTTTCATTCTCATTGCCCAATGGGAGCAATCTAACACGACCGGAGAGAGATGAGGCTTTACGTGCTTTCCAAGGCACGAGGGTGAAACTTCCAACCTCCGAGCTACCCTAAGAATTTCTGAACTGAAAAAAAGATACATATTTTTTGGCCCGACCAGGGGATTGAGCCCAAGACCTCTGGCACAGCCGTCGCTTGAAAGTGCGACCGTCTACTAACCGTTGCGCCACCAAGGCAGTTATACAGTACACATACTATATCTCATGTAAGTTTAATATGTTTAACTGTAGTTCAAACTACACGTCAAACAAAAATCTGACGAATTTCATTAACGCAATCGGCGCAGTCAAACAAATCCAGTTTCAAATGAAAGTTGATACGAATGTGTTTCGGGTTTTATTTTTAACACTTCAGCCAAAATAAACTGTAGGAAAAACGGGCGCATTCAGACTCCACTCCGAATGTACTGCCAAAGCTTCGAGAGCATCGGACTAGTCCTAGTTTCGGTAGGATTCAGTAGAATTTTGACCAGAAATTTAAAGTTCAAACACACTGTGCAGTTAGTCACATATCTCTAAATCAAACTAAAGCATATCTCTTACCGTTTATCTTGCCTTTTTTTGTCATGTCCATGAAATTATCAATATTTTTGTAAGCAATTTATATCAAGCATTGGTAAATGAATGAATTCCAGTTGACTATATGGGCTAGAACGGATTACCTCGCTGAGCTTTTAAAGTGTCCTACATGCATCGACTTGTGAAAAAAGAACTCTAATATATTCGTACACAAGGAAGCCTACTGTATCTGCTTCGTTTCTATTATGTGATGAGGGCGTGGAAAAGTGCAGTTGCAACAGAATAATACATTTTGATTCGGCGCGGGCGCCGCGAGCCAGCGTTTCACTGTAGCTTAGAAGTCTCGCTTTACATGGACTTTACGGGCTGTCTAAACATTGAATGTAAAAGCTTTCTGTAAGTTATAAAAATAAAATAAATTTAAAACATGGCAAAGTCATCAGAGGCACTATTTTTTAATATTTCGCGTCAAGATGGCGTGGGATGTTCATTGATTAAAGTCCATTTTTTTATTAAAAGTCAGTTGAAATCCACACAGAAGGGATTTGAAAAAGAAAGCTAAATTTTGTGAGTACTCTCTTCTATGTTTCGTGTGATTTTTATTGATTTTTTTATTTGTTTTCAAACGAAAATCACAGGCCATATCTAAGCGAGTGATTCAAAAATATGATTTTGTCATACCACCTCATGTGATAACGGCATGTCCAAGTTTAATGTGCTGTATGAAAAACAAATCACTCCAATTAGGCATCAACTTGATAATTGACTATCTTTACGATTTTAAAATTACATTAAAAATGACTTTTTTTCAGAGCTTATAAAATAAGTCTCATTCGGATAATTTGAAAAAAGTAAAGTGTATTATAGAACTAGACCATAACTTGCCATATTAGGCAATATAGTATTCTGTTCAAACTTTAATTAAATAAAGAAGATCACCCGTAGGTTTGGAATCAGTAGCGACCAAATGAGCACTGGACATTCAGAAAGAATACGTAGAAGTATTTCGAATGTCTCGCAAAAGATATGAATTCTCATTAAGCTTATAACTCAGCCCCTTAGCTCAGCACTCGAGCCATATGGCCAGTCAGATGAATATGTGTGCTCTTGCGCCGTCGAATGATGTAATTGATTATGACGTCGAGCAGGGCGTATGGTGGCCATTTGACTAATACTGTAATTCCATCGAGTGCTGGCTTTTTGGGAGATAAGTAGTGTTATTGGTGAAAGACATGTCTGGGTAGAATGTATATTCCTTTGTGTAACTATTAAGTTTGATTTATTAAAATAAGGAACTCGGTATGGCATTAGCTATTGGACTAGCTATTGGACATATTTGAATGCCAAACTCTTAATTTTATAATAGATTTTTAACTTGTATAACGTAAATTTTATAAAATGGCCAGCATCAGTAAAAAAAAAATTTGATTTTTATTGCAATTTTACACTTATTGAAAGACAATATTTTTTTTCTACAAATGTTTGCATTGCTTCTTTAATAAGCTAACGTTTATTCTTGTGAGGTAAGCTATAAAGTTTTTAGCGTACATATAGGAATACAAAAAAATGACTAAAATAAATCGTTAGAAACCCATTTGAAATAGGTAAGTGAGAGAGCTCAGTTTACTACACAAACGAATTTAAATCAACTGCAAAAATGGATATAAAAAAGTACATGTAAAGAGGCATAAAACTTTAAATTGAACTCACGTTAAATCGAAACTTGAAATAACTGAATTTAATAATCCAACTTTGCCTTTTTAAGTCCGACGTATTTACAAAGCGCCTTTGTTTCGAGGTAACTCAAAGAAATAACGAGAGATCGGAAGGACTTGCCGCTGATTTCACTTCACAGACTTTTGCATCTTGAAACATTTTCAATTCTGTATTAGGAGAGTGGAAAAAGACGTTTTCTGTAGCTTCAATAAGATTATTGGATAATTCTTTGGAACTGCCATGCCATTTAGGTATCAATTTGTTTTAGAACAAAATAAGGGCATGATTGATAATGGTGCTTATTTGCTAAAGAATATAAATAAGGACATGATATTATAACAGTAACTGATTTTTCATACACACATAAAAATATGCAATCGCTTACAAAATTAAAAATCTTGTGTTACGTTAAATTAATATTGTGATTCAATAGTTTTATTTATTAATTTCAAACAGAAGTTTTATTTTTAAAGAACACAAACAACTTTTATTTTCTAGATAAAGTTAAATTGAAAAAAAAAAAAAAACAATCAGCAGTCTTTCACAAACTTTTTTTGATGAGTATTGCAAAGAATAACAATCACGTTATTACTATTTCCATCGGACGGGAAAGTGAACGTTAAATCTCGTAATTAGCACTTTATAGTTGCGGTCAAAAGTTTTTTAAACAGGAGCTCAATTAAAAGAGCGCTTGGCCCGGTAAGCCCAAAGTTGCAGGTTCAAGTCCCGCCCGTCCGAAAATTTTGGTTTCTATTTCATCTTTGGGAATAAAAAATATGATACTGAGTGTTAAAAACAATCTAAATCATTCGATAGCAAAGCGAAAACAATTTCCAAGTTCAAATTCTGTAATATTTAGTCCACTGTTATATAAATAGACGGGAAGATAGCGCTGACGTCACAAGTAATGACGTATCCTTAAGAGTCCGGAAATTTCGCACGGTCGGACTGACAGCACGGTAGTTCATTAGAAGACATTGGAAGAGCGCTTGGCCATCAGCCTTCGAGTTCGAGTCTCGCCCGTGCACAATTTCTAATTTCATCTTTAATAAATTAAAAGTTTTTTTTCCATATATAATACAAAGACGTAAACAGATATAAGAATAAGGTTTGCTACCAACTTAAAAATATCTGCTGATTTCACAATCTTATCAGTGTGGGTTTTAGTTAATAGTAACTTCGAGTAACAGGTTCTGTCGTGTTGCTTCACACTCATAATTAACAAACTATATTTAAATTTAACATATATTTAAATTTATTAAATAACCAAGTGTTAATATTGTTATTGCTGCTGGATTTGACTGACAAGTAACTGAGATATTAAAACAAACTTATAAACTAACTAAATGGCTAGCTTTCTAGAAACTCCATTGTCACAAATACCATTGCAACAAATAGAAAACTCATTGGATGCAGTAAATTACTTGTTCTTGCTCGAACACTATATTTTGTGGTTTCCACAGTTTAATGAATTGTGGGAACACTGAACTAAAGTGCTTTATTCGTTATAACGAAATCATTAAAACTTTATCCAATAAAAGAGTTGAGATAATTATATTGGCAGGCACTTTGAGGCTATAAAAGTTGCACTCGATGTATGGAGCATCATAACATCTCACCTTTGACATAAAATGAAGATCTCATAAAAGGAAATCTTAGTGCCAGTTTTCTTGTTTATTTACTAGTTTAAATTATTAAACAAAACCGCAAGATTTGATAACATCACGTTATACTGGCATGAGTTGTCGTAAAATCTTTCAAGCACAAATTCGTTTAGTTTTATACGAGTTAAATAGAGAAATATGGTCAGTTTGTGTCACACGTGTTTTCTTAGAAAATACGAGAGTCTATATAATTTGAATTTGATGGTTTATAAAAACCGGCCAAGTTCGATGACCTCCGTGGTCGAGTGGCTATAACGCTGGTTTCAAGCGTCGCCATCTCGTGAGAATCCGGGTTCGATTCCCGGTCGGGTAGAAAAGATGTAGAAAACGATCTTTTCTATATTGTCTCGGGTATGGGTGTTGTGGTATCACCGTTGTGTCTGATTTCCATAACACAAGTGCATTGGCTACTTACTTTGGGATCACAGTAATGTATGTGTGGTGTCCAATATTTTTTTTTTTTAAAAAAGTGCGAGTCGGACACTAAGGGTTCCATGTCAATATTAACTGAATTATTATGATAATCTATCCATGGACACCCCACACGCATAGGTATGACAAACAAATTGTTTACAGACAGACAGACTTAATGAAACTACGGGTATACGGGTTTCTTTTTTTCCATTCGGCTACGTAACCCAAAAAGGTACAGTATACAGTATTTTGTTTATACCAAATGTACAGTCGCCAGCAAATCAGGCTACTTACTTTTGTTGCAAACTAGCCCTTATTACAACATACGTGCTGTTGTCGTACTTCCACTCATTATTACACAGCGACTGAAAAAACTTTCTATTTGGTTTTGAACTTAACGCGAATACTACTCATTGAATCAAAATACTTTACGGATATATTTTGCGCACATGAATATAAAAACTACCTCTATACGTCTGACGTTTCGATGTATTACAGCATCTTTTGCCTCAACAGCGATTGCCTGTGACCACGGATACTGTGAAGCATTCGAAACATCAGGCGTTCCTATAATTTTAATTAATGTGCGAAATATATCGGTAGTGTTTTTTAATTCAGTAAACGATTTAACTATCTTATTTTTCAGTACATGGGTTTAATGCAGATATAAATATAAGTTTAATATCTGCTAAGTTTCTCATTCTATGGCAAGACCTAGTCGTGCTATAAGTCTTGAAGAAACTTATATCTTCTCCATCACTATGGTGTCTTATATAATTCGGGACAGTCCTGAAGCAACCACGAAAGCCCGGTTGCGTAATTAATAGTTAAGTCAAGTAATTTTGAAATATCGTTACCAGTGAGTGTTTACAATTGTGCGTATTTCGAAAAAAAATAATGGTTTAGGATGTTTTTAACACTCACACTGTCATATTTTATATTCAAGAAGATGCCAAATAAGAAACCAAAAATCTGCGCACGGGCGGGACTCGAACCAGCAACTTTTTGGCTAACTGGGCCAAACGCTCTACCAATTGCGCTACCGTGCTGTCGGTCCGACCTTGCGAAATTTGTGGTTTCTTATGGACACGTCATCACGCGTGACATTTAGCGCCATCTACCCGTCTGTTTATGCAACAGTGGTCCAAGTAGTTATTCTTTACAGAATAAATTCAACTTGGATATTGATGACGCTTCGCTATCTAATTGTTGAGAATGTTTTTAACACTCACAGTGTCATATTTTATATTCCTATCCTTAAATATCCTTTCCTTTGGACATTCCCACACATCGTCATCTAGTCCCAAAGTAAGCTACTCAAAGCTTGCGTTATGGGTGCCAGACAACGGATATAATACTTAAATACTTTTTGTTTGTAAATACATACATGATATACATAGAAAACACCCAGACCAATACAAACAGACATGTTCATGCACACAAATGTTTGTATTGTGCGGGGATCGAACCCGCAACCCGCTGCGTAGTCGGCGATTTCTCGACCACTACACCAGACGGGTCGTCAATATTCACAGTGTCATATTTTATTTCGGAATTTATTAATTTATAGACTGTTGGTTAAGGATCTTTTTCTTCTTAACACACACAATCGGAAATATGTTACCACTCGTAACGATGTTTAACCATAAAGGTAAACTTATCCCTTACGATTCGTTTATTTACAACGCTTTCCAGCTCGATATCACTTGGGTGTAAATTTCAGTGCATTTTTCCGTGGGGTGTAACCATTAATTTGCCATCCGGGTGCGATAATGAAATGATTATTCTTTGTTACGTTTCCTCTGTTACGAGATAAATTACGTGACGTGAATCCGATCGCCGCCATTTTGAGTTTTGCGGCGCAGATTTATCGTTAGGCCGTGCTTTTAGAAATTTTCGACTCGGACCAAGTTAGATTGGATGAGTAATTTGAGTAAATAACGAATGTTGTGATTTAACAGCGTTAAATGAAACTCTTCTGTGTCTTTACATAAATTAATTTGCAAAAAGTGTTGTATGAAACCAAACAAATATTCATTCATTGTTCCAGCATAAGAACTTACTGCGCAAAGTTTAGTTTTCCACAAAATTAGCACCAAAGCGAAATTGAGCGAAAGGTTGAGAACCTTTCGCTCAAAATAATGATTTAGTTTTCTCATGTTTTTAAATGCATATTAAGTCCCTATGTCGTTTACAATGAATGTAGTTCTAAGCTTTGGGGCTATTTGCAGTTGCACAATCGCTTCCCAAAAAGCAATTAAAAGAAATACTTTGTCGAAAAGACAACGCCCCTCGTCAATCGCATCGCAATGAGCGGGTCTGGATTAGGCGGCAGTAATCCGACGGCCATTACTCTGAATCATACCTTTTGTACAGTAGAAATTAACTCAGTACTTCACATTTAAAAAGATACCTTTTCCAAATAGCAGAATGGCAATTTTATTCTAAAAAAGTGTCGCAAAAAAAGCTTTAAAGCTGACGTTGGCTAACATACTAAAGGCGACATCGAATAGCCTGAAAGCAATTGTCAAAAATGTCTTTCACTCATTTTAATTAATAAAACGACATAATCATATTCTGGATTCCAGAGATCATATCTACATCAACGTTTTAACAGTAAATATGTGCTAGCCTGCGATCTGCTGACGGTTTGAAAAAGCAAACTGTCAACTAACGTCGAATTTTCTCATCGAAAGTAATGGTAAAATGTCGTTACCAGCGATTGAATATTTAAGATTGTGTGTGTTTTCTCTAGGGATTCGATTTACAAAGTGCAAACAGTTAGACTTATAAATCTTGACTTGTGATACCATAGACTATTTAAAAGAAAGCCATAAGCTTACTGAAATCTCTACAGTTGTGTGTTACTGCGCTATTCTTTGTCGGAATTACGGAATATTTGCGAGGAGGGATTCCGGAGATAGGTTTATAGGTTCCATTCGTTGATCTGTTTTTTGTTCGAAGACTAGAGGGGTCTGAAAAGATTTGGAAACCAAGTTTAGTAGGTATTTACGATGGTAAGTGTATAAGAATTCAATCGGTGATTAGTAGAGACCAATTTGATTAAATTTTGTTCCATGTCTGAGTGTTTACTGTGAGAGAATGTCTTATTTTGCTAGTTTTTTGCTATCTTAACTTAATTGAAATAAAATTCAGCTTTTTAATGTAAATTCTATCAATAAAAAGTAAATGTATACAATTTGTATCTTAAACACTTTCTGTATTGATCGTTACAAATCTTTAGATTAACGTTATTAGGCACTGTTTATAAAATAGAGACGTTAGGGGAACTAGACCGAAACCTAGGGTCTAAACAACAAAGGTTCCAGAAAGCATTTTTCTGTAAGTTCGGGTCCTCCATTAAACATTCAGGGTACAGAAGGTTTCCATTTAGATCGATGACGTCAATCGTACTAGTATAGTCCCTACAAATGAGGTAGGTATATACTTGAGATCTTTCTTTAGGAATTGAAATGTATATGGACTTGTTAATAAATAACAGTATCCCATTTTTTTTCTCTTATCATCTATTAATTTTTTATCTTCTATGCATAAAAGAAAATCGTGTTGTTTACACGTCTTATAGCCTAAGAACGGATGGACTGATTTTCATGTTTTTACTGTATTGGATGTGTCTTGGTGCCGAAAAGGATAAAACTTTCGGCAAAACGAAGTTCACTAGGACCGTTAGTTTTACATAAAGAAAAACAATTCATTCTTACTTATATAGTAACTCAATTCAACCACTGTATGAGTTCACATCATTTTAAGTGATAATATTTTTACTGTGTCTTTGTACATATCATAGAATCAGGACACTATCATTTTTTTTAAAATAAAATCATCTTTTTTTCTTTTTCTAACAAAGAAAATATTATTTTTAGGGCAGCACCTTGATGATTTTAAAAGTTATCTTCGTCATCGGCTTCGCCTCTCTCATTTCAATGCCCAATCTTTATTTTTCTCCAATATTAACCTTAATAATACAGACGCGTTTGGTGTATTGGTTAGCGCTCCTGACTATTACGCCGGCCGTCGCGGGTTCGAATCCCGCAAGGAGCAATTAATGTTTGTGTGACGAGCACGAACATTTGTACCTTAGTCATGGATTTTTGTATGTATTTAAGTGATCGTTGTCTGGTATTCGTAACACAAGGAAGAAAATTTCTCATTTCGAAACCATAACTAATGGTGTGTTGTCTGGCGCATGTTTATAAAAAAAAAAAACTATTGTTACCTTGATCTAATCCGCAAAAACTAGCGTAGAAAAACCCAAAGAATTTTCGATAAAAAAAATGTGCTGAATCGTCCCTATAAATATTGTTATCACTAATAACGGGGTGACCTTAGATACAAGAAGATACTATAAACGCAAATAATTGAGCGCGCGCCAGCTAAACACAGTCTTTAAGCCACTAATCAATGTTCCTTTCAATTACAAAAAGCCCTAAGCTCTCGTTTGGTCTTAATTGACCAAGAGCGTCTCTCAATAACGCTAAGTGAAGCCCAGACACAATTACTCTTAGTATTAGAATTCGAACAACAATCCAAAGAGACAAATGTTTCTGTACTATAAGATAGAGCCACTTTATTTAATTTAGGTGCATCAAGTTTTCGAGTTGTGGGGATAAGCGTCTTGGAGGGTATATTATGGTATCGTGCGACAAAAGTAGTTTCTTAAAATAAAATTAAAATCTCAAAATGCCTAGCTCTTATCACGTTATTAGCGGATATCGAAATAACTGTACCAAGAGGTATATGCAGCAAAACATTTAGATATCATACAACAATATGTTATCTGTATGGGTACCAAAATCTACTGCAATAAGATTTCTCACTATCATCACACGGATCATATAACTGTAGATGTTGTACCGATAAGATTTCATTGGATCCCTTAAATATTTTTTTATGGATAGATCGTAACAATAACGACTTATATTGCTGGATTAATAGCTGCATTTGGCCTTATTCTCATCTAATAACAAGCGACTGCTGCGCTGATCATTAGATGATGCGGTGGCTGCAACAGGTATATTCCAACTAATAGTACAGTGTAGGTTTTATCAAAATCGGTCCAGTAGTTTTTGAGATATGAGTATTAACTAAATTTTGAGCCGGTATTTTGGGATCGGTGCATGATGTCAAGCTTACGTTCACCAACAGTCTTCTACGCACATCATGCTTGACTCCAAATAAATTCGCTTCTCCTAAAAAGATGACAAATGCGTTATTTTAAGCAATTTATTTAGTTTTTAAAGGCGGTTAATTTTTATTTCATGATTTCTAACTTCATTCTCAAATAAGCAACGTGATGCTATAGAGGTGGTATAAGATAATTGGCAGTGACCAATTGTCGAGTGATCACACAATCACACCCGAATACAATCGCGTTCGCTATCGTGGTCCTGAGTGGTGGAACAGCGGGTGAGTCCATTTGCAGCGAGACGTTTTGTACTAGGAACAACACTATAACTACTTAGTGGAATGTTCCTTACACTCACCGACTGATATAACTGACTAGAATATTGTTGAACTGCAGTTTTTACCGGATATAAAATAATATATATTTGTAGTGTGTATTTGTTTATGTTATTTTCAAGTGTACTTTCAAGTCCATTACTTGTACTTAAGCAGGCAGGAAGGCAGGTACAATCGAAAAAAAAAAACACTCAAAGCCAACTTACATACAGGGTGCTGTTTTAGTCAGCGACATTCAACTCAGGGGTTGTAATAAATAAAAATAAACAAGGGAAAAACATTAATTTGTTATAGCGATACTAATAAGCGAGTTAAAACTACCAACGCTAGTACCGTTACCATGAGCTTACAGCGGTTCTACTTGCTAGCGACGACGTAAAAAGTCTATGGAAAATTGCAGAGCGCCTCTAGCGGTCACTTGCAGAACTAACATTTCCATACACTTTTGTTTCGTCGTCGTTAGCGAGTTCATTGCCGTCTTTTCGTAGCTTACTAGCTACGTAGAAGTATTACGTAGATACGCGTAAGCTATGCACGAGTGTGTGTATTTCCCCATTCGTTTTGAAATTTATTAGAATGTTGTGAAGAGGTTTTCTTTTATAAAACTTGCATAATATAATTTAAAGAAAATATATTTTTTGAATATGCATAACTCATACTGATTTCATCATCTCTGAGTTGGATGTCACTGACCGAAACAACACTCTGTATACATTTTTAAGCAAATGTCATCTATATTTAACCCAGTGTTTATATGGCGAAACTTAAAGCAGCCGTATCACAATCATAAAATTATATTCTCAACCGCGTTGTAAGCTCATTAGAATTATCTAGTTTTTTGAGTATATTCTCGCTAGAAACATTGTGGTTCCACGCTTGTTTAGTTTCGTTAGAATGCGTGTGAAACGTGAATTTCAGGGATTGTTCTGCTTTAGTCTTGTTTTAACACTTTGCTTCTGGTATTAGTGTGGTTTAAATATCTTTAGAGGTGTATTTCTGGTTTGGATAGCAGGAAATTAGCTCACGAGTTTGAAAAGTATCATAATGCTTTTTTTATTATCAAAGCATGTTTTAACTAGATCAAACACTTATTATAATATACGGTTTTAGCAATGCGTAGCCAGGAGTTTGGAAATTGGCGGTGTTTCACCCCCGTGCCTCGGAAAGCACATAAAGCCGTTTGTACTGCTCCTGATCCGTTTTCGGTCGTGTCAGATTGCTGTCCCATCGGGTTATGAGAGTGAAATTAATAGAGAGTGCACCTGTGTTTATGCACACACTTGTGCACTATAATGATTTATCCCGCGCAGTCGGTTAGTCGGAGTGACTGCCACCGTAGTCGAAATCGGCTAGGGGGAGGGACAATTACCTTAATTGATCTGATAGTTTATTATTCGTATCGTCTTCAAAGTCTACTGAATCATATCGATAGGTATGAGGAAAGTAGGCTAGTAAATAATAAATACCTACTCGTAGGCTATAGATGTGATATGTATTTGTAAGATTTGTAACCGCATTGCAAGCCATACTTAGCTTTATCTTAAAAAAGCTGCACATTGCACCAATTCAGTTTAACAATTAAACCAAAAACGTGCAATATTTGGTCCACAGCTATGTGTCACGCACAGTGGGCGACCGCAGCCGCGCCGTCGTCTAACCACTAGATATGACGCCAATTGCCGCAGCTAACGTGCTGGTGACAAATAAAAAATATCGTCTTTATCACATTTAAAATCTTATGCGTATGCCAGTGCAGCTTTTTGTATTTGAAGCTGCTTTCCGCCTTTTTATTAATTTAAGTAATAATTTGTCTGATATGATCCAAATTACACATCTATATGGCTATAAACACTACGAGTGCCTTAAAAAATTACGAAAAATTTTAACGAACTTGAACACCCGAGAAACCGCAATTTTTAAGTGCAATTTAATAAAAAAATGTTATAGAATATTTGCCGTATTGTTCATTATTTCAAACATGATCACTCGGGCCCGAGTAGTCAGCACAAAAAGTGCTGGGCCGCATGCACAAAAGACGTCACGACGTCGTAAATACTTGGGTCTAAGAGGGCGGCACCGCTGGGATGGTTCTCACGCACTCGGATCCGAGTGCTCGCCACTATACATGTTAACAGTAGTGTGTGTATAAAAAAAAATTCGATATATTAATATAAATCCGACACAGTTTTGCAAAAAAGTAACTAATTCATCGACTGTGATAAAAAAATTTTTAAATTTATTTTGGATAACCCCTCTTTTTCATACTATTGAGCATAAATTTTATATATATTTGCCTTTTTTTCAGGTAAGTTCCAGCACCGACTTTCAACAAACCGATTAATTAAACCCGTAAGTCGTAACATTTTCCATTTGCGCCTATTATCCTATTCTAACAGTCGACATTTGCAGTTTAATTCCTATTTGAATTTTATTAAAACGGCCGTAAATTCACCGGGTACCGAGTCATAAATGAAAAAGCACGCGGTAACATATTATAATTGGAAAATTATTACTGATGCGGTCGGGCCAGTTGAAATATGGCTTTTGGGGCAAAAAAACTAATTACGCAACCTTTTGTAGCGTCCGCGGTTCGGCCCGCTATGATTTAGTGCGCGATATTTTGCCCACAAAAAATTTCGTCCCACTGTGCGGTGGGAAAGGCGAGCGTTTTTGTTGTGATTTTTGGCACTTTGTGATCGGTTACAATTGTCTAGGCTTAAAAAGCGAAGTTAAATTTTTTTTCAAGGTGATTTGTTAAAACTACTGTTTGAATGAATAATTATATGTTTTAAATATTCATAAGTAAATCAGACCGTAATTATAAGCAATATTACTCGTTACGTTTCACGCTATTCATGTGGTAATATGATCGTCTACGAGACCAAAAATTGGCCCTGGCTAATAACATGTACTTTATGTATCATTGTAAAGACTTGTAAGGTGCTATTAGGGCTACGATACAAATGCCTGTAGCTGGCACACTTTCATGCCAACTACTTGCACGTGCCATCTACTTGTATGTGTAGGGAGACGCTTACTGGCATGCAATGAGAGGGAGGGCACGTAAGGGGGATCCAAAACTGGCGTGTGATTATCAATTGTATGAATGTAGACATGCAAGGATGCAGATTGGACAGGTCAGTAGCTGGTATGCAAGCTACTGGTCTGTTTTACCGGCGCGTGTGTATCGCAACCTTTAGACACATAAAACAGGAAGGCAATATAAAAAAAAACAACATACCGTCAAAAGAGACGAAACATTCACATTCTACTAGTCACTATTTCAACATTATAAACGAAATTTTCTTTATCATTTTTAACATTAAAGTACAATTATAAAATTATTCAGGCAATCAAATCTCAGTAATTCTAGATATCTTTGTCAAAATTCCTCAACGAAGAAGCGTTTCGGGATTCCCGAAGAACAAAGCATTGTTGGGAATATTTCGTCAAGTTCTAAAGTAGTTAAAGCATATTTAACTGTCCAGGAATGCTAACAAACACTGATTTGGCAAGTTCGTTTGTTTTCATTTCTTGTGAAAGTTGGCAAGCTCTAGGCAATGGACAGAGGGTGGGTGGGTGAACGTTTTACAAGAAGGCTTATACTAAGCAGTTTTATATTTAGAGAATAGACAGACTTTTTCAATTCTTGACAGTCACTGTTATTATTATGAGTGATTTTATGCAGAGCAAAAACGTCTTTCAGTTACAACTACAGTGCAACATGGATTTTTTGGCCGACGCGACGGTGACAATCAGAATTAACGCCTGTCATCTTTAAAAAAGCAGTTGTTTGCAACCAAATCATCAATCAAAATAGTATGTAGATCCAGATCTATTGTAGCCAAATCTCCCCAATCTCACAGACAATTTGCCGATTTTACCTAGTGTTTTTTTTTCATATTCTCTGCAAACTTTATAAATGATTCTTTTTAAATACCGTAGAGATAAGTTCCTTAAATAAAATTTTAAATATTTATATTTTATTGCGTTTAAATTAGTACCCTTCTCTGTGACTTTACTATGGTTAGCTAAAAAACTATTCGTTGAACAGCTTCCTAAACTCCTTAAATCAAGGGAGATTGTTGCATGCTAGCTTGGTTGAATGCTAGCGCCCCCTGTCAATGTCATCTATCTATCTATGTCATGGCCAGAAGATCTACCTAACTAAAATTAATAAAAAAATATCTACTTCTATTGCAAATGCATAACGAACACATTCCGCAGTGAAACAATTATTCTCATGACAATTTCCAATACGTCCTCACCAGAACTCCGAGTTGCTAATTCAAACAAATAACTCCACAGACGAAAAATGTTACAAAAATGATATTTTAAAAAGTGCCGAGAGTTGTAGGTGTTGCAAAATAAAGTCCCGCAATAAACTGGGCTTGGGTGTGAAACAAAATAGAAAAACAAAGGGAACTTTTAATGAAGCATGTTGCGGCGCAAAATAAAAGGAAA
This sequence comes from Pyrausta purpuralis, assembly GCA_963924145.1. Classification (NCBI taxonomy): domain Eukaryota; kingdom Metazoa; phylum Arthropoda; class Insecta; order Lepidoptera; family Crambidae; genus Pyrausta; species Pyrausta purpuralis. The sequence continues at coordinate 1,088,172 of OZ001661.1, read as the reverse complement.
AACTTTAATACTCATGCTGATGGAGTGAAAAACATCGGCGCTTTGTTATTATCTCTATTTTGTATTTTATCTGCGTGAATATGGGGTTGGAGTGTAGGAAAGGGTGCGCAGGACTTAGAAAAATTTCATCGAAATTTTCGACCTTATATAACACCCCATTTTTTCAGTGTCACTGGATGGGGGGTTCCAAGGGATGCAACTTTTGTTCAGGTGACCTAGCTATAAAGTCAATACCCGCGAAGTTAGAGGGCGTTTTTCGAAGTACATTTCTAAGGCAGTTAGGACAGAAAAAAATCATCGAAATTTTCAGCCTTGTGTAACACCTCTTTTTTTCAGTATCACTGGTTAGGGGGGTCCAAGGGATGCAACTTTTGTTAAGGTGACCAAGCCATAAAGTCAGAAAACACTTCGCTTGGCAGGAAACTAGCTGGATGCCAAACAGCAAGGATAGGTTAGTTTAAAACAGCGACCTGATAACGAATGGCATTGGCTTGTACTGAATCGCCAGAAATCACCGCTTGGCAAGAAACTAACTGTATGCCAAAGAACAAGGTTAGGTTAGGTTAGAACAGTGACCCGACAACGCGCGAAGGCGAGCGAGCGAAGCGAGCGTGCCGCGGCAGCGGCCGCCGAGCGCAAGAATCACCGTTTGGTAGGAAACTAACTCGATGCCAAACGGCCGATTTTGCGAGGGGTGGTGATGTCATATTAACCCCCCTTTTTTCTCACGGGGTTGGATAAAGGAGAGGAAGCGTAACAACGTTTGTACGGGACACTTTTTCATTAACTCCCTCCTTCACCCCCCAATCGGACCCAGTGTATGAAAGGGTGCGCAGGACATAGCTGATTTTGCGAGGGGTGGTGATGTCATATTAACCCCCCTTTTTTCTCACGGGGTTGGATAAAGGAGAGGAAGCGTAACAACGTTTGTACGGGACACTTTTTCATTAACTCCCTCCTTCACCCCCCAATCGGACCCAGTGTATGAAAGGGTGCGCAGGACATAGCCGATTTTTCGAGGGGTGGTGATGTTATATTAACCCCCCTTTTTTCTCACGGCGTTGGATAAAAGAGAGAAAGCGTAACAACGTTTGTATGGGACACTTTTTCATTAACTCCCTCCTTCACCCCCCAATCGGACCCAGTGTATGAAAGGGTGCGCAGGACATAGCCGATTTTGCGAGGGATGGTGATGTCATATTAACCCCCCTTTTTTCTCACGGAGTTGGATAAAGGAGAGGAAGCGTAACAACGTTTGTACGGGACACTTTTTCATTAACTCCCTCCTTCACCCCCCAATCGGACCCAGTGTATGAAAGGGTGCGCAGGACATAGCCGATTTTTCGAGGGGTGGTGATGTCATATTAACCCCCCTTTTTTCTCACGGCGTTGGATAAAAGAGAGAAAGCGTAACAACGTTTGTATGGGACACTTTTTCATTAACTCCCTCCTTCACCCCCCAATCGGACCCAGTGTATGAAAGGGTGCGCAGGACATAGCCGATTTTGCGAGGGATGGTGATGTCATATTAACCCCCCTTTTTTCTCACGGGGTTGGATAAAGGAGAGGAAGCGTAACAACGTTTGTACGGGACACTTTTTCATTAACTCCCTCCTTCACCCCCCAATCGGACCCAGTGTACGAAAAGCTGCTGGGGGGGGGGGGGAGGGGGGGAGAGAGGTCAAAAGTTATCCAAGGTCAAAGTCATCAAATCGAAGTCGTCCAAGGTCGAGGTCATCCAAGGGCAAGGTCATCTCATCGATGTTTGGGGGGGAGGTGTAGTGTGAGGGGGGGGAAGGTGTAGTGTTGGGGAGGGGGGAAGGTGTAGTGTTGGGGAGGGGGAGGGGAGGTCAATAAAAGTCAAGGTCATCCAAGGGTGAGGTCATCCAAGGTCAAGGTCATCCCATTGGACTCCCCCTTTAGGTTCCCCCCCCCCCTTCAACTCCCACTTCCCCCCGGGTCCCGAAGGTGTGATTAGGCGATTTTTTTTTCTCATTTTTAGTGTGCGCACCCTTTGCGACACTCTGACCCAACGAGCCCGCGGGTACTAATTGGTGTCAGCAAACTATAAAAGACTTTCTGATACATAATGTAACTATAGGGTATGTTCGTGATCAGTTTAAAATCTAAATGCGACACCAAATCGCTAATCGGTCGATCACACCTCACCCTTTGTCAAATAAGTCAACTTTTTAACCCAATCATTTTATTTAACCCCCCAAAATGTGCAATTAATCATTCAAAATGACTGGCCTGTAAACTTCAGACAGATTCGTTTCTTGTCCTGACATAAATAAAATCGACGCAGTAGGCACTAGGTATAGAATGTTTCATAAATATAGCAGAAACAAGGAATGAGAGAAATTTTAATCCTGCTACTTTTTTTCTTAAAACCTGCTACAAATCGCACTTCGCGAAATAATACATCATATGCATTTAATTTCAGTGACGAATGTATAAATCGGGTGAAGTCCTTGAGCGCGAGTGAGCAAGTAGGAATGATTATGTTCTATGCGGTCGTTTTTAGTAGGTATATGATTTACGGCGCCCATTTAAATGTAAACTTTATCTCATAGGCATAAAGTTGAGAACATCTTCTTGTAGCGTCATTACAAAAATCGTATTATTTTGCTTACGGTGCAATCATATGAAATTAATTTATCGCGTACTTGCGTAGCAACTGACACTGCGTAAAAATAATTGGCAATGAAATTTCACATATCACGCAAAAAAATTAAATAAAAATGGATAAAAGAAGTAATTGTTTCCATGCCTAGTAGGCACTGATGTGCCTAGCAAATTGAAAATCCGATCTAATTTCTATTTGTAAATGTTAATTATGGCATTGTTAATTATTGTTTATTAATCATCAACTCGCCTATGATTTGTATTGGATGGATTAACACTCGTATTATAAATTACATATAATGTAATGATCATTATATGTAATTTATAATACGAGCAAAAACGTGCCATGAGATTGAGACCGCATAAATAACATAAATATTGAATTCTGCTTAAATAAGCTTTTTTGTGTATAAAAATATGAATAACTAGCGACCCAGCGAACTTTGTTTCGCCCCTGTCCTCATCCCGCCCCGGCCTCGTCCCGTCCAGCCCCGTAATTTTAAATGTTAAGCCGTCCCAGCGAATATTATTTCACCCCGAATTACTAAAATGGCTATAAAAAAATAGGATTGGTGATAAAAAGTAAAAATTTAGGGTTGTGTGTATGTTTTATGCCAAAAAAATAAAAACAAAAAAAAACATCAAAAAATTAAAAAAAGGGTGAACAACCCTTATCACTTAGGGGTATAAAAAATAGATAGTAGCCGATTCTCAGACCTACTGAATATGCCTATGAAATTTGGTAAGAATCGGTCAAGCCGTTTCGGAGGAGTACGGGAACGAACATTGTGACACGAGAATTTTATATATAAGATAAGCAATTGTTTTCAAGTGAAAACAATTCAAGTTTATAAATTTGACTCCACAGGAGTTTTTTTTTATAAATATTTAATTAAAAATAAACCATTATTTAAATTTAACGTAAATGTACCTGTCCTAAGTGAATGTAATGTAAGGTTCTTCTTTGGTATGATGATACTGCTTTTTTTTAATTGTGTCCATTCCATGTCCAGATTCGGCCACTTTTCAAACGTCACTCCCGAAATAAAAAGGGTTTGCGGTAAAACAGGAGGAAAAAGTAACCCTCTGGGGCCTAACCATTTTTCGGAGAGATCGCTTTTTGTTTCGAAGGTATTTTCACCTATTGTGTTAGCGCGTGTACACACTTTGATGTGTTTATTAGCTAAGGGGTTTTACTGCGGTAATTTTGTATCGAGCTAACTGCAAAAAAACAGGTAGCGAAAAATAATTAATTTTTGCATTGGAAACACTACGCTAATGTACAGCTAGTGAGTGGAACTCGCTGCCTCGAGAAGTTTCCTCTCAGGAATATGACCTAAACCTCTTTAAGGCAAGAGTGAACAGGTTGCTACTAAGCAGATATTCACCACCCTACATCTCCATCACCTCCCAACTAGCACACAAGCGCTATAAGAAGCTCTACAGTAGCCGTTAAGAGGTTGTCGATTACGGCATTAGCTTTATAGATAAGCCATACAGCAGCCGTATAAACTGCTATAGCGCTACTCTAACCCCAAAATAGGCACTTTTTATAACGGTATCAGCTCTACAATCGCGCTATAGCAGCGAAATAAGAGTTAGAACCGCCGTATAATGACGCTACAAGAGTGGTGATGTACGTTAATGTTTGTACAATGACGCTATAAGAGTGGTCGTGTACGCTAACGGATATACAATGACGCTTAAAAAGGTGTAGCGAACGCTGGAAGAGTAAAATTATGTTTTGTAGCGCTATACCGCAGCTCTTGTCGTATTTGATCGCGTATGTGTGACTAAAAACTAAATACTTATGAAAAAATAATAGTTGTGATTTTATATCAGTGCAAATGAAACAAGGTGTTGTCTGTCAGAAGTTACATAAACTCAAAAGTTTAGTTTGAATATATATTACTGTGACATATTAATTGCGAGTATCAGTATACTGTGAATTTGTACATGTATTTTCGCTTAGATTTTAACGCGCCCACATGATAATACGTTTTTAGTGTTGTAATACTTTTATAATATTGATGACATAGTTTTTTTTTATTACATTAAAACCACTTATTAAGACTTCCCAATAGATGTTTAAATCATTTATGAATAAATAATATCGAAACTAAACCATAAAGTAGGTAGTTGTAAAAACTCGATATCAATGTAGGCGTTGTTATTGTTATTGTTGAAAATAGTTGTCATATTATTAGGGATAACTCAAAATGGACGACAACGTTTTCGTTTTTGAAAACATTTGAAACCGCTCCTGTCCCACTTAAAGCGCTACAGCATCGCTATTAACGTATTACTCATCTTCTTAAGTAATTAAAACCACTACTATAACACCCTTAGCGCTACGAAAGAGTTCATTTCCTAAAATATAGCGCCTTTAGCGCTACTACAGAGTAACTTTAACTCTACTGTAGGTAATGACGCTACAAGAGTGGTGATAAACACTAAAATAGACCTTAAGAATCTATAGAGACTCCCTTTTCCACTCAAAGTGATTAAGTAGCATCCTATAGCGCCTTTCAAACACTGATACCTTCCAAAAATCATTTATAGCTCTACTAGTGGTAAAGGAGTGTTCACAACGCGACTATACCTCCATCACCTGTAGAATGACGGAACAAGATACCATTGTAACTGCGTTAGTGTAAATGATTACGATTGTATGGCCACTGTATCGCCTACCTGTATAATGGCATTAGAATACGTTGCTATACAGGCTGAGGAGTTAGTTTAAGCTTTTCAACGGCCATTGTATCGCTAAGAAGCTCTATAAAGGCGGTGAAAGCTGCTTGTGTGCTAGTTGGGCTCCTTAGCCACACCTGACATCAGATGCGATTGGGGTAAAATATATGCTTAAAAAAAGTAAAGTTAGCATGTAACGTCCCATTGCTGGGCAAAGGCCTTACCTCAACTATGAGGTAGTTCGAGCCATACTCCACCACGCGGGCTCAGTGCGGGTTGGTAAAGGCAAGCGACTAACTCTGCTGTCAGATGTTATCAAGCCGACCATAAGCAATGAGATACTCGTGATATAGGTCACTTATATGTTCGGAACGGTCACCCATCCAAGCACGACCACGAAATATCTGCTTAGCATCAAATAAACAAAAAATGCTTTTGAGTCATAAAAAATGAAATGACTTTTTAAGGGTGAGGACCGTACTTTCAAATGAGTTATTATCACTTGTTCTCCTATTTATATTAAAGCTCTTTTAGCCCTCCGATACTTCATCATCCACGCACTTTGTTTCCTCATTTCTACAAAAAACACCAAGTCAATTTCCAAAGAGAACTCCGTCACAAAAATAATGGAGTTCACGTAACTTTTATAAGAAAACACAACGAAAAATCCGACGCACCATCAAGATACGATCGGCCCACTTTACATATTCATTTAATAAAGAACCCTCAAACCACGAAAATAATTCGTTAATCGCGTGATTCGATTTGCCTTTGTGACGTCACACTGGCAATTAGTGTTTGATTCCGCCGCGTGGAGTACAATGGCGCTAGGGTCGCCTTTAATTTGATAACCCTCACATGGGGTGGCGTTTTTAGGGTACCGCAAAAAGGTGGACCCTAGAGAGTGGTGGAAGATCGTTTGTCACAAGGCTGAAATGTCATGAGTAAAAGCGTAAGATATTTTATTTAAGCGTGCATATGTTTGTGTGAAATGCTAATGGCAAAGGTAAAAAACCTAAAACAAAATTCATAGGAAGTGTTTTTTTTAAATGAAATGAAATGAAATGAATATTTATTTGCTCAAAACATGGTTTCAATAGATGGTAGGTAAATTACAGAAGTCCTCACATTTTATAAAAACTATGGCATGCAAATTTATAATAATCATAGAACATTTTAAAATAGTATAATTAAAGTTACATTTAAAGTCACACTAATATAATAATCACTCCTGAATTCAAACAAAATGTCAAAGATCGGTTAAAATCATTCAATAAATTAAATTATCAATATAAAAGACAACATCCAAGTAATTATTATCCATAAAAATATCATTGATTTTATAGTTTTTTAAAAATCTTGACACACATTGCATTACACTGTTTCTTGTAAAAAACCTATCGTGGTGTATTTTTATAAATAAGTATATTTGCATGCCTTAGGTACATGCTTTATGCTGTATTTGGTGACGTTTCTTAAAAAGATCGGTATTGTTCTTGACAAAACAGACAATTTCTAATATGTATTTGCAAGGAAGTGGCAATATTCTGAGCTTTTTGAACAGTGACTTGCAAGAGTGACGTGGTGTTTTGCCACATATGGCTCTCACAATTTTTTTTGTGTTCTAAACAAAAGAGGAGAGTCGGTTGTATTTCCCCAAATTAGAAGTCCATACCTAAGAAGCGACGCTACGTAACTATGATATGCTGCTAGGGATGTTTCACTTGTAGATATGTGACTCAGTCTATTTAAGACAAATACATAACGATTTAGTTTTTAAATATGTTTATATTAGTTCAATTTATGAATGCATAGCTACTTGTAATATTGTATCGACCCATACCTTTCTGGAGAGAGTCAGTTTTCTTCATAGTTCAGTGTGTTCTAGATTCTTATATTTCCCTTTGTATCAGTTTAAGGTTTTAACAAAACAATTTAGACCGCTTTCACACTTCGGCGACTTAAACAGCGCAACGGTCGTGCGACAGCCGCGCTGCTGATAATTTCATAAATAAATGACAGCAGTAAGCCCTTCACATTAAAGCAACGGCGTGGCTGTCGCTCTAATGAGAAGGCGCACTTAGATTTCACCCTCAAAATTCTAAAAAAATATAACTATATTTTTTTTCATAGTAGATATTTGTCATTTGCTGTTAGTAGTATTTGCTTGAATGTTAATTTCAAAACATACGGAATCCCCACTCCTCCAGCGGCAGTCAACCGTTGCCGATTTTATTTAGTTCTTTAGAGCGCTGATTTGATTTGTCGGTTTTGATGGGACGCCATAACTTGATGCAAATTGACCATCCCCATGTGAGTTTGTTTTGATTTTCTTTTCGAGGGAGGATATGCGGCTTTCATCTAATTACTGCCCTTATAATACGCTTAAAAGAACGTGATTAGGCGCTGTTGATCGTGTCTTAATTTGATTTGGAATCAATATATATTTTTCTTGATCATATATGAATTCGTACGTGTCGTCTCAATATTGTAAACTACGAGAGTATAATCTTACGTGTAGGCGCCTTATCACAAATAAATAAACAAGGTTTGAAATACTGTTAAAATACGGCTAAAGTGAAATGTATGTCACCCTTATGTCATTTGACTTGATGGACGTTGATTTTAAACTAATCATATCATATTGAAATAGTTGTCCAAACCTTGTTTAATTATTTTGTGGTAAGGTTGTTACATTATAATCTGACGATTTATTGTGAACAAGCTCGATAAAGTTTAGCATCTATGCTTTTTTGGTACTTACATGTCAACCTAACACTTCACGATTCGTCATTTCAGTTTACGTTATAATGTAATAAATCCGGCACAGTTCACAATAAATCGATAAATTACAATCTAACGGATTTAAAACTGTAAGGATTGTAATCACGCGTTTTTGAAGTGAAAACTTCTTTAGCGGCGTTGAGCACTTTTGTGGGATGGGGGAAAAATGTGAAACTCGCGTCAGGACACGTGGGCTGATCGAAAAACCGTAAGACGGTTGGCGAAATTATGGATGTAAGTTGATTTTTCTGAGAGATAAACTTTTTAATGTAATTTAATATAATATAAATTGTAATGTTTGTGTACGATAGCGTAATAAATAAATATTGTATTCTATAAAAATATTATTATTATTATTATTATTGTATTCTATCACAAAAATGATAGTACTTTTATATTAATAAAAAGAGCAATTCATTCAAAATTATTCCCTAACTATTCCAAAAAATCAAAAATGCACAACGTTGATATTCAAGTTTTCACTTCTGCCGGCACTCCCGGAGTGCAATTTTTTTTTTCAATATTACGGTGCTGGTAGCAACTGATTATGCATTTATTTTTACCTTATTTAATGTTCTTGTGTTTATTTAAATATGTATTAGTTTATACGACCTCCGTGGTCGAGTGGCTAGCACGCTGGTTTTAAGCGTCGCCATCTCGTGAGGTTCCGGGTTCGATTCCCGGGTCAATGTAGAAAAACGATCTTTTCTATATTGTCTCGGGTCTGGGTGCTGTAGTACCACCGTTGTGTCTGATTTGCATAACACAAGTGCACTGGCTACTTACTTTGGGATCAGAGAAATGTATGTGATTGGTGTCCAATATATGTTTTGTATTATATGATTATTTATTGACATTTCATTTTATGAAATGTGTACTTATCATCTTCTTTTATGTTTCTTTATAGAAACCTGTCCACTTGACATTAGTTCAAATTATTTCATCGCCATGTCCCTTATTTCATTATTTATGCTTTTTGCTTTTCCTTTCCTGAAGGTTGTCTGGAAGAAATTGTTTCAAGCAATAAGTCCGCCTAAATTGTACTAAAAGCGAATATATACGATACTATCCTGTGTAATTATTATGTTTATTGTGTGCAATAAAGTATTTTTATTATTATTATTATTATACATACGATTAGTCGTGAATTTCAGTTGTTACATATGTGTATATATACATAGGTGATTAAATTTTTAGTTACATACTATAGCAGTTACTTTAATGATAGTTTATAAGAACGTGTTCCGAAATGGACACAGAACGAGTGCAAAGTACTGGTAAAAAGCTTCTGCTGAAACAAACGCATTACAACCTCGTCTAAGACTACTTTAAGCAAATATATTTGAAAACGTTCTAAGAAGAAATCTTCGTTTAAAGAGAATATCAGCAAGTTTGCGAAATGCCGACGTTATTTGATTTATATTATTGTGATATAAGATTCATTTCAAATGTTTCTGCCTCGTAAGTGAATCGCATTTCAAAAGGATAGTATCGGTACCTTGTCAGCAAATCCCTTTACACGACATTTCATAATAGACAAGGGATATTAGTTTTTGAGATGTTGTTAGGGCTGCAGAAATATGAATGAAACTGGTTTTGTACATACGTATGTTCATTTAACCAACGAATTTCTATTTGAGTTATCATCTTATCATCAAATTCGTACTAACTACTACCTGAACATTAAAATTACTTGTGCAAATGCGCTACTTCCGTAGTGTGAAAATGTGCCATATCTCAAAAACTACTCGTTCAGTCCCGTCCGAACCAATTTTCGTTAAAAGTATTTGCTAAGATCAATCTTTGGTCAATGTTTGTCTTGAAAGGAAAATGGTATGACGAACTTCTATGTTATTTAAAAAGACCTATCTAAAGACACCACACGCATAGGTTTGACAAAAAAAAACGATTTTTGCTTCATTTTTAGTTTTTTATAAGTATCGTAAAGCGGTTATCAGCATACATCTTCCTACTAAATTTCAACAGTGTGATGCTTATAGTTACAGAATAAAGTGGCTGTGACATACGAACGGACAGACAGAAAGACAGACAGACAGACTTGACAAAACTATAAGGGTTCCGTTTTTTGCCATTCGGCTACTGAACCCTATAAAAACTATTATTTATATATATTAATCCATCCCAATTCACGTCTTTTACCTGTCTACTATAAATATGAGTGCAGCCATATGCACTCATAAAATATGACTCACCCCTAATTTTGATGCAATACGCCCCTTCAAATTATTAAAACCATTAGAAGTTAATCTATATCAAAGTGCAGTCTCGACACGCAAGTTTTGCCAATTATCTTTATAATTATTTTTATTTCTGAGTCCATTCATCATCATTATTATCAGCTAAAGAACAAAGAACGACCACTGCTGAACATAGGCCTTCTCCACGGCATTCCACAGCAACCGATCACTAGCGGTCTGCATCCAGTATGATCCTGCGATCTTTACAAGGGCGTCTGTCCATCTTGTTGGTGGACGTCCTACGCTGCGTCTTTGGGTCAAAGGGTCTCCAATCTAGATATCATCTCAGTCCATTGTAATCATTGATTTGTTGAAAGACAAAGTTAACCATACATTGACTTCCTTGACGTTGAAGAAACGGCGTATATTTTTTTCAACAATGCCATCATCATGCAGACAACACTTATTTTTTTTTGTCACCAATCGGTCATATAAGTCTCACAGCCCTGAGCTTCAGGTAACAGTGTCCGGTGATATCTCAAGTGTTGCACGGCGTGCAATCAAGGCGGTGCCCAATTTAGCGATATTGCAAACAATACCTCCTGTTTTGTGGCTATAGTGTTATTGGCTCGGCGCCCTACTCTGTTGGGCTACGTCATGAAAAAAAGTTGATGATAAATAATCATAAAACAAAATAAAAATTTCATAAAATTCAGCTTACATGACAATGCCGAAATTTGATCAAGTACACCTTTTAAGCAAATGTCTTGCCTGTGCTCTTCCATAGCTGCTTATTATTGTTGCTAACTCAATCTACAATAAAAAAAAACAGGTAGCAAAAAAAGAAAGCATATCAAAATTGCGTGTGCACACATGGAGTGTTTTATCGTATAGTCTACCTCGTGTCGTATAACCTACAGGTTTCTTTACTTTATTATATATATATATATGAAGGCTGAACGACTATTTTACTGTCGTAGAAGTTAATAAAATAGTACAATACACAATAGAGGCAACATAATTTGAGGCACAATAAATTGAGTTCAGATAGCTGGGACCACTTTTCACAGCACAGCTCGTTGATCGCGTTATAATGAATACAGATCCGTTAGTCTCATGTAATTACGTCACCTTATTTTCTTTCTTATGCGTCACCTTTTTTATTCCATAAAATTTTGCATAACTATGGAGCCAATTGGTCGTACACAGTATTTTGGAGTGAACACAGTATTTTAGAGTGAACACAGTATTTTTATAAGCTTTAACACTATTTATTTTACTAACGTCGACCGGAGATAACTATGTATTGAAATTTATATTAATAAATTGCTTTAAACAACTGTGCACTATACATACTGCGCACTTGGCTGATTTCTGCTAAGACAGTCGCCATGAACTAAAGTGGAGAAAGCGTATTATCCTTATTAGTGACAGGAATAGCAAAGGTTATCATCAGGGGTGTCGTTTATAGTAGAACCTTTGCCCCGTAGATGCAAGCTCGTTTGCGTTTCGGTTAACATCCGCAATTTCATTCGAGACCGGACGGAGAATTGGCTGTTGAGTGGGTATGCCATGAAAATGGTCTATTTTGTTGAGGCCTCTGTTTTTTTCTTGGTGTATCTTGATGTTGTGTTGATGAGATGATTTCGCAGATTGGGCTTCTCATATATTGTGTTAACAGCTCAACAGAAGCAATTATTGTTAATACGTATGCTGTTAAAAATACAAACACAAGAAGTTTGTATTACCTACCGACTCCCTAATTTTCTTTGACGATGATGTGACTATTATTTGATGCATGATTTTCATGATAAGAAAAAATATAGTAATATCAAACCCTCGCTTCCTCTGCGGCCTTGATTCATCCGAGCGCTAAAGCTGTGCGCGCACGCACTTATTGAAAACTGCCTGCATTCTTAGTGAATCATGCAGCGGCCGCTGGCGCATAATAGTTGAAAAAAATGGAACCCTTATAGTTTCGTCAAGTCTGTCTGTCTGTTCGTCCGTATGTCACAGCCTCTTTATTCGGTAACTATATCTCTTTATTCTGTAACATCACACTCTTGAAATTTGGTAGGAAGATGTATCCTATTAACCGCTTTACAATTCTTATACAAAAAATAAAAAATAATGATATTTAAGGAGGGGCTACCATACATGAAACTTAAACCGAAAAAAAATTGACAAACCTATGCGTGTAGGTAGGTCTCTACAAATGACATAGAGGTTTTCAAATCTTTTTTCTTTTAAAGTCTAACGTTTCATAGCTAGACGCTTCCGAAGTAGTAAAATGGGCGTCCCTCCCCCCCCCTTCCATCTAATTTTTAAACTAAGCGAATGTACATTTTGAAAATAAATAAATATGTAAGGTAGATTTTAACAAATACTTTCAACGAAAATTGGTTTAGAACATAACTTTGTTGTTCATACAAACACTATGAAAAACAAAGTTATGTTTGCTGTCAACAAAATATTGTGGTACTTTACTAACTGGAACTGTCCAACTCGCACTTGGGCGTTTTTTTTTTCATTCATTTTATTCATTCCATATATTTTTACAGACACAAATATTTATTGTATTAATATTGACACTATACTAGTGCAACATTACACACAAAGAGAGATAAGTATGGGCTATCGCAGTCCTACGTTTGAATGCCGAAGAAGAAGCGAGTATTTATTATCATTATAGGACTGAATGTTCTTTTTGCCTCGTTTCATTACTGCTGACTACAACTTAAGTAAAATAAATTCTTCAAGCCAAAACACTTAATAACTTTCACTTCTCAATCAACTTGCTGAGCTTAATCAAATCGAATTCCTGTCGAAGCTAATTTTCATTATGAACTGGATTCAATGCCATAGCTTCCTTTTCAAGGCGCCGACTGACATTTACCATAGATTTCGCGCCAAAACGCCATTCACTATAAACACTCCCTATTGTCTTTGTCACTTTCCATGTGTAAATCAACTTTCCAACCTTCTCAATCAACAATCAATCATAACACTTACTAGTTACAGCTTATATTGCCTTGTGTTTCTAGCTACCCTTAAATGCAGATATCGGTAGCGGTTGCTATTACTTCTATCAAATATGCTAATGATACGCCAATCAAATATAGACATTATCAACTTAAGTTAAGGTGTGTAATAGCGTGGGTGGTATTGTCTGTTTGTCTGTTTGTTGATTGAGACAGTGACAAGCATTGTGAGGATTATAATCGCGTCAAACGCTCAGGCCTTGCTTTATGGCTGGATTAACGTTTCACGTATAGCCAAGTGTTTTTGATTAGATAAATGGCTTAATGGATGTAAGTGAAATCTGACGGAATTGCCAAAGTTATGTGTTGCTTTATTGACGTCGTAATGTAGACTCTTGTTTTGTTCTTAATATAGAATATTTCAAATAATGTAAAATGTAAATACTTCAATGGATCGTCGTTAAATGTCCAATACTCAATTTCAATTTAATTATGGTGGTTAATTCTGGTAAGCTGATTAACAAGTCATTTTAGTGTATTATCTACATGCTCTGTCACAATGCAATAAGATGACCTTCATCATTGGATATTTTTAGGTGGCCATCTTGTAATCAACTATATAGAGTGTAATTTTGGTCATCGACGCCCGACTCAGAGGAGGTTGTACAAACGATACTGAAGTCAAAAAAAAAATTGTATGTTTTTTATGGAAAAAGCTCATAAAATTAATTTATTAATGCGATACTAGCGAGCAAGTCAAAACTAAGCCGGGTCGCCATTTCGTAGCTCACTAGCTACGGCGTTGAGTATCGTAGATACGCGCCAGGGTGCGAGTTTCCCCATTCTTTTTGAATTTTTCTAGAATGTTCTGAAGAGGTTTTCTTTTAAAAAAAAACTTGCATATAATTAAATTAACACAACTCATATTATCACCACTGAATTGTTTGTCACTGCACAAAACAACAGCCTGTTTAATAATTGCAGGCACGCGTATATGAAGTGTATGCAGTTAGGTCGTTGCAGTGATGCAATCAGCATCGCTGCCGCAAATTTGCAGCTAATTGCAGGATGGCTGCAGCCGCTAAATGCAATGTCAGGTGCTACAGTATGTAAGCGCATTCTGCAGCTTGCTGACGACGATCTGAGGAGTCCTAGGTTTGGACGTTTTTGTGTAACGCTTATGTTTTAGAGCACATAATTTAAGTCCGTTTCGTTTTGCTTTGATTATGTTGTAAACAATCTTGGCATTATTTTTACCGAAATCATCTATTTTTAAAATAAGATAAACAAAAAACGCACCAACTACATAGCAAGTTCATTGTTGAACACTGAAATATTTTTAAATCAAGTAGTTTTTTTTTACTGACATTATTTTAAAAGATACAAAAATATTGTTTACATTATTGGACTAGCAAAGAAAAACGTACTTACATGAGTTTAGAGTATGTTGATTTGGATTTAGATTTATTTATTTGCAGATATAATGATACAAAATGATGGTAAATACAAACAAATTTAAAGTTCGCACAATTCACCAGAAACTGGCATGCAAATTGAACTTTTATTATCACTCTGGATGAGCTACACTTATGTATCGGTCTAATATATTCTTAATAAAAATAAGTTGATTTGATTTAAACTGTATTAAAATACTAGTTTAAATTTATAAACATAGTCATAAAATCACTGTTTAAAAAAACTAGAATACAAATGCATCATAATTAAAATAAAATTCAACTACAGGTGCATTAACCATGTCTCAATTTTGTTTTTAGAGTAAGTTACTATTGCCTAAGCCTTTGACAAAAACTGTGCTCTCGTGCACCCTCTAAAGTATTGTCATATCAAACAACACCAAATAAAAGCAAGCAAATAATCGTCGTCGATTGGTAGTGAGTATTGGTAGACTCACGCTCGGGTGTGCCTGCCGCGAGCGGTGTGCATACGTATTCGATCGTGGCCTAACGAAGCGTACGGTACGCAAGGTTCCATGTGATGGTTGCCATAACCTTGCATTGCATCAATGTAAAAGTGTTTATAAGTTTATCTTGTTTTGCTCAAGGACTGATTTCTGGTATTGAACGAATGGTGTCGCCGTATTTCAAGTTATTCTCATTTTTATTTATTTCATGATTTTTAGTTGTTACTCATATCTTATATACTACTGGACCGATTTTGATGAAACTTACACTTTGCCCTAAGTTGAACTATAAATAATTGAACTAAATAAGATTTATTTCGCTATTATTTCTCGTTTTTGAGAAATTCTGAAACGTTGTAAACGTACAAATATACATTCACCTAAAAAAAAACACACGTGTTAGGAAGCCTTAATATATCAAAATACCTAAATTTTATAATCCTGAGGATATCACATCTTACATACAGGTTGAATTGATTACATCTTTTTTGGTAAAGTCGGTAAAAATGAAATCTAAATATCAGACCAAAAGTAGGAAATTACATTTTTTCCCACCCGCTTGAATGTAGGATCTCAAAAAATTACACAATGAATCATAGTTATGTGCAAAATATACTCCATTATATATTATTGTAAAGTTTTGCGTAAGGGAATAAAAATATACATCCATATATCCATCCTCGCAGACATTTGCATTATTTTATTACATCAAATAAGTAAGTAGTAAGATTGTTTCAAGGTGTAATTTTGTTTCATACCGATGTAAAATCGACAGAATATTTAATCATATAACATAAATAACTTTGACAAATTATTACGAAACATTAACTGAATTATTCTGTACTCACAAAATACAATTTTCGATACATTCTGAAGCTTCCTTGTGTTGATTTATAGCGGTTCCAAACAACTGGGCTGTGGTAATGTAGTATTATGAATATTCGTAATTATTCAATACTTGATACTGTGGCGGTAATTATAGCAATAGCACAGTTCGGAATGGATAAATGTTGTAATTTATGGGTTCTACCCCAAATGTGGAAGCGCAATTACGGGCTGTATGGGGTTAGAGTAGTAAGGGGAAAAGTCGATGGATGTCGATGGTAACACAGGTATACGTTTTAATATTTTTTGTAGTCATGTACCCAGACACTTAATAGGTACAAAAACGAGTGTACGGTATTTCATGAAAAAAGTGATACAATTAGAATTTATTTATTTTAACCCTTAAAAACTCAATTAGCTTAAGTTATGCACTTGTATTGTATTTAGGATAAACAAATTCATTTGAAGTCGGTACATGATGTCAAATCTTACCTACACCAAGAGTCTACGCACATAACTAAGGAAAATCCCGAAATTTACTGTAAATATCCGGGAAATTTATTAAATATTCCCGAAATTCCCGGGAATGGCACAACAGTAGTTGTAAGCCACCTTTTTATAAAACTGTCGCTTCAGAAAATTACAGAGTAACAATTTTAAAATAAATATTAATTATCGATACAAAAATTAATCAATAGATCTGTTCAAGTCCCCTCCCTATTATCTTTACGAGAATTCCCGTTCTATTGTAGAAAATGCTAATGATTTCCTCCATTGAACTGCCGTTTAAGGTGGGCCCGTAAATTTAATGAATATTCCTAAGCCTAGGACAAACCAAAATTGAGACCATTGTCTTCTTCTAAATGCGATCGGAACATGTGTTTTATTGAGTGACTTTTTAAACACATTTATATCTCTTTTTTTAACGAAAACCGGTAACTAAAATTAAGTAAATTAAAAATGTTAATCCATCATTGGTTGTAAGTCTTACATGTCCATATTTTATGATGTCATCATTAAGAGCTCTGGATTTTGTAATACAAATAATAAAAAAGGATCATGATAACGATCACTTGATTATATCATAGCGAATTTTTTGTTGTATAACCTAGCAAAAGTTCTAGACTTATAATTCGTGTCATTTCTAGTAGCAATTTAAGATATTCCATACTCCTCTTCATACATGAGGCAGCATACTGGCCGAATGGTCTTCTGTATGAACCACTAACGTGTGGGGCCTACCCTTGATTGTGTTAAACAAGATCTTCATTTCTCGTCCCTTGATTAAAAACATTCTTGGTGGTGGTTGGTTTGTTTACGTATACTATTCACAATGGACAATATTAATGTTTTTTAAAAACGACATTTATATCGCTTCAACCAAGCGCCAAGATAATCACGGACAAACATACAGGTCAAACTGATAACCTCTTCAAGTCGTTAAAATAGTGTACAGTGTTTTTACAATCAAAGCTATCAATTTAAGTCAAAGTTGAAGCAAAGTTAAATGAGTAAGCCTTAATGTCTCTTATCGACAATCAATTGGCGCTTGTTTCTTCGATTGATCTGGTTTGTCTATGCTCAGAAAAATCATATTTTAATACCTTGAGGACATTCATATGGGAAACAGAACGTCAAGTATACACTGCGGTATCTTATACAGTCGTAATAAGGGTTTGTTTTTAACAAAAATGTGTCTGATGCAGCGTTTTCAATTTGCCGGGTCGCGACCCGGTACCGGGGCATCAAAATAATACACCGGGTCGCAACATTCCCACCTTGTTTTAAAAACAAAAGCTATCAATCGACGCACCTTAATAAATATTGGTTAGCGGTGATGTAATTTAACCTTTTTGGACTTGTTACTTTATGTGACAGTGAACGGCTATAGCCGTAAAATGATAAAAGTTCTATTGTGTCCTGCCCTGTGAAGTTTTTAAAGTATTTAGTAGGTTACGAAGGGGCAATGTGAAAATTACCGGACCATGGCAAAACAATGTTTGGGAAACACTGGTCTGATGTGCGCCATGTACACGATCGTGATCATCTTTGATTCTTTATATTAAAGATAGCAAATCTGTGGCATAATAAAAGCTCATACTTCTTTCAGGACTCTGTAATTACTGTGATTGTTTATGAGATTGCTTCTGAAAAGTTATTTTTTTCACAAGTTTTGTTTGTTTTTCTTTACCCGCAATTTTACCATCTAAGGACATATTTGTCAGATAACCCACGCAACATTCCCTCCAGATGGCTCTAGTGTCTTCGCGTGACAAATGCATGGGCCCGTCCTCAGCCGTGTTGCCTTAGATTAAATACATCCCTAAGCCAAATTGGTCCACACAAGAGAATACTTCACTCCCCTATGACACAACGAATAAGACTCAAAACTGGCAAGCAAATCATCTACGCATGAAACCTATATCAACTGAGAATGACACTTAATGTGCAAGATGTAGAGCTTAATTTCAAATGAAGGCAAGGTATTCTTGATGAGCAAGCATACACAACTTTTTAGTAGCTATTGAGTGAAGCGATTTCAAGTTTGTAGCAAATTGAATGAGGGGATGAAGACATTTTCTTTATGTAACTGAATGTTTATTTTGGAAAGTACGAGGTTCACTTCAGAATTTTACGTTTCAAACCTTATTTTTAAAATACCAAGATTATTCTGTATTTCGTACATTCGCAACATCTTTATCGATTCCAGACATAGGTACTAACGTTTTATCACCATTTATTCTGTAGGCCAGATTCACGTATTTATTTTATTGACTTCGGTACGTATACGTACACATTTAAAATATGTTTTTTAAATTATTTTGTAGATTTTTTTCTAAGTATATGTAATTATAAATTTGATGAACTTTTTTAAAACAGACTTAGATGACCCGTCTGGTGTAGTGGTCGAGAAATCGCCTTTTACGCAGCGGGTTGCGGGTTCGATCCCCGCACAATACAAATATTTGTGTGCATGAATCATATCTGTTTGTATTGGTCTGGGTGTTTTCTATGTATATCATGTATGTATTTACAAACAAAAAAGTATTTAAGTATTATATCCGTTGTCTGGCACCCATAACACAAGCTTTGAGTAGCTTACTTTGGGACTAGATGGCGATGTGTGGGAATGTCCAAAGGATATATATTTATTTTTATTTTTATTTAAATAATCACTCCCAAATTATAAGGCTAATGGTTATCACACAGCGCATATATGTTCATTAGTCTACTGAAAAGATCATCAAGCTGCTTAGCAATGGCATTTTCTATTAATAACTTCTACGCGATAAGTTGGCAGATAGATAGAAGGTTGTGTGTGAACACGTCATTATGATAATTAATGACCTCTGTCCCTCGCTATTGCTACCGACCTTTTGATATTTATCTGTGTAGTCGCTTGCATCATTAATTTGGTTTGCTTGTTTCAATTACCTAGTGATTCCGGACTCCTCCCTCCAACAAATCCAAGAGACTCCAACAAAACCAAGGTACCAAGAGATTAATTTGAGTTTGTATGAACCAATCTCTGAAACTATTGCACTAACTACATTTTTCACAATACGGGATTTTATGCAACTTTCAGTTGTATAATAGGTAAATATGATATTAACTCCCCGACCCGGTTACACGACTCATGGTCTCGGGTCAACTCCTAACAAAATATACTAACTACATTTATGCTTAAACAAAATATTATTATTAGTTGTTGGGCTCTAATGTTGCCAGCTCGACCAGGTATGATCTATTGTGGCGCCCTTATATTTAAATTTCACTGCTTAGTCCCGTTGAGTCTATAAATTGCCAGATTCTTTGGAGCGTGATATCTGCTATCTCATCCGGGTGCATGATGTGCCGCCCGAGATGGATACTTCTTTTGCTCATAAGCGGTCCGCATGAGCAGAGGATATGCAAGGCCGTTTCTTCTTTTGTATTACAGAATCTAAATAGAGTGTCTTCGGTCATGTTCATATTGGCCAAATGTTTGTTCAGTTTGCAATGGCCAGTTAGTATTCTGGTCACTGCACAAGCTTTGTATCTTTCGAACTTTAACAGTTCTTTAGCTACTTTGTTGTTGTAACCTCGAATTAGTGCTTTTGAGTGTTCTTGTCCTTGTGTAGACTTCCACGACTCAATAGCCTCTTGCTTACAGAGGGTGGTTAGAAGCGTAGTGGCGCGTTGTTTGGTGATGCCACAGAATGGTTCTACGCCGATTTGAGGGTTATCGGCTCCTTCTCTAGCAAGTTCATCTGCTACTTCGTTTCCTTCAATCTTTGAATGCCCTGGTACCCATGTAAGTGTGACTTTGTTGGTGTTTCCCAGTTCATTCAATGTCTCAGTGCATGTTTGCACCAGTTTTGACATTTGTTCGAAGGATTTTAGAGCCAGCAATGCAGCTTGGCTATCTGAGTTGATGTAGATGTGTTGGTTCCGGAGTCTCTTCTCAAGGTTTATCTCTGCACATTTGTTTATGGCAAAGACCTCGGCTTGGAAGATGGAGGTTTCAGTCACCATGTTTGCACTTACTTTGAGCTTAGGCCTCTCTCCGTAGACCCCACAACCTACATTATTCCCTTTTTTGGATCCGTCTGTGTACCAGACGTGACTACCTTTTTAAATGACATTTGGCCCTCAAGCCATTTGTCTCTAGAAGGTATGTTTACGGAATATAACTTAGTAAAGTTACATTCTGTATGCATGTCGTCACTAGGTATGCTTAGTAGTCGGTTTTCAAGTACTGATTCCTTGAGTTTTATCCCATCTGACTTTCGTGCGGGAGCAGATTCTATAAGTGCTCTGCTTGGCCACTTTTTGCACATGTAAATGCAGAGGTGTTAAAACCAGCAGAGCGTTCATAGCTGCCCCTGGTGTCGTAGACAGTGCTCCAGTTGCTGTGATGCAGACAAGCCTTTGCAGGCTGCTTAGTTTCTGTATTGTTGTCGCTTGGTTGACCTTGCTGTACCAGACGGCAGGTGCATATGTTATTACTGGTCTCACGACCGCTGTGTACAGCCATAGGGCAATTTTGGATTTTAGTCCCCATCTTGACCCCGCCATTCGACAGCAGCTCCACAGATCCATTTTGGCTTTTTGAATGATATTATCTAGGTGCGAGTTTCAGGTAAGTTTTTGGTCAAACGTTACCCCTAGATACTTTGTTTCACTAGAGTAAGGAAGAATTTTACCGTTTAACTTTGGATTCACCAGTTTTTCCAGTTTTCTCTTTCTTGTGAAGAAAAAGAGGATTTGGATTATCACTGTTTTATCTGCATTGATAGATAATTCGTTTTCTCTACACCACTTACTTATGGTGTTGAGAGCGCCTTGCATTAGACTAAATTGTGCTGAGGCAGGGACCTCTGATGATCACTACTAGATCATCAGCATAGCCTTGGGTATCATAGTCTTTTTCTGCCATCTTAACAAGTAGTTGATCTACTGCTAGGGTCCATAGAAGTGGAGACAGTACTCCTCCTTGTGGACATCCTCTCGTGGCAAGGAATTCAAGCTTTGAAGCATTGAGGGTAATGTTTGCTACTCGATTTGAGAGCATGTTTTTTACCCATCTGATGGTGCTTTCATCTATCCCTTTTGCCTTCATTCCATTAAGAATGGTTTCTATAGGGGTGTTGTCAAATGCACCTTCAACATCTAGAAAAGCACACAGGGCTGTTTGCTTATCCTCTAGGGATTTTTGCACCTTGTCGACCAGATCGAGGAGGGCTGTTTCAGTGGATTTTCCCTTTTGGTATGCATGTTGGTTGATACTTAATGGCCTGTCCACTAAGTATTTGGCCCTAATGTGCTGGTCTACAATCCTTTCCATGGTCTTCATTAGAAAGGATGTTAGACTTATGGGTCTGAAGGATTTGGGTTGTGAGTAGTCTCTCTTCCCTGTTTTTGGTATAAAACGTACTTTGACC
This sequence comes from Pyrausta purpuralis, assembly GCA_963924145.1. Lineage (NCBI taxonomy): Eukaryota > Metazoa > Arthropoda > Insecta > Lepidoptera > Crambidae > Pyrausta > Pyrausta purpuralis. Next base: position 1,066,220 of record OZ001661.1, on the reverse strand, counting down.
CAATTCCATGGTTCTGGTATAGTACCCCAGGCGTAATTTGCTCTGAAATTTTTTACCAGATGTGAAAGAAGAAGGTCATTTCCTTTTTGCAGCAGAGCAGGAAAAATGCCGTCTTCTCCCGCCGATTTAAATGGTTGGAATTTTTCCAAAGCCCATCTTATCTGGTTAGGCCTTAAGATATTAGCGGCCTTATTCCAGTCTGAGCATTTTGCCCCATGGAATTCATCATTCCTTTGGGTGTAGCTTTGTGTGTCGATTTGGTACGAACCTGGAAAGTGTAAAGACCTAAGGAGATCTAGAGTCTCCATTTCAGTGTTCGCAAATGTGTTATCTGGCTTTTTATGTAGTCCAAGATATTTATTTGGGGTCTTAGCGAGTATTTTGTGAATTCTTGCTCCTTTGTGGGTTTGGGCAATTTGTTCACAAAAGCGTCGCCAAGAAGCTCTTTTGGCTTTTCTGATTTGTTTGTAATATTCTGTAAGGACCTTGCCGTACTGGTCCCAATTGCACGGTTTGGCCCGATTGAATATACGGCGTGTGGTGGTTCTGAGCTTTTCCAGTTTTTTGTTCCACCACACGGGTGATTTGTTCGGCTTTATTTCTCTTTCGGGACAGCTCTGTTCGTAGGCATCTATTATGCCATTGTTGAGCATCTTGACCGCGGCATTAAGAGAGTCAGGTGTTTTGATAGTTTTGGGTATGTCCTTTAACGCTAAGGCAAATTATACAGAAGTCCGAGGAGTATAATATGCCTCTATGTTTAGCTTTTGTGGACTATGAGAAGGCCTTTGATTCGATCGAAACTTGGGCGGTGCTTCGGTCTCTTCAGCGGTGTCACATAGACTATAGGTATATAGAGGTGTTAAAGTGTCTATATAACAACGCCACCATGTCGGTCCGAGTACAGGAACAGAATACGAGGGCGATTCCATTGCGAAGAGGTGTAAGACAGGGCGATGTTATATCTCCGAAACTGTTTACAGCGGCATTGGAAGACGCCTTCAAGCTCCTGGAATGGGAAGGATTCGGCATCTCCGTCAATGGCGAATACATAACACACCTTCGGTTTGCCGATGATATAGTCGTTGTGGCAAAGACGCTGGATGATCTAGGCACTATGCTCGAAGACCTCGACCGAGTATCCCAACAAGTGGGTCTTAAAATGAACATGGAGAAGACGAAAATTATGTCGAGTTCCCTTGTTGTACCCACTCCAGTATCCATTGGGAACTCAACTCTCGAAGTTGTCGACGAGTACGTCTACCTGGGACAAGTGATCCAATTGGGTAGGTCCAACTTCGAGAAAGAGGTCAATCGACGAATCCAACTCGGCTGGGCAGCGTTCGGGAAACTGCGCAAGAGCGTCTTCTCGTCTCAATTACCTCAGTGTCTGAAGACGAAAGTCTTCAATCAGTGTGTGTTACCAGTGATGACATACGGATCCGAAACGTGGTCTCTTACTATGGGCCTTATAATGAAGCTCAAAATTACACAACGAGCGATGGAGCGGGCTATGCTCGGTGTTTCTCTACGAGATCGAATCAGAAACGAAGAGATACGTAGAAGAACCAAGGTAACGGACATAGCCTTGAGAATCAGTAAGCTTAAGTGGCAGTGGGCAGGGCACATAGCGCGAAGAACTGATGGCCGTTGGGGCAGGAAAGTTCTAGATTGGAGACCCTTCGACCAAAGACGCAGCGTAGGACGTCCACCAACAAGATGGACAGACGACCTTAAAAAGATCGCAGGATCAAACTGGATGCAGACCGCTAGTGATCGGTCGCTGTGGAAAGCCGTGGGGGAGGCCTATGTTCAGCAGTGGACGTCCTTTGGCTGATTATGATGATGATGATGTCCTTTAGATTCTCGCTGAGTATGGTTCTATACATATCCCAGGAGGTGTCTTTTGGATTTCTCACTCTTATGTGTTGAGCTTCTGCTAACCCGAAAACATCAAAAAGTATATGTGTATGATCGGGCATTGAATTCTCGCTGCTGACGTGCCATTTTGTTACACACTTTGACACATTTTTTGTTGCGAATGTTAGGTCTCATACTTCGTGTCTATTTTTTGTTACGAATGTCGGCATGTGGCCATTGTTCAGCACATGTAGACAGTTAGTTAGTAGAAAATCGGATAGTAGCTCACCTCTTTTGTTCGTATCCGAGCTCCCCCAGATGGTATGGTGGGCGTTAGCATCGCATCCCACTATCAGCTCCGACTTTTGTCTTCTAGAATAATCCAGAACTTTTGTCAGTTCTTCAGTAAGATCCTGCTTATCACCAGGAAGATATGCCGAGCAGAAAAATACTTTGGGCCTATTCGGCCCTTTGACTTCTACGTATGCGGTGACTATATCTTCGCTGCAAAGTTCTGGAACAGGTAAGAAGTTAATATTTTTGTTAAATACGATGCAGGCCCTAGGTTTGAGGCCTTTTTCGTATACAAGTATCTTACCCGCATTGTTCAGACCGGCTACCACGGAATCAGCGTTTATCCATGGTTCTTGAATGAGAGCGATGTCCAGGCCACCTTCGCTAAATATCTTCTCTACAACCGCAGAGGCTGCAATAGCGTGGTGTTGATTGGCCTGGAGCACCGCCAGCCCCTTTGGGCGTTGAGGTTGGTGGGGATTACTGGCTGTGGGAGCCGCGGCGCCCTTGTGTGCCCCGCCGTCCTCGGTTTGTTCCCCTGCTGTGTCCCCTTCCTCTGGACGGATGTGCGCCCCTAATGGCCCCCCTATGGAGGGGAAACCGCGTACCTCTTCCCCTATTGGTCCCTGTCGAAGTGGATGTGGAGGGAGTTGGAGGAGGGATGTTCCGTTGTGGTCCTGCACGGACCTGCACGGTGCCCTCAGCGGGAGTGGTTGTAGGTGTGGGGGTTAGGGTAGTGTTGGTTGCGGTGGAGGTCGAGGGTTCAGCGTAAGGTGGATCAATGGCCAAGGTGATAGGGCCCCTGATCCTGAACTGGACCTTTTTAAAGCCTATGTTGGCCTTTAGGTCCGCAATCTTGAGGGCCTCAAACGAGTGGTCGTCCAAGGATACGGTCAAAGTATGACCTCCCTTTTCGACCTTCGTATTGAGGACCTTCCAATGTTCGGTGTTCAGACCCTCATTCTGAGCACCGAAAAGTTCTAAGGCCCGCTTTGCGCAGTCGGCCTCAGAGCTTGGGATAAATACCACCCCCATATTAGGTTTCCGGATGTCAGACTCGTTCATGAGAACGAGTCTCGCCTCCGGCCACGGTCTGAGGGGGGGTATTTTTCTCTCAAGCCATGCTTTAGACCGCTCATTCTCACATGTAATGAGAAGCCAGCCTGGCTTGAAGGAGCAGCCCTTAAATTTAGGCCCTTCACCCCTTCCGGATTGAGCAATGCTTTGCAGGATGGTATTGCGCAGCAACTCCAGTTGTGTGTCAGTCATCAAGGACTTGGAGTCTTTTATGCCAACCCGGATTGAGCGTACGGCCTCGCTGTAGGCTACGGTGGTTGAGGTGTCTAAGTCCTCACTCACCTTTGGGGCTTTGGTGATATGTCCCTTTGGTGATTCTTCCTCTGAGCGAACCCGTTTGACCGGTTTGCGCGCAGATTCAGACTGTGAGGATTTAAACTTATACCCCATCTGCTTCAGCTCAGCGAAGCTCTTTAACGCTAGTGTTGAAGCCATACTCGGCTCCACTCCCAGCTGTCTCAGAGCCACGAAGCGCTTTTTGGCAGCACTTGACAGTTTCCTGTCACTACGTTTGGAGGCGGTGGATTAATCAGTCGGCGAGGATGAGCCGCAAGCAGCCCTTTCCGCCGTGCTGATGGAGTCCTCTGTCTCCATGGAGAGTTGCTCCGATATTTGGGCAGGTTCCTCTGCGCCTACTATCAGAGGCATAAGTTCCTGGCATAGGTCTTCCAGGTTACCATCGTCTTTGTTTGTTTTAAAATCGTTATTCATGTTGGTCCCACGAGTAGTTAGGGAAAGTAGGTCCACTCCGGCAGAGCCTCGCATGCCGGAGTAAGGCTAGATACACCTCGAGGACGCCTGGTATCGAGGGCCCAAACAAAATAAGTCAAATGCAATATTGCAAAGTTATGGGGGATATGTTTTTTTTACAATCTGCGTGATCAATGACGCAGATTGTAAAAAAAACTAAACCTTGAAAAGTCTAGTCTAATGTCAGTTTCCATTTGTTAGTCGAATATTGTAATTGTTTACTGATAGCCCTTTTTACCGAAATATTTTATTTTAAAATAAAATAAACCCAACACTCACCAACTACATCGTTTAGCACTGAGGTCTTTTTAAATCAAAAAGCAATTTTATTTTATTTACTAATAATATTATTAAATTTTGTTTTCATTATTCGACTAGCATGGAAAAACGGACTGTAGTGTTAATAGGTTTTAAGCAACGTTGTTAGTAAGACCTTCCTAATTACAACACCAGGGCCTACTTAAGCTTAATTAGTCAGCGAAATCTAGAAAACATTGTTTTTTGTTGGGCTGTTTACTTTTTTATCTGAAAACCTTCAGAGAAACCACTAATGACATTTTTGTAACTCAGCGGCCGTGCCAAACGATACAGGCCTTGCCAAAAAGCTTTCAGTGAACTGGGATTAAGGCACGCATACATGCTTAGACTAGATATACCTATTTTGTGTTAATACAGGAGATTTATAACTTATAACTGCGGGTCTATACGCGACGTATATAATGTAGTAGTATTGTAACTACTTTGAGTCTCCTCGTGACCACGACGGTTGCAACACCGTCGAAACGTCGAGGGTGTAAGTAGTTACAATACTACTACATTATATACGTCGCGTATAGACCCGCAGTCATAAGTTATAATGCTACAGGAGATTTAACAAAAGGACTCATATCCTGACCTAATTACAGGTACATTAATCTGACATCCATCGATGAGAACACTTTTCGATATGAATCTTTAAAAAAAGTTATTAGACAATTTTATTTATTTAATACTAATATTACTATTATTACTATCAAAGATAATAATTTTATTTTTGAAAAACATACAGTTGTCATAAAACAAATATTAATAAATAACGCTTATAGATAACACATACACCACTTAAGTTTCAGACTTATATAAAATTGTATTTAAAAGACCCCTATGAGAACAACAGATAAAATGTTTGAAATACTGCTTTTAGGGTCTCATCTCACAAAAATAGATCTTGGAATGTCACTAAAATGATTATATCACAGTAAGTTTCTAGATTGTCACTTATTTTTTCATAAAAGACTTAAAGTATTCAAACCAACCAAACGTCCTGATTCCACAAAAAAGCAGACAGTCGAAATACGCTCAACTCAATTCGCTCAAACAAAACAATTCACTCACCGTTTCGTTACACCTGACAAACAAAATAAATAATATTATATCGAATCATTTTGAAGAGTCTTTCCCCGGTTTCTTTCATTTTCTCCGCGTCACACTGACGGGTATTGCTTCGCGTTTTTTCTCCCCATTTCCCTACTTTTTTCCCCATTCCCCAGTACTCCGGATAGGGAAAGATTGATAGCGCACTTACGCACAGACAGACATGAGAGGCTGTAATTAAATGTAATGATTGCGGAGAAAATGTTTTGTCGTCTCTGATAGTGTTTTGTTTTTGCGACAGCCGATTGTTTGTGGCGATGATTTATTTTCTGGGTCAGTAATTCGGGTAGTTCTGACTGTAGTTCTTGATGTTCCATCAATTTATTAATGATCATTGATAGCGAATGGTTTACCTTCCGCTCTTTCTAACCACGATTTAAGACTTTTACTGGAAATATATTATATCAGTATTGTTCACATAGGTGCTAAGTTGATCTGGATTCGGATAAATGCAACAATTTCAATAGCAGTTTTAAAAGCAAATCCGTAAAATAGAGATTTATTAAGTTTTATTTCGATATCTACCTTAGCTGGGTATACTCGTATTTTTATCTGCGAAATTGATAAGTGCAACTAAGGCCTGATTTTTCTAAGATTTGATAAGGAATATTTTTCGAATAAAATACAGTACGCCAAAATGTGAAAACGTTACCTATTTAATCATTTTAAAAGATGAAATAAGAAACCAAAAATGGCGCACGAGGGGGGGGGGGGGCGGGTTCGATCCCCGCACAATACAAACATTTGTGTGCATGAACATGTCTGTTTGTATTAGTCTGGGTGTTTTCTATGTATATCATGTATGTATTTACAAACAAAAAGTATTTAAGTATTATATCCGTTGTCTGGCACCCATAACACAAGCTTTGAGTAGCTTACTTTGGGACTAGATGGCGATGTGTGGGAATGTCCAAAGGATATCATCATACAATGTGTTAATTTTACACTTGATCAAACTTTAAGGGAGTGCTCTAATGATGGTTTTAACAACTTTTGATATGGGACCAACTTCGAAATTGACAAAAAAAAAACGGCTGTACCATACAAATACTTATCTCAGAGAAAATGTATGGAAAAGCTGTTTTTTTTTCTCGATTTCGAAGTTGGTCCCTTAGTAAAAGTTGTTCAAAACCGTGAGTAGAGCACTTCCTGAAAGTTCAATCAAGTGTGAAACTAACACATTTTATAATTTTGTATTATATTTTGAATTAATAAAGATAAAATAAGAAACCGAAAATTGCGCACGGGAATATGACGCTATGAGTGTTAAAACCATCTAAATCAATCTTTTTTGTTATTTATTTAAAAATCGGTAGTTTTATACTTATTCAGTCGGCTTATTTGACGTTGGTAAAATTGTCCCTTGCAGACGTAACTATCCTCATCTGATACTCATGACCCCGGCTTATCAAACAGCATTTATGCAAGTCTTATCCAAACCCATAATCATTACAAAGCAAATAAAAAAGGTAAGGGCAAGTTGTAAAGCCTTTCTAATCCAATCTTCCACAATCAATGGCTCTCAGGCGCCGCAGAACTAAACCAAAGCGTAAAACAAACGCTAGGGCCGCGTGTGGTAATCTTTCTTGGTCAGGGCTGTCAACTATGGATTCCCAATAAAAAGCTTAAATAACACATTTGCCCTTTGTTTAGGAGAAACAAGTTCATTTGGAGTCGGTGCGTGATGTGCGTGGTAGACTATTGATGAACGTAAGCTTGACTTCATGCACCAACTCCAAATGAATTTGTGTCTTTTAAATAGAGGGCAATTGTATTATTTTGAGCTTTTTAGTAAGTTTTTGAAGGCGGTTTAATTTATAATTCATGTTTTTTTTTGCAAATATCTCAAAAACTAATGGACCGATTTTGATAAATCTTACACTGTACCCTAAGTTAAGACATACCTGATTAAATGAAATAAAAAATAACCTCGCTATCACTTTTCGTTTTCGAGAAATCACTTCACCTTCGAAATTTTGCAGACGTATTTGGAAGCCTTAAAATATCAACATACTCAAATATTATCAAATTCTGACGATATCATAAATACATATTGAATTGATTCCTCATTTTTTTGAAATCTGTGAAAATAGGGTTAGACCTACTAATGACCTTATGATCTTGTGATTGGACAGACGTCTGTTCACAACAGCTTTCATTGCATTTGGTCCTAAGTTTTGCGTCTAATGTTGTCGGTTTTCTTCATCTTGTCTTCTACACTGCGCTAACAAGTTTGTTAGAGATGACGATGTTTACGTTTTACTTCATAAAAATCATTCATAAATGCATGCAAATAGGCCCATTGAGGACACTTTTACTCGTCCCAATATAACCTACCACAGCTTTAGGACATGTTAACAAGTTGCGCAAGAAACTCAGTGACTATTGTCAATGCCTCTTTTCAAAAGGTTTATAATGTTTGTAGTGATCATGCAAGTCCATAAATTACTATCTTTTAAATAATAATCTACTTAATAATACCCTTTCGTCATTAGGGTTTCGTTGAAGACAGTTTTAAATTTACTAACCGGTAGGTTTACAATATGTTCTAGTAGTAAATAATAATAATGTGTATCACTTTTTTCGTGAATTAATGATTTTTTTGCGTACATACATTAAATTTTTATAAATATACTGAGAGGCTACAGTGAATATTCAATTTTTTTTAAACACTTATCTATTTTCTCTTCTTATTTCTTTAAAATCTTAAAGGTTTTTTAATATTAATGACGGCTCTTTTCCTATTCAAGGCTCTTCCAATCCAGAGCCTGCTTCGAGATGAGATTGGGGTACCTTTGGAGAGTGTGGCCAATTCTGTTACGCATTAGGTAAACCAGGAACACTAGAAAATAACTAAACTGACAATAAAAATTGCTACGTACATCTGTTTGTTGTGTTCAATCAGGTGGCAGCCCTGGTGTTTAGAACGCGAACTAACCGCAGAGGCAGTTGGCAGCGATTGATAACGTTTTTATTTGCCACTTAAACAAAGGCTTTGCGACCACCGCTGCTTAAGTATAGGCACGTATGCCCAGATAAGACAGGAAAAAACAAATATTTATTTATTTCATTTCAAAACTTTATTGCACAAATAAAAGTATAGAAAAGAAGGACTTAATGCTAACAGCATTCTTTCCCAGTCATACCTTTAGGTCATGCATATTAAACTTGCAACAAAATACTATAGAGTATAATAATAATATTATATACATACCATAATATACATATAAGTTTATAAACTAAATATACTGCATGAAAGTGTTTCTCGTACACATAACTACCAAAACCATAAATAACTGAAAATATACATACATACATATTTTACATGTTTCACAACTACTGACTCAGATAATTTTAGATTATTTAAAACTAGAAGGTTTTTGAATATTTTTAAGGCAATTTATGATAACAGTTGAGTCGTAATATTTTTTTGCTACAAGCAAGAAAATTCCTTACTGCGAAATTAACAAACTTGGTGTGTTGTGAGGCGCATATTTATTATTATTATTGTACCATTGAAATGATATCACTCTTTTATAGTGTCGATGGTTTTCTCTGGATTAATTATAAACATTCTTGTTTAATTTTGAGTGGTAAGCTTTCACGCATACAAAGCTTTTCCTTCCAAATTTGTAAAAATATAAAATTATTGTCCAAACAAAAAAACAGCAAAAACTGCTCAACATAAAATTGGAGTAAATCATCTGAGCGAGCCAATTAGGCGGTATCCGCAAAAAATAATTGGTCCATATTTACTGCTGATCAAACAATTATCTACCGCAAAATCGCAGAAAAAACACGGAGCTAATATCGAATGAAATTAGCAGGGGGCATATTACGAGCACAAAGGTCTTCGCAATCTCTAGGCCACTTCTCGTCAGAAGCATTCGCTCTTTATTCGCTCGTATAATTTACTTCTGTTGTCGGCGTTTGTGCCTATTTGAGGTCAGTGCGGTCGCGATTATGTCGAGCGTGTTTTGTTATGGTGTGCTGAGATTGCCCCCCTGTAACTGGCTAGCTAGGGTGGTTGGCTGAGGGCTTAAATTTGAGGTAGATACGTAATTACGGCGACAACCATAAAATATTTATATTTCTATCGGGAGCGAAGGCCAAGTAAAAGCTTTCAAAGGAAACAGATTAAGAATGGCAGTAACTGAAGTTTAAATTTGAAGTAGATACGTAATTACCGCAAAAACTTTTTAAAAGCGTAAGTAAAAATATTACGCGGACGTGTTATAATATGATACTTTTTGGGTTCCGTAGCCGAATGGATAAAAACAGAACCCTTACAGTTCCGCCAAGTCTGTCTGACTGTCCATTCGAATGTCACAAGCACTTTATTCTGTAACTATAAGCATCACACGAAGGTGTGATCACACCGAACTCTCCGTGCGCGAGTCCAACTCACACTTGGCTGATTTTTAGGGTTCCGTAGCCGAATGGCAAAAAACGGAACCCTTATAGTTTCGTCAAGTCTGTCTGTCTGTCTGTCTGTCCGTCCGTATGTCACAGCCATTTAATTCTGTAACTATAATCATCACATTGTTGATATTTGGTAGGAGTATGTATCCTGTTAATCGCTTTACGATTCTCATACAAGAAATAAAAAAATATGTCATTTAAGGGGCGCTCCCATACTTAAAACTAAAACCAAAAAATTTTTTTGTCAAACCTATACGTGTATATAGATAGGTCTTATAAAATGACACCGAGGTTTCAAAAACCATTTTCTTTTAAAGTCTAACGTTTCATAGCTAAACGCTTCCAAAGTGGTAAAATGGGCGTCCCCTCCATAAAGGCGCGAGTGTAAAATTTGAAAAAAATGTATAATGTAGAACTTCAACACAAAACAAATACTTTCAACCAAAATTGGTTTGGACGGAATCGGACGAGAAGTTTTTGAGATATAGCACATTTTCAACAACCGCAAACATAACTTTGTACTTCATACAAACACTATGAAAAACAAAGTTATATTTGCTATCCACAAAATATCGTGGATTTTACTAAGTGGAAGTAAGTGGATTCCCAAATTCAGTTAAAGTTGGCACGGAAACCTCAGTGCGCGAGTCCGACTCGCATTTGGCCGGTTTTTTTTGATAGTCGGTATGACCGTATGCTTACACGGACTGACAGATTCTTATATCATTCTGGCGTCACTCATGTCAGTCCATACTGATAGACTTGACCGATGACAAACTGTGCATGTGATCATTGTCTTGTCAAGATATTTTAAAGTCACTAATTTTTTATTTTATTTTATTAAAAATAAATATGTTTAATTTCAAATCAAATTAAAGCCGTCGGTAAATATATGGAAAAATAAACGAACGATTCCAAAAACTTCTTTGTTAATGATCCAAAAAAACTAAGCTTATCTGCCTCTGACATATGCCTGTCTACCCGCATTTCTCTGAATGCTTTTTTCTAAACATCGCAGTCGGTACATATGAAGGGACGTGTTTTCGTATCATACATCACTCAGCCACGCCCGCATTGCTTTGTCTCTCTTGTTTTGAAAACAAATGAAAAGTATAAAGTTTTTTTTGGATGAGATAAGGACTCAAAAGTTTTTGTCTGTGGGTTACTTTGAAAAATTACGAGAAAATAATACAACAAAGAGTACAGTCGCCGTCAGATATATTGGAGCAGACAAGGTGACCAAATACTTCTGAACAGTTTAAAATGTCAATAAGTTCCATACACTACAAGTTACCATTAATATCAGAACATTCATTACTTCATTAATATCTGAGCAGATGTTAGTCAATAATTTCTATACACACAACCAACCAATAATATCTGAACACTCTCTTGTCTGAATTTATTTATTGCATGACACTTTCATGACAGTGATGACAATACTGAAAACTACAAAGCGTTACAAACTGCTAGCGTAATATTACTATAACATAAACTATGAAAAGAGTTCCTATTTTAAAAAAGTATTTATAGTTAAGTTGGAAGCACTTCCTTCTGCAATTTTCCTCGATTGCTCAGATATTTAAGACAAGCTGCGTAGATACATTTGACGTTATGAATGTTCTGATATTAATGGTAACTTGTAGTGTATGGAACTTATTGACATTTTAAACTGTTCAGAAGTATTTGGTGACTTTGTCTGCTCCAATATAACTGACGGCGACTGTACATTTGATTTTGTATTGCGCATTTACTTACTATGCGCATTTGTACACCACAGTTTACCCTGCGTTAGGAAACATTTTTTTTGCAGCATAATTATTTCTACTGAAAGAGTTTTTTTGTAAGAAAAAGTGGAAAGATATGTGAATCCCCATATGTTCTGGGGCCATATTTATTTCACTCGTTTGAATATAGCGTGTGAATTTCGTTTGAAATCAATTAAAATCACGCGAAATATACACGTTAGTACACATAAAATTTAGTTATCTTTTTTCGAATCACTCTGGTGTGAAATTATACATATTTTTATTGGATAGTTAGTTATTAAGCAATAAATATTATTCGCTATCTTGACGCGAATGATTCGAATACTATCTAACAATAAAATCCGTTACTAAAATGTACATCACAAATTATTTGTTCACGAATAAAATGTCATCTATTTGTCATCGTTTATTCACTGTAAAAAGTTTTTTTTGCAGTATCAAATCGACGCTTCTAATGTTTGTCGTAATTAATTTCACAAACGTGATAATAATCGAATCTTCTCCGAACTTCTTCGTCCGCTAGTAGCCGATCTGTGATTTGGTCTCAGGTCCGATAACGGCTTTATTCGGCTATAAACAAAGAGGAGTGCAGATAAGTGCGCGGAGTAATCCCGACCAATGCGATTTGATGGAGAGCAGCCGGCTTGGGAGTAAACGTAGATTTATATAGAGAGGTTAGTACCCATAAAAAAGTATAATAGAACCCGAGTATATACTTTATTTATTTAGTACGGGTATATTATCATACTGACACGTTATACAAGTGTCGTCATTTTAAAGACCCAGTTCATTTGTAATGAAGGATCAGATGAAGCATTTGACAACTGTATTTTAACATTGCTTAATTATCTTGACTTATATCACGTTACAATATGTGAGGTCGAATTAACGGAATTGATGAAAGACTTTACGGATTTATTTCGCGCACATTTTATTAAAACTATATGCCAGACGTGTTTAAATACTTTACAGCATTTTAAGTTTATACTTGCGTAAGAACAGCTTTTCGTTTCTTGCATGCTACGAGAGGACATTGAAATAATAAAATATCGTTATTTCATCAGATAATTAATATATAAAAAAAAGTAAAGTTAGCCTGTAACATCCCACTGCTGAGCAAAGGCCTTACCTCAACTATGAGGTAGTTCGAGCCAAGCCAGTTCGAGAATTAATATTTAGTTTTAAAAAATAGCGGTTTTAGCAGCTCTATACATTTATTTCCCCAGCTTCTCGCCGGTAAGATCTGAAGGAACCTTAAGACCCTTTTTTGGGCGTAAGACGAACGAGCCTTGTAAATTGGAGGGCGACTCTTGTCCGTAAGTGCGCGCGAATTGCTTTGTGGAAGGACGTGAGCTCGGAATTAGACAAATGTGTAGGTAGAGTAGGAATAAATAGCCGATTAATGTAAAATATATTCTTTTACTGGACAGGCAGACAGACTGGCAGGGTCACACTGGATTGGAGGGCGGTGGCAGTCGCTATGCAAAATCGTGGAGCTGGTTTAATATTACTTTATACTCCTTTACAGAATGATCTATAGGTGAACCGCGATACTGATACGTTTCTAACATCACTTTTGTCGTCGCATGATACAAAGTACAGTGGCCAGCATATCAAGTTACCCATTTTTGTTGCAAAAGGCGCTTATAACAACGGCATAAGACACCGCAGAAAATAAAAATATAGAACATTGCACAAGTTTTATTGCATGAACTTGATAGATATTTCACATGATTAATTTTACCGTTGATACCATTACATAAAAAAAGGAACTTTATCTCAAACTTTTTGCATCATTTCAGTTCAGTTCATATGAGTTTTATTTTATACCTTCGGGATGCGCAAAGATAGGAGTCACCCCAAGACTGCGCCTTCCAAGACTACGGGTCTTCGCACTAGTGCTGTGAAAGTTTCGACATGTGTAATAATGAGATTGATATCGACACTTTTGGGGCGCTGATAGGCAGCAGAAAAACCAGATTGTTTGTCTAAGATCTGTTTTCCTGGGCTATAGACAGCAATATATATCTTTTTTATTTATATCGATGGCAAACAGTTTGTTTTTGTTTATCTGAATTGAAAGGTTTTTTGGTAATTATTGTCACAAAACAAATTATTTTATATATATATTTATTGTGGTATAGATAGTGTAAGACTGGATTCGATTCCTTGTCTGACACAATCGCAATGCAATTTATAATACTACAAGCAGTTGCCGCGGATGCACCCGCGTAAACCACTTTCGGCTTCGTCTTAGTCACATTTGGCTAAATCTGGACTCTAGACTTTGGAGTCTAGAGCAAACTTTAACTAAATTAAAAAAAATGGCCTATCTCAAAAAGTATTACTATGAATTAATTTCGCCTTCGTTACTTTTGCGTTTTTCTGATGTAATGAGCTATGTTATTTTGTTAGTTTCGTCATAATCAGTCCCAGTAGCTTTTGTGTATAGAAGAAACAAACACTTGTACATCCATTCTCACAAACTTTGGCTCTTATAAAATAATGTTTTAAAAGATATATTTAAAATCCTTGTTTTCTGGTTTGTTTGTTTATTGCAATATCGATATCGAAATTATACAATTTATCAGCAACACTATTTTATAGCTACGAAATATTTATGAAGGTTGAGATTCGTTTTCGGATCTTTTTGTTGTTTTGTATTCAACGAATTGTGACGTGCTTTGGAAAGAATTGTGTGGAAAACAATATTTTTGGTGTTGGACGCGTAATGTAAAAACATGCGTGTTCGATCCCAATTTATTAAAATTTACATTCCACTTTATACTCTTACATACAAATATCCTTTGGACATTTCCACACATCGCCATCTAGCCCCAAAGTAAGCTACTCAACGCTTGTGTTATGGGTGCCAGACAACGGATATAATACTTAAATACTTTTTTTTTTGTAAATACATACATGATATACATAGAAAACACCCAGACCAATACAAACAGACATGTTCATGCACACAAAATGTTTGTATTGTGCGGGGATCGAACCCGCACCCGCTGCGTAGTAGGCGATTTCTCGACCACTACACCAGACGGGTCGTCAAGTAGTAACAATAATAATAATAGTCCCCCTAGCCGACTTCGACCACGGTGGCCAGTCACAACGGCTAGCTGACTGCGCGGGACATATTACAGTGCACAAGTGTGTGCGCAAACACAGTTGCACTCTCCATTCCTTTCACTCTCATAGCCCGATGGGACAGCAACCTGACACGACCGGAGAGTGATAAGGCGCAGGCCCAACGGCTTTACGTGCTTTTCCGAGGCACAGGGGTGAAACACCGCCAACTTCCAAACTCCGGGCTACCATAAGAATTTCTGAAAAGGAAAAACTCAGGCATATATTTTAGGCCCACCCAGGGTTCAAACTCGGGACCTCTGGCGCTGCCGTCGCTTTAAAGTGCGACTCTATTACCGCTGCGCCACCGAGGCAGTTAAAATACATACACAAGTATCGTAATAGGTAAATAATAACGTTGTTTCTTTACAAAGTGTTACTGGAATCTAAGTTTTCATAATGATTTATTTTGTCCGATATTAAAGTTGGTTTATTTATGCATATAATATACTAGCGGTCCCCCGCGACTTCGTCCGCGCATTTTGAGTTTACTCCCTCCCCTCCCGTCGCAGTGTCATGTTTTATATCCTAAAGCCTTTCTCGATAAATAAGCTATCCAACACAGAAATATTTTTTTTTTAAATCGGTCCAGCAGTTCCTGAGATAAGCGCGTTCCAACAAACAAACTCTTCAGCTTTATAATATGTTAGCGCATTAGCGCAAGCGCATTAAGCTGCGAACATTATTTTGGTGCGGAGTTATGTTAAAACTGTGATAGCTCCTAAGATATTTATTGAAATCAAATGATATAAAGGGCAACTTGGTTCTAAATTAAATGCTCGTGATGATGAATGTATTTATTTTGATAAGAATAAATACCTGTGTGTATAATACACCTCTAAAAATAATGCATATTTTTTTTACAAATTTATGAACATAAAAAAAGGTTGTAGTAAGTCAACCATAAAAGATAGACATATGCTGTCCCGGACTTTATTATAGAACTTTTAATGCTGAACAATCCTGTTATACATGATTTTTGTGTAACTTAAGCGGTTTCCGCAGCGTACGCAGCAGAAGCTCTCAAAAGGAATATCTTTCTCCCGTTTTCGCAACATTTTTCATTGCTGCTGTGGTCTTATGAGTCGTATCTTTATGTTATATAGCCTAAAGCCTTCCTCGATAAATGGACTATCCAACGTAAAAATAATTTTTCAAATCGGGCCAGTAGTTTTTGTGATTAGCGCGTTCAAACAAACAAACAAACTCTTCAGCTTTATAATATTAGTATAGATTATAATTTGCATATTTATACTTATTCCATAATTGTTAGACTTTCACTGCATCTGTTGCCATCTTTCTGCATGACCTAATGATTTGACCGGCAGAGAATTCCACATTGTACACTAAATTTGTACAACAAAGTCTTAAAATAAAAATAAGTGAATATAAAGTATTAAGTTTTTAACATAGTGTTACTGGAAAACTACGTTTTCATAATGCTTTATTTTATCTGATACTAGCGGTCCCCCGCGACTTCGTCCGCGCGTTTTGAGTTTGCTCCCTCCCCTCCCGTCGCAGCGTCATGTTTTATATCCTAAAGCTTTTCTCAATAAATAAGCTATCTAACACAGAAATATTTTTTCAAATCGGTTCAGCAGTTCCTGAGATAAGCGCGTTCAAATCACCAACCCTTCAGCTTTATAATATAATAAGCGCAAGCGCACGTTGTACTTAAGCTGCGAACATTATTTTGGTGCGGTGTTATATTAAAACTGTGATAGCTCCTAAGATATTTATTAGAATCAAATGATATAAAGGGCAACTTTGTTCTAAATGAAATGCTCGTGATGATGAATGTATTTATTTTGATAAGAATAAATACCTGTGTGTACAATACACCTCTAAAAATGATGCATTATTTTTTTACAAATTTATTAACATAAAAAAGGTTGTAGTAAGTCAACCATAAAAGATAGACTTATGCTGTCGCGGACTTTATTATAGAACTTTCAATGTTGAACAATCTTGTCATACATGATTTTTGTGTAACTTTAGCGGTTTCCGCAGCGTACGCAGCGGAAGCTCTCAAAAGGAATATCTTTCTCCCGTTTTCGCAACATTTTTCATTGCTGCTGTGGTCTTGTGAGTCGTATCCTTATGTTATATAGCTTAAAGCCTTCCTCGATAAATGGACTATCCAACATAAAAATATTTTTTCAAATCGGGCCAGTAGTTTCTGAGATTAGCGCGTTCAAACAAACAAACAAACAAACTCTTCAGCTTTATAATATTAGTATAGATTAACTTTTTGTTTAAAATCAGATAACCCTTACTTGTCAGGTAGATTGTGGTCATCCACTGTGCAGTCCTTTTACGTCGTCAATTTTGAACGCAGTCCCGGCCTTTTGGAGGGCCGGTACAAAGCCTCTCCTTATTTCAATTAAAACTCCCATCCATATAAACTTATACATACGCCAGTTGACACATATACTTTTAGGGCTATCAAAAAGTGTCGATATATTATATTCACTCAAGCTTAATAAGATTTTTGACCATTTATTTATTTATTTATACTTTATTGCACAGTAATAAAATTTTGTACAAAAGGTGTACTTAACGCCGTATGGCGTTCTCTACTAGTCATGCCTTTGGGCTAAGCAGAAATGAATGTGAGCGGTGCGATAAAGAAACAAAGTTAATTATTTAAAAAAAGTAAATTGTCTACTATAAATCAAAAATCCAACTTAGATTTTATGCAATAACGAGAATATTAACAAGTCCATTTATTCTTAATCACAAGTTTGCGAAGGTTTTAGCAATTAGGAAATAAATGCTTAATTCAATTCCTCTTAATCAATGTTGTCGGTCATTAGGCAAGGGCGTAAAAAACAACTGGCAAAAATATTACTAAAATATAATTTGGTGCATTTTTAAATTAGTTTATTGTTTTGAGAGATTTATAAGAACACTTAAATCGACCCTTTATTTGCTACCAATCCCTACGCCCACATACCTAAGGGTACGTTACAAAACCGTACACAAAACCATACTTTCAATTATACGGAACACTTGTGCCTGTACATTATTAATCCAAATCCGGCCATTCGCTGAGCTATTGCTTGCAAACCGTCACTAAGACGGTTTTTCAATAAAATATTAACCCTCGGACTGAGGGGAGACCCGCCAGGATTAGAAGGTTGCGTAAAGTGTAAACGTACAAGTGTATAGAGCGCTGAGATGAAGTATAAAGTTTAGGGCTTGAAAGTGCGTACAGTATGTAAGAGAATAATATCCATATCGCACGCTTACTTACAAAAGGTACTGTGTGAAAAAAGTCTGATGACTAAGGTCAGAATTACCAATCGAGCTTAAGTATTAGATTTTAGTATGATTTCTTCACGTGTGTTTTGTTGCAAAAGAACAATATAATAAACCTTTATAAAGAATAAATAAAACAAAAAACACTAAATATAATACAAATTGTAAAACAAACTATGAGTGTCAAATTACGTACTTTGTATTTTGAATCTTTTTGACACTGTACCTGAAGGTCTCATTTTGTGTTCATACCAATAAAATTTTACAATTTGTTCTGACTAATATCGATATCAATGACAATACAGATTCAAAATACGCGTCCCATACTTATCCCGCACAATCCTGAGGGTGTCGGCTTACGGAGACACGACTTAATTGTGACAATTGGAAGTGTACGCGGGGTTTCTTTTGTTTTCCTCTCAACTGTGAGGAAAGTACGGTTTAATACTTCTTAAGAACATTCGAGTGCTGCGAGACGCGTAATAACTAAATATCATGGTATATTTTTCGATTTATGAAGTCCAAAACCTACGCTTTATTCTGAATTTCTTACACGTGTTTTCTTTTACAATATGTGCCTAAAATAAATTATATAATAATGGTTCTAGTAGATTAGGTTTTAGGTGGCCAAACTCTGTGTGCCGTTCTAAATCTGTTGCTTTCAAAAGTAGGTAAAGATTTTTATCTTTATTCAAATGCCAGTGTCTTACAGATTTATGTAAAATCATTTTTTTAACAGGGGTGAACAAATTTATATTTGGTTAATTAAACATTCTCGGCGAGATGCGACGAGGGTTCCGTTTTCTGTGAAGATGTCACCGTCATCTGTCAGTGACCGCTTTTGAAAAGTTTCGTTTACTTTTTTGACATTTCAAAAGTATTGGGGTTGCTTATTTTTTGGTGCGTGATCCTAATGATACGATTGGGGTTGAAAATTATTAAAAAAATACATTTGATGCACTTGACAGTTGAATCGATTGTCAATTGTTATAAAAAAGACTTCACTGAATAGTACACAGAGTACTCACAGTATTTTAGAACAAAATTAAATTAATCACGCAAAAGTTAAATACTGAAACCTGTACTGTACATCTTCATGGTACATAAAAACTTTCGTTGTAATAAACAAAAATCAAAGGATTGAAATAAAACTTTAAAGCCACGCAATAAGGTTACGGCGGGAAGTTTATTACTTCAAATAGACCCCTTCCTTCGGGCCGTAAAATGATCTATCAATGATTTATTGGTATTTCCCAGTCGATGGCAGATACCAGCGGGCGAAGTCTGATGCACCATTTTTGACATTTCGCGTAGACAATTTTGATTTTATGATTTTCTAATTCATCAAATATCATTTTAACTAATGCTGCTTGTATTTTTAATAAATCTTAAAAAATATTTGTAATTTTTAAGCTTCATTCGAAAATTCTTCTCGACCAATAAACACACGAAAACACTTATTTTGTTACGGCATTTTTCGAGCGCCACCTGGTGGTTTTACACGGAACTATGTCGAGACTTCCGACACAGGATTTAAATGCCATGTCATGTTCGTACAGTTAAAAGTTAAAGGAATATAGAAGTACCTTGAATTCGCTTGAACTAAACATAATATGTTGCGTTTGCGAAATATGGCTTTTATAACTTCAAAAGATCACAAGATCATTATGCTTTCTTATAGAGTTTTAGTGACAGCAAACAGAGTTTGCCAGATTTTTTCTGTTAGTAAAATCATTTGCTTTGGGTTTAACTACCTTTTGTGGATGCTTTGCTTGTGCAATAAAGTCTATATAAAAGATTTTAATATAAAATAAGTAATTTAAAAATTAACCATTTTCAAAAACTGACCAAACAGCTTTGAAATACGCTTTTGTGTTCTATTCAGGAGAAACAAATGCTTTTGGCGTCGGTTTCTCTCCAAGTTTATCCTAAATGGAAATGCCAAACTCGTTATTTTAAGCTCTTTGGTACTGTTCTATAAGTTGGAAACGCCTGATTCAACTTTAAAAAAAAAATAACGCTATGGCTATTCGTTTTTGAGAAATCCGTAGAAAAACAAACAAACATACACTTACGAAATTTTGCACACGTGTTTGGAAACTTTTCTAGATCAACATAATCAAATATTATTAAATTCTAACGATATCACATACGTACACATTGAAATGATTACCTCCTTTTTTCGAAGTCGGTAATTAGCGTCAGTTACAGGAACCCTAACTGCTATTTGTTTTTTTTTTATGGGTAGCACTCAAAAAGTATTTTAAATAATCTGAGCATCTTACACTAGTACCGTACTCGTAGTACAAGTCACAGTTTCCTTTTAAACCTTAAGCAGCCCTCTGAATAAACAAACAAACGCACTGTGCCTATTTAACTTACTGTAACGTTGTATATTTTTGTCTAAGTTCGCGTGAAACGAAAAGCTAAATGGATGTAGGACTTCAGTCCATATTTTGGCATAGATAAGATGGATGGTGACACTGACATGTGTCAAGTGTGACAGCTGCTTTTTTCCGGTTCCGCACTGTTGGTCGTGCGTCGGAGTGGAACGTGTGTGGAAAATGAAAAATTAGATATTTGAATATGGGGCACGCCCCAAATTATTTTATAGTTTGATAGTTACTCCTGGTAAGTATCTGCAGAAAGGTTTGCGTTGAATTTTGTTTGTTGCGAGACATTTCTTAGAGTCTGAGCACATGGTTCTTTTATCGTTTCAGACGCCGCCAACATGTCAATTTGGATAAATTAAATTCGAAAATGATATGATATAAACTACTGGAAAAATGGTAAGTATTGTGGGGAAACTCCTTTGAAAATCCTTGTTAAGAAAATGTAGCCTACCTACATCTGGGCATATTGTATTGAGAGTTGTAATTTTTATCATTTCAGGTCTCAAATAGAATAATTAGCATAAATGTTTAGTAATCAATTCAGAAATTATATGGCGAGCCAGCTTTTGCAGGTATTAAATTGGTTTATTATAGATTTCATAAATAGGGTGATGAAAAGTATAACCACCCTCACTTAGAAAAAAAAATTGGTTGTTAACTAGAACTTTCTTTTATTTCTAGGTTTCGCTTTTGATATGTGTCTGTAAGTTGAACAGTCACAATTTGGTGATCATGTTGTAACCTCAGGTAAATATTTATTATGAAAAGTTAGTGTTTTTTAACTTTTACTTTGGTTTGTGCGTTGAACTAACCTTTTGTAAATTCTTTTCAGTGACCTTACTTAGACCTTACTTAGACCTTACTAAGACCTCATTTGGATTAATTTTTGAAGTCAGAACTTCCTTATGGATTGATTTGCTTCTTGTCTGCTGTTTTGAGGATGGATCGGTATCGGTGAAATTTTGGGGTAATGTTGCAGAATTGTTTGTAGTTTGATGCAACAAAGATTTGAAATAGTAACCTCCGTTGAAATCAAAGGTTGGTTTTCCTTGTATTACTTTAACTTTAGTGAAAAGTGGGATAATTTAGCTAACAATTTAGGCATAATTTAGGAATCCCTTTGAGGATAAATTTTGGAATTTATTTAGGTAATTAAACTCTTAAATTGGTGGTTTATCTTTATTTAATTAGAAATTTGTGAACATTAAGATTTGTAATAGTATAGATATTGATAACTAAATTAGAACCTAACCTAGTCTCTACTGTATTCTGAGCTATTAAGTTTTGTATTTGATTTTTTGAAGGTGTTAAAAGGTAATTGTGAAATAGCAAATTTGAATAAACTTTTGTTGCCAAATGCTATACCCGGATTTCTTTATTTCATTCGAATATTAGTACCTTTTAAACACCCTTTGTCCACACTAGCCGGGAGTGACTGCGACAAATGGCGCCCAACTTTAGAATTAGTTATTAGTACAATTTTGAGCACTTTGTTGTTAGAATTTTTTGGAATGCTAATTAACCACCATATTATTTAGCTTAGGTTTATTTTGCCTGTGTTACTAACTGGTTAGGAATTATCCCACAAGTTTAGTGTTGCATCAAACAATTTGTATTTACTAACCAAAATAAAGTGTTGTTATGGTGTAAACCTTATTTTGTGAAATCCCAATTTGTTGTGTTTGTTTTTATTTAGCATTTAAAATACTCACAATCTGTTTAAGTATTGTGAGATATTTGAGTTGTTTTGGTTGTAATATTTTGGATTCACTTTATATTGTTTTGTATGAAATTTGTAAAAATATAAACCACCAAATAATAGTTAACATGATTAATTAATGTTACTTAACAGTGATATTACAGTGTAATTTATATGAGTTTGCGTTGAGAATTAGTTGAATTAATTTTGGATTTTAATTATTGCTTTTGTTGTTGGTACATTGATAAATGAGTTATGAAGTAAATGTAGGGTCATTGTGGTTACGTGTCAGCGTTATTGGAGTTGTTCTGAAAACGAATTAAAATTGTTACTTGCGTCTGTTTTGTATATAAACCTAGAAATCAGTTACAATTTTCTCTTGTAACGCATTGTTTTGGTAAATCGACTCTTTTGTTTCCTATTAGGCGGCTACTGGTACGGATGTTGCCAAAAATTTTAGAAACCATTTATAGTGATTCATGAGTTAATGAAACCGTGATTGTGGTTAATTGGACACATATTATGGGATCGTGATTCAGGGAGGCACTGGTTTGTTACAACATTCCTTAACATAATTTTACAGGGATACCGCGACGGAGTACGCAGTAACTATGCCTAAGGAGTATTATGTCGGTGAGTTCGGTTTTTTAAAGGATATTTTTTGAAGTTTTTAGTGTCCGTGCTAGACATGCCACAAATTTTGTTGTTTTAGGGCGCAGAAATGCGTTTTGAATTTTGGTTGGTGATGTAGTTTGGGAGTCCAGCTACACTCAAGTGATGCCCAATTTGGCACCAGTTTGTTTGTTTTTTGTTTGGTGTGGGATCACTGAGGTATTTTCACCATTTTGTTTACGAGTTGGAGGCTATGGATGGTCGTTCACTCGATTCGTGGCATATTGAGGTTATTAAGACATAAGTTTTGATTCGACTAGAGTTTCTTTGGTTGTGTTTAAATTGATGAAAATTCTAAACACAAAAGTGAAAGGGTTCAGTTTTATTTAGATTGAGAAATAAAACTGTTTAGTTTTTGTATGATGAAGTATGAAAGGCGAGGTTGATAAGATTGTTTGCTTGTGGAAGAATGAAAGTAATTTGTTTGTGGGTATGTTTTAGCGGAAACCCTTAAGTTAAGTCGCTTGAAACTTATGATTTTGAATTGTTGTCTAGCATGAGGTCGTTTTGGAATTATTTGAATGTGTTTTTTGCCCGATTTTGGACTTAATTAACTTTATAAGTAAATTTAGAAAATATAAAGAAATTACTTTGATATTGAGATTTTATTTTGAGGGCTTTTGGATAATTTTGAACAGAACATTCAATGTAGTTGATTTGTTTTTTTGTGAGCTTTTGGATTATTTTGAACAGAACAATCTTTAATGGCGTTGACGTTGAGATCTTTAGGTATTTTGGGATGTTTTTAGATGGAATATTTTTAAACGGCGTTTTTGAGTAATATTTTCAGGTAACTATTTTGTATATTTTGAACAGAAAATCTTAAATAGCTTTGAGTTAAGATTTTTTTGAGGTATTGTCGATATTTTGGAATAGAATATTCTTAAATAGCGTTGATTTTGAGTTTTTTTTGTAGGTCTTTTGAATAATTTTAGCAGAGCACCCTTAAATAACTTAAGGTTAGCTTTTTTTGAGATCCTTTGGGACACATTTTTTTGGTATTTAATTTTGGACCTACAGTAATAGTTTGAATCCTTCATGTGAAAATGTTTGCCTTTTAGTGTCAGTTAGGACTTGTTGGATAGTGGAAGGAAATTATTTTGATTTTGTTTTGGCATTTGGTAACAGTACATATTTTACAGTTACGGAAGCTGGGGACAGCTTTCGGTTCACTGTAGTGAACCTCTTTTCTTTGGGAGGGGGGTATTGTAACGTTGTATATTTTTGTCTAAGTTCGCGTGAAACGAAAAGCTAAATGGATGTAGGACTTCAGTCCATATTTTGGCATAGATAAGATGGATGGTGACACTGACATGTGTCAAGTGTGACAGCTGCTTTTTTCCGGTTCCGCACTGTTGGTCGTGCGTCGGAGTGGAACGTGTGTGGAAAATGAAAAATTAGATATTTGAATATGGGGCACGCCCCAAATTATTTTATAGTTTGATAGTTACTCCTGGTAAGTATCTGCAGAAAGGTTTGCGTTGAATTTTGTTTGTTGCGAGACATTTCTTAGAGTCTGAGCACATGGTTCTTTTATCGTTTCAGACGCCGCCAACATGTCAATTTGGATAAATTAAATTCGAAAATGATATGATATAAACTACTGGAAAAATGGTAAGTATTGTGGGGAAACTCCTTTGAAAATCCTTGTTAAGAAAATGTAGCCTACCTACATCTGGGCATATTGTATTGAGAGTTGTAATTTTTATCATTTCAGGTCTCAAATAGAATAATTAGCATAAATGTTTAGTAATCAATTCAGAAATTATATGGCGAGCCAGCTTTTGCAGGTATTAAATTGGTTTATTATAGATTTCATAAATAGGGTGATGAAAAGTATAACCACCCTCACTTAGAAAAAAAAATTGGTTGTTAACTAGAACTTTCTTTTATTTCTAGGTTTCGCTTTTGATATGTGTCTGTAAGTTGAACAGTCACAATTTGGTGATCATGTTGTAACCTCAGGTAAATATTTATTATGAAAAGTTAGTGTTTTTTAACTTTTACTTTGGTTTGTGCGTTGAACTAACCTTTTGTAAATTCTTTTCAGTGACCTTACTTAGACCTTACTTAGACCTTACTAAGACCTCATTTGGATTAATTTTTGAAGTCAGAACTTCCTTATGGATTGATTTGCTTCTTGTCTGCTGTTTTGAGGATGGATCGGTATCGGTGAAATTTTGGGGTAATGTTGCAGAATTGTTTGTAGTTTGATGCAACAAAGATTTGAAATAGTAACCTCCGTTGAAATCAAAGGTTGGTTTTCCTTGTATTACTTTAACTTTAGTGAAAAGTGGGATAATTTAGCTAACAATTTAGGCATAATTTAGGAATCCCTTTGAGGATAAATTTTGGAATTTATTTAGGTAATTAAACTCTTAAATTGGTGGTTTATCTTTATTTAATTAGAAATTTGTGAACATTAAGATTTGTAATAGTATAGATATTGATAACTAAATTAGAACCTAACCTAGTCTCTACTGTATTCTGAGCTATTAAGTTTTGTATTTGATTTTTTGAAGGTGTTAAAAGGTAATTGTGAAATAGCAAATTTGAATAAACTTTTGTTGCCAAATGCTATACCCGGATTTCTTTATTTCATTCGAATATTAGTACCTTTTAAACACCCTTTGTCCACACTAGCCGGGAGTGACTGCGACATTACGAACTGCAGGAGCAGATGTCATCTGCTTCAGAAATTTCCTCACTTGCTACTTTCTATGTTTGGATAACTTATTAGTGCAATACGTACTTATGGATGAGAAAGAATACTTTAAGTATTTAGTTCTTTTATTTTAGCTGTGTTGAAATAATGATAACGGAACTATAATATTTAAAAAATACTAAATATATTTAAAAGAGCAAGCAACAAATATTTTATCCATAAATATCAAGCACGCTCCGTAACATCAAAAGTACCAACTACCCAAAAATATCAAAATATTGGCTTTCATTATTTTATTTCATTTAAAATGGACAAAATATGTGCATATCTATATATAAAAATGAATCCATATTTTCCTTGGCCATGACATCAGGCATGAACAGCTGGATCAATTTCGCTAATTCTTTTTTGTAGTGTTTGTTATTTTCAGGAGAAGGTTTTTCTGAAAGAAAAATAATACAAAATTTAGCGTTTGGACCATTTTCATGAATCGGACTTTATAAGTTTTATCACCGTCCGAAATAAGAAGGTAATTATTAAAATTATTAGGCCAGGGCGGGAAGGGTCGAGGGAAAAACAAAAAAGAGGCCGATAGTAGATTAAATAAGTAGCTTCTTATTTGTATATAATAAAACCTTATTTAACTTTCTATCCTATACCGTACTCATTTTATTTGCAACAACAAACTCTGATCCTTTACCATTGACGCCAAACTTCGCCAACTGTCGTTCATTTTCATAAGACACCAGGGGTTGAAAATTCAAATTTCGTTCATAAATCAGAGGAAGTTCCGATGGCCGAGATACGCGGTACGAAAGTGATAGAGGGCGCCACTGTCGTGCTCGCGAGCGGTAAAGTGCCCGATTTTATTACCGGCTCGCTGAAGGCTATTTGTCTGATGCAAGAACGAAAGGTGTAAGTGTGAGCGAGAGCGGTCTTATTACCAGGTCGACGTGCAGGTTTATAGCAAACAGTGATTGGATTCACATAAGAAAGGGTATGAAAGCCTGTATGATACGTCTAAACCGAGATATTTATCACGGAAAGAACATGACACGACAGAACCGGTTATGTACTTACATGAACTACAAACGGACCTGCATTATATTTTTTACATGATAATTGTGCCTTTTTTCGTGTTCATGTAAATATTTTGGATATACCATACTTTTTTATTGATTAAAATAAATAGTTATCAGTAGCCTTAATGACGTTAAGACTTTCAGTGCTTACGTCTTACGCAGAACGAATAAAAACTGTGATGGGCGCCCCTGTGGACTACTCGTACGTACTTAATTTGAATATTTGCCGTTGTCAAATTTTGATGTATCGTTTAAAAAGTTGTAGAGTTGAATTGATTGAACGTTAACCATAATTAACTCGAAGTGTTTTAACCATTTGAATGTCTAAAAATACGAATAAAAACTCAGGAAACCGCAATTTTTACTCGTAAGTTAATAAAAATCGCAATAAATATTTGCGCTATTATTACTTAGAAAAAAAAACATGCACACTCGGACCCGAGTTGTCGGTACACAGCGTGCTGGTAGCCAAGTATTCGGGTCTGTAAAATAACGTCAGAAAAAGACGTCGCCGTAAACACTCGGGCCTGAGTAGGCGGCACCGCTGGAATAGTTCTCGCGCCCTAGTGCGCAAGAACCCCGAGAAACCCGAGTATTCAGCACTTAACGAGTTAAGCTGAAAGCTCAAAACAGTCATGGGACTGACCGTTTTTCAAAACCTAAGTTCTAAATTCAAATTCCATGCAACCTCATTTCATAGCTCACGCTTCGGACGTGCGTGCGTAACGCCAGCTGTCTGTTTGTGGCAGTAAAACTGTAGACTTTAGCACGCCGTTAGTATTCAGTGCCCGAGCTGGGCCAGCGATGTGATCTAAGTGAGCTAACTCGGGATGAGTTGGTTTGGTATTAGATTGCGCGGGTGACCTGAATGGTGATGGCATTTTGATTTGAAGAAGGGAGTTCGTTTGAAAACAAATCTAGGAAACATTTTTATTTACTTGTATCTGAAGTTTACGCGAATATTCCTCATCGAAATGAAACACGTGTGACCAGCCCAAAGAACTGTGAAAAGAACGAAATAAGAAAAAATACAAATTACAACAGAGATGACGGTTGAAAAATTCCACCAGCATGGGATTCGGTACTAACGAGGACCCAAGTTAGACCACTCCCTGCAAGATCGTAAAACGCAGTTAGCTCTTACTGCGTGGATAGAAACGTTAATTAATATTATTGAGTGACAGTAGTATATATTTTTTTTCAATTTTCCATTATTTACAAGTAATTATTCGTTAACTTATTTTGTAAAAATCAACAGCTAAAATTACTTATACTTAATTACAATGTACTCAAATAATTTTGGATCTAGGATTTCATGCACCACTACCATTGGATTTATGTTTTCGCCATTGCCGACACCAAATAAAACTCTAGACTGTGATTCTTAATAAACATTAAATGTCGTACCTTAAAATTACTTTTCTGATGTGTAATTACCTTTCTTTGCCAGAGCCGGCACAATCGAAAGGTGCAATGTTTGCAGGTTCAGTGTTAAACACCTTATTTATTAAAGGCTATTTTTATATGTCTGAAGAGACAAGTCTACGGTGTGGTACAAGACACAAAAGGTTCACTTACGGAGATATTATGAGCCAGTCAAAATTTTAAAATTCTATTAATACAATGCAAACTGGTACGTTTGCTTGTTACAACTGTCAACATGGACGGCAATTTATCAGTATATGTAGGTATTTATTAAATATCAATGTCTCGATTTTCTGCTTGTACTAATTTCAAAAGCGACCAGCCCCGGCTTCGCATGGGTGCAAAAAACATTTAAATGTTTCTCATGAATCACTCTGTCTATTAAACAAATCCGCATTAAAATCCGTTGCGTAGTTTTAAAGATTTTAGCGTTCATACAGACAGCGGGAAACGATTTTGTTTTTTACTTTGTAGTGAAGAAACATTTTTCCGATTTAATGTAATTAACCCTTAACTGCAGTGGGCAATATCTTAAACAAGTAAATGACACGTATTTGTTTGTTCCAGTGGAAGTCGCGGTGGGGAGTCGTCACGAAGCTGTCGCCGGCTGCAGGTTAGTGCTGTAGACGTTAAGATTCTAACTTTCATTTTATTATTCAATACTTAATTAAGAATTTCAAACACAGCGGTTATGAGACTGGTTAAAACGACGCAGGTATAGTTGAAAAGTAGGAAAGTATTGAATTTAATTAGTAGAGTTAACTTTCTACTTCGTTCTTGTATATTTTAAACTTTGTGTTTGCCATTTTAATTTTTGTTACACGACTTTAAAAAATATGCAGCACGAAAAAAATCAAGATTTTGGCTACGACTAAGACCTGATTTTTTCAAGGTCAAAAAATGAATATACGTAGAATGAAGCACAACACGCCTAATTATAAAACGACACTTAATTGTCTGCAATCATTTATGTGAATGTCATTTTAAAATCGGGATTTTGACACTTATTCCGTCTGATAAGTCTTACCTGAATTTGGTAAAATTTCTTAAAGTAAAAAAAGGTTAAGATTTGTCGATTACTATCAACGTTAAAAGAATTAAAATAAAACTACTCACTATGTTTTTTCCCAGGCAAATAAAAATGTCCAATACTAACCCTAACTAATTAATTCCGCGGACATAATTAATTCACTCAAAGTCAATAAGCACGTGTACCTGCCACCGCGGCATGCGATAATTGTTTAGCGACTTACAGCGTTGTTCCGCGGGTGACTTGCGACATTGTTACATGATGGTATCGCTTTTAATTGCTGTTCTTGAGTAAAGCTACGACGCTATTGGATAAGTTAGTGTTAATTAATAATAAATAGTCCTTCTAGCCGATTTCGACTTCGATGGCCAGTCACAACGACTGACCGACTACGCGGAACATATTATAGTGCACACGTGTGAGCGCAAACATATGTGCACTCTGTATTCCTTTAACTCTCATAGCCCGATGGGACGCGAGCTGACTCGGAGAGAGATCAGGAGCAGGACCAACGGCTTTACGTGAAACACCGCCAACTTCCAAACACCGAGCTACCCTAAGAATTTCTGAACGGAAAAACACAGGTGTATATGTTTTTTGGCCCGACCCGGGGATCGAAGCCGGGACTACTGGCGCAGCCGTCACTTTAAAGTGCGATCCTCTAACCGCTGCGCCACCGAGGCAGTTAGCAGTGAGGAATAATTAAAAATAACGAAATAGGTTTTTGCTTGCCAAGGGTATTGTTAAATTTAAAATAAGTAAGTTGATGATAAACCGTTTTTTAAGCAATAATTCTTTTTATAAATTTTAGCGTCTGGCTTCGTGCAATTAGTGTGACTTGGAAATGAAATTCGTTTTACAAACCAAATAGCTTTATTTCTGGTGTTTCATATGGAAGTTCTTATTTCCCCGCTCGGAAACTTCTATCGTTAAATTCCAAGGAAATATTTATTGGTGTATTTTCCTTCATAAAAATGTACCGTTTAATTCGTTAAAACGGTGGCGCATTAACGGCCGGGCTCGCTAGATTGAGGGTAGATAAATATGGTGCTGGAATGTTCGTTGGTACAAGTTATAAGAGGTAATAGATAACCCTTCTTTCAGCCTTTTCTTTACATTATAGCAATACTATCAGCTGAGATTTTTTAATCATTTTGCAATATTTTTCTGCTTTACAACATGTAACAGAATTGACGCACATCCTTGGAACACCCCATTAAGAAAAAAATAATTAAAAATAAATAAATAAATTGGACACCAATCACTACATTGCTCTAATACCCAAGTAAGTGGCTAATGCATTTGTGTTATGAAACTCAGACACAACGGTGGTACCTACCACGACACCCAGACCCCATCCAATATAGAAATTAATGATTTCTACGTTGATCCGACCGGGAATCAAACCCTCGAAGCAGCGACGCCTTGAAACCCAGCGTGCTTAGCAAGTACACCACGAAGGTCATCAATTATTACATAATATGTTCGATAATGTTTAATGTAGTTTATTAAGAATTTATTTGTAAAAGCAGTTATACTAATTACGAGCAAACAGCGTAAACACACTTTATTACACCAATGCAACGACGATGGCCAGAGGCAGGCGTGTGTGATAATTATGATTATTAAGTTAAAATTTATGAAATTATTTTGCTTTAAATTTCCGCTAAGCGACGCCGGCGCAGGCGACTAACAACACAAACCGTCACCGCGTTGAGTATTAGTTCAGGCAAATGCAGAGTCGTCCGTGCTCCACCGAGGCGACAACATCTCCTGAGGATGCCACGTGTAGTGGCGAAACGCAGCGAGGTTTTTTGAGTAAAAAGAATGAGATAACATCAGTCGTGATATCTAACGTATATGATCTTCTTTTTTAAGCAAATATTTAAAAAAGTTTGTAAACCATATCACGAAAGCTTTTATAGATTTCAAATATTTTTTTTTATCTAGTAGTGTTTAGATGTTTTAAAATTATAGATACGTCGTACATGCTAGACGAAAGAAAAATAATTGCCTGGTGTACATTCAGTCGGGCACGCTATCTTTTTGCGGCTATACGTTTCGATAGCGTCTATAATTATTTCTCGTTTTCTGACAAAAAATGCTTCCTGTGTGTTTAAGAGTTGTACCATTACAATGCAAGAAAAACGTGTCATTTCATTCATAAGTATAGTTTGTTCATTTAAAGGTAAATATTATATACCATAAAACAC
The DNA here is from genome assembly GCA_963924145.1 of Pyrausta purpuralis. Classification (NCBI taxonomy): domain Eukaryota; kingdom Metazoa; phylum Arthropoda; class Insecta; order Lepidoptera; family Crambidae; genus Pyrausta; species Pyrausta purpuralis. Next base: position 1,035,060 of record OZ001661.1, on the reverse strand, counting down.
GTATTTAGTATTTACTATAATTTGACAATGGCTAACATTAGGCTAAATAGCGAGATGACACGCGCTTGCGCCCATGAGTGCTCAGTAGGTAGCAATCAGTATGTAACGTGTGGTTATATATATTTATCTCTTTCTGTCAACATGCATGCCCCATCATTTGTCTCTATTAGCGCTAAGCGTAACAACTATAGTACATTCGCATAGAGTAATGTTTGCGCCACTTTAAAATTCTTTAATAATAATAAAATAATAAATAAAATCATTTATTTCAGAGTTATTATCTCCATAAGGGTTAGTAACAATGACACTTATTAGCTATGTTAGTAGATATACAGGCTCAAACAGTCAGTTGTTTCGAAGACGACCCGAGCTGCCTAAAAAAACCTGTAGCTCGGAGTGCCTCCCAAACAAGGCTGCATCTATCCTACTTGCTATCATCTTCAGGATCTTGTTACTGCTCTCCATCACTCTGTGCACTATGGACAGCGTCTTCTTGCGCATGATTGCGAAAAAGTCATCTACCGCAGCGACTGCAAACATATTAGATGCGCTGCAGAAACGCGGAAGCCGCAACAAGACCCTGAAGATGTTATTATATTGAACACGCAAGGCACTATACGATCTCAGCGTGAAGTTGGACCACAATCCACAGGTGTAGAAACTCTGGCAATATGCTCTAAAGAGCGTGAGTTTAACATCAGTAGTACACCGTTTGAACCTGTGTGCCAACATGTTGCCTCTGACCGACAGTGCCCTGCGCTCTCTCTCAATATCCTCCTCATCCCTCAGGCTCTCAGTCACAATATGGCCAAGATACCTAAACTGTGCGACACGTCTCAGAGGCATTCGATTCAAGTGAACTGAAGGTACACTTGCTGGTTCTTTTAATTTACCTTTGAACAGTAGGAACTCACTTTTTTTTTCATTGTATCTCAGACCATGTCCCACAGCATAGGCCTCACACCGGCCAAGCAGAGTCCTTAGGCCACTTATCGAGGGGCTGAGCAACACCATGTCATCAGCGTAGCTGATGTTATTCATACATATATTGTCAATACGGCAACCGACCCGTGTGTTGCTCAGCTCCTCGATTAGGCCATTTACGTACAAATTAAACAACCTTGGTGATGTCAGGCCCCCCTGTCTCACGCCACAATTTAAGACATATTCGTCAGACTGAACATTTGCCCATTTTACCACATTTCTTTGACCAGCATACCAGAAAGACAATATATTCACTACCTCCGGTGATATGCCTGCTTCTCTCATTTTTTTCCACAGCTTGTCATATGATACAAGGTCAAATGCTTTTGACAGGTCTAGAAAACAGGCATATACCGGAGTATCCCTCCTGACATAGTAGTCAACAGTATATTTAAGGGATAAAATAGCACTCTCAGTTGACATACCCGTCCTAAAACCGAATTGAGAATCATGCAGCTGAATACGGTCACTGAGATAAACATCCAATATTCTATCCAAAACTTTAGCAGTAACCGTTGCCAGTGAAATTGGTCTATAATTGGATTTGTCAGAAATGTCACCTGCACGGTTCTTCACAAGAGGAATCACTACAGTCTTTATCAGATCAGGTGGTAAGTACGAGTGTCTAATGCAAAATGTATATAGTAAAGCCAATACTCTACCAATATGTGGCCCTGCATGTCTAAAGTGCTCAATGCTGAGTCCGTCATGGCCTGGAGACTTGCCTCTTTTCATTGTATTGATTGCCAACCTCACCTCTTTGGCAGTAATTCCCACAGGTTGATCCACATGACACGACTCAGCACCCAACACCCCCAACACTGACAAGGGTGATTTAACCTGAAAAAGATCTTTGAACAAATTTGCAATACTCTTTGGATCACTAGTGCCCTCCACCGTAGTGGGTAACTCAATATGACCATCAAGCTTTTTAGTGCTTTTCCAAAATTTATCAAATTGCTTAGCTGAGTGTTGTGATGCAAGCTTATTCATTTTTATTTGGTCCTGATTTTGTTGACAATACCTAAGCTTTGATTTAAATATTTTACGACTCAAGCACATATTTTCAAATAGAGGTCCACTAACAGGTTTTCCATAGAGGACATACATCTGATAATCAAAACGTGCCTGCCTGTGTGCTGCAGCCACATATTTGTTCCACCCCATGACACATCTATGTTTATTATTCGTAAATACATGAGAACAAGTACTGCCTGAAGCTTGTCTAAGAATAGAAACAATACCATTGTAAAACTCATCAATTACCTTTCTGTGACTAATGTCATTACACATTTTATCTGCACATTTTTGAAATTCTTTTGGAAAATCTACACATTTCAATAGCTTATTACAGAATTGGGTATATTTCTGAACCTCCTCTGTACTCCTCTCTCCCCATCTAACATTATTTGTTTGCTTGTAAGTTACAGTTGGTTTATGGTTAATAAATCCAAAATTACATTCTATCATCAAAGGGTAGTGGTCGGACCAATATATACCATAAAGTATTTCTACATTCACTACAGTTGCCCAAGCACTCTGACTAGTAATACAGTGGTCTAACCATCTTTTACTACCTGAGGCTCCACAAACAAATGTGTGAGTATCTTGAACGGCAAAAAGTTTTAGCTTATCTGCACAGACCCATTCTCTATCAGAACACAGGCTCACAAGTTCACTATCAAAAAGAGTTCCAGGGTGAGCATTGTAGTCGCCCAGTATGTAAACATGGTCAATACTACATTCCTCAGTAATAGCAATGATTTCCGCTAAACAGTCCGTAAAAGATGGTAAATTCACAGGTTTGTTGACAGGCATATACACAGACACAATCAGCATTTCACATAAATTATTTGTTGTTGCTTTAATAGCAACTAAACGCTCATTTTTACACTTTAGCACTGACACTTGTTTAAATAAACTTTTCCTCCACATAAGGGCAACACCTCCATAAAGACGACCCCGGATAACACCTGCTGCTGGATCCATCCCTGACTTTGCAGTGTAGCTAAAATCAGGATTAATTTGGCTCAGGAACGAAAGATCTTGCGGCAGTAACCAATGCTCCTGTAGAGCCAGAATATCAGCATTTTCACATAGCAGCTTTACACAGTTAACACTTCGTTTTATATTTTTGCAATTAAAACTAATTAATTTACTATTTTTGTGTTGTGCCATCACTCAATACTTTATCGCGTTCTAAGCTCTCAGCCCCCTCTGAGGATGGTGGTTTTCGTCTGAAATTCACAAAATGCCTAAACTTTATTCCATCTGGCCAGAAGTTTTCGTTCAAACACATTTCTAACTTCTGTTTTGGGACAAATATCTTGAAAGCATTATATAGCCTGTCCTGTTTCATAATGATTTTTTCCACCACCACGTCACTTTGTATTTTCGACTCCACATATTGGCTAATATTTTCCTCTTTGACTTCCTTGTTTACGTTTGATACAAACAACGGTATTCTTATGTCAGCTGCCTTAAACTGTGTATTCGTATTTGGAAGCGCCTTGCCAATTCGTCCCATGAAACGGTTCCTTAGTCTTTTTCTCTGCACCATGATCCAATCCTCACTAGGTTTATCTTTTTTCCACTCGCCTTTATCCAACAAAACATCGGCCATAGTTTTTTCCTCAACTTGAACTTGTTTTTTTTTTTTCGTTCCTGACAGTAACATATTGTCAGACGAACGTCGTTGCTTTTGTGCTGGAACGGGCTTAAATGCCTTGGGTCCAATAGCCCTTCCATCATTATGGCTTAAAACCGCGACTTCCGCCCCATCTATTGTTGTCTCTGTGTGACAGGCCTGCAGTCCAGGAGTGAGCGATACCGCCTGTTGATCGCAGTCGCAGTCTATGGTACGCAAAGAAGAAGAAGAAGTAAACAATGTTTTATTTCCGCCTTCCATATTCAAATTTTCGACAGCTGATGTACAGTTACCCACATTCTCATCACTATTTATTTGATGTGAAAGTAGACCGATCGGTCCACTATCCGCCGATACAAATCCTCCTCTTCGTCGGGTATTTATATTGCTTACACAGTGACAACTCGCAGCCAAATCAGTTCTTATGGATTTCAGCTCCGCCTGCAAGGCCTGCAACTGCGATAACGTTACGCACTCATCCTGCAGGATGCCTACTTCGTTACGCAGCTTCGTCACATCTTTCAACAAAGTGACTGTGTCAATATGATCTATTGACGCTGGCGGCAACTTCTGCAAATCCCGTGCAACAAATATTGGCATCGACTCAGGATCCACTTCTTTAAAAATGTTAATTATATCTTCTAGGTTTCTTTTACCTTTTCCTTCTTTTTTTCTTGTTATTTTGATACGATCCAACTTCACTGATTCATAAAGTAACGCCTTGGCTTCTTCAATCTCCTTGTCAGAATATGCCGATTCACACATTTTAATTAAACTAATATTGTCCATCACATCATGTCTATATTGAATATATGCCAGTAGCTCACATATGACTATGTTGCAGTTGTTACATTTTATAATTTGGCACGGAGCCATTTTATCACTCTTAAACACAACCGTACGACGCGACGTGCGAGCGTGAATCTGATTTAATGTTGGTGTGTAACCTGTCTATCCTTTTGAACGTCATTGAAGTAGTGTGATAAGTTAAACTTAAAGCGACATGTGCCAACTTAAGTTAAAGACGCTTATTGCTTATGACTTGATTTTGTTTGCTCCATGACCTACAAGAGGGTTAAATCTGGTTTCGATGAAATATTCCCCTGTTTTAAGGAAACGTTGTAAAACATTACCAGAACAATGTTTTTAAGTTGCTATTAACTGCTATGCTAATAGTCAATGTTTTGTTTAATTGTTGATTATTTGATAAAGTCTATAAACTGCTTCAAGTATTCGTTGATGGCTATTTATATCAGATCAGCTATCAAGTCACATATTTCGATTATTTTATAGGTTATACAGGACGTGGTTTTGGTGAGCGATGAGCGACTTAGGGGTGTTTGTATAAACGATACTGATGCCAAAAAAAAAATTTTTAATAGGAAAACTCACAAACTCAATTTATTATTGCGATTGCGCAGTGATTCGTAGATACGTGTAAACTACGCGAGAGGTCCAAGTTTTTCTATTTGTTTTGAACTTTTTTAACCAACTTCATAAAAGGAGAAGGAGGAGGAGGAGGAGAGGTGCTCGTAGCGCAGTGGTAGCAGCGCTTTGGTAGTGATACTAAAGTAAAGCAACCTACAGCGCGGTCGTGTTTGGATGGGTGACCATTCCGACCATATAAGTGACGTACATCACGAGTATCTCCGTGCTTCGGAAGGCACGTTAAGCCGTTGGTCTCGGCTAATATCACTTGATATTAGTCGTTAAGTCTTGTCAGAGGCCTTATGGGCGACTTGATAACATCTGACAGCAGGGTTAGTCGCTTGCCTTGCAAACACCCCTCCACCAACCCGCACTGAGCCCGCCTGGTGGAGTATGGCTCTACAAAACTAGATCAGCAGTGGGATGTTACAGGCTAACTTTACTTTTTTCATAAAAGGAGTAGGTTATCAATTCGACTGTATGTTTTTTTTTTGGTATCTATGTTACTTCATATCTCAGTCATTTGTCGAGGAATACGAAAAAAAATTTCGCCTCCCTAGACGATATGCTTTCTAGTTGGTCTCATTTAGCCAATTTGAGATCTGACGATGGGATCTGGGTGTAATTAGAGAAACCCCTGAAACTGTGAAGGCACATATAGTGTTTGTTTTACTAGAATGTTGACGCGTCGTTTCGTCTGAGAATTCCTAACGACACTTAGGAGTTCAGTATTTATAATGACAGAATTTATGATAGGAATTACCTATCATAAATTCTGTCATTATAAATACTGAATTTGTAGCTTCTTAAAAAACAGAGTCATAAGGTGCGATCCCCCCCCCTCTCCTGCAATCACTAAAAATTAAGAAATAAAATAGCTTTAAAGTACAAACCGAATTTAAAAAGTTTTAATAAACTCTTGACCCTTGAAAATACTTTTTAGTGTTTTTTGGTTTCGAAGTCGGTTTTTACTTTTTTTAAAGTTAATTTTATTAGAATTTTGTTATCTTTTCTAAACTTGCATACTCGCATAATTAAAAGATTATGTTTTTTAGAATAATCATAACTTATATTATCTTTCCTTAGTTGGATTTGACTGACCAAAACAACACCCTGTAAACAGTAAACACTTAAAAAATCTAAATTCCGGTATCCACAGCTTATCTTAAATACATGTAATAAAATAAAAATATATCATATTTAGTATGCATTGGCTTTTGAAAATCAATCTAGGGTGAGAAAAATCTTTAAAATCGCACCACGATAGAAAACTAAGTTGAAGTTATACATTACAACTAAAATTTGTATTTTTTTATTATAACCAGTCTTATAAGCATCTTTTAAACTGCTTTAATTAACGGGGTAGTTTTAAATATCTTGATTAAGTCACGTATCCAGTCTAGTCCGGACTGGTGCTAGCCGCTTCGATCCGGATAGAACCGGTCTCGGGGCGCATCGGCAATAAATAACTGGAACAAATTAAAAAGTCCGACCGGGTGATATTGCACGCTGCATGGGGTGGTCGTAGGGCTGTGTTTACTACTGAGGTTTATGGTATGTCTCAAAACGATCTAATATAATTAGTTATATCTTGATGTAAAGTATCTCCATTGATAAGGTTTAGGTAAAGCAGAAAGCATTAAATTAAAGTCTCTTTCTCCTCGCATAGTACTCCTCATTGATGAGGGTCATGACACGCCTTTCTGAGTTTGCTTTTGATGATGGTCTTCCATCTCTTCCAGTCCTTGGCGTCGTGTAGCTCGGTCTTTTGCCATCTATTTTGCCACCATTAACTGTTCGAGGTTGAGTCCTTCTTTCCTCGCGATTTAACCAAAAAATATAAAGTCTATTATGCCATAAAACAACCCAGCACCACTGTCAATTGTTTTGAGTTTTTCCAGTTACATAAGGAGAAATAAATTAATGATATGCACCACACAAACACACCAATTGTCTGGTTTAGTGGAAACGAATTTTATTCCTTGTGTTAAAAAGTACCAGGCATAAAATGGGGGCATCTCCAATTAATACTTAAATACATATAGCATTTACGACTTGGCTAAAAATGTTTTTGCTCATCACACAAATATTTGGCCCTTGCGGGATTCGAATCTGCGACCGCTGGTGCAGTCCTCAAGATCTCTGATTACTGCATCAAACGTGTTTTCAAATTCTTAACACCAATTACATAACTATTTATTTGGATCCCAAAGTAAGTAGCTTAGAGTTATGGAAATCAAATACAACAGCGGTACAACAACACCCAGATCCGAGACATTATAGAACATAATGATTTCTACGTTGACCCGACCGGAAATCGAACTCAAAGTCAATCTTGATATTCAATAGAATTACTGAAAACTTAATACAGAACACATATCGATACCGATTTCTTCTTTTTCCATACCTACTTAAGTCATTTGAAAAATAATTTATACTAGCCGTTCCCGCGTAAATATTGGATCTCAAAACCGGCCAAGTGCGAGTCGGACTCGCGCACTGAGGGTTCCGTGCCAACTTTAACTGAATTAGGGAATCCATTTACTTCTACTTAGTAAAATACCACAATATTTTGTTGACTACAAATATAACTTTGTTTTTCATAGTGTTTGTATGAAGTACAAAGTTATGTTTGCGGTTGTTGAAAATGTGCTATATCTCAAAAACTACTTGTTCGATCCCGTCCGAACCAATTTTTGTTGAAAGTATTTATTAAGATCTACATTACATATTTTTTTCAAAATTTACACTTGCTTGGTTTAGAAATTAGATGGGGGGACGCCCATTTTACCACTTTGGAAGCGTCTAGCTATGAAACGTTTGACTTTAAAAGAAAATGGTTTTAGAAACCTCTATGTTATTTTAAAAGACCTATCCATAGACACCCCACACGCATAGGTTTGCCATAAAATTTTTTTTTGGTTTTAGTTTCATGTATAAGAGCCTTAACTGTCATTATTTTTTATTTTTTGTATGAGAATCGGTAAGCGGTTAACGAGATACATCTTCCTACCAAATTTCAATTGTGTAATGCTTATAGTTACAGAATAAAATGGGTGTGACATACGGACGGACAGACAGACAGACAGACAGACAGACAGACTTGACGAAACTATAAGGGTTCCGTTTTTTGCCATTCGGCTACGGAACCCTAAAAAGTATTATAATCTAAAGTGAACCTATGTGTTATTTTATTGTATGAGCTATATTCTTGTGAAGTTTCATCAACATCCATTGCGTAGATTTTGCGTTTAGGAGTAACAAACATACATACATCCTCACAAACTTTCGCATTTAGTAGGACCAAAACATACCAACCTCTCTTATTGACAACCCTAAAACAACATACAGTGGAGGAATGTAGCGGCATGAGGGGGGCTGATCTCCAGTTTGTATGCAAATTCAAACAAAGTGTTTGTGACATCGGATTAGATTCAATTCAATTTTTTTTTCGTCAACAAAACGTAGTAGGCACGACGTTTTGGTTGTTATTACGGTAGCAGTACTTCCATATTGACAAAAGGCCACACATATCCTCTGCTCTTGCGATCTGCTTATGAGCAAAATAAGTATAAAATAAATGCAGTAACCCGGACGAGATATCATGCTCCAAAGTAACTGTCATTTTGTAGACTCAGCGGGACTTACCCAGATCATACTACTGGCCTTACAAAGGACACCTTGATCATTCATTAGAAAGGACATGTACTTATATCAAGTGGCTTACTATTTACCAGTTTAGTCAAATCCAAATTAGTAAGAATATACTTTTATGTGTGTACCAGTAACTCATATTCACCTATTTTTTATTAAATGTAACTTTTTAAAATATTTATAGAACAATTAATAACTATTTTTAACAAACAAATTTGTTAATTTTTTTTAACATTGGATCATTTGTCTCTAAGGCGTATATTTTACGTTTAAACTGGGCTAAGCAGTGAACTCTAAACATAAGGGCTGTCATATGGCACACAATAGTTAATTCCTAGACGGAATGGCAACAAGAGAGCCCTACCACCAATAATAATAATAATACCTACTGACAAACTACTACCGTTATTTCGTAACACATTGGTAGTCAAAACTTTTTTGCTCTTGACTGTTTTATGTCGATATACAATTTATTATTTCTAATTTACGCAAATACATATTTAGTTACCGCTCTTTATGAATGAATGAACTTTCATGAACTCCGCTTAAATAGTATAGGTACTTACCATATTTTTCATAGGCGTAATATTGTGATTACTGAGATAATATTTTAAGCACTTACAGAACAGATTGTTACAGTGTATCATTTGTGTTAAATTTGAGGAAACCTATTATTGGCGATGCTATCATGTACATACTTTAAGTTTAAAGATCTGTAAAGCTGTTGGTTTCCTAAATAAATAAAAAAAAAGAATGTTTGACTCGAGAAACAACTTGATACTTTATTTTTTTTGGAATAAAGCCACTTAATGCACATGCACTTAATATAATATATATTGTTCAGTAGAATATAAATGCAGTAAATAAAATGAATTCCGTAATCAAATAAACTCCATCAAACATAATCAGAATAAAAAATATTTCACGTCATAAATCAAACATTTCAAAAGCACGGCAATCCTTTTAGTGCGTTCGCTCAAACATCCACGCTTATATTTAATATCGCCATAAAGAGGATTTTATAAAACTATTCCTTTTTGATGACGTCATAAATAAAAGCCCATACTCCTCTCGTCTAGTTTGCTATGAGTAATAGAAGCGAGGGGTCTTAAGGAATTCAAATTACAGATTTTATGAGCGCGAAATCTGTTTGATGACATAGGGGACTCTGTTGCAAGTGCAAGAAAGTTTGTCAGTGCTGTGCAGTATTGCTTAAAATTGTATGCAATTTTTTTGAAAATATCCTGGCGAATGCTTAGAAAAATTGGTTTTTAAATGCAGATTAGAAATAACTTTCATTCGTTCAGTTTTTGAAACTATCAAAATTGATTCAGCTCACTATTCAATCCATACATCTTGCAAGTGAACTTTTTGGTCACTGCTAATATTATTTTATCTATATATATCTTTAGTAAATATACATAAAAAGAAAATGAAATTAGTTACAAACTTACATTATTTATTACTCGAGAACAGGTAGACTGGATTTTCATGATTTTTACTTTTTTGGATCAGTCGCCGCCCCTAATTTAGAACATAGAAGGGAAACAAAGTTTGCTAGGATCGTTATTAATACTTGAATCGATTTTATGCAACATGAAAATAACATTAGAATCATTTAATATAAAGTATGTGATTGATTTAATTTACAAAACATAATTCAAGTAGTGATAGTGCTTAAAAAGGTGAGACTATTCACCAACTTAGATGGTAAGTACTTAGCCGTGCGTTGGCCCTACGCGTTGTTTGTACTCAGCTGGCATAGCCAGTACTTATATATTATAGCTAGATAAATTACCTCGGCACATAAAGTCTACTTTTTTCACCACATGGTATAATATACGTAGAATTATATAATACAATCTTGCAAACAATTTAAATCACAAGACCAACAAAACATTCATTCCATGCCCTCTTCAACTAGCTGCAAAAATAAAACGCATTTCTCGTAAATGTTGCCATTCGCAAATTAGGCTCAGTGTTGCCACTACACAGCTCATGATACTTTTAATGGGAGAAATGCATTTTCGCGGAGTTTCCCAGTGTGCTTGTGAGTTATTGTCCGGAAAATGAGCCAGCTATCTCTTTCTAGTGCTAGCTAAAGAGCGAGAGGGGGATAATATTTATGTTACTGAGCTTTTTACGATTGTGGAAAGTTAGTATGAGCGATCATGAAACGAGATTTGTGGAATGGTAACGCTTCTACGAGTAGGTAACTTACCTAGTAAGTGCAGTTGTAAAACTTGCTGAAGACCGCTGAACGAGATTATTTCATGTATCACTTATTAGAAGATGTATTTTTTTGGAAAAAAAATTAAAGAAAAACTATTTATTGGAAGGACATCAAAAACACACATACACAATATTACTCATAAATTACAAACAAAAGAAGAAAACGAAATAACACAAGAAAGTGAAATCGATTGAAAAATAAACACTACGATCAATAATAATATCCATGCCAGCAAATCAGTGCGTACAGCAGTGTGTATGTGTGTGTGTGTGTGTGTGTCGCCCTTACCCAGGAGGACCTCAGACAGCATAGCCGGGTCTCCTGGAGAACCTGACACTGGCTTTCAGTTTCAGTTTTTCGGCTTACTATCTGCAAAAATTGATATTTAATGAGAGCTAGACGTAACTCCCTATCGATTTTATCATGACCAGCAGGCATATAGCCACTAAAAGTGCGAACAAAGTAGTGGTATTTCTTCAAGACAATATATAAACGCTCATCACACAAACATTTGCCCCTTGCGGAATCCGAACCCGCGACGGGCAGCATAATAAGCAGGAGCGCCACACACCAAACGCGTCGTTACATGCAAAACTCTCATACCGAGCTAAATAGCGGAAGATCAGCCATGTTTACCATTTCCAACTACTATGCGGACTCAATAGCCAATCACGATCAGAGTGAGCAGAATTAAAGCCGATCCCGTCGCTGGTACAAGCGAAAGAGTGTAGTTATGGTGATAAGCGGTAGCAAGCACGATTTTGTATGTGTCAATCTATTGCGAGTGGGTAATTTATTACTAATATTTTGGTGGTACAAAGGATATGGATAGGTTCTTGTAGCAGACTTTGCAGGGTTTAAGGTATCTAGCTAGAACAGAACCAAAATGAAACAGCAAATCCATAACTTTGCTTAAGGTGGTTTCGTGACAGTCTTCTAGTAAATCTAGTTTTCAATTAGCCGTTTATTACCACTTTGTCTTTATGTGTTATTCGGAGTTTTTATTACAAACCAGGGTATCCTGCATGATTACAAATAATAAGTTTATCATTTTTGCTATTTTTTATGGTCCCCGTAATATGAGAATAACCTTATTTCATTTAAGATTATGAAGATTGTAATTTTAACGTTTGGAAATTATACCTTATCGCTATTTCTAGCTAGTCTAGCATAACGTCCCGCTATCGCCCGTAATGTGACCATCACCATCACCGAACGTTCTATTCTGCAGTCGCAAATTACCTAATTGTACTTGCCCAAACTAACGGCGCTGGTTATCGATGTAGTAACATAAATTGATGGCCGTACTTACATAGGATAGTTTGCTTGTATTGCCACTGTATTGGCATATACAGGGTGACTTTAAAAACGTTGGCATTATTTTAAAATAATACTCATGATTTATAGTCCCTTCCACATATAACATTAAGATAAATTGATTTGATGAAACTAGGTAAAAAAAACATAAAGTAGCACTTCGATTTCCTAGATCCGTTTAGGCGGGGTAGTTTTTAGTAGGTGCTTTAATTTATTCATTAAAATTAGAAAATCAAACCAATTATTAGTTTCACTTGAAGCGAATATCAAGTCTAAAGTGTTTAATATGATTTTCCTTGAGTCGTTAAATGGTAGTTTATACCAAATGATTTTAATTGTAATATGTGGATGGGATTATAAATTATGAGTAAATTCTAAGTTTAATATAATGCCAATGTTTTAAACCCACCCTATATAGTCTCGATGTAACTTCTGTATTTGGTAGCATCGTACTGTCGTAGTTTTGCTGCTGTAGTGATAAGTAGTTGTAGTTAACTTTATAACAGCCAAATAGCTTTGTCAAGTTTTCCAACTAGCTCATTTCGGATTTCAAACCTCCGAGAGTTTGTGTTAATTATACTTTTAACTGTACCGGAACCACCATTGTGTCTGATTTCCATAACACAAGTGAATTAGCTAATTACTTTGGGATCAGAGCAATGTATGTGATTGATGCCGAATATTTCTTTATTTATCTATATTTACATCCAGCAAACTTTGCTATTTAAATGTGTTTTATACTCGACTATGGCTCTGCTTAAAGTAAAGTAATGATTTTGCAGATGTATAATGTGGGTTCCATATTCGCATAATCGTTGTCAAATATTCGTAACACAAGAAAGAAAATTCCTTACTTTGAAACCACGACAGTTGGTGTGTTGTGTGGCGCATATTTATTTGTTAAAAAAACTAAACTATTGAGCCGATTTTGGTGAAAGATATATCGATTCCGTATAGTCCAGGTAACACTACTTACCTAATGTTAAAAAAACAGCATGGGCAATGCTATAACAAACAATATATGTATATAGTGTAGTACAGTCTTGTGACTGTACGCTTTTTGTAAAAGTGCGATTCTATCTTCACATTCAAGACTAGCTATATTTTATGTGAGATAAAACGCGCACATATTCCTCAGATCTTGTAAATGCCAGCTGTCTATTGATAAAGCGCTCAAGCGATGGGGCAATCGCTCCCGAACGACGCGCATCACTCAACGTCGGCGCAGAATACAAGCTTTCACAGCACGTTGCGAGGTATTAGGTAACTACAATCGTTATAAAATCAGTGTATAGGTCCAAATATTTGCAATTAAAATGGTGAACGCATTGTCAAGAGTGCCTCAACTAATAGAGTTATTTTTTTATACTTAATTGCATAACCAAATTTTGTATAAGAGGTGGACTCAACACCAGATGGCATTCTCTACAAAAGTCTGATTCTTTTTGCTTTTCGAATATTGTAAACTATCTTAACATTTTTTTTACCGAAATAACTCATTTAAAAATAAGATAAACAAAAATGCACCAGTAGCATAACTATTCTGCTATAAAAAGATCTTAGTCTTCAATGATAACTTAACTAATTTATCATTGAACACTAAGATCTTTTTAAATCAAAAAGTAAATAAATTTAATTTACTGATATTATTTTAAAGAAACAAAAAGGTTGTTACATTATAAGACTAGCAAAGAAAAACGGACTGTAGTTTTAGTATTGTACAGAGATATATTTTAAAGAGCCAGTCTGCAAGCTGTACTTAAGCTTTGAAGCTAGAAGCCCATGATAGACAACGGTTAACGCCTACGTGTAATACGTTGAATAAACTGGCTGTAAAACGATCTGCTGGGTCTTTTATGGTTTGCTTACCTGTTGCTCTATACTGATACATAAGGCTTCGCGAATGTCTCTATCTTTTAAGTTGAAGGATGTTACAGGCAGCTGTATCGTAACTACTTAGCAGTTTATGTTCAGTGTCCTTAAATTCCAATCGCTTGCTATGCAATGTTAATTGAGTTTCGTATAAGCCCCGTTACGTGACGTGAGAAGTATAGCGCCGTTTGCGTGATGACGTGGACGATGCGCTTAAAAAAGTGGTACGTGCTTTTGGGTTTATGGGTAAGGGTGAAAACAGGTGTTAGTTTACTTATTAGCATTTACCTTCTTTGTAAAAAATAATAATTAATGTGTCTTGCCTCAATTCTGAGAAATATTATTGCTGTTTTCCAATCTGTACTAATAATAAAAAGCTGAAGAGTTTGTTTGTTTGAACGCGCTAATCTCAGGAACTGCTGGACCGTTTTTTTGTGTTGGATAGCTTATTTATTAATAAAGGATTTAAGCTATAGTACTCACGCTGCGACGGGAGGGGAGGGCTCCCGCATACTCAAAACGCTCGGACGAAGTCGCGAGGGACCGCTAGTATTCTAATGGAAATAACAGTAAAATATCTCCTTCTACATACACAGTCTCTTAGAAAGTTAGCACTGAGTTTCCTCGCTATAGAATAACAAATGAATGACCCAAAACGTAAGGTATGATACAGTAAGAAAAAGCAAGCTTAATTTGATTAGAATAGGTACACCGGATCAATAATATCAAAGATCTAAACTCCGTTTCGACGCTTACCAAAGCATTTTAATTTAAACTTCCACTTCCAAAGCTAATAAAATATCCAAAAACATCTCATTTAAAGAGTTCACCTTATTAGTATGTAAAACTCTCAGGAAAACTTGTCACGCTAACAAGCTCATACAGAGAACAAATCCACAGACCTCCGGAGATTAGACCCGGCTAAGTAGCTCGCTGCAATAATTTTCGTTGCATTTGTTCTATTAAAAATGCCGGCAAAAGGCTCCCATGACTGCACCTAATTAAAATTTTAACCAAAACGGTGCGCGACTGTGTAAAACTATAACCGACTAGTCACAGAGTAGGGAAAAGCGGTAGATAAAACGATGATCCCACAGAAACAGAATTTGGACACGACTCTAAGTAAAAGTCATATAGAGATTAACCGCATATCATAACATATGCAAGCTATAACTACTCTGGATCTACTTTTGAAACCGCAAGTATAGAATAGCGATAGATATAGCAAAGCAATAGCAGACGCACCGTGAAAAGTTTTGGAGTAGGTACGTGATATCAACCACTCACTCTAGCCAATAGCTTTAATGTTCAATAAATCTTTGGAATTGCATAATTAAATATTTTATTCAGGCTGTTGTTTTGGTCGGCGAGGAGCAACTCGGTTGTACAAACGAAACTGATGCCAAAAAATATATAAAAAAAAACCCACAAAAACAATTTATTATTGCGATACTAGCGAGCGAGTCAAAACTACCAAGACCAGGTTGCCTCTTCGTAGCTTACTAGCTACGGCGTAGTATTTCGTAGATATGCGCGAGGGTGCGAGTTTCCCCTTCGTTTTACTTTAAGTTGTGAAGAAGTTTTCTTTAATTAAAATGGCATCTATTTTTTTTAACAAGCATAAGCATAATTCATCCATGATTTCGATATCACTGACCTAAACAACACCCTGTATCTTACCACACAGCCAACACCTAGAAAACTAATAATATTTTTCTAGCTTTTTCTAAATTCTCAGTTAACTTCTACTATAGTTTGTCTACTCTGTGGCATCGTCATACTAATTAAATATATACAGATTTGTCGTCTGCAGCCTTTCACTGCACGTCTCTATCCCAAGGGCGAAATAATATTCTAAGCGTGGGATATTATACTGGGCAAAATTCAACATAATTACTAAGACCTCCAAAACTTGGCAAGAACAAAAATGATAAAAACCAAAAATTGTAAACAGTCTGGAATGAACTGATGAATAAAGTTACTGTAAGTAAGTAAAAAGTAAAGTAAAGTAAGTATGTAACATCATACTGCTGAGCAAAGGTCTTACCTCAACTATGAGTAAGTTAGCCATACTCCACCAAGCGGGCTAGGTGCGGATTGGTGTGGTGTGTGTTTGCAAAGCAAGCGACTCACCCTGCTGCCAGATGTTATCAAGACACACATGGGTTTCTGACTAGGCTTAACGACTCTTTTATTTTATTTTAAATATTTGACAACATCACATACATTGCTCCGATCCCAAGCTAAGTAGCTTAAGCATTTGTGTTATGGAAATCAGAAACAACGGTGGTACCACAACACCCATACCCGAGACAATATAGAAAAGATCGTTTCCTACATTGACCCGACCGGGAATCGAACCCGGAACCTCACGAAATGGCGACGCTTGAAACAAGCGTGCTAGACACTTGACCACGGAGGTCGTCGATACCAACTAATACCGACCGTTATTCGCTGGGACCAACGGCTTAAAGTGCCTTCCGAAGCACGGAGATACTCGTTATATACGTCACTTATATGGTCGGAATGGTCACCCATCTAAACACGACCGCGCTGTAGCTGCTTCACTTCGGTATCACTACCAAAGCGTAGTCTTGTTCTTAATCGGACACTGAATGGAGCGCTCCGAACTAGTACAATTTCTCAAAGGAACTAGTTCGGTCTTTTAGTACCATTAGTTCAATGGTTCACCGATTACTCTGACATCAGTCGTCCGTCGTACTCAGCGAATATGATCGTACGTCAATGTGAATATGGTCGCGCAATCTAGTACATCTTCCATCACGTTCATGCACGCGCGTTTGTAATCGTCCAACTCACTCTGACACTTGGAAATGTTCGTTCTTAGTCGGCTCTTGCGAGCTAAACTGAACTATAGATATACAAGATTTAATTATTGAAATATACTAAAGACCGATTTGAACGACCAGAAGTGAATAGTTCGTATTCGGTCACATGCATGAACTAGTTCCTAATAGTACATCGTACATGTACTACACAAGCCTACCAAAGCGCTACTACCACTGCGCTACGAGCACCATAGAAGTTACTATAGCTTATTTTATCTTTTAGTGTCATGATGCCAAAAAAGTTATTGTTCTGTTAGATGTTGTGATTGTAATGATAAATGCTAATTTGTTGTCTGCAGCAAAAATAAAAATAAACGAGTCACTGGATCAGTGACCTGTGTCGGAAGTCTCGACATAGTTCCGTGAAAAACCACCAGGTGGCGCTCCAAAAATGCTGAGACTAAATTGGTGTTTTCGTGTATTTATTGATTGAGAAATATTTTTCAATGATGCTTGAAAAACTACAAATATTTCTTAAGATTTATTAAAGATGTAACTACGTAAGTTAAAATGATATTTGATGAATTAGAAAATCATTAAATTGAAATTGTCGACGCGAAATGTCAAAAATGATGCTTCAGACTTCGCCCGCTGGACTGCGTCAGATCAGAATCAGTGAGCCTTTTCCATCTTATGTTTGCTTGATAGTAATAAAAGCATTTTAGAAAAAAAGTTGATTAGACGCTATGAAAGCAATATTCTATCTAGCACATTTTTAACTCAATTCTATGTGCAAAAATTCAAGAATTCCTTTGACCATTTTCCTCAGCGCCCACTAATTATAGTCCGAAACTATTTCCCTATTCTAAAAACTAGGATAATAGTGCCATAACTAAAACTGCCGCTAAAAATTGGTGGCTATTAAACGCAGGCGTTCAAATTTGCATAAACTTAACTTGGTCGCCCTCTGTAGTGATAGTTCGAACTAACGCCACCAGGGCGGCGACAGTCGGGGATAAAAGGGATAAAATATACGAAGAAACGGCTAACGCTTTAAGTATTTATGGCAGTTGGGGTAGTTTTTATTAAAGTTTACATATGCAAATCTGTATCGTGAATGTCAGGGTATCAGGTGATATGGCTGGGTGGAGCAAGTAAAAGTTATGTTTTTAATTTCAAAAATCGTAAATATATCCCTGGTAATAGAAATAATTTTAATCGGTAAATAGTGTTTATACTCATAAAGATAAAATAAAAAACTTTTGTTTATATGCGCGGGCGGGACTCAAACCAACAACTTTCTGGCTAACCGGGCCAAACGCTCTTCCGAATTTGCTACCAGGCTATTGGTCCGACCGGGCGAAATTTTTAGTTTCTTAAAAATACCTACGTCATTACGCGTGACTATCAAGATAGCGCAGACTATCTACAACTTTTAACTTCTTATCGTTACGCTGACATAGGACAGTCACGCTTAGAAATGTTTGACACCTCTAAAAGCAAAGATGTGTACGTAGTAGATTCTCTTGTAGCGACATTTATCTAGGCATAAACATCCCGTTTCAAAATCATCATACCATTCCCAAAATAGACTGGCCAAATTGGCATACAAAGCAGTTGGAGATAATTCTCGTCACCCGGGACCAACTTATCGAGACCCAATTTACTTTATTTTTTCTTTTTCCGCACTGTTTTAACTTATTAATTTTCTTTTAAAAAAAATGGGGCAACAAAACGTTCACAGTACCAAATATTAAACAAAACTTGTGTTAATTTGTTAAATCGTTTCTTTTGAATTTGTTTGTTGATTTGATAAGTTAAAGCTTTAATCAAAATACGGAATTGACAACTGTTACGTACTATTTCCAATGAAAGATTATTTATTCATACACTCAGATATAAATTTACTCACAAAATCGTTTTAGATTCAGAAGTCTTGCATCAAGAAAAAGATGTGCTACACTTTATGTGTTAGAAAAAAACCCAGACGATTTTAAAATAGATTCTTCTTCACACAATAAAAGAAAGTGTTTGGGTGCAAGTATTGCCATTTAAAATAGTCTGTTTATACAAACAGCTAAAAGTAAATCCAGACAGATGGTGCCGTCTGCCAGAGCCAGAATGTGGACTAGACTTGTTTGTCGGTGTAGTCCTGCGGCCGAAGTCTGTAGTACAAGAAATGTAAGAATTGTTGACACTTCGCATAGATAATTTTCATTTTCTCCTGCATCGCTTATCTTATAAACTTACGTAGTAGTTAAAGTTTCCATATATTTAAAAAAATCTAAAAAATATTTGTAGTAATCCAATAAATATTCTTAATAAATAAATACACGAAAACACCAATTTTGTTTCAGCCTTCTTGAGCGCCGCCTGAAAACTATTTTGAGTCTACCATACCTGGTAGAGTCTTAAGGAAACTATCGATAAATATTGAAATCAAGCCTTCTTTAATACAAAAGATACGGAAATGAAAATATAAGCATGTAAAATCATTTTTGCATTAGTCTACTCATAGGTAACAAAATTGAACAATGACATTAAAACTCAAAGTTATAATAATATGTTAAAGTTTACTTTGAACTACATTATCGTCTGTCAATGTTTTCTGATTATGAGTAGCATCAGAGATTGATTCTATTATTAATTTGGACATTGATTTTAAGTCGTTTAGTTATTGCGACAGAGCAATTCAGTCAAAAACTGAATTTTCATAGCTTAATTTATTCAAGCACAATTTAAGGAAAACAATGGCTTCCTGCTCTCGTTCGCTTTCACCACAGTATCAGATGTTCAAACAGTTAATAAATGGTTTCCGCAAACAAAATTCTTATGATGGCATATTAAAATTCTGAGGAGCAAGGCTCAGTGTTCAAGTCCCGGGCAAACCACTCGCGACACGCGTTGGGCTTCACGGCCGCAAACAGATCATTGGCTATCAAGTTATAAGTTGAAGCGATTTATATTTTATCATGTTTATTTTTTACGATTACAATCCTACACAATCTAAGTATGTTTGCAAAGCACTAGAAGGGCCGAAAAGTTAATTCATGTACGTGCAAGTGGACTTACACTTTCCACCAAATTCCATGTACATCGGATTTTATTACCATAAAACACTTTCACATGTTAAAACTTTTGAGCAATAAAATCTAAAATTAAATTATCAAAGCTCAAACAAGCTACTTTGTTTTTGTCCCGCGAAAATAATCAGTAACTAAAGGTTATACACACACTATACGCGCACCGCCTCAACCCAGCAATTGACTTGTCATACAAATTAGATCATTAAGTTGTGAGTCGTACAATATATTTTGCAATATTAATATGAAAAAGCCAACGGTAAGCAGTCAGCGCGCTCGCTGCTACTATACAATTCAACTGTCACGTCGCGTCCTTACGCGCAATGACCGCATCCTTACGGCGTACTAACCATAAAATTATTATCCCTTTGGAATAGAACGACAAAAGCGAGATGTCACTAGCAGCAAACTGTGTGATAAAAAGAGATGGGTAGCAGAACCATTTTTGTCAGATGTCAAACAGTTGACCGCCCTGCAGAAGCTCGCTGAAAATTACGTGCATTTGATTTTTTATATTTAAAAGTGAAATTGTGTATATTTTGGAGAAATAATGCGTTTGAAACATGGTGACTTGATCGGTGATTGATTATTATGCATTACAGCGGCATAACCCCAACAAATAATCATTTAACAGGTAGATTCGTCCAAATCGAAGCCTCTTAATATACGACTTATATTTACCAATGCGCTTCAAATTTAAAGTACGCAGTTTGATTATTCTATTCTACAAACGTTAATTTACGTAAAAAATAAAGACAGAATAACATAGGGAATGTATATCGACGAATATTTTGTATAATGAAATAACATTTAGTTTTACACTAGAGCTACATGTTCAATATTTTGTGTCGACTGTTTATCATGCAGTAAACTACTATATTTAAAACTAAGGAACATTGTAATAAATCACCTGATCGAAAGGTTATCTCATTTAAAGCTACAAATGTTTCATACTTAAGTTAGTTACTGACATCTTAAATCGGTTTCGTTTGACAGCTTTTACTTGTCCTTCTATTCCGATAGGAATATTAATTTTATGGTACTAACAGAAGAGCCTGCTTACTTCGCGCCGAATGAACGTAATCGTCGTCGTAAAATTAGCTTGGACCTTGCTGCCGACGCGCAGACTGCGGGCTTCCAATTCGGGTCCAGCGCGCGGGCTGTGAGCTTGAACCTTGCGGAAGACACGTAGCTAGCATGCTCGCGGATAGCCGTAGCCCAAATTCTAGGCAACGCCGTGCTGTAGCCATGCTGTTGCAAAACCGGTATTGTGTGCCATGACCTTTATTCTTGTCATGATCAATAGGACTCTTCATCTTGACAGATGATTTAAACAGCGCCTACGTGAGAGGAGCATGTCGCTCGTGGCTAAACAAGCTGATCCTCGAACGACACTTTCGTCCACACTTGCGGCACGCGAACTGAGAGTCCGTTGTGACGGAATCCTCTGTCGTTTTTCCCGTTTTTGGGCCAGAATTCGAAACCAGGCTTTATCATGGGTCTCACAGCCCTCGTAGATGCCTTTTCTACTCCATTCATCGCGGTCGGTAGCCAGGTCCTTTCATGTGTCGCTATTGATTTTGAATGCGATCATGTCGCGTTTTGCGCAGTCTTTGAATCGCAGTATGGGACGTCCAACTTTACGCTTCGAGAAAGCGACTTGGCTCAACATGGTCTGTCTGGGCAAACGAGTGCTGCTCATTCGGTGCACATGCCCTAGCCACCGCAAACGTCTCTGTTTAAGTAGGGCGGTGATGCTAGGAAGCTGTGCAATCTCTAGCTCTCTCTCGTTTGTTACTCTGTCCTTCCATGTTATGTTGAGATTGCTACGAAGACAGCGCATATGAAAGGTGTTAAGATGACGTTCCTGTTTAGCATACGACGTCCAGGTTTCGGTTCCGTACAAAAGTATGCTCAAGACGCAAGTTTGGTATATGATCACTTTTGGCCTGACCGTTAAATGTTTCAATATTTTCATATTCTTAATGCTTTTTTTGGTAACGCTGACGTCTCGTGTAATGTAACATAGGAGTTTCACACAGCTGGAGTAACTCCACGGTAGCTTAGTTGGTAAGAGCGTTGGCCCGGTTTGCTAAAAGACGTGGATGTTAAACCAACCAAGGCGCGACTTTTTGGTTTCTAATTTAACTATGAACTAGCTCGCTACCGCTTCTGCCCTAACCTCCTGTCTCTGCCAGCTCAAGGAGCTCCGCAAATCCTCTCAAGCACAAAGGACGGCCAGATTTAACACGATGCAAGCCTTATCAAGTTTTATGGTAAGTTCCAGAGATACCGCGGCTAAGTCGCTATTGGCGCTGACTGAACGCTCGCTAAGTTACTGTAAACTGGATCAAGCGAGATGCTAAATATCCCTAATATTACAGGATTATATTTCAGTTGTACCATATTTCAAGGAACATCGGTGGTGTTGCTTTTGCAATTAAAAAAAGGTCATATTTTACAGTTGTTTGGCAAGATGCTAAGAGAGTATGTCAAAATATTTAAGTCGATTACTGAGACTCAGAAGTTTAAGTTTCAGAAGGGAATCAAAATAAGGTTAATTGTAGTAGTAACAACGATAATTTACGACGTTCAAGAACATTTTCTAGACCTTTTCAATTTGTTCCTTGAGACATTTATTAACCATCCATATTATGCACCCAAAATTAAAAATTGATCGAACAAGTTAAAAAAAATTAAAATAGTGATTATTTTATTGAATGGTTTAGTGACTCTATATTAATAAAACCAAGACTTCTTAAAGTTCGTTTTATAACAGAATCTATGTGATCAGTAAAAATAATTTGGTCAGCCATGTTACTTCCTAAGTCTCTAATAGTTTTTACACGTCTAAAAGGTTTCTAGTTAATAGATTAATTGAAATAAATAGGCTTTAGTTTTCGGGAATATGTCAATGTGACTGCAAGAATAGAAGAACGTCAGATAGCCTTTTAAACATACTGCCTGACTGCGATTGCTAATATATGACTCGATCCAACGAAGCGACCTGCTTCGTTTTGAACACCTACTCCCCCGAGCTTTTGTGGAGTATATCATGACAAATTTTGTCAAAAGCATTAGACAAAGCGGTGTACACGACGTCCACTTTTTTTATTCAATAGATTTTCTAAGAAACTCTGCAAATATGGCCACATTGGTGTCTACACTGCGTTACTTAATAAACCTATGTTGATTTTTGTCTATTTGATAACGTACAGCATATGACAACTGGCGAGACTGATCAAAAATCTTCCCAAATACAAATAGCTAAGAGATTGGCCAGTATTGAGTAATTTGATCCTTCTGCAGGTTCTCAGGTATTGGAGTAATAACATAATAAGTAACCCACACCATTAAATAACACACAGTACAAACTTCCAAATTATAAAATAAATATTTTCCTAAAGCAACATAGAATAAACACTTCAACCAATACACTCAATAACTTTAATCCATATCTAGACAGTGAATATTTATTCCTCTGACCACCTATGACATCTGAAGAATATAACTTCGCACTTGTGTAATCCTCTTTGATTTATTTACTATCAATCATTTGGCCAAAAATTCAAATCAAGGAATCGAAATTGAGAGAACAATACGCGTTAATGAAAGCACTTGAAAATTTTAACAGGCTTTCCAATGTGTCGGTGGCGGGTGGAAAAGGCATGCGCCTGAATAGCATAAGACACAGGGTACGAGTTTTTGTCTGACACAGATGCTTTTTTTTTTTTACTTTATTTTAGGGATTACAAACAAATGTGTCACAACAATTAATTAAAACATATAAACTTATAAACTATGAGTGGTAACACATCCCACCGCGTAATCCACGTATAAGTATATAAAATTAATAAAATATACGAGGTAAAATGCGTGCTAATTATGGGATAGTCTAAAAATCTATGTAACAATTTATGTCTCAAAAGCTACAAGTTTGGGAAGAAAAAAATATATATATTTAGATAGGCATGTAAAAATAAACAAGAGGTATACATATTTGTGCTAGGCCTTCAGAATATCTAGAACAAGTTTTTTAAATTTAGAAGGAGTCTGGGAAAAATCAAGTTCATTAAACTGCCCGTTGAAATCGGAAAGCATTCTATTTAATGGGGCTCGCTTGCCTGCATTGGTTTTACAGACGCTAACATGAAAAGTCCTATGTCTGCGTGTACTTCTGAGCACAGCGCGCTTGGGGATATTGTAATTTATTTTGTTACTAAGACTTATGCAATCGATTTTATTATTTATTAAGTTAAAAAGAAACATAACAGAAAGGAGCAATCGGCGCGATTCAAGGCGTAAGAATTTTACAAGTGTAATTTATGTTATTATGTGTGTATAGTGACAAAACACTATAAAAACAAAAACAAAATTAAAAAATGGTTGAAGCTCTTGAGCTTTAGATTTTAAATAAAAGAAAGTTTATAAAAATATAACCCGACTACTTAAAATACGCTCTAAAAAGTACTTTACAAGAAAATAGTCTTAAAGGATAGCCGTGGTCGTATGCCACTTTG
Source organism: Pyrausta purpuralis (assembly GCA_963924145.1). Classification (NCBI taxonomy): domain Eukaryota; kingdom Metazoa; phylum Arthropoda; class Insecta; order Lepidoptera; family Crambidae; genus Pyrausta; species Pyrausta purpuralis. The sequence goes on along the minus strand of OZ001661.1, from coordinate 1,010,533 downwards.
ATTTTATTTTATTGTTATAATCACTGTTCTGCTACAGTAGGTAGCGTGGCGACCACGGCTATCCTTTAAGACTAATTTCTTGGTTCGTACTTTTTAGAGCGTGTTTTGGTTTTAAAAACTTTATTTTTATTTCACTTATTTTAGAGTTATGTAAATTTGTGTTAGGTATAATTATTATGCAGAGCAGACCTAGTATAGTACCTAACGCCTAACTAGTTTAAAAGTGAGATTGTAAATTCTTGCAAGTATCAGGTTATTTCAAGCAAAGCCGTAAGCAACAGCTAATATTGTTTACAGATTTTAAATGTGCTAAAAAAGTTATTTCATTTGATACCCCACACGACACCGTATTTTTTTTAGTTCTTTACTTTAAGTCTCTTAGAGGACGCTGTAGTCATTTTAACATTGTAGTCAAGAGGCTTCCAACGACACCTCATTTATCCAATTATGATAATAGATTAGTAGTTATGAGGGAACAGATGAACATCTCTACTCACATTCATACATACATACATTTTTGAGTCCCACGACATCTCATAAACGTTCTGTAACACTTTCACAAGTCACAAGGGTTATTTTTTTATGCCCAATTTCTTCATCGTTTGTTATGATAAAATGTTGTTGCCAGTGCAAAGAAGAATGATGCAAAACTACCTTAGCCAATGGTCATTAAACTGGCCATTCCGCCATTTGGTTAAAGTATTTCATCTTCAAAACACACACAATCGTAAATATTAATCCGCTGGCAACCAAACTTAACCATTTCTATCCATGAAGAAATTGGACCTTATTGTTACGTTGTACCAGTTTTTTTTTATAATAAAATTTCTCGTTTTGTATATCCATATTCTATTCAATGCTCGACTAAACGCGTCTAAGAGAAATATATCTTTGCTAACAAACTTCCTTGGGAAACCGATTTATGCACACGAGATACCCTGGCTAGAAATGCTTGTCTTTTTTAATAAAAAGTCAACACGATAACTCGTTTCACAATGTATTTTGTGTTCATTTTGTTATGAACAAATTGTGAGTTACTTTTATTTGTAGGTAATCGTTATAATATTGATGAAATTTTCCAATGAATACTCACATATAAACTTGACTTGAATGTATAAATATAAAAATACATGATACGCAATTTTTGTTTACGTTATTTTTAGTTCTGTCTATTTTAAGTTTTTGTCTCAATTTTGTTTGTCGTTGATTATTATTGTATTTTCAACCGATTTTTAAACGTTGACCTTTTTTCTCAAGCGCTCAAAAAATATGAAAGGACTGCCCATAATGATGCGAATAGTACCTTCTCTTATAAGAAAACAGTTATTAGCTTTTATTACCTATCACTAAACCTAAAAAGAAAAGTTATAATTATTATTAATATTTTCGGAACTATTTTACTAAGCATAATATATTCAAATGCAAATGATTATAAATTTTTAAACCCTCAATTTTCTAGAGCAATACAGTTGTGGTATTCTAGAGATAAAATATTTACTGCAACGGTGGGAGAGTGACGTTAATATTGTATGAGAAAAGCGCCCTCTATTGTCAGTTTATGACTCTACCGGACTCTTTTTATGGGTTTCTTGCCCATTGTGGTTTTTGGGGCACTTTATGCGGGTTTTTAAGTATTCATTAATTTTAAATGAGAATAAACATTCAGTTGAAACTAGTGAAAATGAACAGATGTAAAAGTTCTGGCTGTATTACTTATATATCATCATCATCATTATCAGCCAAAGGACGTCCACTGCTGAACATAGGCCTCCCCCAAGGATTTCTACAGCGACCGATCACTAGCGGTCTGCATCCAGTTTGATCCTGCGATCTTTATAAGGTCGTCTGTCCATCTTGTTGGTGGACGTCCCACGTTGCGTCTCTGGTCGAAGGGTCTCCAATCTAGAACTTTCCTGCCCCAACGGCCATCAGTTCTTCGCGCTATGTGCCCTGTCCATTGCCACTTGAGCTTACTGATTCTCAAGGCTATGTCCGTTACCTTAGTTCTTCTACGTATCTCCTCATTTCTGATTCGATCCCGCAGAGAAAAACCCAGCATAGCCCTTTCCATCGCTCGTTATGTGATTTTGAGCTTCATTATAAGGCCCATAGTAAGATACCATGTTTCGGATCCGTATGTCATCACTGGTAACACACACTGGTTGAAGACTTTCGTCTTCAGACACTGAGGTAGATGAGATGAGACGACACTCTTGCGCAATTTCCCGAACGCTGCCCAGCCAAGTTGGATTCGTCGATTGACCTCTTTCTCGAAGTTGGACCTACCTAATTGGATCACTTGTCTCAGGTAGACGTACTCGTCGACAACTTCGAGAGTTGAGTTCCCAACAGATACTGGAGTGGGTACGACAAGGGAGTTCGACATAATTTTCGTCTTTTCCATGTTCATTGTAAGACCCACTTGTTGGGATACTCGGTCAAGGTCTTCGAGCATAGTGCCAAGATCGTCCAGCGTCTTTGCCACAACAACTATATCATCGGCAAATCGGAGGTGTGTGATGTATTCGCCATTAACATTGATGCCGATTCCTTCCCATTCCAGAAGTTTGAAGGCGTCTTCCAATGCCGCTGTGAACAGTTTCGGAGACATGACATCTCCCTGTCTCACACCTCTCCGGAATGGAATCGCCTTCGTGTTCTGCTCCTGTACTCGGACCGACATGGTGGCGTTAGTATAAAGGCACCTTAACACCTCTATATACCTATAGTCTATGTGGCACCGCTGCAGAGACTGAAGCACCGCCCAAGTTTCGATCGAATCAAAGGCCTTCTCATAGTCCACAAACGCTAAGCATAGAGGCATATTATACTCCTCGGACTTCTGTATAATTTGCCTAAGCGTATGAATGTGGTCTATGGTACTAGCCTTTTCGGAAACCGGCTTGTTCGGGAGGCTGGAAGTCATCAAACCTACGTGCGAGACGATTCGTGATGACCCTTGAAAACAGCTTGTAGACATAGCTCAGGAGTGAGATGGGTCTGTAGTTCTTCAATAAGGTTTTGTCTCCTTTTTTGAAGAACAACACCACCACACTCCTGTTCCATGTCTCAGTCGTGATGCCCTCTAGCAGCACGGAATTAAAGAGTCTCTGAAGGACTTTAAGTACCGGTACCGTATGACTTATATATGCTTGATCTATAATAATGCAAAATTAGATTTTCAGAAAACATTATTAGGAAAGAGTAGTATCTGCGGGTCGTATAACATAAATTACACTTGTAAAAAGCAACTGTGTCAGACAAAAAATCAAAACGTGTGTCTTTCACAAAATAAAAGTAAATTATTTTTTAACGCATGAGCGGCGGTATCTACTTTAACCAATGATTAGTGCTTTAGAATGTTTTTAACACTCACAGTGTCATATTTTTTTTTTTTTTTTTTTTTTTTTATATTCATAAAGATGAAATAAGAAACCAAAAATTTGCGCACGGGCGGGACTTGAACCAGCAACCTTTTGGCAAACCGGGCCAAACGCTCTTACCAATTGAGCTACCGTGCTGTTAGTCCGACCCTGCGAAATTTGTGGTTTCTTATGAAAACGTCAATTGCGTGACGCTTAGCGCCATCTAGCAGTCCCGCCCGTGCGCAAATTTTTGGTTTCTTATTTCATCTTTATCAATGATTAGTGGTTATATTTTTGATATGTCAGTAATCTAAAATAGTATAATTATGATAAAATATAGAATATGTGTTAAACAAAAAAACTGAACAATCAAATTGTATTCTTATGTTGAACCATCACAAGAACAATACAAATTGATATCACGCGTCGATTTTCCAATATTTCCTTCACCGCTGATTGATAACCTCGCCGGAGACAGTGGCAGTTACAAACTACTTCTGGACTGAACTTTGTTTTTCAATTTTACTTTTTTGCTACGAAAATTTATGAGTTTTTTAAAATCTTATCATAAGATACAACAACGAAAAATTGCCATCCTTGTAGTTAAATTAATTTAAACTCAAAGACCCTCGCGCGAGTCGCGTGTTTTGGAAACGCGCGACAGCATCGCGTCTCACGCATTGAACAGATTTAATTTCGCAACGATGTTTTCGAGCGTTAGTATCGATGCAATCGCTAATATACAGTACATAATTTCCAATGTTCAGCTTCTGGACCGATAATGACGCGTGTAAGCATCGAGACTGTATCGATGCTAAAAGTAGCGCAAGTGAGTAAAGGTTGACATTTTGAGACTGTATCGACGCTGCAACATAACTGCATCGCTGCTAAAAGTCGCAGTATGCAAAGAGTCTAATATTTTTAAGGAAACTTGAAAAGTTTTCCAATAGTTAGGTTAGTGTTACGTTTTTTCGAGTTTTTTGAAATTAATGAGATTTTGTGAATATGCAATTCATTAAGTAATGTCAAAACTGAGTTTTTATGAATAGTAACATCGTTAGAGCTCTCGAACAAAATAAAAAAGTCCATAGAATAGGTCAAATAGTAAATAAATAAACCTTTAAGTTTCCCGCAAAGCATATATCAATAGTAGACAGCTGTCCAAATACTGCATAAAATATTCAACCCAAATACATTGTGGCCCACATTACCTTCACTTCAAACAGAATAGAATCTTAAATAAATAACTTATCAGCTATTGATTTTACTAAATGAAAACACTGGACTCAACAAATAATTATGTTCACACAAATTTACTATCCGCTTCGTAGCTTATAATTTTCGTAGCGCTACCACGTAATTACCGTAGCACCGTAGCAATAGCCGTGCTACGCCGTAGTCGCTTCGTAGAAGCGTTAACGTTAAATTATTAAAAGAAACAGTGCCCAAACACAACATGTTCAATCGTGGTGGTATTATAGATTTATGAGTGTGTTGTATATGAAAAGGGGAGATAAGTCGAGTAAACGGATTCGAGCTAAACGTGTGTTTGACCAACGTGTTGGAAAGCGTTTACAAATGTTTGCGGTTACGATATGAGGAAAACTCACAGTTTTTTTTTTAATCTTATAAGATGTAATCAAAATTAATAGGCATGTGGAAAAAACTAAAGACAGAACAATTTTGTAAATAAATTGTTTCAAGAATAATTATTAATCGTACATGCATTTTTAATTCCGTCCCTTTTAGTCAGAGAAAAAGGAAGAATACTAAATCATTTTTTATTTATTCATTCCTCTGTCAAGACTGTCATAGCAGACTCAAAAAATCCATTTCAATCAGGCGGGTATAAATTTTTAAGCAAAGCAACAGTCCCCCTCTTAGTTAATTATGTTAGGCAAATATTTGCTAATTATATGATCGGGCGCACCCGAAACAGCCGGAAGCAACAACATAAAATATTTATCAGGCGCACAAACCGAGAATCAGATGTTGTGATTGATAAACAAAGGTATCTTTAGATTGAATCAAATTCAATTCAGCTGACGCAATTCTGTTTGGAATTACACTAAGAGAAATGGAGGTGAAATAAGGTAGCGTTTCGTAAGAAATACCTACTAAAATTGTATACTGGATACTTTTGTTTTATTTCGAGTAATGTGATATCATGATCATATCTTGATAAGCAATGATGCGGCTGAGGATAGATCTATTACGATTTTCTTATAGAAACATCCAAATATATATATTTTTTGTTTTGTTTTTAAGTACAATAGGGAAACAGTGCAGCTATCATTTTAGCATGTATTTAGATCACAGCCGAATGTCATATTCCTTTTTTATTGAATGAGACCTTAATCACTTAAAAAGAGCTCTCATTGACCTTATTCGGGATTATAAACATCCAATCGAGGCTAATTTTATACCCAGATTTAGGACTCCTTTTGTCCCTTTGCAAAGTTTCGTAAATTGGATTTATTTTAGGGCTTCACTAATGATATTACCAAATTACTATTCTACTGAGGTTTGCGACCAAAATAAGTTTATGTTGTGTGGGTGCGGTCCTAAATAAAACGTATAGTGGCCTGAGCTAGTGTAGTTAATAGTTCTTTTGCGTGTTGTTCATTCAATTGCAGAAATAATACTGGTTTTACTTCTGTTTACTATGTCTTGTTGTTTTTACAATTTGCGGGAAAACATTGTTTTAATTTGGTTCACGATTTGAATTAATGTTATTCTCGGAGGTGGCAAACTTTTATTTTTGATTAAAAACTTTGTTCTATGTATAAAAATAGAACATTGTAACACGTCACAATCAACTACTCTATTTGTTTACATTGTGATACCTTTTATTTTTAACCGTATATTTTATGATAAAGTATACAAAAATCATATATATTTTTTCTTTTAAAAACAGTCTGGCTGGAAGAAGCTCATCCAAACTGTTGTATATCTACGTATGTATATGTTGCGTGCTGTGCCACCGCCATCCTCGACAAATTATTTTTTAACAAAAAAAGAATAAAGCTAAGAAGGCATTTCAGCACAGACTCATCTGATCTGATCTATCTAATTTGCAATATTTGATCTGATCCATCTAATTTGCTCATTTTAACGAAATGAGCAGATCTGACAAATTGACATCGTTACTATTTTTCAATTTATATAGCCCAAATATGTGATTATTTTATTTATTGTGATTCGACACCTTGTATTTATTACCTTGTATTATTTATATTTGACGTAAATAAATAATTGATTGATTGATGGAATAGCTGTCCGTGGTTTTACTCGCTCTCCCGATTCGCATACATAAATAAATACACTTAAGTACTACTTGGTATCTACACCAAACGAAAGAAGTATTCCCTATTAACTCGTCAGTCAATTTATTGTCTCTATGCTTTTGACATTCCAGTCACTAACCGATTCAAAAGTGCCTGGAAACCGATTTCGACAACCGTATTGTAAAATGCATTACTATTCTGTCCGCATGTCTGCAATCGAGTAAAAACAAACCTTTGCGGGTCACGTACGTCACAGCCCTTCAAATCACATTTACGCAGTAAACCCTTTTACGATACATATTTTACGTTAGGACAGTTTTTAGGGTCCCTTATCAAGATAACAGTGAGTTAGTGGCTTGTACTTCCTCTTGTTAACACATAGGTTGACTTGTTATCAACGGAGTCCTGTCAACTCCTGTCAGTGGTATGTTTATCTCTCTTGCACTTACCAATAAAGCTGCCCGCTGTGTTTTCCTGTCCCTATTGTCATTACAGCCTTAAAACTCAGTTGCTAATAGGCAAACTACCTATATAGCCCACGTTTTTTCAATATAATGGTAGAGTCTATGTAGGAACATGTTAACACGTAAATAATTAATGACGCAGGTTAGGCAAAAATAAAAATATTTCTGGTGCTCAAACGGTGTGTGAGCGCCAATAATTCGAGAGTAATATGAGTGCTTTTTCCACCCGAGCTTAGCTATTTTCAGAATTTCGACTGTAATAATAAAAAATAAAAATTTAGCAGTGTAAAATGATTTATGTCAAATTGTAGGTTCGACTTTGATTCATGAGATAACCCAATAAGTAACAGCTAAAGATGAAAGTAAGTCAGGAGATTCTTTGATAAACACCACCATACCGACGAGTCGCGCTTTGTTTGAGTGAGGTGAGTTTTTAGTGGGATTCTGCGATACGAGAAGGGAGCTGGTGGGATGAGCTCGTAGAGTTCATCATTCAATGAGGTTGCGAATCAATTTATATTATTATGAATAAAAAGCATATAAACATGTGATATATTGAGACATTAAGTTTTGTATATAAACGGAAACTCCTCTTCTTATTTGTTAAGAAGCAGTTATCTAGTAATCTAGATGAAGCCATAAATTGAAATAATGATAAATATTTGAGATTCTGAAAACAGAACGCTACAGTAAAATAATGCACGGAACTCCTAAAGATGATTCTGACTTTCCCTGGACTAGAGTAATTTTATCCAATTTTTTTATATGTTTTATACTGACACCCGATCGTAATGACTGCGGTATGTGCGTCATACATACGAACGGTCATCGGAAGTACTTACTGTAAGGGTTTATTGCAATGCATGGACGTTACGGTACCTAGTTTCACCCCTTTGCCGTCGAATATCACATGAAAGGATTTTAAGGTTTAAAACGAAAATATGTGGGAAACCTTATATGTATATTTTTGTATTTGGCTTTTTAAAAGTGCAGTTAATGAGAAAAAATTAGTAAATATTGAACACCAATCACATACATTCTTCTGATCCCAAAATTAGTACCGTAAAACGGGGTGAATCGACACGTTTTGTAGCTTTGGAGTGGATTTTCTGGTTTAATGTGCGTATTTATTTACCAAGTATCACAGTTAAATTCTGTGTCTAGGCTATAATTTCATTTTTAAATAGTTAAAAACGTATATTTAACTTAAATTTATCAGAAATAAGCCAAAAACCCTGCGATTTCTATTCAGACTGTACTTAGGGTCAATAGAAACGCCACATGGGGTCAATAGAAAAAAATGCTAGGGTTGTCAAAATATCTCAATGCATTAAATAATTATAATTAGCTAGTAAAATAATCTACCTACTTAGGTTCTTAAATTTAAGGACATAAGGACAGAAAGTGAAAGGTCTTGGCGGGAAATGAGTGGACTGGACGGGGCAGGTTTGAGTGAGGGTGTGGAACGTGACAGCATTAGACGGGATGGTGTGGATGGAACGAGACAAGAATGTTTGTATAATTGAAGTAAAACATAGCATTATTTCCAAATCAGTCTTTATTTATTGCACGAAAACTGGCCTCAAAGTTTAAAGGACTGTATTGCAGCCAATGGAGACTACTTGGAATAAGCTTTTTATATTTTAAATTGTTTCATATTTATGTATAAAAACTAAGACAGTGTAAAAGTTATAAATATTATTTGCATTAAAAAAAATATTTTTTGTGACAATATTTATGGCAAGACTAGGCACAATCGTGCGAGAACGCTACTAAGCGTTAGATGTGATAGAGCCCACTCATTGAATATTGAAAACAAAACTCAAGATTTAGAAAGTTTATGACACTTACAGGGTTATTTTTACTTCTTATAAGATGAAATGAGAAACGGATAAAATGCGCACGGCTGGAATTCGAACGTACAACCTCTGGCAAACCGGGCCAACACTCTCTTCAATCGAGCTACTGTGCTGTTGATCCGACCGCGCGAAATTTCTGGTCTCATATAGATGTCATTGCGGGTGACGTCAACTACCCGTCTGTTTTGTAACTCAAGAATCTTTATCCTTAAATTATTTTAAAGTTTACATCGTTGAATTTCTATTGCCATGTATACGTTTGTGACTCTCCATCATCGTCCGATAAAACGGATTTTTAATTGAATAACAATACACAAAACAAATGAACATCTCTCTAAGCCCGATCACAGCCCAAATACCAACACCAGTGGTATCTGAAGGCTGTTTACGCAGGCGCTCTGGGCCGCATGATAAATTCATCTTCAGACGCCATTGAAATGGTAATATGTTGAACGCTCCGTCTTGCTTTCATTTCGTTAAATATACACTTCGGAACGGGGCTTGGACTAAACATCGCAGGAAATATAAATAATATTTCTGTGGTTTTGAAATTGAATGCTTTGGTTTGGAAGTCAAAATGAGAAGAAAGGAAACTTAAAAGTAAGCAATATATGAGTAAAAGGAGATATTTAGAAGCATGGAAATAAATATTGAGGTACAACAAACAACCGCTGCGCCACCGAAGCAGCTAAGAAATGGTATTACGTACCTATTCATAAAAGCTCAACATAGAAGCTGACTTTGACCGATAGACATTATGTATTTAAAATGGTAGTCATTTGGTTGTAGACCTGCATTAACAAGATGGACTGTTTCTGTGAATGATTTAGCACATCATTATTCTGTTGCAAAAAATTTGTACAGTTTTGAACCTGAAAATACATAATAGTGCTTAGTTTTAAAACTTCTTACCAAAAATCGTCCAAAACGACACTAATCACTCGATATGAAACTTGACAACTCGGGACCCGTCAATAATTCTGACATCGGGCAAAGTTGGGCAAATTTCTGGCGTATTAAAAATGTCTGCAAAAGTTTTAATGCCTTAGTCCCTGGCATAAATCGCAGTTGCCCCAAAATTCCCGGCAATTGAGGGTTAACTTAAACTTTGACGGTAACTTGATGGGTTAATTACTGGGCTGTCACTTAGTGGATATTAAGACTCGTTTATAATAAGGGAGAAACTTATTCAGGGATGGATTCTGTTACGAAAATTTTAAGGGGAGTTTCAATTTACGATAATTTCTTTATCTACAGCTCTGGCGGCCTGTTCCTGTTCAGTTCGTATACGTTATTACGTTTGAATTTTCTTTTTCGAAGAAATTACAATTTATCAGGGTCATGATTTTTTCACGTGTGGATATACAAGTTTTTCTAGATTAAATAAAAAAAGATTGACGCCTGAATCTGGGCCCTAACTATCGATTTTGAAATAGTAGTTTATGAAACTGGTACATATTGAGAGGTATTATACACGAGTGTGGGTTTAAAATACGAGCAAAGCGAGTTTTTTAAAAGTATCACACGAGTGTATAATACCTAGTTATGTGCAGTTTCATACACTACTTTATCTACTCTCATTGAATACGAACATATCAAATAAAAGATAAAGATTTCCATGCTAATAAGTCTTGATAACATTTATCGTATAATTTTCTTGACTTTACTGGTAGTAGATTAAGACAGACTGCTGTCGCAGTCTCTAAAATGTCGGGCGGCATCAAATTTTCTGCACTTTCACTATCAGACGTTTTAATAAACACTAATAATTATCTACCGAAACACAAACGTACTATGACGCCAAAATTCTCGTTATCACCGCGCATGCGCCAAAGCGCGCGCAGCCACAGATAAAAAATTAAATAGATGTATCTATGATCAGTAATCTGAATGAAAAAAAATATTATAACATTATGTTGTTAGAGAAATAGTGTCATAATTTTTTTTTTTTATTTCATTTCGATATACTATTTATAAAGTACGTCTATATAAACTCGTTTTGAGTTTTGTATTTTGAATTTAACGATATGACAGTAGATAAATTCACTTATGGTGTTTGACAGGCTTGATTAAATACATAAATTCCTTTTACAGTATGAAGCAAATAAAACATTGTATGGGTGCAAGTACCCAAAATACTATTATTTACAAATCCTTTTTGTAACAAATAAAAAAATACAACGCTTCATCTCAATAACCTTAGACACACAAACATAATGAGCGTCGCGTCCCATCGCAGCGCTAATTAATTTGTTCTATAGCGAATTACAGAATGCGATCCATCTTAATTTTGTTACGTCTGGAGCTCAACAATGACAAACACAAACTAATAATAATTGCTGACGAAGAAAATTTAAGCAATTAATTGTTTGAAGTATTTAATTCAATTATGGGCCGATTTTTATAACGACGGATAAAACATAACTGACTGAAAAAAACGGCCGATTTAAAAATGACATTTACATAAATGATTGCGACGATAGGTGACGTTTTCAAATCAGCCAAATTGTGTTTTATTTCGACGAATATTACTTATCTGACACTTCACACACTGTGACTTTTAGCAGCGTTGCAGTTGCAAGGCATCGATGCAGTCGCAAAATGTCAACCTTAACACACTGCGCTACATTTAGCATCGATACAGTCGCGATGCAGAAGCTGGATATTGTAAAATCATGTACTGAATTTTGGCGACTGCATCAATACTAACGCGCGACTGCATCGATGCTAAATTTAATTTGTTCATTGCGTGAGTCGCGATGCTGAGGACCGTTTCCAAAACGCGCGACTGCATCGATGTTTAAAGCCGCAGGGTGTAAGGGGTCTTTGTTTTAAGTTGCATTCGATTTATATTTATAACCTACACAAACACACCTCGAGCGAAATTGATCAAATAACATTATTAATTTTCAATTGGAATAAAAAACGTTAGTATTTTTTCAGGCAGCCGAGTATTAGGATTAAACAACATGTAACCCTACAACTTTAACACAAATTCTATGTAATACCATACATAAACATCAATAGCTCAAGGCAAAATAAAGCCCCTTGCACACGATCCCACATGTCAGGAATGCACTCGTCACTGCCCAAGGCGGTAGCAAGTAAACATACTCCTGACTTGTTATACACAAACATACAACTAAGTTATTAGACTTAAGGTTGTTATGTGACTACACCCGGTCCTTATATATGTACGTAGTAATGCAATAATATATAGTTGGTATAAGTGCTTTTTTTTCAAACCCATGTTATTGAATAGTAGACATATCGAGATACAACTCTAAATGTCGAAATAATGTTTAAATACAATTGTAATGAATGCACCTCACTATATATACTCGTGTTCCTGTTTTAGATTTCTTGCGAGTAATTTTTTCACCTTAAAGCTTTCTATCCACGAACACACTATTGGTAGTTTATGAATGTTTAGTTTCAACTACAAGAATATCATAGAAGTTACGTTACGTTGCCTTAATAATAAAATAAATAAAAAAACTAAAAATAAAATAAAAAACCTTTCAAATCAATAACAGATTCATAAATCCACAAAAACGGATAATGTTAATCGCGATCGATTGTCTTTTATCGATATAACCCAAAGTAAAACTATCTAACTGCACTTTGGTGAAAGAATTTGGCGCATAACTGGCGTAATTAGGTTTTAAAAAATACAGTTAATAACTCTATCGATATATCCATCTCCGAAGCCAAGCTACCAACCCACCACATATACCACTGCCCTAAGTGCAAGACTGCTCCATACATCAGCGCATTCCTGTCTCGGAGAGAGTTCGGAAACTGATTCGGTTTCAAACGGCCACACGACGCGGCTGCATTCTCGGGGGATCATGTGCAGGGGCATTACATTCCTTTTTAATTAAAAAGGTACTCTTAGTTTGGCGAAGGCAATTATTTATGTAAATATTTATGAGAGACAGATTAAAAAACGGCCAAGTGCAAGTTACTCGCACATAGAGGGTTCCGTACCAACTTTAAACGAATCAGGGATCCACTTACTTCCACTTATTTGTATGAAGAACAAAGTTATGTTTGCGGTTGTTGAAAATGTGCTACATCTCAAAAACTAACAGTTTAATCTCATTCAAACCAATTATCGTTAAAAGTTTTTGTAAAGATCTACAACGCGTTTTTTTTACACTTTCTTAGTTTAAGGGTTAGAGGACGGGGGACGTCTATCCCTCAAATGTTAAACTTTTAGAGGAAATGGTAATAGAGACTTCAATGCCATTTAAAAAGACCTCATAGACAACCCATACGCATAAGTCTGACTGCAATAAGTTTTTTTTAAGTTTTAGTTTCAAATATGGCAGCCCTCCCTTAAATATCATTATTTGTACAAGAATCGTAATGTTTAATTTTAATACACAGTATACATACTGACTTACAGTTGCCCAAACCGTCAGTATGGTAGGTAGTCATACAGTACGTCATAATCAAGCATAATCAATAAAAATCTTATAAATCTAAATACAACATGTCAAGATTACAATACTATTTGTCAATATAAATACATAAGAAAAAACACATTAAAATCGGTCACAATTGCAAAAATAACACGTAAAACACAGCGTTTCTATATAAAAAACAGCTTTATTTACAAATGTTGTTAACAGGATACATCTCACTACCAATGTTCTAATGTGTACTGCTGATAGTTTCAGAATGAAGTGACTGTGACAGACAAACAGACGGACGGACAGACAGAGAGGCTTGACGAAACCATAAGGGTTACGTTTTTTGCCATTCGGCTACGGAATCCTAAAAACATCTACCTTCGACCCGTCTGGTGTAGTGGTCGAGAAATCGCCTACTACGCAGCGGGTGCGGGTTCGATCCCCGCACAATACAAACATTTGTGTGCATGAACATGTCTGTTTGTATTGGTCTGGGTGTTTTCTATGTATGTCATGTATGTATTTACAAACAAAAAGTATTTAAGTATTATATCCGTTGTCTGGCACCCATAACACAAGCTTTGAGTAGCTTACTTTGGGGCTAGATGGCGATGTGTGGGAATGTCCAAAGGATATTTATAGGATATTTATTTGGCCGTGCTTATTTTTTTATTAACTTCATATGGTGAAGTTGTAGTTAGCAAAATAAAACTTTACTATTATACCATTTCTTAAAAGAAATTATTAAAAAATGTTATTAAAATTATTATTTATTTTATTACTCGATTAGGTTTTCATAATATTGAAAGTTCTAACAGCGGCTTATTACAATACCTATTCATCATTTTTAAGCCATCGTCTTCATACTAAACAAAATTGAGTGGTACCGTTACCTATAAAATTTTCATAACTGTATAGACAAGGAAATACGTTTCACCACAAAACGTCCCCTGTTACAAAATACCGCAACAAACTGTCTGTCAGTTTATTCGCATCCAATTTTTTTATCGCATAAAACAAGCATAAGACGTCTCCCCTAAGTGACAACATAACACGAGTCGGGTAGATGCAACGCGATTGTCACTTTAATTTATTTTATAGGGACCTTTGCTACCGCAAGGGAGATTTCCTATGCATATTTTGTAAGTCTGTCTCCATGTTTTTCATACATGTCTAGGTGTATGCTTTAATTTAAACTTAACATTTATTCAATTCTAGGTTTAAATTTAAGCACGGGTTAATAGTTTGTATCGTATATAATAGCTTATATTTTCTTTTATACTGAATTTTATTTTTTACGTAATGAAAAAAAGGCTTTTTTCTTCAAGCGTCGAAAATTGCTTAGATGAGAGTAGAATAATGGAGTAAAATTTAGTCAGGATGAAGTGAAACCTCATTAAATCATTATCACTGCGTAGATGGTATTACATATATTTTTTCAAATATTGGACACCGATTACATTGATTGCTCTGTTCCTAAAGTAAGTAGCTAATGCACTTGTAGTATGGAAATCAGAAACAACCGTGCCACAACACTCAGGCCCGAGACAATGTAGAAGGTTTTGATTTCAATATAAATTTAAATGTGATTATAAACATGATAATGTCAAACTAAATGTGATTATAAACATGATAATGTTAAACAAGTGCCATCGTTAATAATCTCCGTCAATCAGCTATACACACCTCTTCATAAGACTGCTTCTGTCTCTAACTCCTTCTCCCTCAGTGCTATAAGACTCTGGAACTCCCTCCCTGATACCATCAAGACTTCATCGTCTAAGTATTCGTTCAAAAAGTCTATTCGTGAGCTTTTTCTCAGTGAGAATACCACGTGATGCTTGATAAGGTTTGTCCTTCTCTGTTTCCCCTTTATTAATCTCTGTTAGCCTATGTATGGATAATTGTATGTATTCAAGTATTTTTAAGTAGGTTTATTTATTATTATTTATGTAAGTATATTAGTAGTTTAAATTTAATTTGTTGCTTTGTTTAAATTTAATGTGTAATTTTACGCCACCTCAATCGTTTCTGTTTCACCCAATGGTTGACTGGTAGAGAAAGCTTTAAGCATTAAGTCCGCCATTTGAACTTTAGTTTTGTCAGTGCAATAAAGTATTAAAAAAAATGACTGAGTATATAACCTCGAAATTACGCCAGGTTTTTAGCATAAGGCAATTTCAATTGCGTGGAAAATGTTAGCCAGCAGTACAAATTGTCAATTTAGATATCCGATAGTTTGAAATTATCGACAGGAGCGTGACACAATGACGGTATTATCCTAATATCCGTTTTAGAGCGGGTATTTTGGGTAACTGATAATTTTGGCTAATGGGTGGTTGTAACAGGCGTGGTGTATTGAATGGGAAATTTTGTCGCTTTGTAACCAGCTGTTGGGTTTCACCGCAAATCCCGACAATTTGCCAGCTTTTCACTTTGTTCGAATGCTTAACTAACTACCAATTTGGTGGTCATCTAAACGATGGGTAGCGTGGGCAGTAAAACGGTAGTTGTGTTTAATAAATAGAGTTTGTAACTATTTCTCTTGGGTTAGCTGTGATAATATAGTTGTACACTGTGCCTGGGGCCCTATTTTTAAATCAGTCGCTAAAATGTATGGTGATAAATTTTCGTTCTTATATTTTCAAAATCAACGACAGCCACGCGAAATATAGTCGTGAGTACTTACAAAATCTATACTAATATTATGAAGCTTAAGATATACTTCGTTTAATCGTGCTATTCTCAGGACCTACTAGACCGATTTTTTTGTTGTTGTTTTGGATAGCTTATTTATCGAGGAAGGCATTAAGCTATAGTATACCACGCTGCAACGGAAGGGGAGACAGCAAATTTAAAACACGCAGACAAAGTCGCTGTGGACCGCTAGTTGAGTTATATTCTTTAATCCCTCTCGTGTTGAATCAAAATTTCTTTTCATTCTAAATTTAGGCATCAGTAAATATCAGACGCCATATTGACGAAAGTGATTGATAAATGGGGCCCCAGTTACCATACTATGACGGATTCAGCTTACCTAATGATTTTGTATGATATATCAGTCGCTTATTTTTTATAACTGTTTTTTAACGATAAATCATTCGAAATTGAAATGAAAAACGAAACACTTATCAAAATGGAATGATTCCCAAAATTACAAAATTGCCTCAACTTTTCCACCCCAAGAAAATAATCTTTCAAATGCATGACAAAATTACTTACGCACGACAAAAGTTAAGAGGGTATAATCCCTCCGCAGAATAAACACTCGCTATAATGTACCATTAAAATGCAAGTAAGTGCAGCAACCGTCAGCTGCAACGGGCTCTTAACTCTGTTAGTATGCAAATACAATATTTTTGACACGATACCAAGTGTTTACTTAAGGACTGTTAAAGAGTCCTTTGAATGCAAAAGTGCATTCTTTAGATCTAACAGATTTTTAACTTTCATAAGAACTTTTGGAAGCAGCGTGTTATTTTTCTAAAAACTGTAACTAGAGGTATAATGTAGTTTGAGTCTATCTCTCTCTCCTTTTATTATGAAAAGGTCTTTGATATTTGTATATCATAGTATATGACCAGTAAGCCTAACATACACTCCTAGATACCATTTATCGCATAAACGCAATAATTTTATTTCTTAAACAACCTATTTCCTACCTGTACATCAATCATTATTGCTTTTAAAAACAAAGGCATACAACAAAATTACGAAAAACCTTATAAAATATGATTTTTGAAATTTATTGATTGCTGCGATAAATGATAAATAGGCGCGCATCTTAGGCCTGCAGGGTTTCCATTTATACGAGTAACAAAAGAAATAACAAACAAAATTTAGAGAAAACTAATATTCCATCAAAGTTGATTTATAAAAAAAAACTCGGCTTGTTTCTGAAGTTTACGTGAATATTACTAATCGAAATAAAACAGTCATCACACTGATCACAAGATACAGTTAGCTCTTACTGCGTGGATAGGAACGATTATTAATATTATTGAGTGACGGTAGTGTAATAACTTGTTTCTGAAGTTTACGCGAATATTACTCATCGAAATAAAACAACTTTTTTACGGATTAACTTTCCAGGAGTTTATGTATTTTATCCCGACGTTTCGAACACTTTACAGCGTTCATGGTCACGGGTAGTCTACCCGTAAACTCGCGAAAAGTTAATCCGTTAAAAAGTTGTTTTATTTCGATAGGTAGTGTAATTTTTCAAAACTCTGTAAATGACAAATAACATCTTAGTCTAAAAAAAGTGTTTCATTTCGAAAAAATCTCTGGTGTAAATCTAAATATTGTGTGATGTGCTAAACTGCCACTCGAAAACGTGCCACTCTGTTACAAACTCGTCCATCCGTTGACTAACAAGCTTATTGTTGATATTAAACTTAACTACACATTGCATGGTCTGCTAATGGACAGACAAATGGCGCATTAGGACCGTTTCCATACTGTGCAAGAATAAAAAAAAAATACTCCATTTTGGACCTTAACTCTCTGAGTTAGGGTAGGTAAAATGCGCTGGTTGTCTGCAAAACTATTTTGATATTTCATTAAACGCAACGAGGTGTAAGTTTTAATTGTTCTAATAAGTAAATTGTATGATTCATTATATTTTTTTTAATGTAAACTGATTCAAGAAGAAGTTTTATATGTAGCATACATGCATATTATAGGTTTCTAAGTGAAGTCGTAAATAAACTCATTTTTTGCGTTGACATTGCAAACGCTGACTGAATCTTACGAGATGGATCAAAATAATGTTCTACTTTATTATACACCTTCAAAAGTTTACAAAAAAGGTCGACGTGGTATATTTTGTTCCATTGGGGATAACCCTTAATAACCATTTTTTATTATTTACTTTGTACGAGAAATAGGCTATTCCATTTTTTGCAAAGATTTATTAAAATTTTCGTATTGACTCAATAGTTAGCAGTTATTTTTATTTCTTAGAAAAAATACCTCTTTATGCACTAAAATATTTTTTCAAATTCAAACGATAAATATTTGCGCCAAAACGACAGCCTCCATTTTTGTGACGTCATAAGAACAGCAACAAGTAAACGTCAAATATACTTGGGTAATTCCTTAACTTTAAAGTTCGATAAAAATCCGAATATGAGCTTATATAGTCCGTATCATTGGTGGTATAGTGCCAAATTGTAACATCACAACATTAAAGACTCCAGAAAAGTTATTTATCAGAGACCTGAAAGGAAAGACAACAAAGTTTTTAGATATTTTATTTACACATAACCTTGTAAACAAAACTTTTCAGCATCACCAAAATCAAATAAATAAATGAATAAATAAATATCCTTTGGACATTCCCACACATCGCCATCTAGCTCCAAAGTAAGCTACTCAAAGCTTGTGTTATGGGTGCCAGACAACGGATATAATACTTAAATAATTTTTTTTTGTAAATACATACATGATATACATAGAAAACACCCAGACCAATACAAACAGACATGTTCATGCACACAAATGTTTGTATTGTGCGGGGATCGAACCCGCACCCGCTGCGTAGTAAGCGATTTCTCGACCACTACACCAGACGGGTCGTCTGATGAATAAGATTTTAAAATGTGATAATACAGTTTTAAAAAAATAACAGAATATTATGTAAGTATATACTTACATGGCTGTTTTAACATTTCTGAATTCGGCAGAAAAGAAATCGTTATTGCACGCAAAGAATTTTGCTTATCATAAGCGAGTCAATTTTAGCAAGATTTGTACTGTCTGCTTTTACGAATCCTCGATTGTAAAACGATGTTTTAAATGTGACAAAAAACTGAAATAAGCTATAAATTGGCAGTCAAGAGATATTATAATTCCTTCAAGAAATCTACATTGATTCTGTTCTTATGCCGTCACTCTCGAATAGAACATGGCGGCTGGCGTTTACGGTCACGTGATATACAAATAATAAAAAATCAATTTTATTTTTGAAATTATAAATGGACCGATTAATTATAAAACAAAACAGTGCTGTATACGTCTTTCCTATGGTGAATACCATATAAATTACACACTTTTGTAATTTAATTTTGATATATGAAACTACCCTATTATGACTTATTTACAAACCGTTTTGAAGCAATACATCATTATTCCTTATCCTAGTAAGCAAAAAATAATTATGCTTTTAACATAGATCAATACGGCCCTTTACAAGATGACATTAAAATGAATACTTTCGAAGATATTACAAATTCAAAAAACAGAGTCAGTGGTTTTACGATGGCGCAGACGGGGCCGAGGTTAAGTGCTTTTCACATGGCCATTTATATATTGCTCTTTCAAGAGTAACATGCAAAGAAAATTTATATGTATTGTCTAATTACAAAGAAACAACTCTGAACGTTGCTTAAATACAGTATTATCAGCATTGCACCTGAGCGAAGCCGGGCCAAGTTGCTGGTAGGTCTTCAAATGCGTTCATGTCATGGTTATGTAAATTATACTAATTTTGCGTTGCAACGTAAAGCGTTGTGCGCGAGCTGTGACCGCAGTCGCGATCAGCCGTGGTTGATCGCCATAGATTATCCAATGCTAATGCGACATGAAATGCTGGATTAGCAGTTTTAGGTATTTATAACGTTTTCGTGATTATTGTATTTGCGTTATGTCGGCAGAGACATAGCTATACAAACAATAATGGAAACCACAATGCTGGCGCACGGGTTTCGCTATACTAAGTAAGGAAGCAACTCTTTATTTTAAACCTAAACTCAAAACACCCCTAACTGTTTTTCTCTTGTCTCTATTTTTTTCAAACTGCTACGGTTCAAAGGCATTAACATTATGCTTTGATATTATTAAGATAAGATAAGATAAGATAACTCTTTATAACACACCAGTAAGAATAACAAATTCATTTCGAGAAAAATGTACAATTTAGGCGGTCTTATAATTTAGGCACTATAAGCGATCCATTCCAGACAACCTTTGGGTAAAGAAATAATGAGCTTATCGAAAGGGATATTATTTGCAAAATAAATTAAAACAAATTATGAAACTAATAATATATTATATTAAACATACATATATTCGTATATATATTAATAAATATAATCATAAAAATAAAAATCAAAATACATAATTATAAATAAGACAAATTAATGTAATTATATACCAACACAATATAAACTTTATACATAATTATACATACATATAAACCAATGTGAAATGAAAGAAATTTACCTAGACACCAGAGAAAAGGAGAATTATTTTGAAGAGAGAAGACGTTCTTTTAGGCGATTTTTAAAAACAGTTATTGAAGTTGACTGCCTAATAGCAAGGGGTAAGGAGTTCCACAGTCGTACTGATTAAACTGTAAAAGAATTCGAATAATAGCTCGTTGTGTGACAGGGGGATTCAAGGTGTAGTTTCCTCGATAACCGCATGTCAAGACCTCGCGACGGCTGCAGAAAGTGAAAGCCTCCTTGAGATAAGGTGGGAATTTGACGACCCGTCTGGTGTAGTGGTCGAGAAATCGCCTTCTACGCAGGGGGTTGCGGGTTCGATCCCCGCACAATACAAACATTTGTGTGCATGAACATGTCTGTTTGTATTGGTCTGGGTGTTTTCTATGTAAATCATGTATATATTTACAAACAAAAAGTATTTAAGTATTATATCCGTTGTCTAGCACCCATAACACAAGCTTTGAGTAGCTTACTTTGGGACTAGATGGCGATGTGTGGGAATGTCCAAAGGATATTTATTATTATTATTTATTATTTCGGATTGAAATGTATATTGTTCGTCTTATTAAAGAATTCGGAAACTAAACTTAACCTTTAACCAGGTCATGGAGAACTGCTGAGAGAATGACTTATCTTTTTTCTTTTAGCCATAATTGATGAAAATCACGCACATTGACCGAAAATCACCTGTCACTCGAATCCCAGTATCAGTGTCACACACGTTCGGATACACAATGTAGGTGAATTGGAAAATTCGACAAATTGTGGACATTTTTCTGCTTAAACCTGGCTTCAGCATCGCAAAATCTATGTAGTACGCATATGTTCGCGGCCTGCTTAAGGGTTATGGTTTTCAAATGACGACCCGTTTGGTGTAGTGGTCGAGAAATCGCCTACTACGCAGCGGGTGCGGGTTCGATCTCCGCACAATACAAACATTTGTATGCATGAACATGTCTGTTTGTATTGGTCTGGGTGTTTTCTATGTATATTATGTATGTATTTACAAACAAAAAGTATTTAAGAATTATATCCGTTGTCTGGCACCCATAAAACAAGCTTTGAGTAGCTTACTTTAGGACTAGATGGCGATGTGTGGGAAAAAAAAATAGCACGAGTAATGAGGGCACAAATTCCCGCAATAAACCTCTTAATTATACAGGCCCAACATCAATTACTATTTATATCTGCTCTATAAATTTGTGGCTAGCAAGTTTGCCACAAGTCACAACAAAAGATCCGATATATTCTATCAAATGACTTATTCACTGCCACTCCACTTGATTATATTCCGCTAGCCTTTTTCCGCAAAACCGATACTGCAGTTTAATATTTATTAAAACTGTCACACGTGCGAATGAGTTAATAAAGTGCCGATGCTTGGCGTTAAAAAAACTGGCCAAGTGGGAGTTGGACTCGCGCACTGAGGGTTCCGTGCCAACTTTAACTGAATAATAACCCACTTACTTCCCCTTAGTAAAATAGCACAATATTTTGTTGACTGCAAACATAACTTTTTTTTGATAGTGTTTGCATGAAGAACAAAGTTATGCTTGCTTATGGTTGTTGAAAATGTGCTTTATCTCAAAAACGTCTCGTTCGATCCCGTCCAAAACAATTTTCGTTGAAAGTATTTGTTTAGATTTACCTTATGTTTTTTTTTCAAAATTTACACGAGCTTAGTCTAAAAATTAGATGGGGGATTTTACCACTTTGGAAGCGTCTCGCTATGAAACGTTAAACTTTAAAAGAAAATGGTTTTAAGAACCTCTAGGTCATTTTAAGATACCTATCCATAGACACCCCACACGCAGGTTTAACTAAAATAAAAAAAAGGTTTTAGTTGCATGTATGGGAGCCTCCCCTTAAATATCATTATTTATTATTTTTTGTATAAGAATTGTAGAGCGGTTAACCGGATACATCTAAATTGCAACAGTGTGATGCTTATAGTAACATAATAAAGTGGCTGTGACATACAGATGGACAGACAGACAGACTTGACGAAACTATAAGGGTTCCGTTTTTTGCCATTCGACTAAGGAACCCTTAAAACCGTATTGAACACTCTTTAATTATCAATTATTTTTTGAAGCAATGTACAATGCGCAAATATCTTTAACAGCAAGAAATCTAGTAATCTAAACTACACTGTCATAAGTTATCTTTCAATAATATTCATATTGCTGATGACGGTGTAACTGGTACAGTCAAAATAAATATTTTTGCTAGATAACTCATAAGCCAAATAGTTCTTAAATTAAATTAAAAAATCATGAAAACAAATATATATAACAATATGGACTTGTATGATTTACAACTTTGCATCCTTGTTCTGTTATATTTTTAACCCCTGACGAATAACATATCAGGGTGTTATAAGTTTAACGTCCCTCTGTGTATTTGTGTATCTGTTTGTGGTATCGTAGCGCCCAAACAGATTAACTGTTTTTTGTAGTATTTTTTTGTGTTATTCATAATTTTATGCCGAGTGTCCTTAACCAAGTTTCATGAAAATCTGATCAGTTGTTTGATGATCTACACTGAGTCGGGGGGTTTTTAAATACTTAAGTAATTTTGGATTAATACCTAATTTTCAAATTGATGTCGTGGGCTACTCCTTACATTTAGGAATTATTATTATTAGTATTTACTTAGTAATAATTATTGAGGTATTACGAACATAGCTTGTAATATAAAGTTCTCATAATATCTTTATATTACATAGAAAACATTTATTTACACAATATACATAAAAAAATATCTGCTTATAATACACATATTAACTTATAACTACTACACTTACAACCTAACTAATATACGCGTAGCCAATAAGTCGAAATGATATTACAACATTTTATTTTCTTGTCATTTCCATAGAATGTATATACGTTTTCAGAAAAAATATTCTCGTCTCTTTCTGAATAAGCCGCGCCATTTGTTTTCAGCGCAATCGAAAGGAAATAAACGAAAAAATCTTTGATAAACAATGTTCTCGAAAGAGCAGCGGCATTTAAACCCGCCGAGCCCAAATTTATTATTATAACATGAAGTCGAAAATGTATTTTTTAGTCCATTGTTTTCTCACGACAATAACCATGCATCACGCTGAGCAGACTTTGTACATTGCAGGCCAAGGGAAATGCACATAAAATTTAATAAATAATCATTAGTAAGTACCAGTATAGTTATTTTAGTGTAGCTTAAATAAATAACTAGATTGATTACTTTTTCTTATTTTTCAATCAACTGATACGTGAGAAACAAAATTTGTAGTATTTTAATAACTCCATTTACCAGCTAGCTTTTTTTTCTGACACAGCGTTATTTACCAAATGATTATCATGTTTTTCATTGATTGGCTTTTTCTTTCATTGATTAAATTACTGACATCTTAAGAAAATATCTGAGTTCTAACTTAATTTTATTTAATTATTTAGTTTTAAGAGTATTTTGTGACTTGACTTGAAGCTTACTGTTTTATAAGAAACCAGTAAATTAGATTTAAATCTTATTTTTTTACTTATTTGAGAACCTTTTCGTTGCCAGATGTGTACATTATGAACTGCAAGTAGGATCTGCATTAACTTTAACCCATTAGAACAAGGTTTAAAATGGTTTGTGTGCGTATCCCGAGTCTCGTTTCACGGGTCATAACGTCCGTCTCCTCCGCTATATTTGAAAGAGCTCGCATGCAAAGTGATATGCAGTTTCATGATAAATGCGTTCATTTAAAAACATTGCGACGCAACGACTTCTATTGTTGTTGCGTTTTATTTGCAATGAATTGCTTTTATCTGGGTTTTGGAAGGCCCGATTGGAGTCTAAAAAATTTTAACAATAAAATTAATGTTAAGACGGTTTCACACAGTCAGTCCAGTTCTGTGGGATAACTGCATTACTGGAACCCGAAAAAAACAATGGTGTTCCCACGGGAGTGTTTTTAGGTACGGTCTGTCCGTCAAACGAGTCCTGTCAACCGTCTTTCTCGCTTATTACATTTGCCGGTAAAGTGGCGCGCTGTTTACTTTTAACTTAAAAAGCGTTGCCATGGTAACTGTCTTTGTGCATTCTGACATATAAGAATTAACACTGGTTCAGTATAATGTCAGAAATGAATCCGTAAAAAAGGTATCGGATTTTGGCGGGTTACTGAAAACATGATTTCCGTGTGATATTAGCATTAAAATGCGTATGCTACTAAACGGTATTCTGCAAAAACAGGACTTGCAAAATAAGGCATGTATTCGTGGGAAAAGGCCTCAACACGCTCAAACTTAATTTTTCACAATAAAAGGTTAGGTTAGGCTTTGTTTTACAAACTACATTCAAAATATGTGGCCAAAAGTTAACGCTGATCAAGTAATTTCACTGAGAAAAATGCACTATTTATTGTTGTTAAAAAAGTTGTTTTTTTTGTTCCAGGTTAGTTTTCTCGATTTATTTGGCTGTTGCAAAACGAGTAAGTAACTTGTCTCTCATACTCGCATGTCCAACGACGTTGTTAATTTTTTCCTTTTATTTTTTTCAGCTTAATACTCGTGTGAAATTTCCCAAAAATGTTTTCATGAAATTTTCTCACCACAATACATAATGTATGGGTTGCCATAACATATTAGGGTGGCTCCTGCTACCCAGATGCGTTGGGTCATAATCATAACATAACACATATTATGACTTGTAAGTCATCGCTGCCTCGTGTTATGATTACATTACTGACAGTATATGCTTAAAAATTAGATAATAAATAAATTAAATATTGGACACCTATCACATACATGGCTCTGATCCCAAAGTAAGTAGCTAATTGCACTTGTGTTATGGAAATCAGACACAACGGTGGTACCACAACACCCAGACCTGAGACAATATAGAAAATTTTGATTTATATACGAGTAACTAATATAATTTCACATGAAGGTGAAAGTTGGCATGTGATGCATTATAAGACTAGCCAAAACCTTTAAATGTTCATTGATTGATACGCGATTTAAACGTGCCATTTCCTTTTAAATCCAGTATAATCTGATACTTTATATACAAACTGCGGCTTTATATACTGGTCCGACTCAGGGTTGGTTGTACAAATGATACTGAAGCCAAAAATACTAAATAAAAATATTTTTTAAAGAAAAAAACCCCTAAATCAATTTATTATTACGATACTAGCAAGCGAGTCACAAATACTAACACGAGGTCCTCTACGTAGCTTACTAGCTACGGCGTAATATTTCGTAGATACGCGCAGCTACGCGCGAGTGTGCGAGTTTTCCCATTCGTGTTGTGTTTTTTTGTAGAATGTTGTGAAGAGGTTTTTTTTTGTATAAAACTTGCATTTAATGTAAAGGAATGTTTTTTCTTCATAATAGTCTTAACTCATATTATCATCCCTGATTTGGATGTCACTGTTTAAACAACACCCTGTAGGTACCTATGTACCTAAATAATAATAACTATTTATTTTTGTGTCTTTTGAACAAGGTTTTAAATAAGCTCGCTAATGTAGGCTATTAACAGAAATTAGCTATAAATACAGATTTTCAAGAAAAACGTTATGTGTTTATTGGTGTACATGTGATATCCTACGAGTTGCACAATTAATTCATGTTATTTAAATTCTTTACAAAAATAATATTCACGGATTTTTAAACACTGAACTGGTTTGTCTCGACATTTTGCATATACTTCACCCTTGAGCAGGCACTGTACCCTGCTTCGGCGTATATAACTCACGGTATGACATGAAATTCGTCTTTGCCACCGCCATTCGTCTCCCGCTTAATATTCTTTCGCGATGAATACAAAATTACAGAGGGTTATCCGGATTTCCATGTGGAAATACGTTCCTTAAAGTATTTAGAATAAGACGAGGTTTCACTTTTAATGTGGAATGGCTGATGAAATGAAAGAAATGTCTTACGAATTCACATCAGATTGTATGCTACTGAATATTCAAAATTAATGATGTGCATTTTTTCTTTTATAAAGTTTGTTTACACTGTCAGTAAGTGCGTCTTCACGTTAGAGCGACAGCAGCGCGGCAGCAGCGGATGCCCATACATAAAAAACAGCAACGCTGCTGCCGCACGACTGCCGCGCGCCACTGCAGTCATTTATATATGAAATTATCAGCAGCGCGACTGTTGCGCGACCGCCGCGCTGCCTATGTGAAAGCGCTCTGAATAGGATGTTATTATCTATAGATTTTTCGAAATGGCGTCAACTCATCAAACTGTCAGCGAAATGTTTCAGTGTCTAGCGTAGGATTAAACAAAGCCATGAATTGTACCATTTTATCCGTTTCCAAAACCTTGTTAGGTCTCAAAACAATACTAATCCGAGCTGCAGACGCGCTACACTATCCTAATACCCCCAAATTGATGTATCCAGCATATCCTCTTGGCAAACAGCGGGCATGTAACTCATGCTGTCTTGCTGCAAATATTGCAACACAATGCCGCTGTAGGATGTAGGATTATAGTGCACTGTGATTCTGGCTGCACTGTCGCGAGGATAAGATAAGCTTGAAATGTTTGATCTTGTGAGTGGTTTCTATAATGAATATTACGATCTTATTACAGTCGCAATTATAAATTTATTGTTTAGATGTTTGGATCAGATATGTTTGGTAAATATTCAACTAGCCACCATTTGCAGTTACGATTTTTTGTGACAAATTGAATTCTTCCTTATACGTTCCTTTTAAGTAACTCTACATAAAATTGTAGAAGCTGCATATAAATCTGTGTAGTAGTTTTTGAGTTTTAATGGCTTCTATTTAAAATGACAGGTGAAGTATAAAAATAATGTCACAAAACATGTCATGTAATTTCAGAATTATCGAAACTCTTGGTAATCAACGAACATACATTTCTTTACTTGATTTATAAGGTAACATATTCTACTAAAAATAACTTTACTAACGTTCTGACATTACACAGGACTTGTTGTTTATTTTCCCTCAAACGCAACTTGAAATGTGTATATGCCATCTGCCTGCTGTAAACATATCCTAGGGTTGCGGCTGGCTGCCTGTTTGCCAAACGGATAAATTTACATGCTCTATAGCATATGGTAGTATGATAACTTAGATCCCGATGAAGAGACATACCCCTACAATTTGTCACCCACATACTAATTACTAAATCCTTATTTAGTATTCTGAAAACTGCATAATAACAAGAGCTGGTCTAAAACGAACATAGATATTTGTACCGTTTACAACAACATCAATGATACTTAGACGAGCTCCAAGATGTAGTGACTAAGCACGCTGGTTTGTCTCGGGTCTTGGTGTTTAGGTACCACTGTTGTGTCTGATTTCCAACACACGTGCAATAGATACTTACTTTGGGATTAGAGCAATGTACGTGATTGATTGGTGTCCAATATTTATTTATTGAAATATATCTATTTATTTAAAATAACTTAAATTAAAAGGTGTCTACCACTGCTTTGCTCCATAACAATATAGCTCAACATCGTAAAAACTTGCAGAAACTATCCATTAAACTGAATGAACTTAACAAAACAGCGCTCACAAGATTTTCATGCGGCATTAACAATATCTCGCACAACAAAGAAATATGAAAACTTTTTAAACTGACTCGCTCCGATAATTATGAAAACGGGAAAAATGGGGAAAGGGGTAGAAAGAGGGAGTTTTTCCCCGCTGTTCACACTTGACCGAGTCTGCCGAGTACAATAACTGTTGCTTGCTGTAGCTCATTGTTTTATAAGCTTGTTGTTTTTTAGACTTTGTTCTGTAATATTGTGCGGGACTCTTGTTGGTTGAGCTCGGAGTTTTGAAATAATACACTGGTGAATAATCACGTGTGTATTGGGTTGATGTATTTTTAGAACAGCAATATAAGAACGTCGAAAGATGTACCTGTATTGTTTCTCATATTTTGTTAGAGTGAGTTACCTTCGTCGTGTCTAACCTAGCCTAAACCTAACTTTCAAAGAAATTTGTTTGTACACACAGCACAAAAAAGTCACTCAAACAAAAGGCGACGATTCAGGAACTAAAATAATAGACATATCCCTAAGAATCAGTAAGCTCAAGTGGAAATGGGCAGGACACAAAACAGGAAGATTTGATGGCCGTTTGGGCAGACCATTTTTAGATTGGAGACCTTTCGACCAAAAGCGCAGCGTGGGACGTCCACCGACAAGATGGACGGAGGACCTTGTAAAAATTGCAGGATCAAACTGGATATAGACCGCTTCTGATCGGTCGCTGTAGAAATCTGTGGGGGAGGCCTTTGTTCAGCAGTGGACGTTCTTTGGCTGGTAATAATGACGATTATGATGATGATCTCAAAGCCTACTTGTTCGTGAATACATTTTTAGTTCTAATCAAAGTAGAACTTCTTATAGAAAAGCACCTTAAATCAGAAGTAACAACTTAGCTGCAAACTACTAGTAGCTCGCTATCTCCTTGATCGATGCGCGCTGAACGGAGCGGCTTAGGCGGAGTTATGACGTTGATTAAGCCAAGTTTCATGGGATCACGAGTCGCAAGAGGTTAGACGAAGCTTTAGCATGTGCGAACTAAGACCATAACCAGTAGTTATCTATGCTTGCTAGGGTAAGTAAATTCTTCCTAGCTATTTTCCAGGTTTTGTCAACTAAAGTTAACAACCCATCTCTTTACGCTCATTCTATTGCGTTAATCTACATTCAAAATGATGTGTGTAATTGATAAAACATTTTGCTCATAATTTTAAGAATGGCTCAGTGAAAGATATTGAATAAGAACATGCTTTACACAATTTTTACCGACTTCAAAATATGAGGTAATTAATTCAATGTGTATGTATGTGATGTCGTTGGAATTTAATAATATTTGCGTATGTTGATCTATAAAGGCTTCCAAACACGTGTACAAAATTTCGTTAATGTATGTATGTTTGTTCACGGATTTCTTAAAAAGTCATGCGAGATAATTATTTTTAAGTTCGATAACTAAATAATTTATAAATTCAAAAGCAAAAAAAAAACTAAGACATGCAACATAAAAAACACCGGCCAAGTGCGAGTCGGACTCGCGCACTGAGGGTTCCGTGCCAACGTTAACTGAATTAGGCAATCCTATTACTTCCACTTAGTAATATACCACAATATTTTGTTGACAGCAAATATAACTTTGTTTTTCATAGTGTCTGTCTGTCTGTAGAAAAAGTGCTATATCTCAAAAACTTCTCGTTCGATCCCGTCCGAACTAATTTTCGTTAAAAGTATTTGTTATGATCTAGATTATATGTTTTTTCAAAATTTACACTTGCTTAGTTTAGAAGTTAGA
This sequence comes from Pyrausta purpuralis, assembly GCA_963924145.1. NCBI lineage: Eukaryota > Metazoa > Arthropoda > Insecta > Lepidoptera > Crambidae > Pyrausta > Pyrausta purpuralis. Next base: position 980,604 of record OZ001661.1, on the reverse strand, counting down.
TGGGGGGGACGCTCATTTTTCCACTTTGGAAGCGTCTAGCTAAGAAACCTTAGACTTTAAAAGAAAACAGTTTTAGGAACCTCTATGTTATTTTAAAAGACCTATCCATAGACACCCCACACGCATAGGTTTGACTATTTTTTTTTTCGGTTTTAGTTTCATGTATGGAAGCCCCCCTTTAAATATCATTATTTTTTATTTTTTGTATGAGAATCGTAAAGCGGTTAACAGGGTACATCTCCCTACCAAATTTCAACAGTGTGATACTTAAAGTTACAGAATAAATTGGCTGTGACATACGGACGGACAGACAGACAGACAGACTTGACGAAACTATAAGGGTTCCGTTTTTTGCCATTCGGCTACGGAACCCTAAAAATAACATTAAATCTAGCTATTCAAAAACAAAACCATTTCCTTGCAGCAAGGAAGTTGTGATCCTGGCTGCGTTGCCACGTTGGATAGCTATACTAATCCTTTGAGCTAGGAAAAGTAGTTGGATTAAGTATATTTCAACTCAAAGTGCAGTGTAAGTTTAATCAAATTCGGCCCAGTAGTTTTTGAGTTATGGGTTAATAGCAAAAACATAAAATAAAAAAAATACTTACAAAATTGAACCACATTTAAAAAAACTGACTAAAAAGCTTACAATATGAGTCTAGACTATTAGTGTAGGTATTTATTATTAGGTAGGCTTGCCATCTCGCACCGACTCCAAATGATACTCCTAAGAAGAGAGCAAATGCGTTATTTTAAGTTTTTTAGTATCTTTTTTCAAGGCGGTTTTTTTTTAAAATAATATCATTCATAAATTTATGTACGCTGCATTGGAAACGAACCGAGTCCTTCCGTTAGTTTTAAAGTAGCACACTTAGGGCCTACCCCACACGTATCACAACCACAATGACCATGTGGCCACACCACCTGACCATGTGGTGTGGCCACATGGTCAGGCGTATATTTTGTATGAATAATTAACAGGACAATTGTATTGTACCTCGTTTTGCAGTCGTTATTGACTTCTTGTGTGGTACCAACGACATTGCATTGACATCGCAACCACAACGCAACCACCAGCGGCACCGAGAACTTGTGGCCGAGAAAGAACCGAGAACCACATCGACGTCGGAAACACAACGCAACTACAAAAACCGGTTAAATGCGAGTCGGACTTGCGCACTGAGGGTTCCGTGCCAATTTTACCTGAATTAGGGAATCCACTTACTTCCACTTAGCTAAAATACCACAATATTTTGTTAACAGCAAACATAACTGTTTGTATGAAGTACAGAGTTATGTTTGCGGTTGTTAAAAATGTGATTTATCTCAAAAATTACTAGTTCGAACTCGTTCAAATCAATTTTCGTTAAAAGTATTTGTTAAGATCTACCTATATATACCCTTGCTTAGTTTAGAAGTTAGATGGGGCGACGCCCATTTTACCACTTATGGTTATACTTTAATCGTTTTAGGAACTTTTATGTCATTTTAAAAGACCTATCCGAAGACACCCCTTACGCATAGGTTTGAGTATTTTTTTCGGTTTTAGAGTCATGTAAGAGCCCCCCGTTAAATATCGTTATTTTTTATTTATTGTGTGATAATCGTAAAGCGGTTAACAGGATATATCTTCTTACCAAATTTCAACAGTGTAATGCTTATAGTTACAGAATAAAATGACTGTGACATACAGACGGACAGACAGACAGACTTGACGAAACTATAAGGGTTCCGTTTTTTTCCTTTCGGCTACGAAACCCTAAAAAAATGCAGCGACACTCTACACATGTACCACTGCTTGACCACATTTTGACGCCGCGATGTTGTGTGGTTTTGGTACGTGTGAGTTGACCCTTACATTCAAATTCACATTAATACTCGTTAAATTGTCTTCAAATATAAAATATAAATATAAATATCCTTTTGGACATTCCCACACAACGCCATATAGTCCCAAAGTAAGCTACTCAAAGCTTGTGTTATGGGTGCCAGACAACGGATATAATACTTAAATGCTTTTTGTTTGAACAAACATACATGATATACATAGAAAACACCCAGACCAATACAAACAGATATGTTCATGCACGCAAATGTTTGTATTGTGCGGGGATCGAACCCGCAACCCGCTGCGTAGTAGGCGATTTCTCGACCACTACACCAGACGGGTCGTCTTCTCTCTCACCTCAATAAATACGTGGCGTAATTTACTGCCAGCCTAAGTGTCTTCTAATTAGTGCTATTAATTACATCACTAAATACACGTCGATTGTAATGTTCTGTGAAATTGGGCGCTGTCTACTTGTCTGAGCTTTCCGTGCAAGACAGAACACATACGAATATTAATAATTTTGGTAGCGAGGAAACGAAAATTTAAGTCCATGCATTATTTATTGCTATTTGGAAGACATCGCTTCTAGGGATGTCTTAAATTATACATTTTCTGTACCGTATTTGTTACTGTCCTTTAAGACACATGTGCTCTTGAGATTCATTTGAATTAATTTATTTAAAACTGTTGAGTTAATATAACAATCCAAGTATTCTTTTAACCTTTCATCATGTTTTCGTTTTCAGTGTAAAAATAAGACGTGAGTTATTTATTGATATAGACTTAATACAAGATAGTGGTTTAATAATAAAAAAACCTTTTATTAAGTATTGCCTTTTAAATAATTCTGTGTTAGATTTATATTTTATAGGTCTCATTCAGTATGATGCCTTATTTATTAAAACAAAGACATTAATTAAGGGAACACCTCCGTTATTAAATGCTTATCAAAATTAAATACGCGTCTGTGAGCCCGAACAATTTCCCACAATCAAAATTCAAAGTTTCAGACGTATAATTACATGTAATTTATACTTAGGCCGTGGTCGTTCAGCAGCGGTGAAGATAAATATGGTAGATCACTAAAGTAGAAACAAGCGGCCCAAATAATATTTTTTTCGCACTTGACCTGGTTGTTATCCAAGACAAATCCAAAAAAGTGAAAATAATGAAAATCGGTGCAACTGTTCTCCAGTTGTAAATGGTGTTTCTAGTGTTACTCTCACGATTTTCTTCTAATGTCAGTTTTTTGTTCATTAGCCAAGTTCTACATAGGAGTTTATCAGATAAATTATACATTTCAAAATGACAACAAATCTGTTGAGACTTTGAGATTGATTAGAATATGGTATCAGATTTTTTTAAAGGTGGACTTACCGCCATATTGCATTCTCTACGTGTCGAATCTTTGGGGCAAGCGAAATAAATAAATATCCTTTGGGCATTCCCACACATCGCCATCTAGTCCCAAAGTAAGCTACTCAAAGCTTGTGTTATGGGTGCCAGACAACAGTATCAGGATTAGGGGAAATATTATATTGTAAGTGTATTTTTGCCTAAATTATGCGTTTGAATTCAACCAGTTGGCATGCGAAATTCGCATATGTTATATCTCGCTTTTGCATAGAATTGCATCTGTCAATATCGCTGTCGCATGCGAATACCTTAGTGAACTAACGAATTTATTCGAACGAATTTACTTTGTTTTTAATTTACGAGTTTGTACGATAGATACTTAAAGCCGCGGCCTTACCGTGAGACATGACAGGTGTCAACCGAAGTGTTGTCGCGATTGCTCTGTTGTGCGCGTGTACTCAGATAAAGCCTTCTTAAAACAGCCTGCTCGATTTATATTTGGGATTAGTAGTGGAATTATTAATTTGATTTTGGTTTTTATCGCCTCAACACCCAAGCGGTTGCAGGCAATCGCATGACTATAGAATATCAATCGTGTCTCGCTGACATACGCTTGAGGGATTTAAGTGTTTTGTCTGTATACAAACATAATTTTATAATTTGTACTTATTAAAATCAACTGTGTCAGAACAAAAAAAACAAACTTGTGTTACGCTACCCGGGCGCATGCCTACACCACTCAGCCACCGACAAATAGGCGAATCTCTTGAATTTTTCAAGTGGTTCCCTTAAAATTGAGACGACACGTTTAGTGTAGTGGTTAGCGCTCCTGACTACTATGCCAGCCGCTGCGGCTTAGTAGTCAGGAGCGCGTGAACGTGGGTTCGAATCCCGGAAGCACAAAATGTTTGTGTGACGAGCACGAACATTTTTACCTAAGTCATGGATGTTTATATCTGTTTTATTATAAATGGAATTACATTTTTGCATCTTGCATCTTAGTAGGACTTGGGACAGTATTTTACAACAGGATATTGACCACCATGTTGCAGTTGGTGTATTGGAATTGCATTTTTGCATCTTGTATTTTAGCAGGACTTGGGACTTTGTATGCCTCAACAGGATATTGACACCCTTGTTTTTAGGATACAGAACCGCTGCAGATGTGTTAGGAAAGTCTTGGGTGGATCCATGGACTATCAATTTTAAGTTTTCAACATTTTTTTTAGCAAAATGTTGCATTCTTTAGGTTTTGATGTTTCAAAAATAAATTTGAGATTGATTTTTTTAAGTTTTTTCTCTTTTTAAGTTTAGAAAGTCTGTCTTAAAAGAAAGTTAATAAATATTTAGTTATTATGATTGAATTGAAATATCCCTAGACCATGTTGGATGTGTGTATATTACTGAATGATATTTTTCACAGTTGGCTGTTTTAGTTTGTATTGTCGACTTTGTTATGAAATTGTAATGAATAGTAGTCTAATCTTACTCTGTTATTGAAAAGTTTTAATCGCATTCTACTTTAGAGTTTTAGTTTGTTTAAATACTTGATTGAGCTAACATTTTATATGTCGTTGTTAAAAGAATATCACATGTTAGTAACTTTGTAATCTCTTTGTAATTTTATCATAAACAAATGGACATTGCAATTGGCATTATGCCTGAAAACATAAATTCTTGGCTGCTGTTTTGCAACCGCTGACATAAAATACCCAAGCAAAGAATTTCCGTAAAGAAATTTTTTATGGTGGAACAAAACGCATTCTAATGCGGACATCCAGTAGCACATAGGTAGGGGTATTACGTAAATTGGAAATCGTGTTGCGATTATAATTCGTAAGTGGCAAGACTGGTACGCGCTCTTATAAAGTTTTTGAGGAAAGCCTCATGTACTGTCAAGAAGCTCTGAGCAATTTTAGCATGCGCTTATTTCAGAGCCATGACAAAAGAAATATCTATTTATAAACATTTTATATTATTATTATAATTTCCTAGCTCAAAAGATTAGCATAGCTATCCAACACGGCAACGCAGCCAGCATTATAGCCTCCGGTAGGAAATGGTTTCGTTTTTGAAGGTTTTAGGTAGATTTTAAGTTAATTTTTTATGTTGCATGTCTTAGCTTTATTGTTTTCTTGTTTTTTATAAACATAAAACTTACAAATAAACTGCAGCACACCGTAGTAATTTCCGTGTCGTCGTAGTAATATCGTTAAAGCTACGAATTTGCTTTTGCCTTTATTGTAGACCATTAATTTATTGATTGATTTGGTTGGGCCAAAAATATGTACCTGTGTTTTATTTATACTTTATTGCACAACCAAAAATTTGTACAAAAGGTGGACTTAACGCCATATGGCATTCTCTACCAGTCATACCTTTGGGCTAAGCAGAAATGATTGTAGGCGGTGCGACAGAAAAAAAGAAAATGGGTTACTATTAAAAAAAAACGATAAATTTCACACATAAAAAAATATACATGAAAAACATATCTCATAAAACAAAAGAAAATAACTACAATTTACAATAAATACAATATGATCTAATAAAATATTACATATACATAACGCAAGCGATAAAATAAATACATGTACTTGTACATACTATAATAATTATATACTATGACGATGTATTAGAAGCTTATGGATTACGCTTTGTTGGTGCTTCCGATATACAAATGTAGAAAGTGTGCACGGACGAGTCTCTTAAATGAAAATTTACTATTGAATTTTTGTCGGATTGATTCTTTGTGTGTGAATGTGTACTATTTTAAATTCTCAGTGTAGCCCAGATTTCGGAAGATGGCGGTGTTTCATCCCCGTGAAACCACCCTCTCTCCAGTCGGGTCAGCTCGCTGTCCTATCGGACTATAAGAGCGAAAGTAATAGAGAGTGCACCTGTCTTGCGCACACACTTGTGCACTATAATATGTCTCGTGCAATCGGCTAGTGAACAAAACTGGCCACCTTAGTCGAAATCAGCTAGGTGCACTATTATTATTATTAGACCACTTAAACATAAAGTGTCAAGGTAAGCTTTACCACTGCTACGCGATACTAACGAGTATAAGCAATACTGAAAAGAAGCAGCGGAAAGCACGGAAAATAATTAAAACGGTAATAATTAAAGCTGACCCGCAATATTTATACCACCTACAAAAATGTATCCTTTTCCAAATGCAAATAAAATATTCATTCATTTCATTCTGGGAAGAAGGCTTTAAAACAAAACTATTACAATGCGAAAGCGATCGAGATAGGTAACGAACCTGCAGCAGAATGCATGCGATGCAATCCGCACTGAGTAGCGTCCGGTGATATTTATGCTTCCGCGGCCACTGCGTTTCGTTGCATCGATTTAGTTACGAAAAAAACTTGCGAGTTTGGTGGTTTCTCGTCCGCTCGCATAGCACGAGTTTTTTACTTTTTACCAAAGTTTGGACTAAGAATGTTTTGAACACCCACAGTGTTATTTTGTGTTCTTAAAATATAATCAATACAGTCGGGTAGATGGCGCTGATGTCACGCGTAATGACGTATCCTTGAGACCGAAAATTTCGCGGGGTCAGATCGGCAGCACAGTAGCTCGATTGGAAAGAGCGTTAGCCCGACTTGTCAGATGTTGTAGTATCAAATCCCGCCCTTGCGAAATTTTTGGTTTCTTATGAAAGTTTGGGCTATTTACAGGAATTTTATCAGTTAGCTAATCGGGACATGTAGTAAATAATGATTGATTAAATAAAGTTTAAATTTTCTAGAAACATGTGGTGTATGATTGGTTAAGCACACAAGACATCATCTCACGAGTGGCAACAGCGAGATTTAGTCGCCCGGTTGTAGGGCTATAAAAACATGGCTCTTGATTCTTAAAGATAAAATATGAAACCAATAATTGCGCACGAGTGGATCTTGAATCTGTAACTTCTGGCTAACTTGGCTGGAAGGTCCAGGTTCAAGTCCCGCCCGTGCGCATTTCCGGTTTATTATTTCATCTTTAGGAGTATAAAATATGACACTGTGTGAATAGGGGGTTTAGTAGACTGTAATCAATATAATTTTCTTAATAATTAATAAATACACGAAATACAACCGCGAACAAAGAAAGGCTAAAATCACTTGTAAGAAGCACCTTGATTGTCTGCAGTTATTGAGGCAGATTTCTTGGATCATTTGAACTCACCTCATATACAAGGATACCTTTTACCAGCAATGTTATCGACACACAGCAAATTTGCACTTCCCTCAACGGCTCAGCCGTCTCTTCTTATATTTACGTAATTTATGCGACATAATCTTGGGTATTATCCAAATAACGACACAATTATTTAAAATAAACGACAATTGCGCGATACCGCGCCGACAGACGATAATATCAATTCAAGTGAAAATTATGACGAGACAAAATTGAGTATTTTTTTAAAAAACTGGATGATAATGTTGCTGGGCGAAAGTTGAAATAATTCACGCAAGCTTCGATTCTTAACACTGTGAGTGTTAAAACATAAGATTTTTAATAATCTGGATAACATAGGTTAGAATTTGTAACAAAGGATTACAAGCTTTGTAGCATATCAAATAAATTTGATGGATTTGATAGTTTGAATTTCCTGATAACGCCACAAATTTTAGTTCAGCCTTACCAAACCACAGAAGTTTTAAATAAAATTAGTAGGTAATTGGTCTAGTAGGTGAGGGCTTTGTTATTTCTCGTCTCATGGCCCCAAAATCGTGAATCACTGAAGCCATAACACTCATTGCTATGATCACTGTGAGCGTTTCATTTTCACTTGGGTAGTAGGGGAGACGGAGGAAACTGTGGCGCCAGGGTTCTTAATAGACTTGTGATTCATTCAGATGATATATTGAAAGTACCCGGACATTAATAAAGTTGCTTATAATGTGTCAACATGCTACTAATATATTGAAGTTTGTAACGTTCTATTATTATAGAATTTTAAAAAAGTCTGATTTTTAAAAATAGGAACGTATGTTGGTATATGAATATCATTCTATAAAAATATATATGTGCAGTGACAAAAAAATATATTTAATTTTGGTTACAATAAATCAAGTGATAAAGTAGGTACAGTCGGCAGCACATTAGGGTATACATCTAACTTTTTGCTGAAAAGTAAACAAATTGACAACTGCATCAAAAATATCGCAGTGCTTACTTTGACTTGCTTTAGTCCGTACCACAATGAAAAATAATGATAATAAAATAGTAAATAATATTAAAGACATTGCAGTTCCAAACACCCACAACCTCTACAAAACGATAACTGAAAAAATACAAGAATTCACAGAGCTTCAGGACGAAATACTTCTTATCTGGCGAATGGACAAAGTGTTCATTGTATTGGGGCTATCCAGTACTGGAATCATTCCCAGACATTTAATTACAGCATCACGCACTCTCGATTTACCTGAATATACATACGTGACAATGCAGAAGGCGGCCATTCTAAATACATGCCGTATTGTCAGGAAATTTCTGTAGGACGACATCACAACCCCATCAATCTTAGGTAATGGGACTCACTTGGCCTAGGCCCGTGAGTCTTATATTCTACTAAGGCAGATAAAAAATCTTTTTTTTCCAGGCTTGAGTCAAGAAAAAATAACAATAAAAATACCGTATTGCTCACCATAAACATAATAATAACACAGGATAGTTTTTTTTTAAATATATTTGCTAATAGAACAATTTAGGCGGTCTTATTGCTCGAAAATATTTCTTCCAGACAAGCTTCAGGTAAGGAAAAGCATGAAAAATGAAAGAAAAGGCAAAAAAGTCAAGAAGAAGAATGATAAGTACACATTACATAAAATTAAATGTCAATAAATAATCAGAAAATACACACCATAAAATAAAATTTAAAAACGAAAACATATTTAATAAAATATATTTACATAAATAGGTAATAAATACATAATCAGTTGCGGATCTTAGAGCCACTGTCGAGTAAAAGAAAGGATTTTTCACTTGGACTACGGAAAATAAAAAGAAAAAAATAATCATAATTTTATAGCCATTTTTTAAATATTTATGTTCATATTTTCAATAAGCATGGTCATTGCATTCCATTTATTTTAACATAATCACATGCCATACTATCGTACCTATTGCAAAATCTCAAAAGCGAAACATCAGTTACCAAACATACACCCTGCTAAAACAACACACTCAAAGCGTTTAACTAGCCATTGCAATTTTAAACTATTATTCCTTTATTCCAGCACTATTTAGCACAAATATTGGATTTAATTTTCCTCTGAAAGCACAAATTATTAATCAGCCGTACAGTCGGAATCATATATGAAGGGAATACTTGAATGATTATATTTTGTAAAGAGAATCAGCTGGTTTTGTTGGTTTTATACTGTTGAATTTTCGTTTTGTGACAACTAACAAAATGTATTAATTTAAACCCTATTGCACTGTGAATTGCATAATTGTCGGACTTTGTGCTTTAGGGCATTATACACCAGTCTGACAGGAAGTTATTTACCGTAAGGATTAAAATATATATTAAAAAATAGGAACAATAAAATAACCAGCTATGTGTGATCAAGTAAGCACTAGTAAAAATAATTATGAATACTAACACAACAGATCTTTTATGATAACTGAAACCTTTGGATTGAAAACCATGTATTTTTTCATGGAAATATATTAGTCAAGGTTATTTTCAGCGGACATTGCCATACAATTTTAGTAATTAGATATAGAAAAAAAGTGTCGACGATCATATTGTTATTAATACTTTTCACACTTACATTTTAATATTTTTCAAAATGAAATGCGTTGCACATAACACTTCCGGCGCAGACTGTACCTACCGCCATATTTCACCCTGGACATTGCGGAGCATAAAACGGTAGCGGGGAAATTAAATCGTATTTTAGAAAAATAAATTCTGTATTAACGAGCTTGTTAAGGTTTGTCCTGCTTTTACGAGTGTAATGGCGTCGTAAAGCGAAAGGAGTTTGTTATTATTAAATATTTTATGCTGTTGACTGTACTTTTATACTGTTTAATATTGATGTGCGGTCGTCAAAGCAAAATGAATAATGAGGTGTTTAATCGAACGCTTTTTAAGAATTCATTCTTGCCTATGAAGTGTTTATTTTAATTGGTAAGATCGTCCTGAAACTTGGCGTTATACTCGTATTCATATCAGATTTCAAGCGTAGTAGATAAATCTGTTATGAATAGACTGCTTATCAATATAGAAGTTATTTATTACAACTATTCACCAAATAAGTAGGCTTATTACAAAAAGTGAAATACGAAAACGATTATCGGTTTTCGGATCCGAAATATTTTTTATTAGTATGGAATCAGCACTATAAAATGGTTTGGATGTGCAAAATAATTATCGTATTATCGAATTTAGATTTTCGTAATAGGCATCCAAATGTATTTTAGTTACAGTCAGATTAAAATCCGACAAGCCTGAATCGAGAAATGATGTAGCTTTGTAGAGGATTAAGTAATTATGTTTTAAAACTTTAAAACTAGAACTCTTATGCACTGCAGAGATATGAAAATTATGGAGTCCATGCCTGCATTTGCTTTTTTAAATTTATTAATCACATACATTGCTAAGATTCCAAAGTAAGCAGCTAATGCACTTGTGCTATGGAAATCAGACACAACGGTGGAACCACAACACTTTGATTTCTATATTGTCCCACCTGGGAATCGAACCCGGGACCTCGGAGCGGCGACGCCTTGAAACCCAGTGTGCTCAGCCACTATACCACGGATGTTGTCAAATTTTTATCGTACCTCATGTACGTCACGATGCTGAAGTGAAATAATATCATAAGATATTATGGGACGCATCTAGGCAGTCTTTAAGTCGTGCTGTCATCGACAAAGTTTTTAACAACAGCCGATCTGTCGATGGCCAACTTTGAAACCGCTTCGAAACTTGGACTTACTTCTGAGACTTATAAACTTGATGTAGTGATCGGAAAGACGACAGTTATGAACTTCACTTATTGCTACACGTTGACAATTGTGTTTAATAGATGATCAATCAAGATAGATGATGATGTAGAAGAACTAAGGTAATGGACATAGCCCTGAGAATCTGCAAGCTCAAATGGAAATGAACAGGGCACATAGCGCGAGCCGCGAACAACTGATAGCCGTTGGGGCAGACAAGTTCTAGATATGAGACCCTTTGACCAAAGACGCAGCAAAGGACGTCTGCCGACAAGATAGACAGACGACCTTGTAAAGATCGCAGGATCAAACTGGATGCAGGCCGCTTGTGAGCGGTCACTGTGGAAAACCGTAGGGGAGGCCTATGTTGAGCAGTGGACGTCCTTTGACTTTGATGATGATGTTATTTAAATTCTCATCGCTAATGTCATTGATATATAGCTGACTTTGACTAAGAAGATAAACGTAATGACACAATATACCTACTACATACAAACAATAAATTGTATTTATTTTGCTTTATTGCACTATAGTTGTACAATCAGTGGAATAAATGCCTTGAGGCATTCTCTACCAGTCAACCGCTTGGGAATGCAGAGAGTCTAATCAGTGGCGGAAAATTAAGAACAATTGAGCATTTCTGAAAAAATACATTTAATAGTGACATTAACATACTAGTACATGCTAATATTACACAAATAAATAATATTAAGATATTGAGGACAAAATAACATACATAGAACACACGTATTTATTGAATATGAAATTATAAATAAAGAAATTGAAGATATTGACGACATCAAAAGCTTCACAAGTGAAAGATAATACTACTTCAGCAAAATGTCTCCAAGGTCCTCACACATCTTGTTACCAACGGAAAAAACAAAGTTACGGTTGTGTTCTGTACGTGACGCGGCTTCTGCGGCTGTTAGCGACGGACGTGCTTTTCTGTCGAATAATGATATGTGTAGAATTGAAATAAAATCGTACAGGAGACGGTTTTAGAGATAATGAGGATACTGAAATCGTGGATAGGTATAGATATTTTAGCTCGCCTTCGAGGCTTGTGTTTGAGTATAATAAACCAATATAAAATAATAAGTGTGTGCGTGAATTTAGGAGGTCGAAGATGACGGCTCATAAATGCATGATTAGAAAAAAGATATTTCGTACAATTAGTTCTCTAAGTATCAGCATCATCATCATTATCAGCCAAACCACGGCCCACAGTTTTTCCACAGCGAACGGTTGTGAGCGGTCTGCATCCAGTTTGATCCTGCGATCTTTACAAAGTCGTTCGTCAATCTTTTCGGTTTACGTCCCACGCTGCGCTTTTGGTCGAGGGGTCTCCAATCTAGAACCTGTCTGCCCCAACGGCCATCAGTTCTTCACGCTATGTGCTCTGCCCACTACCACTTGAGCTTACTGATTCGTAGTGATATCGATCGGTAGTCTTCTAAGACTACAAATTGTTACAACTTTGATAAACTTAAATGCCTTACGGCCGTTCCCTATATGCAAACTAAGATCAAAGATAGATAGCTATCCTCGAACTGTTGTCACTAGCTATCGACCATAATAAACAGTTTCTATATTACAGATGGGCGTTGCTTAACTCCAGTTAGCAGAAGATAGCCCACATTATCCAAGCCCTCCCTTACGTTTCGAATTACGCAGTTTAACAAAACACTCAATTACGTCGCGTCAATGTTTTCACGATATTTGTCGTCAATAAGATACACCAAGGATAATATTTATATAATACGTTTAAAATAATATTTATTTTTATTGCTATGTACCTAATTATATATATGTTCTATTTTGGGTAAAAATATTATGTGAAGCATGCATAGACTTTACGTAAAATGGAACTTTTTTGAGCTCTGACAGACAGCTGATTGATTGACATCATACCTACGTCAATTGATTGAAAATTAATACTTTTTAACGTAAAAAGTATTTATTAATTTTAAAATTCAAAACGACCGATTGAAAAGAAATAGAAAGTTATAGTTCCAGTTTATTTTCGCAAAAGCTTCAGAATGCTATCAGTCCGATTACTTAGAAAAAACAATGTGTCCAGCTGGTAAACAATGTTTTCAAGGAGGACTTTATTTCCATAAAATAAGTGCAGTGAGTATCAATTGTACTTTCACAAACAAGTCGTTTACGGTTTTTAAAGGATATTGACCAAAGCCGGGTCCAGATTGCGTCTTTGTAGTTTATATTTTAAAAATCTTGTTTGAATTATAATTGTACTGGTATTTTAAGGGTAACTAAGTTATTAAGTATTGAATTACTTTAGTAAAATATAACAATTACCTTCTGAATGTATCAAAATGAATGTAGGTGAGGTGCATTTAACTCTGCAATCACAAAACATAACCTCAAAATGCCTAATCTGCCATTGAATTCCTTGTTAACCTGATTATTTATCAAAAATATTTTTTGTGTGTATTCTTTCAAATATTTTGGTATATATTTTAGCCAAACCATGCTGCCGCAAAGTGTGCAGAGTTTCTATAGAGTTTTGGTCAATATCCTTTGCTTAAATACCAGTTGTTTTCATGTTATACTGATTTGTTTTATTACTTCTTTCAGCCACAGCAAAAAGTCCACCTTCCCTTGACACAGGAATCGATGATGATGCTGGTGGAATTATTTCAGGCTCATCGAATGCTATGCAAAGCATCGGGTACCTTCCCAGTCACTTAGTTGTTCCCAGAGAAAAAGGTGACTGCTTGAACTTGGATTCAATATTGTTCGCCACCCGAAACTTATATGTTTTTCATAAATTGTACGAGGTAGCACCTTACATTCTACAACTACGAACACGTCAGTGACCTACATAGCAGAATCCAGCACCGTTGGAACTTATACTGGCGGCCCACCTATTAATGTATCTGTTAATATTTTAAATAAACTAATTAAATAAATCAGATATTATCCGTCCTTGTTGTTCTCATTTTCATTCACTGCAACAGACACCTTTGTCTGTCCCTATGATCAGTTTGGGCAGTCTGTCAGACTGGTAGCGGGTTCCACCACCTACCTACCACCGTAACGCTGCTGCCCTGGATGACCTGAACGCAGCTCTCCTACCACATCATCCTTATTATATCTAAGTATCTTTTGTTAGGCGGGGTTATGGCTAGGGTCAGTTTCTTAGGGTAAAGGAACATCTTCGCCACTAGGGAGAAAGTTTCTATCTTAACCTTGTGAGCAGCAGGACTTTTACATAAATAAATCAATGAAACATTTAAAACTAGTAATTTGCCAGGGTGTACAAGAGCGTTATCCTCCAAAATCCTAAGATTGAATTCTGGGGTTACTAGAGATAGTCAAACTGACTGACAGTCAGATGAAAAACATTATAGGATCGCAATAAATGTCAATTTCATACAAATGCCTATCCCTAGTAAGCTATCCGTCCTCCCATCGATAAGACGCATCCAGAGATAGTTTACCCTACTGCCAGTAGGTTTATAGAAACAAAAAATCTAAAGGTAGATAACCATTTCTAACTCTAGTAGGGCAAAACCACAGTTAGAATGGATATAGGGAACGGCCGTTATTCACTAGCATTTACCTCTTGCATCCTACACATCGGACAATACAGAGAGCGATCTAAGCAATGTCATGCGCGATTTGTTGGCGGTGGCAACGTAATTAGTTATGGTCAGCTGGCGGGGTAATATGTATCTAACATATGGTCGTGATGCAATCGCAATCAGGAAAAGAAAATAAGATCTTCGCCTTTCGTAACACCGTTGATACTTAAATAAGTACTTGTCTCCTGTATGCAACTAAAGCGCAACTAGAAGATAAGTTCATTGGTGTTTGCTTCCTGCATGGTATAAACCATTAAAGTTTTCTTTTAATATCTTTGAAGCAGCTGTCACTGTCTAGTGCATGTCATTTCATGCTATCTATTAAGCACTCGAAATGCTTACAAGTAACTAATTTAACGGACATTACCATTAGGTCAGCATAATAAAATCGCAATAAATGTATTAGTTTTCACACACACATACACACATATACAGGGTGACTTTTTTATCAGTACTGAAATTTTGTGTAAAGACTCCACTGATGGATATGAACAACTTTTACTATGGGGGCAATAGTGAAATCGAGAAAAAAAAACAGCTTTTTCATACATTTTGACCGCTCGCCAATTAAACTTTTGTATGGAACAGCTGTTTTTTTTCTCGATTTCACTATTGCCCCCATAGTAAAAGTTGTTCATATTCATCAGTGGAGTCTGTACACAAAATTTCGGAACTGATAAAAAGTCACCCTGTATATTGCTATTATGTCACTTGTAACTAAACTTAAGTTTGTTTTTAAAAATAAAATAAAAATTTCTAATTTATTTATCGCGTAAAAGCGCTTACCATACTAGGCAAGTTGGTTATGTAAAAGATCCTTGGCTATTTGCATTTGCAATCGCCCGTGTATTCATTCTTTTTTTATGATTTTGGATTTTTATTAATTCTGCGTGCAAAAAAAAATGTTTGTTATCTTCTAATACTATTAGTATTAGACCGTACGGTTACCACTAATAAGCCATAAGATTGTTCAATTTATGACTTTCCAGAATTTATTATTTTATCTCAGCGATTTGATTATTAAGATTGAACACTTAAACTAAAACATACTATTTCTGATTTTGAAAAGATGAGTTCGGAGATGCGATTCCACAGATAAGTGCGGAGCTAGCTAGCCTTACGAGTTTAGTTCACACAACAAAGTGAAATAACAAATGGCCGTCTGTTCGCCAACCTCTTCGTGTTTGTTTATAAACAAGCAAATTAATTATCTTACCTCACTCCGACACGGATTTGCTGGAATAGTTTCCCTTGATTTTGGTTTTACCAGCACACATGGGTAGGCATGCAAAAATAAACCATAAGGTGTTTGAAGGAAGTGACTTTTGCATTGTGGGTCAGAAAATAGAAATAAATTGCAAGTAATTTATTTTGTGCAGAAGGTGTACCTGAACTATATAGGATGTTGTTTCGGTCAGCGACGAGCACATCAGGGGTGGTTGTACAAACGATACTGATTCCAAAATTTTTTTTTTGAACTGGAAAAACTCCAAGAAAAATCATTATTTTTGCTTACTAGCAGGTGAGTCAAAACTACTAACACCAGGTCGCCTTATCGTAGCTTACTAGCTACAGCGTAGCATTTCGTATATACAGGCGGCGGCAGGCAGTTTCCCCATTCGTTTTAAATGTTTTTAGAATGTTGCGAAGAAGTTTTCCTGCATAAAACTTACAAATATATTAAAGTTTTTTTTTAGAATAATCACAACGCTTATTTTTCCTGAGTTGGATGTCACTGACCGAAACAACATTCTGTATGTATGTATGTATGTATGTAGGTCAGCACGATCATTTTCTTTCGGCTTACCATAAAATTTGTAAGAGCGGTCATATTAAGATTTAAAATACATATAATTGTAAAAACGTAAATAAGTAAACTTATAAGAGTTTCTGAATTATTTTTCACAATATCAATCACATCAAAGTTTCAGTCTTCTACCTGAAGACTACAAAGTTATTTTTTTACAAGTTATATCCGCGAAAGTCTTTTGCAACTTTTCTACACAAATCTACTTGATAATTGGGATATAGCAGCCCATTGCCGACGGAAATCATAATTCAAATCACACAACTCTACAGTAATAGTGAGAAATTGTGTGTTTGTATAAAATCCTAAAGCTTCTACTAACATAGTATTTCATTTTCTCAATGGCTTTATATTTGTCACCGTAATATTGTACAAACCGCGTGATTACAATCTGACGTTTATAAATTCGTTAAATTGTAATAAGATGATTTATTGTGATTGTACCGAACTTCATACATAATATTGTAAACTGAAATGATGAATCACTGGGAAAAGTGGTGGGTCAGGGTACTGTGAGAAAGCGTAGCGTCTTTGTGATCTTACAGATATAAATGTGAATTTCTGTGTAACGATTTTCTATATTTATATGTAAGCAACGTTTACGATTCAAACACTTAACTTTGAGGTATTCATCTTCTATTTTATTTTATAACTAAGCAGTCGATGTACGACTTCATTCCAGTAGCTGTCGAAACGGCTGGACCGTGGGGTGTTGAGGCCCGCACTCTTTTTAGAGAATTAGGTCGAAGATTGAGAGAGAAGGGGAATGATCCCCGCTCTGGTTCCTGGTTGATTCAGCAGGACTCCATTGCCATTCAACGCGGCAATGCAGCGAGTATAATGGGGACCTTTGGATCGACTAGGTTACGGGGTGGGTCTTAACGTAGGTACCTACTTAATTATTTCTTTTGTTTAAGGTTTTTGTTAACAATGCGTGTTGCTGAATATTTTATTTTTGACGTTACATGTGTTAAATATTTTTTATTTTTTTAATGTAATTAAATTTATATCTCTATTGTACTCTTAGAAAAAAAAAACTATTGTTATGAATCGATAAAGTAAATATTTGTTCGAGTTAATTACTTAATACATTTTAAAATAAATTATTAAATTACATTAAAAAAAACAGTACTTATTTATAATTCACGACAAAGATTCTTAATTATAAATATACTTTTTCACACACAAAGGTCTGATTGACAATCAAAGGAATATAACAATTGGAGGAATATGACAATTCGTAGGAATATGACAAACGCCTATCAAAAATTACTCGTAAAGAAAGTTTTTCTACATTTAAAATACTAAGAGTCGAACGAACGAGACGTAGAGGTTTTACGCGTAGCTTTCAAACCTCTACAGTACTCAGGGTAAGAGTGGGTTCGTGTTAGGTCGACATAATTATATGTCCAAAAAAGCACAAATGCTGAACTTTGTCGAGCTAGTTCACAATAAATCGACAGACAACAATCTAAAAGACATGAAATCGTTATATCGAGATTTCGCGCTTTTTACAAGATTACGGTGACATATTTCTTATTATTCTTCTTCTTCTTCGAGTCGACTGGTGACAAACATAATATTTTCGCCCAGTGTTGTGCAACGTTGATTGCGTTGGCGTTGATATATTTACACACGGGCAAATAATGTAACTTTACATTGTACCGTCCATAAAAAAGCCTTGCATAAAAAAATACATCAGTAAGTAATATAAAACCCATGACTATCAATAATAATAACACAAAGCCACAATCTATCTCTCCCATAACCACCAAGCCATTCTAATAAACCATATCCTACGTATCTGATGATAATTACTACGACACGTGGTGTCTGCTATATTGCTATAGGAAATTCACCGCAGGCTGAATTAGCGCTCATGTTATTAACTGCTTATGATTTAGCGGAGACAGCTGGTATCTGGCGACGGGTAATGTAATAGGTATCTATTAAGCGTAGGATATTCAATAAAATTGTAGAATAAAGCTCATACTATTATCTTATTGTTTATTATCTTTTTGGCCACAAGACGTGATACTGCGGACATAATTTATATACTCAAGGTTATTTCAGTTGACAAAGATTGTTCTGAATTTTAATGTAAATAAAATTTTCATGCCTCTAACAGAGTTCTTTATCACAGTGATCCGCTGCATATGCCAACAGTGCATTTAAATTACAGTCGGAATAGTTACATTTCGCGCAACGCAACGCGACTTCAATAAAATTGACAAAGATACCATCGGCATATTTCATACCAGTGTTACAGCGGTAAGGCGGCTGTTAAGTGAATTTTTTTCATTGATTATCATTTGCGTAAATATGACTGTATGCGCAATGTGGGGGATTTTAGAGGATAAATATAAACCTTTGGTTACATTTATAAGATATTGATGTAATTCGTATGAAGTAAAAGAAACAACTGAAAAAATAGTAAAAACGTCAAAAGGAGAAAGAAAATGAGACATAAAAAAGAGTATAAAAACATAAAAGAGTTTGGTTTGCTACAATGATATTGAAATTAGTTTTTTTACTACTTAAACAAATTGTTATTCCTTTATTCCAAGTATTTTTTAATATATGTTCAGTGTTTCTCTACGAGATCGAATCAGAAACGAGGAGATACGTAGAAGAACTAAGGTAACGGCCACATATATCCCTACGAATCAGTAAGCTCAAGTGGCAGTGGGCGGGGCACATAGCGCGAAGAACTGATGACCGATGGGGCAGAAAAGTTCCATATTGGAGACCTTTCGACCTAAAGCGCACGTGGGACGTCCACCCACAAGATGAACGGACGCCTTTGTTAAGATCGCAGGATAACATTAGATACAGCAAGCTTGTGATCGGTCGCTGTAGAAAACCGTGGAGGAGGCTTATGTTCAGCAGTGGTCGTACTTTAGCTGGTAATGATGATACTCGTAATAAAACCAAGACTTTTTAGAAGGAATAAACTCATTGAAGTGTTAAAAGTTTTGCAATAAAACCCAATCTAGCTAGTTTCAAAGAGCGATCATGATGGTTTATGACGTTGATCGTATCAAACAAGACAATATTGGTCCTTATCCGATAGTAAACAAAGGATCGTGATCGTAAATCACTGATCAATCACTTCAAAATGCTAAGAAATAGTTTCGTTACACTACTAAAACGATAAACTGTTACTTTAACCGCCACATTTCACTTAAAGGGTAAAATCATATATTTTGTACTTTTTTAGGATTATTTGATATTGATTGAGACTGAATGATAGTTTGCTATTTCAGGTTGAAATGATAATCTGATATTCTGAGTAGGCCTAACTTGAAAGAGTTGTGACTAATAGTAATGAATTAATAAAATTTAAATATACCTAAATGGCAATCACTTCTTCTTCTTCTTAGCGTGTCGATGGAACACGAGATTACATCGTAGCAGCCCAGAATTCAGCCACTTGTATTGCGGATCGACTGCAGTTCATTAAATCCGCTGGCGTGCAGGTGTAGGCGCACGGCGGGCACGATGTTAAGTGTACCATAGTTTGTACTGCACGGCAAACACAATCACTGAAAAAAAATGTTGGCCCTTTGAAGTTTCACAATAGTCTATTTAATCGTTCAGTTTATCAATTCAGGAAAATAAGTACCCTTATCAGTAATGAGGCAGCCTGAGACACAGACTATCTTTAGACTAAGCTTTATTTCACAACGGGAAGAATAATAAAGTCTTCACCTAGGTACTTGAAACAAAGAAAACAATCATCAATTTACGGCCGAATAAAGTATCCCAGAAGTCGTTCCTAGCTTTATGCGTCGGATGCGAGCATATAAACCGATCACGTTATGGGATACTCAAACGCGCCCTTAAACTCCACTCAATTGTTCCCGTAACGAGTTATGGGCTTTATCTTACGGATCTAATAGGGATATTTTATTTTTATTTTATAAAGTTATTAACGGTTAGGTATGAACCCAATAATCGAACAAGAAAAGAATCATGGATAACAGTTTCCGTTTCTAAGAAATCTGCGGACAAGCATATACGTTTTCATGTCTGTATGTTTGCCCGTAGATATTTATAAACGTTAGAAACTAAGAACGCTTGTTTGAAAGCTGAACTAGATCACTGTGCACAAATAGTATTCATTTACAATAATACTATCATATACATACAAGTAAAATTAATGTTTTTTTTAAGTCAGAAAAATTAAGAGACAGTCAGCACATCAGGTTACACACTTTTAACCCGTAAAAAAGTCTTTCATTACGATGAGTAATATTCGCGTAAGCTTCAGAAATAAATATACATACTTTTGTTGCAAACTAGCCCTTATTACAACGGCAAATGTCACTGCAGTGTTTACCTTGACAAGCTATTGTCCGTACATTGTAGAATTCTCGTACCAATCGATCGTAAATAATTATACTAAATTGCTTTAATTTATTTCGTTTTAATTCTTTATTGCACAAATAAAAATGTACAAAAAGTGGACTTAATGCTGACAGCATTCTCTCTTTGTCATACCTTTAGGTCATGCAGAGAGGCTGTTATGGGTGCAAAAGAATGTTGTAAATAAATATTTATAGTGTAGAAACAATATCATATACATACCGTGATATACATATACGTTTATAAACTAAATATACAGTTCTTTAGAATGTTTTAACACTCACAGTGTCATATTTTATATTCATAAAGATGAAATAAGAAACCAATTTTTTTTTTGGCCCGGTCAGCCAAAAGGTTGCTGGTTCAAGTCCCGCCCATGCGCAAATTTTTAGTTTTTTATTACATCTTTATGAATAAATATAGTTTATATATGTTTGTCATATGCATAACTACCAAAAACATAAATGACTAAAAATATACATACATATTTGACATGTTTCGATATTAATGAATCGAAAACTCTTTTAACCTATAGGTAAGAATCACAAGAATAAATATTTAAATTAAACTGGTATATCAGAAAAAACCTTACATAGAAAACAGTAATATAACAAAACTTGGCAATTTTCTTTCTTGTCTTCTCCTTGTGTATTCGGGCTTTGATCGGATCAAGTCTAAATATAAATTTTGTTAATATCAGGCTTGTCTATTGTAATAAGGCTTAGTTAGTTTCCTTAAAAGGGATTGGTATTACACAGTGTTTTGATAACCCTATGTCATGCTTTGAGAGGGGTAGTTGGGGCCTTGCTGACGGCGTTTTCAAAAATGGATTTATTTATAACAGCAATCAAACAGAATAACTATCAATACATAAATAAATCACTATATAAAAAAAAAACAGGCTGAACTGTAACTTAACAACAAATTACACATGTTGAATAATACAAAACAAATACAAAAATAAATAAAATTAATCCAAAATTTAATGACATCTGAATTGAAATTATTTTTTAATAGTGTAAAATCTATTTTGAATGATAAAATTTTTAAAGCCGTGTTGATTTGTTCTTGGCTTGGTGATCTTTGTCAGATTCGGGTGAAGGTTAAAAGTCGAACCAATAACCAAGAATGTTGAAACAGAGCATATTTATTTATTAAGAATGTTTTTAACACTCACAGTGTCATATTTCATATTCATAAAGATGAAATAAGAAACCAAAAATTTGTGCACGGGCGGGACTTGAACCAACACTTTCTGGCTAACCGGGCCAAACGTTCTACCAATTGAGCTATTAGAGCTATTAGAGCATATTTCCAAATAGCTATCACTGTGACCACACACCATCTTATAAGCCGGCGGTCACATAAGCGGCCCGTTACGAGGGTCGACGTTTATGTGGGTTGCATCAGATGTTAATTAATTCGACCCGGATCAATACGTTTTCATTTTTAATTAGCTCGCTAACAATATCGATGTGGTCTGCCGGGATTTGAGAGAAGGGGGGCAGCGACAGGGATTGACGGCTTGAGGGAAGACTTTTTTCATTGGAGTGTAGTTATCAGTCATTAAAAACTGGTCAAGTACCATTAAGAATCATACGCTTAGGGTTCTGTAGATAATATTACCCACATTTTTTTTTCTCTTAATCATTGGGCTAGTTACAGTATTGGGTAGTGTGTAACTCAACATAAAGTCAATGGTTTGTTTGTATCGATTGCTTTCTGTCGCCGAACACCTTTTTTCTACATAAAAATTATAGTAATTGGAAATAGAAAATTATTTTTACTCAAGTGGTGATTATTTCTGTTTTAGAGCGGCAGACGTGTCATTACCATGAGCACCTCATTATTTATTATATTGCATTTTTTTTTTGCATTTTGATCAGGTCCAAATGTTAAGTAATAGTAGTTTATGAAACTGGTACATAATGAGAGGTATTATACACGAGTGTAAGTTTAAAAAACGAGCGAAGCGAGTTTTTTAAAAGTATCACACGAGTGTATAATACCTAGTTATGTGCAGTTTCATATACTACTTTATCTACTCTCATTGAACACGAACATATCAAATAAAAGATAAAGATTTCCATGCTAAAAAGTCTTGATAACATTTATCGTATAATTTTCTTGACTTTACTGGTAGTAGATTAAGACAGACTGCAGTCTCTAAAATGTCGGGCGGCGTCAAATTTTCTGCACTTTCACTATCAGACATTTTAATAAACACTAATAATTATCTACCGAAACACAAACGTACTATGACGCCAAAATTCCCGTTATCACCGCGCATGCGCCAAAGCGCGCGCAGCCACAGATAAAAAATTAAATAGATGTATCTATGATCTGTAATCTGTATCGTAATGAAAAAAAATATTATAACATTATTTTGTTAGAGAAATAGTGTCATAATTATTTTTTTTAATTTCATTTCGATATACTATTTATAAAGTACGTCTATATAAACTCGTTTTGAGTTTTGTATTTTGAATTTAACGATATGAGAGTAGATAAAATCAACATTACATTTAACTCTTTACCCGTTACAAGTCAGTTATTTGTATTAGTAACACAAATAACTGACTTGTAAAACATATAAACAAGATTGTGTTTTTATTTAATACCCACCATCAACACCGACGAAACTGCATTCAATTCAATTCTTCTGCACAAAACTGCATATTCCCTAATTATCAAAGTGGTTCAGCAAACTCCGTCATTATTTCATCTGTATAAAGCCCTTCGCTTAAACAAATCCTGTCCGTCCCTAATTGGCAAATATTTAAATAAAATAATTAGTAGTGCAGACATTGGGAAAGAAGCTCTATTCTGAGGAAGTTACGTTCAAGTTTAGTTTGACGGGCCGAACTCGTTAGCTGAGCGAATATTTGGGCAGGCTGCAACGTCGAGGCGAAATATTGACAGATCGAGTCCGGCAAATTGCTGGAATCAGAACATTTGAACGCGTATTGCATGTTTCGGTGGCAATCAGTAATTATAGTAGTATGTTTCATAGAAGTTGAGGTGAGTGAAGCTACACAGAGACGTTTTAAATTGACCAATTATGTTACTTTAAATAAAAAAATCCTATTAAATTCGTAGCGCAACCACCTCGAATCAATTCGGGACCAACTCTCGACCAGCGGCGTTGCGTTATCACGTGCTTATGGCTCGCTCATCCGATGTTCGTCAAATATCCGTCCACCCTGTCAAACGTGCTGTCATTCACAGGAAAGTTGAAGTTGTAACCACGATCCGTTGCGAAGCGTCTGCTATCCGTAGCCGATCCGATGCCGCGGAGTTGTTGATCTCTTCACATAACGTGTTTCCTTAATTTTTGGATTGGATGCCTTTGTGATGTCTAAATGATACTGTTCCCTTTACGGGTGCTTAGATCAGAGATTTGATAATTTGACAGTTCAAAACGTACGGTATGATTTGTCAAACGTATGGCTGGTCTGCTGTTTGACAGACCATACCGAACGTTTTACTTTCAAATGAATACGATTTATTTTAACAATTCTACCTTTGCTTCAATATTTAACGTGTCATGTATTTTGACATTTGTTATTACACGTTAACCCAGCGGAACCTATACATTTTATAGGAATTTGCTTTGTATAAGAAACGATGCTTATTCCTTGAAAAAATATCAGCCATTTCCGAATAAGGCGCTCTAGGCAAACTACAAACACACAATATTATTTTTAAAACACAACGGGACACTTGAGAAACTTGCCCAGTGTACTTCTCAATAATGTGCTCGCGAAGTTTTCCGGAGCTACGCAACCGTGGGATGTGGAAGTTTGTACAAAACGACAGTTTAGAGGCTGGTTGGTACGACGGAGAAACGGTTTTTATTTCTTTTAGATACATCGTCTTTGGTGACATCGTTAAGAAAAAGTTACAAGTTTTTGAAATCAAATGAATCAGAGCACCATTTTCAGAAAAATCATAACTGTCATCAACTATTTTTGTTGGTAGATATATGAAACAACATGATTCATTGTCTCTATTAGACCGGTGGTTGAGTGATAAATAATGTTTTTAGGATTGAATTGGGCTTACCCAATTTACACCTTGTGTAAAATTATTTTTGTGCATGCATGTCCACACAAACAATTATTCGTGACACATAGCTGCAATTTTTAAGCTCAAAAGAACCGTTTTCGCGTTTTCTCGAACGATATCTAGAGGTATTCTAACCATTTTCATAACTGTTTCATAAAACGTTACTTACATAAATTTCACGAACCTTTTACACCGAACACGACTGCAGGCGTCTAGGCTCTTGCAGTATTTTTAACGTGCAGTTTTATCGCTCCCCCGACGCTACATGCTACGAACTCGCTTGAGACTGCTACGGCAGTACACGGTGCTAAGATGTAGTCTCTTAGTGCTACGGGGTATAAGGGATCAGATTGTATTATTTTGGTAGTTTGTATGGCATAAAACTGTTTCATCATAGAATACATAATATACTACGGATAAAGTGATAAATGAGTTTACGCCATACGTGTGTAATTACACTATATCAAAAAAAATAAAGGAAATATAGTTTATAAATATTCATAAAAACTGGCCAATTACGCCAGTCGGACTCACGCGCAGAGGGTTCTGTGCCAACTTTTACTGAATTAGGGATCCACTTACCTACTTTTACTTAGCAAAATAACACAATATTTTTTTGACAGTAAATATAACTTCCACAGCGACCGATCACTAGCGATCTGCATATAGTTTAAGGCCGTCTATCCATCTTGTCGCTAGACGTCCTACGCTGCCTGGACGAAGCCGGGGGGGAGGCCTATAATCAGCAATAGACGTCCTTTGACTAATAATCATGAAATATAACCTTGTTTTTCATAGTGTTTGTATGAAGAAAAAAGTTATGTTTGCGGTTGTTGAAAATAAGCTTTATCTTAAAAACTACTAATTTGATCTCGTTCAAACAATATTCGTTGTTGAAGGTATTTGTAAAGGTTTACATCGTTTTTATTTAACTTGCTTAGTTTAAAAGTGAGGCTGCGGGTCGCTAATTTTAACACTTTGGAAGCGTCTTTCTCTCAATCGTTAGACTTTTAGAGAAAATAGTTTTTAAAACCTATCCAAGACACCCCACAAGCATAGGTATACTAGAAAAGTTTTATTTTAATGTGTGGAAGCCTTTAAATATCGTTATTTTTTTGTATGAGAATCTTAGCGGTTAACGGGATACATCCTACCAAGTTAATGTTGTGTTATGCTTATATTTTCAGAGTACACTAGCTGTTACATACAGACGGACAGACAGACAGACAGACCGACAGATTTGACAAAACTATAAGAGTTTCGGTACTTGCCATTCGGCTCTGGAACCCTAAAAAGCATTAAAGATATTGTATTAAGTTGCAATATGATCATTAATTCACCATTCAAAGGTCAAAACCGTACTCATGGTTTTTCCTAAGTAATAGATACAAATAAGTAGGTAATCAAATAAGAGAAAAATTAAGCAAAATATCAACTTTCTCGCTTCAAAAGACTGTGTACAAAATTAATTTGTTCCCGCAATCATATTAACACGAACGCTATGGGTTTAATTAATTTTATAAGGTTAATATCTGTTTATTAGCAAGTTCAGCGCATGTTAGATTGTTATAACAAAACGTTACCGTGTTCCGGTTATGTATGAGCGTATACGAGTAATTTGGTTATTGTAACGCCATCTCTAGGATTTATTGTCAAATTAATATTATCCTGGTAGAGCATCACAAATAAGCGTGGTTAATGAATGTTCTAATGTAAAGTTCTAATATATTCAGTTAATTATTTGTTTTAAGTTTTGATTAATTAACCTGTAAGAATATTTAATTTACTTGTATTGCATTTTGACTTTACTATTTATGTAGGGTATGGACGCGGAAAGGAAAGTAAGACCCCTTACACACTGCGACTTTTAGCATTCTCAACATCACGCGGGTTAGCATTGATGCATTCAAAAAATGACAACCTTTGCACACTGCGCTAATTTGAGCATCGATACAGTCGCAATGCTAACGCGAGTTAGCGTAGATACAGTCGCGATGCAAAATCTGGGAATTGTCAATTTTGTACTGAATTTTATCAAAACTAACGCGCGTTATCATCGATGTAGTCGCACTTCTGCATTGATACTAACGCGTTACTGCATCAATACTAAATAGAATCTGTTTATTGCGTGAGCCGCGATGTTAAAGCGCGTTTTTAATACGTGCGACTGCATCGATGCTTAAAGTCGCAGTGTGTCCTTACACAAAACTTGCTAAGTTGAGGGGTCTTAGACGTAAGATATGCTAAACGAGAGAGAGAGTGAGAAATGAGAAGAACGTTCGAATTTGAGACAGGAACTTAGAAGTTGATGTTATGATTGACATTAGAGAGTGCGAGGTTCTGAAGATGAAAGCTAGAGTGAGGGCGTTATAATAATTATTATTATAGTTGACGTTTAATAAACCAAGTGCTATTTACACAAATCCCGTATATTTTTTTAAATTCAAACCCCTATTCCCACATTATTCATCTAATAAGTTACTCTATCTCTCTAATTTTATTTATTTGATCCCGTGTTATCTTTAAAAAAGAACCGTTTCTTTTATTTTAATGATGCAGCAGTAGACATAGACAATTTGACACGTTGAAATACGAGCTGGGATGAAGGGAGGAATATTTTTTGCGAGATAATAAAAGATTGAGTTTCGGAAAAGTCTTCTTTTTGTGTTTATTTCTGATTGAGGTCACCGCTTTGCCTTAGTGCAATTGATGTTGAGTAGTTTACTTTATTGCAAAGAGACTTATATTTTTAGTGAGAAGAAATATGACATTGTAAAATTATTTAGTATACTTAATACAATATTGTTTAATACTCGTAAGTATCTTCGTTTTTTAAAAATCGGTACATGTGTAGGTTTGACTTAGGATTTCAAACACAAAGGTACGAGTACATTGAAATTAGAAGTATAAATATTGATTTGTATCGTATCTTTTATAAAATATTAAAAAAAAACTTTTTAACATAATATAGATTCTGAACTTAAAATATTTTTACGCCGTTTTAGAATATTATTGCATGCCTTCGGATTGATGTTATCGTACCAGGTAGGAGTTAATTTTTAACTAAGAAATTAAAATTTAAATTAAACAATGTGAATAACAACACTACTATTTGATATAATGGTGTTATTGACTGGTTAAGTTCAGCTCAATACAAAGGACATATTTTAGTTTTCATAATATCAAAGTTATCTAGCTATTAACTATAAATAGGTTTGTATCGGTATGCTAAATAATGCTTTTTAAAAAGAAAAGCCTTACCTTAAACACTACATTTTCTTTACCGAACAGGTAAGTGTTAAATGATAAGGACTTCAATATATAATGTATCACCGCACCAGAGAACATGTTAGTATTCATGGCTTTGACCTTTTACAAAATCTTTTTTTTTGCATCAATTTTACCAAACGGTATGTCTTCCCTCTTGAAAAGGAAGCTTTATTTCGTATTTTACCCCCAAATACTTTACTGCGTCATCCCAAACTTAGTTGTAACTGTCAACTCCAGGTGATTCCGATTGCCATCTCAGCCGCGCCATTGGCTTTTATTATCCCCAATATAGCCATGATTGTCCCCAATATTGCTATGATTGTCCCCAAACCCCTCGATAGCCCAAGAAATTTATGTTCCGCGGGTTTATGTTAAAAATCGGTGCCAACTGATACCTCTCTGCCAATGTAATGGACTCCATTATAAATGTCGATGCGCGTTTATTTTTAATTATGGATGCGAGCTTTTAATGTCAATGTTAATGGTTCTGATATGGTACTAGGGTTGGCGAATATGTCAAATTGGAGTTACTTTTATCTGAGTACATATTTTAGTAGACACCACTGAATTAATCTTACTTTATCCAATCAAATCAAGTTTGTTTCTCATCACAAACAAACACATCTGTACACTGCATTTATTTGAAACCGAAAATTACAATATATATTTTTTCTGTGAGACTGAGCCTTTGCTAGGTTAGGATAACCTGTGTCATCAGCCTTCCACTATAGCAAACCACCATAGAGATGAGGATTTTTTATAAATAGCTGTGCCAGTGTTATAAATCAATATGAAACGGTAGACAATGAACAATATTAAAAGAGCTTAGGCCCACTTGATACAACGATCTACCACTAAATACTTTTTATTGTTGATTCAATATAAAACGCAAATTTTACAAAGATTTTGTTTTTGTTTCAGGTAAGCAAACTGTAAAACGGTGGAGTTTTCTGCCACGCAGTGGCAAAACGGGCTACATTCAACTTTGACGCAGTGTAAGGCACACGACACACTATATGTATAATGTTTGTACTCCTTTTTTATTAATATTACTAAGAGTAGACAAGAAATTGTTGAAAGCTGTTACCACTGGTTGAATAATAATGATTGTGCGATCTTTTAATTTAAAAACATCACGGTCAAGCAAACAGCCATTCTGTCACTTAAAAAAAAAGTGATTATGGTAAAGTTGCTTGCTCAAAATTGTGTATATAACTTCGTAATTAATCAAGCGCTGGTAACGCTTTATTGTACAACGCAAGTCTTTATTGTACATATTTTTGTAAAAATATAAACTTTAAGCTGAATTTGGGATCAACATTATCATCATAATTTTCAGCCAAAGGACGTCCACAGCTGGACATAGACCTCACCTATGGTTTTCCAACCAGCGACACAAGCGGTCTTCTTCCAGTTTAATCCTGCGATCTTTACAAGGTCGTTTGTCCATCTTGTCGGTGGACGTCCTTCGCTGCGGTCTTGATCCAAGGTTCTCAAATATATAACTTTTCTGCCCCAATGGCCATCAGTTCTTCGCGCTTTGTGGCCTACCCATTTCCACTAGAGTTTACTGATTCTCAGGACTATGACCGTTACGTTCTTTCTTCTACGTATCTCCTCATTTCTGATTCGATCCCGTAGAGAAATTTCCAGCACAGCCCTCTCCATCGCTCGTTGTGTGATTTGAACGTTTTTATAAGTCTCGTTAGAGACCATGTTTCGGATCCGTATGTCATCACTGGAAACACACACTGGTTGAAGATTTTTGTCTTTAGACACTGAGGTAGTTGAGATAAGAAGACACTCTTGCCCAATTTCGCGGAAACTACCCAGCTGAGTTGGATTCGTCGATTGACCTCCTTCTCAAAGTTGGACCTACCCAATTGAATCACTTGTCCCAGGTAGACAACTTCGAGAGTTGAGTTCCCAACAGATACTGCTCGACATAGTTTTAGTTTTTTTATGTTAATTTAAAGACTCACTTGTTGGGATACTCGGTCAAGATCCTTCGAGCATAGTGCCAAGGTCATCCAGTGTCTTTGCCACAACGACTAGATCAACGGCAAATTGGAGATGTGTAATGTTTTCGCCACTAACATTGATGCCGATTCCTTCCCATTCCAGAAGTTTGAAGGCGTCTTCCAATGCCACTGTTAACAGTTTTGGAGTTATAACATCTCCCTATCTTACACCTCTCCGCAGCGTAATCGCCCTTGTGTTCTGCTCCTGTACTCGGACCTACATGGTGGCGTTATCGTTAAGGCACTTTAACACCTTATATGTTTATAGTCTATGTGGCACCGCTGCAGAGACTGAAGCGCCGCCCAATTTTCGATCGAATCAGTATCTCTAGTAATCATAGAGGCATATTGTACTCCTCAGACTTCTGTGTAATTTGCCTAAGCGTATGGATGTGATCTATGGTAGTCTCCTAAGTCTAAGCTAAAATTTATAATAGACAAAATTAATTCAAACAATATTCTTCCTCGCGATTTATTAACAATTGCATTAAAGAAGTAGACCATTTACTTATGAGCTAATCTGAGATCACTTCGTTACACTCTTTATACTTTTACTATGTCGTCAGATAAGACTTATCTGGCAGAATAAGTTTGAAATGAGGTATTTTAAAATTACATTTACATAAATAATTGCTGAAAAATAGGTGATGTTTTCAAATTAGACGTTTTGTATCGTTTTTGATAAATATTCCATAAAAATCATTTATGAAAATGACTTTTTTAAATCTGTCATTTTATGTTTATGCGGTCGGATAAGTCCTATCTAAAGTAGGTAAATTCGACACTAAGGATTGATTATATCAAGCTCAGAAAGACTTTTAGACATCGTGTAGTTTGGACATTCGCTTTCTGACGCAGCAATACGTCCAACTCTCGACGCAGCTCTTTTCAACGAAATCAAAACGGGAAAACAGATAAGTTGGATATTGGTAAATAAATTGGTTTTGTACATTTCGAAAATTAAAAGCGGTCATGCAATTCAGTTTAAACATACTTGTTTACAAGTATAAGGTAAAAATGTAAGTAATATATTGCCAGCTTTTTTATGAATGAGTTAGTTGGTGGTTGTTTTATGTTCTCAAATTGAGTTAAAAATCCTTTTGTGTGTCTGTCAACTACGTTTATTCCTGTATGTTTTATAAAATAGTGCACAAAAGCCTTAAGCGATACATAAACATAATTTCATATCAATATCTGCTTGCACTAAAACCTATTGTAAGAGTACCTAGGTACGTGCTTACGCTACAAACTGCGAATAGTTTTTAATCGTTTCCAAGTTGAACTAAACGTTTTTCGCCGGGTACCCTGAAAACGGTGCATTTACCAACCTCTTTTCATAACCGTTCAGCTCTCGATAGACTCACATTCATCAGTGTTTCATACCGTGAATGGCTGCTTTTTTCAAATTCTGGAGTTTTGAATCAATCGGAGCATTCCATATGCTTTATTTACGCCGCTCGACCAATTGATGCGTTTGGAATACTTTATTTAACGATCGCCGACCAATCGGACCGTTTTATTTGAATTTCGAATGATCCACGGATTGGATTGTGAATTCCATTACGTGTCCGCAAATATTGCATGTGTGATAGTGATTTGTTTAGTTCTAGTCACTAAATAAATAGCAATTATAGACTAATACAGATGTTTCATATTTTTTAATCAAAAATTGCATGCCTACTAAACATTAATTATTAAAACGTAATGAAACCTTAAGTATTCGAATAATTACCTCCATTATGACCTATTTGTAATAATAAATTAATGATCTTCTTTTAGTTATTATATATATCTTTGCCACTACAAAAGTAAAGAAATAAATCTGTTTGCATTAAATAAAAGGAGTATCATGTAATGATGTTCTGCTTAAGAGATTCACGAAGTTCAGTACTTGGGCCACTGGGTGCCGGAAGATCTTAGTATAAGATTTTAAACTTTCGCGTTGCATTACAATAAGAACTAAACCCGTTTGGACCCGTCATATTTGGTTCTCATTGGAAGATCTTAGTGATGACGAGGATATGGAACGTGAGCGAAGAGCCTTGTCGGTTAGGTTTATGGTTATTAAAAGGCTTACTGGTTGTTCGAACTAATGCTAATGTTCGGACTAAAAAGTAAAGTCTGTCACTGTTTATCCCATACGCTGCCACGCTTGAGACATAATAGAAATTGAATTGTTGAAACGCACCGCATGCTGTGGCATGGATTCAGTTAAAACGTACTGTCAAATGCTCTACACCAGCAGCCTGTGGACTAACTAAACTAAAAAAGATATACTCTACGCACTCAATGCAATGAAAGTTTTGGAATGCTGATGTGGATACCTAGGTTCTGTAGATTGTCGAACAAGGTATGCAGCGCATCAGGAATGTTTGTGGAGGCTAAAGTTGATAAATATTACGCAATACGCTGATTCTGAATATTAGCGTCGTGTTATTCGTTCTGCTCCTACGACTTATGCTAAGCCGAGTGCCTTTTCGACTCGGGTAGTCTTGTTTTAAGCATGTTTTTTTTTTCAATGTCCTTTTTCGGTCGAATTAAAGTGTTTTCTTACTTTCTTTTCTTTCTGATGCGACGTGTACGGGTGAGCTCCATCGTGGTCTTGGTAGGTGAGGCTTGTTGGTTCTATCAGTGCACTGTTTGTCACTGTAAGAGGCAAAAATTATAACTTATGTTAACAAATACAAATAAATGAATTGTAACTGGACATCAATATAAAATCTCGATGATTTTTTAACTTAGCATAAGAAATAACTAAACACAAATGAATTGAATTTGACGACGCGTTTGGTGTATTGTTAAGAGCTCCTGACTATTAGCCGGCCGTCATGGGTTTGAATCCCGCAAGGGGCAAATTTTTGTGTGATGGGCACGAACATTTGTACCTGAGTCATGGATGTATTTAAAATTATTTATGGGAGACGCCCTCATCATAATCGTTGTCTGGTATTCGTAACACAAGGAAGTAAATTCCTTACTTCTAAATCACGACAATTGGTGTGTTGCCTGGTGCATATTTATATTTTGTGTACTATCTGACTGAATAAATGATATTGAAAATTGAAATTAAAAGCAATGTAAGCTTCCGATCTGAAACGTTTCATACAATCACAAGGGTAAACGAACCTAATAGCAACAGCTCCCTGTAGCCGCGCAATAAATTAAGCATAACTATGACGAGACAAAGGCCCAGATGAGATTATATTTTATTAGATTCACTTCCCTTACCCCCGGGAGATGTATTAAGACTTTAAAGCAGTTGGTATTTAGTAGCTTTTACAATTAAATCTTTCATTCCTTTATTTTAGATCGAAAAGCAGTGGAAAATTTTGTAATAAGGATAAATATTTTGTTTCTTTATGGAGATTTCACATCCAAATTATCATTAAAGTACCTAACTTTAAACGAGATATAAATGTTCGTAGATATCGGTCTTAAATACATTTTCTGTTCATCACTATCATCATCATCATCAAAAAAGGACGTCCACTGCTGAAAATAGGCCTTCGGTTTCCACTGTGCTTGTTCGTATGTTTATTGTTAGTATAAAAATATTTATTGAGATGACCTCCGTGGTGTAGTGGCTAAGCACGCTGGGTTTCAAGGCGTCGCCGCTTCGAGGTCCCGGGTTCGATTCCCGGTTGGGTCATTTTAGAAATAATAATAATAAAAAATCTATATTGTCTCGAGCCTGTATGTTTTAGTACCATCATTGTGTCTAATTTCTAAATCACAAGAGCATTAGCTACTTTCTTTGGGATCAGAACGAAGTATGTAATTGGTGTCCAATATATAAAAAATATATATATTAAAATTTATTTATTGCACTAACTCACAGTTATTCTAGTCGCGAACTTAACGCCTTTAGAAATTTGTAACTAGTAAATCGCTTGGAAATGCATAAAATGCAATCATCAGAATAATAATATATGTTAAACAAATTGACCTCAAATAGAGTACATTTTTACTTTACTAGTTCATTGACTTCACATTATTCTTCCTCAACAATAAGCTGTTTTTCAACCAACAAACATGAATCGCTTCACAGAAACCTTAATAACTAAGTAAACATAATAAATAACGGCAAAGAAGCATTTTAACTGTAGCAATATCAATTCTGAGGCATTAGACGATATACGAATGTGGAAGTTTTTTTATTAGAGGCAGATTTGTATAGTTAGCGAAGTAAGAGTAAGACTTTTTTAAGGTAAGAAAATAATGATAGTGAGTATTTTAGCACGTCAGTGCCTAATTGATTATTGAATAAGTACTTGTCTCTTCGTTTAAGAGAAAAAAAATATGCGAACACGCCAAATTCAATATCTTGCTTTTTTAAAATAAAACATAGTCCATTATCATATTTTAAATAAGACCAAAGTAACACTTACGTCGGAATAGCAAAACAGCTTTTAAAAAAAAGCTTGAAAAGGTACTATTATTTATTTAAGCAAAACATACAATAATAATATTCTTATGGCTTCCACCAGACCACTCCCACTCTTCTAACATTTTAGTCATAATAATATCAACTTCTGCATTCCTCATTAAAATTCAATCATTCTTCTCACTTACTGTCTCTCTCTCGCCTTGCGTCTCTTACATGGTACCTTTCTACGGCTATCTTAATTTATATCAATGTAAATATCCTCACCCACACATCACTTAACACCAGTACCATTACCATTAGCTAACAACGTTTTTACTCGCTATCAACTGTGTAAAAAACAAATATGGAAAATTTATCAGCTGTAACGGTCACTGACAACACTAAAATTGTCCATACAAAAAGTTACGTCGTCTCTAGCAAATAAAACCGACGTCACTATCGAGTAAACTCATGGTAACGGTACCGGTGTGGTAGTGGTCAAATACCTGATTATTAATAATAAAAAAATAAAAAAAAAATAAGGAGACGTTATAATGACACGGTATTTCCGTAGCTGACTGTCCTCGTTTATTCGCGTATAAGCAGTAACTAGTTGGGGACAAATCACCGCTCAGTTACAAGCGCCTGAAAAAGTTTGATATTGGCAAAAGTTTTGGGTATTGGTGAAACTGACCCGATGCCTGTTTGAGCACCGGCGTACGGTTTATAGCCTCGTTTTGCGGAGTTAACGATGTGTTTTCGAGTAAATACGGGTTTATACGTTTTTATTATAACGTAACATCGCATGATAATTATGTAAGATTTTTCACCGACAAAAATTGCGTATGGTTAGGTTTTCGCTAAAAGCAATTAAAAACCGGCCAAGTGCGAGTCGGACTCGTGCACTGAGGGTTCCGTGCCAACTTTAATTGGATTAGGGAATCCACTTACATCTATTTAGTAAAATACCACAATATTTTGATGACTGCAAATATAACTTTGTTTTTCATAGTGTTTGTATGAAGTACAAAGTTATGTTTGCGGTTGTTGAAAATGTGCTATATCTCAAAAACTTCTCGTTCGATCCCGTCCAAACCAATTTTCGTTGTAAGTGTTTGTTAAGATCTACATCATATATTTTTCTCAAAATTTACACTTGCTTGGTTTAGAAGTTAGATGGGGGGGGGGGGGGGGGGTGGGGGGGACGCCCAATTTACCACTTTGGAATCGTCTAGCTATGAAACGTTGACTTTAAAAGAAAATGGTTGTAGGAACCTCTATGTCATTTTGAAAGACCTATCCATAGACCCCACACGCATAGGTTTGACAAAAAAATTTTTTTTTGGTTTGAGTTTCATATATGGGAGCCCCCTTAAATGTCATTATTTTTTATTTTTTGTATAAGAATCGGTAAGCGGTTAACAGGATACATCTTCCTACTAAATTTCAACAGAGTAATGCTTATAGTTACAGAATAAAATGGCTGTGACATACGGACGGACAGACAGACAGACAGACAGACAGACAGACTTGACTTTTTTGCCATTCGGCTACGGAACCCTAAAAAGGCCTGAGATTTCATTATTGATACTAAACAAAATTGTTTAGTTCTTCTTCTTAAACTTAAAAGATTCGCTTTTGTTGGTGGAGTAATCGCTATTCTATTTGACGACGCGTTTGGTGTATCGGTTAGCGCTCCTGACTATTACCGCGGGTTCAAATCCCGCAAGGGGCAAATGTTGGTGTGATGAGCACGAATATTTGTACCTGAGTCATGGATGTTTATTATGGATTTAAGTTTTTATGGGAGACGCCCCCGTCATAATCGTTGTCTGGTATTCGTAACACAAGGATGGAAATTCCTTACTTCGAAACCCACGACAATTGGTGTGTTGTCTGGCACATATTTATTTATTTATTGTATTCATTTATTCTTTTGTTTTGTTTGATTTTTTCTAGATGATTCCTCCTGGTATGACTGTTTAGTTAGGTATTTTTATTTGACTGTGAATTGGCTGGTTGTAAAAGCTATTCCACACAAAAGTTGGTATCTTGAAAATTGTCGTCCAAATCTTAATACGAAACACATCTGAGAATTCGTCCAGTTTGTATATTGCTGAGTGGAACCTCCGGGGACATCTCTGCAATGTTAGCATGATGAGGGTAGAATTAGATCATAGTATTCACGTGCATGCCCGGCAAATCTAATCCAGCGAATGGACTAGGCTGGTATCCAATTTGTTTTGTCCAACTTTTGTACTAGGTTTGGCGCAAACATTTGTCGAAAGTTAGGTTGGGATTGTTAAGACACAAATGCTAGGAAATGGCGAGACCACTTAATCATTTCTTTTAATTTCTTTCGAGTTTCACTTACAACAAGATTTCAAGACACGGACTGCATCGGATGCAGCCGGGTTTGTCTGTAACATGGTACAGTTACTTTTTTGATTTGTTTTAAAAAGTTTGGGGTATAATGGGACTGACGTACTCTGTGTAAAAGTCCCTAAATTAAATAAAGATATGCAACATTTAATATATCAAGCACCCCACGCTTTTTACTCTGAATTGAATTATTCTAACTCTTTGTAATTAAAAATTATTTTCTACTTTTTAGTTCGGTTAGCTATAAAAGCGTGTTTTTTTATTTATAATTTATTTTTCATTTTTTAGTTCGATGTTTC
Organism: Pyrausta purpuralis; assembly: GCA_963924145.1. NCBI lineage: Eukaryota > Metazoa > Arthropoda > Insecta > Lepidoptera > Crambidae > Pyrausta > Pyrausta purpuralis. Next base: position 943,269 of record OZ001661.1, on the reverse strand, counting down.
AATTAATTATTTGCGATATGCGATAGCTCTATCTTTCTTACTCCCTTACAGAGGATCCACGAAAGAATTTATTAATCCTGACGGTCCTAATAAGGATATTGAGAAACTGTTATTAAATTATTGCATTGTCATCGGTCCTTGATACGTGTGCAAAGTTTCAAATTTATCAGACTTCTGGAAATCGGTCAAATTTATGCTCAAAGATTCCATTACATACATACATACATACATACAACCCAAGCTAATAACAGCGTGGCAATATTGAACAATGTGTCACAATTTAAAATGAAAATAACATTTTCGTTGGCTTTCAGCAAGTGGCATAGGCTAAATAACATGCTCATTAATCTAATTTTTTTTTATCCTGATGATCCTAGTCAGGACCTTAATAAAAAGTTATGAGATTATTGTATTGTCATCGGTCCTTGACCCCTGTGCAAAAATCCAAGTTAATGAGACTCCTAGAAGTAGGTGAAAATGAAGTTCAAAGATTCCGTTACATACATACATTCATACATACATACAGGTCAAGCTAATAAAAGCGTGTTAAAAAAGACACGGACTATCAATAGGAACCTTAATATTAAACAGTGGTGGTAGTTTATACTTTTGAAAATTCTGTAACTGGAGATCATGAACGCTGTAAGTATTTGAAACGTCGGGAAAAAAATGTACCCCAATAATATCAGAAAATTGTGTTTTACCATTGAGTGTAAAGTTCAGAATCAAGTACCTATAAGTTTTGTGTATTTATTAGTTCTTGAGCCAACATCAAGGCTAGTTACTATCAATTAAAAAAGTCTTAAATAAACTCTTTACCATTGAAAGGAAAGGAATCCGTTTTAGGCAAACAATTTCTTTTTGGAGTCGGTGCTGTGATAGTTGATGCTTGATGGTCAAAGTGATGGCACCGACTCCAAAAAGAAATGGTTTGCCTAAAAGGGATTCCTTTCCTTTCAATGGTGAAGAGTTTATTAAAGACTTTTAGTGCATTTTGGTTTTGAAGTCGGTTTTTACTTTTTTTTTAAAGTTTATTTTATTTCTTCATTTTTAGTGATTACAAAAGAGGGGGGGGGGGGGGAGTTGTACCTTATGATTCTATTTTTAAGAAGCTACAAATTACCTATCATAAGTTCCGTCATTATAATTACTGAACTCCTAAGCGTTAAGGAGTTCCACCATCAGCTCAGCCCCACAAGATGTTGATTATCAGACGTAACAACACGTCAACATTAAGATTCTAGTAAAGAAACACTATATTTGCCTTTAAAATTTGAGGGTTTCCCTCGATTATACCAAGATCCCATCATCAGATCCCAAAAAGGAAAAAATGGGACCAGCTAGAAGGTACACCCTCTAAGTAGGTGAAAAAATTTTTCGATTCGGTCGACAAACGACTGAGATATGAGGTAACATACATACAAAAAAAACATACAGTCGATTTGATAACCTCCTCCTTTTTTGAAGTCGGTTAAAAAGTAGAGGCAGCAACGGGTGATTCGGATTCTCGGCGCTAAATGTGTGAGCTATGCACAAAATACATGCATTATGAGTAACCTAACTTTTTAAATAAATAATATTGCACTTGTAAAAGGCACCTTGTGTCATACAATACAAGGCCAAGTGCTTTCTATTGCGCGTTGTGTTCTTTTACGAGTACATTTTTAAGTATCTGTTTGTGATCAGTGTGTGCTTATCAAAGAACTATGAAATCAAAATTGTTACATTATAATTTTATTTTTAAGTAAATATTCTGCCTCCTAGCTGTTTTAATTTTACTACGTCCGTAATAGAATTCCATCGCACCGTGTTTCGGCTTTTACGTTTTTGCCGATCAGGGGACTGTCTTGTTTGTGTTGGCGATTTTGGACACTAATAGGATAGGGTGTCCTTTATGACATCGATGGGTACGGCTCGAATCGTGCCAGACAGCTTTTAGGCTTTGAAATATGATTTGTTTACGCTGGGGTAATTAGTTTATTTGTGTGTACCTCCGTCGTTATGGTTTGCAGGCATTGTGATATGATTTCACTCAAAACTGAATATAAAACTAATAGATCTAGTTTAAAAAAGGTTGTTTATTCTGATCAATTATACCTTCAGTCAGAATCAGATATTATTCAATACTAAATTTCCACTTTTGTATTGGATATACGTTAAATTATTCCATAAGCTCGTTCATCTTCGATTTTATGTGATATCAATAAAAATGAGCGCTGAAACCACTCGTAAACAAATAAGTTTCGTAAAATAACAAATATGATTTGTCAATAGCAACTAGTTTCATACATTATTCAGTCGGAGACACAATAATAGTCTGTACTATAAATATTATATTTTAATTTGTATTTTCGATATCACTGCCCTCAGCAAATGCGAGATGAATAAGATAACTATAATAAATGCTAATACCAAAGGTCAACGAACTATTAGGGGGTAGTACGAATTTATCCCAGGGCCGATCCCATTGTTCACGGATAGATTAAAACAAAACAATTAAGTCGTGTGCGATATTTGCATAATGAAACAATTAAAGGGTGGCTGGAAGCTAATTGGTGGGTTTCGAGCCTTTGGGAAATGTTGCATTTTGTGTTGATGTTCATTTTCTACCGACTTCAAAAATAGAGGTAATCATTTCGATGTGCATGTATGTGATATCGTTAGAAACGGATAAAATTTTAGCATGGTGATCTATTATCTACTGGTCTACTGTACAAATAGAGTACACAGAAAAATATTAAGGCTTCCTAACACGTGTGCAAAATTTTGTAAGTGTTTGTATGTGTATATTTGTCGCAGAATTTGTCGAAAACTAGAAATTACAGCGAGATTATTCTTTTTTAGTTCAATCAAGTATAGTTCAACAAAGAGTACGGTGTAAAATTCTACAAAATCGGTCCATTAGTTTTTGAGATAAAAGTAGCAAATAAAAATCATGAAAAAAAAACCTTAAAAAAACTGACTAAAAAGCTTACAATCACGCATTCATCTTCTATCTAGAAGAAACAAAAGCTTTTTGAGTCGGTGCATGAAGTGGGTAGGTAGACTGTTGGTGTATTGTAAGCTTGACATCATGCAGTTTACTATCAAAAATACAGTTAATAAAACTTTTATAACATTATCGAAGTGGTTTAGAATGTTTTTAACACTCAGTGTCATATTTTATATTCATAAATATGAAACAACAAACCAAAAATTTGCGCACGGGCGAGATTCGAACCAGCAACGTCTTGGCTAACCGAGCCAAACGTTCTACCAATTGAGCTACCGTGCTGTCTGTCCGACCTTGCAAAGTTTGTGGTCTCTTAAATGGCGCTAAACGTTACGCGTAATGACGTACCTGTAAGAGACCACAAATTTCGCAAGGTTTGCATGTGGCGTTTTTAGTTAGCGTTTGACTCGGCCAAGACGTTGCTGGTTCGAGTCCCGCCTGTGCGCAAATTTTTGGTTCCTATTTTCATCTCTATGAACATTATCAAAGTGTTAAGCATCCACTTTGCTAATAAAAAAATAGTCACTCAATAATATTAATTAACGTTCCTATCCATGCAGAAACAGCTAACTGTGTCTTGTGATCTTGCAGTGAGTGGTCTAGCTTGGGTCCTAGTTAGAACTGTGTCTGACCATCTTCTCTGTTGAAATTTGGATGTTTTCTTATTTCAATAGCTTCGCGTAGCATACGTGGGACGGACCGACGTTCTTTTGACAGTACTTTGGGCTGGTCAAAACGTATGATCACACTAGGATCCAGTTCTAACTAGGACCCAAGCTAGACCACTCACTGCAAGATCACAAGACACAGTTAGCTCTTACTGCTTGGATAGGAACGTTTATTAATATTATTGAGTGACGGTAGTGTAATTTTACAAGAACTCTGTAAATGACAAATAACATCTTAGTCTACCCGTCACCACGAACGCTGTAAATTGTTCTAAACGTCGGAATAAAATTAATAAACTCACGAAAAGTTAATCCGTAAAAAAGTATTATATTTTCATGAGTAATATTCGCGTAAACTTCAGAAACAACTACTCTATGAAGATGTGTTCCTTTCTACTCGGACGAAAAAAAAATAACATATCTCTAATGTAACAGATACAGACAAATGAATCAACGTACATAATCTATACTAATATTATAAAGCTGAAAAGTTTGATTTTTAGTTGGTTTGTTCGAACGCGCTAAACTCAGGAAATTCTTGACCGATTTGAAAAAAATGTTTTAGTGTAGCTTATTTATCGAGGAAGGCTTCAAACTATAAAATATCACCCTGAATCCGTAGGGGAGGGAGCAAACTCAAAACACGCGGATGCAGTCGCTAGGGCAGCCAGTTTTAAATACAGGGTGACTTTTTCATCAGTACAGAAATTTTGTGTAATGACTCCATTGATTAATATGAACCAGTTTTACTATGGGAGCAATAGTAAAATCGAGAAAAACAAACAGCTGTTGCATACATTTTGACCGCGCGCAACAGCTGTTTTTTTTTCTCGATTTCGCTATTGCCCCTATAGTAAAAATTGTTCACATTCATCAGTGGAGTCTGTACCCAAAATTTCGGTACGGATTACAATTTCACCCTGTATAATTTATTGTCGACCCGATTGCCACCTTTAGGTATTCGGCTGCGATTTTCCTTCGCTATGAAAATCTAAGTTTATAAAACAATTTTTAGGTTCTGCTTTAGAATTCTCGAGCTCGCTACCATATATTCAAAGCATTACACCGGCCAGTAGAACTAACTCCACGTTTCCAGATTCCCCCCTCTTGTTACAAAGAAGATAAATACAGTAGGTACACCTAAATTAAAATCTAATAAATATATTTTACACTAACCCTAAGTTTTGGTCTAACTTGCACATGATGTTAAACAAAAAGATTTAATGATAAAACAAATACTAAATATGAGACGAAATAGGTCTTATTTTTCATAATGGGGTTTGATCGTAAAGAAACTAAATAATTATTTCGTAAGGGTAACATTTCAGAAATTTTCAATTGTTTTTTTTGTTTAAAATTGATATCTTAGTACCAACTAGCATGATATTATAGTGATTCAGTGTAAATAAGAGCAAATCCAAAGATAAGACTGAGACTCTACTAAAATATGGCACAGCGAGTTTTCTTTATTACACCAACTTCAATATGCACAAAAATCAAATCGTAGTTCTACTGAACCATTGTATTCTATGCCCACTATCTGTTTCGTATGAAAATTTCATTATACCTACGTGTGTGGGCCGAATCTATGACAGGACAATGGCGTCGCGTTGCTGACTCCGCGTTTGATGCGGGTAAATTGTTAGGGATTTTTGAATGGCCGCTTTATGTGCAGTTATAGTTTTGCAAGATGAACAATAGAACGGCGAACTTTAGCTTTTGTTTGTGAAACGGGTTGCGACTTGAACTGAAAAGCTGGGTTTGATAATTTTAGTGAAATTAATGAGAATTAAAACATTCTGTGCAATACAAAGACACTGTCTTGTAGGATTTGTGGCATTTGGGGGATTTGGAGCGTGCTTAGGTATTATTTTACGTTATTGTTAAAATATTTTAAAAACTGAATATTAGCTTATAGATATGTAGCGATATATGCGACTTTAAAAAAAGTACTTGCACATTCCAAAGGATCCCAAAGCCTATAGCTAATATTACGCTAGTGTCAAATTCATCGTTGTAACCTGTAGTGCTCTCGTCAGCACACACCAACGAGGCTAGTACATTAGGTAGTCCCGAGCGATTTGCGCGCTATCACTGACACATCACGCATCACTTGTCACTGATGTTGTGTCTAGTTCGCTGTCCGAAATGGGAATACATGTATTCATACAATCTGGATTATTGCTATTGAAATTTTTCGGAAATTCATTTGCTTTGTCACATTTTCAAGATTTAAACTTTACTGTCAGAAATCGGGTCAGCTTTTTAACATCGTAATTGTCAGCTAAAGGACGTCCACTGCCTAACAACAGCCTCAAATTTTCCACAGCGACCGATTGAAAGTGTTTTGCATTTAGTGTGATCTTCCGATCTTTGCAAGATATTTGGTTCGTCTTACTGATGGACGAAAGTTCTACACTCTGTTGCTACCACTTCTTAAAAAATTTTGGACGACAAAAAAATTTAAAGAGTAAAATACTATTTTACGGATATTTTTCGCGATACATTTACAGAGTCAGTGGTCTGGCTTCTGTTCTCGCTAGCACTGGATCCCATGCTGATGGAATTTTCAAAACATCTTCTCTGTTGGGCTTGGCATCCGGTGCTCGCGAGGACCCAAGCCAGATCACTGCGTGGATAGGAACGTTATTTAATATTATAGAGTGACGGTAGTTTAATTTTCTACAAACCTCCGTAAAGGACATAACATTTTAGTCCCGTGACCACGAACACTGTAAAGTGTTTGAAACGTCGGGATGAAAATAATTAAATATTCGCGAAAATTATCCGTAAAATTGTATCTTGTTCCATGAGTAATATTTGCGTAATCATTTTTAAAAGGAATCATTAGTCATAAAATCGTTTAATTCACCAAATCTAAGAGAGAGCTCATACCATATACATTAATTTGAAATTAAAATAAATCTGAAATTATCTCAGTAGCGCATTGTCAATCTCCTGCATATTGCATTTCCCGTTACAAACTATAGTCCGTTGCCGCAGCCAATCTCCTCTAAATGACGTAATGTAATTGGTTTCACGCGTGTGACACGAGCTGTCACGTGTCAAACTGCATAATGACGTCACATTGCCATCGCTGTATTGACGATTTTGGAAAATTGCTAGGGGCTACTTTTGGAGCATATACAGTGAGGCATAGTTTCATCAAAGTTATTAAATTGTAAGCAAATAAAATATTTTATTAGCATAATGAAGCGGCACCTTAATTCAATATTTTCCTACAGAGTACGTATTGCGATGTTGCTTTGACAGTTACGTAGCTCTGCTTTTGAATGGATTAGCAAATTTGATTTGCGAAAACGTATAATCTACTCAGCAGGTGAGCGTGTTATGCACAAACATAGGAGTGAGATAATACTTTTATTTTTTTTTAAGTTGCATCGTAATGCCAATTTGGTGACTTAGTTAAAGTGCGTTTCTCTTTGCTAGTCGAATATTGTAAACAATCTTGACATTCCTTTTGAAAAAAACCATTATAAAATAAGATAAATACTAAATTCGCAACCTACATTGGTAAGTCGTCGTTAAACACTGAGGTATTTTTAAATTAAAGAGTTAATTAATTTTAATTGATGATATTATTTTGAAAGTTATAAAAATATTGTTAACAATATATGACTAGCAAAGAAAAACAGACTACAGTGGAGTGGGAATCGATCTTACTGGAACTCGAACAGATTAAATCAAGCTCTTAATACGCCCCCAGTTATGCAATCGATCTTGTTCAATAACAAATCCTATACATATGTATTAGAACCAAAACCAAAAGTTAAAATTCAAAAGTTTAACCAGATTGCCGTTTTTCGCGTCTAAGAAGCATCATATCTTCTCACCCGTAAGATACACCTTTTTGCTCTCAAGACGCTAAATAAAAATGGTTGAAGGAGACAATTTTCGAGGCAGTGTAAGCCGCAAAAAGAATACGACGGTCTAACAAAAGAAACTTATGAAATTGTTTGAAAACGACACGACTGCCTAATTCCATGATCTTTGGAACTTTCTCCTTAGCTAATGACATTGCAATGCACTTAGCTTGCTTCAAGCCAATGTTTTTGGCTTTTGTCACACCGGTATGTAACGAAATATAAATGAATTATTTTAAAATGAAATCAACATTTACATTCCCTTCAGTACTTCAGTTTATACACGTACGTTGCGTACTTTTTAGGCCCACATGCTCTAATTATTCCGTTTTTAATCAAGTACAATCAATTGGTGCCTAATAGCAGTAATTCAAATATTTCTTGCTTTAATATAGATGAAAATTACAAGAGCTTATCTTTTTATCATTTTAATTTGTTACAGCTTAAGACAGCTACATATTTCATGTTACATTTGAAAACGCAATCCGAGTGTCTTTGCGAAACCAGTATAAATTTATTTAATTTGTTTTACAAAATCCACAGCTTTAATAATAATAACATAAAATATAGCCACGAGAAACCTACACCCAATAACAGATTTACATTTTATTTACTAAGGTAACGGTTAAGGGATATGAATGTGTGCGCGTGTGTCAAACTTATCATTTTATCTTGAAATGTGACCACAATGATTTTTATTTATTCAGTTGCCTTAATCCTCAAATCGTTTAACAGATGTTCTGTGTCGGTGTGAGAGTGTGTCTCATATACGCCTTGCCTCGTTTCGCCTCATCTCAGGCCACCTGCCGGCTCCTCGGAAATTATTCCTGAAAGAAAGGAAGCGAAATTTTTAAGGCGCCTGGAACATGTTTTAAGTTAATTAGTATGAACGGAAGGGTAGTGCAAGTTTTCAAGGAACGTTTTCAGGTGCAGTAATTATTAATACTTGTGTACGTGGTATATAATGTTCCTTAATTATACATGCTTCTGAATATTACTTATTACAACCTGAAGATACTTTTTACAATGTTTTAAGAGCTTAATGCATGCGTTAAGTGAATCAAGTTTTCTGCTTATACATTTACAAATTTTATGGTTTAAACCATTATTCACCCGGTGCCGCCTTTGACAACAAAAGAATATTCAAGTATTTACTTTAATAATAAGCTAACATTTCACATTAACAATACACAAAAAAAAAAAAACATTGGCACGAATATTTGACTTTGGTTATAAAAAGCGAAGACAGTTAATTTTATTCCTGATTAAAAGTTTAAGCTAAGAATCCTCATCGACTTAACATAATTTACAGATAAAAGTAAATAAATAACGGCAAAGTGCGAGTCGGACTCACAATAAGGGGTCCATGCCAACTTTAACTTAATTAGAGATCCACTTACTTCCACTTAGCCAAAATACCACAATATTTTGTTGACAGCAAATATAACTTTGTTTTCAATGGATTTATATGAATAGCAAAATTTGGTTTGTGGTTATTGAAAAGATACTTTATCTCTAAACTACTATTCGATCTCGTTCAAACCAATTTTCGTTGAAATTCTTTGTACAGATCTACATAATGTATTTTTTGTTCAAATTTTACAGTCGCTCAGTTTAAAAGTTAGGGGGGGGGGATATTTTTTTAAGTTTTAGTTTCATGTTTATGAGCCCTTCCTTAAATATCATTATTTTTTATTTTTTTGTATGAGAATCGTAAAGCGGTTAACAGAAAACATTTACCTACCAAGTTCTGTATGTGTAATGCTAATAGTTTCAGAATAAAGTGGCTGTGATATACGGACGGACAGACTTTACAAAATTATAAGGGTTCCGTTCTTGCCATTCGGCTACGGAACCCCAAAAACGATATCACTTTATAATATTAGTTGCAAGTTGCTAAATGCAACGCAAGGCTAATTAGAGAATATTTTCTAATAGGTAGATAATTGAAAATATTTGTACTGGGAAGGTACTTATATTAAAGAACTTGTAAATGCCTTGTTTTTTTAAGCTAATGAAAACCTTATTTCAAAACCTTAAGGTTGCTAGAAATTTCATATCTTACGGAAGTTAATGTTTTAATTAACGGATAGCTGCATAGATGAAAGCTGTTGTAGTATAAACCTAATTTCTGCTTGTTCTGAGAGCAAACTGTTTTGTTTTCTGATACCTTCCTCGAAATAATGAAAAAAATACTGCCGTGCGATCTAATATAGTAAAGGCCTGTTTCACCATGGACAAATGAGCATTAACCAGAATAATTATACTTAAGAACGTCATATACTTCGAATTATTGGACAGGTAACGATAACCGTGCAAAACAGTATTTTATTAATTTTAAAACAGGCCGTAACTATGTATTTTTACTAGTAGATTCAGCTATCTTTGTTTCGCCCCCGGCCCCTCCCACCTCAGCCCCATATTTTTATAATTATTATCTTACTAGCGGTCCCCCGCGACTTCGTCCGCGCGTTTTGAGTTTGCTCTCTCCCCTCCCGTCGCAGCGTCATGTTTTATATCCTAAAGCCTTTCTCGATAAATTAGCTATCCAACACAGAAATATTTTTTCAAATCGGTCCAGCAGTTCCTGAGATAAGCGCGTTCAAACAAACAAACTCTTCAGCTTTATAATATATTAGCGCAAGCGCACGTTGTACTTAAGCTGCGAACATTATTTTGGTGCGGAGTTATGTTAAAACTGTGATAGCTCCTAAGATATTTATTGAAATCAAATGATATAAAGGGCATCTTGGTTCTAAATGAAATGCTCGTGATAATGAATGTATTTATTTTGATAAGAATAAATACCTGTGTGTATAATACACCTCTAAAAATAATGCATTTTTTTTTACAAATTTATTAACATAAAAAAGGATGTAGTAAGTCAACCATAAAAGATAGACATTGCTGTCGCGAACTTTATTATAGAACTTTTAATGCTGAACAATCCTGTCATACATGATTTTTGTGTAACTTAAGCGGTTTCCGCAGCGTATGCAGCGGAAGCTCTCAAAAGGAATATCTTTCTCCCGTTTTCGCAACATTTTTCATTTCTGCTGTGGTCTTATGAGTCGTATCTTTATGTTATATAGCCTAAAGCCTTCCTCGATAAATGGACTATCCAACGCAAAAAAAATTTTTCAAATCGGGCCAGTAGTTTTTGAGATTAGCGCGTTCAAACAAACAAACAAACAAACAAACAAACAAACAAACTCTTCAGCTTTATAATATTAGTATAGATTTAGGAAGTGAAGAATCTGACAGAGTAAAAATCATGAAAATTGTTCCACCCGCTCAATATTCTGATTATACATATAAACCGATCTAGCCGTTCATTCGTGATGCCTTGACCAAGAGAATATGGATTCATTTTTAAATACAGAGATTTTTGCGAAAAATAGCTTGTTCATTGCCGAAAATTCATCTTTACCAAAAGGTTGTCTAAAAAAAATTATAAAGATAATTGAATTATATCAAAACCAATCTGCCAACAAAAAAGGATAGATCCAACTTAATCCACACAGACCATAACACCGTTCAAAAATCCGATCGCTATAGCACGCGTCAACACCATAAATAAAATTAGGGTCCGTCGGTGCATCCGTTAAAAACCATAAAGGATGGCCCCACTGTGCTTTAACAATGGGACCTTTCAATTTGTATGGCACCGCGGCTTGTGTTTGGGGTGACCAGATTTTTGGATTAGATAAAGGTTAATCCGATTTACGGAATGATTTGAGTAGTCCCTTAATTGAATTAATTTAACAAATCAAAATATATTTACAACGGATATATTCCAGATTATATAAGTAATTTTTAAGCTTGTAATTTTTTATAGTTTTTTTTTAGAAAACTAAAAAAAATCGGCTTTTTTAAACTGTTATTAAAGAAGTCTTAATGATGAAAGGGTATTTAAAATTAAAATAAAGATAAAAGATAGTTATGTGCGGACTTTCATGATAATCATAAAACAAAATATACAAATCTTTTGTAAAGAGACATTGACAATAGTGACTGAATTTGTTGCGCAGCTTTTTCTCTGCACTAGCCCACAATTGTCCCGAAGTTGTGGTTGATTAATATTGTGACGTGTAAAAGTGGGTCTATTTCGCATAAATAAATGACTTTTATGACTTTGTCCAAAGGTACAGTCCATTTTGCTAGTCCAATAATGTAAACAACCTTTTTGTTTCTTTTAAAATAGTATCAACAAATTAAAATGATTTACTACTTGATTTAAAACGGTCTCAGGGTTCAATGATGAATAAACTTTGTAGTTGGTGCGTGTGTGTGTTTATCTTATGTTAAAATTTATTATTTTGGTAAAAAGGAATTTCAAGATTGTTAACAATATTCAAAAAGCAAAAAAACAGACTTTCAGAGGTGGAATCTGACTTGACTTTATTGTAATAAAAATATTAATATTGCTTATTGATTATTTACTTTTTTGTTTTAACTGAGCAACAATCGATTCCTAAAATAATCTGAAAACGGATGTCGAAGTCAACATAACTGTGATAATATTTTACGCAAGGTCCGTGAAAAGAACAAGTACTGAATATTATATTACTTTCATGACCAAAGTTTAAAAAATCCTTCGTATATTATTTAACAATTGTCCCGAGACAGTGTGGCCACCCTACAGGAGCTAGTACATCACTCTACCGATAGGGGGTGGCCAGACAGAGAACGCATAAATTAACGGAAGACTAGGGCGTCTGCAACCGGAAGGGTAATGAGCACAGAATAAAAAGGTACAGAAGGGTTGACAGGATTAACTGCCTATTTTACATAAATACTTTTGCTTTAAATTAGGGTAAAAATAATGATATCATTATCATTTTGTTTTACTTACATGGCCATGAGAGTGTTTGTTTGGGTTAACATTTATATCTACAACGAAACAAAGACACATAAAATACTTCCTTTTTCATCATTGGTCTTAAAACAGTATGCGAAGTTTTTCGCAACTACTAGAATGCAGTACTTTGTTAAAAAAAATGGTTTTAGTCATATAAATTAAAAAATATTTTGTTACAAAATAATACTAACCTTTTAATCGATTGTATGTAATGATATATTTAGACGGTTATGTTTTGTGTATTCTAAGGGCCGATTTTACCAACGTTAGATAAGACTTAAACGACTGAATAAGTATACAACGGTTGATTTTTAAATGTAATATACACAAGTGATTGCAAATAGGTAGATCTTAATTTATATTATTATTATAAATAGACCTTTTCAAATTAGGCGTTTTGCATTTTATAAATCCATAATTCCTTATCTGACGATTTTAAATCAGACTTTATTCACCTATCATCACACTTGGTACAACAGCACGTCATTCTAAACACTGCGTTACATTCAGTTGTAATCCACCTTATTCACAACGACATTATTGAATTGATTCCATCTTTCATCGTGCGACGCATTTATTGCAATTAATCTTTGCAAACAACGCCACGCACAGCGCCGGACACGGCTAAAAATGATGAGTTACGGCCATCGCTGACATTTATCCAGCATCTATTATATTTACCGGCTAACACTCACAAACCAATATGCATTTAGAAAAGCGCTTGATGCGATTAGATATTGATAAATGGGATCTATTTGTTCTCATTTCTGGCTATCATATACATGGTTACCTACTGCGAATTGTTGCGTTCAGGCATTACATAATTGTGTCACTACTTTATTTTATTCTTAACCTTGACGTTATGAACTCAGCTCTAACACACATTCATTTTCCAGTTCTCATTTAATGTCATTACCTAACATATTATGAAATATTTCCAAGGCTTTGAAAATGCTGTAAGTAGAATATGGAAAATACCTTGTCATTTATTCGAAAAAATATACCTGACTTAACCTTAAAAAAAATATCTAGCTGACTGGCTCCTTTTTCTCGCATGTTTTCGAGAAATCTGTGGATAAATATACATACACTTTAAAAAAATTACACATGTGTTTGTAAGCCTTAATAGATCACCATACTCTAATAATGTCAAATTGTACAGAAATCATAAACATACATATTGAATTGATTACCTCATTTTTTGAGGTCGGTAAAATAATGAAATCCTCGTAATATGCCTAAAGAAGGCAATATCTTATCTAATTGTTATATATTAGACAAACAATTCATAAGAATTATTATGTATAACTTAATAAATAAATTAACAAAATATTGTCTTACCTTAATGTAGCATAACAATTGAATTGTTTGATAATTCATTTTTATTTTTGTGCTAACGTATATTATCAACGCAGCCAGGCGGTCTCCTAATTCCTAAAACTCACTGCAATGCCCAAACTGGCCGCCCCCGCCACGCACTAAGCATTGCAAATGTAACTGCCTAGTTAGCATACTTGGTGCTTAACGAGTTAAATCGTTAATGAGTGTGCTGCCGACATGGGGAGCTGGTGAATTTATATGCCACTTATATGTTTGTTAGCGTGTAGAGAATATCATGTAAAGAAGAAGTCGATAATCTTCAAATTGCACTTATATAATGTACGAGTAGGTTAGAGCGTTGTTAAAATTTAAAACTTATAAATACCCTCCTTTTCACATTGTATGTGAAAAGGAGGGTACTTATAAATTTGTATTACCAACAACACTTGTGTGCTCTGTGAAAAAAAACAACACGTATAGCAGATAACGGCATAGTAGACGCTCACGGATCAAAGGCCGCCGTCAGTCGCATAAACAAAAGCATAACAATAGACTGTTGAATAACACATCCGTGAGGAATAAACTTAATGTTAACAATAATTTGTAATAAAATGGAGGTATTTCTAAAACGTTTAAACATATGTCTGTGAACTTAGCAGAGCATTTCAACCACATATTTTTTTGTGGGCTTACATGGTAGAACTATCTGTAGCAAGTATCAGGAACTATAGTTCTACATGAGTTCTATTATATGTGTATGTCGTGGCCGCATCGTAGAAATGCTCATTTCATGAAATGATCGGCCATTTAATGAAATGGTTGCATTTCATTAAATATTTCACTGTCCATTGGCCATATCATGATGTGCCCAGATCAATGATAAGAAATCGTTGACGATAGGGCCAGTTGGACGCACTCCTATTTCATGAAATAATTAATCTTAATCGATCATATCGCGGAATTGTTTCATTGATTACCGGTAGAGGCGCTGTAAGCGCCTAAGCGCTTTGTTTGTGTCAAGATGGCGGCCCTTGTAAGCGAAGACATATTTTCTCACAGCAAAAACGCGAATAATTCGTTATTAAACGTAGAAGAAAGTGATAACAAAAGGGTGTTTGATGAAAAAGTATTCGAGTACTATGCAAGTTCCGAGCAAAATGTGAAAAGAACATGGAGTTTGGAACGTATTTCACAAGTTAGTAATATTTTACTTCATATTACATTTTTATGCACTTAATTGAATTTAATAACGTATTTTATCATAATAAATGTTAATTTATCTGATATTATATTGATTGTCAAATGTCTGATAGGTACTTACCCAAAATAATTTTAATTTCTTTTTAGGTTATAAAACAAATAAAAGAGAGCGCGCCAAAGATGTCACGTGTGGTTCAGTGCGTGTGAGCACGTTCGTCCATGTGCCTTTTTAGATTAAGTAAGTTTGTTATAATTATTTTAAAATTATTTTAATATTCCATAGTAAATTTAAACAACTAAAAATAAACAAGTACGTAACAAAATTGTTCTGAGTTTTCATTAAATATTTTATGGATTTGGTCACCCACGTTTGACCATATCGTGAAAATAGGGTTTTCACGATATGGTCAAACGTGGGTGACCAAATCGCTAAACGTTTATCGCTTAATGATTTGGTTACCATTAGTTGGCCACTTCATGAAACGTGAACACTTCACGAAATGGTCAACCATTTCATGAAATTATCAATTCAGCGATTAGGCCACGACATGTATATCATGCAAATTGAACTTTTTATGCTATGCCAGACTTTGCTCTGCTTAGTTTACAGACATTACCAAAATTTCAACATTTATTGCCCATCTCAAAATAGTGTTTGAAGTTAGCATTAGTAATAAATATTATATGTTGAGTGTATAGAATAGAGAAAAACGCGTTGATGTGGGGAAAACTTGAATATGAATTGAATGCGGAGATGAAACAGTGATAATATTCATTGATTGCAAAAAAACAAAACAAGCAGAACAACTTTTGTGAAACATCAAAATAAAAAATAAGAATTTGCATAAATGAAGAAGAAAATTTTATTAGGTTACCTCCTAACTTTAACACTGAACATAACACACATGCTTTAAAACACATAAATTGCCGTCCGGGCCAAAGTTGAGCTCCTGTCAAATAAGTTGCTCAATTTCCTTACAAGTTTGTAACTTATCATAATTTGCTAGGCAAGGTCAAGTTAGGAATGTGAGTTATCTTGCACTTGAAAACGATCTAACTAAAAGCTTGAGTTAAAGGGATGTGGATATTTTGTGTTAAATAATTGTAATTTGTGCCAACTTCAAAAGATACAAATAATAAACAAAATCGTAATAAAATATCACTGCTTCAATATTCGCAAGTAATGGTCACTGAATATGGAATAATATTTCAGTTCAATTGTATTTTCAATCAATTTAAAATGTAATAAATATCAGTCCATGCGTCCCTTAGCTATCGAATTCCATTAACACAACTCAAAGCAATAATGGGGTAATTAATTATTAGGATAGGTAATTACGTCTGAATAAGAACAATACCTATTTGACGGGTACTTTGTAAACTGATCATAGATATTATTATTATTTTAAGATCAAGCCAAATGTTATTTCATTCAAACAGCTACAATTTAACCCACAGTAAAACTTAGCCCCACTATGTAATTGACCATCAATATTCTTATTACATACTGAGTGCATAAAATATTTAATGACCTTATAATTAGTATCAAACATAAGTAAATTAAAATGTGGATAAGAATTGTAACAAATTGTAATACAAATAGAACAATAAGAAATATATTAAAATTAAAATTCGTGGAATTTAATACAATAAAATTACAATAAATTACAAATCATATTAAATTAAAATCAATTTTATTACATTAATATCCTTTTCAAATTTAAATATCGGCCATTCACTGGAGCACCATGACGCCCTCCCTCAATACGCATGAGGCACAGCAAATGCAATTGTTAATACCCATCATCATTATCAGCCAAAAAACGTCCACTGCTGAACATAGGAGTCCTATGGCCCCTCGGCTTTCCATAGCAACCGATCACTAGTGTTCTGCATCCAGTTTGATCCTGAGTTCGAATCAGTTACCTAATAGTTAGGTTGACTGCCGGCGCCGGTGACGCTAAGCAAAAATTTACATCAAAAATTAAACTTAATAATAGATTTCCATAAAAAACCGCCTGATTCTATTAAGTGCCTATCTTGATCTAAACGCAATGGAGGATGATATCGTATTATTGCGTTTTATTTAATGCATATTATGTATCAACAAGGTGCTCGTAGCGTAGTGGTAGGAGCACTTTGATAGTGATACCGAAGTGAAGCAACCTACAGCGCGGTCGTGATTGGATGGGTGACCATATAAGTGACGTATAGCACGAGTGTCACCGAGCTTCTGAAGGCATGTTAAGCCATTGGTCCCGGCTAATATCGGTTGATATACGTCATTAAGCCTGGTCAGAGGCCTTATGAGCGGCTTTACAACATCTGACAGCAGGGTTAGTCGCTTGCTTTGCATACACCCCCCCCACTAAACCGCACTGAGCCCGCGTGGTGGAGTATAGCTCGAACTACCTCATAGTTGAGGTTATGCCTTTGCCCAGCAGTGGGACGTTATAGGCTAACTTAACTATGTACAACATTTTAACATGACTTATTCCATTTCTTCCAACGTGTTTTAATCACGGTCTCTCAATTACATTTCATTCACATAACGACAAAACTGTATGAGAAAATTCCCGAAAGCTTCTTTTCCCCTACGTAGGAAATTGTATGTAATTTGTTCGTGAGTGAGGGATGCCCCTGATGAGTTTTATGACACACTTTTTGTGTAACGTGTGACGTTGATGTCCTGTAATTTTAATAAAAACATGTATGTACATGTAGGCGATATAATTTTATTTTAGGAAGAAGTACAATGAAGTTAACCCGAAAAAGAGATATTTTAACCAATCAAGGTTTTGGAAATTTCATTTAACTTACTGTGTGTAATATTACGTTATTTCATGAAACTATAACACCGTAGTCCAGAATTATCAGCAAGCAAATAAATTCAACATGTACTGATTCTATCCTAGATTTTTGAATCAAATTAAAAAAAATAAGATGTTTACGTGCCATTAAAAAATGGTACTAATTGGATTACAAAAATTAAAACCATCCTCATTTATTTTTTCTACCACACCGTTGAGAATTTCTCTCTGAACACGAATAAAATATCGTATTCGTTTTATAGCCGATATATCTTACAAAGCCGGAGTGCAATAAAAACTGAACTATCCGGCACATTATCGGTATAAAACTGTAGGTGCTGACGCGAGATGAAATATTCCTATCGGTTATCTGTTTGGTACGGTTGGAAAAGAAACCTTATGTTTTCTAAAACATTCATGGGCTTGATGCTTTTTGCGGGTCTGTTCGGAGTGAGGACATTGGGGCTGACATCCCGTTCTACGGAAAGTTGACGTGTTGTTTCATCTGATAGTCAACATTTTGTGGGGCTGAGCTGATGGTAGAACTCCTTAACGCTTAAGAGTTCAGTAATTATAATGAAATAACTTAAAAAAGTTAGTTTGTAGCTTCTTAAAGAACAGAGTTATAAAGTGCAACTCCCCCCGCCCCCCCTTCTCTTATAATCTCTAAAAATGAAGAAATAAAATTAACTTCAAAAAAGTGAAAACCGACTTCAAAACCAAAATGCACTAAAAAGTCCTTAATAAACTCTTGACTTTTGAAAGGAAAGGAACCTTTTTTAGGCAAACAATTTCTTATTGGAGTCGGTGCCCTCACTTTGACCATCAAGCATCAACTATCACAGCACCGACTCCAAAAAGAAATTGTTTGCCTAAAATAGGTTCCTTTCCTTTTAATAATCAAGAGTTTATTTAAGACTTAAGAGCATTTTGTTGTATTATTATAAGATGAAAGAAACCAAAAATTGCGCACGTAAGGACGCGGGGGGCGGTGGGGGGAGGGGTTACTGTAGCAAATCAGACGGGTAGATAGCGCAGACGTCACGCATAGTCAAAAGATCAATTGGAAAGAGCATTGGCCCGGTTAGCCAGAAAATGCAGGCAGAAGATAATTTGTACTTTTCGACGCAATAACATATTCACCTACAAAGACGGGCTTCATTCAAAAGGCGCTACCCGGATTTTTACCGCGCACACTAGCGCCACTTTACTAGAAAAATCATAACTCGTTAAATAAAAGACCAATCAAAAATTTGGTAGATACGATTGTAGCTCTGATTATGAGGTTTAGACACAATGTTTAAGTTCAATTAAACACAGTTATCTGCAGTTACAGTTAGCAAAAATGCTAAAAGTGGCCATATTTAGCAGTTTTTCTAACTCTAACTACAGTTAACTACTTTAGAAACAATTTAAACGTACTAAATAAACTATAGAACCTGTGCTACAATCGTATCTACCAGATTTTTGATTGGTCTTTTATTTAACGAGTTATGTTTTTTTTACTAAAGTGGCGCTAGTAAGTGCGCTAAAAATCCGGGTAGCCCCTTAAAGAAAAATACGAGATTTTGATGAAAAAAATGTAAACGAAAACAATCAATTTTTTTTGCATGTGATCATATCTGTACTTGATATAAAACTAAAACTCAAAAATAAAGGTTCGGTTTTTCTATCGGTACGTACATCTTTTTATGTAAATCTAGTCTGTATGAGTTTATCGGCTAATGGTGCGCACAAAGGGCGCTAATGCGAAATAGATTGTCGCACACCTTCCCGTTCCGATGCCAGGAATGACGATTATTCGCACATTTTTCTTCGGTTGAGTAATAAATTGAATTAAAAGGGAATTGTTATTATAAATTTAAGAATAAAAAGAAACAATGACTGTAGAAAAAAACTTATTGATAACCTGATCTTAACTCCTAGTATCAAAAACTATCTAAGTATACCTAAACAATTAGTAAATCATGTTTTATCTCTTGGTGCGTCTGTATATCGGGTGTAACAAAAGGCTTAACGAAGCCGAAGACCACGTATTCTACCCATTTGTACGATCATTTTTTTCCTTGACACCATACCTGGGAAATGCCTGGTTACTGAGATATTGAAGGTCAAAGTGAAATTTTTTTTTTCGAGATTTCTGCATGAAAACCTTCTGTTTGTTATTACTAATCTTTTTCCCGAAGAAACATGTTGTCAATTTTTTGAACTTTATTAATGAAATCGATTTAAAGATAGCAATCCGCAATGAACCGCGCACATCACACAACAATAATGTCTTAGTGTGCGTACCCTCGCTGCGTAGCAACGCACTCGTCGAGCGAGGTCGACGAACGCTTACAGCTGATCGCGCGCGCCCGATCAGCTGGTAGCTGTGTGTGGTTTATTGAAAAGTTGGCTTGCTGACTTTATTTATTACAACTTAATTTATTGGTTCTTGCCTTAAATCAACTAAATAAACCACCACCAGTTATTGTCAGAGTAAGTAGTAGGTAGGTTGGTAGCTCTTACTTTGTTTGCGTTGCCCGCCCAGGATTCGAACTCCAAACCTTAGGTTCAAAAGCCTACACTTTAATCAACCATTTGAAGGCATGCAACGCAGTTTCTTACGACATGACTACAAAATTTCACAAATTGCAAATTGCTAACTTTCTCGGATAATTGAGGTGGATTAAAACGTAGGTATCGAAACAATCTTAAAGACTTAAGCTGTATCACATGTCTTAAGACTAATTTGTTTTAAAAAGGTGATAAGTTACGTAAAATCAAGCCCTGTTGATAAAGGCGCCTAGAAAAAGGGAACAGCAATATCAGAACCCATAAAACAACCAATTGATTAGTTTGGATTTTAATTAACTTAAGTCAAGCTCTTTAAATCGAACAACAATAATTTCTAATTCCTTTTTGAATAATTACGTTCAGCGACAAAATAATTGCAATTTAGAATTTGATCGATTAATTAAATAAGCAATTTATTAATTTCTTCGCAAAAATAAGCATACCATTAAAATTAAAGTCTTTTTCGCTTCACCTAAAGTAGATACTTACAAAATTTATAAGTTATTGAAAATGGGATTCTTAAAGTATGCCTACCTACAACGTACGCCTAGATAAAAAGAATAGCAACATCCCTGAATTGCTAAACCGACCAAATGGTTCAGGTTTCTACTTTCGTAAATTAAGCTTTTAATAACTAAAAACTAATAACTACAGCTTGCAACAAAATACTGCATACTTTAAGATACCAAAATCACAAGTTGCGAATGTAGTTTTCGAATTATTTGCTCGACTAAATGTTACTTACATTTATCAAAAAAAACAGGCTCTAAGGCAGTAATGGTACCGCCGTTTAACTGAATTGCTTCTGTTTTCAGTTCTTAATAAGACTTACAAATGATAACACGAACTGAAATTTTGGTATCCTTATAGGCTTTAACAATCCATGTCCTTTTAATAAAAACCCTTAGCAAAAATGCAAAGCAAATTCACAACGCTGACTTTACAACCGATCGAGCTTGGAAGGGCCAAATACATGGGCCGCTTGCCAGCAAAAAAGTTGACAACATGACACATCTTCTACTCATTGTTCTCTTACTCGTTGTATTCTTCCCTCCACATTTCGCTTCACCACCAAGCGATACGGAGGTCTTAATTTTACCTTCAATCACCATAAAATGATCTCACACTTGTTTATCTTACAATAACAAAACCTTCACTGATTTTACACAATTCAATTTGTACAAAAGGTAGACTTATTATTACGATGTGGAATTTTCTACCAGTCATACTTGACAGTTAACCAGAAATTGTTGATTGCCTGCTTCATTTCAATTTGAAATCTTCGCGCGGATCGCGTTCATCGCATGCATTCGGCTTGTCCCGCCCCCGCCGGCCAATAGCAAACGACACGTTCGGCGCCACAGAACACAGTTCGGCGCGGCCGCGGCCGGCTTTGACGGCGAAATCAAAGGCAAATACCTACTGAACGAACATTTAGTTCCGTTTGTCACGTCATCGAATGCGTTTGTAAATTGCAAGTATTCTGTTTTCGCGCACGGTTTGCTTTTTACGGTTATTGTTAAGTGTTCTTTGTGATAGTGAAAGTTATTAAAGATGCCTTGGTATCAGTACAGTGCTCGTGAGTTGGTAAACATGGTCTTTTGTTTTGGGATGGCTCATGGCAATGCGTCCGAAGCATTGTGTTTTTACGGTGCGGAATACCCTAACGCACATCAGCCTATAACGTGTGGGCTGGCATAGTACGAATCCAAATCCTGGGGCCAGTTTTTTTACCAGCGCGTATGGATGGGGCAGCCTACCTAGGCATGATAAATAACGTCCTGGTAGAGGCTCTGGACGACATGCCACTAGCCCAGCTCCGAGACTCTTGGTTCCAGCATTGGTGAACCGCCTCACATCGTGAGACCTGTGCGTGAGCGCTTGACGGAGTTGTTCGGAGACCACTGGATCGGCAGGTATGGGCCTCATGCGTGGCCAGCCAGATCGCCCGATTTAACCCCGCTGGACGTTTTTTTGTGGGGCTACGTAAAGGACAGAGTGTTTGACCGGTCATGCACATCTAGTGATGAAATGCGTCAAAAAATAATTGACGTATTTGACGAATTTAAACGACGATCGGGGCGCGAAGGCATACTGGAATGAGTGCATGAGAACACGCGCTACCGAGCGCGTATTTGTTTGGCGATGGTCGCCAGTTCAAGCCGCAGCTGGTTCGGCTTGAGAGGCCTGACCTGGACGATTCGTATGGAGAGTAGGTAAGTACTTTTGTTTTACAGTTTGTTTTGCCGAGAGTAATTTTCGTAACGACGCGCGCGTAGGTACAGCGAACCGCGGCGCGTTGGTCTCCCGCCTCGCCCTGCTTGTCCCCACGCACACGTTCAAATACACACACACAAACCCAATCTGTAGCGCTTCGTGCGCGCAGTGCGCTATACATTGCCGGCAATAAATGCATGATTTATTTTAATGCCTAAAAATTAAAGTCGTTTCCCAGCGATAATTTTTGTTACATACGATTCAGTACAATGTACCTAATGCGAGGTTTAAGGCTTCGTTAAGCCTTTTGTTACACCCTGTATTTAGTTGTGTAGTAAGTATGCTAATAGCAGACGCATCAAGATATTTACAAATACAAGTATTTACTGAAATTAAAACAGTCATCAAAGTAGTTTATAGAGCCGATGGATTTAACGAGAAGTTAACCTACTTAACTGTTATCTGTTAAAAAAGTCTTTAGAAACTGTTGGGACTAATGAAAAGTACCAATTAGGGCCGAATTAACTAACGTCAAATAAGACTTATCCGACTGAATAAGTATAAAACGGCCGATTTTAAAATGACATTTACGTAAATGATTGCTGACAAATAGGTGGTCTTTTCAAATTAGGCGTGTTGTATTTTATTCGGCGAATATTTCTTATCTTACGTTGACAAGAACAGACCTTAATTAGGCATGTAAACAACGACATTAATTAAACTCAAATTATAATGCTAATGCCAACAACCCCACTCATCCTCCGGATACTTAAATCACATTCATTTCATCGAGGCACTTAAAATAAAAAGGGTCGTTTTGTATCTGCGTCACCTATATCTTGCTCTTTTACAAGCGGAAGCGGAAACCGCTCGAGCCTACAGGAAATGCTCGCGTGTTTTGTGCTAAGGCTCGCTTTGTACCGGGCGGAATGGCGCGCGTTTCCGCCGGTAGCACGAATTTTTGGGGACGGTTGGAGATAATGCGGTGGTGTTAGGAGATTATGATTGAACGTTCCTGTAATATCGATGGGTATATTTTTGCAATTTCGTAGTGTGCAGTTTTTGCGCTTTGGTAGTGTGGGTGACTCATCACAATAATGTACTTTAATACACGTTTATTATTTAAATACATAAATAAATATTTATTATAAACGTGCTTACACGTTATACATCTATTTAACACATAACATTCATATTTCATGCAATCTTACTAATAGTTTCACAAACACATTATAAAATTAAACTAACAAGCATAGTCAGGTGAAACCAGTAGTATGCGGCGGGCAGTGTACATCGATGCGCTATAGCTACGAACGTACGATCGCCGCGTGCGCCGCTCATTCGCGAACGGTCAGCCGCCAGTCCGCATCTGCCTATACCACGCGAAGCCCGTGTCGCTTGCGCGCGCTCTGTGACTCATATCGGTATTACGTTACAAGTAAACAGCCGTTATACTCAAGTAACGCGTTTGATTTCGCTCCTATAGTGCATACCCTTCTAAACAGACCAAACTGGTGACCCCTCATATCGAGCAAATAGTGACATGCCTAGTGATAGCGAATTCGAAGAAGCACTGAATAACGTAAATACCCGACCACGGATCAAATTAATGGCGGATACTGAAAAACCCGGTGTTTCGTCGGTTACACTACCAGCTGCGACAATGCCTATCAAGATACCTCCATTTTGGCCAGAAAAACCCGCTATATGGTTCGCGCAGGTGGAAGGCCAATTTGCGATTTCCGGAATTGTAGACCCAGCCACGAAGTTTTACATGATATTGGGCAACCTAGATAGACAATGCGCGTCTGAAGTAGAAGATATCCTGACTGGCCCGCCTGATTATGAAAAACTAAAGGGTGAATTGATTAAGCGTTTGTCGGTATCTAGAGAAAATAAAGTCAAACAACTACTGATGCACGAGGAATTAGGCAACCGTAAACCTTCACAATTCCTAAGGCACCTTCAACATCTCGCTGGCCCTAAGGTACCCGAAGATTTTCTAAAAACTATTTGGAGCAGTCGTTTGCCGAGCAGTATGCAGCCCATAGTTGCGTCCCAAACTACCCTCTCTTTGAACGCCCTAGCCGAGCTTGCCGACCGAGTTCACGACATCGCCCCACAAGTTCATCAGGTCACTGCAACTTCGACACGTTCGCCGTTAGAGGAACTCACTCGTCAAGTCGCTGAGTTAACCAAGCAAGTCAGTGCCCTCACAAGCAACGCTAACGACAGAGGACGATCACGCGAGAGATTTCACGGACGTCAACGCAACCGATCTTCGTCACGCCGTTCAGATTCAAATTTCAGAAAATTTCCAGTTTGTTGGTACCACCATAAATTTGGTACGCAAGCTAAGAAATGCCAGAAGCCATGTGATTTCAACCAGGGAAACGCGACAGGCAATCCGTAATGGCGGCCGATGATTGCCAAAGTTCATCGAGTCGTCTGTTCATCATGGACCCAGTGTTAAAAAAACAATTTTTAGTGGATACGGGCAGTGATATATGTGTCTTTCCGAAATCAGAACTTCGCGTGTGTCGTAAAAAAACTACGTACCAATTAAGTGCTGCTAACGGTTCAGCCATCGATACTTACGGTTGTATTCATCTGAATTTAGATTTAGGCCTGCGTCGCAACTTTCCGTGGCGCTTTATAATTGCTGACGTAACAAAACCGATTATTGGAGTAGATTTTCTTTGTCACTATCATCTCATTGTTGACATTACTAACCGTTAACTTATTGATGGCCTTACCAACGTGAGTACTATAGCAGCTGTTGCTAATAAATCTGATTGTTTGTTGGTGTCGAGTGTAAAGGTGCTGACTGGTGGCGATAGTAAGTTTCACGCAATATTAGCTGAATATCCTGAGATCACTCGCCCCGCCGGTACTCAAGGTAAAGTAAAACACCAAACTACACATTACATTCGTACTACCCCAGGCCCCCCAGTGTCGTGTTCTCCGCGTAGATTAGCGCCAGATAAACTTGCAATAGCTAAGAAAGAGTTTGAGGTTATGATTGCTAGTGGTACAGTTAGACCTTCTGACAGCCCTTGGGCATCTCCATTGCATCTTGTAACTAAAAAAGATAATGGTTGGCGCCCCTGTGGCGATTATCGACTATTAAATGCTAGGACCATACCCGATAAATACCCAATTCGACACATACACGATTTTTCACACAGTCTGTCCGGTTGTTCAGTGTTTTCGACCATAGATTTAGTAAAAGCATATAACCAAATCCCAGTAAATGAGCAAGATATTCCGAAGACAGCAATCACCACACCCTTCGGGTTATATGAATTTCCGTTTATGGGGTTTGGTCTACGGAATGCCGGACAGACTTTTCAAAGATTCGTTGATGAATTAACGCGTGGCCTTGACTTTTGTTACCCGTATCTCGACGATTTTCTCGTATTTTCGCAGAATATGGAACAGCACGAAGACCACCTACGTCAAATTTTCAGCCGCATGAGAGATTACGGTGTTCTAATAAACATAAACAAATGTGTATTCGGCGTCTCAGAAGTCACATTCTTAGGTTATCAGATCTCGGAGCATGGTACTAGACCGTTGGAAACTCGAGTTCAAGCTATTTCTGATTACCCTGTTCCAAAAACTGTCCGGGAACTACGACGTTTTTTGGGCATGATAAATTTTTACAGGAGGTTCATCCCAAAAGCTGCTCAAATACAAGCCCCTTTACATGCACTCTTAACTGGCCAACTCAAACCAAATCAGCCAATAGATCTAAAAGATAATAACCTACAAGCTTTTCAGGATTGTATACATAGCCTTCGGAATGCCGCTTTATTGGCACATCCCGACAGTCATGCTAAATTAGGACTTGTCACTGACGCCTCTGACACAGCGATAGGTGCAGTCTTACAGCAATTCAAAGATGGTAGTTGGCAGCCATTAGCCTTTTTCACTCGAAAACTGTGTCCTTCTCAGGTCAAATATTCTCCATATGACCGGGAACTCCTCGCTATATACGAGAGCATAAAATATTTTCGGCACATGCTTGAAGCAGCTACCTTTACTATTTATACAGACCATAGGCCACTTTGTTATGCATTCTTTGAAAAAAAGCAAAATTGTTCCCCACGCCAATTCAGGCACTTGGATTTTATTTCACAATTTTCCACGGATATTCAACATATCTCCGGAAAGGACAACGTCGTCGCCGACGCCCTTTCTAGAATCAATGAAGTCCAAATATCACCCGTAGATCTAGAGGCCTTGGCTAAGTCACAGTCAACAGACTTGGAACTAGCGCAATACCTTACTAGCGAAAACTCTCTCCGCCTAAAGAAAATGAAAGTACCCGGAAGTCGGACTGATTTGTACTGCGACGTCAGTACAGCGTCTCTCAGGCCTTTTGTCCCAAAAGATCTTCGCAAGCAGATATTTCACTGCCTTCATTCTCTCAGCCACCCAGGTGCTAACGCCACAGCCAAGTTAGTTGCGCAGCGTTTTGTCTGGCCCCAGATGCGCAAGAACTGCCGCGAATGGTCTCAAGCGTGTTTAACTTGTCAGCGCTCAAAAGTAACTCGCCACGTACTCTCACCATTGGGTACGCTCGATTTACCTTCAGAATGCTTTACATACGTTCACATAGACCTAATCGGTCCGCTACCTCCATCTGGCCCGTATAGATATTGCCTAACAGCTGTGGATCGCTTCACACGCTGGCCGGAAGCCGTTCCCCTTTCCGATATTACAGCAGAGACGGTAGCCAAAGCGTTTATTTCAGTTTGGGTAGCTCGTTTCGGTTGTCCTACCGACATTGTCACTGATCGTGGTAGGCAATTTGAATCAGCGCTATTTCAACAACTATCCAAATCAATAGGATTTCAGCACCGTAAGACTACTGCTTACCACCCTCAGTGCAATGGATTAGTCGAGCGATTTCATCGGCCACTAAAAGCTGCCATAACCTGTCATGCTGATCCGAGCTGGACTGAAACATTACCAATAGTTCTACTCGGTATAAGAAGCGCGATCAAGGAAGACCTGAACACTTCTGCTGCCGAGCTCGTATATGGTGAACCACTTCGTCTTCCCGGCGAATTTTTGGTCATAGTCAACCAGCACATACCACTGATATCACCGAATTCACCGCTCGCATGAAAGCTTTCGCTGAGAAAATCCAGCCAGTTCCAACTCAACATCACTCGCAGAAGAAGGTATTCGTACATAAAAATCTTGCTACATGTAGTCACGTATTCCTCAGAGAAGAAATACTACGTAGCGCACTCCAACCAGCATACACAGGCCCCCATGAAGTTATCAAGCGAGGTGCCAAATTTTTTAAAATTAAATTAAAAGGCAAAGACGTCACAGTATCCGTTGACCGCCTTAAGCCGGCCTTCATACTGACTGACGACACAACGCCATCTCAAAATGTCGATGAACGTCCACTGACCCCAGAATCAGACCAGCAACCACAGCAATCAGAACCTCAAAATAACGTAAGAACCACTCGTTCAGGTAGACGAGTACATTTTCCTGATCATTATCGTCCGTAGGCACGGACTCTGGAGGGGAGTGTTGTGGGTGACTCATCACAATAATGTACTTTAATACACGTTTATTATTTAAATACATAAATAAATATTTATTATAAACGTGCTTACACGTTATACATCTATTTAACACATAACATTCATATTTCATGCAATCTTACTAATAGTTTCACAAACACATTATAAAATTAAACTAACAAGCATAGTCAGGTGAAACCAGTAGTATGCGGCGGGCAGTGTACATCGATGCGCTATAGCTACGAACGTACGATCGCCGCGTGCGCCGCTCATTCGCGAACGGTCAGCCGCCAGTCCGCATCTGCCTATACCACGCGAAGCCCGTGTCGCTTGCGCGCGCTCTGTGACTCATATCGGTATTACGTTACAAGTAAACAGCCGTTATACTCAAGTAACGCGTTTGATTTCGCTCCTATAGTGCATACCCTTCTAAACAGACCAAAGGTAGTGATACCGAAGTGAAGCAACCTACGGCACGGTCGTATTTTGATGAGTGACTATTCCGACCATATAAGTGACGTATATCACGAGAATCTTCGTGCTTCGGACGGCGCATTAAGCCGATGGTCCCGGCTAATATCGGTTGACATTAGTCGTTATACCTAGTCAGAGGCCTTATGGGCGGCTTGATAACATCTGACAACAGGGTTAGTCGCTTGCCTTGCAAGCACCCCTCGACCAACCCGCACTGAGCTTGTGTGGTGGAGTATGGCTCGAACTACCTCATAGTTGAAGTAAGGCCTTTGCCCACTGCTGGGTTCAACTATGAGGTAGTTCAAGCTAACTTTTACTTTTTAGGGTTCCGTAGCCGAATGGCAAAAAACGGAACCCTTATAGTTTCGTCAAGTCTGTCTGTCTGTCTGTCTGTCTGTCCGTCCGTATGTCACAGCCATTTTATTCTGTAACTATAAGCATTACACAATTGAAATTTGGTAGGAAGATGTATCTTGTTAACCGCTTATCGATTCTCATACAAAAAAAAAAACATAATGACTGATAAGGGGGGGCTCTCATACATGAAACTAAAACCAAAAAAATTTATTTTGTCAAACCTATGCGTGTGGGGTGTCTTTTAAAATAACATTGAAGTTTCTATAACCATTTTCTTTGAAAGTCTAACGTTTCATAGCTAGACGCTTCAAAAGTGGTAAAATGGGCGTCCCCCCATCTAATTTCTAAACCAAGCGAGTGTAAATTTTGAAAAAAATATATGATGTAGATCTTAATAAACACTTTCAACGAAAATTGGTTTGTATGGGATCAAACGAGTAGTTTTTGAGATATAGCACATTTTCAACAACCGCAAACATAACTTTGTGCTTCATACAAACACTATAAAAAACAAAGTTATATTTGCAGTCAACAAAATATTGCGGTATTTTACTAAGTAGAAGTAAATGGATTCCCTAATTCAGTTAAAGTTGGCACGGAACCCTCAGTGCGCGAGTCCGACTCGCACTTGGCCGGTTTTTATTAATAGAAAGTAATAGTAGGCAAACAATCACTGAGTGAGTCTTTGGGTTCTATGATTATTTATTATAGTTTATTTATCTTTATTTTTTATTTTAGTTATCGCGGAAGGCTTTAGGTTATAAAACATCACACTGCAACGGAAAGGGAGGGAGCAAACGCAAAACTTGCGGACGAAGTCGCGGGCACAGATGGTACATAATAAGGTCAAGATAAGATGACTCCTTATTGCACATCAGATAGGTTAAAATTACAAATTCGTTTCGAGGAAATATACAATTTGGGCGGTCTTATCGCTATAAGCGATCTCTTCCAGACAACCTTTGGGTAAAGAAATAATGAGCTCATAGGAAGTTGTATTATATTCTTAGGCGGCCAAGCATTTATAAGCCACTTACCAATCAGCCCGATCGGCAACCAGTACATATAAAACAATTCAAATCTACATAAAGATCGTTTAATTTCGTGGGTAAACCATCAGCTGAAAGCTGCTCGATGTTTTACCACGAGCTGAAATCAGAATCAAGAAGAACGTATAAGAACTAAAGTAACGTATATAGCCCTGCGAATCAGTAAGCCCAAGTAAGAGTGAGCAGGGCACATAGCGCGAAGAACTGATGACCGCTGGGGCAGAAAACTTCTAAATTTGAGACCATTCGACCAAAAACGCAGCGTAAGACTACCACTAACAAGATGGAAACGATGAACTTGTAAAGATCGCAGGATCACACTGGATGCAGATCGCTTGTGACCGGTCGCTGTGGGAAATTGTGAGAGAGGCCTATGTTCAGCAGTCGACGTCCTTTGGCTGATAATGATGATGATCAGCTGTAATCCTATTCAGCGACTAATTCTTAAAGTGTAACCCTAACTCTTTTATCTAGATCGCGCAACAAAACAACTAAAAACTAACGATTTTGTTAGCGCGCCACTCGCTATTGGATTGTATCGCTTTTATTACTTACTAGCGGTCCCCCGCGACTTCGTCCGCGTGTTTTGAGTTTGCTCCCTCCCCTCCCATCGCAGCGTCATGTTTTATATCCTAAAGCCTTTCTCGATAAATAAGCTATCCAACACAGAAATATTTTTTTTAAATCGGTCCAGCAGTTCCTGAGATAAGCGCGTTCAAACAAACAAACTTTATAATATATTAGCGCAAGCGCACGTTGTACTTAAGCTGCGAACATTATTTTGGTGCGGAGTTATGTTAAAACTGTGATAGCTCCTAAGATATTTATTGAAATCAAATGATATGAAGGGAAACTTGGTTCTAAATGAAATGCTTGTGATGATGAATGTATTTATTTTGATAAGAATAAATACCTGTGTGTATAATACACCTCTAAAAATAATGCATTATTTTTTTACAAATTTATTAACATAAAAAAGGTTGTAGTAAGTCAACCATAAAAGATAGACATATGCTGTCGCGGACTTTATTATAGAACTTTTAATGCTGAACAATTCTGTAATACATCATTTTTGTGTAACTTAAGCGGTTTCCGCAGCGTATGCAGCGGAAGCTCTCAAAAGGAATATCTTTCTCCCGTTTTCGCAACATTTTTCATTTCTGCTGTGGTCCTATGAGTCGTATCTTTATGTTATGTAGCCTAAAGCCTTCCTCGATAAATGGACTATCCAACGTAAAAATAATTTTTCAAATCGGGCCAGTAGTTTTTGAGATTAGCGCGTTCAAACAAACAAACAAACTCTTCAGCTTTATAATATTATAGTATAGATTTTCGTGTTGTCTAAAGATTTATGGTTGTCGTTGTATTATTAGGCCTTGTCTGGAACTAGATAATAGGTGTTATTAGTGTGGAAGTGGCCTTGAAATTGTAGGGTTCAGATGTACGGCATGAACTATTATAGTAGTTAAAGTTTAGCTTGAGTGTCGCACGCTTACGTATTTATTACACCAAACTGAACCTACTTTAATGTGTTGCCGTCTTTTAGAAACAATGGTTTGTTTAAGTATATCCTGGTATGGAAGTCTCGACATAGTTCCCTATGAATTCACCAGGTGGCGCTCGATAAAAGCTAAAACAAAATTTGTATTTACGAGTAAATATTAATTGGGACGAATTTTTGAATCAAGCTTAAAAATACAAATATTTTTTAAGCCTCATTAAAAATATAGCTAAGTAAATTAAAAAGATATTTGATGCAGCAGAAAAACTGAAAATTGAAATTATATACGCGAAATGTCAAAAATTATGCTTCAGACTACGCCCGCTGGTGTATAGCAAGTGAGATATTTTTAAATAACTTGAATTGCCTATTTTTTTTTTTAAATTGGTGTCAAAAATTCAATTGAGGTATTTTTTCAAATTGTTTTTTTTTAAATTACGACCATTATCAATACCTCAAAATGAAATGAGGGTGAAAAAGAAATCATTACCAAATTTTCACTTCCATGAAACATTGAACACGAAACCGTATTTATTCCATACATTAATAATAATAAAATAAATAATAAATATCCTTTGGACATTCCCACACATCGCCATCTAGCCCCAAAGTAAGCTACTTAAAGCTTGTGTTATGGGTGCCAGACAACGGATATAATACTTAAATACTTTTTTTTTTTGTAAATATATACATTACTTCGCCATTAACGAATACGGCTCATTTTAAAGTTTCAAACTCGCTACAGACTCAGTGAATATTCTCACCTCAATAATTCACGAGTCTCAGAACATTACTGCTTTTGGTGTACATTCGCGTACACTAGAGAGCAAATAAAGCGAAACTTTCAGTCGTATTTTTTAGAAAACAACTAAATAAAAAGGGCGTTTCGAAAGTAACATACACAAAATATTTTGCAATAGCGGAGTAAATAAAAACGTGTTGTTTGGTCGAACGTCCGTTTATTACTACTAATCTTACACTAAAGCCTAATATATAAACCTAACCTAAGAGAGGTGCGTCACACACTACACCTCCCCCGTATTTGAGGAAAAAAAAAATGAAGTGAGTTTTTTTTACAATTTAAAATTTTAAGAAAAACCTAAGTAATTTCAAATAATTATTCGTATAATAAAACCAATTATAATTAATTTAAAAAAAATACCAAGATTTTATGCTAAAAATACATTTGCCTGATTACTTATGCTGTGCGATTATAACTAAAATCTGTAAAACATTGTTTTTAACAACTGTATTTTTTTTTAACCAAAACATAATTAAGTTAGAACAATTCGAATCCAAAATCATAAGTTATGTAAAAATTTCCAAACTGATATTTCCAAAAAAAAAAAACTAACATAAAATTTCATTTAAAATTCAAATCTTAAAAGAAACAAAGTTGTTAAAAAAATATTTCGAATACATTAATGTTTAAAATGTTTATCATTATGTTATAATTTAGTTTGCAAAATTTCAAATGTAGACTACAATAACCCTATTGTACATACAAATAGTAGAATAAAAATCTTATGCAAATATTATAATAATTCAATGGTACCAAAATAAAACTGAAATGATACTGAGACTATTGAAGTAAGGTTAACAAAACAAAACCATTGTATAGGACACCTTGAAATTAGAAAAAAAAAAAACAAATGCAACTTATCATTCATTTGAAAAACAAATTTATAACTACGTTTTACGTTATGCTAATGCGTTATATTTTATTTATTAAGTTTATTAAGTAATCACTATTTTTATACGATTAGTAGACGAGTCAATCAACATTTTCGAGACACATCTTCATTTTAAAAGACAATTATTAATTTGCAGTGTTAGAAAATAAATTAAACTCATTAAAATCAAAACATAATATCGGTAACACAAATACCTTCTATAATACCTATTATCAGTGAATACCAAAAACAACATTATCTTTCTAAATTAATTCAAATAAATATTCAATTTCAAACATAATTATAAACTTCTCCGTGCAGAGTCACTCATACGACGTGTTTTTTTTAAAATAATTTCCTCAAAACCACTTACCGTAAAATGTATGACCTTATTGAAAAATATTAATTTAGTATTTGCCTATAATCTTACCTTTATTTTGTCACATTATCATGATAATTTTCCTACAACTCTGACACCTCAACAACTATCTAATCTCTTTAGTCATTTACTCATATTTAGCGTATTCTTCTTTAATATAGTTCTTAATCGAAACAAACATACGTACATGTATAAATCATAAGTATTTATTACATATCTCTTTTATTTATTTGTCGGTTGGCCAACCTTTGTCACTTATTAAAACACAATATTGTCATTTCATATTATTGGTACATTTATATTTTATTTATAGTCGACTTAATTGGTACTTTTATTATTTATTTATTTATTGGTACATTTATTTATTTATATAATTTGCTATGCATAGCCTTACTAATACTAGGGGCATTGTTTTAAGATTAATTGATCTCCAAATATTTTCACAGAGAGAAACTCGTCTACACCATGATCAAATAAAGGATCTGACACCCTATATTGTACCTTGTACCATTTATTTGTACCTTTTTTATAATTTCATAATAAAACGGGTTATCATTTAAGATCTTTTCTGATCTCCAACGGCTTACACGAAGAAAACTCGTTTACGTCATGTTCAAGCTGAAGGATTCTACACCGCTTTTTGCCTCTCGTTATAAGGTAGAGCAACCTATTTAACTACTTCTCCTACTATATTATCTCATTACATAAACTTTCATCTAACCTTCAAAACCAAAACATAAAACATCTAGCTAAATGAATTCTTCGTCAAATTATTTTGTTTACTTTTGGGTGATCAGTCCAATCGTATGACAAAATATTTTAACCAAGTCTTCCCCTTTTCATAATAAAACTTACTAACATACCTATCAAACTCATAACATTCCTACCAAATTCCTTTTCCATACTAATTACAATATTCTTTTCTAACCCTGTATGAATGAAACTAATGCACTCTACATTGGTACAAAAACTATTTAATACATCCACGTAAACCTACATAACATCACACAACAAATCGTATCCTAAACTCCCTTCAATATTTTTATTTAATGTCATTTCCGTAAAAAAATAAATTGTCATATCCTTGAAAGAAATAAACTCTGATCGTCAAATCAATTAACTAACTATCCACTCTTTATCTTTATTTACTATCTTCTTTAATTACGT
The DNA here is from genome assembly GCA_963924145.1 of Pyrausta purpuralis. NCBI lineage: Eukaryota > Metazoa > Arthropoda > Insecta > Lepidoptera > Crambidae > Pyrausta > Pyrausta purpuralis. Next base: position 908,609 of record OZ001661.1, on the reverse strand, counting down.
TTCAATATAAAAAATATCATGAGTGTAAAAATGTTTGGTATCCAACTGCTCACAAGTAATATTAAACTTTAGAACTTCCCAGAACTTTTTACGAATAAGGATTTAAGATGATGAAATAGAAATGCTATCATACAAAACAATTTCGAATAACGATACATGATATTAATTACGGTCAGCATTACGCTTCTTTAAAATCGTCGCGAACAAACAACTGCAATTATGTCACTCATCAGCAAAATTGGATCTACACGTGCGAATGTGAACTTTGTATGATGTCGCAACTACCTACTTCCCTTTTTAGGATTTTAACAAAACTCGATTAAAAAATTAACTAACGGTTTTGATAATGAAAACTTTATACAAATCATACTGATTTGGCATTCTTTATAGTAAAATACAAGTGTGCTATTAGTTGAGAAAATGAAATAAAGTTACAAAAATATCTCAAACAAGTTAATATAAAAAAGTAAATAAGTATTTACTTACGTTGTCATCAAGTAATAGGGTAGTTTTTACTAGTTTGAGTGTACTTTAAGTACGATAGGTCCTATTATATACAACAAATTCTGAAATGCTCGTAACACTTTTTGAACAATAAAATATTTGACTATGAAAGTTTTTAAATTAAATAGAGTACAGTCTGACTGTAATTATCAGAAAGAGAAAATTAACTTTGTATAACCACGTTAGCTAAATATCAGCGATATTAATGAAATAATGAAATTTAGTTATATGTTCTGAAATTTACATGTCAATGAAACTAAAACAGAGTTACTACTACGGACTTACCTCACATAAAGTTTTGCCTGCTTTGTTGCAAATGTTGAAAAAACTATCTTACCTTCATATACGTTGTATCTAAATTACCAAATCCATTTAAATATAATTAAATTTATAAAAATATTGTTAAAAAAATAACTATGTTAATTATTTAGAAATACGAATTAAATGCCATTTACGAGTTACCTTTCCAAAATGTTCTATTAGTAACCTATGCACCATTTATTAAACTTCAATGGAATATTTTTATGGAAAAAAAATGTAATGACGAGTGTCTAGAATGAAGTACGTATAAAAATATCAGAAATATAGTATGAAATTGACTTGAACTGTACGTTACGAAATTAAATAAGTTGTTCTGTTATTATAACTTTCGTTTACTGTTAGTTACCTCTGAAGAACTGAAATAACACTTATCATCATCAAAAAACAATATAATAAAACACAACAGATATTATGGGTTGAACTGTACCTAGAATATAGACGGGTAACCATTTTTTTGTAATGTCTATAGTATAAAATTGTAATTCTCAAATAAGAATGTATGAAAGTAATTATTATTGCCTAAATGTTTGTTTACTCATAGAAAATTAATTTGAAAATACTGTAGTTTTCTAAATATACCATAAAATTATCGGAAAACATAACTAACTATTCAAAAAACCACTGTCAATAAGTTAATGAGAAAACAAAATTACTTTGAAATATTGCAAAGTTAAATAGGATGACCTTAATAACTGAACATACACGGGTGCGCCAATGCTATCTTGAAAAATGATGACCGCTACATTCCTAGCAGATAATATTACTGTCTGCAGCTCACTACAAAATACTTGCTCTTTGTAGAAAAATAAAAGTAATTAATTCGAAATACTGCTTGTCAGTTATAAAGTCTTTGTATCGAGATTCTGCAACGTCTGAAAATACTAATTGAGTAATTTATAGGTTTATTAACGAACTTGATTTGACTCGTCTACTTGCGTACGCTAATTAATTAAAGACTAAAAGAGTACCTACATAAACATTTGAAAATACACAATATTATAGCAATTTGGCTAAACATGGTTTTAACTAAGAATACCTACTCATGTTATCTTAATTACGCATGGCCATGGTACACATATTATATTATTAAATTTTACATGATTAAGAGAGAAAAGAAAACTAAACTACTTCTGCTATTACAACGCTTTCCTTTTCTTCCTGATGTTATCCTTCAAATTGACACGCATGACACTCCCGGCGCCTCCTCATCTCGACACCAACATCTCCCAGCGCCCAGGACCAACATTACCATCGACCTCTGACACCATCTACGCCCGGCACCCAGCAAATCACCTTCCGACATCTGACACCATGGTATCGCCCGGCTGCCAGCTACATTCTATTGTTTTTCAAAATCTCTTTCCTTCTTCTTTTATTTTAATGCCATCTCGGATATACTTATAACGTCTTTTTATTCTTCATTTAAAATTTTTTTTTTACGTCACTATGTTACGTCCACATATTTTAATATTCACTTTTTTTCAGTCCGTTATTTAATTTTATTTTTTAACACACAAATTTATCTAATAAATCAATAAATGCACAGCACTGCCCGAAGGCAGCACTGGCAGGGTCGCCATGCAATAGCGGAGTAAATAAAAACGTGTTGTTTGGTCGAACGTCCGTTTATTACTACTAATCTTACACTAAAGCCTAATATATAAACCTAACCTAAGAGAGGTGCGTCACACACTACAATTTAAATAAAAGAATCACCAAAAAAGGATTTTTGTGCAAGAAAACTTTTTTCAAGATTCGTCAAAAATCAAATCCGTGAGTAATTTATATCGTACATAAATAATCGTATAAATATCGTTTGATATCACTGACAATTAATTATAATATGTACACAAACCAGTTACAAAGTCATTAACACGTCGTGACAAATTAGTGTCATCGCGGGATTTGTAATGGTGTTTTGTCACGCAAAAACTAACTTGTTGGTTACAGTGATATAATGTTAAACGCAAACCACACATTACTTTGTTTGATTTAGTTAATTTTATATTTGTAAAAAATAAATAAATCTTATGGTGACTATGAAAAAACAAATCAATCAACTCAAACTCAATCGTCTATGTGAAAAATTAACATTATACGAGGGTCAAACTGAAAGTTCTTAGAAAATCAAAAACTGATTACATTAGCCAGTTATTAGTTTTATTATATCTTTTCAAAATATTGTCCATTGACGTCAATACACCGCTGCATGCGATGGAACCACTGGGAAAAGCACTTTGCCCACTCGTCCTTAGGGGTCTCTTCAATGGCATCGCGATACGCAGCCACCGCTTCTTCAGCATTCATAAACCGCTTTCCTTTAAGTTTTTCTTTAATTTTTGGAAATAAATAAAAATCACAAGGCGCGAGGTCGGGGCTATACGGCGGGTGACCCAGTAATTCAACGTTTGATGTCGCCAAATAGTCGATCGTTCGCTTGGCGGTGTGCGACGAGGCGTTGTCGTGGTGAAGGAGGATCCTACTGCGAGGTCGTTTCTCTCGAACTTTTTCCAAGACAAGTGGCAAACAATTGGTAGTGTACCATTCTGCAGAAACTGTTTTTTGATCCTCTAACACAATTGTTGCGAAATGACCTATCCTTCCAAAGAACGAGGCCACCATTTTTTTTCCCGCACTTCGATCTCTCTTCACTTTAGTTGGCAACTCCTCGAAAGGAAACACCCACTGAGCAGATTGTCTTTTGGTTTCAGGATCATAACAGTAAATCCAGCTTTCGTCACCTGTTAGTATGTCGAACACAGCATTTGAGTCACCTCCGTTTAATCTTTCAATCATTTTACGGCACCAATCCACACGATGGAGTTTTTGAGCCTTAGTCAAATTATGAGGTATCCACCGGGCGCAAAGCTTCCTGACCGCTAAATGTTCGTGGAGGATTTTGTGCACTTGACTCATACCGATGCCTAAGCTTGTCTGAATCTGCTGATAGGTCACTCTTTTGTCAGTCTCTATCATACGCCGCACAACACAGATGTTATTTTCAGTCGTCGCCGTAGAAGGCCGTCCCTCACGTACATCATCAGTGAGATTAGTGCGACCACGTTTAAACTCATTAAACCAGTTGTAAACAGTCGCACGAGATGGGGCTTCATCGTGAAAGGCCAATCGTAGTCTATCATAACTTTCTTGTTGACTTAAATGACATCGAAAGTCATAAAAAATCATTGCACGAAAATTTTCTCGTGTTAAATTCATGTTGACGTGACACAGACAATTTTCAATTTGCCGCCAAATCGTAAAACAAATGACAAATGAATGAAATATATACTCAGTAATATTGGCAAAGAGTTCTATTTTCAAATTTTAGAATATTTTTTTTATTATATTGTTTATAAGTGGCCAGTTCTAAGAACTTTCAGTTTGACCCACAAAAAGCTGGCAACGGTTACAACACCAGTCTGGCGTCACTCTTGTCTGTGAACCGTAAAAATTGACCATCATTATGGTTCCTAAAGATGAAATATGAAACCAATACTTACGCGGGACTCGAACCTACAACTTCTGGCTATCCGGGCCAAACGCTCTTCCAATTGAGCTACCGTGATGTCGGTGATACTGTGAGTGTTAAAAAAATTCTAAACTATCATTATGGTGTCAGAACTAGATTAATAGATCGGACTGATACTAAAATGAGCATTTAATCTTTGTCTTTCAAGAGCTCAGTTCACTATTAAATAAAGTAAAAAAAAAAACTGGAGTTAAGAATAAACCGAGTAGCTGGTATTCTCCGTATTTACCATTTAACAGGCCATGACGTACTAAGTACGGGAAAGTTTAACGATAAATCGTAATAGCCGGCTAAGATAATACTCATAATTTTATTTTAAACTTATTGGATAATAATTTTCTGGTCCATTTGTTTTGTCCTGTAGTGTACATCACCTTTGTCTGTGCGCCCAAGCAGCGGTACAAGGGTTGGCACTCAAGGGCATAACCGATGATCGATCGGCCCGATGTGTCGTGTAATTCATTTGGGTACAACCCAATCACCGGAGTGGGTCTTATTATCTGTGTCGCTGATTTGAATTTTTGTGACGTGACATTTTTGAATAAGAAGAGGTATTCTTACCTTATTTAGAGACGGTTTGTTAAAAGAAAAAATTTGTTATTTTTAGAGTAAAGTGCCACCAACTCATTTGGAGAATGATAGGATAGCGCAACGATCGAAAAGGGTTGCCGCTTTTTAGGGTTCCGAAACCATTAAGATTACACAGATGAAAGTAAGTAGGTAGATGTATCCTCTTAACCGATTTACGATTCTATTTTTTTTGTCAAACCTATGCGTCTATCGATAGGTCTTTTAAAATGACATCGATGTTTCTAAAACAATTTTCTCTAAAAGTCTAACGTTTGAGAGATAGACGCTTCTAAAGTGGTGAAAAGCCCTTCCCTTATCTAACTTTTAAACAAAGCGCGTATACTCGTACATTTAAAAAAAAATGATGTAGATCTTGACAAAGACAATTACAAAAAAATCGGTTTGAAAGAGATCGAACTAGTAGTTTTAAAGATAGAGCACATTTTCAATAACCGCAAGCATAACTTTGTTCAAGTCAACAAAAAAATGTGGTATTTTGGCTAAGTATTTTGGAAGTAAGTGGATCTCTCATTCAGTTAAAGTTGGCAAGGATCACATATAATAATAATTCTGGCTTTTCGATATTCAAAGTAACTACATGATGAAACTTTATAAACAATTGTGTAATATAATTAGCGATGAAATCAATTTATAAAAGATAATAATTAACTAACATAATAAAAAATATTTAACATACGACAATAGACGGAGTTGGTATAGGTGTCCGTCAAAAAACAAACATCAAGTGATTTATTAAAATTAAAAAGATTTTATTATTTTCGTCGTTACTGTTACTAAGAAGTTAATTATTTTAAATATATAAATTTCGCCTTTTAGTATTTAAGAAAAATTGAGTATTAATAATGATCACACTAAGTGCGCTTTCACATTAGAGCGACAGCAGCGCGTTTCGCTAATGTGAAGAGCTTCATCATCATCATTATCAGCCAAAGGACGGCCATTCCACAACGACCGATCACAAGCGGTCTGCATCCAGTGTGATCCCGCGATCTTAACAAGGTCGTCCGTCCATCTTGTCGGTGGACGTCACACGCTGCGCTTTTGGTTGAAAGGTCTCCAAGGGTCTGTGAAGGGCTTACTGCTGTCATTTTATGTATGAAATTGACATCAGCGCGACTGCCGCGCGACCGTCCCGCTGCTACAAACGCCTAAGTGCTTGAGTTAGGCTTACTGGTCTGCAGTTTTTGTCTATGTATTTAGAACTGTCCGTTCACGTGTTCTCCATTGATGATTCAAATAAAGTGAATAAAATAAACATTTCACTCATGTAATGTCGCGCTCTGATTTAACAAAACGCCCTCTATTTACAAAGACATCTCGAATGTTTATTCCCATTAAAAACGTCCCATATTGAGGTCATTATCATAAAGTCCTTTGCAATTTTGGCTCGCCGCCAGGACCGGACTGTGATCCATCAATTAAACGTGACGGCCGAACTAAGTGGCATTTTATACAGGGCCGGAGTCAGGGTGGCAGGTGTAATGAATGTGTAGTTAAGAGGGCTGATTCAATGGGCATGCTGTTAATTAAGATATGATGGATGTGGGACGCTCGCTAACGTTGTGACCTAGGCTGAAAGAGATACATGACTTCGGCTTGTCATTATTTGAGACAATAAACGTATTTTCATATGCTGTAATAGATCAAAATAAAGTCGAACGCTATATAAGTGCTGCAAAGAGGCCGTAGATGCTTGCCATATTTATTTATCTTCTTTTTAGGTTAAACTCAATTCTTTCGGAGTCAGTGCATCAAATGTGTAGTAAACTGTTGGTGTACGTAAGCTTACGTTTTTTAAGCTTTTGAGTCAGTTTCTTGAAGGCGGTTTAATCTTAAAATTATTTTTTTATTAAATGATTTTTAGTTATATTACCCATATCTCAAAAACTACTTAGCCGATTTTAATAAAACTAATACTGCACCTAATAGGTTAAAATATACGTTGAGAAATCCGTTGTCAAACATACTAACATACATACACTTATGGAATTCAGCAAACACAAAACTACTACTAAACTAGATCAACATACACAAATAGTATAAAATTCCAACGATATCACATACCATACTATTACATTGAGGGGGGTTCCCTTAGATTTCAATCTTATTGAGGTTCCTAAAACTTTTTTTCTAAAAGTCTAACATTCGGGAGATAGACGCTTCCAAATCGGTTAAATGGGCGTTCACCTCTTATTTTTTAACGAAGCTAGAAAACAGTTTAAAAAATATAATTCACACTAATGTGCTTTACATATACTTTCAACGAAATCAAACTGGTTCTTATTGAGATATAGAACATTTTCTAAAACTGCATATAGAACTTTGTCCTTCTTACAAACACTATAAAAACAAAGTTATTTTTGCTTTCAACAAAATATTGTGATCTTTTGACTAAGTAAAAGTAAATGGGCTCTTTATTTAGTTAAAGACGGCATGGGACTTTCAATGCACGAATCCGATTCGCATTCAGCCGTTTTTTTTATTTCTCAGCAGTCAGTTATTTGAACTAAATATTCTTCAAATCTTGTGAAAATAAAAGTACGTAACACCAAGCTTTTGACGGTAGCAAAGCATGAAAAAATCACGAGCGTACTAGTTACACTAGTTCGAAAGCACACAAGCACCACTCAAACTAAATTCATTCCGGTAATTTAAAGTTCGTCTCGCTATTTCGCGTCTCGCCACTTTAATTTTTGTTGCTATCATGGCAATTTTTTTGGTATTTATTCTAAATTTTTGAATGAAATTTTACATGAATAAGACTACAATTAAACTACCTACAATTACCTACTCTAAATAAACCATGTTTAGCACCGAATGAATGGTTAATATTTTTTACATTCACGGTTTATGTATTCTTATAAAATGAAATAAGAAACAAAAAAATGCCTACAGTTGCGACTCAAAACTTTATCTTCTGGCTGACCAGGCCAACGCTCTTTCCAATTGAGCTATGCTGTCGGTCCGACCACGCGAAACTAGTCTCTTAAGGATACGTTATCACGCGTGACGTCAACGCCATCTACCCGTCTGTATTGCAACAGTAGGCCAAATACTTATACATCATTACAGAAAAAATATAAATATAAATATCCTTTGGACATTACCACACATCGCTATCTAGTCCCAAAGTAAGCTACTCAAAGCTTGTGTTATGGGTGCCAGACAACGGATATAATACTTAAATACTTTTTGTTCGTAAATACATACATGATATACATAGAAAATACCCAGACCAATATAAACAGACATGTTCATGCACACAAACGTTTGTATTATGCGGGGATCGAACCCGCAACCCGCAGCGTAGTAGGCGATTTCTCGACCACTACACCAGACGGGTCGTCAACAATCAAAAAACAACTTGGAAGTCAGAAGATGGAGGTTCAAGTCCCGACCGTGCGCAATTTTTGGTTACTTATTTCATCTTATATGTAAGTATGAATGTGTGACAGACTCACATTTTTCTATACTATCTACGAGTATGACCATATATAATATAGAAAGCTCAATTTAACAGCTCATAACAGGACTTTCAAACTATATTTCCTCAATTTGAAGTCTGCCAGTTACTTCGAACTTTTATTTTTGTTGTCACAAACTCAAATGTGTTGGTTTCAATATTTCCCGCTGCGCGATGCGACGCAATGAGAAAACATGCTCGAATTTATGAAACTCTGTGAAATGTAAATTTAATATTGTCAACTCTATGTATCTTTACTGAAATTTAAAATGAACTGAACAAAGAATAATATACTATCTCACTGTGGACTTTCAACATGTACCTTACCAATTTCTAACCACATTAGAACTGTTTCATAAGAAATGAAGGTACTTTGAGTCTATCCCATTAGACTGGGATTTATTGTTGAGCACCTCAAAACAAAATTGTTACCGTTCAATATTGCTTATTGGCATTTATGATTTGTTTAATGAATTTAAAGCAGCTCTTATATGTTCGGCTCTATTTAAAATTTATGATTGTATTTTTTTTTGTTTCAGGTAAGAAATTCATACATTATTATTGGAGCTATCAGTGTAAGTTTCTGCCAAATTTTGACAACATTTTTTTCCTTTATATTTGCACTATAACGTAGGTCCTATGTAAACAATTTACCCTTACATAAACACAACTTCAATATAATCGTATCTATGTAACATTACATCTAGAGATTCTATAGTGATGACACAGTATTAAGCGTAGCTTAGAGCTGTCAACGTGTTGACTGACACTAGCCGCATTAATTTTACACGTGACGCGATAGAGCCGTGATCGGAACAATCACGGTACGAATAAATTACATAATATTGATTAGTTTGAATATTTCAATTTATAAATACTTTATAATTTTCAGCATTAAGAGTACCTAAACAAAAAAGAACACACAGAAGTGAATGTTTTCTTTGTGTTAATGATTTCATTACAACAGCTTTTATTTCTTCTTTATCTTAACTTTGACGTAGAAAAATGCTTATCTACAACGTAACCGACAATTTAAAGATTTTCTTTAATTAAATTATTTGATTACTAAACTTTCTTACATTTGGGTTTTATACACAGCTGGAATTATTATCGAAAAATGTTAAACGCTTTATGTGACGAAAGTTCACCTCTTTCTTACGGCCCCGTATAAAGAAAACAGCGTTAACTTCAAATTGCATACCTTGTTGGAAAACCACAAATCCACAACTAAATTTTGGACCTCTAGCAATGCAAAATAATTTAAACAGCAGCACCTAATTGCTATTTTACAGATGTCGCCATTAGCAGAGCTTAGCTCTAACATGTTGGCATCCGCGGAATTAATTTCACACGCTGTGGGACGAGTGGGACGGTAATTGGGACAGCTATCACGCGGCACATAATAATGGACCCGAGTTTATTATGGAAACCATTTAGGATATTTGATAACCTATTTCACGGTATGCAAATGGCTGAATCGAAATTCAAGATCTAAAATGGCTTGAGGACGACCTCTAAGAGGATTCCACTTTATGCTCATACTAACGGTGAATATAAATGTGGATGACTATGGTACATGTGACTAACTCTCACTATTTGACCGACGTTCATAATTGACACAAAAAGTTTACAACCAAGAGAATATTCTAGATTTCCCTACCGTCTTAGTGCGGAAACTGTTCTTAGCTGACAATCAGTCAAATTTTTAACTCCTAGAACGACCTGTAGGCCTAAGATCCTTTGCACACACACACAATCTTTAGCAGCAATTCAGTTGCGGTGCACCATCGATGCAGTCGCAAAATGTCAACCTTTACACGCTTGCGCTACTATTAGCATCGATGTTGTAGCGATGCAGAAGCTGGACATTGACAAATTATGTACTGTATTATTGTTACTCTCGCACGTTTCCAAAACGCACGATTACATCGATTCTAAAAGTCGCAGTGTTTAAGTTGTCTAACATGCACGCTTCGATACCGCTTATCGTCTCAATAAAATATTTTTTATAAATCGCGCGCATCTTAGGCTCACTGCAGACCTATATAGTTACGCGTGTTCCTTCCTGCTTAAATCTCTGGATTGTTATATTAGTATTTCATGTATTTTGAGTTTGACAACAAAATTTTTATCCGTGAACACAGACGCTGTTTCTGTTTTCACACCAACCAGTCGCAACTACTTGAAGGGAATCAACTCCCGTTCAGTGCTAAACTTGTAAGCATAGCCGTGAATTAATTTCCGTGGTCTCGGTTGTCACGCCACGAGCCGAGCGTTAAATACTTTTTGTTGCAATTTTGTGCTCGTTTTTCACGGCATTGCTTTCATTGTGTAGGTATTATTTACTAAAGGGAGGGTACTCGTAGCGCAGTGGTAGCAGAGCTTTGGTAGTGATACCGAAGTTAAGCTACGCCGCGGTCGTGTTTGGATGGGTGACCATTCCGATCATATAAGTGACGTACATTACTAGAAATATTATAACAATCTTTTGTATTTGACTCCATCACTATCACATTTTGAAAACTCTTGAGAAAGCGCTTAGGTTAAAGGATTTGTTAAATCTGGCACAAACAATCTCTTGGCTAACTTGTAAGCGTTACTTCTTGCCGTAAGTAATACTTTGTTATGCAATCGCATTACATTCGTATACGTAATACATACTGCGGGACAGTCGATAACGCGCGGTATTAACCACTGTAAGCTTTTGCGTTCGTTTTTTGCGAGAGAATGAAGTTGCATTAGCTTCCCGTGTTGACACTGTCATGTTGGATGCTCGCAGCAATTTATCAGGATTTGTTTGGACATTGGAGTAACTATGATGGGATACTAAATTTTGTCAACATATTGTACATGGTAAATGGTAGCAATCCTGTATCTAACTATATTAAAATTTTTCAAATATTTTTTGACTACCGTAAATCTTAAGACAGCGAATATTGTGTGAATCAAAAATTATTAAACAGGTTATTCGAACGGTAGCTAAGTTCTGCCCCCTGATTCAGAACCATTTAGTTACGGATTCAGTTACGATTCGATATTTTTTTACATAATTATAAAATAACTATAACGTGGATTTATCCCATGCAATTATTTTATTTTGTTCTTTTATTATATTTGATACCGAACTGACATATCGACATCCGATCTAACTGCGACATTTATTTAAAAACCGGCTAAGTGCGAGTCGAACTTGCACTTAGCCGGTTTTTAAATAAATGGTTATAGGAACCTCTACGTCATTTTAAAAGACCTATCTATAGATAGGTTTGACAAAAAAATAATTTCGGATTTAGTTTCATGTATGGGAGCCCCCCTTAAATATCATTTTTTTTCTTTTTTGTATAAGAATCGTAAAGCGGTTAACAGGATACACCTTTCTACTAAATTTAAACAGTGTGATGCTTATAGTTACAGAATAAAGTGGCTGTGACATACGGACGGACAGACAGACTATAAGAAACAGAGACTATAAGGGTTCCGTTTTTTGCCATTCGGCTACGGAACCCTAAAAATGAATATAAAATCAAGCCGAATGGCTTATCGAACGTTCTCAATCGCCCTGTTGGTCAATTTAGGCAAAAACCTACAAGAAACCGCCGCTGCCTTAAAAACTATGTTTGTATGAACGTATTTTTTTTCTGTGAAGATACAAAGAACACATTTGAAATACTGCACCGTAGTACTGTAAGCAAATTACAGACTTAACTAGAATCTTCTCTAAAGCGGGATTTCTACTAATTTCGGTCTTAGGGATGGATAATTAACGCGCCTGTAATCACTGCTTCAGAAGCCGAATTACGTAAAGCAAATGGAGCTAAATGTGGGAAGATTGCTTCAAACATAATGGAGATAGCTCCGAATGAATACTATAACATTGCGCGAGAAAGATGTCAGATTGCTTGTAAATAGAATTTGAATTAGCGTTTTTATTTACTTGTTACATTCATGATCTAAAGTTAAAATGTGCCTGAGTTATTCGAATTAAGTCTCAGTTGAGTTAAATACAATGAGCAATTTGTCGGTCTTGTCAAGCTTAAGTGAGAAGAAATTTAGTATTACAGAGCAGATTTATAACGTCATCCTTGCGTCACTCACGTAAAATCTTCAAACCATGTGGATTTTAAGTAACTATATTTATACATATTACTTATTATCTGAGTTACTCATAGTTACAAACAAAATATTTTTACATTATTTTACATCACTAGTATCAACGCAAGCGCACGTAGTAATAGGCGTCAATTTGCGCATAAAACAAGTATAGGTATAATATTTTTATTTATTTTATTTAAAGACTTTATTGCACAAATGCCAGTCAAACCTTTAGGTCATGCAGAGAGATGGCAATGGGCGCAGCGAAAAGAAATTTAGAGAAATTCAACAAAAAATAACAATTAACTAATATTTATAGTAACAAATAAACCTACTTTAATTACTGCAACAACATATTTTATATTCTATAAATACACTTAAACTTACACAAAACAAATACACTAGATAAAAATATACATAAATAACAAACATAATAAATAAATGATTTTCAAATTATCTATTCTTTAAGAAATTGACGGATTTTCCTCTTGGATTATACCTTCGACCTACCTTATCAATCATAGAATAACCATTCTTTATTACCTTTATGTCTAACCAACCAAAAATCAGTCAATAGATAGATACAATCTTACTCATACCTAATCGTACCTCAGGATAATGTGTCAACACGAGCTCACGGCGCGATTGGCGTGACGCTCTATTAAGTTCACACGCTACGTGATAGACGTCACGTCGCGCATAAATAATGGTGACTAACGTAATTAGAACTGAAGATACACTGTCTATTTGTAATTTGGTAGCAGCAATATTAGTACTAGGGCACATAGCGGGAAGAACTGGTGGCCGTTGGGACAGGAAAGTTTTAGATTGGAGACCCTTCGACCTAAGACGCAGCGAAGGACGTCCGCCGACAAGATGGACAGACGACCTTGCAAAGATCGCAGGATCAAACTGGATGAAGACCTCTAGTGATCGGTCGCTGTGGGAAGCCGTGGGGGAGGTCTATGTTCAGAAGTGGATGTCCTATGGCTGAAAATGATGATGATGATGATGATGATGATGATGATGAGTAATAGTACTGGCAGGAAGCTAAAGATATAGTATATAAGGAAAGGCTTCTGACTGGATATTGGCGGGAAGTCCCTGTGGAGGGCAAGAGGGAAACCACCACACTATCTTCCAAACTCCGGGCTGCCCTGAAAATTTCTTTTGAGAAAAACTCAGGTACGTATTTTTGGCCCACCCCGAGGATAGAACCCGGAACCTCAGTCGCAGCCTTCGCTTTAAATTGTGACCCTCCAACCGTGCGCCACCGTGGTGGATGTATGATTAGTGATAATACAAAGGCATATGTGTTTGATGTCTCTTTTTATTACTCTATCTTTCTAGTGCGGGAATAAAAGACCCCATAGTGTTCTATTTTTTTTTTTTTTACCCCTCTTCGAACATAACTGTAAATTTAAATATTTTTTATATTGAACAACGTTTTTCTATTTACTATTAACTGTACACTGTTTACTATTAACTAAAATCGTTATAATGGAATTGCTTTCTTTGAATTTACTTAAACTGCCAATAATAGCAATTCCGTTAAGATTTCAATAGCAAAATTGACCATCTCTTTAACACGTGTTTTGCATTTTTAACTTAAATTTATTTTACCTAGTGCGTATCATAACTTGTCCTCATCCCATTACAAAATTACCAATCAACTATTCCTCACTTAATTCGAGCCTTTATTAAAAGCCACTCAAATAACGGATAATACACTTCTCTCTCTCTCTCATCTCTTGTCCCTTTTACCCGCGTAATTTCGAAACACGCCAACTTTTCCCCGATACCATAGCTACGCCACTGAAATTTATCTCTCTTGCAACAATAAACTAAATTTACGAACATAATCCCGGGACATAAAGGAGACCGTAACTTTATTATCTCTGTGTGTTTAATTAAAAAATGCTAATAAATTAGAGAGGTCGGCCGAGCGCGGAAACGTATAAAGTGGGGTTTGTTTCTGAGCTTAATAACTGCAGTGTGATAAAGTTTTGAATTTATTTGAATGTACCACATACAACAATGCAAATAACCTAAACTATTTTACTGTTTTTTAAGCTATTGCATAGCTTCTATCGCGGGCCTTGAGCGTGGAGACCGAATCCAGAGATTCCGTAACGAATATAACCTAACACCTCCCAATCCGACCGGCACAGCGTTGATACTTTTTAGTTTTTCCATCTATTGATGAATAGCAGAACTTTTAATAAACTTTTTGAAATATCACGCTTGTTACTTTAGTTCAGCAACCCGCCTTTAGGTGGCATTGGTTGTACAAATAAAATAAATAAATAATTATAATTGCATAACTTGATAAAAATTCTATACACTAGCTTTACCGCGGTAGTCTCCGACTGCCACACGTCTTTTTTTTGTGAGAATGAATATTTGTTAAAGCGATGTTATGTTGTGTTGTCATTATAATGTATACATACCATTACTTGTATAAATTGGTAAGCGCTACGCCGTAGTATCATTCTTTTATATTCATTTTAAATATTAATGAACTCGTCTTACACAAAAAGCAAAAACGGACTTCAAATACAAAATGCACTATAAGTCCTAAATAAACTCTTGATTTTTAACTCTTTCACGGACAGTAACCGCCTATAGGCGGGATAACAATCAAATTTCTATTGTGTCTGGAGTACTGTCCGTAAAAGTGTTAAAAGAAAGGACTCCATTTTCCGTTCTTTTTGGATGCGATGGGCATAGACAATCTTAATTTTCATCTAATTGTTTACCTAGAATGTATTCCATTCTTTTTAAAAGACTTTTAGTGCATTTTGTTATTGAAGTTAGTTTAAACTTTTTCTAAAGTAAATTTGGGGAATGGGGACATTTTGACACTGTTCTTTAATAAGCAACAAAGTACCTTTTGTTCGTTCTTGCGTCATAATTACTGAACTCCTAAATCTTAAGGAATTCCACCATCAGCTTAGCTCCACAAGATGGTTATATGCTCATTCAAATATACATGACATGCAGTAGAGAATGCTAACTGGCAGAACTTTCCAAAGTATTTCCCATTCACTGCACAAAACAATACACTTCATTAGTTAAAATGCAGTCAGCTAGGGTATTAGGTAACCTGCAAGCAATCGCGATCGCATCCCGAATCGAGGCAGAACCTATAAACATGTCTGAGCAGACATTGCTCTGATCCCAAAGTAAGTAGCTAATGCACTTGTGTTATGAAAACCAGACACAACAGTAGTACCACAACACCCGGACTCAAAACAATTTAGAAAATTTTAATTTCCATTTTGACCCGACCGAGAATCGAACCCGGGACCTCGGAGCGGTGACGCCTCGAAACCAGCGCGCTTAGCCATTACACCATGGAGGTCGTCTGGTGAATAAATCATGGTCTGATTAAAGTGCACTTTGAGATACGAGCAGATCCGAACTTGGTCAGGAGAAACTTAATCCATACTAGTTTATGAAGGTTTATGAGCGCTGATTTTGGAGTTTTTTAAATATTGTCATAACGTAATAAACAATTGCAATAGAAAAGCAACCAATTTAGGTAATAAACCTGGGAATAATTTATTCGCGACGCGAGTGAAACTCGGCACATTACTGGTTAGCAGGAGTAAGCATTTGGAATAAGATTAAGGATTTAAATGTATCCCTAGATCAATTTAAATTACTTTTCTTAACCAAAGCGTGTTCTGTAGTGAGTCAGGTCAATACAATACTTAAAGATACTTCTGTAAGTTAATTATTATTTAAAATAAAAATATAAAAAGGTATTTGCTAATAGCAAATAAACTATAAGTATAGACAAGATTAGTTGTAACGCGTCTTTTGTATTTTATAGTACTGTTTAAGGGTGACCTACCTATATAAATAAATGGATAAATAAATTATTTATTAATAAACAATAGTACATTATGATACAAGTGTGCTAAGTTGACCATTATATACAAGGCGATATTGTGTGCGCACGAGCGAAAGCGAGTGCGCCATAAGAAAGCCGCGTATATAATGGTCACAGGCACACGCGTATCATACGACGTTTTTCAACACACTTGCGAGGAAAAAACAAGACTCTTCATTTACTAAGTTTTTAATTATTAAAACATTTAGTAAAAATACATTTCACTCGATTTTGATGGCAAAGACTTTCGCACGCGTTTTTTGCCTCGTTACGTATGTCCGGCGGAGTAAATAATAGGTTTTCTTCATTTTCTTCACTTGAATTAGGCATTTTCATTAATATTAAACTTCTTAAATAATGCAAACTTCGTCACAGCCGACAATTATTATTTACGAAAAATGGCGCATGTTTTTTTTTTTCTTGCCGCGATACCGATGCCCGCACTAGATTGGAAGGCTTAGGCGCGAACTAGATTGGCCAAAAGCCAAGATTAAAAATGTAATAATTCGTGTTTAAAACACAAATCACAGAAAATGTTAAACGAGTTTGAGCTATTTTTTAGTAATAAATCTGGATTTTCCATTTATTTAAATAAATATGTAGATACTGATATTTTTCGCATAAATACTGTTTGTTGCTAAAATAAAAGTATTGTATAACCCGACTAAATTATATCGCTTCTTCTTCTTACTCACGACTTGGTACTAGGGTACAAACCTAAATTGGTCGGGTTAATAAACTAAAGGCACTAGTGCAATAATATAATGAAAAAGCACGCGTGTTTAATATCTATGATTATGAGCCAAAAATCGGTGGAATAAAGACGTCGTTATGAGCAAGTGTGTTGAAAAAGGTATTTATGGTTACAAAAAAGGACTTATAGTCCATTGAATAAAAAGTTCTAGAGTGCGTGAGTTAGTAACGTAAGATGTTTGTTCGGAAACATGTCAAGAGTCCCTAGGTAATAAACATACTAAAACCCCGGGACACTAGGAGGAACCCCGGAGTGGGGGGAGGGGGGGAAAGGGTCCATTTTTTCATTTTTCGCTTAAATCTCAAAAACGGTACATGTTAGAGAAAAACTTTCAAGGAAAAGTTGAAAGGCCATAAAATTATCTACAAGTTGTACCTAAATTATTTTTTTCTATTCGCAGCCGTTTCTGAGTTACACGCAGTAAAAAATGATTTTGACTCAAACAAATTCCCCATACTACATACCCATTTTTATCACATCAATCGATCAAAAAATATTTCTTTCTTCCAAAAAACTCAAATGTGCAACTTGTGACCGGTACTGATAGATTGCTCTCAATTAGGTCTATAATTGGTAAAATAAACACATTCCTCCATGGAAGCCTTTAGGAGGAATCGATTGTCAAAATATTATATTAGGGTAGTTTGAGTTACTGAACTTGATCTTTTTATTTTTTTCTTCCAAAAAACTCAAAAGTGCAACTTGTGACCAGTACAGATAGATTGCTCATAATTAGGTCTATCATTGATAAAAATACCAGATTCCACCACGGAGGCGTTTACGGGGAATTGAATTTTATTAGGGTAGTTACGATACTTGAACTTTTTATTTTTTTCTTCCAAAAAGCTCAAAAGTGCAACTTGTGACTGGTACTGATAGATTGCAACTTAGTTATGTCTATCATTGGTAAAAAAAACACATTCCTCCATGGAAGCCTTTAGGAGGAATTGATTGTCAAAATATTATATTAGGGTAGTTACGCAACTTGACTTTTTTATTTTTTTTCTTCCAAAAAGCTCAAAAGTGCAACTTGTGACCGGTACTGATAGATTGCTCTTAATTAGGTCTATAATTGGTAAAAAAAACACATTCCTCCATGAAAGCCTGTAGGAGAGTTTAGGAGTTCGAATTTTTCACCTTCATGGGATGTAGCTCGAAAACGGCTGCGAATAGAAATAAATAATTGAGGTACAACTTGTAGATAATTTTATGGCCTTTCATCTTTTCCTTGAAAGTTTTTCTCTAACATGTACCGTTTTTGAGATTTAAGCGAAAAATGAAAAAAATGACCCTTTCCCCACCTCCCCCCACTCCGGGGCTCCTCCTAGTGTCTCGGGGTTTTAGTATGTTTATTACCTAGGGACTCTTGACATGTTTCCGAAGAAACATCTTACGTTACTAACTCACGCACTCTAGACCCCCCTTGGAGGGACTCATTCAATGGACTATTAAGCTTAGAGTCTTATTATGGTATTAGTCTGAACTAGGTTGGACCTGTGTTTCAGACTATAAAGAAGAACTATGTTAGTAAACAAATTACAATAAACTTACTAAGATGACACAAGTAAACCTATTAATTAATTATAAAGATACCCTTCTACCTACTGGATGATGACAAACAGGTCTTCAGTCTCATCATATGACAGTTTCTTAAGATACAGATCTAATTTTAACTTACAATTATGGTAATTAAGTTCGTATAAGTTTAGTAAACCGTGTATTCTATTATACAATAATGGTGCAATAAAACTAAAGAACCTATTAGTAAAAGTAAATTTCGAAGTCCATTGTGGATTGCAGACTTTACCCATCCTTCTTTTGTTAGTTACTTCAGCATTGTAAGGGAGCAGTGCGTGTTGTTTTAATATGGTGTGCTGGATGGAAAGCTGGCGCACAGTAAGCACTTTGCAGAAATTGTAAAGCAATTCTGTTCGATATAAAAAAGGTAAGGAGTTGGCGACTTTTAAAATAGCTCTTTAGGCACGCTCCAGAGGCATCAAAACAGTTTTGGGTGCTCCACCCCAGGATGTAATATAGTACTGTATTATAGATTTATACCAAGCCTTAGGTCAGGCTTGGTATACTTGAGTAATAAGTTTTATATCAGCGCTAGATCGCAATTTTTAAAAAATATATATTAATTTACGGACCGTAAGAGCTAAATTATGTATGTGCGGTCTAAATGAAAGGGTTTCATCCAGGGTTACTCCTAAATATTTTACGGTGCAAGTGCTAACAATAGAGGGACAACAACATATAGTGTCGACTTTAGGGTTATGCCATTGGTGTGCAGCCAACGTGTGTGCGTCTTTGTTCGGCGCATGCTAAAGCAAATGTATTTGTCTCGGTCTTGTCGACGTTCAATGTTGGTAAGTTACAGCGAAACCAGTTATTAACAATATCAAATCCTTTTTCGTGCATTTTCATACAGCTCTTTATCAGTTTTTCCCGTGAAAATGAGTCCAGTATCGTCAGCGTAAGATATTATTTTCCCATGATCTAGATTTAATTTACACAGGTCATTTATATACAGAGAAGAAATATACAGAGAAACAGAGTAGGGCCCAGAACTTCTATGCTCCTCACTCACTATTTTATCTATTCTAACACATTGCGATCGGTCGCTTAGGTTGTCAGAGAAAAAATTTAACTGAGTTCCTCTTACACCCAGTGCTTCCAGTTTTTTTAAAAGTATTGGAATGGATATTGTATCGAAAGCCTTTGCTAAATCAACAAATATTCCTATGGTTTTGTTTCCTCTACCGAGTTCTTTTGTGGTGTATTCCGTTAGGCTGTGTACTGCGTCCGCCGTCGACAGTTTTTGTCTGAAACCGAATTGCGCTGTAAAGAAAAGCTTATGTTTTTCGATATAGTTTATTAGTCTATTATTTATGTTTTTTTTTCAAGATTTTGGATATTGAGGAAAGCAAAGATATTGGCCTGTAGTTGGTGACTAAGTCTTTTCTTCCGTTTTTATGAATTGGTATGACCACTGCTTTTTTAAGACATTTAGGAAACACTCCTTTAGAGAGGCAGATACTGAGAATACGTGTTAATGGTGAAACTAAGATTTGCTTAAACCGTTTGAGTATCTTATTGCTAATGTTATCCCACCCAGCGGCACAATCATCTCTTAATTTCGAAATAGTTTGGCATACGTCCTCTTCATCTGTATCTAATAGGACAAAACTCTGTGGGCATTTAGAGAGGGATATTGAGTGTATATAGGGATATAGTGTGTGACCTAATTACACATTGACTCCTATGAGCTTGACAACGTTGATTACATCTTCAAATCACTCTATCAATAACCATCTCAATACACGTAGTCTTACTCACATCCGCAAAGTCCTGGGCAAACGAGCTAAGTTGTCTCGGCCGGCTTTGAGTTGTGAACTTTCATACACATGGAAATTGCCCCGCTTACAATTTGGAGTGGAAGACATACAGGAGTGCGTTTTGCACCTAACTACTGCACCCCTGAATACCAATCGTCAATATTGTTGGTAGGTCTACTGGTCAAAAAATCATAGGTCTGAAGTTGCACATAACCTCCGCAGAAGAACGGTACTATAATAAGAAGAAATAATTTAACTTAAAGCACTTTTATAGATTTGCATACATATTATGTGTTACTAACAAGGAGATGTGATGACAATATTATGTTAGTAACATGATAGGATACCTGATGCGACATGACAGGTTCTTAGTAAATATAATAGAAAAAAAAGTAGAAGGAAAGAGGTGAAGAGGAAGACCTAGGAGAAGTTATTCGACCAAGTGATGGAAAAAGTAAATTTAATCTCATACCAGAAGGTGAGGTGCTAGTAGCGCAGTGGTAGCAGCGCTTTGGTAGTGATACCGAAGCGGAACAACCTACGGCGCGGTCGTGTTTTGATGAGTGACCATTCCGACCATTATAAGTGACGTATATAACGAGCATCTCCGTGCTTCGGAAGCACGTTAAGCGGTTAGTCCCGGCTAATATCGGTCGATATTAGTCGTTAGGCTTAGTCAGAGACCTTATGGGCGGCTTCATAACATCAGATAGCAAGGTTAGTCGCTTGCCTTGCAAACACCCCTCCACCAACCCGCACTGAGCGCGCGAGATGTAGTATGGCTCAAACTACCTCAAAGTTGAGGTAAGGCCTTTGCCCAGCAGTGGGATATTACAGGCTAACTTTTCATACCAGGAGGTCAACAAAAAGGAAAATAAAAGAAAGGAATGACGATTACTCCACTGACAAGAGGGAAGCTCTTAAGTTTAAGAAGAAGAACAAGGTGATCTAACCCTAATGTTAATAAGTAAATAAATTATGCAATTCAATAGTGGAACTCATCGCGCCTGTGCTACAGGCACTTATAGGTAGTCGCTGGGGCATGAAGCTGCAGCCTTCGGCGCATCACCGGGGAGTCCCAGTAGTCAGCCAGCCCGCTCACGATGCTGTTCGAGCTGCCACGCACGCGAGCCCACAGCGAGGCGCAGCGCATGCAGATGATTGAGCAAAAGATATCCATGTGCGCCTCAGCAAACATGGATGAAGCGCTGCAGTGACGGGGCAGGCCGAACAACATCTTTAACGCGTTGCTATATTGTGTGCGGAGGGCGCTCTATGTCCTCTGCATAAAGCACACCTTCAGACTGCACGTGTAAAATGATACACAATATGCTTTGAAAAGCCTTGTCATAAAAAATGACTTGGTCCATGAAAACAAAGTCCTAGTGATAGGCTTTAAATGCCAATAATTAAAACACTTCGCACACTTTATTATTTTAAATTAAACGCCTGACGTTTGGAATGCTTTACAGCATCCGTATATAAAAATAGATATGCCCAAAATTAATCCGTAAAGTGTTTAAATCAATGAGTGTAGTATTCGCGTATAAATTCATAATCACATATGCTTTAAAGCTTGTGCATACCATCTTCAGCCTTCACAGGAATTATTGCCCTCCCTTTTTAAGTGATTTAAATAGAGCTGATAATGGGACGTGAAAGTACACAATACAACGCTGTATGTACACTTTTGTTCTCATACCAACATACAGACCGCATACAATATACGCTAGTTACACTAACGAGACACTCGTGTGTTTCCAACGGAATTAAGAAACTTCCACTAAGCACCACTAGTTTGTTTAAACAAGAATATATTTCCTTAAGAGAGCAGTTCTAAAAGAAAACTCCTCGTGGATTCTTTTAGTGAAAAGAAAATACAAAAATTGTGCCAGAATTTTTATTATATTTTTAAACGTTCAAGTTGTGTAAGCTCTAACAAACTGTTGTCGAAAACAATACTTTATCTATACTAAATAATAAAGCTTAAGAGTTTGTTTGTTTGAACCTGATAATTTTACGAACCACGAGATCGATTAAAAAAATATGTATCAGATACCTTATTTATCGAGAAAGGCTTTAGACACATCGCGTTGCAACAGAAGGGAAGGGAGCAAACTCAAAACGTGCGGGCGCAGTCGAGAGAGACCGCTTATCTCAATATAACATATTTTCGCACAAAATATCCAGCAGCTGATTAAATCATGATCATATTTAAAAACCATATCATTGTTGAAAGTTGAGATATCTTTATCTATTTTTTTTTCTCACCAAGCGAGCCAAAAATAGTAAATCATTTTCCAGATCAGTGGCGGCTGGTGGGTTATCGAACTGGTAGTGCACTTTAAGAAAATCAAAAACTAAAAACAATTACGGTAATATAAATAAACAATAATTAATGCGTCACACATACAGTGAAACATGTCATTATGTCAATCATGGCTGCCGTTGTCGCCTCGCGCCCATGCCGGCCGGCCAATCCGTCAAACATCGGCTGCTCTCGGCAATCGTCGGTTCGCTCGTGCGGCGCTCGAGAACCCGCTCATTACTCGGTACATTTCTATGAACTATCTTTTGTTTCACGCGTCAGGCGTATTACCTCGTATCTCCTACAAGTTATATTAGCAGTCTTCGTGCACTCGCCGAAGCGCACGAGAATTTGTCTTTACAGAAAAATAAGTCTTAATAGTTTAGTAAAGCGCTAAAACTGTTTTACCATAATTGGAGATTATATTTTTTATACGTTTTTGTATGTTTTAAAATAACTATTAAAATGGTAATTAAAAAGAAAGATGAATTACTTAATATTTTGTAATTTTTAAATCTTTTGAATTGGTGGTTCAGCGCACGAGCGCACTTAAGGTACAGCCGCCACTGTTCCAGATTATAACTTCTTCCGTGGTCCAGTGGCTAGCACGCAGGTTTAAGCATCGCCATTTCGTGAGGTTCCGGTTTCGATTCCCGGTCCGGTCAATGTAAAAAATGATTTTTTCTATATTGTCTCGAGTCTGGGTGTTGTGATAACATAGTTGTTTCTGATTTCAATGCGCTAGTAGGGCCCAAAAGATAAGGAGATATGTTCTAGCCTCATATGGGTCGTAATTGATTGATATTAACTAATTATTGACGTTCATAAGTGGCATTTTGAGTACTAAATTGAATAACTTATTTTTGACTTTGACTTTTTACTTTGACCATAACACAAGTGCTATAGCTACTTAGCATGTTGTGATGTTGTCCAATATTTATTTATTTATTATTTATAACTTCCTGTTGCAAAAAAGAAACATTCATAGAGTTGTGAGCAAACACATTTCACAGAGCATTGCTAAACCGCGGAAACCAATTTGATCTCACAAAGAGTGTATTTGAACGCATTTGAGCCGGGATTTTGAAAAATTGAAAAATACTTCGCATAGACGTACGTCCTGCGTCCGTATATTGGATCTTTTCGAACACCGAAACTGCTTTACGGAGAGTAATTCTATTTGAAGATAGTGTTGGCGGTTGTCGATGGTCACCCTCGTATAAGTTCGGAGTACAGAAAAAAATTACAAGTTAGCTCATTGTATTTTTGTGAAAAAATGAGAAACGCCAAAGCTTGATTGATAATTATGCTCTTCCGTAAATAAAATCTACTTCATGTACAAAGCAATCGGTTTGATTATGTTTAGTAAAACTATAAACACTGTAAGACATAATTGAATCGTCTATCTGCCTAATTAATTATTCATTGTATGCGAAAAGTGCATTGTTGGAAAAAAACATACAAAAAAGAAAAAAATATTATAATATTCATCGAGAACCAATTCGAGCGGTATATCTTTGATTTTATTATTATATGGAAGCTCAAAATCACACAGCGAGCGATGCAGAGGGCTATGCTCAGTGTTTCCCTATGAGATCGAGGCAGAAACGAGGAGATGCGTAGAAGAACTAAAGCAACGGATCTAGCCCTAAAGTTAGTAAGCTTAAGAGGCGATAGGCAAGGTACATAACGCGAAGAACTGATGGATGGGCTGGCAGGGAACAGATGGTTGGGGCAGAAAATTTCTATAATGGAGACCCTTCGACCATAGACGTGGCGTGGTACGTCCACAGATAAGATGGACAGACTACTAGTGAAAGGAATAGAGAGTGCACCTGTGTTTGCGCACACACTTGTGCACTATAATATGTCCCGCGTAGTCGGTTAGTCGTTGTTACTGGCCATCGTAGTCGAAATCGGCAAGGGGGACTATATACCTATGTTTATAGTTGAGTATATAATAAGCACTAATCTTTAAATTATTTAAAGCATATAATAATGCTTAAAGTTCTTAAAGTGTCTGATTTGGAAGAGTTTATTGGTGACGTTTAAAAGGCTACTTTGTTTCAACTGGCATTTGGGTACTGCCATCAAATGGAGTTTTTATTGCCGGGAAATGGAAAAGCAATGATTGGATATCCAACCAATTTCACTAGACTTATTTCATTGCCACGAAGTCGTCAAGAATAACACAATTTGATGAATTCTTTTAGCGCGTGCGTTAGCGCAGATGACGTCACAAAGGCGCGACGCTCTCGGCCAATCACCGCTCGCCGTTCCAGAGGCCTTGTGCCGAGCACTCGGGCCCGAGTGCGCTGAGTGTTTACGGCGATGTCTTTTTCTGACGTCATCTTGTACATAGCACACGGACCCAGTGCTTGGCCACCAGCACGCTGCTTGCCAACCTTGCCCGAGTGTGTTTTAAAAAAATAATGCAAATATTTTTGACGATTTTTTTTAAAATTACGCGTAACATTGCGGTTTCCTGTGTTATTCTTCGTATTTTTTAAGACAGTCAAAGTTAATTTGTAACATGGTGATTAGTCATCCAGGATTCGGGTCTGTCTGATTTATAAGGTAAGTTTGTAATTAAGTAGAATTACCTTCTGGCTTTTTTATTTGTTAATGTTTCATTTTGTTTACAATAACACATTGTTTAAGGTAGGTACGATGGGCCTGGAATTACCTATGGTTAAAACCCCATATTAAAATAAAAAATTTTTGCCTGTTTTGACGCATAATTTGTCGTTACATATATATTTAGTTAATTTCGTAAGTGATAATGTTTTTTAATGTTAAAATACAAAATGAAAACTATAAAATTTTGACTTCAATAAGGAAATCTTATAAATAGCTGCAAGCATTTAACTTATTGCGTAGCCTGTAATAGTAGCATAAATTTTAATTAATGATTCTACAGAGTATACCTAGTCACATAGGTCTTAGTATTCTTAAATACCGATAGTTATGATCAATAATCAAGGTATATCAAAATTGATAACTCGATGTAGAAATAACAATGTCAAGATTTTGTGAAAAAATATTTTTATAAAATAGAACCGTACTTAAAGGGTCTGTATTCAAATTTTTTGCTCCTATTATAGACCACGTCCTGTATAATTTGCTTCAAACCATAAAAATCACACTTAAATCAAACCTAACCGCGTGAATCGGCCTGCGTCATGACTTACGATCAAACTTGGTTTCTCAGCGGCACTTCATTTCTAAAGTTATATTAACACGACTCACTTCTTTGCAACTCCAGAATTTAGTGGCGGGTTGTCAGCAGCAGGGCCTCTACTTTATAAAGCATTAATGTATTTCAATTCAAGCCGTTGCAGTCACTTTTCTTACAACACTTTACCAGACGGCACACAGTGGTCCCAAAAATTGAAAAACTAGTCATACACGCCAGAAACACGATTTTTTTCTCATGATAGCGCTGATGTTACTGATGAGAGAAAAAAATAAAATAGTCCTTACACGATTATTTCTTATAAAAATAATAATTGACAACAGCATGTTAACGCTATTAGGTACTCGAAAAATCGCTAATAAAAATATAACGACGTCAAGTCGACGACAGCCACTGTCTCCTATTTGGTCGACAAAGTGGACCATATCTTATATCATTGGTGAGAATGCAATAGCTGTTTTAAAAATACAGACGTCTGACAAAGTAGGCCCTCGGATACGATAGGGATATTGAGAAATGTTACTTTAATACGGTCCTGGAGACATAAATCTTTAAGTTGGGAATGGTTTGGAAACTTTAATCTGACGTTTTTGTCGCCTGCCCTCGAGGTAGGAGAATGTTGTAGGAACCTATTATTTATGAACAACAATAAACAGTTCTGAAAAAAAAAAACGTTCATGTTAGACTTACAATTTTATTATTTTATTTTATTTTAATAGGGCCAAAGGCAGTTGATTGCGAATCGTAATATATTTCTGTATGTGTATGAACACATGCGGTTCTTATCACAACAATTCTATTCTCATAGATACGTAAACAAAAGCTTGAACAAAACGGCAAGGGCTAATGTAAACCTTCTTTTTTATCAGGGTTAAAAAGCATAAGCCGTCAGATAATCTGAAACATCCCAAGACGCATCCGAGGCAAAGCACACGTATGTAAATTATTGCATTTGCATTTGAATCTAGCAGTTTTCGGAGGAATTGGATTGAAGGGTGGAGGGCTGATTCTGTTGCTGTGTATATGAATACGTAGATATCTAGTGCTAATGCTGTATGTATGTACAACAATGAACAAAGCAATGTTTTTTTTGGGTACTTGATGATACTCACTGCATCTTCTTAGGTAAACATTGTAATAAAGTTTTTAAATACCTTGCCAAAGGCCGTGTAACTTACTAACCTATCAATAAAGCCCCATTTTTTTCATTCAGGCACTTTCTATGAAAAGAATCCATTTATATTAAAAGAAGAAGAAATTATTCACTTGCTGCTATTATATCGGCGTCAATGTACAAAGAGGTACGATGAGACTCTTGCTTTTATGTGCTGTTAGAAATAGTTTGTGTGATAAAAATAGCTGCATCTTGGGAAATTTCAAATAAAAGAAAACTTTCTTATTTATATCACAATCTTTAATATAGGTCAAGAGTCAAAATTCAAAAACAGTTTATAGCCTCCTCAAAAACCGTCATTAGTATAAGGAAAAATGCAGGTTTTTTCTGAAAGTAGACTCCTCCAAAGTGTCCTCCGAAGATTCAGATAATAGGGTCGGCTCTAAGCCTCTGTCCAATAAAGTGAGGTGAAAAAATAATGACTTTAAAAGTGTCACGTCATAGGGACGACTGGAATTTGAACTGTTTCTTTTGGGTTTATTTCGAGTACCATTTTAAGGGTTCCGTAGCCGAATGGCAAAAAACGGAACCCTTATAGTTTTGTCAAGTCTGTCTGTCTGTCTGTCTGTTTGTCCGTCCGTATGTGACATCCACTGTATTCTGTAACTTTAAGCATCACACTGTTGAAATTTGGTAGAAAGATGTCTCCTGCTAACCGCTTTACAATTCACATACAAAAAATAAAAAATATTATATTTAAGAGGGGGCCAATACTCCCATACATGAAACTAAAAACCAAAACCGTTTTTTTTAATGGTCTAGAATGTTTTTAACACTCACAGTTAACTAAAAAAAATTATAAAAATGTAAATAAAATATCTATGGAAACGTCTCTTAAAATAACTGAGAGGTTTTTACCACAACTTTAAAAAAATATGCAACACCTTTTCAATATCATCAACCTAGCTGACAGCTTTTTAGCATAGCATACCTAAATTACCCATTACAGTATTTGAATAGACTAGATATCTCACAATTATAATAACCTCAAATTCAAAAAGTATTCTGTCTACTGCTACATTTAACAGCAAGGAAGATACGATCGCATGCAAAATTCTGTTATTCGTAATTTCCGTCTCGATCCGAGTCTTCACAAAATGCAAATTCATGCATTTCAGGCTTTCACTCGCTTGTCGGCACTTTACAGGCGCTCTCAGTGATGCTAACATAAATCTATTGATGCACTTGTCATTTTTAGTGCCGATGGTCTATACATTCCTAGTTTTTAAATTGGGGCCATAATTGGTATGTAGGGTCAAAAATACCTAATTATGTTATATGCAAATTGACTATGAGAAATTGAATTCACTTTTTGTACAGAAAAATGCAGTATTATTGAAATTGATTGCAGGAAGTGTTGCGAATGATTATAAATTATAAGTTCAATATAGGCATTTGTTATGAACCCAAACAAAATAAGCAAAGTTTTTTTTTGTGTTTTATTATAACTTGCCTTAATCTTAATCTGCTTAGAATCTAAACCATATTACATTTTTAACACAGCCGTATTCTGCGCTAATTAGTCACATATTCTGCGAAAAAAAAATCAAACTAACTTGAACACAACTTCCCTCATACGACAATGAGACATATGAGACTATATTCCTACCTTATTCCGAGTGCCAAAATAAAGCTTCGAACAGCAAAGTGCACCAACAAAAAGCGGAAAACAAAACTCTGTTTGTCGTTCCCATCTCCGTATCGTCTTGTTGGATTTGCATTAGTTTGAAATTTGACTTCCGTTATGGGCGCGCGGATTGTGAGAAACGGAACGTTATCGAGCAGGCTCACCGAACGTGCTATGAAAACAAATGAGTTTCTTTTTGTATGCTCTGAGAATTATTGGAAACTGTTTCCAATGAAAGATAGAGTAAAGATCATATTTAAGAAGTTTAGTTCACAAGTTACCGTAGATTTCGACGTCATAAAACTACGCCCGTCAAAAATCTGAAAGAATACCTAAAACATAATCGTACCCTTTTGAAATTCATTTATTAAAAAATCTTTTTTTTGTACTTCATGGCACTCAAAAAAGTCTGCATAATATTGTTTTTATTACAAGTAGACACTGTTCTTTTGCTGATGCTACAAATCAATTGTCAATATTTTTCTTATCCAAAAATAATATGCTGTCGCCCATTTTATGAAACTCCAGCGGTCCTGCCAACTCAGACTTTGCCCGACAACGAAGCAACTCAAATGAAAATCTTAACTAAATAAACAGTCCAACTTTTGCGAAGTAACTTAATAACAACTTTATCAAAAGATGTAAACTGATCGTTGCAGTAATAAGTGATTAAACACAAGTTTTAGTTTTAGCATCTTTCAACTCGGCACTTTCAGATATTTCCCTGAGGCAAAGAATTAAGTAGTCATACTTTACAGTTGGTGTACTTGCAAGATATCGAGGAAAAAATATGTGGGTTTTGGACAAGTCAAAGGAAAACACAAAACGCAGAAAATAATAGAAAACACTCTACTGACAATAGTCAAGATTGTAAATTGGACAATGGCAATGGGCAAATGGAAACACGCCAAGTGCAACGTGCCAAGTCCCTAAAGATTCATTTTCTATGACATAATAATACATGGCGTGTTTAATTTAAGTAATTCTGTCATTTTGACGGAGAAATTAATCAAAATAAACAAATATGCGCCAGACAACACACCAATTGTAATGGTTTCGAAGTAAGTAATTTTCTTTCTTGTGTTACGAATACCAGACAATGATTATGACGGGGGCGTCTTCCATAAATACTTAAATACATATTAAACATCCATAACTTAGGTACAAATGTTCGTGCTCATCACACAAACATTTGCTCCTTGCGGGATTCGAACCCGCGACGGCCGGTGTAATAGTCAGGAGCTCTTACCAATACACCAAACGCGTCGTCGTCTAAAAATAGCTGTATTCATCAGTCTATTAGAACGAACATCTTTCGTCAGTCAGTTGCTACTGAATTAATAGTTATATTTCAGTTTAATCGATTTATGATGATAAAAAAATGAAGCGTTTGAAATGTCTTCCATTTTTATGATTCACACGAAAAATATATTTATCTTCCCTCACCAATACCGTGTAAAGTGTTTCTGCCACAAATGTACTCTCGCCAACTGTCTCAAACAGAAAGAGTTTTGTACCTACCTCTAGTTGTAAAGTTTGTTGAGTTCCGCACAAGTTTCGATGCCGAGGTTTGCCGTATCAAATATGAGAAGTTTTTCCACGGCTCTGCTAAGAAAAACAACTAAAGACCACGTTGTAGATTTTTGAAACCAGTTGTGAGTTTCATCACTCAAAAGCTTATGAAACGTGGCTGGCTCAAGTTTTTATTTTGGTTAAAATGTTTGTGTTTACTTAAAGTTAAAAACATGTTTACTGTTTAAGAAGGTCATCAAATCTACTTTGAACTTAATACCTAGTTAGTAACTAGTTGCTTTAATGCGACTTTTTTTTAACTAGTACGTACATAATCTAATCTTCGTCCATGCTCCGCCAAGGCGACAACATCCCTAAATGTATGTCACGTGTAGTGGCAAAACGATTCGAGGTTTTTGCACGTCATTGTTGTGTACTAATTGCCTGAGCCGGCGTCGCTTAACGGAAACTTAAAATAAAATATATATTTTTTAATTTCATATTCAATTAATAATTATATAGTCTCAAGTATAGAATTTTCGCAAAGTAATAACGCCTTATTTCATTAATTAGCGGTCTTTCTCATCTTACTACCTGGATCGCGAGTATCGTTTACATCTTGAGTTGTCTTTTATATTCATATTCATATTTTTTTTAATTTTTTTTTATTAATAAAACTACAGTCCACAGACTCTTTGGTCCGTGCCTTTTTTGATTTAGGTTTTTTGTTATGTTGGGTTACATTCATATTCATATTTATATTCATTTATATAAAATGATGCCCGTTTCTGTGTTTTGTGTGGAAGTGATTTTCGTTCAAAATTGGTTAAGCAGGGGAAGAGCTAACTTATAAATAGCATCAATGGTAATTTCTTTACATTGAAATAATAGATTTTTTCTCTAGATTCTAGATGAACCAGGAAAACAAATAAAATGCATGTAAAAACTTCCTGTGACTGGCCAAATTTTAAATTGACATTAATAAATGCATTTAGTATTAGTTAATCACATAAAGGTATACTGACCCCTCATTACCTACTTATATTTTCCTGTCCAAAATGTTTAGAAACAAAAAAACTCACGCTTTATCCTCCGAACATCTTTTTGATTCAACGAGTAAACTTCCTGCCCCTTAAAAACTCAAAAGGGATGGCTCTCGAACGCGGAACGATTTTATATTCCCGGCGATCGGCGAGGAATAGGCAAACGTGTTTGGGAAGACAGTAATGAGAGCTCTCACATTTTACAGCTAGAATATTTTGTGACTTAGATCTAGAAATGGTGTCTTTGAACTAGTTTAAAGTACGTTTGTGGGGCGAGGGAGTTGAAGTGAAGCCTTCATGTTGAAAATATTATATTAATAATTTGGAATCTGTTCAGGCAACTTAAAACTCCTGAATCAAGCAGAGCAGCAAATACACAGATATGCGACGGGCCGGAGCCCGCCCGAGATAAATGTTGCCGGAGCAACCGACGATAATTCAACGAACACCCACAAAATTCATTACGCTTTGAGCTCCGGAAGAATTCACATCGAACCATATTTTATTGTAATATTTCACATTAATTATATTCATCGAACTGTTTTCCGGCGTATCAATTCAAAGTCCTCGTCACAAGAAGACCGCGTAATCAAGATGGTGACCCCTACGTAATGCGAAAACACGGACTCATTCTTCAGGAAAGTGCCAGTATCCAGCTGCAGCCATCATTCCGAGGAATCCGAGGGAAGTGCGTTTTTAATCCATTCATCCATCCTATACATTCATCCTTTCCATAAAACATAGCTTCAATTATCTCATTTACGCATATTTTACTTCAATTTAGTTCTATATTAACGGTGCACTGCGTTGTCAATTACTGCAAGTCATCGTCCATTTTACATATTGGATAGACATAGTTTTCATACTAAAACCCTCAATTCATTAAAATATCATTCGAAAATAAATTCAAATAAGATTTGCTGACTATTTCAGGGAGATTATCAAGCAAATTATTCAAAATCAAAATAATCCCGGCCAGATTTGCGGTAACGTTTTTCAACAAGCGTACACGCAAAACACTGTGTCGTCGCATCATCAGCTGTGCATTGAGCCGCCCGGCTGCAAAACCAGTTTGTTATCATCGCTAGCAAGATTTAACGTAACGTATTCATCTTTTATTAGTTACAGTTGTGATTCGTTTAAAACATTAAGTGCATTTCATTCTTTGTGTCGACAAAATGGCTGATTTAAAGGAACTTGTGAAGCAGAGAGGTAATATCAGG
The DNA here is from genome assembly GCA_963924145.1 of Pyrausta purpuralis. Taxonomy (NCBI): domain Eukaryota; kingdom Metazoa; phylum Arthropoda; class Insecta; order Lepidoptera; family Crambidae; genus Pyrausta; species Pyrausta purpuralis. Next base: position 876,036 of record OZ001661.1, on the reverse strand, counting down.
TGCCGATTAAAATATTTTGAAAAATACTTAGAACCGTTAGCGAATTCAAAGGAAACAAGTGCCGTAAACATAAATGAACTGCGTTTGCGATGCAGTAAAATGCGTGACGTAGCATGTAATTTTGAGGAAATTCAGTGTCGAATTGAAATGTTAGCTGAGGATACAGATAATCAAATGGAAGAACGTGAAAAGACTGAAAGCTACATCTTCAACTTAATTGCCCAAGGTGAGTCTTTGATTGAATTCTTTGAAAATCAACATAAGCAATTAGAATCTGCATCAGGTACGACAAGTAAACTACACAATGTTAAGTTGCCACCGTTATCTATTCCCATATTTAATGGAGATCCAAATAAATGGCTTTCATTTAGAGATACATACTTGTCATTAATTCATCAGAATGAAAACATAGATGATATCAATAAATTTCATTATCTCAAATCATATTTACAAGGGCCAGCTTGTTCTGTCATTAATTCTGTTACTGTGTCTTCTAATAATTATGCAATTGCGTGGAATTTATTGATTGAACGCTATGATAATAGACGTCTTCTAATTAATGAGCATATAAAGTGTTTATTTTCAATTGAACCTTTAGTTAGGGAAACTCACAGCGGCATCAGGAACCTTATAGATACACTATCTAAAAACCTTAATGCTTTAAAATCTCTAGGTGAGCCAACCCAAAACTGGGACACACTGATTATATACATGGCCTCAGTGAAATTAGACAGCGTAACAGCTAGAAATTGGGAAGAATTTAGAGTCAGTCTTGAGTTTCCTACCTTAGATGACTTCTATTCATTCCTGCGCCAGCGAGCTACTATTCTAGAAACTATTAATGCTACTAAATCATCCACTAATAGAACAGAGAAGCGGCATAGTCTTCCTAACATGAAATCATTTCATAGCTCTTCTCTCGATAATTCATCTCCTATAAAGCAATGTCCGGTCTGCAAACAAGATCATAAAATCTATGACTGTTCAGTTTTCAAATCAATGCCAGTTGCTGAAAGGATTTCTAAGCTTACCTCACTAAAATTATGCAACAATTGTCTTCGTTCTGGCCATCAATCCAATAGTTGTAGGCTAGGTGGCTGTAGAATTTGTCATAAGAAACATAATACACTCATACATAAACAACATTCAATACAACAAACACATTCAAATCAAAATATATTAAATGAAAACAAATCCAACTTACCTATTCCTGTCGTTGAACCCTCTCCATCAAATACAGCTTCTTCTTTGGTGTCAATGTCTGCTGCCTGCTCAGGTCAAGCGCTTCTATCCACGGCATTGGTCAAGGTGACCAACGATGGAAAAACATACACTCTTAGAGCATTGTTGGACTGTGGGAGTCAATCTTCCTTCATCAGTGATAAGGCACAAAGGAGGATTGGTTTGCAACGAACAAGTGACACTTATCATTCGGTTACCGGCATAGGCAACACAGTATTTAACATAACGGAACATTGTCAATTGCGTCTTATTTCTACTCATACATCTTTCAGCGCTATTGTCAAGTGTTTCATATTGCCTCATATCACAGACAAGTTACCCCAAACTAAAGTGCGTATTCAAGATCTGAACATTCCTCATTATATTCAACTCGCAGATCCAGGATTCCATCAGCCCTCTGATGTCGACATTTTACTAGGCGCTGATATATTTTGGGACATTTTAGGGCCAGGTAAGGTGACTTTGGGATCAAACGGACCAACGTTACGTGAGACACAGTTGGGGTGGATAGTGGCTGGTCCTATGGCGGTAGGCTACTATGACACACATGAAAGAAATATAAAATGTAACTTTTCAAAGGAAATAAGTCAACAATTAAAAAGGTTTTGGGAACTCGAAGAAGTACCATCAAACATTAAATACGATTCTCATAGTTCTTGCGAGCAATTGTTTATTACTACCACTCGTCGAGAAAATAACGGTAGATTTTGTGTCCAAATTCCACTCAAAGAATCTACAGATCGCTTAGGTGACTCATACTCAACAGCTGAAAAAAGATTATTACAAATAGAAAGAAAATTAAACAATAATTCTCATCTAAAACAACAATATCACGAATTCATTCATGAGTATGAGCGTCTTGGTCACATGACCGAAATTCCTCAGCCTGTCTTCGGTTATTATCTTCCACACCATTGTGTGATACGAGAAGCAAGGGAAACAACAAGGCTTCGAGTCGTTTTCGACGCCTCTTCTAAAACCACCACAGGTGTGTCGTTTAACGACATACAACATGTCGGACCAGTGGTACAAGATGACTTGTTTTCCATTCTTCTTCGGTACAGACAGCATAGATTTGTAGTTTCAGCAGACGTGGAGAAAATGTATCGCCAGATTTTGGTGGATCCTAATCAGCGGCATTTACAACTCATTTTGTGGCGCGACAATCCAACTGATCCAATTAAAACATATCAGCTAAATACCATCACGTATGGTACAGCTTCAGCCCCATTTCTGAGTACAAGATGTTTGTTACAGCTTTCTCAAGATTGTGAAGATGATGATCCACAGCTAGCACAGCAGATAAGAGAAGATTTCTACGTTGACGATTTTCTCTCGGGTGTTGAAAGGGAAACTGATCTACATAAACTGATTCATTCAGTTACCTCCGTTCTTGATTCAGCATGCCTTCCATTACGAAAATGGCGATCCAATGCGCCACACATCCTACAAAGGGAATCAGAAACCTTTCAGCCCAAGAATTTAGACTTATCTGCTCAGTCAAGAGTGCTAGGTCTCAAGTGGGATCCATTTAACGATGTTCTACAATTCTCTGTCGAAATGGGACAAATACAAACACCAACCAAACGGACAATCTTGTCCAACTCAGCAAAACTTTTTGACCCACTAGGCTTGCTCAGTCCATGCACCATCATCCCTAAAATTATTTTACAAAAATTATGGCTTTCAAAATTAGGCTGGGATGACCCAGTTGACGGTGCATTACAAAGGGAATGGGAAAGTTTTGCAACCAATTTAAAATCAATTTCAGATTTTCCAATTCCTAGGTGTGCACTCATTAACGATCCCAAGGAAATACAATTGCATGCTTTTTCAGATGCTTCGCAACTAGCTTACGCTTCTGTCATCTACCTCAGATCCATCGACGGTTCTGGTCAGGTCTTAGTTAGAATTTTATGCGCAAAGACTAAAGTTGCTCCAGTAAAGGCTACAACAATACCTAGACTTGAACTGTGTGGAGCGTTACTTTCAGCACGTCTAGTCGCTAAGGCACTGAAAGCTCTTCGTTGCAAAATTAATTCGGTTTTTTACTGGACCGACTCATCGGTAGTTCTGGGTTGGTTAGCTTCTCAATCGTGTGACTTAAAACCATTTGTTTCAAACCGAGTTAGTGAAATTCAGGATCTCAGCCAGTCTGGTGTTTGGAGGCATGTCCCTGGTGATAAAAACCCGGCAGATCAAGCATCCCGGGGGGTGAATCCTAAATCTATTCAAACCGCTCACTTATGGTGGGAAGGTCCCAATTTCTTGACAGAGGATCCAAGTTGTTGGCCAAGCAACTTACAAGTTCAAGTTGTCCTCGAACTCCCCGAAAGAAAAATAGCTAAACCATCACAAACAAACATACCAAAAAAAACCTTACAAACTAAGAACCTAAACACTACTATACAAACTACTACTAATCTACAAACTAACACTACTGTACAAGATGATACAAACTTACAAACTAAAGATCAAATTCAAAGCAATAATACACTACATTCAAATTCTATTGACAAACCATCTTCAGCTACAAGCATTGGTAATGTTGTAGAATTTGGCAGGTTTTCTAACTTTTCAAGATTACACAGAGCTACTGCGTATGTCATGTGGTTTATACACAACATACGCAACAAGGACTCAAGATTAACAGGCGAATTAAGTGCCCATGAATTGAATAATGCTTTAAACATATTAATTAAACAACATCAAATGGAATGCTTTTCAAATGAAATTAAAATCTTAAAAAATAAGCAATGCTTACCTTCCAACTCCCGCATTTTGACATTGAGTCCATTTCTTAGCGAAAACGGGATACTCTTTGTTGGTGGTCGATTGCAAAATTCAAATGAACCTTTTAGTAAAAAGCATCCATTTCTTCTCGATACAAATCATCATTTTACAAAATTACTTTTTATTAATCATCACCTTAAATTGCTTCACTGTGGTCCTCAATTATTGCTTTGTGATTTGAGAAATAAGTTTTGGCCTTTGCGAGGCAGAATACTAGCTAGAGCTACAGTTAATAATTGCAAACTATGCAGATTAATGAAACCAAAATTTTACAATCCCATAATGAGAAACTTACCTTCAAGCAGAGTGATCTCTAATCACCCCTTCTACATCAGCGGTGTCGATTTTGCTGGGCCATTCTATATAACCGACCGCAAAGGTCGCGGTTGTAGAATTTCAAAATGTTATCTTTGTCTATTCATCTGCTTCAGTACTAAGGCTGTTCACTTGGAAGTAGCCAGCGACATGACAACTGACGTATTTCTTTTGTGTTTACGGCGCTTTATAGCTCGCAGAGGCAAACCATTACAGTTATTTTGCGATAATGGCACAAATTTTGTCGGTGCAAACAATGAAATTACAAAATTTCTGAAACTTCACAACAACGAAATAACTGGTCTTGCATCCGAGGAAGGCATCGAATTTAAATTTTCCCCCGCATATTCACCGCATTTTGGCGGTCTCTGGGAAGCAGGTGTTAAGTCTGCGAAGCACCATATCGTTCGAATTTTAGGGGACAAACACTTCACATTTGAAGAGCTCGCGACTTTATTCACGCAAATCGAAGCTATCCTCAACTCCAGACCTCTAACCCCACTCTCATCTGATCCTAATGACCTCGATCCCCTCACTCCGGCGCACTTTCTGATCGGCAAACCTCTTACATCGCTGCCATCAGAGAACCAGCTGGATACCAACCTCACTCGACTCGACAGATACAAGCTTCTAGAGCAAATGCGGCAGCACTTTTGGGAACGCTGGAGAAATGAGTACCTGTGTGAGTTACAGCAGAGGAATAAGTGGCGAGTGCAACTGAAGGGATTCCAAGAAGGCGATTTAGTAGCTATCAAGGAACCCAATCTACCACCTCTAAAATGGCGTATGGCGCGCATCCACAGACTGTATCCAGGACCTGATGGGATTGCTCGCATTGCAGACGTCTACACTTCAAAGGGCATCGTCCGCAGAGCACTACACAACCTTTGTCCTTTACATTCATCTCTACCTCAAGAGGCATCGTGCAGCACCTCGAAACCCTAAAGCTTTCGAGGGGGGGGGGAAGATGTTCAGGCAACTTAAAACTCCTGAATCAAGCAGAGCAGCAAATACACAGATATGCGACGGGCCCCGGCAACCGACGATAATTCAACGAACACCCACAAAATTCATTGCGCTTTGAGCTCCGGAAGAATTCACATCGAACCATATTTTATTGTAATATTTCACATTAATTATATTCATCGAACTGTTTTCCGGCGTATCAATTCAAAGTCCTCGTCACAAGAAGACCGCGTAATCAGAATCCAATAGTTGAGATAAAGTATGATAACCATTTTGATACTTACAATATTATCTGAAGAATTAATGAAATATTTTAATTGCAAAACTGGAACAAATCTCAACTTATTAGAATTTCGTCTATTAGCTGGTTTAGAAACAACAATCACATTCGTGTTTATTTTTTATTCTTTTAATATGAAATGAGAAACCGAAGTGTGCATTGGAGTGACTCGAACCTGCAACCTTTGGCTACCCGGACCAACGCTCTTTCCAATCGAGCTGCCGTGTTGGCCCAACCACGCGTTTTGTCTATTATTAATAATTTACTAAACGTTATGTTTAATAATAGACGAAACGCGTACTAAACGTTTATGCCTCACCCAATGCTTGACTGGTATCGAGAAAATGCTTTAAAGCATTCATTTTGCCAGTTTATATATGTACAGGGTGTTGTTTTGTTCAGTGACATCCAACTCAGGGATAATAATATGAGTTCTGCTTATTTATTTATTTTTAAATTCTGAGCTAGTTTTATACAAGAAAACCTCTTCACAATATTAAAAAAAGTACAAAACGAATGGAAAAGTCAAAATGGCTAGACGACCTTATAATGATCGCAGGATCAAACTGGATGCAGACCGTTAGTAATTGCTCGCTGTGGAAAGCCGTGGAGGAGGCCTATGTTTAGCAGTGGACGTCTTTTGGCTGATAATGACGATGATATGTGATTATAACACATATTTTATTTGTACATTTGAAACAGCATGTTTTCACTCTATATTGAATTTCAACTTCTAGGAATAATTAACTTCAAATATTTAAGGGTTTTTTACAAAAATCTATAAAAGTGCTTAGCACTGATCAAATAAAGCAAGACGGAGTGTTTGCGTAAAGTTCAACTTTGCAAACGGTCCAGTCAGCGCCTACTAACGACCCTCTCCTATGTTCATAGTACTAATTGCAGCATTCGGCTCACTAATTGCGGCCAGATATGAATCGCTCTTTGCTAGTCGGATAATTAGTTGCTGATTTGATAATTTTAGTTGTACTTGAACTAAGTAACTTGGTTCACATGTTGGAAGTTGGAAGGTTGCGGTAATTTTTGGGTGGATGCCAATCTCAATTAATTATTGATTGTTCTTAAGTTCAGAATCTCATTTTGCTGTTTTTGATCTTCAGACAGTTATTAATTAAGTAAATTCAGCGGTTTATTATTTCCTAAATCTTTTCATTAGATTAAATAAGTTTATACCTGGGTACCCACACATATATTAATTTCAATTCTACTTCTACGAATAAAAGCGGCTAGCGAAGGGATGTCAGGCAATTAAAAACGCCACCAGAATTCAGATGCACAAACCACTTTGTCAAAAACGTAATTAGAGATCCCGAGTTTCAGCCACGTACGGGTGCTATCTCAAACAATATCGTCCCTCCATGCTTTAGGGTCGTATATTTGTAAAAACGGCGTGTCCGTTTGTGCATTATTAAAGACATTATCACCCACGTCCAGCCGATATGTTACGCGCCCTAGCCCTGTGTCAAAAGTCCCGACTACATAAACCGATTGTGTACATTTTCGACTTTTGCTTCTTACTCCCTCATGTCACAAAGGCAATATGAGAGAGCAAGATGACTATAGTCGAAAATACGGACATTTTAAAGGGTAGATCCTCAGGACGCCTCTTGAATAAGGGGCCGAGGAATTATTTGTGGTGCGTGACCTCTTGCGGATCGCGAATATTAATGAAAAGGAGTTAGATTTGGAAATGGAATATTTTTTAAATATCCTTAAATAAATATCCTTTGGAAATTCCCACACAGCGCCATTTAGCCCCAAAGTAAGCTACTCAAAGCTTGTTTTATGAGTGCCAGACAACGGATATAATACTAAAATACTTTTTGTTTGTAAATACATACATGATATACATAAAACATAAAACACCCAGACCAGTACAAACAGACATGTTTATGCACACAAATGTTTGTATTGTGCGGGGATCGAACCCGCAACCCGCTGCGTAGTAGGCGATTTCTCGACCACTACACCAGGCCGGTCGTCGAATTTTTGAGTTGTGCATTTTGAATTCAAAACAGATTAATAAATAATGAAAGCATAAATAAATTTTACAAGACTGACTTCAAAAATAAAATTCACTGATAAGTCTTAAAGGAACTCGTGACCCTTTAAAACTTTAGGACTTCATTTGAGGCGGATAATTTATTTTTGGAGTCAGTGCCATCGCATTGGCCATCTTTAGCATCATCCATTAGAGCACAAACTCCAAAAAGGCTGGCATTGATATAATTGAATTGTGCAAGTGATGTTTACCTTCATATAGTTGTTTACGTAGCCTTAAGAAAATTGTAAATGTATCTTAACATTTGTATCTGTAGCTGTGGTGAACTTATTATATAAAAAAAATATATTGTTCGCCTAAAAGTGAATCCTTCCTTTAAAGGAAATAAGAGTTTGACTTATTAGTAGATTTTGTTAATTTTATTTGCATTTTTTATTGGATTACACAGGAGAAGGGAGTAGCATACGACCGAAACATAAAAACATACAGTCGAATTGATAACCTCTTTTTGGTTCGGTTAAAAATCCACACACCACAGTTTTAATCCATTAAAACTTTTTTTCTTTACTAACATAATTTTTGTAATAGTTTTACTAAACGCGAAATTACATTTAAATCCACTGACCAAAAAGTGATGTTTAGTTTGTAACCATATTTAAAGTCATTTCTTATTGACATGACACATAACTTATTTACTTTAAAGCCAGCCAGCCTAGACGGTGGCAAAGGATTTGATACGAAATATAAAAAAAACGGCCAAGTTCGAGTCGGACTCGCGCGCTGAACTTTAACTGATTTAAGGAATTCACTTAGCTAAAATACCACAATATTTTGTTGACAGCAAATATAACTTTGTTTTTCATAGTGTTTATATGAAGAACAAAGTTATGTTTGCGGTTGTTGAAAATGAGCTATATCTCAAAAACTACTAGTTTGATCTCTTTCAAACCAATTTTCGTTGAAAGTGTTTGTTAAGATCTACATTATGTATTTTTTTCAAAATTTACACTAGCTTAGTTTAGAAGTTAGATGGGGGGGGACGCCCATTTAACCACTTTGGAAGCGTGTATCTCTCAAACGTTTCACTTTAAAAGAAAATGGTTTTACGAACCTTAATATCATTTTAAAAGAACTATGTAAAGATACCCCACACGCATAGGTTTGAGAAAAAAAAAACGGTTTTAGTTTCATGTATGGGAGCCCCCCCTTTAATATCATTATTTTTTTATTTTTTATATGAGAATCGGTAAGCGGTTAACAGGATACACCTACCTACCAAATTTCAACAGTGCAATGATTATCAGTACAGAATAAAGAGGCTGTGACATACGGACGGACAGACAGACATACAGACAGACAGAAAGACAGACAGACTTGACGAAACTATAAGGGTTCCGTATTTTGCCATTCGGCTACGGAACCCTAAAAATGATAAATACTTATTAGATGAACGAAAAATAGAATCATGTTTTATACATTTACAGAAATTCAGCTACAAAACTGAACCTAAAAGTGCGAAGCGTTTAATTACATAATTTAATTAATTCTTCACAAATGACGTCTTTCCCAAGGGGCGGCTGCACTTTACTGCACCGCGAATTATGTAAAACGGACTTATGCTAATTCGGACCATTCTTTATCCGCTCCGCATACAGGAGGTATAATGTGAAATTATTTATTCAACACTGGAATGTGGGCCGTGCAAGTCGTGTCATGTTGAATTTTAGTGGCAAAATATTGTAATTCATCTATGGAAATTTAGAGTAGTGACTATAATCGTTTGATTTGGTGCTGGAGGAAGATATAGAGAATCAGCTGGACAAAATAAAGGAATAAAGAAGTTTGGAACATGGTCAAGGAAAAGAGAAAACGAATAGAAACGAAAGAAGTAGAAGAGGAAACTTGTGATACGACACGACAGTTTCATAAGAACTATAATAGAGGGAAGAAAAGAAGGCAAAGAGTAAGACAAAAAAGCTATATGCAGCAAATAAAGCAAAAGTCTAAGGATGGCAGAGTGTAAAGAATGAAAAAAACTTTACCGACAAGAGCCTAGCTCTTAAATTAGATAATAATCTTTTTGTAGTTGCCGAATCTGAAGCGATGAATTATTTAAGACCATACACACCTAATGTTCCTTCAGGAAAATTGTTATTTTGGTGAACTTTGACACACATATTTACCGGATAACTTATTTCTAACCATATACTGTATACAGATTTTAACAGTGCTCCTAATTTCTGTATTTGTGATATTACAAACAACACTTTAAGTCACCATATCAGTTGTTACCATGTGTACTATACTGTTAACCATTAGAGCGTCCAGCTAGCTCCAAAAACAAATCAGCGGCTGGTCGATGCCAGTTAAGGTCTAACAGGATAGCACGAAACAGTTTGTAGTGACATATTGCGACGCGGCGCGATGCGACGCAAAGCGCGCGATCGACGTACGGTGCGGAAATTAGATGACGTGGCAAGAATGCCGCGTAGTGATGTTAATGTGCATTATCATTATTTTCAGTAACATTTGTATAGCAGTATCTATGAGACTATCCATGCTGGTAGTGTCTACAGCTTAAACTTTCTTGTCTTTTATAATTCATGATGATCGCGATATACACACATCAAAAAATAGTGCGATCACTTTGAAATATCACAATTTTTCGTTATCATTGCATATAATTGTTTCAAAAATATAGCAATGGGGCTCGAGTAAGTCTCGCTCCGACTCGCACTACGGCCTCTTTAGAAAGAGCTTACATAAATTTTTCATATCCAAGATGGTAAAATTTATGTTTAGTCATTATGTTACATATTATATTCAGGTATTTGCCATATTATGGAGTAAATGGCAAAACCCATTTCAAAATGCAAAAAAAAAACCAATCTGAATGTATTCCCCTGTCCCACCACTATCCTTATAGAGCGCAAGTCAGCATTTCGCGCACGGAGGTGATTTATTCCGCAAGGCATCGACACTGCGGCTCGCAACACCGACAGCAAATAATGAAGCGACAAACATCGATACTCAGTTTACAACCCTGATAGTTTACTTTTGAGATTAGCACAGTTGATTGTGATAGAGCGATTCTATGTGTTGTAAAGTTGGCTATGTAGTGGATTGTAAATATTTTATCAATTAATAGATGTTTAACAAAAACTACTGTTTAAAATTTTAAATTTAATAGTAGGTATATGTATAACAAACAGAGAAAAAGTAAAACATAGACATGAAACATAAGAAATAAACTTAAAACATACCTAAGTATTCAAAAACGAAACTATTTTCTTGCGGTGAGGCTATGATGATGGCTGCGTTGGATAGCTATGCTAATCCTTTGAGCAAGGGACCAGCCAGTTTTATTATTGGCTGGTACAGAATTTAGTTTTGGTGCAATTTTTCTAAACAGAAATTTAGCAGAACGGTCTCCATGGCCCAAATGTTTTAGCGCCAAACGGCGCAAACACCATAGTCACTTGCAAGTGATACGTACTTGTGACGCTTGGCGTTTTCGACCAAGTCCGCTGCTGCGTCAGCTTAAAAAAAAATCAATGAAAAATTTGATATTTGGCCGCTAACAATGCATAACCTTAAATATTTTTTGACTTACTGTACATTTATACCGCCCTAAAGAAATAACAGTTGAAAACTATTTACGAGCATCATCAAATTAATTATTGTTTTAGCTTTTGCTTAATTTAAAGGATTGAAAACTACCACCATAAATAATTTAACTATTGTCAATAAATGGTGGTAGTTTTCAATCCTTCCTGTTTTATTACGTTGTCATTCAACCATTCAATTTACAATACGCAGCGATTATTTCAAAAGTCATTCTACCTTACCTGCTTTTTTGAGTACCAGTATAGTTTTATCCTGTACAAGTACATTTGTCTTACTAGATAATAGCAATTTGAAAGTTCACCTGCCGACCATACGCACTCAACACAAAAGCGAGACGTCTAAATTAATTCGTGCTAGCGATCTTTGCTAAGTCGGTTTGCGAATACCCGCGGCTCACTGGGCAGGTGCAGGCGTGCTCGTTACGGGAACTTGTGTGAGGATCGACGTTTGAGCGGCTGTTTTGATTGCTCTGACTTGAGTAAAGTGACGAAGTAAAGTGTAAAGACTTGAGTAAAGTGAAATTTTGATAAAAACAACTAACTGAATTTCGCTTAAACTGTTTAAAAGTAAGAATAAAATTAAGGAGAGTATTTCTCAAGGTTATGACGTGAACAAAGTAAATAAAAAATCGTTTTATGTCTTTGATTTTTCGATTTTTTATACTAATAATTATTTATCTTTATGTTACTTTAAAACAATAGAAGTAGATACGATGGTTTTAACACACTTGTTACTAGAACCAAGTTATTGCATATAAGACTTTTACTAAGCACGCTGGGTTTCAAGACGTCGCCGCTCCAAGGTCCCGGGTTCGATTCCCGATGAGGCAATGTAAAAATAATTATTTATATATTTTCACGGGTCAAGGTATTACGGTACCACCATTGCGTCTGATTGCCATAACACAAGTGCATTGGATAATCAATTTGTGATCAGAGCAATGTCTGTGATTGGTGTACACCAATATTTTATAGGCAGCAGTCTTTTGTAGGTTAAATAGTACAGCCTGTTGATTGAGACATTCTGTATTATCCATTTACGAGCAATAAAGTGGTTCTACTATCTATCAAATATATGAACGGTTAGGTGAATAAATAGTTTTATTTCAAAACTTTGGGTACATTGATACTTAGTTAATAACTTGGAAAAAACCGTTTAAAGCAACCTTAATGAATGAATGAATGTTAATTTGACACACAAAGAAATAAAATACATCAACTTACTATTGTAAAAAAAGCAAGGATAGAAAATTTAATTAAAATAAAACTGAAGCCCCAAGGTTTACTTAAAACGTCGTCACTCGGTATAAGTCGAGACAGCGGATGGTAAGAATGCCACGTTACTAATTTTCAGCAGGGCCTTTTCAATGTAATGTACACATATAGTACTCAATGTAAAGCTTGTTAGTCATTTTGTAATTTACTTGTAGTTTGCGCGTAACTACGAGTATACCGCATTGTATTTAACTAAGTTCAGTCAACAACCAATAGTTTGAGCTTTCAATCGATAGAAACACTGTTTATTGACTTTGTGGATTTGTATGATTTATCGTTCGGTTTAGTTTGTCCTGTGAAGTGGGTTTTGAGTTGAAGTTAAACATTGTTTGCTACAACTGCAGCTGGTGCTTCTGGCATTAGTTAATAATATTTATCTTTTGCATATATACAATATTAATCTAACAGTAATTTTACCATGGAGTACCTAACTGAGGCTAGTGCTAAATCAATGATGGTAAATGAAATGAATACTAAGTATTTTGGTGAAATCATGAACAAGATAGATTTTGAAATTGTAATATACGGGATTGCTACAATGTACCTTATTATTTATGAGTTTCTGATATTTCGGTGACTATGAAAGAACAAAAGGGTAGTTTTTTTGTTGTTGTAAAATCTGGTTACTGATGCCGATTTAAGTGGAAAAATCATTCATGCCTGCTATCATCTTGACTTCGTAATAGGAACATTGATTTTATCCTTACTGCAATTATTCATCTGCCAGACACATTATGCTAAAACTAAACTAAAGAAAACGGACCAATATCTAGCTTGTCAGTTACTGACATGTGCTAATTTAGCAATTTGCGTCCTTGCATGTATGGGATAGGATGCATTGCGTCCTATCTGAGATCCTATCCTGTCCTATCTTGCGAGACTGCATCGATACTAACGTGCTTTAGCATCGATACCAAAGCTAACGCGCGACTGCATTGATGCTAAATTAAATCTGTTCATTCTGTGAGACGCGATGCTGATGCGCGTTATCAAAACGCGCGACTGCATCGATGCTAAAAGTCGCAGTGTGTAAGGGGTCTAACATACGTATGTGGCGAAGCGCATTCACATAGTTACAAAGTCCCTGATTGTCGCGGTTAGTTTTCGGAGGCAAAGCCGACAGGTTTGAGTCCCGGTGGGCGTAATCCGAACTTTCGTACAATAGACTCGTCAACTGTATTTGAATATGAGCGTAGCTGGGTTTGCTTTTACTGAGATTTTATGATTGAGATTTCTATAGCCCCTGGAAAAGGTGTAAACATTTGAGCATTTGGTTGCGGCATGTGAAATTCGCATACTATATCTCGCTCTTACATATAGTTAGATGAGATAGTCGCATTTTAGTTGGTATCGTTCATTCTAATCGCCGTCGTGAATGCGTAGGTAAAGTACGGCGTAACCGCGTTAAAGCCAACACGAAGTACGGACAAACAGCACGTCAAGCTAAACACTGCGGTATCTTATTCAGTTGTGATAAGGGCTAGTTTGCAACGAAAGTGGGTAACCTGATGTGCTGGCTACAGTACTTTGCCTATCCCTTTCAGCACAGAATTATCGATAGGTAGTGCGATCAGCGTTGGAAAATTCTGGGGACTATGCTATTGAGTTATACCGCGCCAAAATGCTATAGATCGATGGTGTGTTTTATTTAAAACGATTTTGCAGTTACAATTTATTACTTGGGGGCTAAGTCAATCAGGACAAGTAGGGACGTGTTTTTTAAGGCAGGGGGTGCCCCGTTTGAATAAATAAAAAAATCTTTTTCGATAAATTTTGTACCTTTACTTTGTTTTATATCAATTCATCGTTATCAAGCAGGTCCTCATTTAGTTTCAAGAAAAAATATTACTACTTGAAAACCAGGTCCTCCTGAATATTGAAAACATGATCGTGCGGGTGATTAAAAGGACTAGCACATGTTTCTTCGTTCGTTACAAGGTGTGGCAAACTCGGCCACTTGTCACACCACGAATGCAGTTTCCCAATACAAAAGGGTGTCATTCTCCACTTATCATCAGCCTTTGTCCCTACCTGCCCAGACGCCGTAACAATAAAACACGCCGCGTCCCGATAACCCGAGCGGAAGAGAAATATCGACTGCGGCGCCGCTGGGACACGAAAACAGCGGGACACTTCGATGCGTCAGCTTAAAAATATGGTGAGTCGCCGGCAGATCAGGTCACTCATTTTTGTTTCAATTTTTGTTTCAAACTTGCTCATAATAACTGTATGATAAACCTTAATGTTCAGTTGTCTGTACCTAAACGTTAAAAATCATTCAAAAATGAACCGCTTTTAAAAAAACTGCAAGATGTGTGTACGTTAATGCTTTACGTAAGCTTGATATAATGCACAGACTCCAAAAAATAGTTTCTCCTAAATAGAAGACGAGTGCATTATTTCAGGTTTTTCAACTGTTTTTCAAAGGCGTTTTTTTATATTCTATAATTATTTTTTTTTTATTAAAACTTATAGTTCCAAAACTTATTGACCGATTTTGATAAAACTAACATTGTTTCCTAAGGTAAACTATACTTGATTGAACCAAAAAAGAGTTTTCGAATTCTTTTCGAATCTTGAGAATAACACACACGAAATTTTGCAATTTTTGTTACGAAGCCTTAATAGATCAACATACTTAAATTTTATCCAATTCTGACGAAATCACATACATGCAGGTCTAATCGATTACCTCATTTCTTAAAGTCAGGTAAAACGAAGTCATTCCGAGGGCTAAAACAAAACAAATTCTCCTTTCAGTTATTGAATCCGCGCCTGAAGTATGTTTTGCAAGTGAGTATAAGTCCAAACTTTTTGTTATAATGTTACCGCCAAAAAATTCAATAATTTTAGTAAGTTTGTAGCATACGAAAAAAGTTCTATTTCTCTGTATGTTCAATTTCTTGTATCAATAATACATTTCATATAGTGTTTTAAAATTATAAATGCAATAAGGTAAATAAATAGCCTGGAACCAAACAAATTTTTTAAAACATACTTTTCTCTAGTCCATTATTTCCAAATCACATCAAGTTACTAATAACGCAACGCAATCGTTATTGCTAGACCTACTTAGTATATTTCTAAATAAAACGTGAAATTGGGCTCTAGTTAGCAGTTATAAAGTTTTTTTTTACCAAAAAACCGTCGTTCTTTTCATGGCCCCACAAGTGAAAACAGTGAGTCACGTATTTATTGCCCGTGAGATGTGAAAACGGTTTGTTCGGCCGATTTAAGACTGCCGCTTTTGTGTCGTCATAACTCCTGGGCAAGTGGGAAGTTGCGCTTTAAATTTATACACTCGGACCTGCGCTCGTACGTTTGCGTGGAGTCCGGTTGTTTATTTGAAAACACGCTTTATTATGTGTGGGGAACTAAGTGCGTGTAAGTCTGTACTTAGTTGGATACTTATATGAACTTGAATAAGTTTTTGTGAGTACGAAAATTTACACTCGTTGAAAAGATACGAGTAGGCAGATAATATTATGTAGAATTGGAAAGAAGGTTATGAAAAGATCTGTTATGAAAACCCACATTTTATGTATAATAGGTAAACATTTAAAAAATGTATCTGTATCTGTAAAAACCGGTTTCAGATGAGGCGTCAACCCATAAAATTTATATTCCTACCGGAATAGGACAAGTAAAAGCTGTCAAACGAAACCGATTTAAGATGTCAGTAACTAACATAAGTAAGTAACATTTGTAGCTTTAAGATAACCGTTCGATCAGGTGATTTATAACAATGTTCCTAAGTTAAACATATTAGTTTACTGCATGATAAACGGTTGACACAAAATATAGAACATGCAGCTCTGGTGTAAAACTAAATATTATTTCATTATACAAAATATTAGTACATATGCATTCCCTGTGAAATACTGTCTTTACTTTTTACGGAAATTAACGTTTGTAGAATAGAATAATCAAACTGCGTGCTTTAAATTTGAAGCGCATTGGTAAATATGAGTCGTATATTAAGAGGCTTCGATTTGGACTAATTTACCTGTTGCATGATTATTTATAGGGTTATTCCGCTGTAATGAAAAACAATTAATAATTATTTTGACGACCCGTGTGGTGTAGTGGTCGAGAAATCGCCTACTACGCAGCGGGTAGCGGGTTCGATCCCCGCACAATACAAACATTTGTGTGCATGAACATGTCTGTTTGTATCAGTATGGGTGTTTTCTATATATATATATATCATGTATGTATTTACATACAAAAAGTATTTAAGTATTATATCCGTTGTCTGGCACCCATAACACAAGTTTTGAGTAGTTTACTTTGGGACTAGATGGCGATGTGTGGGAATGTCCAAAGGATATATTTATTAAGGATATTAAGATCTAGTCACCATGTTTCAACAGAAATATTTCTTCAAAATATACTCAATTTCGCATACATTTTTAAATACTCAAATGAAAGTAATTTTCAGCGAGCCTTCATAGGTTTCCGAACTGACTGACAGCTGCTAAAAACGGTTCTGCTACTTCGCATCTCCCATCTCTTTTTATCACACAGTTTGCTGCTAGTGACATTTCGCTTTTGTCGTTGTATTCCAAAGGGATAATAATTTTATGAGTCAACCGGCACGCGATAGCGAACACCTCACCTCGGATCGTGTTTGATACAACTTATGACAGATTTTCTTGTGAATGACAGTCCATTTGACAGGGTGGACGGACCAACTGGCGGGCGACACGCCGCGCCTTAGCGCGTTACAATGCATGCGCCGCTGGTCGAAAGTGAGTCCCGAGGGTCTCGATCCGAGGTGGTGACGTTACGAAATTGATAAATGTGCGTTGAAGTATGAAGTTACATATAAAAAATACTGAATGCCTCGAGTTGATACAGTGCTGTTACCGTGACGGGTGTATATATGTGCTACAACCTTACGAATACATATTTTGACATTCATAACCTAAGTAATTCCCGTATCGTTCTCATTAACTCAGGAATTAATAAAAAATATCTTACTTGGTAATATGTGCGTGTTTAATAATCAATTGGTCATATATTTCATATGAAACTCAAGGTGAGGTACCTTGCAATATATTTAAACGCCAACGAAAATAACCTGCTTTTCCGCCCAAAGCACCCTTAGAACATGTTTTGTGTTTATCAATGGATCCCCGTCTGGGCCGGGTCGTTGCGTGTGCCTTTTGCATGCTGAAAGAACTAAATAAAAGAGCCTTTTGAAATGTTTGCCGAATTACAGGGTTTTCAAAAGCAACTTTCAGCTCAAATGAAAAGTTGTCAGATACCTGTTATGCTGTAGCAAAGATAAATCCAGTGCTGAAATTCTTGATTTCAGAAATAATATAATATAATATAATAAATATTAATATTGGACACCAATCACATACATTGGTCTTATTCCAAAGTAAGTAGCTAATGCACTTGTGTTATGGAAATCAGACACAAAGGTGGTACCACAACACCCAGACCCGAGACATTTTTTTTGATTTCTATATTGACCGACCGGGAATCGAACCCGGGACTTCAAAGCGGCGACGCCTTGAAACCAACGTGCTTAGCCACAACACCACGGAGGACGTCAATAAATCAATAGAAATCATTAAAGGGTCGTATTTTGATGTGCAATATAAATCATTAAAGGATTAAACCAAAACATTTATCTACCGGTGACGCGTGACTTCGCGCGTTGCTTGCAGCGTGGCTTCCCGCGGTGCGTCGGGCGTTTCTAGCGTTCATAGTGAGGCGGCGCGTAATGCGGACTGCGTCTACGCACCAACTCAAACTATAGTCGCCCGCCACTTCATCTGGCGCGTTGTTTAGAGAATCGTTTTGAGCGACACCCTCTGCGACTATCGGAACTTATTGGCATCCTTCCAGCCAGTCGTGTTTGACTAGTTACAAAGAGCAAACGTGTGTATTGTTTGTAATAATGGACGACTTCATTGACATATTACTGGAAGATAGTTACAATTTGAAAAATAAATATATTACTGCTTCACCCGCCGTGTCCTTCGCGACGTTGCCTACCCGCAGCATCTTTCATGGTGTCGCCCGTCGCTTCATTTGCCGTGTCTGACGGCGACCTTTTACCTTTCAACGTTGCAAACTTTACCGTATGTTTGTGTTTCCGACGGCCCGCTTCGCGTATCGCGACGCGCGAAGCCACGCGTCTCCTAGAAAGAGGCCTAAGCTGTTATAGCTATGGGCCTAATTTCCTAGATACTCGTATTTTGATGTGCACAAACTCTGACAAAAATATCAATAAACAGAAGCAGCTACAAGCTTGCCCATTAAGAGCCGATTGTGAAATTCTAGCCTTGGTGTGGAAGACTATGATTAAATGAAGTGAATGTCTTCTCGCAATAATACGATGTAAAACAATTTTACAGTCTTACTAAATCACCCGAAATACGCTTTTACTGTGCTAGCAGCCCTGACGGCTATTTTTATATCCAGTAATATTAACGAAACGAACGGGGCCCAACTCAATTAGCTAATGAGGTAGTTGACAGCTCTAGAAATTCAAATTCCTTTTTTTCACTTGAACACGTTTTCGTTTGTATAGGTACGTTAGAGTTTTTGTAAAGACACTGAGAAAGAAAAATAAAGACATAAAAGCAAAATATCGCGTAGTTTATGTATGTCATTTATAAAACTCATTATATAAAGTTGACCTTTAAGCATCTCACTCTGGGCCAAGGCCTTACCTGAATGTATGATTAAGTAGGTCATTCATTGATAAGAATATTAATACAGGTTAACGTGTTTGACTATACATTATTAATTAATTTTACGGTTAGCCGGTAAGTAATTTAACACTCGTTTGGAACTACATAGGTATCTCGACAGAAAGCTACTAGTTCAAAGATTAAACAATTAGTTTGTCGATTAAACTAATGGGTGCTAAAGTTAAGACTTTTTCATACTTATAGTATGGCATTACTCAGAATAAAATTGCATCATTCTAAAAAAGGTATTTAAAGTTACTCATTATCAACCTACCTAGTTTTAAACCGATGTCGACTTGATTTGAAATAAATGCTATTAATATTGATTTTAAACTACACATTAATACGTATGTTTCTAAAACTTCCATAAAATAACTGTCACATTATTCTCTCAACTACTTCTCCAACTGCGAAATTACTTACAGAAACTAGTAACTTTCTGAATCCGTCTCATCGTAAACTATCCTGCTCATATGTCAAGGGCGTGGGATATCTACGTCTTTATCTGTCTACGGGGTCAATGACCGACTGACCGATAAGTAGAGGGACGAATTTAGATTTTGTTATTTCTATTTTAGTCCTTTCATCAAAACAAATGTAGCAAATAAGGTTTTTTTCGTACGCTAACCGTGAATCACAAATGTGTGATTCTTTTTGTTATTTCCACGTAGATTTTGTAAGCATAAGAGTTGATAAGTTTAAAAAATTTTGCTTTGTTTTGTATATTCAAAACCGGCCAAGTGCGAGTCACACTCACTTCCATATATTTTGTTGACAGCAAATATAACTTTGTTTTTCATAGTGTTTGTAATAATAAAGTTATATTGGCGGTTATTGAAAATGTGCTCTATCTCAAAAACTATGAGTTCGATCTCGTTTATACCAATTTTTGTTGATAGTTTTTGTCAAGATCTTCATCATGTATTTTTTTCAAAATGTACACTCGCTACGAGTAAGTTTAAAAGTTAGATGGGGGGACGCCCATTTGACCACTTTAAAAGCGTATATCTCTCAAACATTAGGCTTTAAAAAAACACTAATGCACTAGCACTTCAATAATCCCTATCATTTTTTTATCATCATTGCGACCACATCATTCAGGCAGATTTTTAGGGTTCCGTAGCCGAATGGCAAAAAACGGAACCCTTATAGTTTCGTCAAGTCTGTCTGTCTGTCTGTCTGTCTCTCTGTCTGTCTGTCTGTCTGTCTGTCTGTCTGTCTGTCTGTCTGTCTGTCTGTCTGTCTGTCTGTCTGTCCGTCCGTATGTCACACCTATTTTATTCTGTAACTATAAGCATTACACAATTGAAATTTGGTAAGAAGATGTATCTTGTTAACCGCTTACCGATTCTCATACAAAAAATAAAAAATAATGACAGTTAAGGGGGGGCTCTCATACATGAAACTAAAACCAAAAAAAATTTTTTTGACAAACCTATACGTGTGGGGTGTTTATGGATAGGTCTTTTAAAATAACATAGAGGTTTCTAAAACCATTTTCTTCTAAAGTCAAACGTTTCATAGCTAGACGCTTCCAAAGTGGTAAAATGGGCGTCCCCCCCATCTAATTTCTAAACCAAGCAAGTATAAATTTTGAAAAAAATATATGATGTAGATCTTAATAAATACTTTCAACGAAAATTGATTCGGACGAGATCGAACGAGTAGTTTTAGAGATATAGCACATTTTCTACAACCGCAAACATAACTTTGTACTTCATACAAACACTATGAAAAACAAAGTTATACTTGCAGTCGACAAAATATTGTGGTATTTTACTTAGTAGAAGTAAGTGGATTCCCTAATTCAGTTAAAGTTGGCACGGAACCCTCAGTGCGCGAGTCCGACTCGCACTTGGCCAGTTTTTATTTTATAGTCAAACAGACCTTCGATAATACAACTTTTGCCACATTTGTAAGAAACATTCGGCATACTATAGTTTGGTGTTCCACAATGTAGGCTTCGAAAGGTTGGTAATTGTAAATGTATAAAAAATTTCAATAAACTACCAGAACACATTGTAAACTTACCAGTCAATAAATTTAAAACTGTCATTAAAGAAATCCTAATGCCCAAAGGAGGCATTAGGATTTCTTTAATGAAAGAAGAAGATTATTTAATAGATAATAATGTATGGACTTGCATGAATACTACAAACATTGTAAAACCTTTTGAGAAGAGGCATTAACAATAGTGACTGAGTTTGTTGCGCAGCTAATTCTCAGCACTAGCCTAAAATTGTCCCGAATCTGTGGTAGGGTTTATATTGGGACGTGTAAAAGTGTTCTCAATGAGCCTATTTGCATAAATAAATGAACTTTATGACTTTTATGACTTTTTTATAACCAACTGCGCCAAAGCGTAAAATATTTTGTAGCATCTTAACCGA
The DNA here is from genome assembly GCA_963924145.1 of Pyrausta purpuralis. Taxonomy (NCBI): domain Eukaryota; kingdom Metazoa; phylum Arthropoda; class Insecta; order Lepidoptera; family Crambidae; genus Pyrausta; species Pyrausta purpuralis. The sequence goes on along the minus strand of OZ001661.1, from coordinate 854,416 downwards.
AATTAAAAAAAATGAATTTTCCCAGATAGAAAAGACTAGCCCATAAATGTAAGGCCTAGCGTGAATAATAAACATTATCTAGCTAGACTTACATGATTCCCTTAGGCTAAAGTACCCAAAAAAGAACGATTCGACTCTTCCCTTCGAACTACTGCCGCACTTTCGCTAAACGAGCAAAACACCGAAACTATCCGTCAACCGGTCGTTGACCCTCGAGATAACAAGATGTCCGCGATTACCAACGACCTTTTTGTAGTCACAACGCCAATCATGCTATTTTTAGAGTTGACTAAATCAGCTTTATGGATAATGATTTCGAAGGGTTGTAGAAAAGCGTAGGTATATGAATATTAAACCAGCGCAAAGTTATCGAAACCTTTTCCATTTTTAGAGTTCCGAAGCCGAATGGCATAAAAATTGAGCTCCTTATAGTTTAGTCAAGTCTGTCTGTCTGTCTGTCTGTCTGTACGTTCGTATATCACAGCCACTTTATTCTGAAACTATTAATATCACACAGTTGAAACTTAGTAGGTAGATGTATCCTGTTAAAAGCTTTACGATTCTCATACAGAAGTAATGCTATTTAAGGAGGGCTCCTATTCATGTAACTAAAACCTTAAATATTTTTCTTAAAAACCTATGCGTGTAGAGTGTCTATAGGATAGGTCTCTTAAAATGATATGGAGGTTTCTAAAACCATTTTCTTTTTAAGTGTAACGTTTCTACCAAATTTCTACAGTGTAATGCTTATAGTTACAGAATAAAGTGGCTGTGACTTACGGACTAACAAACAGAGTTTACGAAACCACAAGGGTTCCGTTTTTTGCTATTCGGCTACGGAACCCTAAAACGCAAACTTATGTCTGTCTGAAATTGTGAACATTACGGTAAATGTACTGCAAAATACCTCACGCCTCGAACATCAAACAATAAGTAATTTAGGTGAAGACACTCGCAATGACGAGGAATTCACGAGTTTCGCGAATTTACCTATTCAATTTGCAGACAAAACCCTCTAAAATACGCCTATTTTATTGGTGGCTGAGTAGGCAAGGAGACAGAGTCATAATATGAGTTTTTGCCTCATTAGCAAAGCAGAATGCTTCAAGGTTTTACACAAGTCATCACGTCCTTAAGTGTATAAAGGTTATATTTATCAACCGTCTTCCAAAAATGAGAAGGTTATCTATTCGACTGTATGTTTTTTTCTGGCTGTGTTGCCTAATATCACAGTCGTTTGTGGACCGATTTAAGTGTTTTTTCGCCTACCTAGAGGTTATTTTTTTTAATTGGTCCCATTGTTGCCAAGTCGCGATCTGATGATGGGATCTTGGTGCAATCAAGGGAAGCTCCAAGATTTTGAAGGCACGTATAGTGTTTTTTTTATTAGAATCTAAATGTTGACGTGTTGTAACGTCTGATAATCAACATTGTGTGTTGTTACGCTTAGGACTTCAGTGATTTAATGACAAAAATTATGATAGGGAATTTGTAGCTTCTTAAAGAATAGAGTCAAAAGGTGCAACCCCCGCCCCTTCCGTAATCACCAAAAATTAAGTTATAAAATTAACTCTAAAAAGAATAAAAAGCGACTTCAAGAGGTCAAGAGTTTATCTCAGATTTTTACTTTTACAAAAGTTAATTTTATTTTTTCAAAAGTATCCATGGTATTTCAGCATCAGTTATTTGGTTATCAACATGATTTAAATGTGTTCTTCTTTCTTGTTACAGGTACGTTATCAACAAACTTATCTACACGATACGACAGCCAGTAAGTTTCATACTCCTTCGTGCAAACTTTACTAGTGTGTCTCCCGGCCTATCCAAAGCCTGAGGCGTATTCAAGTAAACACGTACATATTCCAGTCATTTCTTGTTTCCCGAGTCCAGGGGCTCGTGCCAGTTGGGACCATGTCAATTTGAATTCACCATTGTTTGACACTAATCGTGCTATTTGCTTTTGAAGATGATTTCAACGCACAATGAGAAATGCGCGGAATTTTTAATGGCGTGCGGTATGCGGGTAATTCAGTCTGTTGGAGATTTTTTGCTTTAATCAAGTTAGTATCGCAAACGTTCTTATTGTATTGTTAAATTTGATCGTTATTTCGTCAAACTAATAAGTTTCAAAAAAATATAATATAATATGAACTTGGAATAAGTAGGTACTTGGACCAATCAAGATGTTTGTGCTAAATGATTCAAATGGAATGCAATCTGTGTTACTTTGACTTTAATTTGCGAGTTACCACTATTATGTCATTTTTTTTTTGTTTTTATAGTGTTTTGTCACTATAAAAACTTAATTTTATAAATTGTACTTGTAAAAAGCAACTTTGGCTGTGACAGACGTCTTGTGACGTGTCTTACGCTATCCATATCTATCATATCATATCATATCATATATTTAATATCTATAGACATACGCCCGGAAAGCTTATAACACGGGGTTCGATTTCTCGTCTGTCACAGCCAAAGTTGCTTTTTACAAGTGCAATTTATATTATTAATATGAGTGACTTACACTTAAATTTACTTGCGTTTTATCTTTAAAGTCCAATTTCCTCATCGATAATAATAGGGAAATGTCGTTACCAGCGGTTGAATATACACGATAGTGTGTGTTTTGAAGAAGAAATACCTTTACCAAATGACAGAATAGTGAGTTTTATGACCATTGGTAAAGGTATTTTATCTTCAAAACACACAATCGTAAACGTGCTAACACACTACCTGGGTGTCTATTTTTTAGGGTTCCGTAGCCGAATGGCAAAAAACGGAACCCTTATAGTTTCGTCAAGTCTGTCTGTCTGTCTGTCTGTCTGTCTGTCTGTCTGTCTGTCTGTCTGTCTGTCTGTCTGTCTGTCTGTCTGTCTGTCTGTCTGTCTGTCCGTCCGTCCGTAAATTTTTTTTAGTCAAACCTATGCATGTGGGGTGTCTATAGATAGGTCTTTCAAAATGACATAGAGGTTTCTAAACCCATTTTCTTTTTAAGTCTAACGTTACACAGCTAGACGCTTCCAAAGTGGTAAAATGGGCGTCCCCCCCATCTAATTTCTAAACTAAGCAAGTGAAAATTTTGAAAAAAATATGTAATGCAGACCTTAACAAATACTTTCAACGAAAATTAATTCGGACGGGATCGAACCAGTAGCTTTTGAGATATAGCACATTTTCAACAACCGCAAACATAACTTTGTTTTTCATACAAACACTATGAAAAACAAAGTTATATTTGCTGTCAACAAAATATTATGGTATTTAAGCTTAGTAGAAGTAAGTAGATCCCTTATTCACTTAAAGTTGGCACGGAACCCTCAGTGGGCGAGTCCGACTCGCACTTGGCCGGTTTTTTTTTTTTTTAGAATATCAGGCCCTAACTATTGTATCTCCTACGAGTATTTACCCAGCAAATGGAAGCAATGTTGTCAATACGGTTTTGTTCTGGAAAGTTAATCTGTCCGTGTTTGTTCTGACAGATTGGGGAATTGTTTAACGGATTAGCGTGAAGCAAACATGCTGAATTCCTGCGGGTAGAGAATTGTGATGTTTTCTTTGGCTTAACATTCGGACGTTTTGCTTGTTCACAGTCACAGCTGTGTCATTGTTGATATTGCTTACTACAAATTGTAGCCTTAAACATCTTTTATATAAAAAAATATGCATTTTTCTTTTGGTCACGAAATCACGCGTGAACGGCTGGATCAATTACGTTAATTATTTTTTGTTGTGTTTGTTATCATTACAAAAATGTTCTTATGAAAGACAAAAAAAGAGTGGTCCAATTTTCATGATTTTTACTTCGTGACATTCGTCATTGTGTGGAATAAGATAATTCTTATTTAAATTAGGAACCCAGAGCAGATTTACTTGTCTTATCTGAATTGATAAAGAATTTTTAACAATTGTCATTATAGCATGAAGCACTGATCGTCATAAAAAATCTTAAATGCAATAACATATTGACTACCAAGAAGACAATACGACAAGAACCCTGTGTCAATTTATGCAAACACCATCTGGTAGTAGTTATCAAAAGGACTAATTCCATTTTAATTATGTAGTATAAGAAAACTTCATTTGTCATTTGAAGCCTACAAAGAACTGCATTAACCTTTTCAACTGTTTCGTCTCTTGACCCAAAATGGGCGTGCCATTGTGATTTTCTACTCGGGTGCATCTCTGAACGAAATCGAAACAGATTCGAAGGCACTGGCATTCGGCCAGTCGGTACTTGGTGGCCTTATTCTGATAGGTCTTGATAGAATATCAAGCAAGAATTGTGTGTTTAACAGGTTAAAAAAAGAGAGTGCGAATACACAATGTTTAATTGCAAAAAGAAATCTGATAATAAATTACTAATTCATAAATAAATATTCCAAAGACTTTGACAAAGACACCAAGTGTCGTGGTTTCGAAGTAAGGATTTTTCTTCCTTGTGTTACGAAAACCAGACAATCATTATGACAGGGGCTTCTCCCGTAAATACTTAAATGAATTTAAACATCCATGACTTAAGTTCAAATGTTCGTGCTCATCAAACAAACATTTGCCCCTTGCGGAATTTGAACCCGCGACGGTCGGCGCGCGTAATAGTCAGGAGCGCTAGACAATACACCAAACGCGTCGTCAAAAGTCAGATAAAACTGCAACAATTATTATCAATAGAGTAAATAGTAGTTCGATACGACGTTGTTATTCTTATTTTACGTGCCAAGTAAAAACCTTTCCTATTCTAGTCCATAATGATATTACAGCTGTTAGAACTGAGGTTAAAGCAGTGTCAGTGCATTTTTTCTTAAATTGATTAAAAAAACTTCCCCTTGAGGATCTATTTGATGTTATTCCGAATAATTATTTTGTGAAATACCCACTGAATCTAGTCTCGTGTAAGTGCGTCTTGCACTTCGTGGTGGGATTATGCGCCAGATTGTTTTATTTGTTTAAGAGCTGATTTTTAAATAGTCAGATAAGAATTATTCGTCGAACAAAATACAATGTGGCTAATTTAAAAACGTCACCTAATTGTCGGCAATCATACGTAACTGACATTTTCTTAAATCTGTCGCTTTATTATTTATCAGTCTGATAAGTTTTATCTACTACTATTTTATGGTTAAATAAAAAATATAATAACTTCTAATAACCTTAACTTAAGCTAGGTAATAAAACTATATATTTATATCTCTATAAACTATATATTACTGTCTAGAATCACAGCATAACATTTATTTCAAATACACACCACACTATTCGATAGAAATAAGAACTTATTGAGAATAAGGCACCTGATCCTGCCTAATAGTCCATGAACGTGCCTCATTGGTCCCATGTTTGCCAATTGTCCCACTTTATTAACTCGATTGGAACGAGCTGGGACGATCGGTCAAGATTATTTTTGTTATTAGAAAGAAAGAAAATAAACTTATTCGACTAACAGACACATATAAAAACACTTCAATACATTCACATTCACACAAACAAGTCAATAAATCTAAACCAAATACCCTTAAAATTAACTTATCGTTTATTTTTTTCGACCTTTAGTAAGAAAAGGCACCTATAAAATTGGGTATTTATTGCTGAGTCCTATAAACCCTTGGCTCAATTCATGTACAGACCATTTATATCTTGGGTCGTTTCTAGGACTCAAATGGCACTTTCAGGGCATAACCCTTCCACAACTCATGTGGGTATTATTGTGGCCATAAAAAGCTTAAGGCAAGAGTGACATAGGAACTCACTTACTCGACGTGTTTGTTACCATAATATCGAACCTTTTTAGCTTGCGACACGACTTCACGACGATACGGAGTCATGATGATGGATTAGAGAAATAAAAATGAATTTAATATGCAAATAAAAAAATAATAAATTTAACCGCCTTCGAATAACTGACTTAGAAGCTTAAAATAATTAATAATGCATTTGGCTACAACAAAATTATTTGGAGACGGTGCATGATGAGTGTATGTGGACTGTTTGTGTAGTTAAGTTTAATATCATGCACCGACTCCAAATGAATGTGTTCCTTCTAAGTAGATGGCAAATGCGTTATTTTAAGATTTGGAGTCAGTTTTTCGAAGGCGGTTTAATTTTTTATTTAATTATTTTAGTTATTTACCCATATCACAAAACTACTGGACCGATTTTGATGAATCTTATAGACTGGATCCCAAGGTAAAATATACCTGATCGAACCAAAAACGAATCATTTCGCTATGACTACTTGTTTTAGAGAAATCTGTGGAGAAACAAACACACAAATATACAAACTTAATGTAAATTTGGAAATGTATAGATCGACATACTTAAATATTATCAAATTTCATCAATATCTCATACATACAGAATTGATAACTTCCTATTTTTGAAGATGTTAAAAAAGGAGCTCAATGAAGAGTTAGTGTTTACAAACAAGAGGAGCCTATCAGTCATCAGTGAGAGTAATGAAATCTAGAGTAATGAAATCTGAGTCGTGTCGAAACGACAGTATCGTTACGACTTCTCTCTGGCTTCAATCGTCAAGGCTAAACATCCTCAACCCTTCGCAGGAGTCATCAGTCATTCTTAGGGCCTGATGCCTTTATAGAAGGATTAGCCATTATGATGCCAGCGTGAGAAATGATCCCCTTTGATCCCTCCCACTCAGACTCCTGTTCAATCTGGCTTTGTGGATTTCAGCTTTTTATTTATGGTTAAGTATTTTAGAAGTTCAAATGTCAGAGGGCTAGATATTTTGACACTTTTGGATCCAAATTTGTGTCCAACACAATTCAAAAGCTATTAAGTTCACTCGTAAACGCTTAGTCGCGCTTAGGTAACATCAATTCAATTCACCACAATCTGAAACTTTTTCAATGACCTAAGGGTATGACTAGGAGATAATGTTTTCGTTTTATCATTTATGCAATAAGTTAGTTTTTAAAAAAATAAATAACATCAGCGAATTTTTAATTAAAATATTTAATGGTTGCATTTTAGTAGCTTCCAACATATTTTTGAAAAATAAGCTCATCGAAATCGAAATCATTATAATCATTGTATATAATACTTAAGTTATAATTACATATTTGTTTTTATAGTGTTTTTTCACTACACAAACTTAATAATGTAAATTGCACTTGTAAAAAGCAATTTGGCTCAGTGACAGACGAGAAATCGAACCCCGTGTCTTACGCAATCCGGGCGTATGCCTATACCACTCGGCCACCGTCACATTAGCAAGCATGTTGAATTTTGCAACGAATTTTGAAATTTTGCTCGTGTATAACAGACCAAAGTTGTTTTTACAAGTTATTAGTTAAGTACTTAACTACAATACTTAAGTTATTACTTACACTTAAAAAGCAACGTTTTCTTGGTTAGACTTCATACAAACTAAGTACTAAAAACACATACGTAGACAGCAAACGCTTACAATATCATTTTGTGTCACAATATAACTATGCGTAACATGTTAAATCGCAAGTTATGCCACCATAAAATTATACGATATTCAACGCACTAACCGTAAGCAATATTTGTAAAAATAAAGTTTCGCATAACATCTTTTTACAAGCGATCGCTCCCTCGCTCCCTTAGCTCACTCGCTTGCCTCGCTCAACACAAGGCGTTCACAATTTCAAGGGTTCTGAAAAAAGGAAAATGCAAATTTGACTCGGGATCCACCAGACCTTCCTTAGGGAACTCTAGGGCGAGGAAACCGTTTATTTATAGCGTTACCGATGAAAAATCCATTCGATATTATAAAATATGTGATTCCCTTTCTGAGGATCGGATTGCGCTGGGATTTAGAGGGTCGTTGTACCTAATTGTGTTTTTAGGTAAATTTGAGTAACATGTATAACTATATTATAAATACACAACAAAATAATATTGTGACAACCGCAGTTTAAACCTAAAAAATAATAATGACACAGGTAAATACCTGATTTCCATAACACAAGTGCATTAAATAAATAAATTTGGGATCATTAAAAAAATACGGTATTATATTTGTATTTTCAGAAAAATATTGATTTTTATCATTTAAAAGTCAACTGTAAAATCTTGTTACTTGAGGAAATGTTCCGGATTGTGTAAGAATCTATAGTGTTCGCTGAAATTAAACTATCTAGCTTATATTTCAAAGCAAGTTAACACCACAATCGAAACAGAAATCGGACAAAGCAAGAATGAACAACGCAAGGTATCCAAATATGCGGGTAGTTGAAAACTCAACAGTACGAATCAAACAGATTACCATAAATCAAAGAAGGGAGATATTTTGTTTGCGGGTGTTTGAAAGCCGCTCAAAGAGGCTTGATGCCTCCTTAGTTGTTTTGGGAAATGAAAAGTAAAGCATGAGAAATAAACATCTATAAAATGTTTCAATTTTTGGTAGACAGTTTGCACAAAATGATATTACTAATATGAAAATTAAGGTACTGTGGCCTATGATCCCAATTCCAATTTAACCTAATATACCTGATACTTGTATTGATCACATAAAGACACATGACATGTCAGTAAAATGCTGTTCACTCTTTCTTTGACGTCCATATTTAAAAGAAAAAGTTTATTTACTCTTTCCTTCCTAATCCAAAATCAAATGGTAGTTACTAAAAAAGTAACTACGCTATGAAATAATCCCAAGATCTTGAAATAGATACGACTTTCCTCAAAGCTTGGAACTGTCACTTGGCGATCATATTCGTAAGTTACGACGTCTGGGCTATGAGAAGTAATCGCTTCTCATATGACATTTTTAATAGTTGATACTCACCGATCGGAAGTGTTTTATTCTCCTAATTTATTGGTTAAGACTAGAAATCATAAGCCGAGTTGATTAAAAACGGTAAGAGATTTCGAGTTGTTTGATAAGTCGGTACATGATTTCAAGAGTTTGGACAAAATGACAGTCTACGCGCATCATGCACCGATTCCAAATGAATTCGTTACCTCAAAATAGATAACCCCTTTGGGCCATTTAAAAATATATTTCAGGCATTGGCTATAAAGAGTGTTAGTAAGTATTTCTTTAATAAGTGAGTTCATTGGAATTCAAAATTAAAATTTTTGAAGGTGGTTTAATGTTTTGAATGACTTTTTGTGATGGGTATCAAGCAAAAGACCAAAAAGAACTAAAAACTAAACAATAACAAAAAAACATCCAGAATAGGTGCACCATTCAAGTAAGGTTACATACACCAACAGTCTATTAACACATATGATGCACCGACAAACCGAAGAAATAAGGATATAAAATATCATTTGTGCTATAGTGTAACAACAAAATATGGGCCATATCGTATCATGTAGAGCCCAAACTTTGTAAACTTGTTATGTTTAAAAAAATACCTTGTTACAATTTAACAAAAAATCCTGAAATGTTATCACTATATGTTTTTTTTTATTAGGGTTTCGTAGCCGAATGGCAAAAACGGAACCTGTCTAACTTTTAAACTAAGCGAGTGTAAATTTTGCAAAAAAATAATAATAATACGTTATGAACATTGTTATAAAACTTCCAAAGAAAATTGGTTTGAACGACCACAAGCTAGTAGTTTTTGAAATATAGCACATTTTCAACAACTGCAAACATAACTTTCTTCTCTATAAAAACACTATGAAAAACAAAGTTATGTTAGCTGTCACCAAAATATTTTAGCTTTGTGTAAGTATGTGGACCCCTAATTCAGTAAAAGATGGCACGGAACCCTCAGTAAGCGAGTCTGACTCGCACTTGTCCGATTTTTCAATTCTCTTACCTTCTCAGCTCTATGATCCTTAGGATATTTTTAAGTACTTCGGGTCAAATATTTATTTTTGCTTTGACCTCAGGTATGCGTGTGCCAAATGTCTAAACTGTGCATAGATTTGATAAGCAAAAACCCGGGGATAAACTAATATTTTAAAATTTCAATAAGCTTCAGTGTTCAGCTACCAGGCCATCATGAGTACAAAGATAACCGTCAGTGGAGCGAGGTGCACGGCTGGCTGCCGCCGATCAAAGGAACCGCTCTCCTGTGCCGGTTTCTGTTTATTTTGCCCTCGTTTCTGGGTCAATTTTGTACAGTTTTAATCGAATAAAATACTAAAGTATACTTATTGAATCGGCACTTTTCTGGTGTTTTACAAGTATCTTACTATACTTCACAAAGCTCCAAACAATCCAAAGCAGTCGTATAAATTTCATGACTGTGCAATGGTTTGTGGGTACATACCAATAAATTGTAGTTTGAAGTTAATTCATATGAAATGAATTTGACACAAAAAAATATTGTAATTACTAGCGGTTCCTCGCGACTTCGTCCGCGCGCTTAGAGTTTGCTCCCTCCCCTTTCATTGCTATGTGATGTTTTATAGCCTTCCTCGATAAATAAGCTATCCAAAACAATTTATTTTTTCAAATAGGTCCAGTAGTTCCTGTCATGAGCGCGTTCAAACAAACAAATAAACTCTTCAGCTTTATAATATTAGTATTAGAATCAACACCATTTTACAGAAAAAAACAAGTGTATGAAAGTCAGCATCTTAGCAACTGCCGGTTACAACTTGATCAATCTCGCCGTGGAGTACTTGACCGCTTAATCGCATCTATTTAACACGTTTGCTGCCATCCCACCAGCTACAAACCAAGCGTTCACGGAAGATAAAATCCTAGTAAAGCCGCCTATAAACCATGGGTTAAATAAGGCTGCTGACTCGAGCCGGCTTGACAAATGGACCGCTTCAGTGCCGGCCGGTCGCAGTGGCCTGTCCAGTCCAACTACAGGTTAACAGCACTTATGATGTGTTATGGCGTGATATGAATCAACTAGTGTGAGTTTCTTATGATATTGTAGTTTGTGATATTCTTTTGAGACAGATGTTAAGTCCATTTAAGTTTACGACAATGCATACGCCCCAATTTTCCTGTTATTTTCTTCGCGATATATGATAGTATTTTTTAACGTCAGTAAAGCTATCTTACCAGTTTGTTTGAATTTTGTTGTTAAAATTAATTCAATATAGAAATCTTCCACCTTGAATTTGTTTTATAATATTAATATTGAACACCAATCACATACATTGCTCTGATCCCAAAATAAGTAGCTAAACTTGTGTTATGGAAATCAGACACAACGGTGGTACCACAACACCCACCGAGAAAATATTAAAAAAAAAGATTTCTATATTGACCCGACCGGGAATCTAACCCGGGACCTCAAAGCGGCGACGCCTTGAAACCAGCATGCTTAGCAACTACACCACGGAGGTCGTCAAAAATTTGTTTTATTTGGATAGTTATCAAGTTGAAATGTTACAAGGAAATAATCATTCGTTCCGTTATGTGTTCTCAAATCACGACGCCACACTCTCACTTATCATAACCCTAATCTATTCAATTAACATTAAACGCAACTGGCTAATCAACATTACATCTCCATATTCACGAGCTATTAACCCGTCGAGTGCAGGAGTCCAATGAGTCAGTCACACCGGTCGCTGAGGCCGACACTCCATTACTCACTTCGCAAGTCACGGAGACCTGACGTAGGCTTCCCGACTTATGACGGTTAAATTCCAGCCAGTTACCTTCGACTTTCAATTTGAGTTTTGAAAAAGGAAGTTGGACGTTGAGTGACTAATGACTGTTGCTGTGGTTGGGGTTGGCGAGCTTCAATTTTTGGTCTGTGATACACCTTTTAATGAAGTTCAGTGATTGATTGTAATCCAAAAGCAAATCAAAAAAAAAGTTGCGTTTAGACGGCCAGCGGGCTTAAGATACGCGCTTACTTATCATTTATCGCGGCAATCGATTATTTTAACGTCATTTTAACCATATTTCAACAGGTTTCCATTTACTTTCATGTATTCATTTGTTTTTAAAAGCAATAAGAATTACTTAACGAGTGAAAACCAGCTGGGAAAACATGTTGCTTAGGAAAAAATATATTTTATCGACGCGGTAAACAGTATCAAGGCGTGCTTTTTAGGCCTGCAGGTTTGTTTGTCAAAACTATTGCTAAGTTAGAGGGTAGACAATAAAAACTTTTATAGGGTGATATAAAAAGTTAGTTGAGTTGTCAAAAGATGCATATCAGTTTGGAGCTGAACACCAAACTGAAGGTATTTTTGGTGTGAACTGTGTAAAAAAGAGGAAATTGGGTATGACTAAATCGTCATCATCATCATCATTATCAGCCAAAGGATGTCCACTGCTGAACATAGGCCTCCCCCACGGGTTTCTTCAGCAACCGATCACTAGCGATCTGCATCCAGTTTGAATCTGCGATCTTTTAAAGGTCGTCTGTCCATCTTGTTGGTCTCCTACGCTACGTCTTTGGTCGAAGGGTCTCCAATCTGGAACTGTCTTGCCCCAACGGCCATCAGTTCGTCGCGCTATGTGCACGGCCCATTGCCACTTGAGCTTACTGATTCTCAAGTGATTCAATTGGGTAGGTCCAACTTCGAGAAAGAGGTCAATCGACGAATCCAACTTGGCTGGGCAGCGTTCGGGAAATTACGCACGAGTGTCTTCTCATCTCATCTACCTTAGTGTGTAAAGACGAAAGTCTTCAACCAGTGTGTGTTACCAGTGATGACATACGGATCCGAAACATGGTCTCTTACTATGGGCCTCATAAAGAAGCTCAAAATCACATAACGAGCGATGGAGAGGGCTATGCTGGGTGTTTCTCTACGGGATCGAATCAGAAATGAGGAGATACGTAGAAGAACTAAGGGATGACTAAATATATTATATATCTTATTTGCTACGAACGGTGGACTTAGGACGGTGTGTGAAGTGCTAGAATATTTACGGGGCACCCCCTCTAAATATTTAGCATGTATAATATCTATCTCATTTCAATTAGTCGGCAGCTTCGCGTATCGCGAACAATACAATTATCTTAACGATGAAAACACCTATTCACATTATGTAGAGCACATAATTAGGTGAAAAATATTGGTTGCAGACTTTTTTTACTTACCAGGAGCAACAAAAATGTAATCATTCTTTACTCCACCATGTCATCCTGTTTCTTGATTGGATTTTTCACATAAACTTTAATAACGCTATTTTAAAATATTACCCAGTATAACTTTTACGGACTATCTGCTACTAGGTAGCTTTACAAACCTATAACTTCAGTTTTTACGATCAATATCAAGAGTAGAGCCTCTATTTTTGAATTCACAGTCTTTGATGATCATCTTTAGTTTAGCGAAAACCATATTACATTGCAAAGGGTTTCACTCAAAAATTCACTTTTAGTTCCCAAAACGAGCGATAAAACCTCATTCTCAAATTCAATGAAGACGATAACAGCACAAAAGTATGTAAATGGGGACGGAACCCAGCAAGGGTCTACATGTCTTCAAGTTTTGTGCACTTTTAATTTTTCTCAGCCCGGCCAAATTCAACCATGAGCGCTTAAGATAAAGTTGTATTTTCAATCTGACATCAAAGGGTTAACAAGGTACTTTCCGCCCGGGCTGCGTAAACCTAAACGCTCATAATATGGATCATTGACAACCCTTCACATCTTGTCTTCTTGGATGTAAAGCAGTTTTTGAAGCAACCTTTTTGGATAACACGATGTTTATAATAAGTGGGTTTCGAGTTAACTTTTCCAATACTAAAAGATAATCTTCTTTGTCACCTATTTTTAGCTGTTACGAGCATAAATAAAAAAAAATGCAATATTTTTTTGAATAATTGAATTAATTCAGATGATTTGTATAAGGATACATATTATTATGCCCTAAAAATAATTCAGATCAATTAAAGACGTTGTCTTGTCGAAATACTTAGTACGGTATATTTTCGTTATGAATTTTAAGCTTAAATGAAGACACAGGCCATATTTAATCCTACTTATGTAAGTTTCAAATGCTAATAACTCTAATTCACAAGCGTGGCCATAAAACGCAGCTCTTGGCTAGCGGCAGCGTGTTATCGCTAAATTCTAAATGCGCTAATATTTTCGGCGGGTTTCAGCGCATTCACTGCGGAACACCGTCCAGTGTTGGAACACAAAGCGCACGCGCCATTTGTCTGTCAGACAGCCATTGTTGCCGCGGAGCCACAGATAAAATATTTTAATTTCATAATTCAAGCTGACGGGAGTGCCGGCACCAAAAGTGTCCCACAAACAATACGACCTCTGTGGATGAATTCGAAAGTTCATATTTAGATGAAAATAAGTTTTGGTAAACACCCATAATAAACGTGTTCGTGTTTTTGAAATTGATTGATTTGGATTTGCTTGGATTTGAAATTTATTTTAAGTCAATTTTACCAACGTTAAAGTCATTATATAAGTCATTTATATAAATGATTGCTGACAATTAGGTGACGTTTTCAGACGTTTTGTAATAAACAATGTGTTAATTTTACACTCGATCAAACTTTCAGGGAGTGCTCTACTGACGGTTTTGAACAATTTTTACTACGGGACCAACTTCGAAATCAAGAAAAAAAACAGCTGTTCCATCCAAAACTCATTTCACCTCGAAGAAAATGTGTCGAAGAAAATTAACACATTGTATACGACGCATATACCTTATTTGTGGCGTTAGCAAAATCGACAGTCTGGTTTTTCAACGTGAGATACGGCATTTTCGTCGAATAAAATACAATAGGTACCCCAAATTTCAAATTTACCTATTTTTTGTCTGCAATGATTTATGTAAATGACATGTTGGAATCGGTAGTTTTATACTTATTCCGCGGGATAATTCTTATCTGACGTTGGAAAAATCAGCCCTTCATCACTTTTGTTTGGTGAGGAGTATCAGAATACGATGATGCAAAAGAGCAGTAAGTTAATTGAACTATACTCTAGCGTAATATCAGTAGGTATACTTATTTCACGTATGAAAAAGAGCTTCCTATTTCTGGTCACACGAAGATTTTTGGTACAAGAGAAAAAGATAATCCGTTTAAAATTCACGAGGATTTGTTCCGCATTCATAAGCATGACATGAAAAGATCCAACCCTGTTAAAATATACAGAAAGGGCTATTACCTAACTCGATTACTTACTATCATATTTCAAAATCTTAAAAGACGCATTAAGTAATTAATTGATTTTATTACTAGCCTTTGGCAGCGAATAACATGTTTTACCCGGCTGTTCCAGAAGGAGAGTATTTGACGGCTTCCCTACATAAATTATAATTATTACTGAATTTTAAAAACCCGTTAAAATTACATTTCGTAGTGGTCGATGATCGATAACAAATAACAACCTTGTCTGTCACTCCACAAATAATAAGTATGCACATCCTTGACTTTGCTTTGACAGAATCCTCCGCGTGCAATATAACAACGCGTTCAGGATATTGTTCGGCCTGCCCCGTCACTGCAGCGCTTCATTCATGTTTGCTGAGGCGACCATGGATAGCTTTTGCTCAATCATACGCAAGCGCTGCGGCTCAGTGTGGGCTCGCGTGCGTGGCAGCTCGAACGGCATCGTGAGCGATCTGGCTGACCGCTGGAACTCCCCGCTGATGCGTCAATGGCTGCAGCTTCATGGCCTAGCGACTACCTATGAATTCTTGTAGCACAGCCGTGACGAACCCCACTAATCCCAGTAAGTTATTAGACACCAATCACATACATTGCTCTGATCCCAAAGTAAGTAGCTAATGCACTTGTCTTATGGAAATCAGTCACAATGGTGGAACCACAGCACCCAGACCCGATACAATATAGAAAACTTTGATTTCTATATTGACCCGACCGGGAATCGAAACCGGTTACCGGGACCTTGGAGCGGCGACGCGACGCCTTGAAACCAGCGTGCTAAGCCACTACACCGCGGACGTCGTCAATGTTTGCTTTTCCTTTTTTAAATATTATTATTGAATTGTATTATTTTATTTATTCTCTAACATAAGGACAAGAACACCTTGTTATTCACACATAATATGGATGCAAATCTGTAATAAAAAGAAGAGATTTGATTTGAACACTTTATTTAAAGTAAATTGGCAATTTCATCGCGATTGTTCGCAAGTTACGTAATAACTTTTTAGCAGACATATTTATTGCGTGTTACTTTTATAGTGGACATTGATTGACGCGCTGTTCGGGCTTGTACAGTTTTGAAGTGATGTAAAATGCATGAAAGGATGCATTATTTATGAGAACGGGAGGAAGAATAAAAAACATTAAGTGCAAAGGAAAAATGAAATTAACTGAATGTCATCTAGGCGGAATAAATAATTGAAAACCACCCAAACGGTTCCACAGACAAGTATGTACTAAGTTTTATAGGAACTTTGGCTTTAAAAATAGTTGAACAAAATCTCTAACATTTTTTTAATTGTTTGCCCCCATTTTTAAATGCCATAGAATGCCTGTATTTTTTGTATTTTACACAAAAATATTAACCAGTCAAATTGGTGCACAGTTTAGTACAAATAAAATTTTTGTTATAAGTAAAATAATAAAACCAAATTTATTTTAAGTCTAAACAAGTTGTGTGGTCTAAATTCACGTCCAGAGTCGTATCATAAAAACTCTTTTACTAACGATAAGCTGCCAAGTTCCCAAGTAATTAGTATCTTCCAGATTATACAAGTAAACATAAAAATTACCCGCAAAATGGTCCCCAGGGTGTATGCCAACCTTACGAGCCAGTGATGTCGCTAAGCCAATTTTTGTGTCGATGAAAACTATTTTGAATCATACTGTATATAGAAACCCAATGAGATAAAAAATAGTCTATAGAGTTATGAATATGATTTATGTACAAAAACGTTACACTTGCAAAAATCGTATCAAATTACCATTAATTCGGTAAGCAATGTCAAGACAAACGTTTCACGTAATACCTGATTTCACGAAAATGCTCGTAAAACTGTGCATTTTGAGCACCGCACTATAAAAGTGTTAGATGGTCGTATGACATGGAACTTTCCTGAAAAAAACAAATAAAAATTTCAAGGTAAATTTAAAGATTTGTCTAGTACAGCATTTTCCTTTAAGCTTAGAATTCGCTTTTGATACCTTATTTTAAGAGAAAATACTTAAGTACAGTAAAATGATGTATTAATGTATGTCGCATTTGAATCTGGTTATAGCAAGTAAGCACAAAGAACCAAAAAATATTGAAAAACTGCTAATGAATCCAGTATCGATAACTTATCGATTAATATTGTCTTTTAAAAACGTCCCTACTCTAAGATTGCAAACGACAGTCCTTCGCAAAAATTAGGCAAGTTTTCCACGGGTAGATGTCACCTGTTCCTGCACAGCGCTGTGACTTTCATCGCGAATACTTTGTGGTTTGCTTATAAGGCAGAGGTTTCATTAGCTAATTGTAAGCGTTATGGTACAATTTAATTGATCCAGTAACATGTTTCACAAAAAAAAAGTAAAAAGCGACTTCAAAAACTTTTATATTAAATAAACTCTTGAAAGGACTCAATTTTAGGCAAACCATTTATTTTTGGAGTCGGTGCCCTGTTTGATGATGCTTGAGATGGCCAATTTGATGACACCGACTCCAAGAATAAATGGTTTGCCTGCAATTATTGCACAAACTCTTTCAAGAGTTTATATATTATTTTTAGTGCATTTTGTTTAGGAAGTGTGTTTGAATTTTTTTTGGTCAATTTTTATTTTTGTAAATTATAGGAGGGCTGCATGTTTTGATTCTGTTCTTTAACAAGCTACAAAGTACCTACCTAACATAAGTTTTGGCGTCATAATTACAAGCATTGATAGCCTCCTCCTTTTTGAAGTTGGTTAAAAAGTTATAGTTCTTGTACACGACTGTGGTGAAATTAAGAGAGGTTTGTAACGTTTTGAATCTAGATATATACTCCAAAACCTTAAAAACAAGCGTAGTACTATGTTTTTCTCTCTGATTTTTGTTAAAGTAATTGATAAATTTTAGTATTACCTACCAAAAAACATTTGGACCATATGTAAGGGAAACGGTTAGATCTCTCTCTTTCTCTACAAGATCTTGTATGGAAAGAGTTCGGTTCGAAATCTTGTAATAATTATCCCGCTACCGCTTTATCGTAACACCGAACCTTATTTCCCAGACACAGATTATAACTTCTGCGAGTCACATTACGCCTCCGAAGAGCGGTAATGCCTTAACTTCGGACGTCAAACGTTATTTAATGCGTTTTTCCTGCGTTTTATATCTTTTTCTCTTTTGGGAAACGTTATTTTTAACAATAACGTTACCGCAATGGTTATTTAACGGTGCTAGTTACTTAATTATGTAAGGTGTTTCGGAATTAATTTGAGCCTTAATGGCGCTAAGCAGTATTAAGGGTCTCGAAAGTAATACTACACCATATTTTTGAAAGTATTTTGATGTTATAATGTTTTAAACTTTCATGGTCACTAACATTAGAATAGTTTGATACGGGATTGCTATCATGTATCTTATTATTTATGAGTTTCCGATATTTCGACACTGTTGCAAGCGCCGTGATCACGGAGTTACTGATAGTAATACTGAGGTAGCAATGCTGTATCTAACTATTCTAATATTCTGACGTTCAAATGGGTACTTAGTCCACACCAGTTAAAATAAAAATACGTATTGAAGCTCCAACTAAAAGAGAAGTATTTTTTATCATATTCATCATCATCATCATTATCAGCCAAAGACGTCCTTGACGTCCAGTGCTTAGCATTGGCCCCACATAGTTCCAAGGAAATGCTTAGTGCAACCGAAATCAATGAAAAATATAAAATATGTACAAACATTTTCAAGACAGATACAATAATTTATCACATAGGTCGCAGGTGAAGCAACCGAAAGGGTCCAAAAAGTAATATTGCATCCCTTAAGGCCATTTTTAACAATCTCTATGGATGTGGACATTGAACGACGATTTTATTTTGAGTTTGATCAGAATGAAAAATAAATTATTTCAGGGAAAGAAACCTTTTATTTTCGATAAAATGTTATCTACTATTTACAAGCTATTGTTTTTTTACTTATTCTGGTGCTGATTTAAGTCATAGAAGGCTCGTAAAAAAAGGAGCTATTACTATGAAATGACACTGCATAGAGTTTAATTAATTATATCAGGTTTTGTTTCTTGAGAATTTGTTCAGTAAAAAAAAAACAAAATATAAAAGAGAATTTCCAATATTTTTAAAAAATCGATGAAATGAAACTTAATTATAAATGTGAAAAAAAGTTGTTTTTATTTATACACATTTAAAATATACCAAAGGCGAATTATTGCAGTCCCTAATTGCAAGGTTAAAACTAAATGCGAAACGTACTATTCCTCATTATTTCTGAAGGTGCTTAATTAAAGGTTCCGTGACATTGTATACTCAGGTATGCAATATTGAGTAGAAGTTTTCGGATACATTCAAAATGTATTTTTTTTATTAAGAGGTGAGTTTAGTGCTCGAGCATAATTATCTTTTTGACGTTTCTGTACTAGCCGTCCCCCGCGGTATCGTCCGCGTGTTTTGAGTTTACTCCTTCCCCCTCCCCCCCTCGTTCCTCACAGCGTTATGTTTTATAGCCTTAATCTTTTCTCGATAAATAAGCTATAAAACACTTTTTTTTTTCAAATCGGTCCAGTGGTTTCTGAGATCAACGCTTAAGTTTTTTAATATTAGTATATATATGTCCAATAAAAAGTTTCGCTTCGTTGCATCGCATTGGATATAGCGTTTGAATTTTAAGAAAAATATAGGTACAAAACAAAACACAGTGAAAATAACAGTGATCAGGAAAAAATAACAGTGATCAGGAAAAAAAACGTTAATTTTATTTAATTTAGCAATGTACGACTATAATTGGATTTCTGGATCAAAACAAAAGCAAAGATTGAATTCAGATCGGACACATCAAAAAGTTTCATTTCACTTTTTAATTAAATCCGAGTGGAGTAAGATTTATTTTTAATTATGTTGCTTCGTGTCCGCAATGTTTGCACCGTCTCGAAAGCGTTCCAAAAAACATTATTGTCACAATACGGGCATTGTCAATGGTTTAAAAAATAACTTTTTTGTTGTCAAGTAATGAAAACAAGCTTTAAAGCAAAGGTGGTATTTAGGATCTGTATGGTTTACTAGCATTATGAATAATTAGATTCAAGTGAAACCTGTACTAGATATAAGACAGTTGTATAACCTTGTTTCTATACACAATAAATATCATTTCATTTCATTACCAAGATTCCCCAATAAAACAAAATAAATTTCTTAAGACTAAGTTTCATTAATAGTTTTTATTAATTAACATCGAAAAAGTGCGTCTCTTTAACATATAAAACTCTGACATTTACTTCTTTGGTCCTTCGCACACTGCGACTTTTAGCAGCGATTGTCGCAAAGCAGCATCGATGCAGTTTCAAAATGACAACCTTTACACACTTTCACTACTCTTAGCAGCGATACAGTCGGGATGTTAATGCGTATTAGCATCGATGCAGAAGCTGGACAAAAAATATGTGCTGTGTATTACCGCATCGATACTAACGCGCGACTGCATCAATCCCGAATTAAAGCTGTTCATTGCGTGAGTTGACGCTTAAAGTCGCAATGTTTCTATCTTTTAGCAGTTAAATAAAAAATACTTCAATTTGAGTTTGAATACCTTGGTATCAGTTCAGCATCAATAAAAGTGAAGTAACAATTCTGGTCAAATGTGAAATTTTAAATCTTATTAATCTGCATCAGATGTAGGTATTATGCGTTAAAAATGTTTCGGCAAATCATTAACAGTGCGATGTGTTGGCTACGTAATAGCTCGGAGTCACTGGATTAAAACCGAGCAGTGGAAGTCATTGTGATATAAAAATCTAAATTAAATAACAAATTGAATTATGTTATCAATATGTAGTGGAATTAATGCGTCTGTGGGTTTTAAGCCAATTACTTAGTTTGTATAGACGAAAGACTTAACCAAAAACCAAGCAGCTTATTGGCAGCTCAAGGCAGTTGGCCAAGATCGACATGGACTCCACTGCTCCGATCTTATTTAATGAGGCCGTGATACCTTACAGTGAAAATGTCAAGAACCTGGGGCTATACATGGACAGCACCCTCTGCTGGTCTAAACACATTTCCGAGGTCAGCAGGAAAGTAACCGCCACTTTACGGGCTCTCTATAAATTTAAAAACTTTCTCCCTTCTCATACTAAAACTCTTCTTGTACAGTCTCTCGTACTTCCTCTTCTCGACTACGCCGATGTTTGTTGTACGAACATCAGTGAAGCTTATCTCAATAAACTTGTCCGTCTCCTTAACAATGGTATTCGCTTTATCTTCGGTCTCCGTAAGTACGACCACATTTATGCTTACCGGTTCAAGCTTAAATGGCTTCCCATCCGACATCGCAGAGAAATAAGAATCCTGTGCACTCTCTTCAACATACTTCGTAACCCTCACTCTCCGACTTATTTGGCACAGCGCTTCAACTATCTGGCTTCCACTACTTCGCGCAACCTTCGCTCTTCCCATAATCTCAATCTTTTCACACCACTTTTCAAGACCGGCTTTATGTCGGACTCTTTCACCATCTCTGCGATTCGACTTTGGAATTCTCTCCCCAATGAAATCAGAATGTCCCCCAACAAATTTACTTTTAAAAAGTCTCTCCGCACCCACTATCTTAACCTTGGCTCTCTTCAGAATTAACAGCCATTTTCTTTTATTTGTGTTCTTTGGATGTCGTCATTATCATCAGCTTTATCATTCATAATTTTGTATTTATTAAGTTTATGTATTCTTTGTATGTTTATTATTCTTTTGCTTATGTATCCTATTATATATTCATGTAATATTAGTATGTATGTTTATGTTAGTGCATTTTACTTTTTCTTACCACTCTTCTCACATATTATTAATATTCCGCCACTGATTAAACTCTCTGCATTACCAGGTGGTTGACTGGTAGAGAATGCCACTAGGCATTAAGTCCGCCAATTGTACAACTTACAGTGCAATAAAGTTTAAATAAATAAATAAAATAAAAACCAGGTACTAAAATGTTGTAAATTTCAATACGTTGATTAGATTACAATGCAAACAACTGTTAACAAGCAATAAGGCCTTTGAATTTCTAAAAGTTTATTTTGTTAACCTATTACCAAAACACCATAAGACTTAGACGCTTGATAATCACCCTTTCACCCCTTTCCCCTCAATTTCCTCCAACTTGCGAATTGCACTCCTCACTACTGAGTGCATAAGTTCATAATGGCCGAAAACCCACTCGTTGGGGTTTGTAAATAAAAACGCACTCAGCCGCCCTTCGTCTGCGCCGGATGCCCGTCTAGAGGTAGAGATGGGGAATTAACAAGTTTACGATTGTACTAATCGATTATCGACTTATCATTGATTAGTCGGTAATAAACTCAGACATAATAAATCCGATGAAAATGTAATAAGTAGCTAGATTTTTATTTGTAAAGTAGGTGGCAATGTGGCCAAGTACCCCCTGGTATAGTTAATAGACAATAGTAATATAGTTTCAAGCAAAAACGATAACATATGAGACAGGATTTACAGTTTATTAAACTAATCGTTGCACTGTCTTCATAATATACTGATTGTTAAAATACAATTAAATGGATACTTACGTATAAAAATGCGTACCTTCCAATAAATACTATTTTACAATTAAGTATCTAAAAGACTAAATTTTATTTTTATTTTATTTTATTTCATAGGTAATAAAAACAGAAATTAATCGTATTAAGGTAGTATATAAATATTAAAAACCAAGAGGAACTGGACTAATGCCCTAAAGTGTTACACCTGTGCGCCAAACTTAAGTAGCGTGTAAACAAATTATCTTAAAATTATCTTAAAATACAAAGCTAAGTTTATAATTAAAATACAAAATAAGATTTAAAGATTTACCCAGTATTACTAACCCATGGATTTTTGTTGTCCGAAATAAATGATTTGTTCTGAGGCTTAGCTGAGGTCATCTGCGACAGCTTTTACTGCAGTTTTGTACCGAGAAGAGCTAGCGTTGTATATGTCAAGCCTGTCCTGTAAACGATTATATAGGCGACACATTCTGGCGACAGGGTTGTGTCGTGAGACATTGTTTCTGTATCCACTAAATATTCGAAACAATAAGCTGATATTTTTAAGACCATCTTCCGATTATGACTTCCAATTTATCGATTCTCAAAAATAAATCACACAGTCCCAGCCCTATTTCCCAGCTTCAATCGTCTCGTCTTTGCATTCAGCATACGAGCGGATAGAATGCGTCGAGAGCATTAGCTTCGGAGGAAGGAAGCGCTTGCGCTGAATAGCCTTGAATTATCTGCTGTTATTAGAGTCGAAAATAAACTTTTGAAAAACAAAAGTTGTGGTGAACTTTTTATTTTATTTGCATAGCGTTACCCTTAAATCGCATGACAAGCTGTTAAATATTAAAAAAAAATGTGTTTAGAAGAATATATACCTTAACCAATGGTAAATAAAATAGCCACTCTGACATTTGTTTAGGGCAATTTTTCTTCAAAAACAAGAAGTTGATTTTTTACGATTGTGTGTTCGTAAAAATTCAACTTCTCGTAACGTAACTTTACCATGACTATCGATGTAGAAATTGCGCGTAAGTTAGTGTTATGATGATAAACAATTGAAGTTTATAGTTTATAGTGCATTACAACATTTACAAATAAAATGGTAATTACAAAATTTAATTTTGGTACAGTGCTTATCACTAACAAAATAACTCTGCCTCCCAGTTTGGCATTATCTTGTATTCTAGGAAGCAGTTCCTTTAATTAGATAGTATAGTTCAAAGCACTTATGCACATCCCAAGCTGTAATACAAATTCGAAGTTGACGATAGTACTACAAAACAAAAGTAAAATTATAGACGATCGTAATAGCAGCATCTTAGTGTGCGTGAGCTAGTGCGTGCGTGCGAACGTGTGTGTGTTTGTGTGCGTGCGTGTTTGTGTGTATGTGTGTGTGTTCGTGTATGTTATGTTTGTGTGTATAAAGTTATTTGTGTTGTCCTGTTAAAGCAAAAGTTAAATTAAATAGAAAATAATTTCAGTATTATTTTTTTTTGCATTTTGCACTATGTAACTCTCAAACCATCATGCAAAATGGTAACAATAATGGGTTTTATTATCTTTTTCAGGTAATTTTAGTTTTAGTTAACAAGTCCCTAGTCTTTACGATTTTATTTTATGGTAACTCAAATCGTAGAAAATTTCTACATTTTTTTATTATTATTTGCTCTGTATGTTAACTTCTAGACCTGCAAAAAGCAGCTTCCACCCCAACCGGATGCAGCGCGTATTACGTCAGAGAGCACAATTTCCGGTCGGGGCGCTACGTTGCCTTCTTCGGTTTATATCACTTAGGATTAAACACGTGTTGCTGGTGAAAGTATTTATTGATGAGTTTGGAAATGAGTGGCACTTACCATTAGTAAATATATCTTTGCAAATTTTTAATAAGAAAATGCAAGGAAAAGTATCTTCTATTGTCACATTCCATAACTTTTTTGATAATTATTGATTTACTTGAGTATGTATTACGTCATTTTAAGACATAATTTTGGTGAACGTATAATACCAACGTATCAAAGTAAAATATTTGTGTAAAATATTGGGCTTTAATTATTTATACAAGTTTGTTTTACCCAAACGTGTTAAAGATTTTAAACGCTAAGTACAAAGAGCTCTCATTTCTTTAGACCGAATAGTGTTTCAATCAGATTTAGCTGTCCTATTCACCACACTGTGCAAGCCTTGCCCCAGCGTAGCCTTTACAGCTAAACTTGACCCCGGAATGCACAGAATGTCTAAACTAAAGCAAGCTTAGAGTTAAACCTGACCTCAAGCCGCAAGCTTGTGATGAAATAACTGGAGTATCGACCCGTTTCTGTAGTTTATTACCTCTTAGTGAGCGTTTGAAGGATGCTTTACTTCATGACAGTTACTTGAAAGCACGCTAGTGCCGGGCATGTTAGCATTTTTCTTCTTTATTAGATGATTTTGTAATAAACGAAAAGTTTTAATCGGATACAGGGACCTATTTTTGAATCACTCACTTGAGTAAAACGTGTGATTTATGTTTGAAAATGAATTAAATTTCAATGAAATCACGCGAAACGTACGATACTAATCACGATGTTATCTTTTTAAAATCACTTTCGTGTGAAATTATACTCATTTTCATTGGCAAATCGGTCATTAATCAGTTAATGCCACACGCCATCTTGACGCGAGTGATTCAAAACTAGGGGCCCTGATTTTCTTTATTTTTTCTTAAATATCAGTCACTAATTTAAAGACGAATGAAGTGGACAGTTTGAAGACGTCCTCTAACCTTAATCAAGTAGTTTAGTTTAGGTTTGTAAGATTTAAAAGCTTTCAGCAGTAAAACTATTAAACTCTTGATGCATAAGTAAAATGACAATTTCCAGTAGCAAACAGTAAAATGGTCATCAGCGGGCCTAAGATGTGTACTTACCTTTATCATGGCAAGCGATATATTGCAAACACCTTATCATCATATTGAAAGAAGGTTTTTTACTAACTTTTTAACTTACCTTACCAGTTCAAAAAATGCCTGACATTTTTTCAGGAAATACAACTATTATATCGACGTGATAAGCGGTATCGAGGCGTGCGTGCTAGGCCCACAGAATCCTACTAATAAAAAAAAGTTAGAGATAAAGTCAAGTGGTGGAGTAAATTTTATTTAGTTATCGAGTTTTTTACCTAAACGTACAATATTTTTCATTTGTTAGTTAGGAGGCGAGAATACCAAGAGTTAAATTCAGAAACAGCCATAGTTTGTAAATTTGGCTTTTGGTATTCTGATAATTTGTTAGTTCAGGTGGGTTGCTCAACTGTTTCTCAACTTGGACTGACTGAAATAACAGCACTATTCTAAAACTTTAAGAGCACCAATCTAGCAAGTTACTTACCCAAAGTGACGTAAACAGGTCATGAGCACCACCGACGCACGGATAAAAGGCAACAGAATGAGCCTTTGACAACGGGGCCGATTCCGCTCCGGTTAGCGCTCTCTTTGTAACAGCTGTTGTGTGTGATTTTAAACCAATACTGACAGTATTGGAGCTTGGTTAGAGAAAACATACCATCAGTTGGCTAGTAATTGTTTTAAAATGTGCTGGTTAAGTTACATTCGTATAGTGGGTAGTGGCTGTCGATACTAGATAGTCTCTTATTTTATTATTTACAGTAACCGCGTGATGATAATAATCATGTAATCTCGGCCGATTTCGGCCACGGCGACTGTCTTCAACTACGGTTTTGCCGTTGATGAGCTCGCATGTGGCCAATTTTGTTGATAAAAATCCTCGCACATTGCAGGCATGTGAGCACACCGTTCACAAAATTATAGCCGATAGCCGTCAAGAAGCCGCCGGTTTTCAGACGCTTTGATTGCATTGAAGCTAGATTTAACAAGTGCTCTCCACTCCGACCGTCCGGCAGCCTGCTGCTCCCACCGAGATGGATTGATGTCGCACTGCTTCATGTATCACTTCAGCACATCTTTGTACCAAAGGAGTTGTCCGCCATGTCTCCGCATGCCTTCCTTAAGTCAACCGCATAATGATGGTTTAAACCAAAATTAAGCTAAGCCGGTATCGTGCACAGACCTTACTCATTAGCAATTTAAGTTGTTAAATCGTAAAACAATTACCTCATTAACAACGTTAACGCGTTGTTTACACGGGGTACAGACCTCGGCAGTTGGCCTCACATTAACATACCGTTGCATGTGCATATTATGTGCATGGCATACAACATACAATGGTAATTCGCGAACAATTATCTTGTGTCTGGTACTGTACGAATCTGTTTTAAATTAGGCGTGATTTAGGAGGTTGTGCGTACTTTCTGTCTACAGGAAGAGGTTATGACATTACTGGATCTGTTGCATGATGTTTCAAGAGCTCTATTTTAACTTTCATTGATAAATGTTAGATTTTCGGATACAAATCAGTAGAAATCCACATGAAAGTGTCTAAAGAAAAGATAACACCATTTTTAACCGAAGGAGATTATCAGTTAGACTGTATGTTTTTTTGTGGCTATGTTTGTTATGTTTATGGCTATGGTGAAGTGACGGTCCTTGAGCGTCTAGACAAGATGGACAGACAAGCTTGTAAAGATCGCAGGAGCAAACTATGTAGACTGCTTGATCGGTCCCTGTGGCAAACCGTGGGGGAGGCCTATGTTCATCAGAGGACATTCTTTGGCTGATAATGATGATGATAAAGAAAAGCTTCCTTCCAAAACAAACCTGCACCACAATACAACTTTCCTATCCTTCCAATACTGATTCGAAATTCTCCATCAAAATTTTGAAACATCTCGTAACTTCATGATGTTTCCGGATCATAAACTCACTTCGTTCAATATTTCAGCAGCGGACGGAGACACGCGCTGCTCATAAAGCAATCGCGAGCTTTCATATCGAGACGGTCTGTTAGACCGGCAGTCTTGTAAGCTAACTTCTAAAAGCTTTTGAGTAGCTCAGATATATCTCCATTTATTTTTCGGGCAACTTATTAAGATCAATATATTAATATTGATTTAAACTTACATGGTCACTTACATTAGAAAAGATTCTAACGGGATTGCTACCAATTATAAAATTATTTTCAAGTTCCCGATATTTCACATTTGCACTGTTCCAAGTTCCACAAGTCACAAGTCGATAATAATAAAGTACATGGTAGCAATCCCGTTATTATCTATTCTAACTTATTCAGACCTTCTAAATGATAGCTTCGAGTAGCTTTTGTGTAGCTCAAACTTATGACTATATATTTTTGGGTATATTTGGAATTGGAAGCCACAGCGCGCCTGACTAGCTAAATTTTCAGTCACATAGCGAAAACAGTGCTACGGAATTATTGTTATTTTAGCTACCTT
Source organism: Pyrausta purpuralis (assembly GCA_963924145.1). Classification (NCBI taxonomy): domain Eukaryota; kingdom Metazoa; phylum Arthropoda; class Insecta; order Lepidoptera; family Crambidae; genus Pyrausta; species Pyrausta purpuralis. Next base: position 826,540 of record OZ001661.1, on the reverse strand, counting down.
CAGAAAAAGGCTTTGAATTTGAACGCAAACTAAAAATATAATTAAAGATTTATTATAAATTTATAGTACCTACACTGTTTTCTGTTGAACATAGAGTGAATGAAATTTATTATTTACAAAGTATAGTTATAATAATTGAAATAAGTTTTTCCGCACGTGCAAAATACAACAACATTCGTTTAAATATTTGAAAAATGTATTTTTTCTAATTCTTAGTAAAGCTTCAAACATCTTTGTAGACAACCACCCTTACTGCTTAGCAGCGAAGCCTCCAATATCATCCTTGTTCGAGCACGCGGCGCCGTACTTTCCATATTTCATTTTATTTCGACTTTTTTCCAAACGTACAATTTAAATTCAAATGTTTTAGATGAATTGGAAGATATTGCTCAGTCCTGATATAAGATATTTCAAGACACTTCTGCGCATCTGCGAGTACACCTGGCGTATAGTTATTATCAGGATTTGTCATCATTGTCTTTGATAACTTCAAAAAATCTTAAGTAAAATGCATAATTGAAGAAATTAGGGCCACGGGACCCTAGTTTCTTTACGGTCCTTACAGTCTGTAAGTAATGTTTATAAACCTGACGCGGTGTTAAAAAAGTACGAGCCCGATTCGAAGATGGTTGTCAATCTTGGAATACAAGAAAACATAGAAAATAAAAAACAAGTTTTTTAATATTATTTTTTCTGTATTCGATACTCCACTCTTAAAAAAATATATACATAAGATAAAATGTCCACGAAAACCTAAAATTCAATGCAAGGGGTAAAAAAGAACGAGTCAAATAGATAAGCAGTGCATGGTGCTTCAAATTTACGTAGGTGTAATATCTTTTTTTCAGCATAATGTGTCTCAATAAAAGGAGTTAGGCTCATATTAGTAATATTAAAGCAATATTTTAATTTTATGAATAACAAAAGATTCGTTACTATCCAGGGTGGTCACTTGAAATAATTTCTTAAATAAATTACTAAAGCATCTTAGCAAGGCAGTAAAATTATGCAAAGGGTTCAAAGGTGAAGACGCGACCCCATTCGATTAATGTTAATAAGTTGAAATATTAAAACGGGTGCAGTAATCGCTACCGCATTGCTGCTGTTGGACGTGCTTTGAGTTACGTACATAGACTTAGAAAGCTAATAGAATGTGCTTAAAGGTTGTATCAATTTACCGATATTACTAACGTGGTAACTCTAACCGCTTAATTCCAGAGTTACGTTTGATTTCAAAGAGTACAAACTCAGCTCAATTAATTGTTTTCAGAGCATACTAAAATATGTTTTAATATCTTATGGCATTACACATATTAGAGAACATTTAAACTCCTAAGTTGAGAAGAAAAAATAGCGAAAATTATGAAATGGATTATTGTTTTTTGACTTTGAAGGTATTATTTATATGCCATCTTTTAATTGTAAATTAAAGAGTTTGTGAGTTGAAATAGTCCTAGTAACTACCAAAGTGTATTTGGAAATATTAAAGAGTTATAATTCTATGGTAAATCTCTGTCAGTTAAGCAGCTAAGCACCCTCATCTTGTACTGTATTTGCACGCATTTGAATACCCCTCTTATAAATATTTATGCTGCCTCCTTTATTTCCTTCATTTCTTCTGATACTCCATTCATTGGTTTATTTATGACGAATGACGTACCCCACGCTTCTAAATATTTGGACTGTAATTTTTCGGGAAACACAATTTTGACGCGTCTATTTGTTTTGTTAGCCACATTCGTGAAAATGGCATGGGGAAATATTGGCACAGGAGACGTAAAAATTTTAATTAAATGAAGTTATTCAGTGAAAAACTTGGTGTATCTGATTTTGTTGTGGCAGTTTTAAGTTTGGTAGAGTTTTATATCATTACCTATACTAATTAGTCTCTAATTATTGGTTATTTTTTACGATTAGTTCCAATAAATCTCCTGAGACTAGGACCTAGAATTTACTTTGCACATATTGTAATACCTAATTGACGACCTCCATAGTGTAGTGGCTAAGCACGTCGGGGTTTAATGCGTCGCCGCTCTAAGGTCCCAGGTTCGATTCCCGGTCTGGCCAATGTTAGAAATCATGATTTTCTACGTTGTCTCGGGTCTGGGTGTCGTGGTACCACCGTTGTGTCTGATTTCTATAAAAAGTGCACTATCTAAATTTTTTTTTGTATTTGTATTTTGTATCTACTTACTTTGGAATCAGAACAATGTATGTTTATTTAATTAATTGTTTTTTTTTGTATTGTTTCAGGTATGTACAGTTTCTCCATAATATGTATAACATAATTCTAGTAAGTCTACGTTGGAAGCTGTTCAAATAAATATTGTATGAGTCCATTTTTTCGGAATATTTTATGGATAGGAAAGTTTAAAGATGATCTTTAGATGCATTTAGCAGACCAATTTTATGTTACTTCAACACAGTATTTTATCTAGAAAATATTTATTTACCTGTAAATCGCTATGCACTTACAAGAGGGGATTCAAACGCATACATAACTCTTTCCCTCACAATTGCGAACACACGAGACCCGAGGGAGCCTCCGTCGTGACAAGCGTTTTGTTCGCCGATTTATGCGCGTTGGTACAATGAGAGTGTAATTAGCAATTACGAACGAAACGCTTTGGCTGGATGAGATGTGTAGAGATAGGTTGTAATTAGGTGCGAGTTCTTGCCGAAAATCTATTTTTTTATAACGTTCATTGTGAGTGCCTAAGTAGGTTAAATGTAAAAAGCTTTACCGATATGAGAACTTTTTAATTTAGAAGACTGATAAGGTTGGTAATTTACTATATTTGCCAAAGTAATTTATACATAGTGTAGTTTTGGTCAGCGACGTCCGACTAAAGGGTGGTTGTACAAACGTTACTGATGCCAAAAAATATGGAAATATACCAGAGAATCAATTTATCCTAATTAGATATAGAAATAGAGCTAGTCAAATCTACCAACGCTAGGTTGCCTCTTCGTAGCTTACTAGCTACGGCGTGGTATTTCGTAAATATGCGCGAGCTACGTGCGAGGGTGCGAGTTTTTCCATTCAGTTTTTTTTAGAATGTTGTAAGAAGATTTTCTTGTATAAAACTTGCATATAATTAAAATAATTTGTTTTTTAGAATAAGCATAACTCATATCATCATCCCTGAATTGGTTATCACTGACCAAAACAACAACCTGTATTTTCTCATAAGTAAAAATACCTAAAGCATACTCAACTCACATCTAAAGTAGCGAACTTTAACCGTTAAGTAAGTTCTTGTATATCAAACTCATAATATGAGTTATTTTTTCAAAGCTGAGCACCGAACGTAATTACTATACATTGTCTATCTATGCTATGCATTTTTCATCAAAATTAAGCCACTACAGATATATAGTAACCTTTTTCTTAATTTCAAAGCAATATTAATAATCCGGACCCACTATCTATCACCTAATGGCACACTAAACTGAAGTATCTCATTGTTTGTCCTATTCTATTCTAATTCCGTTTTCGAGGACCCGGGAACACCGCAATCGCATTACAGTCTCGACTGCTCGATTTGGACCGGTTCGGGAATGAGGACGTTTGAGTTTCATAGTGTTTCGAATTTGCTTATTGGATTAGTAAAAGCAGTTTGGTATTGCTAAGTTGAAGTTAAGGATTAATCCTTTAGCACATTGTGTGCGTTGACCTTTATTTGCACGAGTGCATGTAATATGGGTACCTATTTATTTATTAATCTGTGATGTGGGTAGGAAATGGAGGGTTCAGAATTCAGTCTTTATTTCTTTATTTATATCAAAACTTCATGCACACAACATAAAATTGAAGGTACACATGGCGGACTTAATGCCAAAAGCATTCTCTACCAGTCAACCATAGGTCAAGACAGAGAAAAATGTATAAACAGGCGGTGCAAGTAAAGTTATAGAGGCAATAAAAGAGAAGAGAATAGCGATAGAGATAACTATAATACGATGATAAACATACATACTGCCTATTACCTTTATACGATTATATAAAAATAATGAAATAATATATTTATTATATAAACATACACATCATTTAAATATACATAATATGGTACACATAAATTAATAAATTAATGATGATAGTCTTTTGATTAACTTGAACGTTTTCTTACAAAGGTTTTAATTCTTCTTATTAAAACTTGGAGCTTTGTTTGAGTAATCAACTATTTAGTTAACAAAGGTATAGAAATGAAAATTTTACTCTGACAAAATAGAAACAAGCTTCATTAAATTACAAGGTGATAAAACTGCCATAACTTAGCCTGTTGGGTGCTCTATACATTTTAATATATCATTCCTAACTTAATTACGCACAAAGTATCTATGTAGTATAGATCTAAAATTATAAAGCTAAAAATTTTGTTTGTTTGAACGCGCTAATCTCAGGAACTACGAGAACGATTAGAAAAGAAATGTATTGAATAGCTTATTCATCGAGGAAGGTTTTAGGCTATAAAACATCACACCGCGATGGGAAGGGAGAGAGCAAACTCAAAACACGCGGATGAAGTCATGGGCGACCGCTAGCATCAAATAAAAGTAGAAAAATAATATTTATAAGGACACAGATTGCCTTTTTTGTTGACAATACTCCAATAGTCGTGGTTTCTTAGTAAGGAATTTTCTTCCCTGTGCAACAAATACCAGACAGCGATTATAACGGAGGCGTCTCCTATACATACTTTAATAAACACAAACATCTATGTCTTAGGTACAAATATACGAGCTCATCACACAAACATTTGCCCCTTGCGGGATTCAAACTTCGACGGCCGGCATAGCTGTCAGGAGCTCAAACTACTTCACCAAACGCGTAGTCGAAGCATTAGCTTTTTCTTTCTTTTTTTCATCTATCTAGATGATAGTCTGGTGGTTTCCCGGGAACCGGACTAATCCAATCTAAAACTATGCAGTGAGCGTAACGCGAACGGCCTCGTACACGTAACTAGGGTTTTCGGATGCCGCCCATGCCGCTAACTTGTATAATGGCTTCGTTTTTGGGGTTCCGTAAGAAGAAACCAAAAACCAAGAGCACATTTCCATCTGTTCTGGAGATGTGTAGTCCGAATACCAAAGGTATGTTAACATAAACCCTGAAATTGTTAAATAACTACTAAGTGCATTTTCAGGCATGGTCTTTGCAGAAGTTTGGGTCAGAATACAAAATTTGGTGATGAAATAATACATTACTTCAGAAATCACGTTAGTGCGGTGCAGTGAGTTATTATTACAACGTAAAGAGAGCGAGCTATTTAATGAAAAAATGTGTCGCAAATATGACAACATTATGACGTTTTTGAACTTCGAATATGAAACCATATGTATCAGTTGATGACAAAAGGCGTCAATTCATGGCGCATGACAGTTGTTCGTAGTGTCAGTTCCATATGCAAGTTATAGTAGCCATGTTAGTAATAGTTCTATGGCCTTTTACCTCATTTCTCGGTTCTACTCGCTAGCGGCGACGTATAAAGTCTATGAAAAATTGCACGGCGCCTCCAGCGGTCACTTGCAGAACTAAAATTTTCCATACACTTTTTTACGTCATCGGTAGCAAGTTAAAATCGCCGTAAGCTCATGGTAACGGTACTGTCACATCAGTCAGATATTTATGATATGATATGCGTTTATCAATGTGATGCCCAAGTCTCCGCGCCTTTGCCCCAAAATCTCTTGCAACTTGCCGTCGTCTTTTGTTTGACGTCCGTTTTTGGGTCGTGAATCATGATTTTCGAAGACTAGTGCGAGAGATCATGACCGTACCCAAAGTATATCGCATAATATCTTGAAGATATCGTTAGATAACGTGGCTTCAAAAATCAGACTTCAAAAGTCTTGTTGTAATACAATACCGACAATACCGACCATAAAGGGTCATAAAGTTGCTTAAATACCATAACCAAAACCAGAATAAAAATTACGAAGTATATGAAAAAAAATACCCTACAACGGTTTTTTTTTAAATGCGTTAACACTCTCGTCGCGCTACTTTTGAGTACCGGCGCAGCTATGCGCCTCACGTGCGCCCGTCAGATTGCCATGTAAGCTTTTTAAATGTAGTGTTTTTTTTTCTTAGGTCATTTGTTTTTTTTTTAGCAAAAACAGATATTAATCGTATAAAGGTAGTATATAAATATTAAAAACTAAGAGGATCTGGACTAATGCCTTAAAGTGTTACACCTGTGCGCCAAACTTAAGTTGCGTTTCTAATCTTATATATAAAATTCTCGTGTCACAATGTTCGTTCCCGTACTCCTCGGAAACGGCTTGATCGATTCTCATGATTTGAGCATATTGAGTAGGTCTGAGAATCGGCCAACATCTATTTTTCATACCCCTTAGTGATAAGGGTTGTCCAACCTTAACATTTTTCTTTAATTACGTGGCCGGGCGGAATGAGGCCGGGCAAGACGAGGATGGGGGCGAAACAAAGTTCGCTGGATCCGCTAGTATTTTATAAAAATAATTATACAAATATGTGTATATCCAATCTCGATACCTAATAATCCCTTAATGGGTCGAACATATTTTTTTTACATATTGTATGTACAGTATACAGAACTCCATACCCGTTTTAACTTCCACCCCGTTTTTTAACAAACGAACGCGTTCCGAATATTCCTCCGAATGGATCGGCAGATGGTCGGTTCTCGCTAACTCGCTTTTTATCGGTCGAGGCCTCCGAGTCACTTTATTTTCATATTCAGCTGTTTCTTAAGCGATATCCAAAAAAATTAAACTGGAATCCTTCTGCACCGTTTACCAGGCGTAGTTACTAGCCCTAAAAATGGCGACAGAACTGGCTCTAAAGCAAAAAGTGAATACAATTAACATCTACTGCGACTCCAGATCAGCTCTTGAAACAGTCGCCAGTGGCACATCATTCCACTCAATCGCGTTCGAAATTAAGAAAAATTTAAAAAAGATCAAAAAATTTGGCAAAATAATGAACCTATTTTGAATTAAAGCACACGCAGGGTTGGAGGGAAATGAGAGAGCTGACGTCCTAGCCAAAGAGGCCGCAGTGGGCGTTAAGCGCCGGCCTGACTACGATGTGTGCCCTGTTTCATTCGTCAATCGTATCCAGACAGATCTGGCGCTTCTGGCTGGAACAGGAGATACCAAAGTGCGGACACAGGCGCCGTTACTCGCATGTTTTTCCTAATAGTTGTTACTTAGTTTTTATAGGATTAGGCCTGTGTGGGTCGAGTTGTTTTTGTGCTAAACTATCTAGTAATCGTTGAAGTTTTTTCATGAAAGTTGAGGCAAATGCGAGCAAACCATTCAATCACTGGTTATAGTTTCTTCTTCTTTAATTTAAGCGCCGCGCTCTTGTCGGTGGAGTAATCGCCATTCTTTTCTACTGTCTGCTTTCCCCTTTACTTCCTGATATGACATGACATTAATTTTCTCCTTCACTTGGTTGATATATATTTATATATATATATATATATATATATATGATTGTTATAGTAATGTTACGATAGTTATGATTATAATAATTACCTTACCGTTTATTCATATTAATTGTTTTAATGCATAATTATGTAAAAAATTGCATACCATCTTATTGGTAGAATGCACTGGACTTCTAAAATTTTAAGTTTAAGATCTTTGTGATTGTGTTCTCGCAAATAAAGACTTATTTACTTACTTACTTTACTTTCAAGAACTGATTATCTCCGTGGTGTAGTGGCTAAGCACGCTGGATTTCAAGGCGTCGCCGCCCCGAGGTCCCGGTTACGATGCCCGATCGGATCTATGCAGAATTCAGAACAATGTCTCGGGTCTAGGTTTTGTGGTACCACCGTTGTTTCTGATTTCCATGTCACAAGTGCATTAGCTACTTAATTTGGGATAGAAGGAATGTATGTAATCGGTGTCCAATGTTTAGTTATTTGTTTTACTTGAGAGGCACTAAATAGTTATAAAATAAAATAAAAATAAAAATGAGGAATGAGGACATTCAGTAAAAAGCTACGGAAATAACTGAGTATCGCATGTAAGAAGCATCGATTGATATCACTTTATTACTTTAGTTTGTTAATGTCTTTATAATTAAGAAACTCATACTACAAACCCACAACCACAACAACTCAAACTATTACTCCCCCTTTGTGTGTAGGCTTGAAGCACCTACCAAACCGCAAACAAGTCAAATCAAACACTATAAGAGCGCAGTAATCGGGTGCGTAAAAGCACTACAATGCGACGAACAAACATTGAACGCAGAGTGACGAGCGATTCTTGTAGCTAGTGTGGTCCAAGCGATAGACATCACTAAATTGTAAAAAGAATTTGAAAAGCAATTCTTATATAAATAGAGAGCAGAAAAGTAACTTAATATAGTTGCAATTCACTGCTCATCCGGCTCTTGGTACTTAAGAGAGCCAGAGCCCAGAACAACGAGTTTATTGAATAACTAGCAGACCCTGCGACTGCGTCTGTGTGTTTTGGGTGTGCTTCCTCCCCTCTTATTGCAACGCGATGTTTATAGCCTAAAGCCTTACAGGATAAATAAGCTTACCATCTCTTTTTTTTTTCAAATCGGTCCAATTAGTTCCTAAGTGTATATATGCTTATATATTAGTATGTTCGTCTCAGGATTTTTCGAAAACTAGAAGTCATATCGAGTTTGTAGTTTAATCAGGCGTATTTCAACTTAGGGTACAATGTAAGTTTCATCAAAATTAGTCCTGTAGTTTTTGAGATATTAGTAACTAATAACTAAAAAATATATATAAAATAACAATTAAAGTTTATAAAAGTAAACCGTCTTAAAAAACTGACTCAGAAGTTTAAAATAACACACCCGTCTTCTATTTAGTAGAAACAAATTCTCTTGGAATCGGTGCATTATGCATATGCATTATAAACTTACAGTATAGGTACACACATCATGCACCGTCTCAAAAATAATTTTGTTTCTCCTAAATAGAAGACGAATGTTTTTTTAAATCAACTATGCATCAATGGAAGTTCGTTTGTGGCACACACCACTGTAGCAGTAACGGGCGACACTGTCTCGTCACTTATTACCGGCTAATCTGTTTGCCGGCTAATAATCTCATAGGCAAAGTCTATTCCGGTCGGGGATTACCCGTCCGCCTGTGTACCACGAACTACCAGTGTCTGATCATCGTTGTTACAGTAATCAACGAAATGATCAATGAAGCAATTCAAATCAATTTAATATGTTTATTTCAGAAAAAATGCACTTTTATTATTTGTAATTAGTTATTATGTCCTCATTTGCTGTTAGCTTAGATACTCTGTCTTAATTTAATTTCATTTTTGCAATATTTAAGTAGGTAATGATAATAAGATGTTTGCTGTCTACCGGGTGCGCACATGTAGTACATATTTATCTATGTGAAACACTAATATGTATTTTCCGCAAATAAATGAATATTGAAAGCCAGATTCTGTATTGTTGAAAAAAAGGAGATTAAATGTACTATTAATTAAAGTTAGTAGAAATATCATAAAAAGACAATATTAAAAACAGATTTTTTTATCCGTTGTTAAGCATCATCCAGTGACGCAGAAGCGGCGTGTCCCACCGTCACAAATGATTTTCATCAGGCAGTTATCTGACAGAATGAATAAGTTGCCTAGTCAATATATCTGTTTTATTTTTACTTGAAGGACTTCTAGAAATTGTAAAATTACAATGCTGTTAGATAACTTTCGGCATCAGATAAGTTTTCCATGAAACGCTACAGGCGATGTCTAATGTGGGCTGCAAAATGAGCGTGATTGAGAATTTCTTACAAAAACAATTTAGTACTGACAAATTTACTTGCTACTTCTAATAAGAGTCCTACCGTCTGATTGTCCCTATTCTAATTCTGTTTGCGCGTTACGTCCCGATTGAAGCAATCGCATTGGACAACTAGGTAGATTGCTCGATTTTCAACCGATTTGAGAACAATGACAAATTGATTTGTTCACTGAGCAAAGCTTCAGGGTTTAATAAAGTTATAAGATGAAAGTTTCAGAACCTAAAGTTTGTTATACTAAAACAAGTTATGTTTAAGTTAAAAATAAGAACAAAATAGCATATTTAACACGTTATGATGATGTTTATGATATCCTCATGACTGTATCGAAAAGCACAAATCACATCACAAGTAGCACAAAGTAAATAAAAGCAAATTGAACGTTGAAATGCTCTTTTTAGGATTACGTAACCGAATGGCAAAAAACGGAATCCTTATAGTTTCGACAAGTTTTTCTATCTGCCTGTTTGTCGTCCGTATGTCACAGCCACTTTATCCTGAAACTATTAGTATTGCATAGTTGAAACTTAGTAGGTAGATGTATTCTGTTAACCGCTTTACGAGATTCTTATACAAAAAATAAAAAATAATGAAACTAAAATCTTTAAAAAAAAATTGTCAAACCTGCGTGTAGGCTGTCACTGATAGGTTTTTTAAAATAACATCGAGGTCTTTCTTGACAAATACTTTTTACGAAAATTAGTTTGAACGAGATCGAGCTATTAGTTTTTAAGATATAGCACATTTTCAACAACCGCAAACATAACTTTCATACAAATACTATGAAAAATAAAGTTATATTTGCTGTCAACAAAAAAATGTGGTATCTCAGCTAAGTAGAAATAAGTGGATCTCAAAATCAGTTCAATAGACTCCACTGTGTTTCTGGGCATTACACTTGACTTAAAATTACAGTGGGGACCTCATATTGAAGCCCTTACTAGGAGGCTAAGCTCGGCTGCCTTTGCAGTTAGAAAAATAAGGTATCTGACTGATGTTGAAACGGCGAGGCTTGTGTATTTTAGTTACTTCCACAGTATAATGTCTTACGGTCTTCTCTTGAGGGGTTCTGCTGCAGACATTGATACCATATTTATTTTGCAGCAAAGAGCCATTCGTGCTATTTATAAGCTTAGTCCTCGTGACTCCCTAAGAGAGGTCTTTAAGAAAATCAACATATTAACTGTGGCTTCTCAATACATTTTTGACAATATAATGTACGTCCGTAAAAATTTAGATAATTTCATGAAGAAGAGCGACATTCACTCATGTAACACAAGAAATAAACACAATTTTGTCGTTCCTAACTTCAGATTAGTTAAAACTAGTAATTGGTTCATGGGAAATTGTTTAAAATTCTTTAATAATATACCACACAATCTTGTCGAATTGCCGGTTGATAAATTTAAGAAACACGTTAAAAACACGCTTTTGTCTAAAGGCTTACTATTATAAGGTTCAAGACTACCTGAACGACACGAATGTGTGGTCTATCCAGCCTGCACCGAATGATGTACTTACCTTTGATGATTTTGATTTTACGGCAGCTAGTGGTGACTGAGTTTGTTCCGGCGTTTCTTCTCAGCACTTGCCTAATTGTCTGTGTTTCGTCTCGAAGCGCTGGTAGGGCCCAAAAGATAAGGAGACATGAGTCGGCCCCTTCAGGACACATTTATTTTTATTTTATTTTTCATTGTACATTTGACATTCATAAGTGGCATATTGTGCCCTTAATTGAATAAACAATATTTGAATTTTGAAATTTTGAATTTTGAGTTCAAGTTGGCACAGAACCATTAGTGTTTGAGTCCGACTCGCATATTGCCGGCTTTTTTAAGTTGTCACAACTCTTGTGGCTGTAAATACCAACAACACTAATAGAGTCATAAACATTCCGGTGAATTTTACATCGCAGCAAATTTTTAAATGTCGCGACTGCCAATTAATTTGCTATACAGCGAATTTAAACAATGCTGCAGCAAATGCCAGGGCTATTTGGCATTTGCGACCAGCTCTGAATAATTACGGAATAGCTGTTATGACATTTTTTTATATTTATAGACATTCTTAATTTTAGGATCATTGTGGAAGGCATTTTGTAAGGGATAATACTGATTGATATTTTATTTTAAAAAATCGTTTAAGTGGTCACTTTTTAGACAATGTGGTGAAAGAAGTGACAATGGGTTAATTTATTGCATGATTTATCCCTTGTTGTTTTTTTTTAATATCTATTCTTCTTAAGCAACAAGAGCTTCCTTCTTTTAAATCTTGTCTTTTCTCTAGAATTCTTAAATTGTATGTATACATGATATGATAACTAAATAATCTAATCTCTATATTCACCACTTCTTTTGGCTTGTTTAATTTTAAGACACTTATAAATTTCATAAAAAAAAAACAACTACAAAGTAGCGGTAGTAGGTAGCGGTAGTAAATATAGGTATAGCATAAAGGAAATGATATGAAGTGATATCAGGTCCAATCGAGTTCAAATGTCAGCTTAGGCACAAATAAAGAAATAATAACCAAAATATTACTTAAAATTCCACACAGTCATTCATTTTAACTTCATTACCAAGGCAAGATTTCTATTCCAATTTCCTGCCTGCTACAAAACGAATTCACAGCTTGACAATCCTAAACCAACACCGCTATCGAGACCAAGCTAAAACAGTCCCCATTTTTGTGCTTGACACCTTGTCTCCACAATTTATGCGACCCTAAGTCTCGAACCAACAAACTGTCCGATAACGCACATCAGACCACACTTGACTTCTGACACCCTATTATGTAAAACATTGGTGTATCTCCCAATTTACCCGTCTTGCTCGCTCTTATTGCGATGATGGCTTGAGAGATAAGGACAGCTTCAGTAGAATAGGACTGAAGAATTGACGTTTCATCGGAGTACGGACTCTGAATGAGATGACGAGGTCTGATACTCGTATCTTCAAGGCTCAGTGGCTCTTTGACAGGTAGGGTGAGAACATCCTCACCCCAAAGTCAAACCAAAATAAATCTTAAACCATACGCGATATAGTTCAATTGTGATTGAAGGGTAGGCGACAGGAATTTCATTAAGCTACAAGTGTTCAGACATAAGTTGGCAAAGTTTGAATGTTAAATGAATCAGACATGAAGGGTACGTTGCGGTGGCGTAACTTGGAACAGCTTAAAGTCAAAACTGTCTGTCAATGTTATTGTCTACCCCCTTCTGTAGTTATGAATGAGGATGCAGTGATAGGAAGTTACCAAACATAATATGATTAATTAGTAAGACGTAAATTACAAATAAATCACATACACACATCAAAAAAAGTTGCGATCACTTTGAAAAAGAAAAATATTTTTTCTTACGGTATTAAATATCCTTAAATATTCTTTTTTTATATTATAATAACAGAGTTTTATATTTTAAGACAACTAATATGTTTTCATGACACAGTAACATTTAAAAAAAACTGCGTAATGCAAATGTATAATAAACTATGTCATATCAAATGTGTTTATCATAGATGAGAGTGACAATGCGGCGTAAAATGGTTCATGTATGACTAGTAACATTGTGTTCATACACTCTTCTTGAGAGCGTTAAAATTATAGTAGCTAGAGAATACATCTGCTGGCAGCAAATCACACCTTCCAAATTACCCTTAAAACTTAGTTTTTAACCTATGAAATGGATTCAATACCAGAAATCCCCGTCCTTAAAGTTATTACAGAGATTGTTTTCTTAATTAAATCCAAAAAATACTTGTAAGTGAAATATTACAGGTACCAATTCCTGTTAATCAGTTACATAAAACACACGCCAAAGTTCTGTCTCGGCTGCGTCAAACCTCATTAATTTCATTACGTTGCTGTTCAGAACTACATCAATTCCGACCCCGCGCGCCGCCTCCTTTGAACTTTATACGTAATGGGATTATGCGTTAGGTCTAGCTTAATGATTTGAAAAAGCGAGGTTTTATTTTTGTTTAGAGTATAGGTACTTAACCTCGTCGAGTAGGTATTAAAAGAGAACATAAACTTTACATAAAAAATACTTTATTGTCCCAAGACCTTTTAACAATTACATCATTTAAGAGATCTTAATTAAACTTGTATAAAATAGCAAAATAAACTAATAAGATACTTTATATATCATTAATTTTTGAATTCAATTAATTTATACTCTGAATTATCATCGGATTCATTATTATTGAGAACCCATTGGGTTTAGGTTTCCTCCATTTTCTTTCGGTTTTTTTTTCTCCTGCCTGCCGAATCTAAGTCTGGTCTGGTCTGGTCCGTTCACTGGTCCAGCCACTTCGTGGATGTCGTCACTCCAGCGACGCCGAGGTTTCTTATTCTGACTCTCAGCTTTATACCGAGCACGCCTCTCTCTGTAGCGCTTTGTAAAACGGTGATTTTTTCTACAATTTCTTAAGTCAGTGCTTAGGTTTGACGATACATAGCAAGCAAATATTTGTAAAGGTTATTATAATCAAGTAAAAATCCTCTAAGTTCCTCGCACTTTGATGACGTAATGGCTTCATCTTTCTCTATACTAATATTTTAAAGCTAAAGAGTTCGTTTGTTTGTTTTAACGCGTTTATCTCAAGAAATACTGGACCATATTGTTTTTTTTTATGTTAGATAGCTTATTTATTTTGAGAGGTCATACGCTATAAAATATCAGTGGGGAGCAAATTCAAAACGCGCGGATGCTTTAATAAAATATTATCTAAATACTGCACGACATTATCGCAACGTTAGTATTATTAGTAACTTTGTATAAGATTTACAGTAGAGCGATAAAAATAACAGATTACCAAAGATGAATTGAATGTTTATGTCACCGTAATATTCAGTTTACTTTACGATGTATGAAGTTCGGTACTGTTCACAATAAATCAAAAGATTACAATTTTAAGGATTTAAAACCGTTAGATTGGAATCACGCGGTTTTTACAACATTACGGTGACATATTGTATAGAAAGTGTTTGAAAGGAGACCATAAAGAATTGCTAAAGAAGCCGTGCTATGCTGTCAATTGAAATAAATCATCATGAGCTAACCTATCCTATTACTTGCTTATCTAACCACATACAGAGGTTATCAAAGCATAAAACTTATCGGACCTTGAAACAATTCTAAAACAATAGCGCATCTAACATTTTGCTCACGCCTACCGAACCGTTCGCAAAAACTATTGGGAACGATTCGGCATCAAAGTGAAATAAAATTTCGCGCGACAAAACGACGCGTCGCGATGTCGCGCTACAATTTGTCACGAGTCTGTCGCCAATCAGCGATGCGTGCGGTTTTGAATAACAAACAGTTTGGAATAGTTTTGCGGTAGAGGTTTTTAAATGGCGCGTTTTACACTTTATAACATTCTAAATATGATTTTCTTAATTTGATGTCACCATCCTCATCATCTAATTTAAGAGCTAAGCTATTATCAGTGAAGTTTTTTTTATAATGAAGTTTAAATTAGGGATGATAGTGTGGCGGTTTCCCTCTTGCATTCTACAGCGCAGAGTATGAACTGAGAGTTTCCCGCTTCCTTATGCCCAGTCAAAAGCCTTTCCGGACATACTTTATAATCAGCCTTCTGCTAGTACTGATGTTGCTGCTACCCAACACCAAAGGAACGCTTATTTAATGGCGGCGTTTACTCTCTATGTCATAGAATCGTCAGTGAATATTGTAGCTCTTAATAGAGGATCCCATCCCACAAGACTCCCGAGTACATCCTGGTAAACCTGTCGCTGTTTGGTTGGGAACTGCTTATTTAACATATTCGCAGCTACCCATCATATATGGTGGCCGTTCACTATCCGCCACCTGTGACCCCGCCAGTAGCCTTCAGCTCAGCCCTAGTAAAGTTAGCCTGTAGCGTCCCACTGCTGGGCAAAGGCCTTATCTCAACTATGAGGTAGTTTGAGCCATACTCCACCACGCGGGCTCAGTGCGGATTGGCGGAGGGGTGTTGTAAGGCAACCGACTAACCCTGCTGTCAGATGTTATCAAGCCGCCTATTACTTCTGACTAGGTTGAACGACTAACATCAACCGATATTTGCCGGGACCAATGGCTTAATGTGCTTTCCGAAGCACGGAGATGCTCGTGATGTACGTCACTTATATGGTTAGAATGGTCACGCATCCAAACACGACCGCGCCGTGAGTTGCTTCACTTCAAAGCGCTGCTACCACTGCGCTACGAGCAGCTCAGGCCTAGCAATTTGATACCAGTCGGAGATATTTAGTTGACTAATAGTAGGTATTCAGTTTTTTTTTTTTTGTAAGAGCAACGAGGGCAGCTTGTGCAAAATAAAAGTGCTATTATCCCTTCGCAAACAGAACCAATCGTCCTTAAGACATACAAAACCGACCATTAGTACTTGAATCGATTCGAAATATCCCATCAGGAGCTATTGCGAGATCACTCGAGGATATTACGGCCATAAATAAGGCCTGTGCTGTATACGCCGCTCACGTCTGCCACATATCTTTGAAGAATCCACCGCAGTAAGATATGGAGTTCAAGTTCTAAAGACTTCATGTGAACAATGCAGAAGGGCTGGAAACGGTGAAATTAAATTTCAATGTGTATAACAGATTGCTAAGACGACATAAATATTGGCCATCGTCATGTTACGAAAAATTAAACGTAAATTTAACAATTGCACTGTTTGGTTGAGTTAATGACTAACACTCGTTTTAATAGATTATTCGAAACAATATAACTTATAAACCTATCTTGAACTCAAGTAAAGACATGAATAAATAAATTGTAATTAAAATTTGTGTCACATACCTAACTAAAAACATACTATAGAAAAATATTAATTATCAAGTAGGTATGAGGTAGGTAGGTAGGATTCAAACAATAGAAATAAATAAGATTAAGAAGATTACGTGCTGCAATCACTGGCCCGTATATATATTTACAAGCATTGCAAAATTAGGAAAATTGCTAATCACAAGGGAGGTAAGCACAAAAATACGGCAAAGTAAAAGTCTTAATTTTCTCTAACGACGATACCCGAAATTGTAGGTATCTACATAATTTATAGGCAGCAATGCAATGAAGTGCAGTGAGCTCGCTGATTTGTGTATTCTTGTAATGTATGAATAAATATAATATTTTTCTACTTTTCTTACTTTTAGAAACTAAAAACTTTAGTAGAGATGATTGAATTGCACTTTATTATTTCAAAAATAATCTTAGGTACCAATACTTGAGGGAAAAGTAGTTTCATAGAATTTGAGTACTAAATTTAAAATGTTGACCTTTTGTTTTCGTCCTGATCATAGGGTACAGATTATATAGATAGATATCTCAACCCATGTGATATACTGAGTCCATTGGGTAGGTCCAACTTAGAGATAGAGATCAATCGAAAAATCTGACTCGACTGGGCAGCGTTAGGGAAATCGCAAGAGTGTCTTTTCATCTCAATTACCTCAGTGTCTGAAGACAACAGTCTTCAACCAGTGTGCTTTACCATTAATGACATACGGATCCGAAACATGATTTCTAACTATGAACCTTATAAAGAAGCTCAAAATCACACAAAAAGCGATGAAGAGGGCTATGCTTTATGTTTCTCTACAAGATCGAATCAGAAATGAGGAGATACGGTAGAGAGGAGGTAGAAGGTCTAAGGTAACAGACATAGCTCTAAGTATCAGTAACCTCAAGCGGCAATGGGCAGGGAGAACTGATGGGGCAGAAAAGTTCTAGATTAGAGACTCTTCGACCATAGGCTCAGCTTAGGACGTCTACCGACAAGATGGACAGACGACCTTGTAAAGATCGCAGGAACAAACTGGATGCAGACCGCTAGTGATCGGTCACCGTGGGGAGGCCTATGTTTGGCAGTGGACGTCCTTTAGCTGATTATGATTTACAAGATGACAGGAGTTAATTGATTTTGTAGTTATTTTCTGCATTTACTTCATATTTTAATGCATTTACTTTTATTTATTTCATATTTAAAATGTTAATAGATCACATTTTTAATTACAATGATCAATAAACCTACTTTATGCACACTTAATTGTGCAATAAGCTTTCCAGCCGTTCACTTAGCTAAATTAAATCGTTCATCCCTTCTGTTGAAAGCCAAGTTCAAAAATACCGGGAACTTTTCGGGGCTCGGCATCTTTCGAATCGATGCGGATAAAAACGTTGAGATTGCATTTTTAATTTTTATTTATCCCTCGGGAAAAGGTTACTGAAGGCGATGAAAATGTTCTCGTTTCAAAGTCATGAGCAGATGAAATATCAATGAAAGAAATGAAAAGAATTCATTATGACATAAATGATAATGCCAGGTAATTCATAAAGAGGGCTTAGAGTCATAATACTTTTGTTCGATGCTGACAAGAAAGGAATCTAAAGAAGTTAGTAAAAAACTGGCTATAAGTTTAATTAGCAAAGGATTCTTAAAAGCAATCAGGGACCCTATTTTTGAATCGCTCGCGTCAAGATAGCGTGAGATATTCATTGATCATTGTCCAATTTTCGAATTTGAAACATTTGAACTTTTTCATTGTATTTTAATTCGATTACATAGGAAAATCACACGGCATATTCAAGTGAGTGATTAAAAAATAGACCTGGAACATTTATATAGGTAATACTACAAGGTTCTTTCTCCTGCGTTCATCGTTTGTTTATTGAGTTTACAGTGCTATTGGATTACACTGTCAGGCCAACGTTCATGTAGTGTTTATGTAATAAAGTTTTTAAGTCGGAAACTATGAACGTCATTGTCTTAGAAGCTGTTTAATGTTGCCTCCTCGGAGTCTAGTTTTTTGAGAGAGATCTGTGTAGTTCTTGGCCGATAAACCCGCAGTCTAGTGTGTCTGTGACTACAAAGTTGACTTAGGGACCACGTTGTTAGATATAACTGCATTATTCACAAAACATGACATCATCTTCAAAGCTCGCAGCGAATGTCAGTAACAATAAATCGTCTGCGCATCGTACCGTCACAAGCTCAATGCAAAATGCATGCGACGATGTTCCAGCATTTGCACATACTTAACACAATCATGACTATCACCGCAATCGGAACCTTGTTGCTTTGACATAAGATTTAAGCCAAAAAGAGGTTTACAAGAGTATGATAGAGTTGAACATGGTCTAGACCCGGCGGCGCCTGACGCTGAGACAGCTTGACAAATTGAGGGTCATTTTTAAACATTATTTGTCGCAAAATGTATTAGAGATGAATATCTTGAAGTATTGCTGAAGGTGAGGGAGAATGGTCCCTTAGCAGTTAAAATAATGTTTTCTGAGTTGTTGATATTTGTTTTCTAGTTAAAAAAAATGCTTGATCAATTCATTTTTATTATAATCCTCGTGATATACATTTTCGTGTCAATGTGCACTGACACATCTGATCATACCTTAACTTAAACTATGTTGTATACCTACCTACTTAATTACTTGCCTGTCTAGTTAGTTAGTTATTTAGCTAGGAGTTAAAATTTAAAATTTTCACGGAGATTATTATGTATGATTCATGTTACATCATAAAACTAACTTGTGTTAATTACTATGCACATACTTTATTTAAGCAGCGTAGACTAATAGCAAATAAAGGGAAACTTGTTATTGGCGTAACTGTATATAAGAACTAAGTTCTTTGTACAACTTATTTTCAAGTGATTGCAAACTGTACGTTAACTGTATTAATCGTATAAATAATTTCTATATTTTTGTACATTTACCTAGTAATATGAAATGCCCAACATTACCAACCTACTAATAAATTATTTTAAATAGAATTTAATATCATATGTTAATTATGATTTTTCGATACGACGTTGGGTAGTTCTCCCTCCGTTATTACTTTTGGCAATTGTAATAATTTGACGCCTGCTTTCATATTGCGCACTCAAGGTATGAAAAATCAGAAACTCTGAAACAGTTGTTCGCTGCGCCTCGACGTCTCCAGGCACTTTCAGAAAGTAGAAAACACAAGACAGAGACTCTACTCAGTAATTCACTGACCTGAAAACAGATTTTCTTTACAACAAGTCAAGTATCCATGACAAATAATGTAACTATTCAAAATGACCCGAAATTCGCACTGGCCTTTGTCATTACAATTGGTGACTTATACAAGGTCACCTCGTTTTAATGGCCGATTTAGCACAGTAAATGACACATTTTTGTTGACAACCCTTTGAGTTTTAACGCTAGTTTTTGAAAAAGAGAGAAAGATTTGAGATAAGAGTATTTTTTAATACTTCGGTTTTTTATTATTTAGGTTGAGATTAAAGAAAAAAAAGAATTGTACATTCAAATGAGAGAGGCGAAGCCGATGACGTACCTAGATAAGTATTAAAATTAACATGGTGCTGTAAAAAAAAATTTGTATTTTCTTTGTTAGAGATAACAATATATCGTGTTCTGTTTTATATAAAGACACCGTTCAAATATTATCACTTAGAATGATTTGACCTTATACACCTATATTTAGGGGAGAGTTTTTATTTTTAAGCGTCAAGAGTTATTGCCTCAGACAATTACCTTCTTTTATTTTGTATTAGAAACATTAGTAACATCCTGTGTCTGTATCTTGAACTGACATTTTAATGAAAACTTCAAAATTAATATCATAGACACATTTCGCCAAACCCATAACGTTAATAAACCTTTTTATAGACCCGGAATTAAACGTATTGCAGTGCAAGTGAGCACGAAAGCTAGATACAATATCAGAACAAACCATTGCCATTGCTTACACAGTAGGACTACCCACCAGCTCAGTATGAAAAAACCGGCGTAGTACCACTCTAGGGAAACGTCTCGCCCGAGCGGCGCCGCGGGATGTCGTGTCTTTTACCCTCAGGTTTAGATTGCGGTTAAATTTTCATGCAATTCCTGATATTTTTTATTATTGTTTTTTTTGACCACATTGAAAAAAATGTTTTATATAAATTAAAACTGATTAAGAAGCTCAAAATAACGCATTTGGAGCGAACTCATTTGCAGGAAACGAACAAATTATTTCGGAGTCGGTGCATTATGTGCGTAGACTGTTGGTGTACGTAAGCTTGACATTATGGAGACTCCAAAACAAATTTGTTTCTATTAAATAAAATATTAGTACGTTACTTTAAGCTTTTTGAAGTCGCTTTAATTTTTATATCAACATTTCTGGTTACAAACATATAATTATCCATATCTTAAAAACTACTGGACCAATTTTGATGAAACTTACACTGTACCCGTAGTTGAAATATACCTGATCGAATTTGAGAAATAATCATCTGAATATGAATTTTCGTTTTCGAGTACTCCGCGGACAAACATACATACGCTTAGGATATTTAGCATACATGTTTGGATTGGAAGCCTTACTTTATCAACGTAATCAAATTAAAAATCCAACGATATCTCATACATACAAATTAAATTGATAACCGCATTTTTTCAAGACGGTAAAAATGCAATCTTAACTGATTTCTGAATTCTTAGAGTTAATTGCAAATTAATTTCAATGTTTCTTTTTCATACGTCTTGGTCTATAAATATAGTTATGATAGGAAAGCTTACATATTTGATTTTTAAATGTATATCCTGCTCAAAGGACAAATTGTGAACTTGAAGAAATTTCCATAAGATTTCAAAGCCATTTGAAGAAATTGAGAATAGTCTAGCCGGGGCGGCGTCGCGGGACTCCATGTGTCTATAAAAGTTTATATGATCTGGCAGCGTTTGCCTTCAAACTTTTAATAGTCTGGTTTATAATAATATCTAAGAATAAGGATATGAACGCTTAATCTGAAATGGCAAGCAAAGTTTCATACAGAACAAGGAATTTCACTTGAGTAGATGCGCATTTCCAATGCGAAGTATGGACCATTTAAAACTGATTTGTAGCAGCCTAGACCCTGATGGCACCTGTCACCAGATTTGATAGTAATTACAAATATACTATTATCTTTGGCTTGATTTTCCTAACGTTAGATATGGAGTATTCGTCGAATAAATACAATACGGCTTATTTGAAAAACGTGACCCATTTGTGAGCAATCATTTATGTAAATTTCATTTTAAATTAAGTCGTTTTACGCTTATTCTGTCGGATAAGGTTATCTGACGTTAGAAAAAAAAGCCTTTAAAAACAAACACTAAAAGACTAAAATAACGCTAATAGAAGAAACAAACTAATTTATAGTCAGTGCATGATGTGCATACGTAAACAGCTGCTGTCCGTTAAGGTGGACGTATGTTCAGCAGTGGACGTCCTTTGGCTGATAATGATTATGATGATTATTACGTTTTTAGAGTTCCGTAGCTGAATGGCAAAAACCGGAACCCTTATAGTTTCGTCAAGTCTGTCTGTCTGCCTGTCCGTCCGTATGTCACAGCCACTTTATTCTGTAACTAAAAGCATCACACTGTTGAAATTTTGTAAGAAGATGTATCCTGTACAAACACTATGATAAACAAAGTTATAAATGCTGTCAACAAAATATTTTGTCATTTTACTAAGTGGTAGTAAGTAGATTCCCTAATTCAGTTAAAGTTGGCACCGAACCCTCAGTGCGCGAGTCCGACTCGCACTTGGCCGACAGCACGGTAGCTCAATTGGTAAGAGCGTTTGGCCCGGTGTGCCAAAAGGTTGCTGGTTCAAGTCCCGCCCGTGCGCAAATTTTTGGTTTCTTATTTCATCTTTGTGAATATAAAATATGACACTGTGAGTGTGAAAAACATTCTAAAGCATCGGTTTTTTTTATCATAGTTTGATATATCTCTCTTTCCCTCAGTGCTATATGGATCACAATGGATTTTAAAAATGGTAGTGTAACTAAGCAAAACTTGCACGTGATGACTTAACCTAGTATTACGCTAATCCTGGATTATATCTTCATTCTATCTCTGTCACCGTCAAATAAACTAACCGAGACAAAATGATGATTTAATCCTGGATAAGCGTAATTTTAGATTAAATTATCATGAGAAAGTGGGTTAAAGAACATTTAAATAACGAAGCAAAGTACCTTCAAAAAATCACTTTGTATTCCCTTTCTTCTGACCAAGATTTAATCTAAACTTATCTGAAACTAAAACCCGTTGAAGGATCCACTTATTTTCGTAATATTATACGTGACTTCGTTTTCAGCTGCCAACTAATCTCGGGGGTCGGAAAAACTGGCGCAATAATGATATAAATTTGTATACTTTAGGAAGGGTTTCGAATTGTAAAAAGTAAGTTAAAAAAAAAGTGTATTATAGCTAACCTATGTCAGTTTTGAGATAAACCCCACTGTTGACCTCATAGATGTTAAATAAATAAAAAATAAAGTTCTTATCAACTAACGGCTGATTTTGAAATGGTCAGATAATACTTACCAGACTTATAAATTATAAAGCGATAGCTTAAAAATATGTCAGTTACGTATGATTGCTGATAATAAGGTCACGTTTTCAAATTAGCCATATTGCATTTCATTCGACTAATATTTCTTACGTAACTTTTGTAAAATCAGCACTAAAGATTATTTTTTACCGATTTCAAAAATGGAAATAAAAAAAAACAATGCGTACGTATGTGACACTGTTGATTATTGATAATATTTGATTGTGTTCATCTATAAAGGCTTTCAAATACGTGTGCCAAACTTTGCAAAGTATGCTTGTAAATTTTTATGTTTGTCCACGAATTTTTCAAAAAATAGAAGTCATATAGCAAGGTGATTCTTTTTTAGTTCGATTAGGTGTATTTAAACTTAGTGTAAGATGCAGCGTAGGACGTCCACCAACAAGATGGACAGACGACCTTATAAAGATCGCAGGATCAAACTGAATGCAGATCGCTAGTGATCGGTCGCTGTGAAAAGCCATGGGGGAGGCCTATGTTCAGCAATGGAAGTCCTTTGGCTGATAATGATGATGCTGATAATGATGAAACTTAGTGTAAAGTGTAAGTTATATCAAAATCGATCTAGTAAATTTTGACATGCGTTATTATTAATAAATCATGATGTAATAAAACAATTTCAAAAATAAAACCGCTTTCAAAAAAATGAAGAAATAAAATAAACTTAAAAAAAAGTAAAAACCGACTTCAAAACCAAAATGCACTAAAAAGTCTTAAATAAACTCTTCACCATTGAAAGGAAAGGAATCCGTTTTAGGCAAACAATTTCTTTTTGGAGTCGGTGCCATCACTTTGACCATCAAGCATCAACTATCACAGCACCGACTCCAAGTCTAAGTGCTAAACAATCTTCAACTCTGAACAGTTTCCATTTAAACGCCCAACATTGAAGAAAGTTTAACAAAGTTCAGTTATTAGCAGGAAACCGGTAGGTACTGCAGACATACAACCGATATAAATACCTAGTTGTTTTTGAGGACTTCTTCTAAAAGTGTGATGTTTTCAACTAGAAAGCCGTTTTAAGCTTTTTAGGCTTTTTAGTCAGTTTTTAACCGACTTCAAAAAAGGAGGAGGTTATCAATTCGACTGTGTTTTTTTTTGTATGTATGTTACCTCTTATCCCAGTCGTTTGTCGACCGAATCAAAACATTTTTAGCCTACATGCAGGGTGTACCTTCTAGTTGGTCCCATTTTTTCCATTTTGGGATCTGATGATGGGATCTTGGTGTAATCCCCCCCCCCTTATGTAATCACTAAAAATGAAGAAATAAAATAAACTTTAAAAAAAAGTAAAAACCGACTTCAAAACCAAAATGCACTAAAAAGTCTTAAATAAACTCTTCACCATTGAAAGGAAATGAATCCGTTTTAGGCAAACAATTTCTTTTTGGAGTCGGTGCTGTGATAGTTGATGCTTGATGGTCAAAGTGATGGCACCGACTCCAAAAAGAAATTGTTTGCCTAAAACGGATTCCTTTTCTTTCAATGGTGAAGAGTTTATTTAAGACTTTTTAGTGCATTTTGGTTTTGAAGTCGGTTTTTACTTTTTTTAAAGTTTATTTTATTTCTTCATTTTTAGTGATTACATAAGAGGGGGGGGGGGGGGTTTACACCAAGATCCCATCATCGGATCCCAAAATGGAAAAAATGGGACCAACTAGAAGGTACACCCTGCATGTAGGCTAAAAATTTTTTGATTCGGTCGACAAACGACTGAGATAAGAGGTAACATACATACAAAAAAAACACAGTCGAATTGATAACCTCCTCCTTCTTTGAAGTCGGTTAAAAACTGACTAAAAAGCCTAAAAAGCTTAAAACGGCTTTCTAGTTGAAAACATCACACTTTTAGAAGAAGTCCTCAAAAACAACTAGGTATTCTATCGGTTGTATGTCTGCAGTATCTACCGGTTTCCTGCTAATAACTGAACTTTGTTAAACTTTCTTCAATGTTGGGCGTTTGAATGGAAACTGTTCAGAGTTGAAGATTGTTTAGCACTTAGACGAAGACGGATAGAAATTCCAGAGATGCTACCCTGTTTATTCGATTGCTTAGTGTTCCTTCGCATAAGGTTATTACAGTCATGTTTAATTCAATGAGCGTTATTAATGACAGTAATTTTATGTTTATTAATATTAATTATAATATCTCACTGAAAAGTGTTTAAAATATCGCGATTTAAATTTAAATAATTGTTCGCAAAATTAATCCGTAAATTGTGTTTTAATGTTTTATATTTTGTGCAAATATTGATGATATCTTACAGAATAAGGCCCTACAATTCTGTAGGATTCCACATTTTTATTTGTAACCTACTAAATATACTTGGGTATTGATTGATGAGTTTCAAAAAACATGTTGTGAAAAATTCAGAATAGAAAGGCTGTAATAAACATATTTGTATTAATGGTTTAGAATGATTTTAACACTTACAGTGTCTTACTTCTTGGCTGACCGGGCCAAGAGGTTGCTGGTTCAAGTCCCGCCCGTGCGCAAATTTTTGTTTTCTTGTTTCATCTTTATGAATATTTGAATTACACAACACAAGTAAGGATATAGCCCATCAAAGGATATCTTAATAAGTACTAAGTTTCATCTGTCACACAATAGTACCTATTGTGTGACAGATGAAACTTAGTCTTAGTTAACAGTCTTGCCTTGAAAATATACCTGATAAAAATTAAAAGATAGATCAGAAAAGTCAAAAGAATTTGTTTTTAATGTTTGCCGTCATGAAACCTCCACCACTCGTTAAGGTGACCACAATGCGTCGAAATGATACTCGCGATACGAAGGAGTGAAATCGCATGCAAGCGTGTCCTGTACCCGATATAGTTTAAAAATCAATATCAATTATGTATTTTGCTTTATCGAGTTCAAAATTTAATCTTATAGATAAATCCTTATTAAGTTGGTAGAGCGTTGCTAAAATATGAGACTGATATCAGAGAGGATATTTACTTCAGGGTCTTACATGTTATTTTGACATGATGAAGACACAAAACCTGAAGTTGTATTTTGTTTGATATTACACGTCTACTTATTTCCACATTGAAATGCATTCATCGTTCATAATAATTTAAAAACAATGAAGTTTGAATAAAATATTTCAAAAGAACAGAAGCATATATAAAAAATAATAAGTATCGCACGTAGCGTGTTTGGCAAACATTAGCTTAATACCATTTGAAATATATTTTAATTTACTCACGATGTTTTAACAAGCTTTATGCAAAAACACGTTGCTTAAAAGTGTTTCTTTGTTTTGCTTAAATTACGTTCATTATTTCACCACTAAGTTGACGAGTTTTTCCAACACTGCTCTTTTTTGAATCCTGTTAAATTACTAACTCAATGCCACATCACACAACTTTTTCGTTAAGAATAACGAATACGTAGATAACCAAAAATCAAGATCATAACCAAAGATTAAGTGACAATGCCAACAGCCGTCAGAAGAGAAAACTTTTGGGAAATTGAAAGTGTCATGTGTCTCCTTTTAAGATTCTTATCTTTCGTGAATAAATTAAACTTGTGCTTGTACAACTGTTCTAACATTAATAAATAGAGTAGGACTACATAAACAGTTTTAAATATTATCACTTTTTTAACCGGCTTCAAAAAAAGGTTTTTATGCATTGTTTATAAAAGCTAGAAATGTACTTTATGATTTAGAAAATATAGCACTAAGAATAACTTATTTGAAGTTACAGTAGTAACTGGTTGAGCTTTGGTATAAGAAAAATACAACCGCAGAAAAATATTTTTTAATTAAATATTTCAAGGGCCTGTATTTTTTTAAAACTGAACAAATATTCATATTTGTAAGAAAAAAAAATGTTTTTCTTCTATAAAGTACCACTTTGTTCAATTTGTGAACCTTCTTGCAACTACTAGGGTAAGTTTACTGTATTCACATCAACTAAGCCGCGTCCGAGTTATCTTCATATGACGAGGGTGCCCCATTGATTCGGTATGCTTTGCCTTTGTTGTGGAATATTTGCATTCCTGTATCTTTGGTCTTCTTTCACGGGCCGAGGGGTGAATGACATTGTTGGACCTTTGGCATTTTGACGCGTCATGTCAAAGTGAGGGGTTAATGTTCCATGTTTGTTATCTATACATTGCAGTTACTGTGGATTAGCTGTACTATAAAGGGTGTTGTCACAGTGACATCCAACTCAGGGATGATAATATGACTGTTGTATTTATTAAAAAAAAATAGTTATATGCAAGTTTTATAAAATAAATCCTTATCACAACATTCTAAAAAAATACAAAATAGGTTTAAAGATTTTTATTCTCATAAGAAATTCAGATTTCTCTTAAAATGAGATAAGAAATAAATATATTACATCAATTATTTATCTTCCTCGGCACTTGCTGCTAGATATAGCTTCAGTTTGTTCTTGTACGTATTCAAATCTTCACAGGTCTTGAGATCATTTGGTAGTGCGTTAAATAACTGTGCTCCTTCATACAATACTGTCTTTTTTCCGTAATTTGTTCTTGGCGTAATTAATTCAAGTTTGTTTTTATTTCGCAGATTGTGTACATTGTTTCGTTCTTTCAGATCTATACCAGATTTAATATAATTCGTTATTATTTTTTTCATTAACATACATGTATTGTATTTATATAATTGTTTTACATTCATTAATTTAGTTTTTTCATATAATTGTTTAGTTGGTATCTGATGTGGGTAGTGGAAGAGAGTCTTTATTACTTTGTTTTGAGATCGTTGTAGTAATTCTAAGTTAGTTGGTGCGGCTGAACCCCAAACTTCAATTAAATATTCCAAGTGAGATTTAACAAGAGAATTATATATAATTGGTTTAATATTTTTCGGAATACAATGAGCGATTTTTTTAAGTGCACCCTGTACAGATATTAACTTTGATCTGACATGTTCAATGTGTGGCTTCCATGTCAGCTTTTCATCGATTAACAGTCCTAAGTATTTTTCCTGTTGCGATCTTTGGATGGATTCATTATTTATATTGAGTGGTTCAAATTCGGGTATTAGCTTATTTTTGGCTGCCAAAATCATAAAAAAAGTTTTAGATGCATTTACGGTTAACAAATTGGAGAGTAACCATTCGCTTAGAGTAAATGAATATAAATGAATATACAAACTCACTTAGCTCGCGCGGTTCTACGAAATACATTTGTGGGTTTTCTTCATATATTTTTTTTGGGATCAGTATCGTTTGTACAACCACCACTAAGTTGCTCGTCGCTGACCAAAACCACACGCTGTATAGAGCTTGGTTGAACCATCTTGTTTTGTCTGAGGTAGGTGTAAGAAAATAACAGATATTTTCAGATTTTTCAGACTCACAGATTCAGTGGGTCTTAATCAAATCGTACATAATCCGTCAAGTGAATCAAAACACTTTATGACAGTATAAAGCTTAATTTCAAATTTACTTTTATACTAATGATTGAGCTATGATTTGTTTGTTTTGAATAACGAGTTGATATAAGCCGAAACGGTTATCCTAAAATACGCATTAAAACTTCAATTAATAAACGATATAAATTTTAATTGAGTTGACAAAACCATCGACCCCAACGTCTAAAACGATTTTGCTATGATTAAAGAACAATCGTTTTCGAGTGCCAACAAGAATTAATTGAAAAAATGCAGGATCATCAATTGAATTCGTTTCGTTTTCAGCGTAACGAGGCCGCGAGTAAATTGGTTTGATTAAGCAGGGCAGCGACATATTCGCCGTAGCGAGACCGCACGCGCCGGCGGTTGCGATGGGTTCCCGTTATTTTAGACATTCGCAACAAATTCGACGTTCATTATCTTTTGAAATTTTATTCCACGTGGTATTATAGATGGTGCATTGAGGAAACGCTTTATATTCACGTCACTACCTTTTTTGTGATTTGCAGTAGAAATGTAACGCACCGTTATTTTAAACATAATATCTTTTTTGTGTATTTATTTTCTTTGTTATGGATTAGTTTTGTTCTATTTAATTATAATAAAATTATAGAAAATTTCTCAATTCAGTTTTAACTCTTAATACTTATAGGCTTAGGAAGACAAGATTCTATAAATACCTTACACGACTTAGACTTAGACATTAGACCTTAGACTTAGATTTCACCGTTTTATAGGAATGAGCAGGTTTGCAGTAATTTCACTAACAGCTTAACAATCATAAACAAATTCATTATGTTGGTTATCTAATTGTTTTTACTTACTAAGAGTCGATTTTTCCATCGTGAGATAAGGAGTATTCGACAAATACAATATTAATTTGAAAACGTCACCTATTTGTCAGCAATCATTTATATGTAATTTTAAAATCGGTCTTTCATACTTATTCCGTCGGACAAGTAACTGACGTTGGTGAAATCGACACTGACTCTCTTAATTAAAGTCCGTTTTTTTCGCTTGTTGAATATTGTTACCAATCTTATTATTCCTTTTATATATATTTAAGACTAGCGAAGAAAACCAGACTTTAGTTATGGTTAGCGTTAATTATCAAATACTTTATACGAAATGAAGTTCCATATGTATATTATTCGTTGGTTAGTAATTATTAGTCAATGATCAAACCGTCCTTTACTCCTACAAACTTTTGACAGAAACAGTTAGTTAGTCAGTTACAATAGGTATACTTGACAACATTTGGAACTAGGCCAGCAGGCATCACCAAAAATAGGGCGCCGTTTGACAAACTTTTATTCTAAACCGAGAACCTCCGTCAAAGTCAGTATTGGCGGTAAATAAAAAGTTTTTTTACCACAAAGTGAGTGAGGAAGTGCGAATTGATTCCGTCGCTTTTCGGCGTGATCGCTCGGATGTCACCCAATTTTCTGGATCCGAGAAACACTTTTTCGGAGTGATATTTCCGATTGAAACTGATACGGCACAGAAAAAGTTAAATTGAGTTTTTATGTTAATATATATATTTTTCTTTTAGGAAAATTCAAGTATTCGTTGTAACTTCATAACGAAGACTTTATATTAATTTGATAATGCAAATGCGTACAGCAAAAATATAATAGTTGTCATGAACTCCTTTAACAGTAAAGAAATTTTTCTATTAATTAATTTGATTCAGGCAGCAAATGACAAAATAATACAGACCCATATTATAAAAACCCATGGATCTAACTTACAAACAAAATTAAGCAGTTTCCAACATTATTTGCACACTAACTATATTTCAATGCAAAGTTAGCAATTGGTTGGATTCACAAATGCTCGCAAAATTAATAAACTAAGCCAAACGATAAGGAACCTCTAAGAATGAAACCGAAACATTTAACTGACGCGATATAATATAAAAAAAGATGAACAATTATTATGCCAGATAAATCTTAATGTATTCAACCTTTGCTGATTTTCTTCCAAGAAGCCAAACAAGAAGGTTAATAACTGAAAAAATCTAAGACAAAAAAGCGGAGTTTACAAAGGTTAATATTTCGGCTCGAACTAATTTCACGGCTGTCCGAGTTTCCCAAATGATTTATGGTCGAACAGTTTACGATCGACGGAGTCCACTACAGAGAGCTAGGTATTACCTTACTTGGTCGCTTTTGTACAGAAAGAAAGAAACAGTATTAATTGACTTAAGACGTGTCAAACATACTTACACGAACTAAGAAAAGATGCTATGAGGGAGAAGCCAACAAAAATATATTTATAAACGACTAGCACACCCGGCGAACTTCGTTTCGCCACCAGATGGCTTCGTTTTATGTAACATTTCGTTTGGTGATTAAAAGAAGAAGATTTTTTTTTTAATTTGAATTTTCTTTGCTATAAACCTTACGGGGCCCAAAACCTTTCCAACGAATGCAAAACCGTGGAAATCGGTTCGTGCGTTCTGGAGTTATAGCATCAGGAAGGAAAACCCGACTTATTTTTATATAGTAGATACATTAAAAATGTAACTTTTAAATCTAAGCTCCTGTAAGCTCAGCATGAAATCGGTTCTCTGGGGGCCGATTCTCTCGGCAATCGAACTTTTTTCGTGTGGTAATTCGATTGCGACTTAAACCGTTTTATCAAAAATAAATAAATATCAAGTAAGATATTTATGAGTTAATAAACTTACACACAAACATAACCTAAATACATAGAAATCGTGACCAAAACTCGTATCGTATCAAAAACTATTTTGTTGTCGACAAAGAAAATTCTATCGGTGAACTTTTTTCGTATGGTAATTCAATTGTTAGTTTAACAGTTTTACATATAAAATCAAGTAAAATATTTACACTAAAAAAAACTAACGCTCGAAAATAACTAAATACATGACCCTGCGATACAGATATAGGTCGCGCGGAAGAAGTCGCGGGGGCTCGCTTGTTACGTAATAATCGCCTCGTTCATACGTAACTTAATAATCTTCATCAAATGTGGAGCAAAAGAGTAAAGTTATGTTACAGGTTGTATGTTATATGTGGCTTGTGAAAGTTTTAATGCGTAATTTCTGCCTTTTGTTTAAAGTTAAAAGAAAAAAACACAAGACAGATAAGTTAATAGTATTTCAGTTTATTTTATTCGTCCAATTAAAAAACATGAAGAGCTCGTTTCCAAACTTGTGAGTTGATAAATTTAATATTGTGAAATATATATCAACTTGTTTGTAATGCTCTTTTATATTCAAACGCACAAGTAAAACAAAATCACTTCTACCTAATTAAACATAACCCTTTTAATCGTCTTTATTATCTTTCACACACCACACTTCTTATCATAAAACCCATAATTCAAGAAATAAACCCTCCGACCGAGCCCTATCTGACCTATTTCTAGCATGGGCATAAAAATAACAAATTAATTCTACACCGGTTGATTCCCAAGGGTTATATGTTACCCTCCGGGGACCGGTTCGAGAGAGCCGAGGGATCTTATCTTGTGGTTAATTATTTTTAATACTTTAAACTGGAACGGTGTATTTGCTTATCTTTATACTTTGGATTTCGAGGGGTTTTATATTTTTCTTCAATCAATATTGTAACTAAGTTGATTTTTTAACCACATAAGTTAAAGGAGAATGCCCAAATCTGCCCCACTCTAATTAAGCAGAGTATAAGCATGACATATAAACCAAAATTCGTTTATTATTTTTATAATTCATATTTGTTTGTTACGAAAAAAACTTTTGTGGGAATTTTATTTTCATTTTAATTGATTATTCAAATGACTAAATCCTATTTTGAATACAGTTAGCAGCACGTCAGGTTATACGAAAACAGCTTTTATTTCTTAAGGAATAGAGGCGGTTTAAAGGTATAGTCTGTTGTGCGGCCACGTAAACATTTACAGGGACAGTTAAAGTCTAAAATCATCACTGTTGCTTTAGTCATTGCGTTGCAAAAACAAAATGCCTATTTAATAAAATAGATAACATTTTATTTGTTTATTTTTTGTAATGAATCTGTGGGTATCGGAAATATAATTATCTTTACATGATGAGGATCTTGTAGGGCAATCGGCGGTATGCGTAACAAGCCCCGTAAATGGTATTAAATAGAACTATATCCGTCCGTCATCACGTCATGTCATTATTGATACAATTCAATTAGGTGGTTTATTTTCGTTGTTCATTACTTTTTAAGAAATGCAAAATGTTTATTCCTCCACGTTAAGATTCTGTACTCTTTTGTGCAAGTGCTGTGCTGTTTTTATGACGAACGTTCATACGTCCACAATGCCAGTGCCTCGCTGTGTAAACTGTTCTCTTGTTCTAAGGCATACGCTGCCTTACCACCAAGTGGGTGAGGCAAGCGATGCTATGCTTAGTATTCTACGCTCCTGGATAAGCATGGCCATTGTAAGTAATATACACTTTTGACTGCTGTTGATAGTAATTGTTAATAAAATGCAGTCTTTCTTGTGACATGCTTAGTATTAAAATATAGTGATCATATAAATGGACCTGTACATTATTTGTGTGTATAGTATTGTTATTTTTTCAGATCACTGAAGACAATCATCTCTGTCAAGAATGTTTTGTCATACTACGTAACGAATCTGCGACCTCCTCTTCCGGAGGTCCAGTAGTAAAGGCTTATGGGCACCCACAAGTGTGCCATGAATGTGGAAAGTCCATTATAAAAGCCAAGATAGATCAACTTCCAGAGAATAGTCTAGAGAGGGATGTTATTATTTTATGCATAACGTCTCATCAGGTAAATATTTGCTTTGTGTATAAATTAAATGATTTAATTATAGAAATATGTATTTTGAGTTAATTAAAACATTTGATTACAAAAAACAGTTTTTAATTTCAGATTAACCGGCTTGAGAAAGTCTGTTTACCCTATTGAACAAATGTCTATAGAAGTGTGAAAGGACATGCATTAGTCGACCCGAGTAGACAACAAGAGGTTGTATTGGAAGCAGCTTTCACATCTAATCAAAACTTGGATGCTTCTATGTCTTCATCGAGAACTTCCATGGAGTCACCAATACAAATACCACCTCCATTACCAACATTTCAATCAAATGTTATTACTGGTGTCTGCGCCAGCATTACTTTTAGACAATGTTTTTTATAAATATGAAGATGATGAATAAATCATATAATTATAAGAGTTTCAATCATTTCTTTTAATGACTTAACTTGTAATATAATCTAGATACAGCAGGTATTGCAACAAAACTATCAATTATTTTAAGCGTTCATTATACAATTAAAGGCAAAACTATGTATTTCCACACTTTCATTTTGAGTGATTTTATTTCTTAGACTACTCACAGTTGGAGTTGTTGAACATTATTTTAATATGTTAATGCGCATTTTTTCATTAATACCTATCTTATTTACCTCATATTACCTCATTTAGTACCTAGTCACACCTAACCTCAAAACTGAACTTTGTTTTTAATTATTAGGAAAACCCCACAAACAATAAGTTTTTTTTCAAGTTCATTTTATTTTATAACATTACTTCTCCTATATCACCAATTTTGGTAGTTATAAAAAATCATTTGTTGCGCAACCAAGCTCCATAGTAAAATGGGCATTCTCCTTTCAGATGTTTATTGCAAGTAATCAGTTGATTGTGTGGTTGATAATAATTTGTCTTTTTTTAGGGATCCGTAGCCGAATGGCAGAAAAGGGAACTTTTATTATTTCGTCAAGTCTGTATGTCTGTCTGTCTGTCCGTCCGTATGTCACAGCCACTTTATTCTGTAACTATAACATACATCATTGTTGAAAATTATTGAGATGATGTATCCTGTTAACCGCTATACGATTCTTATACAAAAAAAAACATTCCTAAACATGAAACTAAACTGAAACAAAAAAATAGTGTGGTGTGTCTATGGATAGGTCTTTTAAAATGACATCGAGGTTCCTAAAACCATTATCTTGCGGGGGACGCCCCCTCCCCTTTAACACCTAAACTAAGTAAGTGTAAATTTTGAAAATTCGTTCGGACGAGATCGAACTAGTAGTTTTTGAGATATAGCACATTTTCAACAACTGCAAACATAACATTGTTCTTCATACAAACACTATGAAAAACAAATTATATTTGGTGTGAACAACATTTTTTTGCTATTTTAGCTAAGTGAAAGTAAGTGGATTTTTTAATTCAGTTAAAATTGGCACGGAACACTCAGTGCGCGAGTCCGACTCGCACTTGGCCGTTTTTTTTAATACTGACATATTCACTTTAAAAATAAAGTTGTAAGTTGAGTGTTTAAATTCTCTTCTCGATTTGTAAATAACTCTTCGTATAACGTTTTCGGTGACTTCTGAATTTATCACGTCAGCGTCTGATAACGCGTAAAATTTAATTGAAATTAATGAATCAGTTTGGCTTAATAATTGTGTAGAAACCAAAGCAAAAAGCCTCAGGCTGAACGTTCCAGTGAGGCGGCAATAAAAGCGACGCGTAAACATTGTTGTGAACAACAAATTGTTGCTGGGGCGAAACCGATTGCATGGAGTAAGCGGACCTAGAAGGGTTAAGGTCTTATTTTCCATTATAATCGCATTTTTTTTAATGATTGGATAAGCAGATAATATTTCACCCGATGTCAAGTGTGGATGAGGTATAGAATAGTGCATATCTATCAATTAAAGCTAAATAAATTAAGTCACATAACTTAAGGACTCATGGACAGGATTACAAAAAATACTCAAAATGTCTACATTACTCATTGATAAGTAATTAAATCCACTGCTTCTTACATACAATTTATTATGGACAAGTTTTGTAAGTTGTTAGCAAAGACTTATGAAAAGATAAATAAAAGCTTTCAACAAACGATGCGAATTAGCAAGTTTTTCACCAATCGTTATCTGGAAAAGTAAATGAAAATGGCTGTTTAAAAGTTGAATACCAAGAAAACTGAAATGATAATAAAAGTTACCTTTGTGACATTCACGACTAGTCTTCACTTGTGAGAAATCGTTTCTAGAAAATGTTATTCTTTGCTAGTACTAAGTTTTTAATTAATATTGCCTGAGGAACTGTTAATAGTTATTTTATGACGAGAAAAATAAAAGATGGCGGCATAAATATTTCATACCGCGGTCTCACGCGGACGAGAAATAGATCGGTGTTTTTCGCGTTTTATTAAAATTCTTCAAAGAGTTGTCTGCCAGAATTAAGTTTGCGAAGGTAGCTCCGTTCCAACTTTAGTTGGTTTAACAAAATGGCTAGATATTTCATTTCCTACCAGTTATTTTTCATCATTACATTTTTACATAGGTGCTAGCATTAACGGACCTTATACGTGATTTAACAAAAACCCTGAAACTAAGAACAATTAACTGTCATTATTTCCTTCCAGATGATTGTACCAAAAATAGCTCTGAAAACAAAATATTTGTCCCTAGGGATTGCAATCAGTTTATGGGGAGTTTGGTGATCCGGCGGTGAGGTCGCAATCTCGTCATCCTCAATCGACCGCGATACAATTTGCTGCCCCCTTCTTGCTTAGGATTATTTCACATACTAAGCTAGGGACTTTTCAAAACCTATAGCATGTTAACCTATAGCATGTTAACTATCTTTAGATAGCAGCAAAGTTGGGCAACTCCTCTGGTTTTCTGAACATTAATTTTGAAAAACTTCGAGCATCTTTCTGCTTTGAAAGAATTCGCACCGCACTGTACAGGCATAATCTCCGGTCATATTTGGCTTGAGATGTATGTCACTACCTTTTTATAGTAAAAAAGGTAGTAAGTAAGTAAGATTAATTCGTTTCAGGGCCGATTTTTCAATACTCAGATAAAACTTATCAGACTGATCAATTATAAAGCGACAGATTTAAAAAAATGACAGTTACGTATGATTGCTGTCAATTGGGTGACGTTTTCAAATTAGCCATATTGTATTTTTCTGACTATTGAAAAATCAGCGCTTATTTAAAAAAATTTTTGGGAAACATATTTGTGTCTGTAATATGGGTTTTCCAAAAATTGCACTTGAAAAAAGTAACTGTGTCAGACGAGGAATCGAACCCCGTGCCTTACGCTATTCGGGCTTGTAAAATTCAACAGGCTTGTCATTGTGTTGATGGACGAGAGGCGGAGTGGCTATCCGGACGTATGCATACGCCTGGATAGGGTTAAACATGGAGTTCGATTCCTCGTCTGACACAGTTGCCTTTTTTCAAGTGCAATTTATATTATTAAGTTTGAACAGTTACAAAACACTTTATATATAAAAACAAAAATATAATGTCAAAATTACTATAAAAGATCCCAAGTCCACACTTCTCGTTGTCGCACTATATAAATCAAAATCGCAGTAGGTTGTCATCAATAGCCGGTTCGATTCCCGGCAGGGTCGGGTGACACCCCTGGTTTAGCCCGGGGATACCTGGATTACGTGCTTAACGACTGCTGCTACCGGTGTAGTTAGTGAATTAACACATTTTATCCCTAAGTAATCCATAACGGAGTCTAACAGACTTAACTATCGAGGCTAAACAGCAAACCGAAGACATTTCTTCGTGAAATCTATATAAATAGTATAAAGCTGAAGTGTTTGATAGTTTTAACGCGCTAATCCCCGCCGCTAAGGAGCCGATTTGTTTTTTTATGTTTGTGTTGGATAGCTTATTTATTGAGGAAGGCTTAATCAAGCTGGGACGGAAGGGGAGAAAACAAACTCAAAACGCGCGAACAAAGTTGCAGGAGACTGCTAGTAGTAATATAATTAGGAATCTTAAATTTTACTGGCAATAAAAGTGTACCCGAAATATTTCTTAACTAACATATAACATAGGACTTAACTTTTTGTTTTTTACCGACTCCAACCATATGGAGGTTATAATTTGATATGTTGTTTGTGATAGGTACTTATACTTTATTGCACAACCAAAATTCGTACAAGATGGACTTAACGCCATATGGTATTCTCTACCAGTCACAGCTTTGGGATAAGCAGAAATGATTAGCGGAGCGACAAATAACTACATGAAATTAATTATTATTACAAAATCCGGCTAAGTGCGAGTCGGACTGAGGGTTTCGTGCGAACTTTAACTAAATTAGGGATCCACTGACTTTCACTAAGCCAAAATACCACAATATTTTGTTGAAAGTAAACATAACTTTCTTTTTCATACAAATAAAGACCAAAGTTATGTTTGAGGTCGTTGAAATTGTGCTATATCTTAAAAACTACTAGCTTGATCTCATTCAAATCAATTTTCGTTAAAAGTTTTTATAAAAATTTACGTCATGTATTTTTTTGACTTGACAAAACTATACTTAAGGGTCCCATTCTTGCCATTCGGCTTTGGAACCCTTAAAAGATAAATAAAACACACCACATATGTAATACATAAACAATATATAGAATAAAGTATTTAAAAATAATAATACAATTTATAAACTAACATAATTCTCTTTTCTTTTTATGCACAAAATACCCCTTCCTATAAAACTCATATTTTTTTTACCCAAAGGTTGTCTGGAAGAGATCGCTTATAGCGATAAGATCGCCTAAATTGTACATTTCCCTAAAACTAATTTGTAAATCAATTTATGTAATGTGCAATAAACAGTTGTCTATCTATCTATCTATAATAGTACACTTTATACATGACACAAGCGATGAAACAAATATCAAAATTGATGTTATCAATCAAATTTAATAATATTATGTTAGTAGCTAATTGCATTGATCTATTACATTTCTGTCATATATACCTATTGTAGCTAAGCTATTTACGTTTCTGATAAATTAAGTTTTACTGACATAAATTCTGACAATCCTAATTGTTGTCTGTACGTTTACATAAAAGAGTTTGTGAACATAAAATCTTCCACACAGTGTGGAGAGAGGCTGTCAGATCTCTTTATCAATCGGAACTGAGACTTCGATGGGGAGCGATGCTGAAGGGTTCCCTCTGGACTTTGATATCCTCAGTAACCTATATTTGAGGAAGAGGGTTGCGTTTAATAATAATAGATCAGTTTCAATAGTGTCTAGAATACGATTTCTAAAACTTTCTAAGAAAAATTGCATTACAACATTAGAAAACTCGTGTCCGAAACATTTTGAAATTGGGCTATGTCTAAGAATATTGCTAATGCGCTTTGCGGTCATTTTTAGATGTTATCTCGTTGTGATTGCTTTCGAGATTTAGTTTTTTAAGGTTCTTAACTCTACTTTTTTACTTATTAGATATTAGCCGTGGGTGGGGGAGGCCTATGTTCAGCAGTGGACGTCCTTTGGCTGATAATAATGATGATGATGATATTTGCGATGTTTCTTCTTATTTGCAAAAGAGTTTTTAAGTTTATAAAACTAGCAAGGTTCCAGGGCGTAAGCAACTTGTAGGGCTTATAATAACTTAACTTTTTCAATTCGAAGACAGATGTAGTTCTGCCAAGTATATTTAGGTGTTTTAGACACCTACCCTAGATACAAATTAAGATGGTCAAACACTTTAACATGCTTGCTTTATGAAATTATTTAGAAATGCTTCCAAACAATATTTACAAGATTACGAAACATTAATTTTCAAATCTTTGTAAATCCTCTTCCCTTACTATCGACATTTATTGAGATACACGCATAGGTTTGACTAAAAAAAAATTCAGTATTAGTTTCATGTATGGGAGCCCAAAACTAAACATTATTTTTTTGTATTTTTTTGTATGAGAATCATAAAACGGTGTACAGGATACATCTTCCTATCAAATTTCAACAGTGTGATGCTTATAGTTACAGAATAAAGTGACTGTGACATACGGACGGACAGACAAACAGTCAGACAGACAGACAAACAGACTTGACGAAACTATAAGGGTTCCGTTTTTTGCCATTCGACTTCGGAATCCTAAAAATAATATGAAACTAAACTAAAACAAAAAAAATGACGAACCTATTCGTTTGGGTGTTTATGGATAGGTCTTTCAAAATGACATCGAGGTTCCTTAAACCATTTTCTAATAAAGTCTTACGTTTAAAACATAGACGCTTCCAAAGTTGTAAAATGTCCCCCCCCCCCCTTTAACTTCTAAACTAAGCGAGTGTAAATATTGAAAATTTGATTGAGCGGGATCGAACTAGTAGTTTTTGAGAAATAGCACATTTTCAACAATAGCTCCGGACACAACTTTGTTCTTCATACAAACACTATGAAAAACAAAGTTATATTTACTGTGAGCAAATTGTTTTGCTATTTTAGCTAAGTGTAAGTAAGTGGATTTTTTTAATTCATAGTCGAGTAACATTCAACATGGTGGACACTTCCGGCATTTTCTGAACAAACGTTAAATGTCAAACCTAGATAGGTGTATAATTTATGATTTATTGAACATATGACGAAGAGAATGTGTAATTTAGTAAATATAGTGGGGTTACATAAGTCACACACAGTGAGTATGTGGTTTAGTGCATAAGTCTACTATTACAGAACTAAGTAAATAATATGCAGGGCAGACTAGGATCGGAAATCATCGTGTAACATTTGTTTATTTAATCATAATAAAATCAAACTCTTAATAGGAATAGGTTTAAGACAAGATTCCATAAATACATTACACGTTACAGATTTTACCGTTTATAGGGATGAGCAGGTTTGCAGTTACTTTAATAACAGAGATTAACTTCAAACTATATCATTATATTGGTTATCTAATTGTTTTTACTTACTAAAGGTCAATTTTCCCAACGTGAAATAAGAAATATTCGTCAAATACAATATTAAACGCTTAATTAGAAAACGACACCTATTTGTCAGCAATCAGTCAATATAAAATCGGTCATTTATACTTATTCAGTCGGATAAGTTACTGACGTTGGTGAAATCGACAATAACTACTCGTATCTTAATCAAAGTTCGTTTTTTTCGCTTGTCGAATATTATAAACAATCTTGTCATTCCTTCTATATAATTCATTTTAAAATATTGATTTATAAGATTGTTTACAATTTAAGACTAGCGAAGAAAAACAGACGTTAGTTACGGTTAGCGTTATTTACCAAATACTTAATACGAAATGAAGTTCCATATTTGTAGTATTCGTTGGTTAGTGTTTATTAGTCGATGGTATTCCGTTCTTTAACCCTTACAAACTTTTGACAGAAACAAACTGACAATAGGTATACTTGACAACATTTGGAACTAGGCCAACAGGCATCACCCAAAATAGGGCGCCGTTTGACAAACTTTTATTCTTAACCGAGAACCTCCATCAAAGTCAGTATTGGCGGTAAATAAAAAGTTTTTTTACCACAAAGTGAGTCAGGAAGTGCGAATTGATTCCGTCGCTTCCCGGCGTGATCGCTCGGATGTCACCCAATTTTCTGGATCCGAGAAACACTTTTTCGGATTTTTGATATTTCCGATTGAAACTGATACGGCACAGAAAAAGTTAAATTGAGTTTTTATGTTAATATATATATTTTTCTTTCAGAAAAATTCAAGTATTCGTTGTAATTTCATACCGAAGATTTTATTTTAATTTGATAATTCAAATGCGTACAGCAAAAATATAATAATAGTTGTCATGAACTCCTTTAACAGTAAAGAATTTTTTCTATTTCTTAATTTGATTCAGGCAGCAAATGACAAAATAATACAGACCCATATTATAAAAACCCATGGATCTAACTTACAAACAAAATTAAGCAGTTTCCAACATTATTTGCACACTAACTATATTTCAATGCAAAGTTAGCAATTGGTTGGATTCACAAATGCTCGCAATATTAATAAACTAAGCCAAACGATAAGGAACCTCTAAGAATGAAACCGAAACATTTAACTGAAGCGATATAATATAAAAAAAGATGAACAATTATTATGCCAGATAAATCTTAAGGTATTCAACCTTTGCTGATTTTCTTCCAAGAAGCCAAACAAGAAGGTTAATAACTGAAAAAATCTAAGACAAAAAAGCGGAGTTTACAAAGGTTAATATTTCGGCTCGTACTAATTTCACGGCTGTCCGAGTTTCCCAAATGATTTATGGTCGAACAGTTTACGATCGACGGAGTCCACTACAGAGAGCTAGGTATAACCTTACTTGGTCGTTTTTGTACAGAGAGAAAGAAACAGTATTAATTGACTTAAGACGTGTCAAACATACTTACACGAACTTAGAAAAGATGATATGAGGGAGAAGCCAACAAAAATATGTTTATAAACGACTAGCACACCCGGCGAACTTCGTTTCGCCACCAGATGGCTTTGTTTTATGTAACATTTCGTTTGGTGATTAAAAGAAGAAGATTTTTTTTTAATTTGAATTTTCTTTGCTATAAACCTTACGGAGCCCAAAACCTTTCCAACGAATGCAAAACCGTGGAAATCGGTTCGTGCGTTCTGGAGTTATAGCGTCAGGAAGGAAAACCCGACTTATTTTTATATAGTAGATACATTAAAAACGTAACTTTTAAATCTAAGCTTCTGTAAGCTCAGCATGAAATCGGTTCTCTGGGGGCCGATTCTCTCGGCAATCGACCTTTTTTCGTGTGGTAATTCGATTGCGACTTAAACCGTTTTATCAAAATAAATAAATATCAAGTAAGATATCTATGAGTTAATAAACTTACACACAAACATAACCTAAATACATAGAAATCGTGACCAAAACTCGTATCGTATCAAAAACTATTTTGTTGTCGACAAAGAAAATTCTATCGGTGAACTTTTTTCGTATGGTAATTAAATTGTGAGTTTAACAGTTTTACATAAAAAATCAAGTAAAATATTTACACTAAAAAAAACTAACGCTCGAAAATTACTAAATACATGACCCTGCGATACAGATATAGGTCGCGCGGAAGAAGTCGCGGGGGCTCGCTTGTTACGTAATAATCGCCTCGTTCATACGTAACTTAATAATCCTCATCAAATGTGGAGCAAAAGAGAAGTTTTAATGCGGTAATTTCTGCCTTTTGTTTAAAGTTAAAAAAAAAAGCACAAGACAGAAAAGTGAATAGTATTTCAGTTTATTTTATTTGTCCAAGTAAACATTATGAAGAGCTCGTTTTCTACCTTGTGAGTTGATAAATTTAAGAGTGTAAAAACATATCTTCTTGTTTGTAATGCTCTTTTATATTCAAACGTACAAGTAAAACAAAATAACTTCTACCTAATTAAACATAACCCTTTTAATCGTCTTTGTTATCTTTCACACACCACACTTCTTATCATAAAACCCATAATTCAAGAAATAAACCCTCCGACCGAGCCGTATCTGACCTATTTCTAGCATGGGCATAAAAATAACAAATTAATTCTACACCGGTTGATTCCCAAGGGTTATCTGTTACCCTCCGGGGACCGGTTCGAGAGAGCCGAGGGATCTTATCTTGTGGTTAATTATTTTTAATACTTTAAACTGGAACGGAGTATTTGCTTATCTTTATACTTTGGATTTCGACGGGTTTTATATTTTTCTTCAATCAATAATGTAACTACGTTGTATGATTTTTTAGCTATTTAAATAAAATTTCAGATTCTTAATGCCAGTAATCAGTTGATTGTGTGGTTGATAATAATTTGTCTTTTTTTGGGTTCCGTAGCCGAATGGCAAAAATCGGAGCCCTTATAGTTTCGTCAAGTCTGTCTGTCTGTCCGTCTGTATGCCACAGCCACATTATTCTGTAACTATAAGCATCACACTGTCGAAATTTATTGAGATGATGTATCTTGTTAACCACTTTACGATTCTTATACAAAAAAATAATATGAACTAAACTAAAAGAAAAAAAATTCGTGTTGGGTGTTTATGGATAGGTCTTTTAAAATGACATCGAGGTTCCTAGAACCATTTTCTTTTAAAGTCTGACGTTTAAAAGATAGACGCTTCCAAAGTTGTAAAATGCCCCCCCCCCCCCCCCTTTAACTTCTAAACGAAGCGAGTGTAAATTTTGAAAATTGGATTGAGCGGGATCGAACTAGTAGTTTTTGAGAAATAGCGCATTTTCAACAACATCTGCAGACATAACTTTGTTCTTCATTCAAACACTATGGAAAACAAAGTTATATTTGCTGTCAACAAAATATTGAGCTTTTTTAGCTAAGTGGAAGTTAGTGGATTCCTTAATTCAGTTAAAATTAGCACGGAACCCTTAGTGCGCGAGTCCGACTCGCACTTGGCCGTTTTTTTTAATACTGACATATTCACTTTAAAAGTAAAGTTGTAAGTTGATTGTTGGAATTGTCCTCTCGATTTGTAAATAACTCTTTGTATAACGTTTTCGGTGACTTCTGAATTTATCACGTTAGCGTCTGATAACGCGTAAAATTTAATTGAAATTAATGAATCAGTTTGGCTTAATAATTGTGTAGAAACCAAAGCATAAAGCCTCAGGCTGAACGTTCCAGTGAGGCGGCAATAAAAGCGACGCGTAAACATTGTTGTGAACAACAAATTGTTGCTGGGGCGAAACCGATTGCATGGAGCAAGCGGACCTAGAAGGGTTAAGGTCTTATTTCCATTTTAATCGTTTTTATTCTATATTATTCGATTAGCAGATAATATTTCACCCGACGTCAAGTGTGGATGCGGTCTAGGATAGT
This sequence comes from Pyrausta purpuralis, assembly GCA_963924145.1. Lineage (NCBI taxonomy): Eukaryota > Metazoa > Arthropoda > Insecta > Lepidoptera > Crambidae > Pyrausta > Pyrausta purpuralis. The sequence continues at coordinate 782,341 of OZ001661.1, read as the reverse complement.
GCATATCTATCAATTAAAGTTAAAGTTGTTATTTCAAAAAAAATAAGTCATGTAACTTTAAGGATTCATAGACAGGCTTACAAAAATTTCTCAAAATGTCTACGTTACTCATTGATAAGTAATCAAATCGACTGCTTCTTACATAAAATTTTAATTGGACTAGTTTTATTAATAATAAGCAAAGACATAAGATAAATAAAAGCTTTCAACAAACGATGCGAATTAGCAAATTTTTTACCAAACGTTAGCTGGAAAAGTAAATGAAAATGGCTGTTTAAAAGTTGAATACCAAGAAAACTGAGATGATAATAAAAGTTACCTTTGTGACATTCACGACTAGTCTTCACTTGTGAGAAATCGTTTCTAGAAAATGTTATTCTTTGCTAGTACTAAGTTTTTAATTAATATTGCCTGAGGAACTGTTAATAGTTACTTTATGACGAGAAAAATAAAACATGGCGGCATAAATATTTAATCCCGCGGTCTCACGCGGACGAGAAATAGATCGGTGTTTTTCGCGTTTTATTAAAATTCTTCAAAGAGTTGTCTGCCAGAGTTAAGTTTGCGAAGATAGCTCCGTTCCAACTTTAGTTTGTTTAACAAAATGGCTAGATATTTCATTTCCTACCAGTTATTTTTCATCATTACATTTTTACATAGGTGCTAGCATTAACGGAACTTATACGTGATTTAACAAAAACCCTGAAACTAAGAACAATTAACTGTCATTATTTCCTTCCAGATGATTGTACCAAAAATAGCTCTGAAAACAAAATATTTGTCCCTAGGGATTGCAATCAGTTTATGGGGAGTTTGGTGACCCGGCGGTGAGGTCGCAATCTCGTCATCCTCAATCGACCGCGAAACAATTTGCTGCCCCTTCTTGCTTAGGATTATTTCACATACTTAAGCTAGGGACTTTTAAAAACCTATAATATAGTAATTTTCTTTGGAAAGCAGAAAATTTCGGTAACTCCTCTGGTTTTATGAAAATTAAAACTTCGAGCAGTTTTTTTTGCTTTGAACGATTTTGCACCCTACACAGCCATAATCTCCGGACATATTTGAGTTAAGGTAAAGTTCTTTTCCAAGTAAAAATGTAGTAAGGAAGCTTTTTTAGTTTTATCTAAATATATTTCTTAGGAAGTACATTTTTATATGTAATAAAGGTTTCTCAAAAAAAAAGCACAATAAGATCCCAAGTCCACACTTCCGAGGTCGCACTATATAAATCAAAATCGCAGTAGGTTGTCATCAATAGCCGGTTCGATTCCCAGCAGGGTCGGATGGCACCCCCGGCCTAACCCGGGGATACCTGGGATTACGTGCTTAACGACTGCTGCTACCGGTGTAGTTAGTGAATTAACACATTTGATCTCTAAGTAATCCATAACGGAGTCCCTAGTCTTGGATGTTAGATATAATTGAACCAATTCTAACAGACCTAACTCTCAAGGCTAAACAGTAAACCGAGGATTTTTTCGTAAAATAGTAATAAAAAGTAATAATAGTAGTAATAGTAGTAGAAGTATCTTAAATTTCACTGGCAATAAAAGTGGACCCGAAATATTTTTAAAATAACATACAATATAGGACTTGATTTTTTTAAGACCAAAGTTATGTTTAAAGTGGTTGAAATTTTGCTATATCTCAAAAACTACTAGCTTGTTCTCATTCAAACCAACTTTCGTTGAAAAATTTTATAAAAATTTACGTCATGTATTTTTTTGACTTGACGAAACTATACTTAAGGGTCACATTCTTGCCATTCGGCTTCGGAACCCTTAAAAAATAAATGAAACACACTACATATGTAATACATAAACAATATATAGAATAAAGTTAAAAAAAAAACAATTTATAAACTTACATCATAGTACATAATATTATACTAGACACAAGCTATAAAACAAATATCGAAATTGATGATATCAATCAAATTTAATAATTTACATTTTATTTACATTTCTGTTAAATAAAATTTTACTGACATATATTCTGATAACCCTAATTGTTGTCTATACGTTTACACAAAAGAGTTCGTGAACATAAAATATTCCACACAGTGTGAAGAGAGGCTGTCAGATCTCTTCATCAATCGGAACTGAGACTTCAATGGGGAGCGGTGCTGAAGGGTTCCCTCTGGACTTTGATATTCTCAGTAACCTATATTTGAGGAAGAGGGTTGCGTTTAATAATAATAGATCAGTTTCAATAGTGTCTTGAATACGATTTCTAAAACTTTCTAAGAAAAATTGCATTACAACATTAGAAAACTCGTGTCCGAAACATTTTGAAATTGGGCTATGTCTAAGAATATTGCTAATGCGCTTTGCGGTCATTTTTAGACGTTATCTCGTTGTGATTGCTTTCGAGATTTAGTTTTTTAAGGTTCTTAACTCTACTTTTTTACTTATTAGATATTAGCCGTGGGGGAGGCCTATGTTCAGCAGTGGACGTCCTTTGGCTGATAATGATGATGATGATGATATTTGCGATGTTTCTTCTTAGTTGCGAAAGAGTTTTTAAGTTTATAAAATTAGCAAGGTTCCAGGGCGTAAGCAACTTGCGGGGCTTATAATAACTCAACTTTTTCAATTTGAAGACAGATGTAGTTCTTCCAAGTATATTTAAGTGTTGTAGACACCTACCCTAGATAATACAAATTAAGATGGTCGAACACTTTAACATGCTTGCTTTATGAAATTATTTAGAAATGCTTCCAAACAATATTTACAAGATTACGAAACATTAATTTTCAAATCTTTGTAAATCCTTTTGATCCATCAAAATGAATTAACAGATTTCAGATTTATTTGTATTCTGTTTATCCATCTGTCAGTTGTAATTGCAACTTAAGACGAAATAATTATCATATAACTCAATCCACGACTCGCCTTCTCAACGTCACCCAACAGAAGATTTCCGAACTTTATAATCCAGTTGGGCCGGAATCGAATACGATTAACATCAATATTAACGTCCTATTTCCTTCGAACATTTCTCAAATAGTGATGAGGCAACCTATGGCTATTGTTAATATCGAGATCGATAACATTACCAGTTTATCTTGTTACAAAATTGATTTTAAAAACAAAGTGAAAAACCCCGCCAAGTGCCAGTCGGACTCACGCGCTAAGGGCTCCGTACTGTTGACTATAAATAAAGTTTATACCATAAATATAGTTTTATCTATGTCTTTATAGGTAAACAACATAGGTGAATATTTCAAGTGCCTACCTGTTGCCATTATTGACATCGAGCCAAAAAGCAAAGAAAAAGGCGTTTGTTGTATGGGAGTATCCTACAATATTTATTTGTTGTAACAGAAATATATAATTTGTGAGAACTTCAACTATACTTAGCAATTGAGGTTATTGAGATACAGTCTAGTGACAGACAGACGGACGGACACACAGCAAAGTCGTTGTATTAAGATCCTGTTTTCATCCCTTGGTTACAGGACTTTAAAAACAAATAAAAAAACTAATTTTAGGACAAGAAATACCATTAAGAATAAAATTAAGATGAAACTTTTATGTGTAAACTTGTAGGTTATATTAAGTTGAATTAGCTATTTGGCTAGTTTATTAATAAAGATTCTAATTCATTTAATATGATATGCCTGTTTTTATTGTATTTACAATTTTAAGGACTCAACTTTTTAAATCTTAATTATGTCTAAGTCATCTTAAATCATATATATAGCGAGATTTTTGTTGATTTTGTAATAAAAATCACTCAAAATATTGATACGATTGATTTTAAAAATAAAGCTGCAGGCCCAGTTACAATCAATCGACCATCGAGAGCCAGCACTACTAGTAACATCACTATTCCGAACGCGTTTTGAGTTATATGGCATCGATATGACGGCTGCAAGGTGGGTAGTCGAATAAATAATTCACCATTACGACCCTCGCTGGGGTCGCGGGTGATACAGATGGGTAGTGTTAACATGCTTTGGTAAGTGTTCCCTTGTATCGTGGAATTGTGATATCAATAATTCTGTGTAGGTAAAACTATGCAAGGCGGGGAATTGAGGATAGTGGAGAAGGTATCTCGGTTTCCATTGTTACTTTGTTTTAAAAAGATTCAGTAGAACCATTTTGGAATTGTGTTTTGGTTAATGTTTACTTAATATTAGCTGAAAAGTTTGTTTGTTTGTTGAACGCGCTAATCTCAGAAACTAATGGATAAACTTTTAAAAATATTTTTTGTGTTGCGATAGCTTATTTATCGACAAGGGCTTTAGGCTATAAAACATCACGCTGCGACGGGAGAGAAAAAGCAATCCCTAATCGCGCAGGTGAAGTCGCGGGGGAACTCTCGTATAGGATATTATCATCAAAAGTTTGCATCCCTGATATTACATTAAAACATTAAATGTCGTCTTAATCTTACGTGACGTCCTCTAATGCCCTGTTTTTTTTTTGGATTTCGATTTGTTTTAAACTGAACTTTTTTGTTGATTCATTTCATGCAAACTCATTCGCATCAAAACTCAATATAAAATTTAATTTCAATAACTTATACACTATAAATAACCACAAGATATCGTTAACCCTTTTAATCACGCCCCTAGAGTCGTAGTCTCAGAAATCGGCCATCGTATCAATAGTTTGGGACGGGAAGCACTCCCTAAGGACTTCAGAGTGATCGGTCCTCTCTTGGGAGTAGGATTGAAACTACAAGTGTGACACACTTTACTTTGATGTATCCGATGGGACTGAACGACCTTGGTGAGTATTATAGATTTATGGAAAAATAAAAAGGAAGGTGTTCTAGTTCTAACCTTAACCAATTGTATCAGTCTTAGTCTAGTTTGCCAAGTTTCTGTATCAAAATGTTTTAACACTTTGACTGCCTTAAAAAAAATACGAGGAATAGACTAGGGGACCACAATTTTTACACGTAATTTAATAAAAATCGTAAAAAAATGTTTGCGGTAATATTATTTATAAAAAACATACACACTTGGACGTGAGTGACAGCCACACAGCGTGTTGGTGGCCCAGCACTCGGGTCCGAGTGCTATATTTAAAATGATGACAGAAAAAGACGTCGCCCTAAACATTCGGGCTCGAGTGGGTGACACTGAAGGAGATAACAAAACAAGATTGATATAAGTACAGCGAATTTCTCATCATTTCTTTTCTTCTTTACGCTCACAAATGTACTTGAGGAGTGAGTGTAGACTCAATAAATACCTACAAGTTTATCAATTAAGTGTGTTCAGTGATTATTACGAATGTAGAAAGGTCATCAAACGCCATAGGGAGTTCAAGGTGTCTAAATCAGTCAGAATGTTAAGGCAACGAGTTTTTTGGAATTTTGACGGAATTTATCAATCAAAATCAATATTCGGAAAGTTCTCGGGAAAAATATATTTTAAAAGCAGCTATTAAAAAGAAATCAGCGGAAATAAAAGGAAAAGTTGCGTTGCTTTCAAAAAATAACGCTACGGTCCACAGGAGCAAAGTTGCATTGGCTGCCATACACAAGTGCGGGACCATGAGGGCAACTCTCGTGCAATTCGTATACGAAAAAAGTTCACCGATCGAATGTTCTTTGTCAAAGAAAAAATAGTTTTTGATTTCTCAGGGTCACGATTTTTATTTATTTAAATTTTGTTCGTGAGATATATTTTTTACGTGTAATTTTTTAACTTGATTTTTAAGGTAAAACTATTAAACTCGCAATCGAATTACAACACGAATAAAGTTCGATTACCGCAAGAATCGGCTTTCATGTATCTTGTCCACCTACCACACAGTCTTGATTCGGCCTATATCAATTATTATATTTTATCAAAAAAGTTTAGAGCATGAAAACTATTTGGATGACAACAAAGTGAACAAGTATTTTTTTTCAGGGCACACATATACTTTTTTTTGATGATTTGTACAAGATAATTTTACAAACTTTATGTATTGATAAAAAAAAAAAAAATATTTAGTATTAATTTACATCCACAGATTCTGTGATCCTTGCAAATAGGCTCAGCCTTTTTACAATATTCCTCTATTGCTTACTCTATATGCTATTTTTTTTTAACATTACATGTCCACCATCACATTGTCACCTTTAAGTTTCTACGGTTATAGCTAGGACTTACATTCCGCAAGCCTTTGATCCTCTCATGTGTAGAAAAAGGTGTCGTCAACGCTTTTCTAACATCATACTCACCAATTCTATTTTCTCATCTGTTTTCGGTCAGATAGTCATTATCTCCCGCATTCATATTCAATCGGGTCCCGTGGCGTCAAATAAAAAGTCAGCGAGCTCTCACTGAAATTTCCATACTGAAACCTAAAAGGAACATAACTGCCAACAATAGGGGTCCTAATGAAACCGTCTGAGTAAAACCTTAGGGAGGTGAAAACGGAATCAATCGTGAGGATTCGGGGGACTTCGACTCGTAAATAAAAGTTTTAGATCAAATTCTCAGTTGAAAATTCGAGGTGAGATTTTGCCATCTGGATCAATGCGGCAAGATGGTGAAAAATGGGCTCTATTGAAAAGGGAAAGGGGTAGTTAGATAGATGTGTTAGAAAGGCTACGCATTGTACATTTGTGTTTGGATTACCTATTTCATAAACCTATCTATGTTAACCTATTGTGTAAGATTTATTTTTGAAATATCAATGATGCTGAAATGTTTTTTTTTCTTTTCAGGTATGTAGCAATTTTAAACTTCTCATCAATGCAGGTAGGTATGTTATTAAAATCAGAAAGAATATTTTTTGTTGTGTAACTTTAATCAGTCGAATTTTCACAAACCAGTAGCGCCATCTACCACGAATTTAAAGCAGTACGCTAGCGCCGCGGGAATGGTACAAGAAAGCTTACCAACTTACAAAAGTTCTGTCTCTTTACGCAAGGTGGCGCTTTATGCATTTGAGGATACCCAGGACAAAATAACATTATTTATTATTTCGTATATTTCAGCTTCCATTATAGAATGGAATAAAAATAAGTGGAACCCATAGAGGTTCCATTTTTTTCCCCTAGAATATCAATTTTTATATAAACCTAACTGGAGCTACAATCAATCATCAAATAAAGGCGAGATAAAAAAGTATTAATGGAAACAAAAGATTATATTTAAACAATTTAAAAGAGAATACTCACATACTTAAATGCATTAATAACACACACACTTGCTACAACAACTAAATAATTTACTGACAACTATACGTTAGAAATTAAATGAGTGCCTACCTACCTACTAAGTTCGTCCCGGAATGCTGTCCAAATTATTACGATTTCGCAATTTGCCCCTCACGGATGTGTGCATTAATATTCTTTTGTCATTATTTTAGTGGCGAAACCGCTGGCGTCCTATAGATCCTTCTGAATCAAAGTCAAATTCAAATATTTTATTTGCAAGAAGTACAGTTACTTACAAGAGTTGCAGTAAATACATCAGCTGGTAATAATGATAGAATGAGTCCAGTGCATTCAGCCTAATAGCGTGCCAATATTTATATTGGACACCAATCAATACCTTGCTCTGATTGCAAAGTAAGTAGCCAATGCACTTGTGTTATGGAAATCAGAAACATCGGTGGTACCACAACACCCAGACCCGAGACAATATAGAAAATTATTATTTCTACATAGACCCGACCGCGAAGCGACCCCGGAGCGGCGACGCCTTGAAACCCAGCGTACTAAGCCACTACACCACGGAGGACGTCATAATTATATGAAATATTGATACAGAATAGTCACGGTTGTATGAAATTTTAAAATTTTCTTTAATTTATTTCGTTTTAATAATCAATAAATTCTCTTAGAGTGTGATGTGAAAACCAATGATATTGTATTTAGAAGTAGATGACGCCTCGCGAACTAAAAGAGTACACAAAATGGCACCGTCTGATTAATGGGTGTCAATGGATTGACATCTATCACATCAGACATCAGATTCGGAACAGAGTCTAAATACAGAGTAGCTTTCTTAATATTTTTTTCAAAGTATGTAGGTACATTACAAATTTACAATAGACTCGCTGGCCTAATTTTACAATTGAGTTCACACTTTAGCTCGGTAGTATATTAATCAACAAAAACATTTTATTTTAAACTATTTAACATTGAAAATATTGATATTGAATATTTATCTAATAAATTTGAATTTATCACGTGAATGCTTGAAATGTCATGGCGCCAATATTAGAGTCACGTTCACGGCTAGGCATTCAAGATTACGTGACCATATTTATACTTTTTTACAAAAAAAATATTAAAATATTATTATTATTTAAATAAATAAAGAAATATTTATTAATACACCATAGTCATCTGGCATCATGTAAACAGGATGATTCCCTCAAATAACATGCTAAAAGTTAGCGTACATATTTTTTTCTACAATCATGAAGATCATCCCTCACTGGTGTGTTTATCAACAGTATTTTGTTATACTTTTGTTAACGCGAGCGCCGGTGACCTTTTGATCTGGGAGCGTCTACGCTGTTACTTTAAAAAAAAATGAAGGTGTACTTAATAGTTATATAACAAAGACATTAACATACATTTTCATAGACATATTTGTTAGGGTCGTGCGGGCGGGATTCGAACCCGTGACTGCTTATCTTTGTAGTCCGGAACTAAAACCACCACACTATGGCGGTCGTTAAATTATTATTAAAAAATATAGTACCAAACTACTCCATGTATAGCACTGTCTTAGAATATCGACTATGTTAGTCCGTGGGTTGGCTAAGATACAAAACTCACTAATTTTATTGAAAATACTTCAGTCATGAATGATAGGCTTCATTAAATACAATTTACTTAACGAAAATATGATATTCGGACTCTTTTTTTATTTATTTCGTTAGGTGTTTCTGCAGTTTTAAAGGCGCACGTGTTAAAGGCGAGGTATTAAGACACTGACGCCATCAAAAACAGACTACGTCAAAATTATGACCCCAATTTGAAGTGAGGTCTTGTTTAGCTGAGCCATCTTTTAGCCTCTCACCGGTGATCTAGTTCTTAATACAATATCATTGGTGAAAACTGTTGTTTTAAATGTCCTTATGTCATTGATTAATCTGAAGTCATCAGATCTGGTAAAGTATTAATTAGCACAATACACATATTGTTAACATTTATCTTGTATACACGTTTATAGTTTTCGTTTCGTAGGACTTTCATGCATGATCCACTGCTCTAGAAGTACCTATGAGACTTAGTATAAAAGAGATCCTTTGCATACCATTTCGCAAGGCGTTCTACAATAAAAATAAAACATTTCACTGCAAATTAAATAAGATACACAGCGATACCCAATTACGAAAGTTGAATGTAAAGTTCCCAGCCGAACTAATTAAAATGATCTGCCTTGTAGCCAGAAAGCTAAAGTTATTTCTGTTCAGTACGAATTGTTGGGAAACTTACTCTTCGCCACTTTCAAACTTCATCACTTGTAATTACTTTTCAAGTAACTTACAAATAGATATATTTTAATGATGAATTTTCAGGGGTACTAATTTTCTTCAACAAGTTAATGAAAACTTACAGCAAGAGTTTAAATAGTAACTTCTTAGTTAGTCTTGTTCTATAAGTTATTTTGGAATCGTTAATGCAGAAACTGTAAGCTCAAGTATGTACTCGTAAGTATTTTAAAAAATATTTTATACTGTTATCAATAAAAAAATGGAAAAGCATGGAACACAACAGTTTTGGTAAAGTAGAAAGGGGGCTACTTGAGGTGTCAATCTCACATGTGTACAATGACGCATTTAATCAATATTATACCCCTGTTCGGAACGAAAACGCATTTATTTCCAAATTAGTTTTATTTACTTTTAAACGTAGTCTTCATTTACGCGTATGAACTACTCTCAAAAAAATTCCCACTTCTTTAAACTCCAAAATAGGCCTCGGTTTCCGCAATGGCCACTTCATTTGATGTTTTTTTTCCCTGGGGCCAGGTTTTCATATTAGGGAATACAAAACAGTTAGAGTCTCTCCTGGTCCCTAAAAGTTACATTCGGGGAGTGTGGTGTTTGTAAAAACACTACGTCGACCTTTTTACTCGTTACCGCTTGTGGCCCAGTGTTAGCAATCGCGGCAGTTATCGCGCCGAAACCTTTCTTACAACTAATTTCTTATTAAAATTGATGATTTCCGTTCCATACAAAATGCCTAGGGCCTCACCTCCTTCGCGCACTTTCGTTCGGCGATGTTTTTCCGTCCAAAAATAAAATAAGAATTACGGATCGTTTTGCTTCCGATCAATTTTGTCAAGAAAAATCGGACACTAAATATAAAAACAGCTTTAAAAAAGGTCACTAAATAAATAACCTCAAGTTTAACCTAATGGAATTTAAAAGATGGCATTACACAATGGTTATGCAAAATTAAGAACCTAGCGCCACTTACGTGCAATTAGGTATCTTAGCTCTGTTTTCAATAAAATTTATATGTAGATTCGTCGGTGTTATGATCGAAATAGATACAATTATGGTAAATACTTAAACACCAAGTTTGGCGCCAAAAGTTCTTCTGGTTACTTATTTCTTTGTTCCATTTTGAATGAGATCACTTAATTATTCTAAGATTAGTTGCAAAAAAAACCTGATGAATCTTAAACGAGTTCAGAACATTTGCAAAAAAAAAACAAGAAAATAAAGAGGTGTAAAGGGTTTATTTTGCTACCGCCATCTACCGAAATCCTGAAATATTTGAATCTTGAAGGTGCCTTTGGCTTGCTGACCTCAGTAGCGAAAGCGCCATCTAGTGAGTATTTTACAAACTACGACGTTCAGACTTGGATTTCTCTTAAAACTTTTCACAGGTGGCGCTTGGCGATTGGAACAAGTACAATGAAACAAACGTAAGATGTCGCTACTAGCCTCAAATATACTCAATGTTTTTTCAGTTACTGTTGGATGTGATCACAACTAAATAAAAAAGTATATAATTTTATTACAACCTTAAAAATCGTATGATAGTCCAAGGATTTCTCGAAAATGTTATCTTTTTAGTTCAAGATTCTAACTTACGGTACAGGTTAGGTTTCATCAAAGTAGTTTTTGAAATATTAGAACTAAAATGATAACATAAGAAAAAAGTATATCACCTTCAAAACACTTCGCAAGAATTTGTTTCTCCTGAATAAGACAAATGCGTTATTTGAAGGCGGTTACAACATGATTCAATTTTTTACCAATTAGGAGATTGAAACGAAAATATTATGTTATTATAAGGCGCGAATGGCATAGTACATCTGAAATAACCTTAAATATTATAACAACATTATGGTCGGCATGTTAAGTGTTTGAAATCATCAGTTTTTATCTAGTAAAGTGGTAACTTTTAGTCAGATTCGAAATGTATAAGGGTCATACTATCGAACTATGGTCTCTTCTATGAAAGGTCTCATAAAAAGCTCAAAACGCGAAACGAGCAATAGAGAGAGCTATGCTCAGTGTTTCTCTCCGAGATCAGAAACGAGGAAACTCATAGATTAACTAATCTAATGGACGTAGGGAATCAGTAAGCTCAAGTTGCAGTCAATTGTCCGCTGGGGCAGAAAAGTTCTAGATTCGACCAAAGGTCTAGCGTAGGGCGTCCATCGTCAAGAAGGATGGACGACCTTGTATAGTTCCCAAGATCACACTGGATGCAGATCGCTTGTGATCGGTCGCTGTGGAAAACCATGAGGGAGGACCATGTTCAGCAGTGGACGTCCTTTGGCTGATAATGTTGATGATGATCAGCATTTAGAAAGGGTACGTATTACAATACCGAATTTCAAAATACCGAATTTCATAAGCCCTACGAACGGAAGATCGAATTTTAGAATGCCGAATGTTTATATGATCGAAAGTTCTAAATACCGAAAGTTTGAAATCCCGAAAATTCAAAATACCGAATCTTATAAGACCTATGATTGGAATGCCGAATACTAAAATGCCGAATGTTAAAATACCGACTAGTTATATGACCGAAGTTCAATATACCGACTGTTTATATGACCGAAAGTTTAATATACCGAAAAATTTAAAACCCGAAGATTTAAAATACTGAATTTACAAGACCTATGAACAAAACGCCAAACAAATTGTATACCATTAAGATTGAGGTTCATTAAGAAAAACAAATTTTGATTGACCCCGAATCGCCGTGGTCCTTCGCCGTGGTATTAGTCTGTCCGATACTAGAGTGTAATTCAAAAGCCGGAGGCGCGGAGGGAGAGCAGCCCTCGCCCGCTGTAGCAAATCTCAGGCTCCCGTGCGAGCTGGAGCGGCTGAGGCTGGTCGCCGAAGGCGACCAGCAAGCCGAGGCTGCGGAGGCGAGCGTGGGTGCCTGAGATTCGCTACGCTAGGGCGAAAAGGCTGCACTTCCCGCAGCGCCGGAGAAGAGCAAAACCTATGCTTGCTGCTACATGCATGCCTGTTTAATTGCTTGCATGCTGCATGCCTACTTGCTACATGCATGCTGCATGCCTGCTTGATTGCTTGCATGCTGCATGCCTGCTTGATTGCTTGCATGCTGCATGCCTGCTTGCTACATGCATGCCTGTTTGATTACTTGCATGCTGCATGCCTACCGCAAAGTTAATCTTACTTTCGGGATTTTGAACTTCGGTATACTAACTGTAGGTATATAAATCTTCGGGATTTTAAACATTCGGGATATAAACCTTCGGTATTTCAAACTTTCGGGATTTCGAACTTTCGGGATTTTGAACTTTCGGTTATTTGAAATTCGGCATATTGAGCTTCGGTATATCGGGTATAGGTATTTCATTCGTTCGGTATATTGATTTTCGACGTTTCAAGCGTAGGTATTTCATTTGTAGGTATTATGAACTTTCGGTATTATAATACGTACCCTTTAGAAATGGTGCTGTAGGCGGAGACAGTGTTTTTTTTATATACTTACACAAGATACTGATTTGCCAAAGTTTATTCACTGGAAAGTTTTTATTAGACTCTGTAAAGTTTAATTCATTGATTTGATGCTCTCACTTCTGATTTTACTTCATCTAACTTTTCAAAGATCAAGTCATGCTCGCTCCGATGAACTCAGAAGCATCCAGCTTAAAGTGCCCAAAACAATTGAACGGGTAGATACTCAAGAATTTAATTAAATTTCTTCCAGATTTAATGCCTTCTTACGGGGTAAATAAAGGCTTATACTTAAGAGTGCCGCAGGCGAGTTCTCTGGGGATTATGGAAATATTCGGGACGGGAGCGGAATGTTGAATCGACAATGTTCTTACAAGATGTGTTTTTCTGATACTGCTTGTACATGCAAATTTTTCGATAACATTTTTTCGGGGTTGATTTGGTATTTATGAATGTTGATTTGTAATAAAAATTGCTTCTAGGTAATTTGGGCCTCTTTATTATGATCTGAGCTGGAATTGTGTAAAGTAATCGTATTCATTTGACAGTTCATAACGTACGGTTTGATCCGTCAAACCCTTTGTTCTTTACCGTTTGACAGATCATACCGTACGTTTTGAATTGTCAAATGAATACGATTGCTTTACACAATCGCACCCTTGGTTTACACACGAGAAATTTTAACTCCTTGAAATCTTATACCTTTGAATTTTTTAATAGACGATTTATTACAATACACGAACAAAGGGATTATCAACGACGCACTAATTTTCTAGGTAAATTATTACATAAAGTTTGAGGAGTATAACGCCGAAAATATGTCACGTAATGTCACCTTTTGCTTTTTAAAAGGTCGTGCAAAATTTAAAGAGACGGTCACAACGTTAAGAAAAGTCCGGGGCTCCGGTCCGCCTCGAGCACTAATTGGGCTAATTAAACCTTTGACTTAAATAATGTTAACGGTATCTTCCCAGGTCATTTCTAGATTTAACTTAGTTTCTTTTCACACAAAAATTTGAAAAGTACCTACTTTAACGCTATTACATGTATACGCAGACTAGAAAAAGTTGTAAACTTTTTCTAAACCATTAGAATAAGTTGTAATTTTAACCAACTTAAAAAATAGGAGCTTCTCAGTTCAGGTCGTGTATGTTTTTATGTATATATGTTTGTCCGCAAATTTTTCGCGGTTGGTTGGACCGATTTTGATGCGGTTTTCACTTAAGTTGTTGTTACACCACAGAAAAGGTTTCAGTATCTACTTTAGTTCAAATATTTGCATTGTAACTTAAACAATAACTAAAAACGATGCTTTTTTAGGGTTCCGTAGCCGAATGGCAAAAAACGGAACCCTTATAGTTTCGTCAAGTCTGTCTGTCTGTCTGTCTGTCTGTCTGTCTGTCTGTCCGTCCGTATGTCACACCCATTTTATTCTGTAACTATAAGCATTACACAATTTAAATTTGGTAGGAAGATGTATCTTGTTAACCGCTTACCGATTCTCATACAAAAAATAAAAAATAATGAGATTTAAGGGGACACACTCATACATGAAACTAAAACCAAAAAAAAATATTTTTGTCAAATCTATGCGTGTGGGGTGTCTATGGATAGGTCTTTTAAAATAACATAGAGGTTTCTAAAACCATTTTCTTTTAAAGTCTAACGTTTCATAGCTAGACGCTTCCAAAGTGGTAAAATGGGCGTCCCCCCCCCATCTAATTTCTAAGCCAAGCAAGTGAAAATTTTGAAAAAAATATATGATGTAGATCTTAATAAATACTTCGGACGGGATCGAACAAGTAGTTTTTGAGATATAGCACATTTTCAACAACCGCAAACATAACTTTGTACTTCATACAAACACTATGAAAAACAAAGTTATATTTGTAGTCAACAAAATATTGTGGTATTTTACTAAGTAGAAGTAAATGGTTCAGTTAAAGTTGGCACGGAACCCTCAGTGCGCGAGTCCGACTCGCCCTTGGCCGGTTTTTAACAATAACTAAAACTCATTTGAAGTCGGTGCATGATGTGTGTACGTATACTGCTGCTGTTCATTAAGGTTGACATCATGCAATTGCACTGACTTCAAATGAGTTTCTTTCTCCTATTATCGTTATTTTAGTCCTTTTGGTGTTTTAAAGGGTGGTTCAATGTTATTAAAATAAAAAATATATCCACAATATGTATTCAAACAAGCCTCATCTGAATGAGAAGTTTGGGAGAATGTGATGATGATAATGTCCTCTCAGACGTACCTGTCTACGGACACCCTTAACTGGTGTTAGCCTCGGTTCTCGAATGGGCACGAGCGTGACTTGCAAAGGCACATCACAATTTAGATCTACAACTGCACTCCATAGGGCCTCCATAGGACACTTATGGTCGATTTTACAATGATCAAATAAAACGTGTAAACGTAACGTGTAACGTAAAACAAACTAATAAATTACTAAGCGACTGATTGAAAAAAAAAGACAGTTACGTATGATTGCTTGTTTTGTCCTTCTCTGTTTCCCCTTTATTAATCTCTGTTAGCCTATGTATGGATAATTGTATGTATTCAAGTATGTTTAAATAGGTTTATTTATTATTATTTATGTAGGTATATTAGTAGTTTTAATTTAATTTGTTGCTTTTATGTGTAATTTTACGCCGCCTCAATCGTTTCTGTTTCACCCAATGGTCGACTGGTAGAGAATGCTTTAAGCATTAAGTCCGCCATTTGTACTTTAGTTTTGTCAGTGCAATAAATAATTAAAATAAAATAAATAAATAATTTCTGACAATTAGTTGACGTTTTCAAATTAGCCATATGGTTTTTTGTCCGACGAATATTTCTTATCTGACTATTGAAAAATCAGCCGTTAATCATCAATCAATCAAACTTTTGTTACATGGACATGAATGTTACATGCACGAGTTTGATATTTTTTTCGCGGTTGGTTGGACCGATTTTGATGCGGTTTTCACTTAAGTTGTTGTTACACCACAGAAAAGGTTTCAGTATCTACTTTAGTTCAAATATTTGCATTGTAACTTAAACAATAACTAAAAACGATGCTTTTTTAGGGTTCCGTAGCCGAATGGCAAAAAACGGAACCCTTATAGTTTCGTCAAGTCTGTCTGTCTGTCTGTCTGTCTGTCTGTCTGTCTGTCCGTCCGTATGTCACACCCATTTTATTCTGTAACTATAAGCATTACACAATTTAAATTTGGTAGGAAGATGTATCTTGTTAACCGCTTACCGATTCTCATACAAAAAATAAAAAATAATGAGATTTAAGGGGACACACTCATACATGAAACTAAAACCAAAAAAAAATATTTTTGTCAAATCTATGCGTGTGGGGTGTCTATGGATAGGTCTTTTAAAATAACATAGAGGTTTCTAAAACCATTTTCTTTTAAAGTCTAACGTTTCATAGCTAGACGCTTCCAAAGTGGTAAAATGGGCGTCCCCCCCCATCTAATTTCTAAGCCAAGCAAGTGAAAATTTTGAAAAAAATATATGATGTAGATCTTAATAAATACTTCGGACGGGATCGAACAAGTAGTTTTTGAGATATAGCACATTTTCAACAACCGCAAACATAACTTTGTACTTCATACAAACACTATGAAAAACAAAGTTATATTTGTAGTCAACAAAATATTGTGGTATTTTACTAAGTAGAAGTAAATGGTTCAGTTAAAGTTGGCACGGAACCCTCAGTGCGCGAGTCCGACTCGCCCTTGGCCGGTTTTTAACAATAACTAAAACTCATTTGAAGTCGGTGCATGATGTGTGTACGTATACTGCTGCTGTTCATTAAGGTTGACATCATGCAATTGCACTGACTTCAAATGAGTTTCTTTCTCCTATTATCGTTATTTTAGTCCTTTTGGTGTTTTAAAGGGTGGTTCAATGTTATTAAAATAAAAAATATATCCACAATATGTATTCAAACAAGCCTCATCTGAATGAGAAGTTTGGGAGAATGTGATGATGATAATGTCCTCTCAGACGTACCTGTCTACGGACACCCTTAACTGGTGTTAGCCTCGGTTCTCGAATGGGCACGAGCGTGACTTGCAAAGGCACATCACAATTTAGATCTACAACTGCACTCCATAGGGCCTCCATAGGACACTTATGGTCGATTTTACAATGATCAAATAAAACGTGTAAACGTAACGTGTAACGTAAAACAAACTAATAAATTACTAAGCGACTGATTGAAAAAAAAAGACAGTTACGTATGATTGCTTGTTTTGTCCTTCTCTGTTTCCCCTTTATTAATCTCTGTTAGCCTATGTATGGATAATTGTATGTATTCAAGTATGTTTAAATAGGTTTATTTATTATTATTTATGTAGGTATATTAGTAGTTTTAATTTAATTTGTTGCTTTTATGTGTAATTTTACGCCGCCTCAATCGTTTCTGTTTCACCCAATGGTCGACTGGTAGAGAATGCTTTAAGCATTAAGTCCGCCATTTGTACTTTAGTTTTGTCAGTGCAATAAATAATTAAAATAAAATAAATAAATAATTTCTGACAATTAGTTGACGTTTTCAAATTAGCCATATGGTTTTTTGTCCGACGAATATTTCTTATCTGACTATTGAAAAATCAGCCGTTAATCATCAATCAATCAAACTTTTGTTACATGGACATGAATGTTACATGCACGAGTTTGATATTTTTAACGTCAAACATTTTTTTAACATCTTGACTCAGATTTAAACTAAGTCGACCCCCCGGATGCGATCATTTCTCGTTTAAGGTGACAAGACAATGAAGGGAGAAACCAAAGCGAACGGCACGGGTCATTAAAACCCCATTATCTGTGAACCGTTGATACATTCGTACACGAATGAGAGTATACATCGCTTATTTCGAAACGAGGAATTTCCCCTCAGCAAAGAAATGGACGGGAAAATTACCCTGGCACTGTGGGAACTCGATGATGATTCGATGTAAACTCACTTCGGCATCAAATGAGGGAAGTTCTTTAGAGGACACATCTATCTTACCAATATAGGGGCCAAAATCGCTTGCACCGCGTTTTTTGGTGAAATTTATAAAGGTATAGCGGTCCTCCGCGACTTCGTCCGCGTGTTTTGAGTTTGCTCCCTCCCCTCCTGTCTCAGCGTGATGTTTTATAGCCTTCCTTAATAAATAAGCTAATGAGCACAAAAATAATTTCGTAAATCGATCTAGTAGTTCCTGAGATTAGGGCGTTCAAACAAAAACTTGTGTTATAGAAATCAGACACAGCGGTGGTACCACAACACCCAAACCCGAGACAATATAGAAAATTATGATTTCTACACTGACCCAACCGGGAATTGAACTAGGTACCCCGGAGCGGCGACGGCTTGAAACCAGGCATGCTTAGCCACTACACTACAGAGGTTGTCGTCGTTTGTTTCTCACTTGATATGCTGTGCATAAATAGCAAACATAATACGTTAGAAAGAAGAGGTTTTTTTTTTCAAATTCTAAGAATGTCTAAAAGTGTGTAATACTGGCGTATTTATAGTAGTGACGCATCTGTTTTAACGTTGGGGTAATCGCTCGTCCAAACGCGCTTTATTCAAATCGGCGCGATTTATTTGAGTGTAATGGCCGCCTCGCTAATTTATTTTTGTTGTGAGCTGCGCGGATCGCCTCTCTAGAATAACTTGAACGTAAAAAAAATCTTATTTCTGGAGGTCGTTTGGGATCGTTGACTTTGCGGTTAGCAAAGACGTTACAGCGAATGTTATACAAATAAAAAATAACTTTACCTATAAACAAACTGTTGCTATAAATGTTTTGCCTGATTGCTTTTAATAGGAGCAAAAAATTATTCAATGATTCATAAAGATGAAATAAGAAACCAAAAATTTGCGCACGGGCGGGACTTGAACCAGCAACCTTTTGGCAAACCGGGCCAAACGCTCTTACCAATTGAGCTACCGTGCTGACAGTCCGACCCTGCGAAATTTGTGGTTTCCTATGAAAACGTCAATTGCGTGACGCTTAGCGCCATCTAGCCGTCTGTTTATGAAACAGATGGCCCAAGCAGTTATTCTTTAAAGAATAAATTCAACTTGGAAATTGATGTCGCTTCGCTATCTAATGCTTTAGAATGTTTTTAACACTCACATTGTCATATTTTATATTCATAAAGATGAAATAAGAAACCAAAAATTTTTGGTACATTATTCAATGATTTTACAGAGTATACCTAGTTACCTTGACCTGGCTATAGTGCTCAAAAATTGTTTAACTCAGAGAAATTGGAATCTAAAGTTACAATTCTTATTCGATGTATATCAATTGTTTGCAATACATTACTGGTTCGATTATTTTTTTGGAAAATAACAAATAAATAATGATGCATTTTATTTTATTTTATGGAACAATATGTATTTATAAATACATGCAAAAATTAGTAGCTTAAAACCTAATCAAAAATAAAACCGTGTCCATGAGGCAAAGAGGCGAGGATGCTGGCTGTTACCGTGTTACCGCGTTGGATAGCAATACTTATTTTTTTCATTATAACGAATTTAGAATTAAATGCTGGATTTCTAAAGGGTCTACATTTTATTTTCTTGCTCCTTTTACAGGCCACACTTTGTATAAAAGATACCCCAATATCATTGAAAATCTTGAAGCAAACATCAAAATTATTGTAATTTAATCTTCATTGGTAGAAATACGTTCGAACTAGAAACCTACATAGCATGTGCTTACGTCAGTTAAAAATTGGAGCATTCACTTTTAGTACGAGCAAATACAGGAAAAATATTGTTACACTCTCAACGCGTATTTAATTGTATTCAAACTCTTTGGTTCCGGCAAATAAAGTGCATTGCAAACGCGCCTGCGTTCTTGCGCGAAGAGACCGACTTTAGCGGAATTTCAAAAATTCAGCGCTTCGATAGTTCGAGAGCCTAGATTAGGCGTCAGGGCTGTCGGTTTAAGTTGCCTTTTAGGGAACAATTGGTTTTACATAATTGATTACAGAGGCTCTATTGCTGGACTGGTACTTTGACCTTATCCAATCGAAAACAGGGGTTTTGAAGGTCGATTCTATATATCATCTATAAATATTAAGATTTCATTGAGCAATCACGGGATAACTCTGTGAAATTGATAATAACCCTAATCTAAAATTGACATTCTCCCTATCTATGTATCAACAGTTTTTTTTTTCAGGCCTATGCGTGTCTTAAAAAAATACTTAATCTAATGTCCTAGGAAAATATACACGCTGGTTAACTTTAGTTTGTCGAAAAGCTTAGATTAGTCAGTAAACGCTCCCGTCTAATAAGCGTTCCCCTGGTGTGGGGTATCAGCAACATCAGTACTGGCAGAAAGCTGAAGATAAAGCATATCAGGAAAGGGCTTTGACTAAGTATTAAGAGACGGGAAACCCCCGGTTCGTACAACGCAAGCGGAAAACAACCGCATCGTAGTTTTCTTGTGGAATAACCTCCACCAACAAGAGCCAGCTCTTCAATTCGATGATGATAAGCTTTCAGAAAAGAAAAAAACCGGCCAAGTGCGAGTCAGACTCGCGCACTGAGGATTCCGTGCCAACTTCAACTGAATTTGGGAATCCACTTACTTCCACTTAGTAAAATGCCACAATATTTTGTTGACAGCAAATATAACTTTGTTTTTAATAGTTTTTGTATGAAGTACAAAGTTATGTTTGCGGTTGTTGAAAAGATGCTGTATCTCAAAAACTTCTCTTTCGATCTCGTCCACACCAATTTTCGTTGAAAGTATTTGTTAAGAGCTACATTTCATATTTTTTTCAAAATTTACACTTGCTTAGTTTAGAATCTAGATGGGGGGACGCCCATTTTACCACTTTGGAAGCTTCTAGCTATGAAACATTAGACTTTAAAAGAAAATGGTTGTAGGAACCTCCATGTAATTTTAAAAGACCTATCTATAAACACCCCACACGTATTGGTTTGACCAAAAACATTTTTTTGGTTTTAGATCCATGTATGGGAGCCCCCCCCCCCTTAAATGCCAATATTTTTTATTTTTTGTATGAGAATCGTAAAGCGGTTAACAGGATACATACTCCTACCAAATTTCAACACTGTGATGCTTATAGTTACAGAATAAAATGGCTGTGACATACGGACGGACAGACAGACAGACTTGACGAAACTATAAGGGTTCCGTTTTTTGCCATTCGGCAACGGAACCCTAAAAAAGGGTATGACATTAAATAATAAAAAGAAATAGTTGAATCTAACAGCCCTAGCTTTAGATACATAGGGTGTGAACACACGGCGGACGCTCACAAGCTGACTGCTTCTGCCTTCAATATTCACAGGGTAGCTTACAATGCTCTGTATACCAAGCCCACTTTTCATCCCACCACACAAAAGCCATTCAAAATTCAACCTTATCACATATACATACGAGCGAGCTATCAGCTAATTGAATGAAACGGCAACTTGGTGAATTGTGCAACACAAACATGCATGGGCCTTCCTACAACCCGTTTCGATTCATATAGTAAAGGCAAAAGAGTATATTTTGGAAGGTCTGATGTTGTAAAGTTGCGGAGAATTTTGGTTCAGCCTTGTTGCTCAATAGTGCTTATTTTACGAGCTATGATCTAGTGATAGTTTGGATACAATTAGCTTCTATTATGGGCTTTTATAGGCCAGGATTTAATATCGGCGGGCACTTTAACAACGATATTAGTTGCCGAAGTTTGTTGTGCTTTTTATTACTTCGGATCGAGTAATGAAAATTAAAACGTAGTCTGGTGTGCTACGGCGTAGACGTTACGAGTGCGGCCGTAGCAGGTTTATGCTACGAAGCTACGAAGCGTGTTAATATTGCTGTGCAACGGATTCTTGTGAGAAGCGGTTATACTCGTACAGAAAAACAATGATGGTATGAAAAGAAATTGGTGCCATTGATTTAAAAAATAATTACTCGTAGTTCCATATCGCATAAACATCTGATCATATACCTAGTCTTGCCATAAATATTGTCACAAAGATTTTGTTTTAATATAAATAATATTTATTACTTTTACAGTCTGTTAGTTTTATACATAAATATAAAACAATTTTAAATAAAAAAAGCTTATTAAAAGTGGTCTCCATTGGCGGCAATACAGTCCTTTAAACGTTGAGGCCAGTTATTAATAGAAGCACGAACTCTTTCCATGGGAAAATTCTTTACTGCCAATCGTATGGATTGTTTTAGGGACTCCAAATTATCATGGCATTTAGAGCAAGCCGTTCTCTCTAAAACTGACTTTAAATCATAATCCAGCGAATTAAGATCGGAACTTGACGATGGCCAGTCTTCAGCTCTGATGAAGTCCGAAACGTTTGCTTCTAACCAAGACTGCGTGGACCGAGCTTTATGACCCGGCGCCGAGTCTTGTTGGAAAGACCATGCTTGGTTATTGAACATGGTGTTGTTACGGGGCTTAACTACCATCTCAAGAATGGTATCTTGATACACTTGTGCCGATGTTTTGATACCTTTTTCACAAAAATATAGCTCAGTCACTCGTTCATAGCTAACACCCCACCAAACCATCACTGAAGTCGGGTAATGCCCACGTTGCACTCTGCCGACTAATTGGGAAGCTTACTTAGAGGTTTGAGCATAAATGTGGTCATATTGTTTGTTAAAATGTTGCTCAATTGTAAAGATTTTCTCATCTGTAAACAAAATTTTTCTGTGACCTATTCTTTTGAAATTATCAGTTAAAAAATGACCAGTGCGTCTCTTATAGGCTGCAAGTCCTAAGTCATCTTTTAAAATACGCAACATGGATCTGGGTGCTATCTTCATCTCCCGAGATAAAATCTTTTGCTTTCAGACAGGATTTCTGCGAATTCTTTGACTTGCTACTGCTACTGCTTTGACCACCTTTTTCGTACGAAAACAAGGTGGACGGACCTTTTTCTGTCACAAACAGAGGAGGTCCTCATTGTACCTATTGATAGCCCGGTACACAAACATTTGACTAATACTAAGCGTATTGATAATTAGCGGAGAATGTTAAAAATTGCATTTGGCTCCATACCAACTTTGTGTAATGCAATCACAGCGATTCGGTTCTCTTTATCACCCCACTCCATTTAAATATCTCAAAATAATAATGAAATGTATTGGCGCCAGAATTAGAAAACACAGTGAATAATTATTTTTAACCGACTTCAAAAAAGGAGGAGGTTATTAATTCGACTGTATGTTTTTTTTATTATTATTTTTTTGTATGTATGTTACCTCATATCTCAGTCGTTTGTCAACCGAATCGAAATTAGTACCTTATAGTTTCGTCAAGTCTGTCTGTCTGTCCGTATGTCACAGCCATTTTATTCTGTAACTATAAGCATTACACTGTTCAAATTTGTTAGAAAGATGTATTCTGTTAACCGCTTACCGATTCTCATACAAAAAATATAAAATAATGACCTTTAAGGGGGGCTCCCATACATGAAACTAAAACATTTTTTTTGTCAAACTTCTGCGTCTATGGATAGGTCTTTTAAAATGACATGGAGGTTTCTAAAACTATTTTCTTTTAAAGTCTAACGTTTCATAGCTACACACTTCCAAAGTGGTAAAATGCCCCCCCCCCCCATCTAACTTCTAAACCAAGTGAGTGTAAATTTTGGAAAAAATATGAAGTGTAGATCTTAACAAATACTTCCAACGAAAATAGGTTTGGACGAGATCGAACGAGTAGTTTTTGAGATATAGCATGTTTTCAACAACCGCAAACATAGCTTTGTACTTCATACAAACACTATGAAAAACAAAGTTATATTTGCAGTCAATAAAATATTGTGGTATTTTACTAAGTACAAGCAAGTGTATTCCCTAATTCAGTTAAAGTTGGCACGGAACCCTCAGTGCGCGAGTCCGACTCGCACTTAGCCGGTTTTTTCCATTTTGGGATCTTATGATGGGATCTTGGTGTAATCGAGGGAAACCCTCAAATTTTGAAGGCACATATAGTGTTTTTTTACTAGAATCTTAATGTTGACGTGTTGTTACGTATGATGGTCAACATTTTGAGGAGCTGAGCTGATAGTGGAACTCCTTTACGCTTAGGAGTTCTGTAATTATATTGTCAAAACTATTGATAGGTAATTTGTAGCTTCTTTAAGAAAAAAGTCATTAAGTGCAACTTCCCCACCTCCCCTTCTCCTGTTTATCACTAAAAATGAAGAAATAAAAATAACTTGAAAAAAGTACTTTTAAAAATATACTTCTCTCTATTCGTAATATAAGTGCAAAAAAGCAAAAAAGTGTACTTTAATGTGCAGAATATATTTTTTTTTAAATTATAATACTGCACCTAGTTGAACAAGGCTTATTCTATTAAGTTTGCAAGCAGACCCTCGCGACACCGTATACGCGTATTAAGTTTTCTTCCTCCCCTCTTGACGCGTCGCAGCGTATAATGTGTCATAGCTTAAAGCCTACGCCGAAAATTAATCTATCCATCACCAACATATTTATTTTATCGGTCTAGTATATCCTGTAAGCGCGTTTAAACAAACGAACAAACTCTTCAGCTTTATGATTAAAACAACTTATTACATATATTTATTAACTGGGTTCTAAGCAAAATATCTTTGAAAACTTTTTGGTGAACTTATGTTTTTATTTATTAAAAGAGTCCACTGCTCTTCACACGCCTTGGATACTTGACCAATCGTCAGCTCGGGTAAATAGTGAAACAATACCGTGCCTTCGTAACTAACGCTACGACCCCAGTGCACTGTTTGCGGAGCACTTGAGAGCTCGAAAATAATCACCTCACCTCACCTTGGAGCCCACACTGTGCAGTATCGAGAGAAACGATTTAGGAACGATATCAAGTTAATTGGTGAAAGTAAAAGGATTACTTAGATTGCAGAACTTGATGGAAATCTAGAGGTACCCCCCGACTACGTCCGCGCGTTTGAGCTAGCCCCCTCCCTTCCCATCGCAACATAACGTTTTGTAGCCTAAAACCTTTATCAATAAATAAGCTATCCAACATAAAAATATCAGTCCATTAGTTTCTGAGATTAGCGCGTTCAAACACAAACAATCTCAAATAAATAATTTAAGTATAGAAGATACCATCATGAAATAATTTGATATGATATCTGAATAACAAGATGAAAGCTCTTTAAATATTGTGTTGGTTTTGTAAACACCAAGACAAATAGATGATATATATGAAGATAATATCATTATTTTACAACCTCTTTAATTTCATACTGTAAGGAATATGGTTTAAGGAAGATCTAATTACTGTTAGAAACTCGCAAACCATTAGTTGAGGGTGCACGTTTTTTTATAGGAGTTCGCGTAAATGCAGTCTAAAAAACGGAAGTAAATTAATCAAAGAGGTATCTGTTTTTTTTTGACAAAATATGCGTGTTCTCAATAAAATCTTCCTTGACATCGTCACATTATCATCCGGCAACATCTCCCCGTGCCGCTTGCCTGCTCGATCGAAGTGGTATTCAGTCGAGGATCCTCGTTCAGGTTTTCGGTGCTCGATATAAGTCCGCATAAACTAACAGCCGGTTAGGTTCGGGCAAAGGAATTCCGATAATATTATGTGTACAGCTAAAGAAACACATTTTCAAAGACTCAATTTTATTATGTGAGTACGAGCTTTGAAGTACTGCCAGTGAATTTAGTGAACATTTAGGAATTGACTTGAGCTAAGATTTCACAGCATTTTAATATAAAAATATTACTGGAAAAAACCTGCGTAAGGGTCTAAGAAACTCTCGTTCGTTTTTAGGGTTCCGTAGCCGAATGGCAAAAACGGAACCCATATAAAACCATCAAATCTGTTTGTCTGTCTGTCTGTCTATCCGAATGTCACACCTACCTTATTCTGATACTATTAGTATTATACAGTTGAAACTTAGTAGGTAGATGTATCCTGTTAACGCTTTACGAGTCTCATACAAAAAATAAAAATATGATATTTAAGGGAGGGCTACCATACATGAAACTAAAACCAAAAAAATAATCGTCAAACCTATGCGTGTAGGGTCTATAAATAGGTATTTAAAAATGTCATCGAGGTTCCATTGTCTCTCTCTCTCTCTCTCTCTCTCTCTCGTTCTCTCTCTCTCTCTCTCTCTCTCTGTATGACGTTTGAGAGATGTACGCTTCCAAAGTGGTGCAATGGACAATCATCCTGCACTCCAAGACACTAATCATTGACATCTCACAAAAGTCTGCTCAGCTAAAATAAGACTTCCGGTATGCGGTCATGTCAGCCGCATACCGGAAGACCTCTGGGCCAAAATCTGCACCAGTGTCCTTTTAAATGAAAGACGCCTACAGAAAACGATGGCGTGACGAGCTAAAGTCATAAAGATGAATTAAAAAACCAAAAATTGCGCACGAGTGGGACTCGATCTTAATTAATCAGTTTTTCTTTGCTAGTCGTACATTGTTAACAACCCTAAAATACCTATTTGGCGAATTTGTCCAATCTAAAATAAGATAAATACAAAACTCACAACATACACAGGTAATTCATTATTAAATACCGAGATCTTTTTGAATTAAATAGTAAAATAATTTTATTTCTCAGATATTATTTTCAAAGTAATAAAAATATTATTTACAATATTAGACTAGCATATTAGAAAAAATCATTCAAATTTGTACAGATTTTTACAAAAACCTATATTCCAGCCACTCCAATTTACCACCAAATGCAAAGTATTCCTGTTCATATAACGTTGCGCCAACAACGGATTCAGAGGTGCACGCGGCACTAATAAAAATGAAATATCGAAGAAGTCCAGGCGAGGACGGCATTACGACGGAGTCGCTTAAGATAGGAGAACCCGCACTTCTAGGGCACATCACCACCCTATTTAACTCGATCCTGCAGTCCGGATTATTTCCTGAACGATTTTGCCATTCAAATATTATTATTTTACATAAAAAAGGAGACAGAACCAATATTCAAAATTATCGACCAATAAGCCTTGTTTCTCACCTTTCAAAACATTTATCAAAATTATTGAAGGCCGAATAACAAAACAGCTAGATTCCCACCAACCCCCAGAGCAAGCTGGCTTTCGCCGTGGACTCTCCACAACAGACCACCTCCAAGCCATAAACCAGGTCATAGAAAAACACACCGAATATGGACTTCCACTGTACATTGCATATATATTTTTTTATTTTTTTTTATTTTGACCTCTGGGCCAAAATATGCACCGAGTGGATCCCCTTAAATGGAAAGCGGCCACGTGGTAGACCCAGAAAAAGATGGCGTGACGAGCTGGACTCATTTGACAGGGACTGGAAGGCAGTTGCCCAAAGTCGTGGAGAATGGAAAAGGGGTAGGGAGGCCTTTGCCCTGCAGTGGGACACTATGGGCTCATAATAATAATAATAATTAGACTAGCAAAGGAAACTGATATTAGACTCTTTTAACAAAGACTTGCAAACAGATGCCCGTAACCGTGAAAAATGGAAAAAGGGTAGGGACGGAATGTTATTACAATTTAAAGGAATTTGATGACATGGATAAATAAAACTACACAACTTAATGTTTTAATTTAAGTTAATTATGACAGTAATTAAATTTAATTCTAAGCGACTAGCGTTCATTGTTGTCATGCCCTTGCAAGGCGTCACATGTATGCCTTTGTTGTAATGTACCAGCTTAAAATGTAATGTGACTATGAGCAATAAATGATTTGATTTGATTTGATTTGGCCTTTGCCTTGCAGTGGGAGACTTGAAAAATATCATCATCTAACTAAATTTAAAAAGTAAAGGTGCAGAAAACTAGGCCTTTCTAAACTAAAAATGAAATAAAAACTAAGTATCAGTAACCCATTAATGTTTTATTCGATGTATTCAGATCGTTATTTACTACCGCATACGACACGCGAATTAGCGCCATAAAATTAGGTTCAACGACATAACAAGCATTACAATTTATGTTTGTTTAACAAGATTAACAGATTTACACCTTTGGTGGTTTGTTGGGGAACCACACCACATTAAATTTAACTGCATAGGGACTACACACACTTAATTTTGGGACTCTCTAAACACAAACCAGCACCGTGTGGTTTTAATGATGCATTTTTGATAAATAGGTACCAATAATTCTTATTTTGTTACTTGTTCATTCATCCTAAATTCAGGCTTTGGTAACCATTTTTAAAATTGGGTGTTTTAACTGGTTTCATACCACAGCACGCATCGGAGCGAGATAACAAATTATTTTCTACTGTGTCTCAAGTGTGGCAGCAAATGGGTTAATGACTCACCTACCTGTTCTCTTCAGAAATACTCTGAAAGACATCCTCAAAGAGATCCCCTTGACTAACTACATAGTTTATATAGTTGTAGTATTTCTATTTTTTTCTAAGGGTTTACGAGCTGTTCTAACCGTTTTTGTATTCTCATTTTAAAAAAAGTTTATCTTTCTTGCCATGCCGTGATAACACGAAAAAGGATTATATCTTGTGTACCACTATAATTCTAAGTTACAGCGTAAGTTATGATGCAATCTGTTGTGTTGTCAAATAAATAAATAATAAAAAAATACTTGAAAGTTGCGGCCTGCAATTTAGATTATGACAACAAAAATATACCACCTTATTACCATGAACTGCATATAAGCTGTAACACATGCAACCACAGCTTTACTGTTTGTTAATATCCACTAAAATTTATTTACAATTTGAAAGATACTTAATCAGTTAATTTTAAAACTGGTAGGTAAACCGCATATGGTCACACTGGTATTACGCTGGCTCATTTGCCACCACGGATGTGTGGGCACAGTGTTTATTGGGCTTTAGACTGTAATTAATTTATTTGCGAACTCTCATTGTGTTAATCTGAACTAAAAATCGGGGAGGGCTAGTTTAAAAAAGAAACTTTACAACTTCATCTGTCTATTCGAACTCCAAAATCTTAAATACATGTGCAAAAAAAGTAAATCTGTCAATGTCAAATGAAATTTTACTCTCCGTTTTCAATCTTCTTTTGTAATATTTTCAAACAGCTGATTGGCTGACAGATTTATTAGACATCATTAAATTTAAAAATTGCTGCTAAATTTTATTATTTTAAGTAGGTACATATTAGTTAAAAAATAAATATTTTACGGACGCTAACCATTCTAAAAACGATTAAGCTTTACATAACACACATTTTGTTATTACAGTTTTCGCTTACAATACTTTACTAATTAATGAGTCGATTTTACCAACGTCACATAAGGAATATTCGTCGAATACTATACAAAACGCCTAATTCGAAAACGTCACCTATTTGTCAACAATCATTTAACTAAATTTAATTTTATAATCGGTCGCTTTATATTTATTCTTTTGGTACTTAGTCATTTCTTATATGGGTAAAATCGACTCAGACATGTATTTTTAAAAATGAAGAAAAAACTCAAAACCCATCTGTACAAAAACGAAACCAGTGCTTTTTATGCAATAAGGCTATAATGCTGGCTGCATTTTTTTGTCAAAGCACAGAATAAAAGTCATTTATTTATGCAAATAGACCCTCTGGGGGCACTTTTACACGTCCCAATATAAACCCTACCACAGCTTCGGGACAATTGTGGGCTAGTGCTGAGAAGAAGCTGCGCAAGAAACTCAGTCACTATTGTCAATGCCTCTTTTCAAAAGGTTTACAATGTTTGAAGTGATCATGCAAGTCCATACATAATTATCTTTTAAATAATCATCTACTTTATAATACCCTTTCGTCATAAGGGTTTATTTAATAACAGTTTTAAATTTATTAACCGGTAAGTTTATAATGTACTACAGATTTAAATTTATTAACCGATAAGTTTGTAATATACAATAGTACTACATAGTCATAGTCTAAATGGCTAAAAGTCTAAAAAAAAAAAACAATTTTCATCGCGATGCGAAGGCTCAATGCAGCCCCATGCATTTTATTATTGATAGTTTGGAAAGTGTTACTTTGTCTTATTACTACTTATGATCTGTAATGTAATCAGGTGCTCAGTCACACAGATTTATACCTAGGTATGGTATCATGTAGGTATAATCACACCTGGCAGATAGTTCAGTCTGCACGGTGGGCAAACAAACGTACCCGATTCACGCACCGCTGCCCTCTGCGGGTGCGTTCTGTTGCATTTAAATATTACTGTAATGAACTGCTTATGTATTATTATGCGGGTGTAGGTGTATTCTTTGTTTTTCATGATAGTGGTTATAAATGTGTGTATTGCATAAACATATTTATAACCATCTCTGCTGCATTACAGGCGCGCCAGATTTTACTCATATATAGGTACATTAAGAAAAAATACAGCGAGCAATTTGATATTATAAACCTTATTTACTAACTCTCTTAAATCTGGTTTCGTAATTATGTTCAGCCTACACCAGTATCTCATGAATTACAGAGCACTTTTTATAAGGTTAATACAAATACAATTGTACAGTGCTATAAAGCTAAAAAAGCCACGTGCGTTATGCATTTACACAATAATATCTATCTTACTAGATATTTCATACTTGAGGTGAGACCTTTGCCCCGCAGTGGAACAATTACGACGACGACGAATTTGACGACCCGTCTGGTGTAGTGGTCGAGAAATCGCCTACTACGCAACGGGTGCGGGTTCGATCCCCGCACAATACAAACATTTGTGTGCATGAACATGTCTGTTTGTATTGGTCTGGGTGTTTTCTATGTATATCATGTATGTATTTACAAAAAAAAAAGTATTTAAGTATTATATCCGTTGTCTGGCACCCATAACACAAGCTTTGAGTAGCTTACTTTGGGGCTAGATGGCGATGTGTGGGAATGTCCAAAGGATATTTATTTATTTATATTTAATTACAGGCCAACTTAACTTCACCAGATATCTTACAAATGAGTGTTCTTTATTCTGAGTATAAGTATCATCAATAGCGGTCCTATTCTAAGTGAAAAAACACATGAGTGCACTCCCATACGTGTACACCGATGCGTAAACGCACCGCCAGTAACACACGTTCCCATCGTTAGCTGGGCTCTGTAATTAGTCTTTCTTTCTTTTAAATTAAGGTTCAAATTACATTGGTTATCTACAGCTTTAGATTTACTTGCGCACGCGTAAACACTCATATTTGCTCCCGGACCATAATTGCCCGCTAATTGGGATCTGAATGGGAAATGTGACATGCATTGTATGTCTGCGAGCGCTGTGCGGATTGGTCTCGATGGCTCATCTTTTGAAATGGAGAATCGGATTATGAACAATGTATCTTTAGCAATTAAAGTTAAATTCGACCAAACATAGGCTGACACGCGCGTAACTATACGAAGGTCAATATTTTCCTCGATTTTTCACCGTAAAAATGTAACAAGAATTACTAAACTCGCATGACAGAACCAATGATTCATTGTTTTTTTATCAGGCAAATCAATGCTGCATCAAATCAGTATGATGTGAAAGTTAAAACCCTGTCAACTAAATAATGACGGGAAAGTATCAAGCTGTCAGAAGATTTGAATTCGACAAAAGATTCTGACATAATAAAATTAATCATAGACGTCATTACAATAAACTTAAATTAGCACTAATTACTAATTACTAGCGATTCATTATTAGATTAACATTAACTCTCGTATGGTTGAATTCACCCTTAATAATTTATGTTAGACTATGGTGGTTAGTAAACGTTCCATTAATGTAGTAAAATATTGTGAACGAGCAAAAGTAGACTTACCAAAGAGATGTCGCAATACACAAGATACCAAATTTAAAATAAAAAAACATTGGCACACCGCTCCACGTACGTCTCCAAGTCATTTGCAGTCACGGCAACACGACTGTGGAACTCTCTTCCTTTGGATGTCAGGAGGGCCGAGTCGAAGTTATCATTCAAGAGGAAAGTCTGACATTTTCTTAAAGAATAGATAATTGCAAAATGATATTTATTTATTATGTGTATTATTTATGTATATTTTTATATATTGTATTAATTTTGTGTAAGTTTAAGTATATTTATTGAATATAAAATATTTTTCAGTAATTAAAGTACGTTTATTTGTTACTATAAATATTAGTTAATTGTTACTTCTTTGTTGTTTTCTCAAAATTTCTTTTCGCTGGACCCATTGCCATCTCTAAACACATTGACGGGTAAATAAAAATACAGACATGAAAACCGATGCGGATTTTGCCGTTTAAAACGCGGGTATATTATCCGGCAGGATGTGGTCGCGGTCGCGTATTTAAAAAATGCTGAATATTGAGCGGGCCCAATCTTAGTGTTATCGTCAGTTGCAGTTGAAATAATAAAGGCGGACGCCCATTTTACCACTTTGGAAGCGTCTAGCTATCAAAGAAAATGGTTTTAGGAACCTCTATGTCATTTTAAAAGACCTATCCATAGACACCACACACACATAGGTTTGACAAAAAAAAATTTTGGTTTAAGTTTTGTATATTGGAGCCCCCCCCCCCCCCCCCCTTGAATGTAATTATTTTTTATTTTTTGTATGACAATCGTAAAGCGCAGGATACATCTTTCTACCAAATTTCAACAGTTTTATGCTTATAGTTACAGAATAAAATGGCTGTGACATACGGACGGACAGACGGACAGACTTGACGAAACTATAAGGGTTCCGTTTTTTGCTATTCGGCTACGGAACCCTAAAAACAATTGCTTCGGTACTTTTCATAAGTACATCAGCCAACGATACCACAGTTTTTTTTAGTTTGGAACTATTTGAAACTTTCAACGCTAAACACATTGACGGGTAAATAAAAATACAGACATGAAAACCCGAAAATGCGGATTTTGCAGGATGCGGTCGCGGTCGCGTATTTAAATTGGTGAATATTGAGCGGGCTCAATGTTAGTGTTATCGTCAGTTGCAGTTGAAATAATAAGAGCGGTGTACCTTTTAGCGACAGCTGGCATCATGTATCTATTGTGTATATGGAATGAGGATAGTTCAGTTGGTGTAAAATAAACCACCCTAGAAAAAACCGGCTAAGTGGGAGTCGGACTCGCGCACTAAGGGTTCCGTGCCAACTTTAACTAAATCAGGGAATCCACTTACTCCACTTAGTTAAATACCACAATATTTTGTTGACAGCAAATATAACTTTGTTTTTCATAGTGTTTGTATGAAGAACAAAGTTATGTTTGCGGTTGTTGCAAATGTGCTCTATCTCAAAAAAACTTTCGTTCGATTTCGTTGAAACCAATTTTCGTTGAAAGTATTTGTTAAGATCTACATAATATAGATTGGGGGGGGGGGGGACGCCAATTTTCCCCTTTTGGAAGCGTCTAGCTATTTAACGTTAGACTTTAAAAGAAAATGATTTCAGGAACCTCTATGTCATTTTAAGAGACCTATTCATTGACACCATAGCTACTGTCACGCATCGGTTTGATTAAAAAAGTTTTCCAAAAAAAGGAACCCCCCTTTAAAAATCATTATTTTTATGAGGATAATTAACAGGATCATCTTAAAGTTACAGAATGAAGTGGCTGTGACATACAGACGGACTGACAGAGAGACAGACACAGGTTCCGTTTTTTGCCATTCGGCTACGAACCCCTAAAAACTCTAAAAAAAACTAAATAAACGAATTAGGTCGAATTGATAACCTCTTTTGAAGTCGATATAAAACGTCAGTAGGAAAAAAACTGTGCACACATATAACGAGCAACTGTTGGTCCTGCCTATGGGAGCATTTTAATATATCTAGATCAGTTCCTTTCATCTCATTGTTTCAATAAAATCGAAGCAACCGAACTAAGATATATTTTACTTACGTTGACTTAATCCACTGTATCGATCGTGAGACGCTTACAAAAAAAGTTCTTAGCAAATATATGATAATTTTACTTACTGTTCATTTTATCAAGGTCAGTTATGACTTATCCGACCGAATAAGTAAAAAACCAAAACCCAACTACGACAAAAAACGACGCTGAAAAAGTATAGAACAAGATTTTCAGAATACTGAACTGAACAAAGTTGCTAATGTAGTTGCAAGTAAATGGACACAGTAGACTCTACCAAGATGCCTTCGTTGTACTATTCTGAAGTATGCAATATTCACTATGTAGAGATAATTTTTCATGTTTGGAAAACCGCAGTCACACGTTGTCAAAGTGCTACGGTAGGTAGGTATATGTAACGTGTGACTACGCCTTAGTAATAATATATATTCAAAATGTACAAGTAAAGCGCTTTCAAATGATACCAAACACGGCATATTTATCTTAACTTAATTTTATTACTTTGTATGTTTTGTCCGCTAGAGGGCGCCACATTAGATTTTGTGAACGAAACGAAGAAAACCCCATATAGCCTACAACCAGCGGACAATTAAGACGCTTCTAATGATATGTCATTAGTCAAATTCTGATAAGTAGTTTAGAAGTTACGAGGGAACAGATGAACATACATACATACATAGACTGTCAAAATCATAACCCTCCTTTTGCTTTGCCGTAGTCGGGTAATAACGACTGATGTTAAAGTTACATTTACATAAATGGTTGCTGATAAATAGGTGACGTTTTCAAATTAAGTGTTTTGTTTTAGATTCGACGAATATTCCTTATCTGACGTTGGCACGATCGGGCTTTATTTCTCTACAATGAATATAACACTTCTAAGGCTTGATTCTTCTAAAGTCAGATAAGGAGTATTCATCAAATAAAATAAAATCCGCCTAATTTGAAAACGTCACCTATTTGTCTGCATAACACTTCTAAGGCTTGATTCTACTAAAGTCAGATAAGGAGTATTCATCAAATAAAATAAAATGCGCCTAATTTGAAAACGTCACCTATTTGTCTGCAAACATGTATGTAAATGAAATTTTAAAATCGCTCATTTTAGTGCGCCTTCACAACAGAGCTACAGCAGCGCCGTCGCTCTAATGTGAAGAGCTTACTGCTGTCATTTATGTATGATATTATTAACAGTGCGAAAGTCGCGCGACCGTCGCGCTGCTAATGTGGCCTGAGTGTGAAAGCGCTCATATACTTATTCAGTCTGATAAGTCGTAACTGACGAAAAATGAGCCCAAAGTCAGCCAATTTGTACTGTTCAATATCTGTGAGACAGTAAATTGTAGACACAGGTTAAAAAGATGAAGAGCCAACTCCATAATCTTTTACATAAATTTTGTTCATTTTAATGCGTTTCTGTCTTCGGGTGCACCGCATAGATAACGAATGAGAAAATGCGATCACCAGACCTCTATGATTGGTTTCAGGGTAACGTAATATCTCCATTTGCTGTCCGTAACTATTTCCAGTTTCAATTCCAGTGTCCTTGTAATAAGGTTTATATCAGTTTGAGTCTGTCTTGGTACCAGGTAGGAGTTATAGGTCTATCCCAGGGACGTACGGGCTGCATATCAGACCGCATCCCGTTCTGGCGTGTTATTGAAATTCTCGAATCGAATTTATTTATTCGGGACATATTGGGAGCGTTTTAAACTTGTGGAGACCACAATTCCGACGATACATCCGTCATCTCTTTCACACCGAACCTTTTTGTGTTGAGTGCGAGCAAGATAAATTGCTTTGAGTATAAACTTTTTACAACTTTCGGAAGTTGGATAATCTATTTGTGGTGTGTCGATTTGGATTGCTGCAGCGGGATTATTCTTTGAGCAAAAAGAAGGAAAGCTCTCGACTTGTGGTATTGATTTATTAATAGTGGAAAAGAGAAACAGCGCTTATTCTTCAGGGAATGATAGTACACTTTTATTAGCGTGCATGTGGTACTCAAGTTTATTGTTGATAACTCAAAGTATTTCTCTAAATCGCAAGTTTTGTGAAAGAACTCATCAATATTTTAAACTGAGATGTCTTATTACTCAATCCCTAATGAATGATAGAGTTACAAGAATTTATAATGACTTTAATGAAGCGTTATAACAGCCTTAATACATGAAACCAGCAGATTTACAGCATTAGTAATCGGATAGTTAGATATTTCAACGTGAATTTATAAGCTAACGTTTAAATCTATGATATCTGATATTTTTAGCATCAAAGTTTATTAAATAAGCTAAGGCTGTGTCGTTTCAAATAATTAAAAATACAAACAAACAATCGTTTTGGTTACCAATTAACTGGTAGGCTAGAGGACTTATTTCTTAAAGTGTAAAGGTTACTATTTAGGACTTGGCAAGTACTTTACCGTATATTGAGTAAATAGGTATTGATAGTTGCATTTTGAAATGTTTATTTCCGATATGTTATTATGTAACATTAGTTAACTCGTGTAAATGTGTATTAAAATTGATAGGAACAATTGTAAAACTTGATATAAAGGTAAATTAAATTAAATTAATAAGTTTTGTTAATTAAGGTAATTTGAAGAACTTAAAAGATATAGATTTGCCGTTTCAGCCAATTCGTCAACAGCTGACAAGCTCTCTAAAAGGGACCAACTTTGAAAGGTTGGATGAAATTTTTTGAGGCTATTGCTAAGCCTTTTATCGTTCTACTGGCATGAGTAAAAAGGATAGCTAGAGCCAAAAGTGGGTACGGGCGAGGTCTCTACCATTTTCAATCGAAATTTACTTGCATATACAACACAAAATCGGGGTTACTTTAAACAAACGACTACGCGATGTGTTAGTTATTTTGCATCTAAGGGTAGTTAGATGACGGTGACACTAGCAGTGTAGAGTTCATGTTACAGAGTAAGCCCTCAGTTCGTCAATAAGTCAACCGAAGTATCTGCCGTCGAGTTCCTATCCTTTCTGGCTCGATTTAAAATTGAAACTTGTCAATATTCCAGAGTTAGAGAGTTTAAGTTTTCAAAAATGAAGGTTACAATATATGTGACAATAAAGAGATTGCGGTTGCACGAGAACTTTCCCATTACTTCTTTTATTCTAGAGATAACTTAAGAATTTACTTTCCTAATTTTACGTCTAGATCCTACATAAATGAATAATTTATTTAATAACGAGCCCCAGACAAAGTGTACTCACGTGCCCATAAAAAATGAAATCAAAACATTGTTTCACCTGGCAGATGAGCAAACATTTTTGGTGACATTACACAAATACAAATGAGTCTTCCTTTTCATTGTGTATGTATCAGTAGAATCTGTTTGAACTAATGTTTCGATAAGAGCTGGGTCAAATTTATCTTCGTTGATAGTATACTACATTCCATTTTTTATTATTGGCTAAGCAGATATTTGACCTCGATCGCACCCAAAGTCACGTATGGATGAGCTCTAGGGTGGTGCATATCTGCTTAGTAGCAGCCTGTTTAATTTGCCTTAAAGAGGCTTTGGTCATATTCAGCCAAAACTACAGCAGACAGCGGATTCCATTCCCTAGCACGAAATAAAAAAAGTGTCAGCTTATTAACTTTATTCAATTGTTTAATGTCCACAGACTTTAACAGACAGAGAATTTGATAAAATTGAAATGTGTAGTTTTAGCCACTAGGCTGGTTTCAAGGTGTCGCAGCTCCGAGGTCCCGGGTTCGATTCCCAGTCGGGTCAATATAGAAATCAAAATTTTCTGTATTCTCTCGCGTCTGGGTGTTGTGGTACACCGTTGTGTCTGATTTCCATAACACAAGTGCTACTAGCTACTTACTTTGGGATCAAAGCAATGTATGTGATTGGTGTCCAATATTCATTTTTTTTTATCCTGAATATTACTAGATACTGGGCAAATCGCTAGTACAAACTTGTAATGAATATACCGGACACTTGTCTAATGTAAAGTGCGCTTCGGTTTTCGCGGTATTAAAACCTTGGATGAGCAGTGTGCACTGAGTGGCAAATCTGCATCCCGCTGCACCAGGATTCTTTGATTTAATAACCGCAGACACAGGATTTATTAAACCCAACCGCCTGCCTTTGACGGTATTAAAATAATCGACGTTCGGATCCTGGTCTAGAAAGCTTATGAAATTGTGTAGTCAAACGATACAAATTTGAAAGGTTTTGCCGAAACATAAACTAAATGTGGAAAGTATTTGGAATTCCCGATAACATGGGTATAGAACCAGGTAACTTACATAGATTTTTCCACACTGCCGGTTTTCATGACGTTTTGTACGAGTGTCAAGGTGCTTATATGTAACTAATTAATTTAAATTATGCTTATTTGTGAAGGCAGTTTATTATTTGAATTCAGCTGTCTAAAGTGAAATTCCAAAAAATCATCACCCTTCAAGTATTGTCCAAGAAATTCTCGTGGATTCTAGCTTTTAGAAAGTATCACCTCTTATTTATCACAAGATTTCAAACGTAGCGTCAATTTCAAAATGCAAGGCCACATCTTTACCCTCTCCTGGGTAAGTAGAACGATGCGGATTCGCAAACCCTCCAAATACTCTATCGAGAGCGCTATCTTCATAGGCCATTTGTTATCGAGAGCTTTAGGTGATATGCTGTTGAAAAATGCTATTGGAAATCGCATTTCATTTCATAATTGAAGAAGTTTGGATAGTGAAAGATTGGTTTTAGATGTGATGACTTATTGTATTGATCAGTCCATTCTCTATCAAAGTAATATAATATGTTAAATATTTAGTTAAAGCCCGACTGACTAAATATATATATTTTGCTAGAAATGTAACGCCATAAGAAGAGAGTTATTCCAAAAGCAGCATTCAATATTCACAGTTTTTTTAAACACAGTTTAAGTACCAACTGAAGGGGTGTCATTGACGAATCAATTCGCCAATCAGACGATAAATAATACATTCGGTGCAAATTAAAACGAGTCGTGGAGTAGAGCTGCCCAAATAACGACATTGGAATGTTGTCTACGATAATGATACCATAAAACTGTTTAATATTTACCAAAAGTA
Organism: Pyrausta purpuralis; assembly: GCA_963924145.1. Taxonomy (NCBI): domain Eukaryota; kingdom Metazoa; phylum Arthropoda; class Insecta; order Lepidoptera; family Crambidae; genus Pyrausta; species Pyrausta purpuralis. The sequence goes on along the minus strand of OZ001661.1, from coordinate 743,604 downwards.
GAAATCTAAACGAAGTTTACAAAGACTTTGTGATTGCACATCTCGTACTTTTGTATTAGTCTTTCAAATCTTGGTAGGTGCTGAAATTTGTAACATTTATAAATATTTTGTCGTAAAAACACAGCTGACATTCTTTTTGTAAGGAATAGATAAAATAATTACGCAACTAAGAGGCAATAGTTCAAAATTCAATTGTATGTAAAATTGGTTGAGTCTAAATATCAGTAGTATATTTGCATAACCACTGTTTTTCTATTATGTGTGTAACTGTTACCAATTTTAGCAGGCTATCGATATAACAATACCTAGCTTTTTGTGACATCACTTCACAAGGGTTAACAGCAAATGCTTTTCAACATCAATCTCGCTAGATGGCGTTTTAGACAAATTGTGGTTGTTAAAGCTAAACTCCGCCAGCAACAGGGTAAGGGTATTAATATGGAAAACTAATTAACCTTCAAGATATATTTTAGCAGCGAATTTTAATTTAATCTTGTTCTGTACATCATGTTTAGAAATAAGCGTATTCTTCAAATAATTATACCAAACACAAGCTACAGAATTCCAGTTCATTAAAACTTTATTAATTATTACTATATATTAGAATTTTGTAAATGATGCAGAAAACACATGTGAAGTTGTAATTATTTTTTTTGTTGTTATAGTGTTTTATCACTATAAAAACACAAAACACTATAAAAACAAAAAAATATATAAATTGGCTTCGTTCATCTTAACCGATTGTAAAATATTTGTAAAAATATTTCCTTCGGATATTGTGAGAGCAATCTCGCAACATTGCTGACATCACGCAACCTACGCGTTAAAGAAAGCGCTTGCAAAATTCAACAGGCTTGCTAATGTGACGGTGGCCGAGTGGTATAGGCATACGCCCGGATTGCGTAAGACACGGGGTTCGATTCCTCGTCTGTCACACAGCCAAAGTTGTTTTTTACAAGTGCAATTTGCAATTTACATATGAAGATGGTTGTGCCTGCCTAACCCTATTTCTGAAAAAGGTAGACGTAACGCAAAGCCATATTTTATTACAAAATCAAAATGATGGGAAATTATTGAAAGAAAGAAAGAAAGAAAGAAATTTTATTTGGTACACTACAAAAATACAGAAAAAAACATTAAAAAAAAAGTTATTATATGTAGTTATTATTATATTGGTGGAATGTTCATCAGGATAGTGGGGGACTCAGGGTTTGAAAAAGAACAGAATTGGTGGAAACACTTTGCTTCTTTAACGTGCTCTGTAATCATTAAAAAATACGTATTTATAGTCTAGCATTAATGTTCTGATCCTTCTCATATCAGTCATAATTATTAACTTATAAAGTCCTCTTTCAAATTCCAACGTTCTTCTTTTTTCTCACTCTATCTCGTCTGTTACCTCTTATTTCTTACGATCCATTCCACGTCCATATTTTACATACGCACTTAATATTTTTTTGTTTAACTTTTCGTGTTCACAGCATTTGTGCAAAAATTGTTATTAACCTACACAAATAAAGTGGAAATGAAAAATAGTGTATCGTAATTGGTTTCATAGATCCAATAAAACAGCAGTTTCCAATGAAACTGCATCCAATAATACATTAACATTACGCAATTTAACTTTTCATATTAATCAGGGACAATTCAAAATGATTTCAAGGCAATCATTTTGGCAACATAATAATTTCGCAGGCAATTAACAAAGTATTCGCATTGCGGAAAAGCAATTGCTAATTTACAAACTCTTGAAACAGTCGGTGCAAGAGAAAACTCAATTTCAGTAGAAAACATTAAACTTCTGCTCGGGGGTTAAGGAAAATTAATTTATTATTGTTACAAACCATAATTTTGCGGTGAATTGAAAGAAAATAGCCAATTTGCAATTATTTTAGACCACCTTCTTCAGGAACCTTTTTACCTCATGTTAAATTATAGTATATGTCTTGGAGTACTACAGTTGCTGTATATATAGATCAAAAGCCAATTAATGCTATATAGTTTTCGATTTTAAGAGAAATAGTGTCAAATTTTAGAACTATTTTTATTTTCCCATATATTTTCTTTCGAAAATGAAACTTGTTAATCGCATTTTTTAAGCGGCCGGTCTTTTATAAGGCAGAAATTGTAATACTGTAAAAAGTTAAAGTAAGTAAAGTTTCTTACTAGGTCAGTTTTGTTCTAGATCTTAACTAATTACCTATCAATAAATATGCATCAGACAGTACGCGAATTGGCGTGGTTTCGAAGTAAGGAATTTTATTCCTTGTGTGACGAATACCAGACAACGATAATGACGGGGGCGTCTCCCATAAAAACTGAAAGACACATTAAGCATTCGTGGCTCAGGTAAAAATATTCATCCTCAGCACACAAACATTTCCCTCTGTCATCGTCATCATCGAATTTAATCGATGATATATTAGGAAAAATATTGACTAATCTAATAGGTATAACAAAAACTTAACCATAAAACCTCAAAACGAGCACAATCAGGTCACTATCCCCGTTAAGGTACCTATCAGGCTGGCCACATTGCCTTTTTGAATGGCCAAGCTTATACGCTTATACATAGAAATCCTAAAGAAGATCCAATGCCTCAAAATAAGGATTCAATACCTCGCATCTTTTGTTTCAAAGGAATGGTCGTTTTTGTGAAGTGTGTGCAAGCGATTTTAGTCATAAAGTGGTAAGGTGTAAGAGACCTTACAAAACACATTCATCATCCATCATCATTCTCCTGGCGCATTCTCAATTTGGAGTCGGCCCTCCTGATAATTGATCGCCACTTCTGGCAATCCTGGGTCTTTTTTGGAGTAAAGCTCAGCGTCAATGCCTTACAAAACACATTGATATAACAAAATTATGCTAACGGAATACAAAACCTCCTATTACAATTTAAACAATCTCATGTAAATAATAATAAATAATTTGTACTTTCTGGTTGTTTAACAAAAAAAATGTATAAAAAAACAATTTGTTTGTAAATCGAAGCGACAGCACAACGAAGCAAGCATTGTTACAATACTTTTATAATATGTTTAATATATAGTAACTGTCTCGATTGCGCAGCGGTTAGAGGGTCGCAGTTTATAGCGACGGCTGGGCCAGAGGTCTCGGGTTCGATCCCGGGTTGGGCCAAAAATATATACCTGGGCTTTTCAGTTCGGAAATAATCAGGGTAGCCTGGAGTTTGGAACTTTGCGGTGTTTCACTAACGGAATTCAAAACCAGAACTCTCTCCTTCAGTTTCAACAATCTCATGTAAGCAATAATAAATAGTTACTACTTTCTGGTTATTTGGTTATTGTAATACTTATTCGATGTATCAAAAGAAATATTACCGAAGTTCGATAAACAATCTGAAAGCCATCGTCGGTCCGGACAAAACACAAATCAAAAACAGAGTTCCTTACCAACAATTCGCATTCGAACGCCAGCATCGGTGCGGAATCGAGTTCAACCTCTCGAGAAGTTTAACTGAGGTTTTAGGTAACAAACAACAATATTGCGAGCTTTCATGGTAGCAATTGAGTTAGTTGGTACAACTGTTATTGTACCAGTGAATAGAGGCCGCATTCACGTAGAAAACTTAGCGAGAATACGTGATTTTAGTCAAAAGATGTGCCTTATTTTGTAGGTTCGCTAACTTACGTTCATCTCAGTTATTAACAAGACAGGGTTAACAAGTAACGACAGATCTTAATTGGCAACAAGTTTTTTATTCACTTGCTTCTAAGCATTAAAAGATGTCTTTTGCATGAATTTGGCCTATGGCTGCGTGATGCAAAACTTCAAGCACACCTGACGACCTCCGTGGTGTAGTCGCTAAGCATGCTGGGTTTCAAGAAGTCGCCGCTTCGAGGTCTCGGGTTCAATTCCCGGTCGGGTCAAAATCAAAATCAAAATTTTCTGTATTGTCTCGAGTATGGGTGTTGTTGTACCACTGTTGTCTCTGATTTCCATACCACAAGCGCAATAGCTTACTTTGGGGTCAGAACAAAGTTATGTAATGTATGTGATTGGTGTCAATTACAATTGCAATACGATAAGACTCGGACACTTTGCATGCTATACTCCACTCTCTTCGATTCTAACTCTCCGTCCTATCTTAAAGATAAATTCTCATACCTCCACTCTTCTCACGACCGGTCCCTTCGCTCTAGTAGCTTTCTTCAACTCTTCACTTCCCGTCTCACTTCTGGCTTTATCTCCAATTCTTTTACTCTCACAGCCATTCGACTTTGGAATGGGCTTCCAAAAAGTGTCCAAAAATCTACCTCGAAATTGACCTTCAAAAAAGCATTGCGAACACTTTATAGGGATGAACTCATTGACATTAATTTATCTATGTGTACCATATTATGTATATTTAAATGATGTGTATGTTTATAAAATAAATACATATTTAATTATTTGTATATAATCGTATATAAGTAATAGGCAGTATGTATGTTTATCATCGTACTATAGTTATCTCTATCGCTATTCTCTTCTCTTTTCTTGCCTCTATAACTTTACTTGCACCGCCTGTATATATATTTTTCTCTGTCCTGACCTATGGTTGACTGGTAGAGAATGCTTTTGGCATTAATCCCTCAAGCGTATGTGAACGAGACACAATGCAAATTCTATTGTTATGCGGTTGCCTGCAACCGCTCGGGTGATGAAGCATTAAGTCCGCCATATGTACTTTTTTATGTTGTGTGCATGCAGTTTTTAAAAACAATCAAGTTACGTAATATGCCCTGCCAACATCGATTATTCGAATACATTTCGCATTGTGTTCCGAATAATTGCTGCCTCCGTTTCCCGACAATCGATTCAGCCTTCCTGATTGATATTTTTTTATGAGGAATCCGTAATCGCGAGGCGACACTGCTTGAATAATAATTTTTAGATTGCTTTCCAGCAGATTTCTTTAGATTTGTGTAGGAATGTGACGTAGTTTTATTATTCTTTGAAATGGCAGATGGGGCCCCGAGCATTTTATGGAAGGCGCTCTACTCACTGGATGCAGAATTTAAATATGATTATATGTACCTACATAATGGTAGACATTGTATTTAAGTATTGACTATAAGTTAATAAACGCTTATATTTTTACGATGGCACATAAGTTACAACAATTTAAAAAGTTCTTTAAAACGAGAACTTGGCGAGACTAGACGCGGACAGTGCTGCTATGCAGCACTGGACACGTGTCCATCTCATCAAAGACACTGAAATTAATTATAATAATTTTATTTATATTAATTAAATAAAATTGAATTCAATTTTTCTGTACTAACATAGTTTTAAGCTTTCTTTGTTACTAACAACTGCCTCTATGGCAGTAGGAGGGTCGCACTTTAAAGCGACGGCTGTGCCAGAGGTCCTGGGTTCGATCCCCGGGTCGGGCCAAAAATGTGTACCTGAGTTTTTCTGTTAAGAAATTCTTAGGGTAGCCCGAGTTTGGAAGTTAGCGGTGTTTCACCCCCGTGCCTCGGAAAGCACGTAAAGCCGTTGGTCCTGCGCCTGAACTCTCTCCGGTCGTGTCAGATTGCTGTCCCATCGAGCTATGAAAAGGAAAGGAATAGAGAGTGCATCTGTTTGCGCACTTGTGCACTATAATATGTCCCGCGCAGTCGATTATTCGTTGTGACTGGCCACAGTAGTTGAAATCGGTTAGGTGGACTATTAACACTATATGGACCCAAATCCGAAATAAACATGTTTTATTTTATTTCAATACATTTATAAAACTAGTTAAGGCATTTTAACACAAAAGATAGAAAAATGTTCCAAAATTACTTGTGCGTCATACGCTTACTCCTAATGTTCGACAAACAGATAATTAATATTCAGTATTAGCATAGCTCCATTAGCCACGACACAGAAACTGCAGCAAACGTCACGCGATGCAATTTATCGCGTAACTAAATTCCATTCAATTAGAACGTGTTTTGCATATTTGGAAATTACAGTGCAACGCTATTGAACTCAAATGGGTGTAATAATGCTTCATTGATTTATCTTTGGGAAATGAAAAAAGAAATAACAATGAAATGTAATGACATAACGCATGTTGATTCATGTTGCGATAAACTTTCTGTTTGAGAAATTCCTTATCAAAAAAGTCCGATTTTAAACAAAAAGTAAAGTTGGACTGTAACGTTTCACTGCTGGGCAAAGGTCTTACTTCAAATAAAAGTTTGAGCCATATTTCACCTTGCGGGCTCGGTGTAAATTGGTAGAGAGATGTTTGCAAGGCAAGCGACTAACCTTGCTGTCAGATTTTATCCAGCCGCCTCTAACTAGGCTTAAAATGACTAATATGTATAAGTCGGGACCGGGCTTAACATGCCTCCCGAAGCACGGAGACGCTCGTGAAATACGCCTTACTTATAACTTATACAATGGTCGCAACGGTCACCCATCCAAACACGACCGCGCCATAGGTAGCTTTACATTGGTATCACTATCAAAGCGCTGCTACTACTGCGCCAAAAACATTTCTAAAAGTCTGATTATAACTAAGTAAATCCTTATAAATTTTGATTAATAAAGTTTTAAGAAAGAAAGTTAAAATTCTATATGGTATGAATCAAAATAATTGGGAAACATTTTCATATTTTCTCAGACTTCATTTTCTTTTATCTCCGTGACAATCGGCATGACGAGTAATCAAAGTCGGCGTTTTAATCATCTCTAATTGACGTCGTGTCGGCAAAGTAATATTCGTATAACGGTAATACATAAATTTCTTACCTACGTCTTTGCGAACGAATAAAATGCGAGAAAGACGTTTGGGGTTCATTAAAATTTAATACAAAGATTTGTCTGACTTTTTAATAATCTAGTATTTTTTATCACAAATATATTTGATGAATGTTTATTACTCCTTACCTTATATATACATACATTAGTATATTTTTATCTGTGTAATATTAGTATGTTTATGTTGGCATTTTAAAATATTTTTCTGGTCCCTTTTAGTACTCTAAAATATTCCACCACGCGTTCTCCAAGCGGTTGACTGGTATGGCATTCCATAAGGCATTAGTAATAGTGCTTTAAAGTTTATACAACAAATAAAATAAAAATAAAAAATGTCTAAGAGATGTAATGAGTTAGTTACCCCGAAGATTAATAAATAGTTACATACCCAATGTACTTACGTGTGTAGAAAAGTAATTTACGACATTGTAGTAGTCAAGCGCTCTTGTGAGTTGAAACTAAATATTTGTAAAATTATAATAAGCAAGCTACCTTTATGAACGGAATCCAATACAAGACTCTAACTCTTACTTACCCGTTTGTTGAACGTGACAATCTTTCGCAAACTGATTGCTTACTCTGTAACAATATACCCGTATTTTCGAATCTAGCCATCCTCGTCGCTTATGCTAGCAAGCTCTTGCGAGAAAAGGATGACTTTATTGAAACCAAACTGGTAATACTTTATACAGTAGAGCCCCAGATGTCTGCGATAGTCACCTGCGATTACTAATACATTCTTCAACTCGTGAAATGCATTCAGATTGCAACAGCTCTTTAGCTGATCGTTCAGTTTTATGGAATAGCAAAGGCACTAAGGTAACGGACATAGCCTTAAGAATCAGTAAGCTCAAGTGGCAATGGGCAGGGCACATAGCGCGAAGAACTGATGGCCGTTGGGGCAGGAAAGTTCTAGGTTGGGGACCCTTTGACCAAAGACGCAGCGTAGGACGTCCACCAACAAGATGGACAGACGACCTTATAAAGATTGCAGGATGCAGACCGCTAGTAATCGGTCGCTGTGGAAAGCCGTGGGGGAGGCCTATGTTCAGCAGTGGACGTCCTTTGGCTGATAATGATGATGATGATGATGATGAAAGACACTACAGTTAAATCAGCAAACTGAAATTAATGTTTGTGACTTTTTGTGATTCTAAGATATACAGTTTTCTGGTAAGTAATTTATTTATTTAATTTAAAACACTTCATGCACAAACAAATGATACATTTAGCGGATTTAATGCTAAAAGCATTGTCTACCAGTCAACCATAGGTCTATACAGAGAAAATGCAATATCAATTTTAAGAAGTAGTATTTGTTTGCTTAATTAAATCTCAATATTTTATTTTTATCATTTTTAAAAAAAGATCACACGGGAGGGCATACAAATGAAATGAAATAGAAACGAAACTATATCCCATCACGGGGTTAACGCAGGTTTGAACAAGGTAAACGCGCCGTGTATACTCCCCATAGCAATATTTCTTGCAGATTCGACGTGCCAAATTCCACCCTTTGCCGACAACCGCGGCTTTATTTCAGAACAATCCCGCCATCATTTTCTCCTATGGATTTATTTAGTTTTCCCGAACAAATCAAATTTCCTCCTCGCAACGAATTTAAACCAAACAAACCGGGGTTATTTTGTTGGAAATGTTTTCTTTGCGGAGCGAGGACACGCGAAATTGAACTGGTCGGACTTAACTTTGTGTTGTGGCTTAGACAAATATAAAATATGCGACACAATTGTCGGATGAAAGTGGGACTCTCTTGACAATGATCCAACCTCATTTTCGCTGTCCTGCGAAGAATGTTAAGATTCGATTTATACTCAGATGAGGCTTTGAATGCCATATTTTCTGAAGATAAGAAAAAAAAGCGAAGCTAGAATTGTTAAAATGCTTTTATAATATCTTAAATACGAGTATGTAATGCCGACACCGAGGCAGTTACTACATATTAAATATTTCCTTTAGAAAGAAGCTTAAGCATCATATTGAAGTGGGTATTGGACGCCAATATATTTAGTTTTTTTTAAAATCTAATTTTATCTCATTTTAAGTGAAACTTGTATTTCTTATGAGAATAAAGATCTTTAAACCTAAATATTTTAGCGCAGCGATCAGAGGGTCGAATTTTGTAGCGACGGCTGGACCAGAGTTCTTGGTTTCGATCCCCGGATCGGGCCAAAAATATGTACCTGGGTTTTTCAGTTCAGAAAATTTATCAGGGTAGACTAGAGTTGAAGTTGGCGGTGTTCACCCCTGTTCCTCGGAAAGCATGTAAAGCCATAGGTCCTGCGCCATAACTCACTACGGTCATGTCAGATTGCTGTCCTGTTGGGCTATGATAGTGAAAGGAATAGAGAGTGCACCTGAGAGTGTTTGCGCACACACTTGTGCACTATAATTTGGAGCGTGAAATCTGCTATCTCATCCGGGTGTATTATATGTCGCCCGAGATGGATACTTCTATTGCTCATAAGCAGACCGCATGAGCAGAGGATATGCACGGCCGATTCTTCTTCTACCATGCCTAACGTGAAACAAGCTAACACAGAAATTCTACTCAACGGTGTAAAAATTAGATTTGTCAATCTGCACTGTTTTTCTGGGAATGCTCAGAAAAACAGTGGAAGTAAGTAAGTGGAATGTAATGACATTGAATTCAAAATTGCAGTGGGGACCACATGTTGACGCTCTGGCTGAGAGACTCGCTTCAGCTGCCTTTACGGTTAGAAAAAAATGACATTTGACTGATGTTAAAACAGCAAGGCTTGTGTATTTTAGTTACTTTCATAGTAAAATGTCTTATGGTCTTCTCTTGTGGGGTTCTGCTGCGGACATCGATACTATCTTTATTTTACAGAAAAGAGCCATTCGTGCCATTTACAAACTTAGTCCCCGCGAATCCCTGAGAGTTTTTTTAAGGAAATTAACATCCTCGCTTCACAATACATATTTGAAAATATCATGTACGTACGCAAAAAAAGTATTTTTCATGAAAAAAGTGATATACATTCGTATAACACACTAAATAAAAACAAACTTATCATTCCAAACTTCAGGTTAGCCAAAACAATGAATTCATTCCTGGGAAATTGTGTCAAATTTTTCAACAATATACCTAATAATGTTATCAAACTACCTATTCATAAATTTAAGTTACATGTCAAAACTACCCTAATTTCGAAGGAGTATTATAAAATTCAAGACTATCTTAATGACGAGTATGTATGGATAGTCCAGCCTGCACCAAACTGATGTACCTACCTGTTTATTTTGATTTGTGCTATTTTAGTGGTGACTGAGTTTGTTCCGGCGTTTCTTCTCAGCACTTGCCAAATTTTCTGTGTCTTGTCTCGAAGCGCTAGTAGGGCCCAAAAGATAAGGAGACATGTTTTTGCCCTATACGGGCCATAATTGATTGATATTACACTAATTATTGACGTTCATAGTGGCATTTTGTGTCCTAAATTAAATGAATTATTTTTGACTTTTGTCTTCGGTCATATTTATATTGGACAAATGTTCATTTAGTTTGCAGTGGCCGGTAAGTATTAGGAATATTCGTCGAATACAATACGGAACGCCTAATTTGAAAACGTCACCTCATCACAATCATCATTCTCAGCCAAAGGACGTCCACTGCTGAACATAGGCCTCCCTCACGGCTTTCCACAGCGACCGATCACTAGCGGTCTGCATCCAGTTTGATCCTGCGATCTTTTTAAGGTCGTCTGTCGATCTTGTTGGTGGACGTCCTACGCTGCGTCTTTGACGAAGGGTCTCCAAACCAGAACTTTCCTGCCCCAACGGCCATCAGTTCTTCGCGCCACCTATTTGTCAGTAATTTAAAATTGACATGTTCATTGTATATGTCAATTTTAAATCAGTTGTTTTATACTTATTTAGTCGAAGTCTTATCTGACATTGATAAAATCGGCGCTTATTTTATTATTTCTTGTTAGTTCAGCTGTAAGAAACAGTAACAAATGCCGGCGCCGAACCAGTGAAGCCTTGACTAGTCATTACCACCGGCGCCGCTCGCTAATTATCTTCACACGCCATTGGCTGCGCCGATTACCGCCCGGGCCTTGTTAGCGGGGGCCGAAATGAGTCATGTGCCAAACGAAGGCACTGGAAACTGCTCAGATAGGGTATGCGACAACAGTTGTCAACCATTTGTGAAGTATCACGATTTCCTTGGGTTTTTTAGACCATCATTATTTGATTGATGTTACTACATAGAAAAATACGAGAATGTTTTATTCCTAAGCGCTTCTGAACTATTTACTGGAATCAATAACATAAATTTTGACGAAATTTTTTTATGCTCATTTAATTAATATTATTTTGTCTAACTATACGATAGCACAATACACGTATTAATACTGATTACACTCTGCATTCTCAAGCGGTTGACTGCTAAAAAAGCCTTAAGGCATTAATTGCGCCATTGTACAACTTATAGTGCAATTAAGTTTAAATAAATAAATAAAAGAAATACACTTTAGAGCGGTTTTATAATGTGTTGTTTTTTGACAACGTTAACCTAGCAAGTACTTTAAAAATGAAAAAAAAAATGCGCCATTCAAATGTAAAATGTCACGTAAAATTAAGTGCAGTTATAAATTGTTTTAAACTTTCATGGTCACTAGAATTAGAATAGTTTGATACTGGATTGCTACAATAATACAACCTTATTATTTATGAGTTAACAACAATGCCGAAATATCGGAAACTTATAACTAATAAGGTACATAGGAGGAATCCCGTATCTAACTATTCTAAGTGCAGCTAATTTTGCAGTCTATTATTCCCCTCAACACCACTAATAATCTGCACGCACTATTGTTACTTGTCGAGTTCCGGAACCCTCATCGCTTTGTACGGAACCCTTGCCATTTGTCGGTAATGACCGGCCATCGAGGGACTCGTTGAGTGACGGGCGATAAGTGACAAGTGGGGACGGAAAGGGATGAACTTTGACTTATGGTGTGACGGAGTGTGGCGAAAAGGATTTGTATTTTTAAATAACCAAGTTCATACATCAAAACAAAAAATTGGTCACTTTGTGAACAACGCATAGTCAATAGTGGTTCTAAGCTCAGTAGATTTTTAGTCAAATTTAGTTCACTAATGTATTCATAGATGACGCTGTACCCTGTTAAACCGCGTTTTCTTTCTGTTTACTTATATTGACGTCATGCGGAATTGAAGATGGCCGCAGTTGAGGAGCTTTTATTATTATTATAATGTTACAAGATTTTATATTTAAGGAAAACACATCACAATTATGTTTTCTTGATAAAGTTACATTGAAATAAAAAACCTGCTTATGCTAGGGATCACAAACGTTTTTTGATGTGTGTATGTGACTTATCATTTTTAATTTGCATATGGTAAACGTTTTTTGCTAACTATTAACGTGCTGAATGGTAAATTAAAATTGTTAGCTAAAAACCAATTTGTCTGTAAAGCAATAAACTTTTAAGTTAAACAAGAAATAAAATAGTTGTCTCTTATATACTTGGACTTGATTTGTCTTTGTTGTGCTGACCCGGCTATTAGATCTAGCCGGGCTCGATCATAACTTTATAGTACACAAAGCCGTTGGTGGCCAAAACCTATTTTCTCCCAACAATTATTTATTTCAACTTTCTTTTCATTTTCATTTATTCGTGCATGCATACAAGGTGTTACAAACTTCCATAGGGGATATATATATGTGTTCATTAAGTGTACTTATAACCTAGTTTCCCAAAAGGTATAGAACTTTGAGGCAGCTACCCCAACACCCGAGCGGTCGCATGAGACCGCATAACAATAGAATACCTATTGTGTCTCGTTCACATACGCTTGAGGGAAGTGAAGGTAAGTAAATTATACTATTTGTTATATAAATCTAATATAGATACTTAAGAATTATTAAGAATTAGAGCAGACTTTTTATTTTATTTTTCTGTTATTTAAATATTCATTTAATGAGTAGTATCATTTGTTTATTAGGTATTTTCGCAGGGACTTTGAAAAAGATTTTATGTCAGGCTCACTTTGAATATGGCATGGCAATTTATAAAATATTTTGACTGCCATGTAGGACGGGCTAGTATTTAACATTTTTGTTCGAGAGGGTGGCAAATAAAGTTTGTTTTTATTTCTTGTGTTAATATTATTTGTATTTCTCCTTGGTAAATTATTGAAAATTTTTAAAAGTAAATGTACATATATCATTTATGTAGATCGATGGTAGGATTAGTAATTTGAATTTTGTGAAATATGGTTTGCATGATTTAGTGCTAGTAGTCGAATTTAGATAGGTATTATTCTGACACATTTTATTGCATTTTGAAAATATCGTTTATGTCTGTGCTATAACCCCAGAGTATAATGCCGTATTTTAAATGTGAATAAACAAAGACTTCTACGTAACTATACCAAACACACCTCTGGCGCATCTGCAAGGGCCAGACTTGGTCAGGGCTTAACACGCGACGGGCGCCCATCACGCGTAAGCCGCACCTGCCCCGTCACTGCCCCGGATAAATCGCTCCGGCTGCCAGAGACGAACTGCGAACGAGGGCTGTGTGATCTGTGCTCAGTTATTTGTTGCGTTTTATTGTTATTTAAATTTGCCACTTTTTATTTAAATAACGTGTTCTCTTTATTAACATTACTTTTAAGAAGTAGTTTAATTATTTCTCGGCATGGCCTTATACAAAGCAACGTCTGAAAATCTATATTACGAACGCCAATTTTAAGCCTTTGCGTGCAGCGCTATTTAAGTATTAATAAAATAGCGCAATAGTACTATACTTAATAATATGACACAAGTTAATTAAACTAAACAGTAGTCTACGACGTATGTAAGCTTGAGAGCAGTATTTACGTTAAAGGAAAGTAAAACTCATGTTTTTTTTTTAAATCAACACTAGAAATCGGACCGATGTATATTTTGGCGTGTTAGCCATCGCCGATTTCCCCACATCTTTTGAAACCAATGACAATCATCATAATACGCAACCTTCCCATTCATAAGCTCGCAAGCACCACGACCAGTTATCAACTGCATGCCGTCATCCGCACTATCCTTCCGCAGACACATCTTAGCTCCTCAAGACGGTCGTCTCGGCTTAATCTGACAGCCGGGCTGCAGCGGCTGACAATTTGCCGGCAGCTTACCTCCAAACTGGGTATTACTGTGTGGAGTCCCGAAATAAGGGAGTTGTTGAGGGAGTTTCATACCATTAATGCACAGTAAACGGTTCCGTTCAACATTTCTGATGCGTATGGCTAAGGAATAGAATGCGCTACCTGCTGAAGTGTTCATATACATATCAAGAATTTTTCAAGAAAAGAGTGAACAGGCGAGTGAAAGCCTTTTTTATTACCGGTCAGACATAATCCATCCTCGATCACATCATCACTTACTGTCAGGTATGATAGTGGTTAAATGTCTGATCTTTAAAAAAAGTTGTTTTTCGTACTTACTGGTCAGCAGTTGCAAATTTTAAGTGGTTCTTATCAATTGTCATGGGTTATTGGTGATTACTACCATTTAAGATATGACTCTTAGAAAAGACATTACAAACAAAATTAAATTATGATGATTTACTTACATTGGTAAGTTTATCATCAAATAGTTTCGAGAATCGTAAAATTTTCAAATAATATATATTGTGAGTTTGATTGAAATCAGAGACGCCCGGTTTGATACCGCTGGAAAGACGTTGTAGTTCAAGACCTGCTTAACCTCAACCTCAATGAGAGACGCCCGGTTTGACGTGCTAGATACCGCTGGAAAGACGTTGTAGTTCAAGACCTGCTTAACCGCTTCGCTTCGCTTTTTAAATCTTATTGTCACGCTTTTTAAATCTTATTGTCAATCATTCTACACGTGCAGTCTGTGGGTGTGCTTTACGCAGAGGACATACGGCGCCCTCCGCGTACAATATAACAACGCGTTTAGGATGTTGTTCGGCCTGCCCCGTCATTGCAGCGCTTCATCCATGTTTGCTGAGGCGCACATGGATAGCTTTTATTCAATCATCCGCAAGCGCTGCGCCTCGCTGTGGGCTCGCGTGCGTGGCAGCTCGAACAGCATCGTGAGCGTGCTGGCTGATCGCTGGGACTCCCCGCTGATGCGCCGATGGCTGCAGCTTCATTCCCCAGCTACTAGCTATGAATGCATATAGCACAGGCGCGAGCCCCACCAATATTATTATTCTGTTTTATTATTATTATTATTTATATTATTGTGAATTGAATTGTATTGATTTATTTTTACTAACATTAGGATAAGAACACCTTGTGACTAACACTTATGGATGCAAATCTGAAATAAATGATTGAATTGAATTAACCTCAACCTCAATGAGAGACGCCCGGTTTGACGTGCTAGATACCGCTGGAAAGACGTTGTAGTTCAAGACCTGCTTAACCTCAACCTCAATGAGAGACGCCCGGTTTGACGTGCTAGATACCGCTGGGAAGACATTGTAGTTCAAGACCTGCTTAACCTCAACCTCAATGAGAGACGCCCGGTTTGACGTGCCAGATACCGCTGGAAAGACGTTGTAGTTCAAGACCTGCTTAACCTCAGCCTCAATGAATGACGCCCGGTTTGACGTGCTAGATACCGCTGGAAAGACGTTGTAGCTCAAGACCTGCTCAACCTCAGCCATAGTCAGCCACATAACCGTCATCCTCGACTGGCAAGACCAAAATGTATGGCGTGATCTAGTGTCAGAGGCCAAGATTAACTTTGGATCGTTTAATCACCCTAGTTAGTGAGTAAGTAATTGACTGTCACAGTTTAAAGAACATAATACTATCTCCTTTGGTGTTAAACTACGAGTACTACTACTACAGTGTCTTAAAGTTTTTTTTACGACCTTCGTGGTGTAGTGGCCAAATACGCTGGGTTTCAAGGAGTCGTCGCCGCTCCGAGATCCCGAATTCGATTTTAGGTCGGGTCAATGTAGAAATTATAATTATCTATATTGTGTTGGGGCTGGGCGTTGTGGTACCACCGTTGTGTCTGATTTCTAAAGTGCATTAGCTACTCACTTTGAGATCAGAGGAATGTATGTGATTGGTGTAAAAATAGTAATACATTATTGTTTCTGCTTCAAGCTCGATCAAAACATAGTAATAATTGTACATTTTACAGTGCAATAAAGTTTAAATAAATAAAATAATAAAGTAGTCAAAAAAATAATAATTCCCAGTAAGATACTCCTCCGTTGTTTTGTTTTGTTCTAATTAATTATCGTCACATCACAAACTACCAACACACATATCGTTAGAAGGTAGGGTCATATCTAAAATCACCTTGTGTCCAAACCAACAGAAGCAAGCGAGTTCACAGAGGGCGCCTGTCACTTAATCTGACGGCTCGCAGCGTGCGGCCGACATTCGGCGCACCTACCCTATATACCCGCCACATATGTCAGGTGGCTAACATTTCGTGGAATTCAGTTGTGACGCGAGTAACAAGTACTAAATCAGCTTAATTGTTAATTGGAAAGTACCACTAAGAGTTGCACCTTATGATTTTATTTTTTAAGAAGCTACAAATTACCTATCATAAGTTCTGTGATAATAATTACTGAACTCCTGAGCGTTAAGGAGTTCCACCATCAGCTCAGCCCCACAAGATGTTGACTATCAGATGTAACAATACGTCGACATTAAGATTCTAGTAAAGAAACACTATACGTGCCTTTAAAATTTGAGGGGTTCCCTCGATTACACCAAGATCCCATCATCAGATCCCAAAATGGAAAAAATGGGACCAACTAGAAGGTACACTCTCTAAGTAGGCGAAAAAATTTATTGATTCGGTCGACAAACGACTGAGATATGAGGTAACATACATACAAAAAAAATAATAATAAAAAAAACATACTGTCGAATTGATAATCTCCTCCTTTTTTGAAGTCGGTTAAAAAGGAAAGTACCACTAAAAGTATGCATTGCTTCTCAAATCTTTTCAGGTGTAAAATATTTCAAACCCTACCTTCCAAATAGCAGTTACCCCATGTGGCATAACAATGCAATATTCCCATCCCAAAAACCCAAAAACCTGACGACCCAACAAGACCACATCGAGGATCGAACGAAACATGACTACCATAGCATGAAAAGATAAGCCAACTCTGTAAGTGTTCAACCATATAAAAAGAACATGAAATCATCTGCGGTCTTGGCTTAATATACATAGAAAATAACACATTTATACAGACTTCAAAACATATTTAAGTTTGCTGATCTATAATTCCTCACGGATGTGTTTATTAACAGTTTTGTTAATGCGACCGCCGCCAGCCGTTTAATCCGTAAGCGTCTACGGTTTTCTAACACTTGAGCAAAATATAGTGTATGTGTATTTATATATTTTTCTCAGGATTTCTCGAAAACGAGAAGTCAAAGAGTGACGATCTTTTATTAGGTCAATCAGGTATAGTTTAAGTTAAGGTACAATGCAAGTTTAATCAAAATCGGTGCAATAGTTATCACGATATGAAAAATTTAGAAATGAAAAAATCATTAAAACCATGAAACCGCCTTCAATAAGAGTTATACGGGTATATATAAGGGTTCAACTTAGCTGTCTCATCAAAATGAAGGCTGATCTCTTATTGAATACCGAGTAACTTAACATATTTGAAACAAAGTGACTACAATTAAACAAATAGTAATTGTTACAGGATTATAAACTACATTATCGCTTAAAGTAAACCAACGCATTTGCATGCGCCATGCGAAATTTGCATATGCTTTGTCTCGCTCCAACATAAAAATATATATATGATGAAATGTAGTTGTAGTCTTGTCGGTATCGTTCAACCCTGCCGCATGCGTTGGCGTAATAACGGCGTTAACACTGTTAATAAGTAACTGTTAAGTTTCAAACTAACGGTTTAATATTTTGAGACAGTTTACAACAATTGAAGTGTTTTATTTTTGTCAGACTATGCGTCAAACCTGATACTCTGAACTGAAAGTGAGAGAAATAAAAACATAGGCGCATTTTGCACGGCTTTTACTCCACGATGAATGAAATAAAGAAAGAAAGAAAGAAAGAAAAGAAAGAAAATACATTTATTCGACTCAAATACAGTAATAAAAACACATATACAATAAACAGAAAAACACACACATTTATTTAACATTAATATCGAGAGCGAGTCGAAAAGGCACCCTCTCAGCATTAATCGTGGCCGCAAAATGCAGGCCGCGACACTGATTTTCAGAGGGTGCCGGGTGTGGATATAGATAAAACACACAATAACTAAACAAAAAGAAAAGAATAACATAATACATGCGAAAATAAACAAAAACAAAATAATAAAACACTAATATTTCTAAACGTAATGTATGAAATAAGAAAAAAAAATATATAATAAAAGAATCAAATTAAAATAAAACGGCATAAGCGGCGTACGGCGTAAGCGCTTGCAGCGCTTACTTAGCTGCAAGCGCTTGCAAGCGCCTTCGACATTTAAGGCGAAACGGAACGCACCGGCGAGTAGGCGAAACAAACAAAAAAAAAACAAAAAAGACGAAATGTCAAACGTCAAGTGCTACATATCTATGATATGATCTGTGGAGAAAACTACGTCTCATCCGGTCCGACCGCCACGCCCTGTCTTTCTGCAAAAGATTTCGTTTTTGCCACGTTAATTTTATTATGTACGACACGTTGACATTGAAAATTCGTGCATCATGGGTATGTGGAGTAACTGGGTGTTGCAAAGGTGACAGGCCATTCTGTTCGCTCAGCGACAATGCAGAGTAAAATAGCGACCACAACGCAACATGGACAAAAATGCCGACGCTGACTCCGCAAAGCGAAAACTCGTGTGCGAGAATGGGTCCATTGTGTGTGGAGGGCTGACTATGCAGATGACTTCTCCCCGGAATCGTTGTCCCCTGGCATGACGCGCATTCTTTGTTTGTAAGTATACCTGTGCTTTTCGTCATCATATTGGATTTTCAAAAGGTGTTTTTTCAGGTTCTTTTTGAATGTTTGTTTTGTGCTTTAGAATGTTTTTTAACACTCACAGTGTCATATTTTATATTCATAAAGATGAAATAAGAAACCAAAAATTTTTTTTTTTTTTTTTTTTTTTTTTTTTTTTTTTTTCTCCCGGAACGGTCCCGCCCGTGCGCAAATTTTTGGTTTCTTATTTCATCTTTATGTTTGTTTTGTGTTTAGGGCGCGCAACGGCGGGGGCAGAGTGTTCCAGCATCGAGTAGCGGCGAATTTAAAGGAACCCCGGAATGCGACTGTACGATGTCTCGGGGTCAGAAAGACGTTGGTGCACTCCCTTCTCCCACGTCCATTTCCACCTCGTGCCCATACCAAGTCCTCGTGTAAGTAGCGTGGTCGATGTGTCCTAATGACCTCGAACAGTAAGGTTGCAAGATGAAACTTTCTGCGAGCTTCCATCCTCAGTAAGTTTGCAGCGTTGATGTATGGAGTAACGTGAGTCCGAGGAGGGATGTGGTAGCAGAATCTAATGCAGGCATTTTGTACGCGCTGTATGAGTTTCGCTGTACGAGCCAGCAGGCATGGGCCAAAGACAGTGTCACAGTAATTGAGCTTAGATAATATAAGTGATTCGCACAGAGTTATTCTGAGTTCTTCACTAAGGTATGGCCTTATTTTGTACAATAGTTTAAGTCTGAAAAAACAATTTCTTGTGTATTCTGTGATGTGGCTCTCAAATCTCAGATTACTGTCGAAGATCAGGCCCAGATTTCTTGCTTTTTCTGTCCTTTCTATTTCCTCCCCATTCACTGTAATTTTTATTAGGTTATCATCAAGTTTAGCAATTTTCTTTGGTGTTCCTATTACCATAAGTTTTGATTTTTTGGCATTTAGCGTGAGGCAGTTGTTCATGCACCAGTCTGATATCCTTTGTAGCTCATTGTTTATCGTGACCACGGCATTATGGCACTCTGCAGGGTCAAATGACAGGTAAAGCTGAAGGTCATCTGCATAGATGTGATGCTTACAGTGTAAAATGCTCTCAGTGATGTCGGCACTGTACAGAATGTACAGGATTGGACCCAATATTGAGCCTTGCGGCACACCTCTTTGCACTACCCGCTGTTTAGAGTGCAATTTTGTGCCGTCTGCTCTACTTATCTCCACATATTGTTGCCTCTGATGTAGGTAACTATGGAACCATTTTATGGCGCCACTGTCAAGCCCATAGTAACTAAGTTTTGATGTCAGTAAGGGGATGTTAATAGCATCGAATGCCCGTGAGAAGTCAAGTAGCAGTAGGAAAGTCACACATCCCTGATCCTGAGCAGTCAGTAGATCATTTACCACCTTTCCGAGAGCAGTTCCCGTACCATGGCCCTTGCGAAAGCCAGATTGATATTTGGGCAGCATGTTGTTGTCTTCTAAGTATGTTGTGAGTTGATCACATACAATCCTTTCCAGGACTTTTGAGAGACATGGAAGAATGCTGATGGGGCGGAGGTCCTGCATTGTTACGGGAGGATTGGTTTTAGGTAGTGGCTTGACGACTGCTATCTTCCAACTATCGGGAAAAGTGTGTTCCAAAAGGGACCTGTTTATCATTTCAGTGATAGCATCAAGTGAGTGTGGCAAAGTCAGCCTAAGCATGTCCAAGGAGATGCCATCATGACCCTGTGCATTCGAGCGCAGTTTGTTTATGGTTTTTAGGACCAAGTCACTACCCACAGGCCGGAGGGAGAAAGTAGCAGTTTTATTGAAATTCTGATATTCAAAATATGTAAGTTGAGAAATGCTGACCCTCCCACTACCAGGTACATTCAAAAAATGTGAGTTTATTTGGTCAGGGTCATTGAATGAGGGGGGTAGGTCAGTGTCAGTCTTCTTGCTGGGTATAATAGTCCCTTTGAGATTTTTCCACAACCTCTTTGGGTTCTTGAGATTGTTATTTATATGTTTGGCAAAGAAACATGATTTCTCCTTCTCAACGGCTTCAATGACTATATGCTTCATCTTTTTGTAGCTTTCCTTTAGATTAGCAGTGCCATGCTGTTTGTATTTTTTGAAATATTTGTCTCTAAGGTGCATCATATCCCTAACCGTGTCTGTGATCCAGGGGTGTGGTGGATGTTTGAATTTAAATGT
Organism: Pyrausta purpuralis; assembly: GCA_963924145.1. Lineage (NCBI taxonomy): Eukaryota > Metazoa > Arthropoda > Insecta > Lepidoptera > Crambidae > Pyrausta > Pyrausta purpuralis. Next base: position 722,699 of record OZ001661.1, on the reverse strand, counting down.
TTTCAAAAGCATCAACCACCTGATTAACTCCTAGGAATCCCTTAAAGTCAGTCCACGGGATCAGAGCAATGTCCCTGTTAAATAGGTCCACAAGTATATTCTTCATAGGCCTGTATGTCACCCACCTCTGACAGGGCTTCTCCTTTTTGATCTTGAATTCTGCCAGCAACATCGCGTGAGCACCCATATCCGGAGTGTACCTGACGGCCACCCGGACGGCGGGGACATCAGTACACACTACATCTATAAGCGTACTGCTATGGCTTGTGAAATGTGTAGGTTCATCAATCAGCTGGGTCAGGTTCAGAGTTTCAGTAAATTTAACAAAGGCCTTATACTTAGCGCTATCCCTATCCATCAAGTTAATATTAAAATCGCCCACCAGAATGATTCCATCTGCCCTTGAGAAAAACATCACAGATTCAGTAAGAAATATGAGAATGCTCTGGAATGGTTACGGGCTTGCCGTAAAATATTATAGATAATTCTGTAAAAAATATATGAAATTCATACAAAAAAATGTAAAAGTATTTCTATTTAAAAAAACAAGATATTTCAGTAGAAGTTTTAATATTGCCACACCAAGTAGCGAGAAAAAATAAGGCGATACTAATTTTATGTATAATGAATAAGATAAAATGGATGAGACTTCACTACAACTCGCTATCATCTTAAGTTTAATATCATCATGTTTTAATAACATTATCTTGACATTCTTTTTTAACGACATGATTAATTTTAAACTAAGGTGAACAAAAAAATCACAACTTCCTAGAAAATGCATCGTTGAATACTGAGATATTTTTAATCAAATAGTTGATTAATTTTATTCACAGATATTTTTTATATTATATAAAGGTTGTATACATTAACTGACATGCAAAGAAAAACGGACTTTACGTGAGAACTCTAAATGTATTTTTCTGTTCCAGGTACGTACTCTTATCACCTCCAGCAGTATAAGTGGGTAAAGTAGCTTTATTTATACAATTGGTAATTTTCATCGCTACATTTTTAGTTTCATCAATAAAAGCAATTTTAATCGTACAGGATGTCGTTTAGGTCAGCGACGCCTGACTCAGAGGTTCTTGTTAAGACGATACTGATGACAAAAAAAAACATAAGGTAAAACCTACAAAATCAATTTACTATTGCGATACTAGCAAGCGAGTCAAAACTACTAAAACCAGGTCGCCTCCTCGTAGCTTACTAGCTACGTAGTATTTCGTAGATACGCACGAGAATTGTTTTTTTTTTTAAATGTTGTAAAATGGTTTTCTTTTATAAAATTTGCAAATAATTTAAGAAAATTAATATTTTAAGAATAAGCATAACTCATACCATCATCACTGAGTTGGACGTCACTGACCAAAACAACATTCTGTATACGAGTATACTGTGTATTCGTGTAAAATAAGAAATTCATGTTAGTTACACCACTTCTTACTTGTTTCGCCGGGACCTCTAGTTAAAAGAGACAAATTATCGTCATTCAATTCAAACGAGCCGTAGAACCGATTTTTTATCGACAAAACTCAGCCTTTCGTTAAAATAGCTCAATCCACCAGAATCGTGATTTCCCAAATCTGTGACAGTCCCCTGTTTGGAGAATTTCTTTTTTCCAGAAAAGCCTTTTTGCGGCACGTAGTGTTAGCAAATTTACTGGCAACGGTTCATTTGTGTCGTTATTTTCTATTTTGCCAAATTACTCTACTACCATTTTCGTACGTTTTCATTTTCCCCATTCGTGTTCAGCAATAATTATTGTAGCTAAGATTAGACTTATAGTGAGGCTGTTTTTAAGACAGATTATGTATTATATCACTATGAAATTAAACGAAAATTGCTTATCGACTTTATATTAATAAGCAATAGCCTCAAATGTTCCTCAAAAAATCCTCAATTTATATTCGTAGCATTTGGTTTCTTCAACTACAAAACTAGCCATAAAAAACCTTTTGGTAAATACCTCCTATATTTATTTTCACATCATAAAACCCTTTACAAAAAACCATTAATGCTCATAAGTAGTTTCCTAATAAAGGCGTATCACGTAGCGGCGGATTCCCACAAAATATTAAAAATACTTGGCCCTACTTAGGGAATATTTAATAATTCGCAAGGGTTGGAATAATATTCGGGTCTTTTATTACCAGGCGGGCCCTTTATACCCGGGTCTAAGGGACCGCAATAGGGCTGCTGCCGCTCGATAATCTACCTCAAATTAATCGTATCGATATCTTTGTAAACTTCTACAGAGTAGTCCATTCGGTACATAACATCACCTACTCGTAGATACAGTAAATCGCACTGAAGTAAATAATATAAAGTGTAGGTGATCAATATTTCATATCTAGATATAGCTACTTGTAAACTGTGAGAACTAATATAACATCGATCGATCTGTATATTAAAGATTAGAGCAATAGTTTAGAATGTTTTTAACACTCACAGTGTCATATTTTATGTTCATAAAGATGAAATAAGAAATCATTTTTTTTTCGCACCGGCGGGACTTGAACCAGCACTTTCTGGCTAACCGGGCCAAACGCTCTACCAATTGAGCTACCGTGCTGTCTGTCGGACCCTGCGAAATAAGTGGTCTCTTACGGATACATCATTGTACGTGACGTTTAGCGCCATCTACCCGTCTTTTTATGCAACAGTGGGCCAAGTAGTTATTCTTTACAGAATAAATTAAACTTGGAAATTGATGACGCTTCGCTATCTAATGGTTTAGAATGTTTTTAACACACAGTGTCATATTTTATATTCATAAAGATGATATAAGAAACCAAAAATTTGCGCACGGGCGGGACTTGAACCAGCACCTTCTGGCTAACGAAGGTTTGACAGACGTAACAATAATGCAATAGTAGTCGCAGTAACCATCACTAGTACTACCCGGTTATCGGAATAATGAGCCTGTCAAATATGTCTCGATCTTCTCGCTTTCGCTCTCTCATGCTGGGCTCGCCTATACGCATTCGTCAATTTCGCGGCAATACGGCAATACAGCTAATTTTAGCACACTACTTTTTGCGCATGAAGAAAATGACAGGCCCATTTTAATGATAACCGGATATTAAGTCTATGCTGAAGGCCACATTCATCAGTCAATGACCTCTAATTTAAGTGTCGGTCGTAAACGATTGTATATAGTGTATTTTAGATAGTGTCGATACATTATTTATCATCGATGAATACATCACTGCTATTTGGACACGCCACGGTCGATGAGGCCCGGTGAAAGAGAAGGTTTGCGGTTGTAATGCTAGGTGGGTTAGCATAACGAGGATTGGACTCCGCCGGTTTTCTTTAAAAGCTGGAAAAGCCTTTTTAGGGTTTCTCGTAGAAGCCCCAGACGGACGAAAGAAATTATGAATGGGGATTTGTGACGCAATTTGAACGCAATAATTGGAACTAGGTTCTCAAAGTCAACGATATGAAATAAACTAGCCTAAAAGGAGGTTATGAAAATGGTTTATTTGTTGTTCAATTTCTTGGATTTTGCTAAGAGTCTGAATAAACCTTTGTTATTCTTGGTTAACTCCAACCCTTTGACAATGTCGCTTTAAACCCAAGATGAAATAAGAAATCTAATTGGACGAAACGACTGAAAATAATTAATACAAAAACAAGATCAAACGAATATAACAGGTGTTGAGAACTTCATTAAAAAACTCACCTATCTTATCAAGCAGGAAATTAATGTTACAACTCGTCAAAGCTGGCGCGAATCTTATTAGTGAGAACTCGCCCGAAAAGTCGAACTCACATTTTTTCGGACTTGGAATTTTTACTTGCGATCTGGGTGGATAAAACTCCCCGATGACCCGCCCCGATTAGGCAGCCCTTCATTTAATTAAAAAAAAAAGTTAAACGAACCGAAGCTTCCTCGAAATGAAGCAAAATCAATTCGAAACTTTGAGGGCTCTAGAAATTTTTATTTGCGAATAAAATGTTTGAATGAGAATGAACGGCGCTTTGGGCGGATCTTGTTTTTAATACAATTAAGTAAAGTTGATCGAGTCTTTTAAAGGTATACATGAGAAGACATCTACTTAAATTGTTGTTTCCGTATATATTTTGGCTTTACCTTTTTATCTTATTACGACTAGAAGTAACTATTATTTTTCGTCTACCGTAGGACTTTTTGCATTAGCATTTCCGTTTCCCCTATATACATGGATTACTAGAACTAAGCCTTTTAAAGATAGAGGACTCTCTAATTTGTTTTGCATATATACATACTTAATACCACTAAAATTTTATTTTGAGCGACTACATAAAAAACAAGCCCATCCATTGAAAGTCAATACGTCAGTGACTTGCAAAGTAAGTTCTTAAAAATACAAAACGCTTTCCTTTATCGATCGCTTACGATTAGACACACTTCAACAGGCAAAATCTTCGAAGCGGTCTCCAAGACCTGGGTGGTTACCCAAGCGAGATCTTGGAGTTGCAAAAACCTAGTATACGAGTACGCACAGACGAGCCGCTAGTAACGGCCATTAGACCCCTTACGCACTGTGACTTTTAGCAGCGATGCAGCATCGATGCAATGCAAACTGTCTACAAAACTACGCTACTTTTAGTATTGATGCAGCCGCGCTGCTAACGCGCGTTAGCATTAATGTAGTCGCGATGCAGAAGCTGGAATGCGACAAATTATGTACTGTATAATCTCTCTCTCTCTGTACCGTTACCATGAGTTTACAATAACGGTTTTACTCGCTAGCGACGACGTAAAAAAAGTCTACGGGAAATTGCGCAGTGCCTCTAGCGGTCACTGGCAGAACTAAAATTATCCATGCAAAGGTGACGTCGTCGCTAGCCAGTAAAATAAAATAATAAATAAAATAAAAATTGATTATTTCAAGCAATCACAGCTCGCAAAAACAGCTAGCAAAACTTCGTCGCTATCGAGTAAACTAATGGTAACGGAACTGATGGCTGTCATATAATTTCCTTTTAAAATAATAATTGCTGACAAAATGGTGTTAACTCCTCTGCATATACCCGAAGGGACGTAACTATACTTATATTATGAAGCTGATGAGTTAGCTTATTGGTTTGATCGCGCTAATCTCAAGAACTACGGGACCGATTTTAAAAAATATTTTAGTGTTGGATATCTTACTTCTCAAGGATGGTTTCAGGTTATAAAATATCACACTGAGGCGGGAAGGTAGGGCAAGCAAACTCAAAATACACGGTCGCAGTCGCTGGGAACCGCTAGTTGGTTGATATAAGTCCTTATATAGTCCTTAAATAGCTTAATATAATACTAATATTATAAAGCTGAAGAGTTTGTTTGTTTGTTTAAAAACACTTATCGCAGGAACTACTGGACCGGTTTAAAAAATATTGTTGTGTTAAATAGCTTATTTATCGAGACGGCCTATAAAACATAACGCTACGTCGGGAAGAGAGAGAAACTCAAAACGCGCGAACTCAGTCATGGCGGACCGCTAGTTACTCTATTTTATTTAAACTTTGCTCTGAGGTGCTCGTAGCGTAGTGGAAGGAGGTGCTCGTAGCGCAGTGGAAGCAGCTTTGGTAGTGATACCGAAGTAAAGCAACCTACGGCGCATTCGAGTTTGGATGGGTGACCATTCTAACCATATAAGTGACGTATATCATGAGCATCTTCGTGCTTCGGAAGGCACGTTATGCCGTTGGTCCCGGCTAATATCGGTTGATATTGGTCGTTAAGCCTAGTCAGAGGCCTTAAGGGCGGCTTGATACTCGTAACATCTGACAGCAGGGTTAGTCGCTTGCCTTGCAAACCACCCTCCACCAACCTGCACTGAGCCCGTGTGGTGGAGTATGCCTCAAACTACCTCATAGATGAGGTAAGGCCTTTGCCCAGCAGTGATATGTTACAGGCTAACTTTACTTTTATTTAAACTTTATTGCAATGCTTCAACCGCTTGGAAATGCAGAGAGTCTAATCAGTGGCGGAACATTATACTATATTATTCGCCTGGGCCATCATTACCGACGTTCCTTCCCCGTTTCAGCGTGGCTTAGTGTCAATCAAAAACACGCGTTCGAGCCAGCGCTGTGACTGTAGCCGGTCGTGAGTTGGGTTCGAGGTTGCGGGATCCGTGGCGGGATTTTATGAAAAAATTTCACGGATAGGTAAAAGATCTAAACTAAATTTCATAAAAATGAACCGTCTTGGAAAATAAAACTTAATGGACTTAAATAACGCTAATAGGAGTAAAAACTCATATGAAGTCGGTGCATGATGTGCGTACGTAGACTCGTACGACTGCTGCTGTCCGTTAAACTTGACATCATGCACTGACTTCAAATGAGTTTGTTTCTCCTTTTAGCGTTTTAACATTTAATTTATTTTAAAAAAATCGTCGTTTTTAGTCATTGTATAAGTAACAATGTATTTGATTGAACTAAAATAGTTACTGAAACATTTTTCGAGGTGTAACAAATACTTAAGTGAATATCGCCTCGATCGGTCCAGCCAAACGCGAGAAAATCGCGTACAAACACACATACATACATGCAAACATATAGGTTGAAGTGAGAACCACCTTTTTTAATGCGGTTTAAATAATAACCTCAGTTTAAAAAAAGGTAATAGAATGGCTATCACACTAACTGAACTAGCCTGGAGTTTATCACGCTTTTTTATTATTACAAATTTTACAGCTCTTATTCCCAAATACTTAGGTAATCTTACGTTCTAAACTTACAGCCAATAATGAATTTACTTTATATAAATATAGCAAGTTATTAAAAGTTGACACAATTTGGCTTTTGGCTATTTAAAGAGTAAGGTAAGACGGTGTGAGGTGTAAGGTACGACTTGGCTGACGCCATCTTTAATCGATTGACCTACGAGTATTTAACAGCTTGTTTCAAGTCAAGAAAATTTTGGAGCCTTTCAAAATTTAGAAATAGATTTTTTTACCGAACCCTAAGCCGAGCTCTGAAGTCAGACGAAATATAAAGGGGAGTGTAACGAGCTTGCGCCACAAAAGCGGGATCGATTCTTGATTATTCGATGCTGAATCGATTCTCGGAATGACTTCGCATTGTGAGCGATAGTCGGAGTATGAATGCTGATCGTGAGAATATTTTTGATCGATGCACTCTCGAAACGCCTTTCAGCGTACAATAATCGAGTGTTAAGGAGGTGATGAATGCGAATTGGAAACGTTTATGATGCATTCAAATACTTTTCACATAATATTATTTACATTTAAGAAGGTATTAATAATACAACGATTTATCTGTTTGACTTTGATGACGACCTTTAGGCTGTTACTAATAGAGTGGAACCTGGAGGATAACAAGGTGATTTTACTCACTCATAATGAAAGGGAAAAATTTAGAAGGTAGTTTGCGCTTAAAATTTTGGGAAATAGTAAAATTCTTAGTATTTCCTTAAAATAAACGAAAATATCGTTTATTTTAAGGAAATAAAAATAGTAGTCCCCCTAGCCAATTTCGATTACGGTGGCCAGTCACAACGACTAGCCGACTGCGCGGGACATATTATAGTGCACAAGTGTGTGCGCAAACACAGGTGCACTCTCTATTCCTTTCACTCTCATAGCCCGATGGGACAGCAATCTGACACGACCGGAGAGAGATCAGGCGCAGGACCAACGGCTTTACGTGCTTTTCCGAGGCACAGGGGTGAAACACCGCCAACTTCCAAACTCCGGGCTACCCTAAGAATTTCTGAACAGAAAAACTCAGTTTTTTTTTTGGCCCGACCCGGGGATCGAACCCGGGACCTCTGGCGCAGCCGTCGCTTTAAAGTGCGACCCCATTACCGCTGCGCCACCGAGGCAGTTAAGGAAATAAGAATATGGGTACTTAGTCACAATTTTTGTATTTTGTTCAAAGTATAGTATTTAATTCTTACATATAAAAATACGAATGCAAACCACAAAGCAAATCACATAGTCCATCAAGACTTTTCCTCATTCCAAGATCATAGAGATTCATATAGAATTCCGTCTTCAAACGGTATACGTTGGATTAGAGAGGCAAAGAAAAAACGGTACCGCATTGTTGTGGGCCGATCCCGATCCAATCTGGATTCGATTGTCTTGGCACAAAGAAAAGTCAGATTAGACAGGCGACACGTCTATCTCAAGACCCTGCGTTTGTTTTGCTGTGTACAGTGAGAGAGGAAAAAAGACAAGGTTTAGAGGAGGCTAAAGATTGAAACTATTTGATTTTGACTGTAGCTTTGAAGTTTGGTATTTGAGGTTTCATTTTTAGTCCAAGGTTTGATTAAATTGGCCATCAAAAATACCACGGATTTAAAATAGCGTGAAAAACTGTAGATGAGGCATTTGTTCAGAAATGAACATCTTTGCTTCTCAGGCCGATGTTAATGATGATAATTTTGGTAGTGAGCAGAAAATCGAGAAGCATGGAACGGTACTAGCAATAGAGTGGTGGTGCCTCTCCCTAGACGAGCTGTCAATCTGTCAACGACAATCGCACCAATGCCACGCGTTAAATATTGTGTTGATCTATTTTTAGTAATAAACAAATATAAACATGGCAAAGTGTGTTTCATGTCGATAATACATAGGACTAGTTTACTAAGAGTCAATTACACCAATGTCAGATAAGACTTATTCTACCGAATATGTATAAAACGACTGATTTTTAAATGACATTTACGTAAATGATTACTGACGAGTAAGTGATGTTCTTGTATTAGGCGTTTTGTATTCGACGAATATTCCTAATCTGATGTTGGTAAAATCGAATCTAAATAGAACAGTAAAATAAGTTAATATTCTATTTACTTTGATAACAGAGATGCGATGACACCAAAACGTGTGCAAAAAGAGGTTGAAATAAAATAAAAACAAACAATATGGGTAGAATTTTTTAAATTAATGCGTTTAACTGTACGGATTCTCAAAGATTTTTCCAGGAAAATGCCGCACGGTTCAAAGGCGGTATTGCTTAATACTGTTTCAATTTCGGTTTTGATGTGTGCCTCGAAATCTTTCGAATATTGCGTTTGGGTACGATTTACGAGTGACTGTTCACTTGTATAAACTGATTTCAAGTGAAATTGTGCTTTTTTAAAACTGGTAATAACAATTTACAGGAACCAAACAGAATTCAGTTTGTGAATGTTTGAACGAAAATGATGTAGTATTATTTAATACTTACCATGATGTAGTATTATTTAATGTACTAGCGGTCCCCCGCGACTTCGTCCGCGCGTTTTGAGTTTGCTCCCTCCCCTCCCTCCCCTCCCGTCGCAGCGTCATGTTTTCTATCCTTAAGCCTTTCTCGATAAATAAGCTATCCAACACAGAAATATTTTTTCAAATCGGTCCAGCAGTTCCTGAGATAAGCGCGTTCACACAAACAAACTCTTCAGCTTTATTATATATTAGCGCAAGCGCACGTTGTACTTAAGCTGCGAACATTATTTTGGTGCGGAGTTATGTTAAAACTGTGATAGCTCCTAAGATATTTATTGAAATTAAATGATATAAAGGGCAACTTGGTTCTAAATGAAATGCTCTTGATGATAAATGTATTTATTTTGATGAGAATAAATACCTGTGTGTATAATACACCTCTAAAACAAATGCATTATTTTTTTACAAATTTATTAACATAAAAAAGGTTGTAGTAAGTCAACCATAAAAGATAGACATATGCTGTCGCGGACTTTATTATAGAACTCTTAATGCTGAACAATCCTGTCATACATGATTTTTGTGTAACTTAAGCGGTTTCCGCAGCGTATGCAGCGGAAGCTCTCAAAAGGAATATCTTTCTCCCGTTTTCGCAACATTTTTCATTTCTGCTGTGATCTTATGAGTCGTATCTTTATGTTATATAGCCTAAAGCCTTCCTCGATAAATGGACTATCCAACGTAAAAATAATTTTTCAAATCGGGCCAGTAGTTTTTGAGATTAGTGCGTTCAAACAAACAAACAAACAAACAAACAAACTCTTCAGCTTTATAATATTAGTATAGATTAGCGCAAGCGCACGTTGTACTTAAGCTGTGAACATTATTTTGGTGCGGAGTTATGTTAAAACTGTGATAGCTCCTAAGATATTTATTGAAATCAAATGATAAACAGGGCAACTTGGTTCTAAATGAAATGCTCGTGATGATGAATGTATTTATTTTGATAAGAATAAATACCTGTGTGTATAATACACCTCTGAAAATAATGCATTATTTTTTTACAAATTTATTAACATAAAAAAGGTTGTAGTAAGTCAACCATAAAAGATAGACATATGCTGTCGCGGACTTTATTATAGAACTCTTAATGCTGAACAATCGTGTGATACATGATTTTTGTGTAACTTAAGCGGTTTCCGCAGCGTATGCAGCGGAAGCCCTCAAAAGGAATATCTTTCTCCCGTTTTCGCAACATTTTTAATTTCTGCTGTGGTCTTATGAGTCGTATCTTTATGTTATATAGCTTAAAGCCTTCCTCGATAAATGGAATATCCAACGTAAAAATAATTTTTCAAATCGGGCCAGTAGTTTTTGAGATTAGCGCGTTCAAACAAACAAACAAACAAACAAACAAACAAACTCTTCAGCTTTATAATATTAGTATAGATTTATACCATGCTATAATATAAGGAATGTATGAGCTACGAAATGTGAAGATAATAACAAACGGTTGACAAAAGTAGTACCTCAATAATTTCAAGAAGTTAAGCTTTCCTTCATATTATTCAGGACATTTACTGCTTACCACATAATAGACGAAAAAGGAAAGCAAGGTACTTCAAGAAGTTTTTTAGCAGCAATAATGATAGACAAAGACAACACACACGTTTTGCATAAACTCGATAACTATTTATTGTGGGAGATAGGGATGAATATAAGCCCAAGAACGCAAAGCGAGTTGCGTGTAGGGCGCAGTTAGCGGCAGAAGCGGTCGAATTGATCCGCACACATAGTGATAATAAGAGCGAATTGCGAGATAGAACATTTAATGGACCTTCTTCGAGTATTTCGTGTGATGAGTAGTTTAAATGTGTTATTGATATTGTCAAGTACTTCTTTGACCTTATTATGTGTAGGTACACATTTATATTGAATCAGAATTATAAGAAGCGATTGTAAAGTGACCGCAATTCCTTGTTATTTTACAGCCGTATAAGGCATCAAACTACTCACTTCTTAGTTAAAATGTACAGCTAGTAACATTCTTGAAAAATCTCCTCTGCTTCTATTTCCGCGGTTACACGAGAGTCACAATTCGCACTCTGTGTTATGATGTGTTGGACCACATGATCTATACTCTGATTTTCAAATATATAGACCAGAATGACAGCATCAATCGCACTTTTTCTCTTTTAATGTTGCAAGCGTAGTACAATAGTGTTGTCAAATAGATTAGGTGTGGTTAATTGATCGTGTGATATGAGTTTTCAATAATCTAATTTTATTCATTTGGGTAATTATTAAACGTACATTGCCTATAGCTATAAACAGAAATAAAACATAACGGCTGTTCTAATAAGTAAAAATAAAAGTCATTTCCCGTGCAATAGTAATGTTATTGTATGATTTTTACCCATTTTGACTTTTTACCACTTTTTATAAGTTATTTTATTTTAATTGATAATGATTATATTTGTAATAAAACATGTTTTTTTGACAGATAAAATTATTGCATTTGCATTATTTTCAATAACACGTCTATAATTCATGCTTATAATACGTCTGCACAACAAACATCAAAATACAACTATTAAATTTTTATATAATCTCTTAAAAGCTGTGGTAGGGTTTATATTGGGACGTGTAAAAGTGCCCCGAGTGGGCCTATTTGCATTAATTAATGACTTTTATTACTTTAAAAACAATGATTGAAATAATTGACTTTTATTGATTACTTAGAAACAACACTTTTTTAAATTACGATAATAATTCCGTATCAAATGTCATTTTTGGTGTATCCAATTAAGCATAAGAGTACAGTTCAAAATTGACCTAGTTTGCGAAAACTTGTTATTGTGAAATTGTTTTAATGCGGAAACCCGAGATTATATTTTTATTTGTAAACACGCTGCTCCCAGATACATGTTCACAGTTTTCCTCTAATTAATCACGAATACGCGGTACTTCATGTTTGCGCTCGCGCCGCCCGCTGCAAATCAGATGCGCGCTCGTTACATTGCAGCTGAATTTACAATACAACGGACTGCCTGTAAATTCTGAGGTCTATTTTATACAGAAAATACTTTGAAATACCGCCTAGCTACCACTTGTACTTTCTCTATGATACATTTATTATCAACGTCGATTTTTACAACATCGAGTTTTCAAGATAACAAAAATTACTTGAGTTTTTTTTTTTAAAAACTACCTGACAGCCGGTTTTACCAACGTCAGATCAAATCAGACTGAAATAGTATGAAATTACTAATTTTAAAATTACATTTACATAAATTATTGCTGACAACTAGGTGACCTTTCAGAATAAGGGGCGATTTTCCAATGGTCAAATAAAACTTATCAGACTGATAAATTATGAAGCGACATGAAAAAAATGACAGGTACCTATGATTGCTAACAATTAGGTGACGTTTACAAATAAGCTATATTGTATTTTGTTTGACGAATATTTCTTATCAGACTATTGAAAAATCAGCCCTTAGGCGAATTGTATTATTCGATGAATATTCCACATCTGACGTTTGAAAAATCAGCCTAATCAGGTCTTAGAGCATACTTTATCAAACAATAACTTGATTGTTTTTTTACTGTTTTTATTTTATTTGTACCTTGAAAAATGTGAGGACCGTTCAAATACTATTTTAATCATTTTTCAAAGTAACAGCTATCTAAATGATGAATTCAAAGCACCTGCCAAAAACATGACTAAATTGCATTGAACATTAGCACTCGGAGCCAGGGTCTGAATCCCAGAGGATCGAACGAACCAGTTAAGCTTTTCTACTACTGTGATAGTTATTATTTTAAACGCGAACTGAACTACAAACACAACTTGAGTTTCTCAGATGTTTTGAAAAGGTAGTAGCGAATATTTAAAAGTTCACAATGTTCCAGTAGTGAGAGAGTGTAGTTATAAGGTGTTGTCACCCAAATGAGTAAAGTCGTAATGACTTCACAACATTGCGGGATTTTATGCAACTTTCACCAGTGTTTATACGGTATTACTGGGTTAGTTACAATAATTTTACGGATGCTTGCACCCTTAAATTAGACTCTAGACTGGTTTATAATCCTATGTGCGTAGGATATAAATAGGTCAAAAGGTCATTATTTTAATTAAAGGGTGTTAAATTATGTGGATGTAATAATAGATGTAATAATTAAAGAAAGATTACTTTGTTCCAAAGAAAGCGATTATTTTAAAATGATTATAATATTTCCTTGTGTATTATTAAGTGTTAGGTTTGATATCATAAAGGTAAAGCGATCTGTTGAAATCTTAGCAGTAGACTTAATATTATTGCCCCTAATTGCTAAGAATTCTCATGTTTTATAGAAGTTAAGTTTTATGAAGTTTTATTGATTACGGTGTTGATGTTTAATTACAAAACTGAGGTTGAATTGGAACGGGTTCATGTGCGTTCGGTGTAAAACTTTTTTATCTGACTTCAAAAAAAGGAGGTTTTCAGATCGACCTGTATGTTTGTATGTTTGTCTGCGAAATTCTTGCGTTCGGCTACACCGATTTTGATGCGGTTTTCACTTAAGTGTTTGTTTCATCGAAGAGAAGGTTTAATAACTATTTTAGTTCAATCAAGTACATTGTAACTCAAACAATAACTCAAAACGCAGTTCAATTGAATAGTTGTTCAGCTTTTTGCAGAAAAATTAAATAGCTTAAAAAAACACTACAAGGACTAAAATAATTCCGCTAATAGCGGAAACAAACTCATTTGAAGTCGGTGCTGGATGTCAACTTTAACGGACAGCAGCAGTCTACGTACGCACATTGTTCACAGACTTCAAATGAGTTTGTTTCTCCTATTAGCGTTATTTCAGTCATTTAAGTGTTTGTTTTATGAAAAAGTATTGAATGAAAGGAATTAATCGATAATAGTGAGCCGTCACATTTCTTAAAACCTCATTACTTATGTTAAGCTCATGTGAATAAATGATCTTAGATAGCTTCCTAAGAAAGCATATCATAAGAAGGTTGGTAGAAATTTTCTACCCTCCTGCTAAAAAAAACTCTTGTATTTCAAAGCCGACCTTTTAAAGTACATTACTTTGAAATTGGCGCTTCAAAAAATATCAAAAAGGTCAATTTACAAATACGACTCGACTCAGAACGAGCGCACATCACATTTGAATATCAAACAACAATAGATGCCCATGTACCGTCGCCAGCATATCAGGTTACCCAATTTTATTGTAAACTAGCCCTTATTACAACGGCATAAGACACCGCAGTGTTTACCTTGACGTGCTGTTGTCCGCACATCTCTTGCTGAAAAATGAACTTTGCCTCTTTGGCTTAGAGTGCACTACATGTCAGTTGGATTGCAAGGGAGGTAGTTAGGCCACAATTACATTAGAGTGTCAAAGGCGAGCTGACTTTTTTGTACGTATCTAATGAACAGGCATAATTTACGTCCATTTGTACTTACGGACGTAGCGAACTTTCGTGGAAAGCGTGTAATATGAGATGAAGCGAAAGCCAAAGCGTTTAATTTATACAGGTTGTTGTTTTGGTCAGCGACAAGCGACTCAGGGGTGGCTGTATAAACGATACTGATGCAAAAAAAAACATACCAAAAAAAATGAAATGGAAAAAACCCACAAAATCATTTATTTATTCGGTACAGCTATCGAGTCAAAACTACCAACACCAGGTGCGCGTTTTCCCGTTCGTTTTGTCATTTTTTTTAATGTTGTGAAGAAGTTTTCTTGTATAAAACTTGCTTAGAATTTAATGTTTTTTTTTTTAGAATATTCATAACTCATAATATCACTGACCTATGGATGTCACTTCTTAGCACACTTTCTAAGCATTTAAGAATTGGAATATGACCTAATACTCTATAAGGCTACTGCCTACTACTACTGTTGACTGGCTATTACGAAGCAAATATGCACCATCGTAGACCTCATTCACACCTGACATCGGGTGCAACCGAGTTCAAATATCTGATTAGCAAAGAATAAAAAAAACGATAACAAACATTTCATCGCAGCAATCACAAGATGTCTGAACTGAAGACAGAAAAAGGATGCATTCCCAAACGGTTTAATGGTAAAGCATGCCACAAGGCGTTAAGTCTGCTAATTACACAGCTTAGTGTAATAAAGTTTAAATTAAATAATAATGGTAAAAAAAAACTGGATAAAAATTGACAAAATATCAATAAACTTTAAGTAATTAATACACGATACAGTTTATTGCTTTGATAAGGTACACGCAGAGAGAATATTTATGGCTAAAACGTCATTAAAATAAGCAATCACTGTATTTTTTTGACATCACAAGATGCATATAAACTTTAATAGATTGCAAGTGCATGGCGATTCATCATAATTATCAGTCAAAAGACGTCCACTGCTAAACATAGGCCTCCCCCACGGCTTTCCACAGCGACCGATCACTAGCGGTCTGCATACAGTTTGATCCTGCGATCTTTATAAGGTCGTCTGTCCATCTTGCCGGTGGACGTCCAACGCTGCTTCTTTGGTCGAAGGGTCTCCATCTAGAACTTTTCTGCATGGCGATTGTTTTTGAGTTAAGTAATACCCTTCCTTCGTAACGATACGGACTGCTAACGATATAGTCGGAATGAATAGTCGCTGCGGACGGAAATGTGCGCTGCCAATATTAAAATTGATTTTACAAGCCGTTTTATTGCGTTGGAGGCTGGAGCAAATAACGTTGTAAACGTTAAAAATTATTTATTAAAGTCAGGAGTATTTAAAATCATTCCTTGAAGTGTGATAACTCACGATGCTTAAAACCCTTGTGTACTGTTGTACATATTGTATTATGTTTAATAAATTGAGTACCTTAATATATTTAGTATTCATCGGATCCACATTAACATTTTCATCACATTATCTTTGTTTTTCCATGCTTTCATTTCCTTCCAAAGATTGCTGGTTCGTTTGCTGTAAACACGAACATAAGAGTTTATCATAGATTCTATCTACCATAACGCAGTTCGTATTTTCTCCCTAAAAAGTCGTACTGTAGACGTTAAACTATAGGCATTACCTGCCTTTCTACTCTTCTTATACTATTACTCTGTATTTTTGGATTATTGATGTTTTCTAATCCTTTTTGAACAATATTTATTGTGAATCTAAAAATGTCAAACTTTCGAAGCTCTGTTATTCTACTTTTCTGTACATAATACTGTAAAAATAGCTGTGTTTTACCTTTGTTTGCAATTTTCCTTTAATTTGCATTGGGTGATGATTCGTTATTCAGGTTATTAACGTATATTGCTTGATTTTCGTCAATTTTTATATCTTTATTGACATGGTTGTTATGACAATATCTTTCAAAGTCTGACAACTTCTATCAAAGTTTATTACTTTTTCGGGTTTATTCCTCTGTAAACCACCAGTATTCATGTTCTATTTTTGAACCTACCTCGATCTAAATTTGAACGGCCCAGGCCCCCTATATAAGCTTTATTTTTTTTCATTCCATTCATTCGATTCCGAGTTCTAAGCTCGAACAGTTCTATTATACTTCAAAAACACTCTACATCTTCCCTCAAGAAGTCTTGAAGAACCGCCGGTGACTACTGAAACACCTCCTCACGCTAGGGGAGGGACCGGACACATACTCGGAGGAGTATCAGAGTCCATTGACTGCAGTAACACCTCCTCGCTCTAGGGGAGGGACCTGTCTCCTTCTCGGAAGAGGATCCGAGACCAAGTACTTCTGGCACTCCAACTGATCATAACATTTTCTATATAGTGCCCGTTACCCTCATTACTGCACATCGGCGTCACTGCTCTTCACGGCGCCTGTCACCGCTGCACATCGGCGTCACTGCTCTTCACGGCGCCTGTCACCGCTGCACATCGGCGTCGCTGCTACCTCCGCTGTGTCGGCCCTGCACTCCGACGCCGCCCTTTGCTGCCTCCAGGACAATACTTATTGAAGATTTGAAGATACTTACTCACGCCCACTGCACTTTACTTACATTCATACAGACATCACCTCATCTCATTTTTCGGTACTGTATTCTTTTTGTTTTAATATAAATTCTATTCCCTCTTCTACCTCTTTCTTTTACCTTCTTCTACTTCTCCACATTTGTCGCTTCACGACACTTGGTCATATTATACAATTTTAATTTTTGTTCAAACCGTGAAGAATCTAAATCATTAAAACCATGCAATAGGATATTCTAGATTCTATAGATTAAAAGTAAATTTAAAAACAAACGATGTTGTTGAATGAATGAATCAAAACTGTAAGTAGAATACTAAAATTGATTAAAAAAACATGTAAACTATGCGTTAGTACAAAATTGCTCCTTTATTACATCTCATTTCACTAACGAAAATCTAATGTTAATGTAAATAAATAATAAATATTGAACACCAATCGCATACATTGCAAGGATCTCAGACTAAGTAGCTAATGCACCTGTGTCATGGAAATCAGACACAACGGTGGTACCACAACACCCACACCCGAGAAAATATAGGAAATTTTGATTTCTATATTGACCCGCCCGGACCTAGAACCCGGAATCTCGGAGCCATGACACCATGAAATCAGCGTGCTTAGCCACTTTGATCTTTTAATGAAATGGTGAAATAATTAATTTCAATCTTACCGTCTTTTGCTATCTAGCGTCAAATTTTAAAGTGGGATTGTTCGTTTTGTCTCTGGAAAATTGTGATGGCGCGAATCGCTTGCAAATTGGAGAGTTGTGTGCCGCGTATACGGTTCCGATAGTTTGCCCCATTCATTTCAAGTATATTGCTCTTCATAATTTCTGCGTCTGTTCTGTTGTGTGTTATTCGTGATTCAATTGATGTTATTCATGTTGAACTTTTTTTTCTAAATATGAATAAAATGGGCAGTTCTAAAAAAATGATGACAACCAGAAACTTTGCATTGAAATTTAGAGTAACAAAAATCGCATAATTAATAACACTCATCTATGTGGGAACCGCTTTTTAGGGTCCCGTAGCCGAATGGCAAAAACGGAACCCTTATAGTTTCGTCAAGTATGTCTGTTTGTCTGTGCGTCCGTATGTCACAGCCACTTTATTCTGAAACCATTAGCATTAAAAATCTAACACTTGGTAGGTAGGTGTATTCTATTAACTGCTTTACGATTCCAATACAAATAATAATAATAATGATATTTGATGTAGGGCTTTCATACATGGAACTAAAACAAACAACAAATCTCAAACCTATGCATTCGGGGTGTTTTGAGATAGGTCTTCTTAAATGACTTCGAGGTTCCTAAAACATTTTTTTAACATTTGAGAGATAGACGCTTCCAAAGTGGTAAAATGGGCATCGCCTCTTACTTTTTAACGAAGCAAGTGATAATTTAAAAAAATATGCACGATTTAGTGCTTTACAACAAAAATTGGTTTGAACGAGATCGAATCAGTAGTTTTTGAGATAAAGCACATTTTTAACAACCGCGACTAGACCTTGTCCTTCATACAAATACTATGAAACAAATTAATTTTTGCTTTTAATAAAATACTGTGGTATTTTAGCTTAGTAGAAGTAAGTAAAAACTTAATTCAATTAAAGTTGGCACGGAACCCTTAGTGCGCGACTCCGACTCGCACTAGGCCGGTTTTTTAAAATAAGTATGATAGATATTCTTCTTCTTCTTCTTCTTCTTTTATTTAATGGCGACGAATATGATAGATATTACTTGCCCGGTAAGTTTTTTTTTAATCTTGATTTGTAGGTTTAATAACGAAAACGTCACTTAATGCTTCACCTAAACGTTAAAGTGCATATTAATGAGCTTTTCATCAACGGTTCAGATATCTTGCTCGGGACTCTAAAGGTTCTATTATCAACCCATTAAAACGGTCGTAATAAATTTTGCGACTGCAGTTTCATCTTACCGTCCCATCTAACCGTTACCCTTTCAATTACTACCAACTAATTTCGCATGTATTCTACTTTGGACACACAGAATTAAAGCTTTATTTTTAGGCATTAACGCCTTTGACATTTATTTTTCGCACCTGCTCCTACCCACTATTTTTACATTTATCTTTCACCAATAATTTTTGTAAATGACTTTTTCAAACCGGACATTTTCTACTTATTCAGACTGATAATCTTATTTGTCGTTGAAAAAAACGGCCCTAAGTGCGAATAAATATTATATTCATGCAAATTCCAAATAAAAATGATATCTGCCCAAAGTCCGATTCTACCAACGTCAGATGAGACTTATCTGACTAAATAAGTATAAAATGATATAAACAATGATTTCTGACAAATTATAGGTGACGTTTTCAAATAATGCGTAATATATTCTTTTTTTGGACAAATATTTCTTATCTGACGATGAAATAATCATACCTAAGATATTTTTATTTTAAATCAAACAATACGAATTAAATTACTTGACCGCAAGTGCATTGTGCAATACCATAGTTCGGGAAAATCGGGCGCTAAAAGTGGAATAAATCTAATTTCACAGATTCAACATACTTGGGACGGACCTAAGATAATCCTCTCTTAAAATCTCGGGATTTAATTAACTCGTAAGAGCCCTGACTAATAAGGCCCTTGAGTGGACGGAGTTGGTCTAATTGTGTCTTCAAAAGGACAAAGAGGAATTGTGGTTGGGAGTCTTAAGAACGATGGGGATAGTTGGAAATTCTTAATAATGTTAGTTTGACAGAAACGTTTTTTTTTGCGGTATAAGCTATATAAGTTTGTACCACAAAAATAAAAAACACTTCTTTCAATCATATCAGGTTTTGGTTTTTAAAATACGAGTATATTTGCCTAAATTGCAAGGTTTAATTACAAATAAGCTAGGTACTGTTTTTTTTGGAATTTAGTATTATACTATAACATCCAAAATCATGTCTCATCTCTCATTCAATCTTTGATTTTTTTAATAATAAGTGTACACTCGTATATGATAATTTCCGAAACTTTGTGTTTAATGTTGTATAAAACGCAAAGCATAACAAAATATATGTTGTGTTTGCAATTAAATTAACTTGCCATCTGTTCACATAGCAATTAGATCACGGGTACGCCTCACTAGCAAAAACAACAGTACTGTTACTATAGGTTTCCTCGATGAGGTATTACTCGCTAGCGACGACGCATCTTTTTGTATGAATGTAGTAATGATAACTTTTTAGGTTTTACAATACGGTTTTAGTAATAGAAAAATATAAAAAGGCAAGATATTATGACTTGTCCAAACTGAACAACAACAGCGGCATCAAGCGGAGAACAGGAGAATTAAAAAAACATTTTTTATTGGCAACTGACGACCCGTTTGGTGTAGTGGTCGTGAAATCGCGTACCACGAAGCGAGTTGCGGGTTCGATCCCCGCACAATACAAACATTTGTGTGCATGAACATGTTTGTTTGTATTGGTATGGGTGTTTTCTATGTATATCATGTATGTTTTTACAAACAAAAAGTATTTAAGTAATATATCCGTTGTCTGGATCCCATAACACAAACTTTGAGTTGTGTGACCGCGTGTGGGGTGCTTGAATAATAAACACGTAGTACAAATCTCCAAGTTCTTCTCCAATAGTTTTATTCCAACAAAATAGCACAAAGATAGGGCACAAAGTGAGAGTAAGTACAAACAGAGACTAAATTCTGGCATACAGCTCGCTTTTATACAAATCAAAACCCCTGAACAACGGTAGGAAAACAGTGGGGACGACATCCGTTTCCATATATGAACATTTACTATAATATTTATTTGTAAGGATAAACAATCTGCTAATTAAATATATAAATTCATTAATTATTTAGTTATTCATCGTAATGAATTAAGTAAGCCTTTTAGATTATTATTTTAATAGTTTCAATATTTAAAATAAATCTAACCTCCACCAACCAATCAGAGTCAACTTCCTTTTGGCGGCAAAATGAACATTTGTTATACGGCAAACATAAAAATCTAATAAGTGTCCCAATAATCTTTAAATAATTAATTTACAATTAATAAAATATTATTACAATAATAAGATAATCTAAAGATTAATCCAAAATATTCTTATATAATAGCCAAGTTACATTCAACATGGTGGACACTTCCGGCATTTCCATAACAAATGTTAAATAGGTTTAACACCTAGATAGGTGTATAAATTATGATGTATTGAACATAATATGAGGAAGAGAATGTGTAATTTAGTGAATACAGTGGGGTTACATAAGTCACACACAGTGAGTATATGGTTTAGTGCATAAGTCTACTATTACAGAACTAAGTAAATATGTGGGGCAGACTAGGATCGGGAATCATCTTGTAACACTCGGCCATCCTGCAACCACCGTGTCACATGGTGCTCTGGTGGTGTTTTGGAAGTCTGCGTTGTTGGTGTGCTGAAAATGAGAAAGAGCAGAATCAACAAGTATACTGGAAACTTGCAAGAAATTTGTTTGATGGACACGGTAATAATTTGCTTTGGTGGACACGGTAATTCTGTTACTTTGCATTACAAAGAAAAATTCTTAGTAAGGAATATTCAGCATGTGTAATAAATTCTGAAGGGGTATTAGTCGACACCAGTTACACAGACATAACTTTACGTAAGTCACACACATTACTTGACCTAGATCCGACAGACCATAATTTATATTCATCACACACGTTTGCTTTATGTAGCTCACACAGCAATGCTTTACGTAGGTCACACAGGCAATACTTTATGTTGCTCTCATAGTATTGATCTACGTAGTTCACACAGGTATTACTTCACGTAGGCCACACAGACACTGCTTCTCACACAGACAATTTACGTGGCTCACACAGCATTGCTCTACGTAGTTCACACAGTACATCAAGTAGGCCACACAGATACTGCTACTCACACAGACAATTTACGTAGCTCACACAGCATTTCTCTACGTAGTTCACACAGTACTTCACGCAGGCCACAATCAATCAATCAATCAATTAATAAAATCAATCAAAATCTTTATTTGCATTAAAACATGATATTGCTACTCACACAGACAATTAACGTAGCTCACATAGCATTGCTCTACGTAGTTCACACAGTACTTCACGTAGGCCACACAGATACTGCTTCTCACACAGACAATTTACGTATCTCACACATTGCCCTACGTAGTTCACACAGTACTTCACGTAGGCCACACAGATACTGCTACTCACACAGACAATTTACGTAGCTCACACAGCATTGCTCTACGTAGTTCACACAGTACTTCACGTAGGCCACACAGATACTGCTACTCACACAGACATAATTTATGTAGGTCACATTTCACACCAGCATTGCCTTACGTCATTCATACATACATTACTTTACGTAGCTGCATAGGTCACATAGACACTGCTGCTTACACAGACAATCATTATCCGTATGTGACACAGAAATCAGTTTATTTAGATCACAGAGAGTTTACGTAGGTAACATAGCCAACGATTTATTTTGGAATATTTGAAATACTGTAGCTAATACTAATATACTCCAATGAATTAAACTTCTATTACTACTGCTGCGATATAAATGTTTATATCCTAATATCAATGTTCTTTTGTTTAAGGTTGAAGTAAGAAAAACTTCTCAACGGTGGAAAATAGAAACCCGAGCCGTCGATTCCTCATTAAACAACTATTTATTTATTGCATAATGTTTTTTATTTTTCATACTGCAATAAAAATATATTGTATGTGTGGTTTTACTTACAGTTAAATCAAATCTGTTGTAAACGGTACTCATTAAATATACAGTACACATAGTTAGTTTCACCCAGAACGAAGTTATTAGGTTTAACAATTCATCACTAACTACCCCCTTTTTTACGCACTAACAAAAGTATAATCACCGTTCGAAATAATAACCATACTAAGTTGCTAAATTAACTTTTGTCTAGATTGATTGGATTATCTCCGTCTGGTTTCGTCGTTCGGTGGTTCGATTAGGTCCGTTTGGTTATTGGTTGCCCACATATCGGCGCAATCGTAATGTATGCGTTATTTTGAAACAATCACTCGAGAAAATGTTGTCTATGTGTAAAACTATGTGTGATCCACCTAGCGACTGCGTGTAAGCATCTCGAAAGCTTCGCATTGCACTGTTCGATGGCAAATTTGTAGTATTTAATAGTTTGTTTTGTTTTGTCTAAATACAATCGTCACTTAGGAGTAAACATAATGCGACTCACCTTGAGGTGGCTGGAGCGGCTGATGCGTTAAAATGGGTACTGCGAATCATCAAGCGGTGCATATGTGGCCACTGCGAACGCGCTGCGCGCTGGCAGGTGTCGCGTCGTTGAGTACGGCAGTCTCGCATCTCGTGGCTGACCCGTCGACAGATGTAGCACCGCCTCACTCCTGGTTGTTGCAGTATCGTTGCCGGAGATCTTGTTGCACTGGTTCTTTATTCAGACTTTCCTCTTCTCCAAGTTGATTTTCGCAATGCTGTCGTGGCTTCTGCTTGCAGTTTTGAGTAATGACAAATAGAACAGTATCCACAGAGTTCACGTAGCTGGTTGATTTTGAGCAGTCAATTGGTGATGTTACACGTAGGTACTTTCTTCTCGATGAAATTTGGGGATGACTCCCGCGTTCAGCACGAATCTCTCGACGATGCCTTTCTCTCTGGTCTTCCAAATTTTTCGCAGTCTTCTTGGTCCACTAATCTTCCTTGGTCAGAGCCGGCAGCGTAAGGCCCGTTATTCTCGCACATCCCACTTCTGAGGTGTGACCGCGTGTGGGGTGCTTGAATAATAAACACGTAGTACAAATCTCCAAGTTCTTCTCCAATAGTTTTATTCCAACAAAATAGCACAAAGATAGGGCACAAAGTGAGAGTAAGTACAAACAGAGACTATATTCTGGCATACAGCTCGCTTTTATACAAATCAAAACCCCTGAACAACGGTAGGAAAACAGTGGGGACGACATCCGTTTCCATATATGAACATTTACTATAATATTTATTTGTAAGGATAAACAATCTGCTAATTAAATATATAAATTCATTAATTATTTAGTTATTCATCGTAATGAATTAAGTAAGCCTTTTAGATTATTATTTTAATAGTTTCAATATTTAAAATAAATCTAACCTCCACCAACCAATCAGAGTCAACTTCCTTTTGGCGGCAAAATGAACATTTGTTATACGGCAAACATAAAAATCTAATAAGTGTCCCAATAATCTTTAAATAATTAATTTACAATTAAAAAAATATTATTACAATAATAAGATAATCTAAAGATTAATCCAAAATATTCTTATATCATAGCCAAAATAGGTTTGACACCTAGATAGGTGTATAAATTATGATGTATTGAACATAATATGAGGAAGAGAATGTGTAATTTAGTGAATACAGTGGGGTTACATAAGTCACACACAGTGAGTATATGGTTTAGTGCATAAGTCTACTATTACAGAACTAAGTAAATATGTGGGGCAGACTAGGATCGGGAATCATCTTGTAACAGTTGCTTAGTTTGGGACTAGATGGCGATGTGTGGGCATGTCCAAAGGATATTTATATTAATTAATATTTCATTGGCTAGCTAGGGTATTGTCAACATTCTTCCAATAATGGAAAATTTTAGGTCTGCCAGTGACCGCTAGAGGCGCTGTGCACTTTTCCATAGACATTTTTATGCCTTCGCTAGCGAGTAAAACCGTCGTAAACTCATGGTAACGGTACAGGACACATGCAAGCGCTCAATTAAAACATCTCACTACGCATTGTGTCTAATTTTACCACATTATCCTTACATTTAGCTGTAGGAATAAAACCTTTATTTCTATGACCATAAAGCTTAAATAAAATGTATTATAACGTGGCACAGTGAGTCGGTACCAAGTGTTAATACAGAGAGAATTAAGTCTTAATCAAAATGCGGCGTTGCCGCGGTGTGCCGTCGACGCGATTATAGGGTTATCAGATTTGCAGCTGATGTTCAGATTACTCCGGAACTTCGCTCCTTTGAGATATGAGATGCACTGTGCATCTTAGTTAGAGGGGAAGATGTGTTTAATAATTCAGTTCAGAGAGGTTGTCTTGCTTTAAAAAAACTTGTTGTCGGAGTCTGAAGTTTTAATCTAAGAGTCTTTGTGGTCGGAGAAGAGCCACAAGAAACAGGCACCCAACTACTCTACATAAATACTGCTAATGTAAAAGTAATAATACGATCTAATAAAAAAATTGACACCAATCATATACATTGCTCTGATCCCAAAGTAAGTAGCTATTGCACTTGTGTCATGGAAATCAAACACAACGGTGCCGACAACACCCAGATCCGAGACGATATTGAAAATTTTGATTTCTATATTGACCCGACCTGGAATCGAACCCGGGACCTCAGAGTGGTGACGCCTTGAAAACCATACACTTAGCCACTACACCACGGAGTTCGTTAAATCTAATAACAATAAAGTATTTAATTAACTCGTCTCTCGGACAAGAAAACAAATAACTAGATGGCTGGCTATACATTCGTTATGGGGTCTTAAGTCAAATTTTAACAGACTTCACCAAAAAGTGGTAATCAATTCAATGCGTACGTATGTGATAGCGTTTGGATTAGATTTGAGTATAATTTGAGTATATTGATCTATTAAGGCATCTAAAGACGTGTGTAAAATTTCGTAAGTTTTTCTATATTTGTATACGGATTTCTCGAAAACGACGAAGCCAAAGCGAGATGATTGTTTTATTAGTTCAATCAGGTATACTTCAACTTATGGTACAGTGTAAGTTTTATCAAAATCTGTCCAGTGATTTTTGAGGTATAACTAAAAATCATGAAACATAAAATATTTTTAAAAATTGAAACGACTTCAAAAAACAGACTAAAAACCTGAAAATAACGCAATCTTTTAGGAGAAACAAATTCTTTTGGAGTCGGTGCATGATGTGTGTAGGCTGTTTGTGTAGGTAGGTAAGTTTGACATTATTTTGGGTTTATCGTCAGTTTTTGAAAGTCTGTTTAATTTCTTAATTTTTTTAAAGTACAAAAAAACTTTTTACTTTCGGTACGTCCGTAACACTCTTTAAATTGAGATCCCTAAGCGTTTCCAAATAACCTCGCTGCATCTCCTGGCTAGTTACTGAGTTGAGAGAGTTGCCTTATGGATACATAATCCTAGTTTTGATAACATAACAAAAGCGAATCTAGAAGGTACTATCTACAACTGTCTTTGAGGAAAGCTCCACTTTTTCTGCTATGTATCTTGAAATTGAGATATGAGAGAGATGATAGATATGAGAGATACCTTTTGTCAAACCCACATTATTTGTTAAAAGGAACGTAATTTATTAACATCAAATAAAAAAAAACACGTACTGTGTGTACAAGAATCAAAGCAGACATAACCTGAAAACCTGGAAGCGTTTATTTATGAAATACCAACCCTCACTTTTGAAACAGCTTAAAACAGACACATCAAAATTTTCCCCCATCCAATCAGTATTCTAATCGCATCCAGTATTAAACGTTGCATAATTTGAATGCAAATTCTTTCGATATTTAAATGCAGTCTGGCAACACTGCTTTCAGATACAAATCCAGTGAGTTTGCATTTTAAGTCTTATTTGAATTAATACGCATGTTGCTGAAACGATTTTGTGTTCTCTACATTATGTACTTGAAGTTTGTTTTTTGTTTAAGTTAAGCATTTGAAATTAAGAGGATTAATTAAGAATCATATTAATTATTGCATTATTGTTACTGTAAAATCACAAAGGTAACTATTATCTATATAATAAGAATGCTTGATAGGGATCCTGAAAGCATGATCACCTAGGTACTCAATTTTTTTTCTTGTAAGTAGAAAATTTCAAGCATTAGGTATTTCCCAACTTAGATAATACTGAGTTGGGACATACATAATGCCTAAAATTTTCTAGGCCAATAAGTATTATGACCGAAGTTGTTATGAGCATTTTCAGAAGTTCTGAATGACCTATAAAAAGCAGCTTCAGAGTCTAGGCCTAAAATATCGAAACGCCATTTGGTTCTATAAAAATGATATCTATTATTTGATTAGCATTGCCCTTTTTCTGTCTGAAAATTATTATCATTTTCTTTAATGTATTCTTTTCTGCTTTTATTTTTTTATAAAGATTTTACTTTGTTATGTATAAATACTGTTTCTATGTATAAACGTGTTTAATGATCGTTCAAAAAAACACTATTTTTAAATCAACGTTTAGTCTATTTTCTAACAATTATGTAGTTAACAATTAACATATTTATGTGCCGCCATTTATAGTGTCGTAATAACACTTTTTACATTTTACGTCAGCATTGTTTATTTTTCTTTGTCTTTGTTCTTTTTTTTAGTTTTGTCTATCATGCACAGATTAATAAGCAGTTGTAAGGGACTCAGCAGAATGGTGGTGTTCATTATAAAATCTTCTCACTCACTCCCACACCACCTTTACCTGTCACTCATAGTGCTATCTTATGAGACAAAACTGTATCTGCTATTTGACATAACCTGTGGTAGTTTTCGTGACTAAGTTTAGGCTGCGTTCTTCCACTATTATTATTGTCTCTGAGAAAAAAAAGATTCTTCTTATCGTGTGTTATATGTAACAAAAGTAAATAAACTGATTTATTGTGTAAAACTTGATGTTACATCACTCTCTAACAACATCATACCTCATTATAACATCTACAATCACATAGCAAAATGTATTTATTTTCAGCACAGTCGAAATGAAAAATAGTATGTATAACTCGAGTCAAAGCACCATTTCACTCTCGAATTTTTGGCGCCAGAAACATCTCGAGTGAAATGGGTCACTTGGTCCCCTTGTATAACAATCTATTATTTTTAGTTAAACATTTGATTTCATTCTGTATTATTTTTCAGTTCAAGAAAATAACAAATGAGATTTAAAAAGTGTTTATTTCAGATGCTTTCAAGCTATTCTCCACATAACTATTGCACATCAATAAAAATAGCTGTTAATTTTTTCTGTAATAAAATGTTGCCAGCCTCAGCCGACATAAGATTTATTTGGCGATTTCCTCCCGCCGTGAGGCCTTGAAGACGTAATCCCGACTCAATTCGAAGTCGATACAGAAACGGGTTATTATTCAAAGTCACCCATCTTATGTACGGGTAGCAGCACGTCAAGGTTAACACTGGGGTTTCTTATGGCGTTGTTATAAGGGCTAGTTTGCAACAAAAGTGGGTAACCTGGTATGCTGGCGACTGTACATCCAATAACAAATTGAGCCGTTTGAAACAATTCAGGCTGACTGTTTTAGTGTGGGCACTTGCCTGGTAGTAAGTAAGAAAAGTGGTGTTATTACATAGTGTTTAGATGGACATATTGGAATTGTAGGAGTGGAGATAGATAGAAAACTTAAATTATATGCTATGGTAGATAAATAAATGAGACATAATATGTTCTATAATATTACAAATCGATTGGTATATCTACGTAACATTTTCCTTTTCTAATTAAACTTATTAATCCCTCAAAATTTTAAGAATCTTTTTCCTCTGTGGTAAAAGTATCTTTTTATTAGATAAAATCCTATTAGGACCGAAAACATTTGAAATGGAATAACAAAAATGTATATTTCAAGCATCAAAACCGTATTCTTTAGCGTCCCGCCCAAAAATGATTTCAAAAGCGTTAATTTCTTAATCCGTCTTAATTCTGAGTCCGTGATTCGGGGTCTTATTTATAATCCGAATATTATGTCAACAGCACTCGGGCAAAGCAAAAAACGACCTAAAACGACAAAGTAGGACGCCTCAGTGAGATCACCCCTCTACAGACATCATCTGTTTTTTGTAGAGTAGGCTTATTTCAAGTCTCCTGTATCTGAAGTGCAAGCCCGATGTCACGTGATTGAGGCGATTTGACATGGCCATGATTATTTTTTGAATTTAATTGAATTCGTACTACGGAGGCAGGGGACATAATGCGGCGCTGGGGCAGAAAAGTTCTAGATTGGACACCCTACGACCAAAGACGTGGCATAGGAAGACTACCGCCTAGATCGATGAACGACTTTATGGAGATCGCAGGATCAAACTGGATACACCGTTTGTGGTCGGTCGCTGTGGGAAACCGCGGGGGAAGTCTATGTTCAGCACTAGACGTCCTTTGGCTGGTAATGATGATGATATCGAGCTTTAGATACACTTCAGCATTGCTTTTTTTATTCTAACCATATCGGAGTAAACCTTCTGTATCCACCGATATTGTGTAAGAATGTTCCTTCATTTAGCTGAAAGAACTGCCTACTAATGATCAGGCTATTCAGCCGAGCAAAATAACTGGCGGAATTTCACTTGTTCGGACGCTGGCATTCTTTTCGAACTTGTGAAATAAGGCTTTACGATGTAAAGGCCGTTTTTAGCAGTGTAATTCATTTGGAATCCTGTTTAATTATGGATACAAGATGCTGGCTGGGATTATGAAAAGTGAAAAGATAGAAGAGCATAAACATACGTACCATTAGTAAATAAAATTGAAATGTTCGTCTAATTTGCATTATCAAAACAAAGATGACTATTAGTTCCACCACGTTTAATGAAATAAAATGTTAATGTCAGATCCTTGTTGTTTGTGTTCAATAAATCGCTACATTAGAAATTATTTTTTGTTATGGGCAGTAGCACGTACTTATGAAATAAAAAGTTTAGGAAATTGAGCGGGTAAACCGATTTTTAGAATTCTAATTTGTTAGATTCTTCACTGTCCGAAATAAGACAAAAACTATTAAAATTACGGCCGGGCCGGACCGGGCCGGGCCGGGGCCGGGGCAGGACAGGGCCGGGGGTGAAATAAGGTACGCTTGGACCGCAAGTAAATGAATAAAAGTTACAGGTATAAATTTTAAGCAAAATAATCTATAATTACTGCTCCTTATTTTACACAGTCTTTGAAAATCCAACAAGTTTATGCGAATTCAGTGAATCTTACAAAGAACTAAAATTATCTTTTCAATGATGAGAATTTTCTCAAAAAAAATATACTTTGCAAAAGTTTGGCGAAAGTGCTTTAGGTGGGAAAAAATTACGAGGAAACTGGCAAGGGACTAAAGGGGAGGTAATGAGGGGGTGGCGTTCTATTATTTTATCCACATTTTTACCCTTATTTTTTGGGAACCTTTGACGTATGGGCGAAGTAAAAAGACAAGAGATGCTTGATATAGTTTATTCGGCGTCATTGACGCTGGCTCATGCGGACTCAAGGCATATTTAAATGTTCATATTTTTTCACATCCATTTTGTGATTCAAATGTTCGTGTAGCTGGAGATAAAACTTTACTGCTGCTCCTTTTCTTTAGCGCCTTTTTGGGTATTTGGTCAAAACGCCGAAGTGATTGCTGGGTCGTGTGTGAAAGGACACACGACCCAGAAACCACTTCGGCGTTACGAGAAGAGACAAATTCATAGAATTATCGGTACGAAATGTCGCAATGCATTCTTTGCATCTTTATTTTTATTTTGTGGTTAATTATTTAAACAAAATGATATGCATTATGGTATTGTTTTAAATTTCTTTGATTTTGAGCTCAGGAAAGAGACATTCGTATATAGAAAGTACAAGTAGTTACAAACATAAAGATAAGTTGCTATTTTTGTCGGATTTTAAATCAGGTTATCAATTCGACTGTAAAGTACGTTTCTCTTGGCTAATCTTATATTGTAAACAATCTTTTCATGACTTTCAAACTAATATCAGCGACTTAAACTAATTTATGATTTAATCAAAAAATATCTTAGTGTTCAAGGAACCTAAACTTAGGTTAATTTTTTTGTTTATCTTATTTGAAACAGTCAATTTCGTTAAAAAGGAATGTCAAGATTATTCACAATATTTGTTTGGCAAAAAAAATGTTTTTTTTTGTATCTATGTTAACTTATAGCTCAGTCATTTGTCCACCGATTCAAAATATTTTTTCGTCTACCTATAGGTTATACCTTCTATGTTGTTGGTCCTATTGTTGCCAAGTCGGGATCTGCTGATGGGATCTTGGTGCAATCGTGGAAAACCACGAATTTAAAAGGCCCGTGTAGTGTGTTTGTACTGGAATCTTGATACAGACTTGTTGTTGCGTCTGATAGTGTCAAAAGGTGCAAATGCTCCTGTAATCACTAAAAACAGCAAATAAAATTAACTTTTTAAAAAAAATGTGATAACCGACTTCAAAACTAAAATGCACTTAAAAGTCTTAAATAAACTCTTGGCATTTTAAATGAAAGGATCCATTTTAGGCAAACAATTTATTTTTGGAGTCGGTGCCATCACATTGACCATCTCAAGTATAAACTATCAGAGCACCAGTTCTCGAAAGAAATCCTAAAATTGATCCTTTCCCTTAACGGGTCAAAAGTTTACTCAAGACTTTTGAGTACATTTTAATTTTGAAGTCGGTTTTCACTTTTTTAATTTCTGAAAAATTATAGATGAAAATTGGGTTAATAAGTCTTGGGGTCATTGTCCTTAAAATATTTTTACGTCATTTGCACCGGATGAACAATTTACATTCTGCACATGCCTAAGTTATAACTTTTACATAAATATAAGAAGAACAAAACTCTCATTTTGTTGTAAACCTTGCACGTACTTACTAGGTACTTGAACCATATTTGCTATTTGTTTTACAAGCCATAATTTTTTACCCATATATAGAATACGGTTTTCTAAACCTACTTACTTTTAATTTATCTTAGTGCTGAAAATAGAATATAAAGACAACAAACAAATTTTAACGTCTTTGTATCCTACCAATTTCTGTCTACGCACGCCATTTAGTGTTTGCTAAAACTGTTTCGCTCGTATCGCTTCGCTCAGACCGCTCTTTTCGCTCTACACCTCGCCGATTACGCCCAATCCTCGGACTTTTTGAACCTCATTACGTGTAATTGATGTTACCTAATCTGATTAGTCATATAATTTATATGTGAAAGGGTCGCGGTATCTTGATTGCTTTTAGAAATGTTTTCACTTTATTAGTACAATTTGTACTAGCAGAGACTATGTTTAATGTTAATAAAGATTGATGCTACAAAAAATATTATGAAATTTCATGCCACAAAATCAAGTATTAAATAGTCAGTTACAGTTAAAAATCTAAGCTTTCAAAGCTTAAATTAGTGGTACGTCCGCAAGAAATAAAGATTGAGCCAATCATTTGAGGTTTCCAAAGCGTTAAAGTTTTAACAAGGGCGCAGGTATTTATTTGGCTTTATTCCCGAAAAGTTGAAGTGTTCCAATTAATGTATAAAATAAAATACGACGTGTTCGTTTGTTGACTGATTGATTCGCCGCGTCCGATCAGTCGGGCCCGGACAGCCAGTCAATCGAAACAGTATATCACACGCATGAACTGACAAACATTCTGCATGACCAAGAACTGGTTATACGCGTTTTTTGAATAAGTGAAGTCATAAATATTTCGATAAATTTACACTAGGGCTAGGCATGGTACAAAATATAGACGTAACTACAGGGTGAATCACTACTCATGTTACTACGTTTATATTTTGCGTCATATTCAAACTAATGATTTTCGTTTCAAAACGAATTAAAAATCAAAGAAAAAAAAGGAAAATATAGACTTAAGTACTTAAAAAATTCAGTGATATTTTTTGAATCAAATTTGTGTTAAATACTTATTTCCATTGGAAAATCAGATATTAATCAATGAATGTCACACGCCATCATGCCGCGAGTGATTCAAAAATAGTAGCCCAGTACTCTTTTAAAAGTAGGATTTTTTTTATTGATTTTAAGTAATTTTACAAAAAAAACGTACAAAGTTTTTTTTAAAATCTGGTCCCTAATTACATCCTCATAGGATAAACCAAGAAGTTTTATTGCACAATTTCCTCAAACCTCTAATCCGAGAAGGCCCCTTAAGCCCTCTGTAGGGCAGACTCATTGGATTACTCTGTTTACAACATATTACATTTTGTTTGTTCACCAATAGAGGCTTTGATGTGTTCACTTCAGGATAGCGCTTTTGAAACTGTCTGAAATAATTTTGGCAGACATTTTGCTACGATCTTACCTGGTGATAGGTAATGATGGCGGCCTAAAGCGACCTTCCTTTGATCCTTATGAATAGAGTAAATAGATTACAGATTGTAAATTTCAATATTTTTATACATTATAATTAACAGCTTGTCCCTCAACTTCCAACGACACGTGAGTAAGTTTAAGCAACTTATAGGAGACCAAAAGAACTATGTAGTGTTAGGCAAAGCTATAAAAGAAATATCATTTACTAGCGGTCCCCCGCGACTTCGTCCGCGCGTTTTGAGTTTGCTCCCTCCCCTCCCGTCGCAGCGTAATGTTTTATATCCTAAAGCCTTTTTCAATAAATAAGCTATCTAACACAGAAATATTTTTTCAAATCGGTTCAGCAGTTCCTGAGATGAGCGCGTTCTAACCAACAAACTCTTCAGCTTTATAATATAATTAGCGCAAGCGCACGTTGTACTTGTGCTGCGAACATTATTTTGGTGCGGAGTTATGTTAAAACTGTGATAGCTCCTAAGATATTTATTGGAATCATATGATATAAAGGGCAACTTTGTTCTAAATGACATGCTCGTGATGATGAATGTATTTATTTTGATAAGAATAAATACCTGTGTGTATAATACACCTCTAAAAATGATGCATTATTTTTTTTACAAATTTATTAACATAAAAAAGGTTGTAGTAAGTCAACCATAATAGATAGACTTATGCTGTCCCGGACTTTATTATAGAACTCTTAATGCTTAACAATCTTGTCATACATGGTTTTTGTGTAACTTTAGCGGTTTCCGCAGCGTACGCAGCGGAAGCTCTCAAAAGGAATATCTTTCTACCGTTTTCGCAACATTTTTCATTGCTGCTGTGGTCTTGTGAGACGTATCTTTATGTTATATAGCTTAAAGCCTTCCTCGATAAATGGACTATCTAACATAAAAACAATTTTTCAAATCGGGCCAGTAGTTTCTGAGATTAGCGCGATCAAACAAACAAACAAACAAACAAACTCTTCAGCTTTATAATATTAGTATAGATTTCAGAGTTATCTCCATTATGCGTTAGTAACAATGACTCTTATTAGCTATGGTTAGTACATACACAGGCTCAAAAATTCAGCTGTGTCTGAGTATTCCCGAGCTGCCTAAAAAAACCTTTAGCTCGGAATGCCTCTTGTCTTAGTCTGCATCTATCCTACTTGCTATCATCTCCAAGCTATGGGCGCACGGTCACTATTTTTCGAATAATGGGTTCTAATAATATATAATAGATATCATGTGACCCATGGTTAGACGCGCAATGAGCTGCTCTATCTAACGGATTTAAAGTGTCAAAACCGTACATTTTGACTAACACGGTGTTGCTAAGGGACAAATTCAAAAACATTCCTTTTAAGGTGACATTACGTAAAAGTACACAAAAATCAAAATAGCAACAACATCTACAAAGCATTACTTAAAATTCGAACATCATAAATTAGAACAAGCAGGACAAGATTGATTTGCACAATAAATAGCTTCAGTCAAGGTTTAGTTGTTTAAAATTCATAAACCGGTCTCAAAAATGGTCGTTTAGAGCATTCCTCCGATGCTATTACTGAACACAGGCAGACGACACTCAAGAGACCCGTTCTGGGCTATTTCGATACCGAAGCTAATTTGAAACGACTGGAAATAATTTATTGTAAGTGGCGGGTCTTTTGAAGTACAATTGGGTAATATACCTCTAGAGCTCATTCCTTTAAAATATTAAAGAACTTTAGTATTTAGATTGAAAACGAAAGGCCTGGCTTTAAACTATGCTTGGTTGTGATTATCTTTATATGTTATCACAGATAAACTTTAATTAATTTAAGTCCCAGAAATAAATAACGAATTATATTCCGGCCTAAACAAATCTGTTCAAATAACTTCACCCGCCACATTTAAAATTTTCATAAAAGTATATAATAAATTACCCAAGTATTTAACTCAAAAAAGGAACAATAACACCTTTTCTAAAAAAACTGAAACAATTTGGTACTTATTTCTAAATGCTATTTTAGCATCAATAAAAACTAAGATGATAAGTTTTTAAATGAAACACGTGACAAAATTTTTTTTTAATAATCATTTTTTAAATTTATATATTAAAGTAATACCAATGATATTGAGTAATACTCTCTCTGTAGCACTTAGCAGCGCCTGAGAGGGTCAAAAATGATCGTTCGCACTTTGCCTTAATTGTAACACCTATATTTCTACATTATGGAGCAATAAATATTTGAGTATTGAGTATCTGTTTCAATCAATTTGTTTTATAACTCATCCAATTGAGTTTGAACAGAAACAATATACTCGTAACTAAAACCATTATCTACCTTCTTGCAAAACGCATTTGGAATCAGTGACTGTTTTCAAGTGAATATTAATGTGCTGAAATTGTAAAAAAAAAACTAAAAACTCGTCTCAAATACCACTCTAATGAATTAATCCTTCTTCAGGAAAAAAAAACCTAGAATTATTTCACTTTATATCTTGCCCGTCAAAAGAATAAGAGCACCGAGATGATATCAGAGAGATCCCGGGGGTGCCACCATTAATATCGTTCAAAAACATTGTTTGCAGAGGATCGCCGCGATTTATCGTGCGCCCCTCTGAAGGGGGGACGGTTGATCTAAAAAAGCGGAGGAACGAACACTACAAATCCTCGGAGGATTCCGTATCGGGGCTTAATTATAAATAGGACCGGAACACAGAAAAGAGCGCGTACGTTTTATTTCGATAAACCCTTTGCTGTCAGTAGGATGAGGGTTAATCAGTAGTTTTCTGGTTTTCATATAACTATTATACTTTTAGTTAGTTCAGATTCACCTGATTAATTTGTTGCAAAGATTTAGTATACACGTGCCAACTAGCTTAGATTTTGTGTAAGTGTAAGACCACTTACACACTGCGACTTTTAGCATTGATGCAGTAGCGCGTTTTTAAATTGCGCGACAGCATCGTGACTCACGCAATGAACATATTTCATTTAGCAACGACGCAAACACGCGTTAACATCGATGCTAAAGCAAGACTACATTGATGCTAACTCGCCAATATACTGTACATAGTCTGTCAATGTCTAGCTTCTGCATCGCG
This sequence comes from Pyrausta purpuralis, assembly GCA_963924145.1. Taxonomy (NCBI): domain Eukaryota; kingdom Metazoa; phylum Arthropoda; class Insecta; order Lepidoptera; family Crambidae; genus Pyrausta; species Pyrausta purpuralis. The sequence continues at coordinate 686,387 of OZ001661.1, read as the reverse complement.
ACTGCACCGATGCTAAAAGTAGCGCAAGTGGGTAAAGGCTGACATTTTGCGACTGCATCGATGCTGCGTCGTGATTGCATCGCTGCTAAAAGTCGCAGTGTGTAAGAGGTCTATCTCAAAGGGAACAACATTGTGTCTGAGAGTAATGAATTTTTGTTTTAGTCATATTTTTATTGATGTATTAGATCAGATACACGTACGTACCAGTTTCCAGACTTCCTTAAAATTATTACGCCCTAGGTCCACATATTTTTCTATTTTAACTTTTACCATAAATTTTTAAAGGATCTTTTGATCTCAGTGACATGATCATTTTTGACAAAGCTCCTCAAATAAAGAGAAAAAGAAACGATCTATCTTTAAAAAAATTTGAAGTGATCTTTCCCAGTCAATTGAACTCTAAAACCGGAATGATCCATTCTTGAGGCCGAATGCCCTTCTCCTACCTCCTCAGCAAACACTGCTGAAATTATTAACGCTGGAGTTTTTCAACTGTTTCAAAAAACTGATGTTAATTATTACTGGAGTTAATTCCAAGAGGGTTAATCGTGATTATAACTATGATTTCTGAGTGAAATTAGTATATATTTTTGACATTGTTTTCAGAACAGTACTTGAGTGCCTAATTTTTTTGCCCTTAGAAACTGTTTATTTTTTTTATTAGAGAAACAACAGCTTTACAATATTTTTAGGGGTTACTATTATATTATATTAACCCCTAAAATATAAATACACTAGCCTTAAGCGTTTCTACTGCTCGATTATACAAACTAAGTGAACAAACATACTGTAGATATTACAGAAATGAATGTTTGGACGACAGCACGCCGGGGTAAACTGCGGTATCTATGTAGTTGTAATATGGGCTAGCTATTAACAAAAAATGTATAACCAGACGCACTGGCGTCCGCACTGCATCCAATGAAATATAGCCAAGGAAAAAGTAACAACAATAATCATAACACACTACACATTCGTTTATTCTGTTAAGTTATATCCGTACGCAATCCATACACCTGACACCTTTTCACTGACCTTGTAACTTCTTCTTAGTATTGATGCTTAAGCTTAGCATATTTTTACAGTTGTTTATTTATTTATCTGACAAACCAAACCAGACCATAAGTTACGCTAATTGATGTCGTGTTTTTGTTTAAGATGTGATTTATTATATTTATACATGATTCTCACAGATACAAAACCGCAAAACTACTTACATCACTCAAGTCGAACAAGAATCACGTATCACACTAATCCCATGTAGCCACGTCAAAGCGAATCTTAATAAAATGGGCGCAATAAACGCGGGTAGATTTACGAGGACGTGGGTGACCGCCCAAACCGGTTTGATCGGGTTTAAGCTGCTTCTATCCAGTTCTAAGCGGGCTAAGCTGAGCTTCCTTAAGGTTATCGTGCACTTAGTCGAGCCAAATCGGCTGATGCTATGCATTTTGAATTCGTGACTAGATTGATCGATTTTGACCTTTTAATTTGTTACAAGACCGAAACGCAGATTGCTACTTTGAACTTGCTATAGTTATATATATGTAGTCCCCCCTAGCCGATTTTGACTAAGGTGGAAAGTACCAAGAACTAACCGACTGCGCGGGACATATTATAGTGCACAAGTGTGTGCGCAAACACAGGAGCACTCTCTATTCCTCTCACTTTCATAGCCCGATGGGACTGCAATCTGACACGACCGGAGAGAGATCAGAGGCGCAGGACCAACGGCTTTACGTGCTTTTCCGAGGCACAGGGGTAAAACACCGCCAACTTCCAAACTCCGGGCTACCCTAAGAATTTCTGAACAGAAAAACTCAGGTACATATTTTTGGCCCGACCCGGGGATCGAACCCGGGACCTCTGGCGCAGCGTTGCTTTGAAATGCGACCCTCTTATCGCTTCGCCATCGAGTTACAGTTAAATGGGTATCCAAACCGCATGCCAATAGGTACCAAAGTTGAATTTTTACGTATGTTGATAAATTTGCAATAATAGCAGAATTAACAGTAAAAGTTAAGTGAATATTTCAGAATTGAGTGAATATTTAATAATAATTAGAAATTGTTTACTGAAACAACAATTTGAGCTTAAAAACTTGCATCTACTCAACTAAGCTACAGGTAAAATGTTTACAAGAGGTATCTTGAAAAGCGGAATGTACTAAAATGCATTTTTGAGAGATATTCGATACTGATAATATGATAATGACCATATTCAGGCATTTTATGTGACCTGAATTGTTTTATAAGACGTCATTTGATCTTGTGATGTATTTTAGAGATAGAAATTACCTGGTCGCCGAAATCCTTAAAATTAATTTAATATAGCACCACTTGCAAACGTTTCATTGTGACAGCTGATGTTCCATGCTACTCCTGCCTCATTGTCTTAAAGTGACTTTACTGTTGGACAAGGATCTCCTGGCCGATAGATGACATTAACAAAGGGGCGCTAGCATTCAATCAGGCTAACCAATGCAAAAAAAAACTCCCTTGATTTAAGGAGTTTAAAAAGCTGTTTAACGAATATAACTCCCTTGATTTAAGGAGTTTAAAAAGCTGTTTAACGAATATATTTTTTTCCCAACCATGGCAAAGTCAAAAAGAAGGGTACGAATTTATATTAGTATAAGCATGAATGTTCCACTGATTTATAACGCAAGACAATTGTATAGAAAATAGTGATATAATTTCACTATTTTCTGTACAATTTATTAAAGCAGTTTAGCTTAGTATTAATAAAATATAATTTTAAAAATATATACAGAAAATATACAAAAATAAAACATTAGGAACTATCGGTAAATTGTCTCTTGTCACCAAATCTCCCCAATTTGGTGACACTTTACCTGGCAACGGCATTTTTGAAGATGACAGCGTTAGTTCTAATTGTCTCCGCCGGCCAAAGGATCCATGTTGCACTGTAACAAATTAATGTTTCTTGCAAGTGGCGGTTAATGCATACGTGCGTTTACACCTAAGTTACTTAGATATAGGTTTGTCAAAAATTTTGTGTGTAAAAGATAGCTTGTTGATGAAGCAGTATTATACCGTACTATTTAAATTTATTTTATTTTTTCCTTTTCAGTCTGAACACTTAAGTTCACTGTGCAAGCTCTGGAAATAGATGCAATTATCACGCGCCACTGCGCTGCATTACACACGGACATAATTCGAGTTCATTGATTGACAGGCATTAACAGCCGATTGGCGCTCGCGACCGCCTAATATGACGAGCTGATGAGGTGATAATTAATGATCCGATATTCGGATATTTACTTAAAGGGTTCATCATAGCCAGTGAGTGAAATAGTGGCTTTTAACACTGGTGGTTTTCACAAATCATACATTTAAGATTTGAATACGATTATTGAAACAAAAATATGATGGTTTAGAATCCATTGAAATACTTAAATGTCCAAGCCGGACAAGGAATATGAAATAAACATGGGTGAGAGTAAAGACGTCTTAAGAGATAATGAGACAAGGAAAAACCGATTCTAATGAAAAGTATGATTAAATTTAGAATTAAAAAAGCCCCTGACATCAAGAGTGACGCGGTATCAAATTTTGAATTGCATTAGCTAGAAAAGAGCTGGTAACCTTCAAACAGGTTATAATTATCTATGACACAAGAAAACGAAAAACAAATTTATCCATTTGGAGGTTATGTTTCTTCAGACATATACGAAAAAGAAAAGAAAAGAAAGAAAGAAAAAATATCGATTTTATTTTTTTTATCATTTAATTCAATTAACATCATTCAATTTAAATAAATTTGATACACAATAGCACAGACAGACACGTTAAACTTTTAACCCCTCACCTTCTACGTTGGGGGTTAATAAATAAAAAAAGGGGGAATTAACATACCTTTAATAGTAATTAGTTACTTATTTACTTTTAATTAGTCTTTTGCTTTTTATTTTAAGAAGGGTATTTAAATAAGTACTTGCTTCAAATAAAGATTTTTTTTCTCGTTAAAGCACTTAAACCACTTAATATACAGACCGTACTTAAACGTGGAAATAAGTATCGCAAAATAAAATAAAAGTTACCGATAAAAAGAAGAGATTACCCTGTAGACGTAATATAATAAAATTCCGCAATCAAATTAAAATGGTTGTGAGAATAATTTATATATTTCCGATAAAACACCGCCACCGACCTGCAAGCAAAAAGACCCAAATAATGAAATAAACTTGAAGAGAAAAATGTAAATTCATTTAACGAAGTGAATTCATTTCTGTTTGTTCATCCGTTTTGTTGACCGCGGGTGTATTCTAGACAGGTCTCTATCTGTCCCGTGTTACGTAAACTAAACTTTGTGTAAACGCTTTAGGGTTGCTTTTTGTGTGTAGTTATATCTTTTTTTAGTTCTTTACACTTGGCGTCGAGTGCTGTCTGTCCTGCTGTCTGAGCACTTGTAAATTGATAGCTACAGAACTCCTCCCGAATACTGGATTAGTTTCGAGATTTCAGGGAAGTCACGGATAGCTCTATATTCAGGTTGCGAATATAAAATGCTTTTAGCTCAAACTAAAGTTAGGATCTTTTTGAAGAGTCTCTAAGTGAAATCGACATGTTATATAGGTAATGGTTTTCCAGTTTTTCAAGCGATACTAAATTTTCCTACCTTTTGCATTTTATTGCTCCATAATATTTATTTAAGTTTTGTAACATGAGATTAACTACGTAACTAGTATCTTTCACACAAATTATTGTCAATGTAAATTACATAACTGATCTAAAACGAAGTGACAGCCTTCAAAAAAATGGTACAGAATTATGTCACTCTTAATGGATGCTGCCAGATACCAAGACACACTTTCAGAATGACGTCCAAATTACCTAGATCTCGTATTTCGAAGTAGTCTCTTCAGAGACTACCATGTCTTGAATAATTCTTGCAAAAATGAACCTTAAAGCTTGTTGATAAGAATGTAGATATTTCGATTCTTTTGAGAGAGTCACCTGTTGTCTCATTTCCATTCGGTCTTAAATGTTAGTTAGTTCTACAAAGGCGCTGGGCGGAGTAATTACATAACTAACTTTAACTGGGACCTTCAGTCGTCATAGCGTAAGGGTGCAAATGTAGAGATCTCGAGATTTAAAAGGAATATTTTTTAAAAGGAATTATTACCTTGTGTTCCATCCGTTTCAATATTTAAAACTATTATTATTGCATTGTCTTTAATGTAATCGAAAATTTCACACTTAGAAGTTCACAGTAATTTATTTGCTGAAACGATTTTATCATTAGCTTTTTTTTTCTGAAACTATCATCATCTTAACTTTAGATTCATGGGGCCCACTTACGTGATCGATAGTCAACTCAACTGATGCTTAAATGTCGTTATCAGAGCGGTTGAATATTAACGATTGTGCATTTCAGAATGTTTATTTTAATGACCCTTCTATTTATGATTTAACTCAATTCAACATTACAGCTCTGAATAGTGAATCGAGAACCAAGAATCATTTATTTGCCTTTATATGGGGTTAGGCACCTTGATTTATAAATATTAGTGATCTAATAATTTAGAGTATTTTTAACACTCGCAGTGTCATACTTAATATGCTTTCGGCCAGACCTTGCGAAATTTGTTAAACTGTTGCATAACAACAGATGGATAGATGGCGTTTAACGTCACACATAATGACGTATTCTTATGAGACGACAAATTTCGCAAGGTCGGACCGAAAGCACGGTAGCTCAATGGGTAGAGCGTTTGGCCCGGTTAGCCATGAAGTTGTTGGTTCGAGCCCGCCCATGCACATATTTTCGGTTTCTTATTTCATCTTTATGAATATTAGTGATCTATTAAAGTTTAGTATTAGTGATCAATTGTCGCAATATCTTGTCGTTCATGCCACATGCGTCTACCCTTTGAGCGAATGTAGAGCGCACATTTGGAGCGGGTAGTCAACTCGACACGCTTTCATTTAATCGCGTGCAATTACGTTTTCACATCGGTTTATACGTCTAACAGTTTATCTAACTATGTATTAGTTAAATAATAATGTAAACCTATTAAATGGTTTAGAATGTTTTTAACACTCACAGTGTCATATTTTATAATCATAAAGATGAAATAAGAAACCAAAAATTTCGGAGGTCGCTGGTTCAAGTCCCGCCCGTGAGCAAATTTTTGGTTTCTTATTAAATCTTTATGATTAAACCTATTAAGTTAAATTAACGAACCACTATACAGCGTCAGCGAAAAAGACATAAATGACTTGAATCTCTCTCTAATATAAAAATATAACTATACAAACTTAATGATATAAATTGCACTTGTAAAAAGAAACTTTTGGCTGTGTGACCGGGCATACGCCCGAATAACGTAAGACACGGGGTCCATTTCTCGTCTGTCACACAGCCAAGAGTTTCTTTTTACAAGTGCAATTTATATCATTAAGTTTAAAATAGTGACAAAACACTATAAAATCAAAAAAGTAATTTGAAACAATCTGTCAATGCGTTTGTTGTAGTGGTCTTAGCGCTCGAATCTACTATGCCGGCTTCAAATCCCGAAAGGGGCAATTGTTTATGTGATGATATATGTATTTAATTATTTATGGTAGACGCCTTCTTGATTATCGTAGTCAGGTATTCGTAGCACAAAGAAGGAAACTCCTTTGTTCGAAACCATGTATGTATGTCATGTCGTAGTAGTTGGTATGTCATCATCATCATCATCATCATTATCAGCCAAAGGACGTCCACTGCTGAACATAGGCCTCCCCCACGGCTTTCCACAGCGACCGATTACTAGCGGTCTGCATCCAGTTTGATATGAGTTGGTATGTAGTCTGATGAATTTTCATTGAGGCCTGATTTTTCCAACGGTATATATTTATTTATTTTTAAAAGACTTTGTTGCACAAATCATAGAGCAAAGGTAAAGGACTTAATGCAAAAAATAACTTATATTTATAGTAACATATAAACCGACTTTTAAATTACCGCAACAACATATTTTAAATAAGAGATATTCATCGAATAAAATACAATACGCCCAATTTGAAAACGACACCTAGTTATTATTTTAAAATCGATCGTTTTATACTTATTCGGTCGGATAAGTCTTCTCTTACGTTTGTAAAATCGACCCTCAATCTTATGTGTATGTAATCAGATACGATCAAGCCGACTGAGAGGTAGCTAAAGTGTCTCGGGACAGGTTTTGACCGATGCATAAGTAGTATAACACAGTGGCTTGTACTTAAGGAAAATAGGTATGTTTTTTTATTTTATTTTACCACATCTCCATTAAATTGATACATAAACCCTGAACCGCTGCATACCGCAATTGACATCACTCAGAATTCAAGATGGCATCCGTTAGGAGATAAAAAATGAGTTTCTAAGGCCCGATTTTACCAACGTCATATTTTATTTTTATTTATTTATTTAGATACACAAAACAGCACAACATCATTAAAAATGCAATATAAATTAACCTATAATATTAAGCTAGATGCTATTCCAAAACATGTGTCCACAGCTTGGGTAGTTATATTAAATTACAAGTATACTTAAATACTAAACAATTGTTGAGGCAAAGTGGTTACGTGTGCGTTGGCGGTAAATCACGTCGGGGTCACCAGGGTTTAAGCTAGTGTGGTGATGGGGTCCGTGTGCGGTGGTGCTGAAATGAGAAGTCTTGGGTCTTCATGATAAATATTTTACCAAATACATAATTATGGCAATGGATGTGAGTGGTCGGGAAGCGCGGCGGGTGACGACTGCCTGATTTACATCGCGAGCCCCGCAACTGCTCACGATGCAAAACTGTAGCGTCATCGAGCCGCTACACAATCAATAAAATCAAATGTACCTCTAAGTTTATTAATATACCTATCATACTTTTTACCCTTTTTTTATAAACTTCTAAAAGTATGTCAAGTATCGCCCGTCTGAAACGGGGCAAGTTATCGTTGTATATGTCTAAGTTCATGTGATTTTCTGTTAGTAGTTTATATAAGGAATATTTGTCGAATATAACACAAAACGCCTTATTTAAAAAAGTCACCCAGTAAAGTTAGTCTGTGACATCCCACTGCTGGGCAAAGGCCTTACCTCAACTGTGAGTTAGTTTGAGCCACCTCCACCACGCGGGCTCAGTGCGGGTTGATGGAGGGGTGTTTGCAAGGCAAGCGACTAACCCTGCTGTCAGATGTTATAAGGCCTCTGACTAGGCTTAACGACTAATGTCAGCCGATATTAGCCAGGACCAACGGCTTAACGTGCCTTCCGAAGCACGGAATATGGTCGGAATGGTCACCCATCCAAACACGACCGCGCCGTAGGTTGCTTGACTTCGGTATCACTACCAAAGCGCTGCTACCACTGCGCTACGAGCACCACCTATTCATCAGCAATCATATAATTATGAGAATGTGATTTTAAAATCGGTCGTTTCATACGATTTTACCAACGTCAGATAAGGAATATTCATCGAATACAATACAAAACACCTACTTCAAAAACGTCAGCTGTTTGTCAGCAATCATTTATATAAATTCCATTTTAAAACCGCTCATTTTATATTTATTCAGGCAAATAAGGTTTCCGAAACGTGGGTAAAATCGACCCTAAGTGTGAGGTCAATCATTGAGTTCGTCTATTTTTATGTGGCAGTAAAAGAGTGAATAAACTTCGCAAGTTTTACAGACCCAGCAATCAGTTTAAAAAACGCTCTTACTGCACAATAAAGCAAAATAAAACCTTTCCTTTCCATGACATCTTGCACGGTGTCCTTTCAAATCTGATACAGTGTCCTTTGTCCTGCCTTGTTAGCTCTAAAATGTAATTGGGTCGCTCATTACGCGATCTTCCTCCTCTGTTATTTCTTAGGAACTAGAATGAGATCAAGTAGACTCCTTTCGATTGAGTATGCGGGGAGTGAAAGATGCATCAGAAATAATGAGGCAAATTGGTGCTCCTTAAAAAGGTCAAACAAAAAAACTACAACTTTAAAATAAAACTATAATATTATAATAAGTTTTAGCTAAAAATATAGCACACCGCTTTCTACCTCACAAATTAAAGTTGTTTCCTCTACCCAATGGTAGTCTGGAAGAGATCGCTTCCAGCGATATGACCGCTAATATTGTACAAATGATTTGTCCGTAATGTTATTGTTTCTTGTGTCCTTACTTGTGCAATAAAGAATATTTATTATTATTTAGTTTGTAATGAAACAAAAGAATAAAACTTGAAAGGCTGTCCTCATTTTTACAACGTCAGATAAGGAATATTCATCAAATAAACGCCTAATTTGAAAACGTCACCTATTTTAAGCAATAATTCATAAAATATAATTTTAACATCGGTCGTTTTATACCTATTCAATCTGATATGTGTTAAGTCTTATCTGAAGTTTTAAAAATTGGCACTATTTTGCCTTTTCTAGCGGTTTAGGTACAAACGATTATTTTTGGTAATAGTAGTTCCCCTAGCCGATTTCGACTCCGGTTGCCAGTCACAACGACTAGCCGACTGCGCAGGACTTATTAGAGTGCACAAGTGTGTGCGCAAACGCAGGGGTGCACTCTCTATTCCTTTCACTCTCATAGCCCGATGGGACAGTAATCTGACACGACCGGAGAGAGTTCAGGCGCAGGACCAACGGCTTTACGTGCGGGAGTGAAACACCGCCCAGTTCCAAACTCCGGGTTACCCTAAGAATTTCTGAACAGAAAAACTCAGGTATTTTTTTGTTGGTCCGACCCGGGGATCGAACCCGGGACCTCTGGCGAAGCCGTCGCTTGAAATTGCGACCCTCTTACCGCTGCGCCACCGAGACAAATTGTAAATATCACTGTCATTAACCTAAGGTAGGTTACCTTATTCAAATGAAATATTTCTATTTCTTACTAACAGACCCATAACGGTAGCAGTAGCCTCAGCGTGCGTGACGTCACCGATAAACTACACGAAAACCGGCTGCGATCGTTTGGACACGTGAAAAGGAGACCACTTGACTACTTGGTACATAAATATAAACTGCAATGGTTAAGTGTCATTAAGAAAGCCCTTGAAAGCTGTGACTCAACCGAGAACGACGTCCAAGATAGTGCAAAGTGAAAAAAAAAGTCGGAAAGCAGACCCGTCACCAGACGGGACATTTGCTAGAAAGAAAAAGAAGACTGACGGACCCAAAACCTATAACATTTAACATACATTTCCTAAAGATCTTTTGTTTAGCAATATCAGAAAAAACCTACTGATTACATATTTTATTGCATCATCGCGTGTGTTTTTTCCAGAATTTCCAAATTATGATTACCTTTAACGTTTTCCCCTAATTTCTGCTGATTTTTATGTTCCCGATAATGAGCTGGGAAACGATGGATGACGTGAAATATTCATTAAATTTATTTCTTTGTTATTGAAAATATGAGTTTGCATTTTTATGACGCAGGTTTTTGGAATTACTTTGGACGTTTAAAAAGTATTAGGCAGATGAAGATCTGCATAATCTAATAATAAGCTATATAAAAAAACGATACATTGACATGTTAGCTCTTTATATGGCATTTTTTAGGTGAGCTGCCAATAAAATTTTGGGTAAAAACTAAAACATTTTGACAAATTTTATTCCAAAATTCCCACCATCAATCCAAAAATGGTTTAAATCGAGAGAACTCCACTCAAGCGTGAAACATGCACACCCAATCACAATCATCCCTCCAAATAGCGACGCGATACGATCCCCGCTGTACGTAATCGGATCGGCATAGAGATATTATTTGCCTAAGATAAACCGAGCACTATACGATATGGCTTAATAATCGAGTGACCATGAGAAACGGTTGTCAGGATTCTTGAGTGCTTTTTAATTTTGCTAATAGAAAATGCTTTAACTGTTTTTGTGTGTATTACGAATTACTTATATTTTAAGCTAATATTTTATCAATTTATCAAGAAAATGCAAGGTAATGGATATTTTTGTTTGCCAGTTATGGGTATTAAATTAAATTCAATAACTACGCAGCAAACAAATTCAATTTTATAAAGCATACATTCAAACAGTTATTTATTAATTACCATATCACCACCACATACAGCTAAATATCTGTTTTCTTAGCTCCGAATGGCAAAAATAAATATATCGGCTCTTCCTTTCGAGATGGCACACTGGCACCGTTATCAGATCGTCGAGGGTTCTATCGCTGAACGAGCTATAGGGCGTAGATTGTCGGGCGAGGAAAATAAGACACTCTTGCTTGATCAAGTACAAAACATTAACTGTTACTCGAAACACATGTGACGAGGAACACATTTTATGATTATTACTACAATAACAGAAACTTTACGCCGCTCCATCAATCACATAACACATATCTACGATTCAATCAGAAAAGCACTGATCACAAGTTCATCTGACATCATGGCCGCTCTGACTGTGCGCGGACGCACCAATCGCGCTGTTGCGTTAGACCAATGTCAATCCTGCAGTACTGCTCACTAGGCTATGACATTATGGTCCATATACCGTCTTATAAATTTAATGTTTTACAAGTAAATAGTACCTTAAATTTTTGACCTAAAATTATATATCTAAGTTTGTGTACAAAGTAAGAAACTAATGCATTTGTGTTATGGAAATCAGACACAACGGTGCTACTACAACACTCAGACTCAAACAATATAGAAAATTTTGATTTCTATATTGACCCGACCGGGAATCGAACCCGGGACCTAGGAGCGGCGACGCCTTGAAACCAGTATGCTTAGCCACTACACCAAGGGGGTCGGCAAAAATATATATAAACTTACAACAACACCACACATAAATATATTATGACGACCTCCGTGGTCGAGTGGCTAGCACGCTGATTTCAAGCGTCGCCATCTCGTGAGGTTCCGGGTTCGATTCCCGGTCAGGTCAATGTAGAAAAGGATCTTTTCTATATTGTCCCGTTGTGTCTGATTTCCATAACACAAGTGCGTTGGCCACTAACTTTGGAATCATAGCAATGTATGTGATTGGTGTCCAATATGCAAAAAAAATATATTTAATAATAATTTAATTTAATATTTAATATTAAAAACAGTCCCAAACTATTCAACATCATGGTCACCTCACTCAACCCGCTCACGGGTTCCCTTGTTTTCGTAACGGCGTTTGTGACGGATTAATCCCATTTAGCAGCTAACGGCTCCTAATGGCTCTTCATGGGAATCCGTGACCTCGATTCCATAGAAGTGAGCGCAAGTGGCGTTATCTTTTGGTTGAGGAGATATCATTGGTTTGGGCAAATATGGGGTGGGTGGAATAATAGGGTGGTATAATCATTCACGTTTGGCTCATGTACCGAAGCAACTATAAAAAAAACATATGATTTGACTTATCCCCAAAGTTTTATTGGACAACAAGATTTTTTATACAATTTAGTTTTCTCTGGAACCTGAAATCAAAGAAGAAATAATACAATGCTAAATATTTGTAACTTCAAATGTGAATTTAATTGTCTCTTTTGTCAAATGTCACCTGTATACAAGTTCATTGTGTTTTACATTATTACCAAGCCCCTTTGTTCAGTTTCTTTAAAACAAGAACTATCTTGGCTATAACCACAACGCCCCAATGCATTAACCAATGGCTTACAAGATCGTTAATCTGTTATTTAGTTCTACTCTACTTTTCGCCTTCTTTGGCACAGACTTTGGCAAACCAGTATCTTAAAAATCCGATTACTCGGATTGGGTATACAACAGATTTTTAACCATGTTGTCTTAGGAATAAAGATGGGATTGTAAAAGAGGTTTTTTAGAAAACTGTATCAATTTTTGCTAGGCTTGGCGTTTGCCCAAATGCAGGCGTATTCGGTGCTAATAGCACGACATCGCACGATGATCGAATTTGGAAAATAGTTGCCAAAACCCGTGCCAAGGAGATTAGTGCTCTCATAGTTTGGCGTAGAACATAATGATTGTAGGAAAATTTAAAATTATTGAAACTTGGAAAAAGCCGCAGGAGCCAATTTAATTATCATATTAATAAGGTACAAAAACGTGTCCCTATTTGAGATGCACAATTATTTAGATGTTCAAAAAGATATATATTTTAATTTATTATCATTAGTGAACGTAAGAAACACCTACATAAAACATTATCTTTGTTTATTTGAAGTTGTCATAAATAAACCATCAAACGGCAAGACGTCAGCAACACATCTAAAAGAAGCAAACGAGTCATGATCCATCTGACTTTTGCACACATGCAAATCAGTTATCCGCTCGCTCGACTGCGAAATTCGCTTTTTCAGACACAAAAAGCTTTCGGAGACAAATTCATTTTTCACGTTTAAGCCGCATATCATCAGTCATGCGCGGCAATAATGAACAAATACGGGTAACAAAGCAGCGATCAATCAGTGCTCAAACATTGTGAACAACGGTGTTGCCAACTTTGGAATCTCCCGGAATTCGGGGAGATTTATTACTGAGTTCGGAAGTTGCCAAAATACGAGAAATGCAAAGTTTGGAGTGCCGCCACTGCCACTTTGAATTCGTGTTTTGATTACCTACCTTAAAATAGACCGCAGGCAAATGATGTAACTGCCGCTGACGAAAACTTCAAAACTGGGCAAGTTAATGTCAATATATGAAATTAAGTTTTATTATTTTGGGACCTGTGTATTTGGGGATCAGTTTTTAAATAAAAATAATGTAAATCAAATATCTACCCATAAAATTAAAAATACAATTATGACAAAGGTACGTTATGTTCCTAAATCAAAACATAAATTTCCCCTCAGACTTATCCACACCCTATTTTAAATTTGTTGATAAACATTCAAGTTTGATCAAGGTTTCACAGGTCACCAAAAAGGCAAACAACGGATCGCTATCTGCTAACCAGCATGCGCTGTCAATCTCAGATAATAAAGCCAAAAGCTGGCAACACTGGCCAATCTGGCTGATCTGCTGGAGCTGTTTATTGTTAATCTCACACTCCGGTGGAGACATGAGGGCTTTTAATAAGACTGGTTTCGGTTTAGTTGTAAATACGAGCTGGGTATTTTAATTTATGATATGATAAATTTTTAGTTTTTTTAATTTTCATTCAAATACTAGTGGTCCCCCGCGACTTCGTCCGCGCGTTTCTCGATTTTTTCTCGCCTTTGAAACCTTCCCTAGACCTCCACGAATATTTCAAGACTAAGATAAGATAAATCCGTTCAGCCTTTCTCGAGTTTGGGTGACACTAACGTACAGCAATTCATTTATATATATAGATAGATAAAATGGACAATAAAATGCTGAAACTCACTGTGACTATGCGTGATTACAATTATTGTATGACCAGGCTTAGGTGCTTCACGTGAGTATTAAAGTATGTTTTCTACATTATGTTGAGGTAACAAGAACACGCATGACTGCTTGAATTATGTTTAAAAATAGTGCTATCCACACAGGCGCGATAACCGTTCGTCCAAATGGTTTAATGTATGTGCAAGCGTTTGCCAATATTTGTTAAAAAAAATATATTAAATATTTATTATTGATTTTCACATACTGCGTTTTGGTTAATCAAAAATGAGTGGCTAGCTTCTTCGTGTATGGCATTATCTTTACACGCTTAGAAGTTTATAGCTCCTAAATCGTTTTATTTATTTAAAGTATACAGGCATTGAGCTTGATTATAAAATTAATTTCAGTAGCTATTTTGGGGACTATAACTCCATGAGTTTATAGATCAGATTACAATGACGTTGCACTCTAATTGTTTAAAGTGCTATCACGTGGAGTATGTTAACACTCGATTAATTTCACATTTAATTTGCGACTAAAATTTCAAAATTAATCTTCGATAAATATTCAATTTATTACAAAGTAAAACTGAATTTTGTTTTAAAGATCAGCTTACTAATATGTGATGGCTAAGAATGTTTTAAACACTCAGTGTCATATTTTATATGATCATCATCATCGTCATTCTCAGCCAAAGGACGTCCACTGCTGAACATAGGCCTCCCCCACGGCGTTCCGAAGCGACCGATCACTAGCGGTCTGCATCCAATTTGATCCTGTGATATTTTTAAGCACGTCTGTCCATCTTGTTGGTGTACATCCTACGCTGCGACTTTGGTCGAAGGGTCTCCAATCCAGAACTTTCCTGCCCCAACGGCCATCAGTACTTCGCGCCACAGGGCACATATGGCACATGTGGCACTGGGCCCTGCCCATTGCCACTTGAGCTAGCTGGCTAACCAGCTAACTCTCTTCCGAATGAGCAACCGTGCCGTCGGTCTGACCGTGAGGAATTTATGGATAGGTCATTACGCGTGACGTCAGTGCTATCTATCCGTCTGCTTATGCCACAGTGGGCCAAGCAGTTATTCAATACAGAATAAATCCAACTTGGAAATTGATAACGCTTCGTCATTCAATAGATTAGAATAACATACATTTGAATCTGTCAATTAAATATTATCACACTTTGTTAAATTACAAACGACCGTCTGACTCCCTAATATTTGACCTATTTAACATTTTTGCACACAGTTCTCCAGAAACAATATAAATTTAATTGTTATGACCTCTTTAGACGTTTACTGTCCACGAAAGAGTTAAGCAGTGGTCCATGGCATTATCTATACTAATATTATAAAGCTGAAGAGTTTGTTTGTTTGTTTGTTTGTTTGTTTGTTTGTTTGTTTGAACGCGCTAATCTCAAAAACTACTGGCCCGATTTGAAAAATTATTTTTACGTTGGATAGTCCATTTATCGAGGAAGGCTTTAGGCTATATAACATAAAGATATGACTCATAAGACTACAGCAGAAATGAAAAATGTTGCGAAAACGGGAGAAAGATATTCCTTTTGAGAGCTTCCGTTGCATACGCTGCGGAAACCGCTTAAGTTACACAAAAATCATGTATGACAGGATTGTTCAACATTAAGAGTTCTATAATAAAGTCCGCGACAGCATATGTCTATCTTTTAGGGTTGACTTACTACAACCTTTTTTATGTTAATAAATTTGTAAAAAAATAATGCATTATTTTTAGAGGTGTATTATACACACAGGTATCTATTCTTATCAAAATAAATACATTCATTATCACGAGCATTTCATTTAGAACCAAGTTGCCCTTTATATCATTTGATTTCAATAAATATCTTAGGAGCTATCACAGTTTTAACATAACTCCGCACCAAAATATTGTTCGCAGCTTAAGTACAACGTGCGCTTGCGCTAATCTATATATTATAAAGCTGAAGAGTTTGTTTGTTTGAACGCGCTTATCTCAGGAACTGCTGGACCGATTTGAAAAAATATTTCTGGGATGGATAGCTCATTTATCGAGAAAGGCTTTAGAATATAAAACATGACGCTGCGACGGGAGGGGAGGGAGCAAACTCAAAACGCGCGGACGAAGTCGCGGGGGACCGCTAGTTAAATAATAAGGCAGCAAATTAAAAAATAAATTAATTAAACTAAAAAAAAACAAACAACCAGCATGGGATCCAGTTCTAACTAGGATCCAAACTATACCACTCACTGCAAGATTACAAGACACAGTTAGCTCTTTCTGCGTGGATAGGAACGGTAATTTATATTATTGAGTGACGGTAGTGTAATTTTTCAAAAACTCTGTTAATGACAAATAACATCTTAGTCTACCCGTGACCACGAACGCTGTATATGTAAAGTGTTCGAAAGGTCGGGATAAAATTGATAAACTCGCGAAAAGTTAATGCGTAAAAATATGATTTATTTTGATTGAAAATAACATTATAATGTCAATAGTATTACACCTACGAGGATCACTAGCCGTAATCTGAATAAAATATTTTGATGTATTTGTAACCTCATCGTGTGCCTATGACAAATAACTGAATCTCTCTAAAAACCTTAACTTGTCTCGTCTACTTTCAACGCAAAAGCTGCTTCTACAAATTAAACCCTTTATTGTCATTAGATCGGTTCGAACAATCGCGACCGTTGATTAGTTATTCTACAATTGAACGCCGTCACTGGGTCAAATAAGGACTCGGGGTGAAGGGTCGCTGTTTTTAAGTAAATAATTGGGACAAATATTCTAGAGCATTTGGGTGACAGATTTTATTCAAAATTGTGTAATTTTCGTGAACGCTAAGATAAAGAATCAAGGCATAACATTAATGAATACATTTATCAAGCGAATATTCGATAGCTAAGTTTTTTTTTTTAAATGAAAATACGTTTTCTCACATTTCTTTTATGTTACAAAATTTTCCTAGGTTTCTTACAATGAGAATGTACAATCATCGAACAAATTTAAATATGATTTTATTAATCACAGTATATCTTTTATATTAAATATATTCTTTATCAATATGAGCCGTAACACTTTATGATTAACTTGGTTCTGAAGTTTACGGACTAAAAGACGTAGTGTTTAAATCACCTAACTGTTTAATTCAAGCATTGCATCCTTTTAACTATAACTTCAATATTCCTGCCAAGCCCCAAACGCCTGGTCACCCTACACCAGACGCCTTCGCCGAATCATTTGTATTGTTGTCACAATTGTTTTATCGCGATCGCAATAAAAGAAACATCACTGCCTTTACAATTTGCGGACGAAGAATTCGCAATTCAACCCATTGTGAAATTTGTCTTGTGGAAATTATGATTTGAATGACAACCCGTAAATACCTGTCATAAAAGCTGTCGGTTCAAAAATTATAACAGTCATTATCGTAAAAATATGAACTAACTGCTTTGAAGTATTCAATTGACCGAGTTTCTGCACTGATTTTGAATCATTGTCTATTTTGATAAATTAGATCTTATAATAGGCAGCATCGATAATAATCGGGCTTCTTTTATTTTGAATTTTCTGAAAATGATGAGGCTCGATTATTATTATTATTTATAATTTATTCAATTAATATCTTAATACTATTTATAAAAACGTCTTTCTGCCAAAATGTGAACCAGTTTGTCGAACGCAATTCTCGTGGGTTTTTCCTATGTTGTTTCTTATGTTATCTGACCAGATTTGGGCCTATTTTTGATACTTTATGCGAATACTTTACTTCAAAATAAGGTCTGCTTAAAAATTTCATACTGTTGACGGAGCTTATAACACTTTTTCTATCAACCTGTCACTCTGACTGCCTCAATTAAGGAGCTTGTGACTAGCGGACTGGAGACCTGGGCCCTTATTTTTGAATCACTCGCTTGGATGTGGCGTGATTTTCGTTAGAAAGCGAACTACAAATCAACGAGAAACAAGCAAAATATATCAGTAAATACTTACAAAACTAAGTTATACTTATTTCAAGTACTCCTGTGTGGAACCTAACTGTTTTTATTTCGGTAATAGGACATTAATCAAGGAGTATCACACGCCATTTTAAAGCGAGTGATTATTCGAACTAAAATATAACGTAAGTAGCCACAAAATTGGCTTTTCTTTTTTTTAAGCACAATCGTTTGGATTTCAACTGGTTTCAGTTCGAAAATAATGAAAATCACACGTTATCTTTACGCCAGTGATGCAAAAATAGGGCCCCTGAATGTTCCGGGTGGGTGACGATACCGTGACGCCTTATCACTTATCAAGACTTCAAAGTCAGAATGGAACGACCGTCTTATTGCCCTACTTTTTGCTTGATAACGTAGAAACGTGCACGAAATGGCACGTTTTTTGTTGAAGATACCTAATATATTTGGTTCGAGTTATGCGTGGTTTCTATTTGTGAGTTGTCACGTAAGATTTCAAAGCGACGAAAATCTAATACATTTCTAATTCCTACAAGCCCAGATAATATAATACTGCTACAAGTGACTGCAATTCTTACGGCTTATTTTCAGACTGTTGATTAATATTTTTATGTCCGTTTTTGAGGACCAAATGTAAGTTTCCAAGATAGCTGAAACTTTCCAATAAAAATCAGCGTAATTTATAGAATCAAAAAATATATTTCTTAAAAAGACGAAGCATCTATTTATAAATAACTTAACCAATTTTTGTGTCCAATACCAAATTGAACAAGCAAACTCCAAGCGTCCATTTTAAAGGCATCTTTTCGAACCATCGAAGTGTGTCATTTAATTCTCTTTTTCCAAACACCTGGCCCGGAGTTTCTTTGGGCGGTTTAATTTGACTGCCGACTCACAATTACAGGGAGGCAGTCCCTTTCAGCGTTCGGTGTCAAAGCTACACGAACCACTACCACTGAACCCAATTTCCAAGTCAAAGGGTTGCGATCTTAAAACACGGGGCGGAATCCAAAGCGGCTTTTGACCGGGGCGAAATAAAGCGGCCCGTACAAACGAAGTAATGAAGTAGGCACTCTCGAACCGACCCGCCGCGATGTCGCCCCGAATTTGTCAGTTTTGTAGCTTTCTAAGCTAATGTATTCCCAAAGTTTGACAAAGCCGACTCATCGGGGAGTCTCCGAGGAAAAACGGGGCTTCCTAATGGAAACAAGTTTAGAATTCGGCAATGGATTACCCGTATACATGGGACAATATAATAAAATAGAGTAACACCAATTTTAGGCCAATCGAATAAATAACATAAGACATTCTTAAAACTTTTAATGATAATAATAATAATAAATATGCGCCAGACAACACACCAATTGTCGTGGTTTCGAAGTAAGGATTTTTTATCCTTGTGTTCCGAATACCAGACAACGATTATGACAGGGGCGTCTCCCATAAATACTTAAATACATAATAAACAACAATGACTTAGGTACAAATATACGTGCTCATCACACAAACATTTGCCCCTCATGGGATTCTACCCGCGATGGCGGCGTAATAGTCAGGAACGCTAACCAATACACCAAACGCGTCGTCGTGAATTTGAGATAGCTCTGTACATACGAGTACATTAATATACCTCATTCATCTCGATCATTCAGTCATCTTTCTATTTTATTTATGGACGTTTTACTCTTCCGTTCTTAATTTGGAAGCCCATTCAAGAAGTTTTCTACCTCAGAAGCCATCAATTCTGGTCTGTTACTCAGAACGTCATAACGCATTACGTCAGCGCCATTTACCGATCGACAGCTCAGTAGCTCGATTGGTAAAAGCATAAGCTTGGTTTGCCTTAGTTTGTCGTGTCGGTTCGTGTCCCGCCCGTGCGCACGTTTTTGGTTTCTTGTACTGTGTATGTATTTAAAAAGTAAAAGTATAGTGAAAATTCAAAACAATACCATAAAAAACTAAAATGATGAAAATAATACCACCGCTGTAGTACCACGGTTGTTGGTGTCCAATATTTTTTTCATTATTTATTTAATCACTGAAAATAGTGAGGTTGCAAATGGAAACAGCTACTGTATCAAATTTTATTATGCACAAGGTGACGTGCCTGCGGATTACACGATGGATTCCCGTAATTATTTGGCTGAATCAGTAAATAGATTAGAGTACGTGATTCGAATTTAACTTTTGTGCCGAATGGTCATTTTCAAAGGGTTATCTAGCGGATTGGATTAGCAACTAATTTGTTTTCTCTGTTTGAGTATAACTAGTTGAATCTTTTATGTTGTTGCTAATATCTTTGGGTGGGTGTCGTATTTTATTTCAATTTAGTTCCATACACACGTAATGTAATATTTCTCTCTGGGGAACGTTTCTGCGAAAACTTGGCACATCTCCAATCGTCTTGTACGTGCGTTGCGATCTTTTCGCATTCAAGTTGTGGAATGATCTCTCGATCGACTATGGTGTGATGTCTGCTTTAAAAAGAGCTTTTCATAGTATGAATGTGGACTTCAATAATGTATTTAGTTATGATACATTTCTTTTTCATAAATATACCAAAATGTTCGTTTAAAGCGAGTAAAAAGGGAGTTAAAAGTTCAGACACATTCTTTCATTCACGTCTACAAATTGCAGTTAGTGGTCTCAGTTTAAATCTGAGTCTGAAAATCTACTCGATAAGGTCAAAAAAGGAGATTATATTAACCATCTGTAAACAAAAGGCGGTTACGTTACTGACCGCTTCAGGCTATACACCTGTTTTGAGTTTTCATTCCTATCATTTGCGAATGTTTTAGAAATGTTATTTTTTGTGCAAAATAGTACAAAGTAAACGGGAATTGAAACAGATAATTAGAATTTTCATTTTGGAAGAAGATATTATAGTTCACTTTTTTTACATTCTAAAATGCAATTAATAAAGATGGTACCTACGAGTATTTATAAGATTGAATACATAAAATGGAAAATAATACACAAGATTGATTTATACACTTTACAGCAGGAACTTAATTAACATGAATTAGCCAAAACTTTTATAATACCTCTCATAAAGTACTACTGGTAACTTTTAGTTATCTAGATTGCTGATGCTTCTCTTATAACAACACTTCCAAAATTAATTGGAATTTACGATAACCAGAACATTATATGCTGCTTAAATAAATTCTCTTCTTTTATCTTACGACTATCAAGTAAAATAGAACCTATAAAAGTGATTCACCGAATACCTCAATGCATTTACTCTCAGAATTTATTTTTATTAGCGAGTTAATGCCGCGATTGGAAGCCCAATGCCTTCTAATTGGACAGAGATAATGTTGCTGATAGTAAGCATCGAAACCACCACCCTTCTCTAGTTCACAGTAGATCAGCTAATTCATAGCCAAAGATATGATTCATTATCTTCCGTATTAGGTATTAAAAAAAAAATTCTTTATTTCAAATAGTAATGTTACACACATTTGTTGAGTTTTCCCTTTAAGTAGTCGAAGGCACTTGTATTGGGAATAAAAGGTATTCAAGTAGAACTTGACAAAAATATTATGCATCGATTCATTTTTCTGGGGTAATCTAGCTTATTGGAACTATAAGTTGACGTTAAGTTATAAATATATGATGTACGTGAAGTTGAAATTTAGAAGAAATCAAAGAAATCAGTATAAGATAGTGGCTTATTTTTATATTGAAGTCTTTCATATTACTCGTCCTTTTTTCACTCCTTATTATTAACGCATTTTTATTTGGAATAGTTATCTTTATTCTATGCGGTAAGTCTCTATGGACATCATTAATTTTATGCCCATAACTTTCAACATACACTTTAGGTCCTTAGATTGCTCTAGTGTTCCCCAATATTTTTTCTGATTCGGAAACACAGTTCTGCAATGACCTGTTTACATTCCCTGAGCTGTGCCTTCGCAGCAGTCCACGTTTATCTCAAAGGAGTACGTGAGACGACTGCATTACGGTGATTGCAACTAATGCGCCGGGGCCCTGGGGTCGAATGCCATGTCGGATAGAACGGTCTAGTGCGTTATGATGAGTTGCAGTGCACTGACAGTATGAGCTGGAGTATTTTTAGGCCCTAAGATAATTTTGGTGAAGTTAAATGTTACGCGGCTGTAGTTGACGGCATGTTTAAAGCAGCGTCTTTAAGATTTTAGGAAATACAATTATATTTCTTCCTAACTGTATGCTACCTATCGTTAACTAAGAAAAGGTTCGTTTGATTATTCAAGCTTACTGCTTCGTGTCTAATGATTAAAAGACAAACATAGTATTTTCATATTGATCAATGATACAATGATTATGTTTTTTTTTAAATTTATTTTCTTGTACTTACTTTAACAACGAAATCTTAACGCACTAATAAAAATGATTTGGATTTTCATTTTATCGTCACCATTTTAAAAAGATCCTTCCCCTAAAATTGGCCTCATTCCAAATCCAATTAGCACTACCCACTACAAACAAATGTTTGAAAACCACAGAGTTTTTTAACATAATAGTTCGGAGTTGTGACGTCACGGGCTTAGTTAATTAAAGGAAGTGCCACTGGAGTTGTGAATTAGTTTTATTGAAATTCAGCTTGTTTTGGATTTAAAGAGGAATAAATTGTTTGAGCATAATTTTGCGTTATAAGCCTGTTAACTGATTTGTATATTTAAGTCTCAAAAAATCTATAAAAATGATGTTAACTAATAAATAAAATTCAGACTGTAATTTGCTTATTAATAAATAAATAACTGACAGAATTTTCTGTAATAGATCTAGTATATGTACGTATATTATATGTATTTATTAATTTGTTTTATTTTGTTTGTAATATAACGTGTATTATTTATATGTTTATTATATTATATTTTTATTATGTACCTATATGTTATTAAAGAGTAATATTAAAATATTAATTATATTTAAAGAGTAATATTAAAATATTTGCTATATTTTGCACAACGCTTTCTACCTCACAAATAAACGTTGTTTCCTCTACCCAATAGTTGTCTGGAAGAGATATTCAACAACCCAATGGTTGTCTGGAAGAGATATTCCAGCGATAAGACCGCCAATATTGTACAAATGATTTGTCTGTAATTTTATTCTTTCTTGTGTCCTTACTTGTGCAATAAAGAATATTTATTATTATTATTATTATTATTATTATTAAATATGAATGAACATCAACATTTTAAGTTCTCTGTCGTATTGGAGAACCTAAACTAACCTAGCCTTATATCTAGTACTGCGGCTCTGAAATCTGAAATTAACAAGTTGATTGAACCATTTGATTCCATTGAATATCTTTATGATCATTAGCCATGGCGTCAATTTAATTTCAAAATGAAATCAATTTGCTTTTCTGTGAAGAAAAATCTCAATGAAAACAATGTCTTCTTTATAAAAATACGCCTTTGTTATCCCAAAGCAATCTTTCGCTTCCTCAATCTGTAATCTTCGGTCATTCAAATATATTAATTCCAATTGTCTCTGCCTTCATCTTGAACACTTCCAAAGAGGCTTTTAAGCCAGTACAGCCCTCCAGAGAGACGCCTCCGTCAAAAGTAACTTTATTCGTGATAAATATTTTAATATTTCCGTGCCCCGACGGACCAAGTTTCTTTGAAGCTTGAGAATAAAATAATAACACGCAAACAAAAACAACACATCACACATGAGCTAACAGAACAGATTCTAAAATAAATCTTTGAACTAACACTTATGATAAGTTACAGGCCGTTCAAGTATTACGTAAGTAACAGAGGGGGATGGGGGAGTCTTTGCTTTGCTTATTTTTGATGACATGCGGGATTGGGATGGTGATTACTTCAGCAGGTTACATTAAAAGAAAAAACATAAATGTATCAGTGTTTACGTAAGCTTGGGGAAAGAGGTAAGGCTTTTGCTTACTTTTGCTAACACGGGGCAGGGGAGGGGGGTTAATAATTGTAATAAATCGGCTTACGTAATACTTTGACGGCCCCTTATCCGTAAAGAATCCCCCGTCTTATATAATCAAATAATTATGATATCACAACCTAATGCATGCAGCTACTAATACTTATAAATTTGTATTTGGTGTCATTCGATGAAAGTAAAATCGTGATATCTAATTAGTATTCCTACCGTAAGCCATATAACCGAACTTAAAATATACATAAAGATATATTAATAGTTCAAAGGTCATGTGCCAAATGTCAAAGGACGAAGGAACGGCCGAAAGGAAATATTAAAGATTAAAGAGATTTTCTTTGAATGACATGTTTTACTGAGTCCCACTTGCTTATCCTAACATACAAACGTCAAAGTGAATATTACTGTGAGTTTCAAATAATATTTACATGATACCTTCCATCAAAGGCTTCGGGGGTTCGTCTTAATATCACAAGTTTGTGTTTGCGTGTGTTTGCTTTGGACCTAGTTCTACGTAAGGAGTTCGATGGGAGTATAGCAAAATTTGAATCGCGATAGCGATTGCAATCAAAACTAAACACTGTAAGCGCCCAAAGTGTTACAGGGAAAATTATGGACGCAAATTCAACTGCAGTGATGTATTGCTTAATTCTCGAGAACGTTTAATTCAAAGCTCTTGAATAATGTCATGACGTCATTAGCGACTGCGATCTGAAAGCGATTACTCTGTCAATGTACCTAATAAGTCGGCAAAGGTGTACATACTCCTACTTTGAATTGACATTTCAGCCATAAGTTATGATTCTGCATTTAAATTGAAACGCAAAGAGAAACAACTTTGCGTTGAAAGGTAACGAAACGATGTTGAAGCAAAAAGATTTCGCTTGGATGTTTTTAGGTTTGAATTAAGTAAAGAGTATTGAAACAAGACATACAGGGTTTTGTTTTGGCTAGCGATGCCCGACTCAGGGGTGGTTGAACAAACGATACCGATACCTAAAAAAATAAAATAAAAAAAAATGGCAAAACGTCACAAAATCATTAATTATTGCGATACTAGCAAGCGAGTTAAAAATACCAACGCCAGGTCGCCTCTTCGTAGCTTACTAGCTACGGCGTAGTATTTTGTAGATACGCGCCAGCTACGGCGAGGGTGCGAGTTTCCCTATCCGTTTTTTTTAGAATGTGGTAAAGATATTTTTTGTTATAAAACTTGCATTTAATTTAAAGATTTGTTTTAGTTGGATATCACTGACAAAAACAACACCCTGTATACATAATAGGTTTTTTCAACGATAGGGTTTGCAATAATCCAGAAGAAAAATAAGTTTTTATCTTAATAAGTACAATATTTCCTTGTTTCCATGTGGGAAGAAGGAGTTGTCGTATTACTAAAACTTCAAAAACTTATGCTATACTCTATAAAGTTCCATTATTTGTTGGATATCTCCATTCACACCGATTTGGAAACCATAAAATAAGGAATCATATTATTTGTCTAGATTATCTAGTTGCCAATCATGGGATTCATTTTTTATTACGATCCAATGCGAGTCATTCTCGAAAAGCACCGTCATCTCGGTAATAAAGATATTACTCGAAGAATCTTTATGCTTGTCTGAGAAGGCAGCTTTATGTGCGAATATTCGTTGAGATATTTTACTGACTTTAAAAAAGGAGGTAATCAAATTTCGTAAGTATATTTGTCCACAGATTCCTCAAAAACAAAAATTCCAAGTGGTATGATTCTTTTTAGTTTAATCAGATATATTTCAACATAGGTTATTGTGCAAATTTCATTAAAAACGTTTCAGTAGTTTTGAGATATAGGTAATAACTAAAAACCATGATCATAAACAGAAAGCCAATGTGTGATTTTGAGCTATATAGTCAGTTTTTTGAAGGCGGTTATTTTTAAATTGTTAAAGGTGTTTTCAAGGTTACAAAAAATATAGATCTATCTTCCTTTCACATTCTTTAGCTAGGTTTATCGCTTCAAACTCGCAGATAAGGTGTTAATAAAATACCGCTTGTTTATGATTGTGGGTAGTCATGTGGTGACTGAATTTCGATGTATGAAAGCTGTGACGATGTGTAAAATTCATGAATGGAAAGTAAAGTTGTAGGTAGGTTTGCGTCAAATAAGATTCAAGTATATTATGGCCCTATTAATAGATGAAATTGTCAAGTAAAGAAATGACTTTTTGTCCAAAGTAAAAACCTACTAGGCAATACAACCATGTTAACCAATGTCTTTTTTATCAGTATTTCTAACTCTTTTCGTTAACATTTAGCTTGCCCTCTTCACACACAAAACAATGTATTGAAAATGGTATCTAATAACCTAACTTGTAAGAGCTTTTCGTAAGTAAAAGACCCAATTTTAAGCATACAATCGCTAAGACAGAAATTGTCTATTTAAGAAATTTCCATTAGTTATTCAATCGAACGCACGAAAGTCATCGTCACAAATATATTTTTAATTTTAATGCTATATTATAACAAATATTGTCTTGAATGTAATTGTAAATATTTTGTCTATTTACTAACCAATGCAAAATAATGACAATTACTTTCATTGTGCGTATCCCTTGTGTCAATTATTTATAAATTATTTGTTTGTAATACATTTTTTTTTCACTTAGCAGCTGTAACGACTTTTTGGTCATTAAGAAATTATGAATTACTAAAATCGTATATCATTGGTTCCTGTAATATTACACACGGCACTGCTAGCCATTTGTGAAAGTTTGTTAGATTGACACGCTCCCGCAAGTCTATATTCGTAGCTTAAAATGTCACAAAAGGTGTCTAATTGCAGAATCCTGAAAAATGTAATAAGCAACGATACATCCACCCAATTACAGGACGGAGTTCAATTAGGAGGTTGAAAGATCCCCCTCCCGCCCCTTCCTTCCTTACGACTAAACTTAGTTAAGCCGAGGGCGGATCGAGTTCTTTTCACTTAGTGTTTTTGTAAGAAGTCGACGCTTCGAGTCGGACTTACGTATGGTTAAATTTATGGCCGTACTTAAAAGTTTGGAATGTGGGATTTTAAGGCCGTGTCTTGCTGGTCTTGCCGCCTAATATGATTAAGTCTCCTCATTTATGCCCGGTTACGGTTTAGCCGTTGTTTATTTGTTGTACGTTGTTTTTATACAAGAAGGTCTATTAATATATAAATACGACATTAGATATGAAAACGTCGTAAACTTATTCATATTAAGAGCTATGTTTTTGACCTAAAAACTCACTGAACAGAAAAAGTAATCCTTATATCTTAAATAGTTTGCCAATCACGATCAATGTACTTAAGTCGTTTCTATGTTTATCTCAAAATATTATTTACTGACTTCTGGTTTTCTCTGTTGTTTCAGACTGCCTCCACCTACAACTCTACAGAGACCCTAAAGACCGCTACAAGAAAGGCCAGACCAAAGCCGCTCTCTCGCTCCAGCACTTCCTTGGCTTCGAGTCTGGTTTCACTCTTGACAAAGAGTCGAACACAATTGCCATCATCTGCCAAGACGTCACTGTAGTTTTGGCGTTTGAAACACGAGAGAGACTGATCTCGTGGCAAGTCAAAGTAGGCGGTCAGCTCGGGACGTCTCAAGAGTTTCTAGTGATGGTTGGAGGGGGATCTAAGAAGCTGCCAGCAGGACCTGCCAGGCTTCATCTGCAAGGGAGAAGGTTTACGCTGACAAGTGGAGTACCTCCTCGTCTGTTGGGACTGTGGGAGCTGGCACATTTGAGGTATGTTTTTGAATCTGATTTATTTTTGGTCATAGTTACCTAATATACTTTAACTCAGATATAAACTAATGTAAAGTTAAAATCCCTATTTAATGTACAAAAAATCGGTAACTCGTTGTAATAAATGACAATGTCAAGTTCTATGACTAGACATATTTGTTTGCAATACATTGCTGGTTCGATTATTTTCCTACAAAATAACAAGAAATTTATTTTTTATTTTAATAACTTAAAATCTTTCAAAATTTATTACTGGTTACATGAAGGGCTTATGTTTAAAATGATTGCTCATTTTACAGACCACACCTTGTAGATAATAGTCTTAACCATTTTGGAACATCAATTGGCATAGAAAAACGAATTCTCATAAATGCAGCTCATTTTGAAAGACAAGAAAATTAACGTTGCAATAACAATCATATATCGCGTAACCCAAAAACACGCAATCTAAACAATTTAAATATCACGCCAAGTCGTTCCAAATTCGTAAAGAATCCGGTTTATGTACCGCAGTGCATTATCACCGCACAGTTGGCAGCGGCAACCGCAACGCAAAATGGCGGAGAAGACAAGATGGCGTCCGGAAGTCGGGGCCGTTAACTTGCGCCGGCGGCCAGACTGTATAAAACAGTTTTATGGACGATTTGTGAATGATCTGAGTTTATTGTTCATCTTATATCATGGCGACATGTGGCGTTCTTTTTATTTTTATTAGAGATTAAACTTTGCATGAGATATTCGATATTCAGTACTGGATCTAACATTAAGTCGAAATATACTTAATACTACTTGGCACTAGATAGGACTAACTTTGCAATAAGTACTTACAACCTTAATATATATAAACCAGACAGTACTCCAATTGTCATGGTTTCAAAGTAAGTAACCTTCTTCTTTTTGTTTCAAATAAAATTTAATTTCAAGACCGAGTAAATCATACATTCCGTCATGTTTTCTTCAAATTAATAGACTAGCAAGCATTGTTTTAAACTCCGCAACTTCAGAATACTCGAATCGCTAATTACCTTTACTGTTAGAGTTGTAATGTTAACTTAGCTCGGAACGTTTAAATCTCATTCGTCCTGAAGTAAGTTTAACAAGTTGAAATTTATTAGCGAAACAGGGTTTGCTTTTTAGTGAAGACAGAGCGCACACTAAATATTTTAGTGCACACGAACAAGCTGCGACCGCTGTGCTCAAGTGGTCCCGATGTGCGTTTGAGGCAGATTTGAAAGGGCAGTTTCCTCCCGCTCGTTAGTAAAGAGAGCTAGAAACCGAATGAGGTTTTTATTGTTTATTATATACAGTGGGATATTAACTAGAGTCCGTGTGTTACGTCCGGTCTCTGTTGCACCCGTAGTGCACGCCCCAAAGCTAATAACTTTTTTATTTGAGTTGACTATCGGTCAAGAGCGAGTTAATGAGAAGTTGTCATTAGAAATTTACAACAGTTGAAGTCGTTTCCATTTTGATAATACTAAACAATGTAGGCTCTGTCCAGTTGTTCTTTGTCACTGTGCCGTACGAGACACGACTCATAAACTCTTAAATAAATGAATAGAATTGGATGTCTTTTTCTACGGATATAGTGCAAAATTTATTTCTAGGTTACTTTGTTACTAGAGTAATTTAAATTTAACAGTAAATTATGTGGTTATATGTTACTTTTAACATTACATAGAACATATTACAAGTTGTGTTTATTAATGAAAGTAATAATAAAACCATTGTTTTTAGTTTTTATCGTATTACGTTAGATAAAAAGTAGGTTGGTGATAGGCAATAATAAGTAATAATACTACTGATACTTTTAGTGAAAAATACAACAAACTTGTTTATTTATATTATTGTCTTTTTTGTTAAACAGACGATATGGAGTAGTAGACGGGAGGTTTTGCTTCGAAGGTGGCTCTCATTGCGGTAAAGGTGAGGGCCTCCATCTCCTCATCACAGACCAAGCTCAAGACATCACAGACGCCTTCGATATGGCTGCCCAAGGAAACTTGTCTATGCAAAGACATAGCACTTCGAGAAAGAGCACTGGTAACCTAATTACACTTTGCAATGCATTTATCTAAATCAAACGCTATTAAAATCAGAATGACATCACAATGGCATTTTTTATATTACAGGCGCAGATCAAGGAACAAAACCACGACCAAACACTCGACTCTCAGACCTAAACACAATAGATCAGTCATTACCTGACACATCTAGCGGGTTGTACGAAGAAAACTTTTACGGAGACGACGACGAGAGAAGACGTGGTGTTTCACCTTTCTGGCCATCAGACGAGAGGCGAGGCTTCGATGAGCATGACAGCCGCTGTCCGAATGACATAGATATAGGAGCGCGACCACCATGGAGTGGGGCTGATCATATAACGCTGGAACGATGCAACAATTGTATCACAAAACTAGGAGCGATGTCTCGATCCTCAACAGTCGCTCTTACACCGGGCACACACTTCAACCCAGCTTGGACAATGGAAGCAGTCCCTGAAAGCAGTTCTGACAACTCTTCAAATAGCACCGAATACTTGACACCAAGAGCAATCAAGAAATCCCTCGAAGCATGTAAATGCAGAGACAAACCACCTTTAAGGCCACCAAAACCAACACATCTAGAACAAAAGAAACCACCGGCACCTCTTCCTCCACAAGAATGTCCATGTTCATTGAACGACAATTATTTAAATAACCCAAAAGTAGGACCTTACGAAAATTACGATGTACCAAAAACTACACATACAGAGGTAAGTATATAATGTATCATTCCTTATATTTTAAACATCTTATTTCAAGATGATGATAACAATCAGTCTTATGACAGGACTTGTGTATTATTCTTCTGACATAGTTTATTTTTGTTCTAGGTGGATAACTCAGAATATTACGACACCCCGAAGAGAATAAAACAAGCATTAGCGGACGATCTATTTCAAGTCACCAACAGTTCCAGTCCAGGATCGTTAGTTTTAAAGAAAAACTGTGGATGTATACTCAAGTTTGGTTCTAGGAAAAAACCTGTCATTGTTGAATGTCAAGAAAATCTGCAGCCTGTCGAATGTCCGTGTCAAAAAGTAACAAACTGGGCAAATAATCTCATAAGTCTTCCATACTGTAAAAAAACTGCTAACAGTGAAGTAAATACAGAACTATTAACAAATAAAAAGTCCGAAGATATGGCAATATACGCCACAGTCGATGTGTCCAGGAAAACGAACAGACAAAGTGGATCAATTAGTGATAAAGCACCTGTTTTGAGTCTACCCAATGAACAAGATTTTACAAATTATCAGAACATTGAGCCAAAAGTTGAAAATGAATATGAAGGTACCTTTGCAAATTATGAAAATCTCGAATTTGCATTATCACTGGAATACTACGAAAATGCAAAAGATCTATTAAAGAAAGCTGGTGTTACTCAGAGTGAACTCGACGCATTGAGTGCTAACGCCAACGCTGAAGTTAAGAAATTACCTAAGAAACCTCCACTCTGCACAAAATGTGGTCACTTACGAAATGAGCAGCACAAACATCATGACACAATCAAGAGCAAAACCGACGAATATTTGCTGATGGAACCTTCTCCAGAACGACGTACCTCCACTAGAACCTTAGGGCCTAATCCCGGATACACTCCTATGTCACCTAATCCAAACTGGTCACAGAGTCTGAAACATCCTATTAATAAGGTGCATAAAGTAGAAATAGAAAAATCACTTAGTATCCCAGTGCTAAATGGTTCTAATAGATCTCAAAACTGTAGTGCAATAGGGTCTTCTTACAGAGAGGCAATGCAGAAGCGATCAAGTTCTGTGGACTCAGCTCGACTACTTGAAGACCTAAAAGAATTTGATAGTAGTATTGGAAGCCACGCTACTTCCTCATCTCTAGAAACTCTAAGGAATCTTGCTATAGAAAACAGAATATCTTCATCTCCGTGTGACAACGACACAGAGTGTTACGAATGCTGTAAATCATCTGGCTCTGAAAATAAGACGTCAGAAGAGAGTTCCACGAAAGAAGTTCCTCATTTACGAAATAAACACATTGATAATGCTCAGATTAAGAGATCCTCAAGTGTTCCTTGCAAGTCAGGTGGAAACAGGGATTCTTCCAGTTCGAATGACTCTGGTGTGTCCAGTTGTTCAATGAAACATGGGGCTGGAGAGTACAATGAGTTTGAGATGCCTTTGACTTCTGGTCAATCGAGGTACCAGTATATGCTTCATAGGAGGATGAGAGGGCACGCTGTAGGATGTCTTCATTCTTCTTTGCCAAGGAAGTCCAAGTCATCTGATCCTCTGAGGGATCTGTCAATGCAAATCCATAAAGCAAACGTACCTGCAAAGTCTTCGTCAGCTGAAGCAGAAGTTCCTGTACTCCCACCTAAGCAATTCAAAGGTAATTATTATTGTGACGGAACTATTATTGGACCTACTTTGCATGAATGAGTCTAATAGATCTTTGTTTTTAGGTGTTATGGATACGCACAGCACATCGAGTGGCACGTCAGATATGTCAGACTACATAGAAACGCTATCACTTACATCGTCTCACTCATCATCTGATACACCAACGGGAATCAGGTAATATTAACTTAGTAAAACTACACTTAAACATTGGATCGCATCATGGATTTTTTGACACACCGTATTAATCAAGGCTAGTCCAGTTGACGACGTTTGATGACCTCTGTGGTGAAGTGGCTAAGCACGCTAAAACGTAGCGTGTTTAGCCACTTCAGGTGTCACCGTTCCGAGTTTCAGGGTTCTATTCCTAATCAAAATTGTATGTATAGTCTCTGGTCTAGGTGTTTTGACACTAATGAGTCCAATATTAATTATAATTATTAATTGCGTGGAACCAAGCTTTAACTTTGTACCTAAAGATCTCAAATTATACCTAAAGAATATAAGTTACAAAATATTATTTTATACAGTTTCAATCAATTTCGATTCGACTTTACTGAGGAGATCATATTTATCAGTAAGTGTAAATATTTTTTTATTTTTACAGGATGAGTCGTCAACCCACCAACACGTTACGTCCTCGTTCAGGCAAAGAATACCACAACCTGGATCCTATCATTACCTCCATGTACAAGAGCGGGAAGGAACTGTCAAACTACACCAACCTACCTTAGGATACCTAACAAGTTTTAATAGATTAGTGATACTATAAGTTACCATACTGGTATTAATCCTATTTCATAGTACTGAATAATAATGACGTTGGGAAATTGTTGTTAAACCATTTTTATTGTGACCGTTTACCGATAATTTTTGTGATTGAAATAGCAATTTTACTTTCACATTTGCTCATCTTGTTGAGTAAAAAATATTCGTTCCACCCATAAAATATATTTTCGTGAAAAATTATACCCAGTCGCAACTGTTTAACGTGTTTCGAGGTCCGGTCCGGTCGTAAATTACGAATTCGTATCAATATTGGTCCCTTTTAGTGCTACTGCAATCAGTGGAGCAATTTTCATGACGTTATTTTAATCGGAACCACTTAATTCTTCAACACGATGAATTGTTTGAATTTCAATATTTTCTTTTTTATTCAACGATAAGACTGAAATTTTTATTAGTTTTCGTAATTAATCTACAGTTTTTAGTTTATAGAACGAATTTATTCTAGTCAAGAAACCAGAGAAATTGTATAGCGTATGTAAAAATTAAGTGTATTAGATTATTTACGATGTAAAGCTGTAAAAATGTTGGGTAAATGAAAACAACGATAATTAAGCAGTTTATAGTCATTAGAATGTAAAAACACATTTTATACGACGTTTAACTATTCAGTATTTACCGCAATTTTATATTAATTATGTCCTAATAAAATAATCTTCAGCAATAATAATGTTCCCAGGGAATGATCGTATAGTATGACATGATGGGTAGGTTAAAAGCAATCAAGGTTCTTCATAAACAATCACTTATTACCCTAAACATATCGAGTTCTTAACTCGCCTTATAGTGAAATATCATTTTTCATTTTCACCATCGATCTACAAACTTTCCATAGATCTTTACAATTGATTAAATACATATCCGTGTGCAGTTTACAGCGATAGACAGTAATAATTATATTATTTTTATACACTTTGTCCTTTTGATTTATTACGTTTGATTTCAATGGTGAAAATCTGTATTTTGGATTTATTGGTGAAAGTTTTGTCGCTTTGACCATGCGACGCCAGGAGTTTAAATGCTGTGTTGTCTCGTAAATAATATGAGATTTGCGACTCGATTTTATTACGTACTGATTGAAATTTTAGAGCTGTCTTATTTTCTTTAACCGTTTCATTGGAAGAGTTGCGTCTTAAGCGAAACTCATTGAAGGAACAACAAGACAGTTTGTGAAGACTTGCGTCACTATTTTTCCGTTACTTATTTTTGCGCGCAGAAAAAAATGTGATCCACCATCGACCCAAAACTAATCAAGCATAAGTATAAGAAAGTAATACAAGAGAAGTTGTGTTGCCACCGTCACTACATTTCGCACCCAATTTTGCCTTTTTCTTTTATGGATTTCCCGTGATTTTGTACAGAAAAAGTCCGATAAGGTGACGGTTGGGACGCGTAATACTTTTTCTGCCATTTGCGTTAATAAGTAAAGCTCAACTTGAAGGGGTATGTATAATGATGGTGTAAGCTTGTAGTTTTTGGGATTTGCGTTTAATAATTTAAATGTAAGGGTTTCCTAGATTTTTAATAAGATAGACCAAAATGACACTTTTTTGAAATTTAAAAATAGTGATGTTCTTTATTAATAAAAAAAATCAATTTCATTAATTGTTGTTTCTAATCGATTATTAAATATCCAACTAAAATCTGTTTATCAAAATGATGTTTTCTACAAACATCATCATTATTTCTAATAATGTATTTATGAAAAGTATTGAAGACAAAGTATGGAAAATGGGAAAATCATACAAGAATATTGATTTTATTAACTTTTATAAATAATTGTTCTATGTTTAAAGCTCTCTGTAACGTTTTACATATATTATTTATCCTAATGAATTAAACCGCATTATAGAAAAATCTGATCTCAAGTTGAATTAATCGCGTACAATTGAATAGTTTCAACACAGTTGGTATCACGCTTGCAACATTAAAAAATAAAAAAATCGATTGAAGCTGTCATTCTGATCTATCTAAATGAAAATCAGAATATAGGTTTTAATCCTAACCCGCTTTTCTTTCTTATCCATCAAAAATAGTTTTATAACAAACTTTTAGAATATTATTGACAGTAATGTGGTTCAGACACAGAAAATAGAGCTTACGTGTATACTTTAATTCCAGCAAGCAACAAGATGAGCTTTTTTCTTTTATCGCTGTTATTTTCATGTTCTATTAAAACCTTTTCTTCTGTATAGATACTTGGTATAGTAGTGAAACATTAAGTTTTATTCTGTGAGTCATAAAAAAATGATTCCCAGTTTTTTTGGGATAATGTTTTTAAAATATCAATTGACGCCTATGTGTCAAGGCTATGGGACATCAGTGCAATAATGGATTGAAGTGTAGAAAGTTGCTGGTCTGGAATACCTTTATATCCGTAGATCTATCGCTAGTTACCCAGTACCCACCGTACAGGCTGTATCTGCCCCGATACTGTGTATACCTTCATATACATATTGAATAAACTTATAGTAATTTGTACAACGGCTTTTATTTATATTCCAATAATAAAATAGTGTTTAGTGACAATGAAGTTTTAACTAGTGTTGTCTATTACTGGGACCACAGGTAATTATTACACTGTCTAGTGTCCTAGATTATGTAACTGTTTATAAATAAAAACTCTGGTATAAAGTTCACCGAGTTTATTTATTCCGTAAGACACAGGTTACAATTATATTGGTACACGTATGACTAGTGCAAGAGGGGTAGGAAGACTGAAAAAGCAGGGACCCAAAAGTCCCTAGCTCAACGTGTCGCAGACGTCATTTTATAGATACATTATATTAATGCATATATTAATGTGTCGCTCAAAGTATATTCAAATCCAAGAGATAAGAAAGGTTTGTATAACATACCTTCCATGTTTTTGTTAGTTTATTTGCTTATATTCTTACCCATGGTAGTGGAGGCGTGAAAGTATATTTTATTAAACGTGCCCGATGGCTACGCACAGAGACGGTGCCAATCGATCTTGTTCGCTGTGCCACACAATAAAATGGTGGCCACAAATCCCCTAATGCAGACCATAAAGAATCTAATTCTAAACCTTACCGCTTATTGTCTATACTTATTTATTTATTCACGAGCTGAATTCGAAAGAGTGACATTACACTTAATTAGTAACTAT
Organism: Pyrausta purpuralis; assembly: GCA_963924145.1. NCBI lineage: Eukaryota > Metazoa > Arthropoda > Insecta > Lepidoptera > Crambidae > Pyrausta > Pyrausta purpuralis. The sequence goes on along the minus strand of OZ001661.1, from coordinate 650,143 downwards.
TCAAAAATTTCATGTTGACTAAGTAAATCATGATTTTTTAAATTACTTTATGCTTATTCATAAAGATGAAATAAGAAACCAAAAATTTGCGCAAGTGCGGGACTTGAACCAGCAACCTTTTGGCAAACCGGGCCAAACGCTCTTACCAATTGAGCTACCGTGCTGTTAGTCCGACCCTGCGAAATTTGTGGTCTCTTATGAAAACGTCAATTGCGTGACGCTTAGCGCCATCTAGCCGTCTGTTTATGAAACAGATGGCCCAAGCAGTTATTCTTTACAGAATAAATTCAACTTGGAAATTGATGTCGCTTCGCTATCTATGCTTTAGAATGTTTTTAACACTCACAGTGTCACAAAGGTTGCTGGTTCAAGTCCCGCCCGTGCGCAAATTTTTGGTTTCTTATTTCATCTTTATGAATATAAAATATGACACTGTGAGTGTTAAAAACATTCTAAAGCATAGATAGCGAAGCGACATCAATTTCCAAGTTGAATTTATTCTGTAAAGAATAACTGCTTGGGCCATCTGTTTCATAAACAGACGGCTAGATGGCGCTAAGCGTCACGCAATTGACGTTTTCATAAGAGACCACAAATTTCGCAGGGTCGGACTAACAGCACGGTAGCTCAATTGGTAAGAGCGTTTGGCCCGGTTTGCCAAAAGGTTGCTGGTTCAAGTCCCGCCCGTGCGCAAATTTTTGGTTTCTTATTTCATCTTTATGAATATAAAATATGACACTGTGAGTGTTAAAAACATTCTCAAGCATACTTTATGCTTAATTTTATACACAATGATTTGTTTTGTACTGACTTTTTGTGTCATGAATTTCGGATCTTTTGTTTAAAGGCAAATGGCCACTCGCCATAGAAGATTTGGCCCATATTGGAGGATAGCATCGAATTTACTTATTTTCAATTAATATGTATACCTAAACACCAATAAAAGAAGCTTAACTCATGCTTAACTTCCCCAAAAAAAGTTATAACTAGATAAAAACCCGTAAAATTCGCTAAATTTAAATAAATGCCGGTAATATCTCTGCCTATAATATTTGTTTTGAGTATACAACAATAGTTAAAATTTAGGACTATATGTTCCTCTTTTTCCTTTTATTATGTGATTCTCCATTTATCGATTTGCATTTGTCTGTAGGAAATAAATGAAAAAAAAAATCTAGTTGAATTCAATGCTGCAACTCCTATGTTTTCAGGCCTATATCGTGTTTATAGGTTCAATCATAATGATCCGATAATAAACCTTTAGAGCGAACCTTTCACATTAAGGCAACTTTAGCAGCGCGGCAGCAGCGCGACAGTCGCGGGTCTCACTATACCCATCACTCATTGCAGTGGTAATACTATCCCCGTATAAGCACTGAAATGGGTAATGAGTGAAGTGGGAGCGACCTGGTCGCGCGAGTGTCGCGCTGCTAATTTAAAGGCATCCGCTGCTGCCGCTCTAATGTGAAGGCGCACTTAGGGGACGAATTAATTAAGCAAGAAAAAATGCTGTTCCATAAAAAATACAGCCTCAAGTCTCCTTTAATATGCATTCTCAACGCAAAATTTAATACGGCTGGAGGTAAAAGCGAGAATTTGAGTAAGCGGCTTACTGCGAAGTTTACCTTAAGGATGACGCCCAAATCGGCTCCATCTTGCATGTGCAGTGCTTGCGTTTCATAAGATGCAGGTTGGGATCGTTTAAGGCACTAATATGGACGCTTATATAATTATTTCACATTAGATCTAAAGCCAGGATTAGTAGCCAGCAAGAACTGCACAGTACTCGATTTATTAACGAATTACCTACCTCCATCACTCAAAAATGATTTGAACATAAACAAACATCAAATCTCAGAAATAAACATATTTTTCTTTCATAATGGATTAGCACATTGCCCTTTTTCTAGGTTACTATTTACTTTAATCAATAATGTGTACCTAAATGTAAAAAAAATACTTTTATTCAGTTAATTTCTGTTTTGATACATTTCATATATATTTTTTTATAAGATTGATCCTTAATTGGCAGTCTCACTTAAACACTGTAAAGAAACTTCTGTGGTTGTTAACAAGATAAATATTTTATATTTATATGTCATAGTTATAGTGATAATAATGAAAAAAAAGGTAACTTAACAAGTATCTTTTTTGTACTGAACCAAATTTAATTCATGTAAATAATAGAATAAAATATTAAGTATGCACTAGTAATATAAACAAAATTGGCTATGTAATGGACGGCCGTAAGATGATGATCAATAAATCCAAGAGAACGCTTGACTACGAAACTGCATCGCTTTGCACAGTTGCTACGAGAAGGTGCTACGATAGAGCATATCGACTACGACGTAGTTGCTACGGGTTGCCGTCGTAGCACATCGCATACACCGCGCAATAATGATGGTAAGCTAATATTAAGATGTTACGGGAACAACAAACTTATTTAGTGTTATGTAGTAAAAAAATAAGGACTTCTTCAACCGACTTCAAAAAGGAGAAGGTAATAAATTCGGCTGTATGTTTTTTTTATGGCTGTGTTACCTCATATCACAGTTTTTTGCAGACCAATTTAAAAAGTAGGGCCCACTGAAAACCAGCGTCAAGTCCTCTAGGGGGCCTGGCATATGCTGAGTGAGGTTTTGTGAGTGTTTGTTCATGCAGATTGGTTCGGACGTCACCGACACGCACACGCACTCCTGGCTGGCATTTGTGTAAAAAAGACCTACCTAGACCTTTAAGTCGGTCCCATTGTTGCCAAGTTGGAATCTGGTGGTGGGACCTCGGTGTAATCGAGAGAAACCCTAAAACTTTAAAGGCACGTATAGTGTTTTATAATAGAATCTTAATTTTAACGTGTTGTTACTTCTGACAGTCAACATTGTGTGGAGCTTTACACAATGTTGACTGTCAGACGTAAAGGAATTCCAACAGCAGCTTAGCTTAACACTTTAGAGCTAAGTGATTATAATCACCTTAGTACCCTTACCCTTGTTCTTTATAAACAGACTCATGAAGTGCGGGGTGCACTTGCGTGCTCACTCCCGTGATCACTAAAAATGAAGCTTTGAAAAAATGTTAAAACCGACTTTACAACCAAAATGCACTAAACAGTCTTTACCCTAAACCCTGGAACTCTAAACTCTAAATCCATTTTTCACGAACAGGCTTGAGATGGTCAAAGTGATAGCACCGATTCAAAAAAGAAAATCTTCGCCTTAAATGGATCCCTTCTTTTGAAGGGTTTAGTGCATTTTGGAATGACATCGGTTTTCGCTTTTCTTTGAAGTTAATTTTTATTTTCAACAATAAGTATTTTCAACTGTCTTTACTGCTCGTCGCGTTTATTACTTATTTAACTTCCCAAAACATTTGACTGCGTCTGCAATAAAACAGTTTTATTTCGCGGTTTTTCACTTCGATCAATTCGTAACGATGCTATACTCATATATTTTCGTCTGTCAAATCACCAATAACCCGTCCAGACGGATATCACCACGGTACGGATTAAGTCTTATCCGTCTCACTTCAGTTTATTTCAAATTTTTATTGCTTATGAAAAGTCTGGCCGTAAATTCAGCTCACTTTTATGTGCGCTAAAAATTTTAATAATTCCAACGCAATGACCAGTAATCCATGAAAGCAGTCTCTTTAAACGTAAACTTACTCCATATTATATGGACTTATCAACACCATTTTATTAACATCCCTACATGTAAAGCACACATATGAAAGATGTACAATAATGCTTGTAATGATAAAACTATTATTAAAATAACGAATGGGATTTCAAGTAGAGATCCGCTTTCTTTTGATCTTAATAACATGCTGTTAGGTTCTCTACACTAATAAATATTCATTTACTCAATAGGTCGGGTAGCGATGTTGCTTTTTGACTTCAGTTAGTTTTTTTTTTAGTTTTTGCGAACTGATCGTGAGCTTCACCGAACTCTTCTTTACTAGTATCTGTGAATTTCCGTTATGTTGTATCTACACTATGCAAAAAATGAGAATACAACTGTTATCGTGGAACACGACCTAATAAATCAAGTACCCTACAGTCTGCTGCCCTACACGTAAAAAAAATAATATATAAATATGCGCCAGACAGCACACCAATTGTAGTGATTTAGAAAAAAGAAATTTTCATTTTTTTGTTACGAATACCAAACAACGATTATGACGAGGGCGTCGCCCATAAATACTTAAAAACATATGAAACATCTATGACTCAGATAAAAATATTCGTGCTTATCACAGAAACATTTGCCCCTTACGGGATTCGAACCTGTGACGGCCAGTGTAATAGTCAGTAGCTATAACCAATACACCCAACGCGTCGTCAACACACAACACACATATGCCAGCCCACCATACGTGTCAATTTACCACAATTCAGTTCGACAGCCGTATTAAAATCTTTGTTGCTAGCTTACTTATAGTAGTTTAAAGCAGTGTATTTCAAAAGCTCGAGCAAATAAACTTTACGGCACAATCACTAACTAAAGCCTTCCTCCGCTCTACAAAAACCATTTTTGACTCTAAGAAATGCTTCCATACATTACCGTTTGCTTTCCCAGCGCTCTGCATTTGCATGGCATTACCATTACAATTCTTTCGCTTTATTGTGCGCCTTTGTTTTGTATACAGAAACAAAGCGCAGGTCGCACAAACGGAATGATAAATAAATCGTTTTACTATTAAACACTCGTGATAAATCGCCCGAGTTTTGGGCAAAGGTGATATGAATAATAAGCGACTGTTGTTAGGGAAAGATTTTTCGTTTTAATTAAAACAGGTGACGTTCGCCGTCTGTATTCATCAGTCAAAGTAAAATGGTGTCGGGAGTTATTTGTTATTTATGAAATAAAGTTTGAAAATCCAATAAAGGTTAATACCAGCATTTATAAAGGTAAAATGATTTTACAATTCCAAAAAGCTCAGGTTAAAATTACGTAAAAGTCTTTGTGTTATGATTATTCTATAGTAACTAGCTGTCCCCCGTGACTTCGTCCGTGCGTTTTGTGTCTGTTCCCTCCTCTCCCGTTGCAGCGTGATGTTTTATAGGCAAAAACATTATTTGATAAGTAAGCTCTCTAATAGTATAGTAGCTATCTAACACAAACATATTGTTTATAATCGGACCAATATTTCTCTAGATAAGAACGCTGAAACAAAAAACATACTCTTCAGCTTTATGTTATAACAGTATTGACTATGGACATGCCTTAACTTTAGCGGCCTCGGTAGCGCAGCGGTAAGTGGGTCGCACTTTAAAGCGACGGCTGCGCCAGAGGTCCCGAGTTCAATCCCCGGGTTGGGCCAAAAATACTCTCCTGGATTTTTCTGTTCAGAAATTCTTAGGGTAGCCCGGAGTTTGGAAGTTGGTGGTGTTTTACCCCCGTGCCTCGGAAAGGACGTAAAGCCGTTGGTCCTGCGTCTGATCTCATACCGGTCGTGTGATATTGCTGTCCCATCGGGCGATGAGAGTGAGAAGAATTGAGAGTGCACCTGTGTTTGCACAAACAGGAGATATTATAGTGCACAAGCACTATAATATCTCCCGCAGTTGGTTAGTCGTTTTGGCCGGCAACGAGTAAACTATACGAGAATTCATAAAGATGGAATAAGAAACCAAAAATTTGCGCACGGGCGGGACTTGGACCAGCAACCTTTTGGCTGACCAGGCCAAACGCTCTTACCAATTGAGCTACCGTGCTATCAGTCCGACCCTGCGAAATTTGTGGTCTCTTATGAAAACGTCAATTGCGTGACGCTTATACGAGCATTATTATTACTGTATGTGTGCGTTTTAGTCGCTTTTTATATATTTTATAAAAACAATTAGTTGCAGTATAGGCATATAAGGTCTAGAAAGATATATTTATATTCTTTGCCTTTGTCGGTCTCATGCGCTGAGGGTTCTGTGCCAACTTTAACTAAATTAGGTGTCCACTTACTTTCACTCAGCCAAAATACCACAATATTTTGTTGAAATAAAAAAGAACTTTGTTTTTCATAGTGTTTATACATAAAGGGCAAAGGCATATTTGCGGTTTTTGAAAATGAGCCTCTCGTTTAAACGGGTCTACCTTGTTTCGCAGAATTTTTATTGTCATAATTTTATTTGACATATCATCAAATAGCATAAACTTCCTTTCGCAGAACATCAATTAGCATTCACTCATTTATCAGACGTTCAAAACGCATAATCGTATAAGCTAGAATCATCTTTAGGCAGAAATTTAATATCCATAATAGTCTTAAAGCAGAATCATCCTAACGCAGAAAGTTCACAGATAGAATCATCTTGGGGCATACAATTCGTATATTTAGTCATTAATAGGCAGAATCATCCTATCGCAGAAAGTTCACAGTCCGAATCGTCTTTTGGCATATTTTCATGTTTAAATTCTCCTTTAAACCTTAATTTCTCTGTGTATCCCAAGTAGTTCTATCTTAGCAATACTAACATACAACATGCATGGCAAATCAAACATGCAGCATGCAAGCAAGCATTCAGCATGCAAGCAAGCAAGCAAATCATGCAGCAAGCAAGCAAGCAAGCATGAAGCAATCAAGCTAGCAAGCATGCAGCATGCAAGCAAGCATGCAGCATGCATGCAACATGCATGCAACATGCATGGTTTCTGTCACGGCTCCGGCGCTGCGGGGCTCCGGCAGTCCCACGCGAGCTTATCGTCGCAGATGGTTTTCGCTCACCACCGCAGCTTCGGCTTGCTGGCCTCAGCCTCAGCCGCGGCGGCGAGCTTTCAAACCACCTGCTCCTCAGCTCGCGGGCTGCCTCGCCCCTCCGCGCCTACGCGATTTTGAATTACACTCTAGGGGTGGGGCAAACAAGACTGCGTGGAGTCGGTTTTGCACCGATTCGTTTCTGTCACTAACTTTTGTACGAAAACCTAATAACTTTTTAATTCAACTTTAGGGTAAAATACTATTTAAAAGAAATAGCAATATGCGTAGTGAAATTATTCTAAACGAAATTATGCTTTCTTCATAGTATGCCTAGTCAAATTATGCCAAATAAACATTATGCTTAGCGAAAGTATGCAAAGTAAAACTTTGCCAAAGGTAATTATGCCATTTATATTATAAATTTCTGCTATTTTAAAAGTATGCCATTATAAGTTCGGGCATATAAATATTCGACCAAACAATAATTATGCTAACAGAAAATCCTGCCTGAATAATATTCGACTAAAGAAAATTATGCCAAGTGTGTTATGCCAAGTGACTTTCGGAGCAAAAAGATTCTGCCAGATAGAGGGAACCCCGTTTAAACTTATTTTGATTGAAAGTGTTTGTTAAGATCAACATTAGGTTTTTTTTTGCATGAAAATCGTAAAGCGTTAGCGTAGCCTAAGAGGATTCATCTTCTCACTACGTTTCAACTGTGCAAACAAAGTTTCAATATACTGTGATACTGTAGCTGTGACTAGTTTTGTAGGTGTTCTGAATCTTTCCAAAACGCTCGGCAGGTTACGGAATGCAACGGTATAAGAAGTATATTTCGAAGATAACTTTTATCATTGAATTTAAAAATTATAACATTTAATCATGTTTTTTCAAAACAAAACAATTTTGCGTCCAATCGCTAGTAGAATTATAAGCGTACGTCAGCATCGTCTTAAGCCTGTGAAAGATATTGGAGCATGTTAAGAAATGTGCCAAATGTGTAGAGATAAATTTTAATGTTTGGAAAACCGCAGTCACACGTTGTCAAAGTGCTACGGTAGGTAGGTATATGTAACGTGTGACTACGTCTTTCCAAACCTGAAATTAAATTTTTTATTTATTTATTTAAACTTTATTGCACTGTTAAATGTACAATTGGCGGACTTAATGCCTTATGGCATTCTCTACCAGTCAACCACCTGGTAATGCAGAGAGTTTAATTAGTGGCGGAATATCAATAATAAATGAGAGGAGTGGTACAAAAAATGAAGTAAAATGCACTAACATAAACTATACATACATACTAATATTACATAAATATATCATAGGATACATAAGCAAAAGACTAATAAATATACATAGAATACATATACTTAATAAATACAAAAATATGAATGATAAAAATATGAATATTGATGACATCCAAAAAAAAACACAAATAAAAGAAAATGGTTTTTAATTCTGAAGAGAGCCAAGGTTAAGATAGTGGATGCGGAGAGACTTTTTAAAAGTGAATTTGTTGGGGGACATTCTGATTTCATTGTGGAGAGAATTCCAAAGTCGAATCGCAGAGATGGTGAAAGAGTCCGACATAAATTTATCTCTACATAGTGAATATTGCATACTTCAGAATAGTATTGTATGACATTATTGTCAATTTACAACGAAGGCATCTTGGTTGAGTCTACTGTGTCCATTTACTTGCAACTACATTAGCAACTTTGTTCAGTTCAGTATTCTGAAAATCTTGTTTTATACTTTTTCAGCGTCGTTTTTTGTCGTACTCGTAGTTGGGTTTTACTTTTTTTACTTTTTATTGTTTGTACCATTTTGGTGTTAAAGTGTATTTGTGGCGCATAATATTAACAAAAGTTAAATTGATGAACTAAAAACTAGGTATTAACAAAAGTTAAATTGATGAACTAAAAACTAGGTAGTTGACATACGACATCTCTTTTGACTTATGTATCGGTGACAAGCTTTACAGCTCATAACCAACAGAATATCAAAGCCATTCTAATAGTACTGCAGTGGTCTTATTCTGATAAGTAGTAAAGAAGCTATGAACGAAAAGATGTGAATTATATGCAATCAGCCCATGAATACAGGTAAAGTCACAAGCAAATGCTAGTAGTCATGCTATATATATATAGCATTATATATATATATATATATATATTATTAAAAATGTACAAGGAAAGCGCTTTCAAATATTCTTTGGACATTCCCACACATCGCCATCTAGTCCCAAAGTAAGCTACTCAAAGCTTGTGTTATGGGTGCCAGACAACGGATATAATACTTAAATACTTTTTGTTTGTAAATACATACATAATATACATAGAAAACACCCAGACCAATACAAACAGACATGTTCATGCACACAAAAGTTTGTATTGTGCGGGGATCGAACCCGCAACCCGCGGCGATATACGATAGGCGATTTCTCGACCACTACACCAGACGGGTCGTCGATTTGAATTGATACCAAACACGGCATATTTATCGTAACTTTATTTTTTTTATTCTGTATATTTTGTCCGCTAGAGGGCACATTAGATTTTGTGAAACCTCATATAGCCTATTAAGACGCGGACAATTAAGACGCTTCTAATGATATGTCTTTTGTCGAATTCTGATAAGTAGTTTAGAAGTTACGAGGGAACAGATGAACATACGTACATACATAGCCTGTCAAAATCATAACCCTCCTTTTGCTTTGCCGTAGTCGGGTTATAAAACAAATCGTTTTTTTTTTTACAATAAAACTTAGTTTACTATTTTCAAATTCAAATTAAAGAACATTTATTTCTTACAATAATCATTTTTTAACACAAATAAATTAAATCTACAAAAGCTACTGCACTGAATAAAAGGCTTCTGAAGGCTACCGTAGTGTACCAGAATGCTACTCAAAGCTTTAAAAAGCTACATTGTACTTACAACTCTTATAGTGACATACGGACGGACAGACAGATAGACAAAAGTATAAGGGTTCCGTTTTTTCCATTGAGCTACGTAACTCTAAAAATTGTTAGATAATAGAGTTAAAACATTAATAGTAATTACAATAAACTTTTCACTTCGAACTAATTGAAGCTGAAATATAAACATTATTTTTAGTCAAGTTGAAGCTCTAACTCAATCGACAACGAACTAATCTATCTGGGAAGCGTACTTCATTCCGCAGAGCACAGGAAAGGCGTGGCCGACTAATTGTGGAACGAAGGCTACGCTGTTGCGACTAAACGCTTTTATAGTAAAACCATAAAATTTATTAATTTTATGGTTATATACCTATCGGAAGAGAAAGAAAAATAAAGCTGTCATACGAAACCGATTTACGATGACGGCATAAAATTAATATTCTTATCGGAAGAGTAGGTATGAGATTACTTTTCGTTCAGGTGATTTATACCAATCTTCATAAGTTAAACATATTAGTTTACTGCATGATAAACAGTCGACACAAAATATCGAATATGCAGCTCTAGTGTAACACTAAATGTTATTTCTTTATACAAAATATTCGTAGATATGCATTACCTGCGTTATTCTGTCTGATCTTTTTACGTAAATAACCGTTCATAAAATAGAATAATCAAACTGCGTACTCGTACTTTACATTTGAAGCACATTGATAAATATAAATCGTATATTAAGAGGCTCAGATTTGGACTAATTTATCTATTGCATGGATATTTTTGGGGTTATTTCGCTGTAATGAACAACAATCAATCACTCATCAACACACTATGTTTCAGGAGAACTATTTCTTCAAAATATCCACAATTTTACTTAAATTAAAAAAAATAACAAATCAGCGAGCCCTTATGGGCTTCCAAACTCTCTGTCAGCCGCCGTTCTGCTACATTGCATCTCGCATCTCTTTTTATCACACATTTTGCTGCTAGTGACATCTCGCTCTAGTCGTTCTATTCTAAAAGGATATTAATTTTATGAGTAAAACATAGTACATCAACATGCCAAACAAATTATTAATCTAAAAAAATAATTTATTCCCATCTCTTTCAAAAGAAAATTGCTAGAAACAATTTGACATGTCTGGTTGATGAGCTACGGTACATAAACATTTAGTGAGTATAAGCTCCAACAAATACTTTGTAATTCAATAAAACAACTAAGTTGGAAGGCATCTGACAGGACGTCTCTACTTTTTTACTTAAACTTCGGAGCAACGATAAAATTCTGGATTTACTTAACGGTAGTACGGAATAGCACGTTAAGTTGAACGCAGCGGAATCTTATGCTTTTGTAATAAGTGTTATTTTTCAACAAAAATGTATGACTGAAATTGTTGGCGAAAGTACCTATACAATTTTGAGAGCTGATGACAAAGTATTTTGTTCCTCAAATTTAAGATAGTCAAGAGGCAGCCTTAAAGTTAAGTGTTACCTAAGTAGTTTTAAACCACTCGAAATTGTTAAAAATTCTGAGGAATATGAAGAGCTTTTTAGTGGTGATACTTTAAACGATCCCGTACTTATCTTTATCAAGAGCAGTACCATTACCATGAGTTGATTCGATAGCGACGACGGTTTTCTCGCTAGCGAAGACGTCACTTTTTGTATGGAAAATTTTAGTTCTGTCAGTGACCGCTAGAGGTGGTGTGCAATTTTCCATATACTTTTTTTACGTCTTTGCTAGCGAGCCAAACCGTCGTAAACTCGTGGTAACGGCCTTGTTTTTTTCACTGATTTAAGTTTGACTTTCTATAATGATAACTCATGGTAAAGATACAAAGTCAAAGTCAAAAGTCAAAGTTAGACATAATTTATTCAATATAGGACACAAAATGCCACTTATGAATATCAATAATTAGTGTAATATCAATCAATTATGGCCCTTATGGGGCTAGAACATGTCTCCTTATCTTTTGGGCCCTACTAGCGCTTCGAGACAAGACAGACAATTTGGCAAGTGCTGAGAAGAAACGCCGGAATAAACTCAGTCACCACTAGCTACCACAAAAATGATACAAATCACAATAAACAGGTAGGTACATCAGTTTGGTGCAGGCTGGACTGTCTATACATTGTCGTCATTACGATAGTCTTGATACAGTTGTAAAACTCAATTGAAAACAACAAAATAAAGTCAGCACATAATAGAAGACTTCTTATAGAAAACCGTTTCTTTTTGAGTCGTCCCATCATAATTGTTACCTACGCTTTCCAACTTTTATAGTCTAACAAGGAAACCTTATAGTTTCGCCATGGCCATTTGTATGTTTATCTATTTGTCGATTCAGCTTCAAGACCTTTGGTACTAGAAAACTGTTTTTGCATGAGTGTGTATTGCTATTACGACGCCGAAGCGGTAAAAAATATTTTTGTGGGCTCCCTTGTCAAGTGGGAATGATATTTTTTATTATCTGACCTAACTGTTTGTTAATTTTTCAGATTTAAATCCAATTTTTTACTAGGGTCCAGTGTCACCCCTTGCAAGATAAAGGTTGTTTGTACTCGTAGATACGTAACAAAACACGGTAGGAGCAAAAACTATGAATTTAGAAGGTAAACTATCATGGCTAAGTTGAGTTAACAAATAAAGATATTATGAAAATGAAATAAAAATGAAAAATATTTTATTTCTTTAACAATAATTTTAAATATATAGCTGCAAAGGTGGACTCTTTCTTATAAGTGCTATGGCACCTGTGGCAGAAAGAGTCACTCTTCCTTAACTAAAGGTACATTTGTATATAAAAAATAAAAAAAAAGTAAATTACATTTCACGAACAAGACAATGTTCATACATAATATATTATTATCAAAATTTATTGTTCCGCAGCACAAAAAGGTATATACTAACGTCAAATACAGATTTTTCCATTATCTTTTAGACCCCATACACACTGCGTCTCTTGGCAGCGATGCAGTCACGATGCAGCAACGATGCAGTCACAAAATGTCAACCTTTACACACTGCGTTACTTTTAACATCGATACAGTCGCACGTTGGCATCGATGCAGTCGCGATTCAAAAGCTAGAAAATATTAAATTATGTACTGTATTTTGGTGACTGCATTGATGCTAACGTGCGGCTGCATTGATGCTAAATTAAATTTGTTCATTGCGTGAGTCGCAATGATGAAGCGCGTTTTCAAAACGCGTAACTGCATCGATGTTAAAAGTAACAGGTCTTAGATGAAAAAGCACAGTTATCTCCATCAAAAGACAACCGAATTTGTTTCATAATTTAGGTCAGTATGTAGTTTCAAGGGCAACTCTTGTTGACCTTAATCATGTCTTTCGGAAAGCCGCTATCCTTGATCCGTAAGATAAAAATACTCCAAAATATAGCCAAGTCGATACGGAAGCCTTTGTGGGCGAGTCCGACTAGCACTGGGCTAGTTTTTTATCTTGATTTTAAGCAAAAATTACGCGTGTTAAAATTATGAAAACATAAATACTCAATAGTTTTAGCAAATAATATAAAATTTCTTTCGGAAAACACTAAAAGGCATTTCACTTTGTAAGTAGCTGCAATCTCTGTGAGATGTAGCGGAATTTATCGGATATTATCATTAAGAACTGTGGAATTTGTAATAAAAAAAAACCGGCCAAGTGCGAGTCAATTCCATACCAACTTTAACTGAAGGAGAGATCCACTAAATTCCACTTAGCCAAATTTCTACAATATTTATTTTATTTTTATTTAAACTTTATTGCACTGTTAATGGTACAATTGGCGGACTAAATGCCTTATGGCATTCTCTACCAGTCAACCGCTTGGGAGATGCAGAGAGTTAAATCAGTGACGGAATATTTAAAAGTACTGAGAGGGACAAAAATTTAAAATGCATTAACATAAACATACATACAAAAATTACATAGATAATAGTACATTATGATACAAGTGTGCCAAGTTGACCATTATATACAAGGCGATATTGTGTGCGCATGAGCGAAAACGAGTGCGCCATAAGAAAGCCGCGTATATAATGGTCACAGGCACACGTTTTTCATACGACGTTTTTCAACACACTTGCGAGGAAAAAACAATACTTCATTTACTAAGTTTTTAATTATTAAAACAGTTAGTAAAAATACATTTCACTCGATTTTGATGGCAAAGACTTTCACACGCGTTTTTCGCCTCGTTACGTATTTTCTTCATTTTCTTCACTTGAAGTAGACATTTTCATTAATATTAAACTTCATAATTAATCCAAACTTCGTCACAGCCGACAATTATTATTTACGAAAAATGGCGCGTTATTTTTTTTCTTGTCGCGATACCGATGCGCGCGCAAGGCTTAGGCGCGAACTAGATCGGCCAAAAGCCAAGATTAAAAATGTAATAATTAGTGTTTAAATCACAAATCACAGAAAATGTTAAATAAATTTGAGCTTTTTTCAGCAATAAATCTGGATTTACCATTTATTGAAATAAACATGTAGATACTGTTATTTTTCGCATAAATACTGTTTGTTGCTAAAATAAAAGTATTGTATAACCCAGCTAAATTATATCGCTTCTTATTCTTACTTTCGACTTGGTACTAGGGTACAAATGTAAATTGGTAGAGTTAATAAACTAAAAGCACTAGTGCAATAATATACTGAAAAAGCACGCGTGTTTAATCTCTATGATTAGGAGCCAAAAATCGGTGGAATAAAAACGTCGTTTTGAGCAAGTGTGTTGAAAACAAAATTATTTGTAAATATATAAGCATTGGATTAATAAACTTACATAGAATACATATATATAATAAAAAATAAACTACAGATAGGGAAGTGGAGATAATAAATAAATAAACATTGGACACCAATCACATACATTGCTCTGATCCCAAAGTAAGTAGCCAATGCACTTGTGTTATGGAAATCAGACACAACGGTGGTACCACAACACCCAGACCCGAGACAATATAGAAAAGGTCGTATTCTACATTGACCCGACCGGGAATCGAACCCGGAACCTCACGAGATGGCGACGCTTGGAACCAGCGTGCTAGCCACTCGACCAACCAAGATATTGATGACATCTATTAAAATATTACCGACAGCAGTGAACGAAATAGTGGTGTAAATATTTCGTTGAAAGCAATTAAAACTTTGTCGTACATAGTATTTGTGTGAAAAATAAAGTTATGTTTAAGGTTATTAAAAATGTACTCTATCTGATAAACTACTCGTTTGATCTCGTTAAAACCAAGTCCTTGAAAGTCTTTGTCAAGATCTACATCATGTATTTTTTTCAAAATCTACACGTGCTCAGTGTAAATTTTAAATGACGCCCATTTCACCACTTTCGAAGCGTTTCTTTCTCAAACGTCCATAGACAAAATAAATGTGCTCTTACCATTTAAACCCTGCATATATTTTATTGCTATTCTGCTACGAAACCCTTAAAAAAGTAACCCCAAAATAAATGGTAATTAGCATCGTATAATATTTATATTTTAAGAGAGTTTTAATAAAGTATTTTTAACTAAGGTTTTGAGGATCCTCGCAATACTCGTAGTCCGTATTAGAACGAGAACAGTGTTAAGATTATTAACTATTCCATTATAAACAATATCCGATCGATGTTCAAGCCATCGAAGGAGGGCAAACCCTATCTTTACCTAAGGAACGCTAGCGGAACGCTTCAATTGTTCTTCAGATGTTCCCTTTGAGCTGAATGGATGGATCTAATTAAGGATCATTACTGACAATTTATCTTCAAATAAAAGGTATTCGATAGTTTTGTCTTGATACACAAAACTTTCTTACGAATTATAGAATAATAGCATAAAGTTTTCTTCCCTGGATTGAGGACACAATTAATACTCAATGGCAAAAGTAGTGTTTATTAAATCATTAACTTTTAGAAACATTTGATAAGCTTCAAATAAAAAACGATTATTTAACTATTTAAGAAACACACCAAAATTACTTAAATATTGGTAGCATGCCAATATTTAAGTCATTTTGGTGCATGATTGAGTCAGGAGCTAAATAGGAAAATTAAAAAAAAACACCATATTAAGTAGATTTAAAAAAAACACGTCACATGTTTGTCATTTTATTACGACATTATTATTTAAACATGTAAGTTTTTATCACTCTGAAATACTTAAAAGCATGTCCACTCTTGAATATTTTAAATCATTCATGTGATTAGAAAATGAGTGTCACACTTTAAAATGAACTGATTAGGTACTTAATTGGATTCTGAGCAGAGGAACTCGTCATATTTGAATGGAATTTAAGAGTAAGCGCGATGGAGTCGACTAAGTATCCTTTAGTGCACTTGAAATAGAGTTTTACAGGAATTAAATATGAAAGAGCACGTTTGTGCTCCTCTTAAAATATGTCTGTTGAATTTCACCGTTAAGGGCCTGACGTACAATGCGAATTTCAACTTTTTTAATTGGGTGTTGTTAAAAGTTTATTTTTAAAATGTGTGTCAAAAATCCTAAAAAAGGGTACGTAAATAAAAAATACTCAACTTCTCAATTTCATGTTCATTATGAATTAGTTAAGTCATGTGAATAATGTTTGGTATAAAGATGAAATAATATAGTATAAAATATTCAAATATAATATATATAAAAATACAACAATGATATGAATATTAATATTTATGTTGTTTTATTATTATAATATTTTAAATATCATGCAAAATCGCAATATGAATTGCGAATCTGACAGTAAAGTTGAGCCACCCATCTATCAAAACTGCATCGCAGTGTTTCGGTATTGTATTGTTTGCGATATTTAAAAAAGACACTATTTACACACACCAATACATTCGAGTGAAGCGATGTCAAAACAAACCGCTTGATTTACGCGACGCTCTTAATTATGAACTGCAGCGATGAGTTCATAATTTTGCTTACATTCAGTGAAACTGGAAATGTCTGCTTAACTCGATTTTAATTTTACATCGTTTCACTACCGCGGACCGAGGTAGACATAACTCGATTCAGGGTTCTTACCCTGATGAACCAAGTTCGTATCTTTATCTCTAGTTGTCCTTGTCACTCATGCAATTGTGCCCTTTGAGTGAGAGGAATGATTGCAGTCGAAAATACTAGCTAAATATATCTTGATAGGGTCTAAGGCTTCGCAATCGAGACAGTGCTAAGCATTTCGTGAAACTGAAAACTATTTTTAGCTCTCAATTTGGTTACGAGTCTTCCCCGGGACCCCTCGGGAAGTTTGCGTCAATCGCTAAAATATAATTACTGTTGATTGGAAAGGGATTTTATAGAACGATATTATTCGAGGCCCTGGGTATACTAGTTTATTATCTAGTACGTTAACTTACAGTTGACTGCCTCGATGGCGCACTGGTTAGAGGCTCACAGTTAAAAAAGACGGTTGCGCCAGAGGTCCCGGTTTCGATCCCCGTGTTAGGTCAAAAGTATAAAGGTACCTGGGTTTTTCTTTTCAGAAATTTTCAGGTTAGCCCGTCTTTTGAAAGTTAACGGTGTTTCATCCTCGTGTATCGGAAAGCACTTCAAGTTGTTGATCCTGCGCCTGATCTCTCTCCGGTCGCGTCAGATTGCTGTCCCCTTGGACTATGAGATTGAGAGGAATAGAGACTTGTATGTCCCGCGTAGTCGGTTATTCGACCTTTTAAGTGATAATATTAAAGGTGAACGCACACCTATCCGAGCCGAACGTTCCAAACGAATCAAAGTCAAGGCTGCCTCGTACACATATCCGATTCGGCCGAATCGACCGAATCGGACGAATCAACAGCGTCGATGAATAATCATGAAGTCGAATCATGAGATAGCACTATGAATAACACGTAAAGGTGGGAGTGAGTATGAAGATTTTATCCGGCGAGTCGTCTGAATCGTCCGAGTCGACCGCATTAGCCGCACCGAATCTGATGACGTCATCTCAATTTTTCTGGGATTTCAGGGTTCTTCTAGGTTCGGACGATTTGACGCGGATAAGTGTGCAAGGTTTCATGAAATTTCACGGGTTAGTTTTAGAGAAAATCAAGATTGAGTTATGTAATTGTTTTTGTAGATATATTTTTTTTCAATTTAGATTGGCGAAAAGAAGGATTGGGCTATGAAGGCGATGACCTAGATAACTTTAAAAAAAAACAGGGTGCTCTTTTAAGAAATAAAAACAAATTTGTTAAAGAAAAAAATGAAAAACGATTTCCAAAAAATAATGATAGCGCCTTTTTGTCTAAGATGCAAACAAAAACACAGTTAAAATATTATCAATTAAAACGATTTGACCTTATACATATTTAAGATATGTATATGTAATACATATTGATTTAAAATTATGTACCTAACTACCAAAATACAGAACAGGAGGGTATAATATTTCAAGTTGAAACCAGATTATGGGGACAAACGAGTCACAAATAAAGCGGCGATAGTTCCAAGAGGAAACAAAATTTTCCCCTGAACATCATTCATTGCACACACAGCGGAAGCAAATGACGTAGCCTCACTTATTTAATTATGAAAATTTTTCTTTATATATATTTGCAGAAGTTTTTAAGCACTCTGAGCGGTTTGTGAGTAACTTCACGAGAAATAACACAATACCAATTCTACTACCCGAAATTTCACAAGAAAGCAGTAAATATAAGTTGTATACTCATATGTATATTTAAAAAAAAAAATTAAATGGAAAATATAAGGCTGATAAAAAAGAGTAGACATACTTTGTAAAAATCACAGGATCAGACTGGATCCAGACCGATTGTTATCGGTCGCTGTGGAAAACCGTGAGGGAGGCCTATATTCAGCAGTGGACGTCCTTTGGCTGCTAATGATGATGATTAAAAAGTATGTACACACACCCAAGATAAACAGTGTTTAGATAGTTTGTCGAGCTGAAGATAGACTGGCTTGGAACAATTCGTCAGTTCATCCACCAAGGCTTACCAGGTCAGGCACCTCATTCAAAATAAAGATACGACTTAGAAAATGATAGATAAATAAATAAATATCCTTTGGGCATTCCCACACATCGCCATCTGGTCCCAAAGTAAGCTACTCAAAGCTTGTGCTATGGGTGCCAGACAACGGATATAATACTTAAATACTTTTTGTTTGTAAATACATACATGACATACATAGAAAACACCCAGACCAATACAAACAGACATGTTCATGCACACAAATGTTTGTATTGTGCGAGGATCGAACCCGCACCCGCTGCGTAGTAGGCGATTTCTCGACCACTACACCAGACGGGTCGTCAAATTATCGTCAGATTATCGTTTGAAGAGGGCCTACTTTACCACTATTATCTGTGCCAGTGTTTCGGCAGCCGCTGGCAGCCAGCCAGCCGACTTGTAGAACAATGCTGCAGCACTTACTAGACAATAGTCGACACAGCTGTTATATGCTTTTTCCAGCGATTGACCTTTTTTGTTGGGACTCAAACACGTTGACAGCCCACTAAGAAAACAATTTAGTAGGTGAGCTGGTCCTGTTTTCCGGTAAGTGTTTTTTATTTTATTTAAGAACTTTACTGCACAAATCGTAATGTGCAAAGGTGGAAATATGCTAAAAAAAATATTTGCCAATCAGACCTTTAGGACATGCGGAGAGATCGACTGCTGCAACAAACAGTATCGAATCTGCAAAATTACCTTTTTTATTTTTATTGCACTAATTGTAATAGAACACGTTATATTTTGAAGTAACATTTTTTTATTTATATTTTCTTAACTATTTAATCAAGTTTTAAATTGAACAAAATCGAAACTTCACATTTAAAGCGACGAACATGAACGAATGTGGTAAATTCGATACTGTTCCAACGCGATGATAGTCGTCAGTGTTCACCGCAATGTGAGAGAAGGAGGGCGCGTCGGCTTAGGTTACTAAACTTTTCAGTTGTTATTTTAATTTTATGGTTTGTATTATAGTCGAAGTATAAAAATGAATAGCCGTGGTAAATATTTGGTTAATTTAATTTAAAAAGACGAACAACGCCAGCGTAGTGAAACCAAGCCCAACGAAAAAAATGACGATCGTCCGGGTAAGTGATATTTAATATAATAAATATAACTACGAAATTATTTATAATAAATCTTGTGATTTGATCTTTTAAAATTATTAGTAACTATGTTTTTTTCTTATCCTTGTGACCAAATTTGAGATTAACAATCTAAACTATCGAAATTGGTAGATTCGATTGTATTCTAGGTAAATATATTTTGAAAAATATTGTAAGTGGCAGTTTCGATAGTTTACGCATATGGTTCGAAACTGAGACCTATTGAATGTGGTACTTTCGATAGTTTACTTTTAAAAATATTTTTCGAATTTACCAGTTACTATACTGTTCTACGCTTATTCTTGGTTAGATGACAGATCCAATTTTAATTGACATTGATTAGTGTCTACCTAGTGGCTTTATATGTTTTAGGTTAATAAAATATTTTTTCCTTTTATTTAGGAAACCCCTGCATACTACAAGGATTATACAGAGGAAGAATGGAGGATATTGAATGATATTTATGACGATGTTTTTCCAACATCACAAATAGAATCAGATGATGACAAGACTAATGATATCCAGGCAAATGACTCCAACAGCGTTATATTTGCCAGCGAAGAATGCATACCAGTGCCATCATCCAACTTTAGACAAGACTTTACCTTGGGGTCATCACCAACGAATGACCCAGTTAATACGCTTAATAAAGACGACGAAGAAGGGATGCCAACACCATTACCCTCTTCCAAACAAGAAAATAACTTCGGGTCACCACCAACGGATAACACTGTTACTACTCTAAATAAAGGAAATGCGCCGATTGAATTTTTTTTCAAACAAAAAGACCTCAGTGCAACAATGCCACCAGTACCGGAAGACCATAACTTACCAAGCATAAATTCACTAATTTCGACATCTGATAATGACAATCCTTCTACTCCTAATTTATCCACTACGCGCAACTTATAAAACTGATCCTGGTCGTAAACGAAAACGACACGTCAACGAGTGGGCTGATGTTCGTAGAAAATTATTAACGAATTTCGGGAAACAGTGTGTTTCCAAAAGAGGTAAGATCATTCTAGCTAAATTTATAAAACCTTCATGACCTCCTGCTAGCTAAAGTGCACACAATATTTCACAGAAGACATACGAAGAAACATTTTTGACGAGTTCTGGCATTTATCCGATCACACTAAGCAATGGCAGTTCATAAACAAATTTACTAATAAATATAATATTGACATCACACACAGGTTTCTAGAGTCTGGTCATACGCAATTGATTGATATTGAGAGATCTACAAAAGGTAAAATAATATATACACCAGATCAATAGTATGCTTTGGTTCGTTGGGCAAATACAAATGATAAGCTATATCACGTTATAGAAGTGTCTCAAGAAATGCTGTATGATTTAAAAAAACTCTATCAAAACAGAAATTTTTAGAAAAACACTTTATATCAAGACATTAAATGGAATAACATTAAGGAAATATGTGTGAAGAGATCTGAACCTGGTATTATTTTGTACACGTACCTATGATTTGGATTCTGATTATCTTAGATTGAATACCTTAGTTCAAACACGCCGTAACAAGAAAAAAGTTGTTGCAACCTGCAACGATGCATTAAAACAATTGTATGCAGACAGTTTTCCGATTCCTGAAGCAAAATACAAAGACTTGATGCATCTTTGCCAAGCAGGACACATTCCAAAGCAATATCATGCATTCTTTAAAAATCTGAAAAGCGGTCAAGATGAAAATAATGATTCGGGGAGCGATGAAGATAATTAGATATTCTTATAAAAACATTCAAGAAATGCCTAACTTAGATTTATAATGCTTTGACTATTTTTGATTTATCATTGCAATTTTTTGGACTGTACTTGTTATTGTTGCTAGTGTATTTCAAAGATTATTTTTTGTTTAAGCACCCAAAGAGGGTTTTGTTATAAGTACTTTTGAGTTCCTAATGTTTAACCTACAAGACTGAATAATGTCATGTTACCTACTTAACTAAGGATTTTAAGCTACATGATAAAAGGTGGTTTATATTTACATAATAAGACTAAGATCTCACAATATAGCACCTTAGTATAAACTTAAGGATATTTGTTTTAAGTCGTTACTTGCGATGAATCTCACGATAATGTTATTGTTAATTTCATAATTAATAAACGTATGTAATAAAATTACAAAACTAGCGTTTTCTTTATTAAGAAAGCAACAATAAGAGCTAATTGCTCAGGAACTAACTATCGAACCTTTTTTATGTCTACATAAATTGTTGAAGAATAGTATCGAAACTGGTAGATTCGATGATTGTTCAAATTTCAAAAACCTTGAATAGTATCGAATCTACCACTTTCGATAAAATTGCAGCCTATACTGACAAGGTAAATCAACGAATCTGAAATATCTATAAAAATATCATAAATATTATAAACATGCTCAGGCAAAAAAAACACAGAAAATTAGCTATCACACAGAGGAATAAATTTCACGACACTATTAAAACTTATTATTCTAACTCAAAATAAAACTTTAAACGGCCCTACTGTAAAGTATGTAATTTGTAGTTTCGATTCTGTACGTTGTGACCGTCGAGATGGCAATGGGTGCAGCGGCGAAAATAAATTCAGAGAAAATCAATAAAAAAAAACAATTAACTAATAATTATAGTTACAAGTAAAACTACTTAAATTACTGCAACAACATATTTAATATTCGATAACACAATTTTACTTAAACAAAATAAATATAATAGATAAAAATATATATTTGTAATAATCATAATAAATAAATAATATTTTGCAACTATCTATTCTTTGAGAAATTGGCGATTGATTATTTTAGTGTCAGAATAAGTTTTTTGCCTTGTCCTATCACGTCGCAATTAACTTAGTGTCAGTTTGTGAAGTTATCGTTGTCTGTATTGACAATATACTCGCAATTATTATCAAGTACTTAACACCGCAAAAGTGACAACCCTGTAGCTATCTTAACATATCGAACCACTTTTATTCTACAAACAATCCAGGCAAACCGTCAAACCGCTAAGCTCGCATGTAAATTTTTGCAAAGGTTCTATGGTGCCCAAACCCCAATCTTGTCCGAGGCTCCCCAGAGGTCAAAGGGAACCCCCTTCAATAGTAATTCAATAAATCAATCGAGAGTCGTGCGGTTCTGCTTGTGTTACGATTGTGATTGCCACAATAGGTAAATTCTAATAGAGCTTTGAAATTTATTTTGAACGAATTCCCAAAAACTGACGTTATTGTATTGAACTATAACGCTTTAGCTAGCGTATTTTTAATTTGCGTTAGTGCAATTAGATATAACACCCGAGCCTGTGGGTACTTGTGTTCCACACTTCGCTTTTTTTATATTACATATATACATTTATTTTATTTATTTATTTATTGTTTAGTACACACACAGGTTACAGCCGGTGACTTACAAAACATGTAAATGACACTTATAGAACTAGACTATAACCTATAAATAGTGTACCTAAAATAACATTACATAAAATTATCTACGACTACAACACTAAGTAAATTTCGAAAATAATAAGAACTGTTTATAAGTAAAACTAAAACTAAAAGAAAGTATACCAAATTTTACAATGTATTCATTGTTGTGGGTAGATATCAAGAGTTCTGTCAATTCTCTTACGAAACAATTGCAATTTGGACTGAAAGATATCGAGGTCCGGATGGGACTCAACCAATTCATCTAAAATCGACGCATCCGTACAACGGGATCCTTAAACGAAAACATTTCATGAATCTAACTATTTTTGAAACTATTGTTTTTTGTTATAGTTTAGAATGTTTTTAACACTCATAGTGTCATTTTTTTATATTCACAAAGATGAAACAAGAAACCAAAATTGTTTGCACGGATGGGACTCGAACCAGCAACTTCCTGGCCAAATGCTCTACCATTTAAGCTACCGTGCTGTCGATCAGACCTTGCTAAAGTTGTGGTCTCTTATGGATACGTCATTACGCGTGACGTTCAGCGCCATCCACCTGTCTGTTTATGCAACAGTAGTATTGTTTTTTTTTTCTTAAATCCAATTTTTCTTTTCATTACTTAACACAGGTCAACTCGAAACAAGTGGCTGGTCCACTTTCCTTGAGTTGACCCCTCCTTAAACTTATTTTCTCTCACGCAATTATAGTAAGATGTGGGTTAGTTGTAAAGAACTGTAACACATAGTGCCCCATAGACCCCCTTACAAATGTGGGTCAGCTAATCAGCTAATAGAATTTACTCGGAGCCCGAGACAACCTCAGGGGGACTTTTATTAGTACGTAATTTAACTTGGCAGCGATGAGCTGTCTTCAAAGGTCAAGCCCCTTCAGTATAATAGACTTAATTATTATTATTTGGTTGCTTTTCTGATAGGCTTTCGAGATGCTTAAGAATAAGACTGTATACGTAGTTTTAATGTCATTATCATTAATTTTACATAAATAATTTGACTATCGCAACACTTTTAACAAACACAATACAGACTTTTAATGAATTTGGAGTTGCAATTTAAAGAATCCCTTAAATGTAGGGATTTTGCAATCGTTTTACTCAATATAAATTGTATCTAAAAAGCATTTAGCTTTTACTCTTTATTATTTAAGTGAAATCCATTTAAAATTACCTAAACCTTAATTAGAAGTAAAGTGCTTGATGTATTATTTCATTTCGTTAAAGGTTTTTAAAAAGGATTACGTATTTTTTCATTCGACTTAAAGATTATAACATAAAAATGAAGTGCTTTTGCAAAATATTTAAACGCTATATATATAAAAAGGTTGCTTAAACTTCATATTTTTTTTCAACTTTCCCTTCCCCTTTACAAAACCGCTTTCAAACTGCCAATACTTTGCTGAAGATAATCTAATTTCGTAATAAAAATTCGACCCTAACTCCCGCTAGAGTTCAGGATAAAGTGACATTTGGCAAAAATGAATTTTAATGTCCCACCATCATGATATAAGGGGACATTTTACCAGCCTGAGGTGTTCTGAAATAATAATTTAAATTACCATCGAGTTATATACTATCCATTGCTTCTACAATTCCGAGAGGGAATTCAAATCTCCTAACTTTCCGAGCAATGGGAATGGGATTACGAGGAGGGTCGTCGTTTGAATTGGCCCAAAGTTGACTAATAAGATTTATATGGCATTCCTGCTAGCCAGTGTCCGTCCCAACCATTTTGAATTGCTGATTGGCTCGAAATAAGGTGGCGGAGTACCTACTTGTTGCTTTGGGGATATAAAATCGAGGCCACTTTTTAATGGAAAATATTGACTTTTGAAGCTTTGAATGAGTAATGGGGTCGTATTTGCGAACTCAGGTCTGGTTAATTATGCGTCGGGTCTGATTTGTTTTATTTTGTATTTAGATTGACTTTCATTTAGGATTTGAGTTGACATTGGAGACCTAAGTAAGTACCTTATAAGTTATTTACTTTAGTGACTAATTGTTGAACAATAAGTACATTACTACACTTTTTTGGGCATCATATATAAGATTAGTATCGTTGTTGTTTGTTTGTATGTTTTAACCGACTTCAAAAAAGGAGTTAGTCAATTCAATGTGTATGTACGTGATATTGTTAGAATTCGATAATATTTGAGTATTGGTTTAGAATGTTTTTAACACTCACAGTGTCATATTTTATATTCATAAAGATGAAATATAATAATAACAGTCACGCATAATGGCGTAAGAGACCACAAATTTCGCAGGGTCCCAAAGACAGCACGGTAGCTCAATTGGTAGAGCGTTTGGCCAGGTAAGCCAGAAAGTGCTGGTTCAAGTCCCGCCCGTGCGCAAATTTTTGGTTTCTTATTTCATCTTTATGAAAATATTTGAGTACGTTGATCTATTAAGACTTCCAAACACGTGTGCTAACGTGTATGCATATTTGTATATGTGTCCACAGATTTCAAAAAAACAAGAAATCATAGCGAGATTTTTCTTTTTTTAAATTAATGAGATCAATTCAAACTTAGGGTATAGTGTAGGTTATATCCGAATCGATCCAGTAGTTTTTGGTAATAACAAAATCGGCCAAGTGCGAGTCGGACTCGCGCACTGAGGGTTCCGTGCCAACTTTAACTGAATTAGGGAATCCACTTACTTCTACTTAGTGAAATACCACACTATTTTGTTGACTGCAAGTATAACTTTGATTTTCATAGTGTTTGTATGAAGTACAAAGTTATGTTTGCGGTTGTTGAAAATGTGCTATATCTCAAAAACTACTAGTTCGATCCCGTCCGAACCAATTTTCGTTGAAAGTATTTGTTAAGATCTACATTCATAATATTGCATCATAAAGACATAATATATAATACTGTGTCATAAAGACTTATATTAAAGACAAAGTACTACTAGCATTTCGATACAGAAATAACTTGATAATCTCACTGATCTACGTCTTGATACGGAGGCTAATTTTAACTCAGTGTCCGTTAACTTAGCCAAGCGTGTTACCGAGGCGTCGACGCTACGGATTCACTTTGGCTGTCTAATCGTACGACAGATTAATAATTCCATCGGCTACTTCGAAGAAGTTGAGGCGGTAAGTGAGTTAGCTTTCAACGGGTTCAGTTAACTTTGTTTACCTACTGACATATTGATACAAGCATTCAGAAGCGCTTGTAGATGGTACAGAAAACAGCACGTCAAGGTAAACACTGCGGTATCTTTTTCAGTTGTAATAAGGGCTAGTTTGCAACAAAAGTGGATAACTTGATGTGCTGGCCACTGTAAACGTAAAATCGGTCAGAAAATTAAAACTTGTATCTTTAAATCTCATTACTAATCGAGCTTATCAGATCAGTTAGCTTAAAGAACACCGTGAATTACAAGATGTGCTAAACGCTAAGCTCTGTCTCAATTTTGAACGCTTTGTGTACGATTAGTTTTGTTTTGGTTAAATAACACTTACAAACATTCAAGAGTAATTTTAATAAGAAAGTAGTCTAGCTACGAGTATGCCTCGACTGCGTTAGCATTATTTATTAATATTTATTTTTTATGTACCGGTGTATATACATACAACT
Organism: Pyrausta purpuralis; assembly: GCA_963924145.1. Taxonomy (NCBI): domain Eukaryota; kingdom Metazoa; phylum Arthropoda; class Insecta; order Lepidoptera; family Crambidae; genus Pyrausta; species Pyrausta purpuralis. The sequence continues at coordinate 623,410 of OZ001661.1, read as the reverse complement.
ACTTCTACCTACTAGAAATCTAGCCATCCTATTTTTATTTATTTATTTATTTAAACTTTATTGCACTGTAAAATGTACAATTGGCAGACTTAATGCCTTATGGCATTCTCTACCAGTCAACCACCTAGTTATGCAGAGAGTTTAATTAGTGGCAGAATATTAATATTTTTTAGTTTTATTTTATTAAACACACGTCCTGAATAACATATTCGTAAAAAATATTTTAATTTAGTGCCGGTAAAAATGCGAATTATTTCGCGCACATCATTATTTTCACGCTGGCTGCCACTCTCATCGACAGAGCATGATCAATGAAAGCGTGTCAAGAGCAGAGCGCAAGTTTTGAGTTAGGGTTCCGTGCTTGTAGTTTGTCTATCAACTATCTTGATTGTGTATGGACTTTCGAACTTATCTGTAAGTACCTAGTAAAAGTTCTATGTAGGTACAACTTGTTAAATAATATATCGAAATGACAGAGATATAAAAGATTAAATCAACTTTGTCTTTAAATTTATTTATTAACTGTTTCTTTCGTCACGTGAACGTGTGTGAGAGTGAGCGGGTGATTCTTTTATTGTATTTAAATTTAATGTTACCCTACATAACCTAAAAAAAGTTGAAATAATAACACTGCCTTCAAAAACTGATTTAAAAGCTTTAAATAACGCATTCGGCTTCTATTTAGGAGAAATCCAAGCTTACGTACAACAACATACTATCCACACACATCATGCACCGTTTCCAAATAATTTGTTTCTCATATAATATAGAAGACGAATGCGTTATTTAAAGCTTGTTATTAAATTTTTTGAATGCGGTTTAATTTTTATTTCACGATTTTTTTTACTTTTGTTTTAACTAATATCTCAAAAACTAGATTGACGTTGACGGAACTTACTTTAATTAGAACCATAGCTCGTTTTTGAGAAATCCAGAGACAAATACACATTTATATACACTCACAAAATTTAGCACAAGTGTTAAGAAGCCTATTAGATCAACATACTAATATTTATCCAACTCTGACTACATCTCATACATACAGGTCAAATTGATGACCTCTTTTTTTGGAAGTCCGTACAAATATGTCAATGTGCTACTTAATATCATGACATTTTGTTTTTGTAGGTTAACATCGTAGGCTACACAGAAGGATCTAACTGCCATTTTGGTTTGAACTTAAACCCAAAAAGGATCCCTAAACAATTGACATTTAAAAACAAACGTACGTTCTAAGTAGCCATACGCATCAGTCAAAAGGTCTCACGGTCGCACAAAGGTTAAAAGAGGGCATTGCTAATTGGGAGATGCGTTATCGGAGGGAACAAAGAGGTTCAATATTTTGTGCCCTCTGGCTAATTTACACATCCTCGAAGAGGTTTCCTCATTCTGATCCTTAAGTGAATGCCAGATGAATTAAAATTACGTAGCTGTGTTTTAACGCTGATGGATAACTGTACAACCCTATGAGATTTTAAGATGAGTTCTAAATATTAAAATTTGCCCTACTCTGTTTGAAGGGTGTGACCCATAATCACATTTCTATAGAAATATTTTTGTGTTTAAAATGCGAAATACTTTTATTGTTCCATTCAAATTCTGCATTCGTTCTCTCATAATAAAACGTTAGGAAGCATATATTCTTTTTATGGTGTCGTAAAAACATTTATGATGCAGAAGTTAATCTTCACTTGACTCTTACATTGTTTCGTTTCCCAGGCCTTTTCATGTGTTAGCACAGAATTCTAAAGAACTGGATATCTTTTGATAATTATTTTTATATTAAGCTCTAGGTACAACTAAAAGGAAATTGTTAAGTTATTTTGTAAAATACTATAGTGTTTATTTTACAAATACTGTAGTTTTACCATCGGCAATAAACACTAACCTACAAATAATTAAAAATAAATAAATAATATCCTTTGGACATTCCCACACATCGCCATCTAGTCCCAAAGTAAGCTACTCAATGCTTGTTTTATGGTTGCCAGACAACGGATATAATACTTAAATGATACATACATGATATACATAGAAATATAAAAATGGACATACCTACGTCATTTCGTTCGAAGTATTGTACTTAATAGTACATTGTGAAACAGATCGTAAATATAATAACTAAACGCTAAAGAATAATCTTTTGCTGTGTTTCTACCTCCAGTACCGTTACCACGAGTTTACTCGATAGCGACGACGGTTTTACTCGCTAGCGACGACGTAACTTTTTGTATGGAAAATTTTAGTTCTGTCAGTGACCGCTAGAGGCGCTGTGCAATTTTCCATAGACTTTCTTTACGTCATCACTAGCGAGTAAAACTGTCGTCGCTATCGATAAACTCATGGTAACGGTACAGTAGGTGGTGGGGGAACCCGAATCGATGACAGCGCTCGTAGTAACCAAAAAAAAAACTGTGAAAGCACTCCGGGAGTGCCGGCAGAAGTGAAAACTTGAATATCAACGTTGTGCATTTTTGATTTTTTGGAATAGTTATTATCAATATAAAAGTACTATCATTTTTGTGATAGAATACAATAATAATAATAATAATAATATAATATTTTTATAGAATACAATATTTATTTATTGCGCTATCGTACACAAACATTACAATTTATATTATATTAAATTACATTAAAAAGTTTATCTCTCAGAAAAATCAACTTACATCCCTAATTTCGCCAACCGTCTTACGGTTATTCGATCAGCCCACGTGTCCTGACGCGAGTTTCACATTTTTTCCCCCATCCCACAAAAGTGCTCAACGCCGCTAAAGAAGTTTTCACTTCAAAAACATCGGAGGAATTCTGTCAGAATTTTTTGTACAAAATTATGTTAATAACTCTAAATCGATACTATAAATAAATGGAAAAAAACAATATTTCGTTGAAATAACTTTGCTTAAATGATTTTATATTTTTTTGTAATTTAAATGTATGCCAATGGTTTGTGACGTTGTCACGGTCCCAATACGACTGACAGATATATAACAGTAGATAGCTGGCATCAAATTAAATAAATCCTCAAATAAAACGTCCTTGTAAAAGCAAGTAAATCCATAACATAACATAAATCCTATTGACATTGCCCTTCCTCCTACTTGTAGTTACGTTTCTCGTATGAAGCAGCTCTTCGCGACTCGTAAACAGCCAAACTTAGTTACATAACTCCAAAAACGACTTCTTTCCCTATCAATCTTCACTGAGTTATCTTTGACTCGCCATAACTAGCGATTTCCTTAACCATGTTACATTTAGACCGTAGCCGAAACTTTGACAACAAAAATAAAACCTTATTCGTACGTAATAACGATTGACAGATAAGAGTTTGATAAAGTGTGCGAAGGAAAAACCAACTGTAAGTTCAAAGCACAAAGTTGACTATTTATTGACAAATCGGACGAAAGTAGTATTCCACTGTAGAAACGCAAATTAAATTCAACCTTATGATAGTTGAATACGGTTGGTAATAGAGTGATAGTGTTAAAGAAAGCTAGGGTTGGCATTTTAATTTATAGAAAAGAGGGTTTTGGTTACAATAAAAGTACAGTCGTTAGCGTCGTGCTGTGTGCAAATTAAATGCATGTCTATTGTGAGAAATGGGGTACGGTCGGATTGCTTTCTTATAGAGCAATATGTTTAATGAAGCATTTCGTGAATTAAATTCCGACGGCTTGTGCTGAGGGTCGCAAAATTTATTGTTACTATTAGATATTAACAATTTATTTGTGCGTCCAATCGGATGAAAACGCTTTGATGTTCTTACTTTTGGATAAGCTCTATGATAATACTTCCTTCTTACAAATTAAGAAAGAAGAATAAGATAACAATTGAGTCACGTGAGCTTTAATACAAACTTGAGGAAATATATTCAGATGGTAATTCATCGGCAGATTAACTCGTTTAGTGCCGAGCATTCGGCTCGAGTACGCGAGAACCATTCCAGCATTGCCCACTCGGGCTGGAGTACTGGCGATGTCTTTTTCTGACATTTCATATAGGATATAACAGAATTAACTGCATTCCTTCTAGGGGCCAATTCTGACTCTCAAATACAACAACTTTTTGTATGGGACCAACATCGTAATCCCAAAAAATAACACTTTCTCGTACTAGAATGCCGCTCAGCTGATTCTGATTTGTATGCAGAAGTAAAAAAAAAAATGGGATTTCGATATTAGTCCCATACAAAAAAAAGTGTTTTAGCAACAGAATTACCACCGAGAAGGAATGCAGTTGATTTTGTTAAACCTTGTATACTTTAAGCATTCGGACTCGAGTGTACGCTGCCTGCCTACCAGTACGCTGTGTGACGACCACTCGGGGCCGAGAGTGCTATTTTTTTAATAATAATAGCGTAAATATTTTTATAAGATTTTATATTAAACTACGCGTAAAATTGCAGTTTCCTGGGTTATTCTTCGTATTTTTCAAGGCAATCAAAATTATATTAATTTGACTTTTGTCTTGTGACTTATTTTTTCCTCAGATTAATAATTTCATTCTTATAAGGAGGTACAGAATGGTACAAAACTTTACTGACAGTGTACAAAACTTTTTAAATTAAGTCAAATGTGATATACAAGGTGTTTCAAAACAACGAGTAAATAATGAAGGGACCTACTCAGAATCAGTAACTGAACTTCTTTCTCGTATAAACATACGTCGAATAACGCCAAAAATAATTTGACTTCCCATACTAAATCGGTCACGTGACCCGTCTTATTTCTATGGAGAGTCAATTAATTTTTGGCATATTTCGACCCATGTTTCTAGGAGAAAGATGTTCAGTTACTGATTCTGAGTAACTCCCTTCAATATTTACTCGTTGTTTTGAAACACCTTGTATACTGACTAGGCAAGTTATTATGCCATAAAAATAATTCAATAAAATAACTTTAATTAATGTTGCTCATCTTGCAAATGAATATTTCACCCTTCCACCGTTAACGAACTATACAGACAGAAAATCAGCAATTTCGTTATTCACGAAAGTTTGAAACAAGGCGCTTGTTAGGCGGAATATTTGGGGAATTCCGTCAAATCCTTTGGATCTAAATAAATTTAAAACTCGGACAATCGGATCGGGCTCGCGCCTCATCGGCTCCTCTCGACGATTATCTGGATTCGCAACACGTTTATTCAATTAGAGTTTGAGTATTTAGCGGGGACGATCGACCCTAATGGGAAAAACGTGGTGGTGCTATTTAAAAATTCAAATCGTGGCCACCTGCTCACCGCTGCGCCACACTGTATTATGAATGAGGAATGCGACCGATTAAATCTCTTGCCATGGAGTTGAGTTTATATTAATTGTTTATCTTTGTAAGTAACAGGCAAAAGGATATGTGACAAGCATCATAAGAATTTAAGTTTTGGTAATCAACATCAGTAGTGTTGTAGTAAAATTTAGTCACTTACTGTTTTATGCAAAAGTAGATCAAACACAAAAGTCTGCTACTTTTTTTTGTTTATACGCTGTAAATAGTAATCCAAAATTATAAGTATGTAATTCATAAATATTGTGCAATATTTGTCCGATTTTTCATATAATAATAATGTGTCGATTTCATTAACATCAGATAGGACTTACCCAACGGAATAAGTAGAAAATCACCGATCTAAAAATGACATTTACATAAATGATTGCTGACAAATAAGTGAAGTTTTCAATTTTGGTGTTTGTGAAATATATTCGACAAATATTTATTATCTGATGTTGGTAAAATCGGGCTGCATGGTTGTGTTGTTGACTAAGCTTAGGTTAATCATTTGGTAAAGTTTTCACAATCACGATATTGTTTAGTCAAATATTATATCGAGTTTGGTTGCTATTTAAAATTACCTACGTAATAAATCCGTCGATGGTTAGCCGAAGGTGTTCGCCTAAAACTGGGGCTGCTCAAAATGAAGCGACGCACACCGCCCGAAATGGCGCTACATTAATATGGATTCGCCGTAAAATTTATATTCGAAGGCTAGGGGAGCAAAAGTGGGCAACATAGATTTCATCTTACAAATAGAGCTTTTTTGTTTAAGTGAGATTTTTGCGAAAGGGCCTCAGTTTTTCCGTGTAATGACTTGAATTTGAAATATTTTGAAAGTGATTCGTAATTCGTAACTGAATTTTGACTAAAGTATCAGTATTTAGTAAAATCCAATTTTATTATATTCTACTCGTACCTAAAAGTTCACTTACTTCCTACCGAGAAGCATCACTCCACCTACTAGATCATAGCTTTTAAATGAAAAGAAGAATAATATATTGTAATTAAATATTTAGGGGTGTAGTTGCTTTAGGATTGACGCAGATCCAACCGCACATAAAAGAAACGACATCAAATAGGCATCAATCATACCGAAGCACGGAAAAATTGGCAACACCTCGGCATCGGAGCGGCTTCGGATAGCAGACGCCTCGCCTGCGTATCGCCTTTGGTACAACTTATGACAGTTCTTCCTGTCTATGACAGCACATTTGGCTGAGTAGACAGATCTAACACGCGCAAAATACACACACATGTTAGCGTAGATTTTTTTATGTACCGACTTTTGTAACATTTGTCGACCTCCGTGGTGTAGTAGCTAAGCACGCTGGTTTCAAGGTGTCGCCGCTCCGAGGTCCCGAGTGCATTAGCTACTTACTTTGGAATCAGACCAATATATGTGATTGGTGTCCAATATTTATTTATTTATTCAATATTTATTGTTGCTCTGATGAAAAATCAGCGTTTTAATTAATATTATATTCCACGAATATCGGTCGACTAACCTTAAGAACGTGACAATGCATGCGCCACTGGTCGAGAGTGGGTCCAAAGTTGATCTCGGCCCGAGTAAGTAACGCTACAATATGATAGGTGTGTGTTGCAATATGTAATTTACATACATAGACATATAAAACAAGTACTGTACAACAGGTATACCGATAAAGATTTGTAATATCCTGACTAATTCATTTGAGAAGTATGACATAAGTTAAAAATTGCAGTAGGGTTGAAATCCAAACATCTCACCTCTCATGATAACGAACCAAAAACAAAAAAGCATCTATCAAATCCCGTGTCAATATTGTGAATTCGAGCCGTCAATCTAAGTTAACCCTACGATGCGCGCGCGACGTCAACCTGATACGGGTCTGGCTTGACGCGGTGAATTGATTCGATCCAATACGAGTATATATTATACTACTTAAATATAATACGAATTCTACCATCTTTGGTTTGAACTTGAACACGATTGGAAAAAAGGCTTAAACGATGACACATTTCCGACGGAGAACATCAAAAGTAAATAGTTTTGAGTTAATTTTGTCTGTGTTTTTCCCGGTGATCGAAGAGACCTAACGGCGGCCGGGTTTTTTTTCATTGACTTAAGTTTGTCTTCCGATACTGATGAATGTATGAGAGTTCGAGAAACACTACACACACACAAATAGTGCAGGTAAAAACATTTACTCTCAAAATTATCATGTTTTCTTTTCTGATCCGAACTTCGTACTGAAAAAACGATTAGGAAGAACTAACAAGACCCATTTAGATTATACAAAAGTTAATTTCAAATATTTCCAGGACATATTATTTATTTTTCTTTAATAAAATGCGCCACAAAATCTGTGTGCATAATCCACATCTGAAACTTGGGTCGTAAATATTTTATACCACCTCCATAAAAGTTTTTTTTTTTCATTTATGTCACGTTTCGAATAAAAAAGTTTTGCATACTTGAAACTCTGCTGCCTACGACATAAAAAATCTAACGTGCGACTTTTCAGCAAGTCCAGTAAACCTACACAATTATAGCCCGTAACCCTTTGCTGTGCGCGGTGCGTCAATGTGACATGACAGGGGTCCTACTTTGATAGTTGACTTTCATGTTTTTAGCTGCCAAACACAAATATTTTATATTTTCGAGTTAGAGAACGAATTTAAAGGGTGCCATCTAGTTTAAATCAACGTATACCTACTTTAAAAACTTAAAATAATTGAAGAATTTCGAATATCTATTAGGCGGAGTAATGTAGTTACGTAGGGAAATATTATGTTTATACTATATCTATACTTAATAATGTTATAATGCTGTTTGTTTGTTTGTTTGAACGCGGTAATCTCAGGAACTACAGGACCGGTTTCAAAAAATATTTTTGTTTTGGATAGCTTGTTTATTAAGACAGGCTTTAAAATATAAAACGTCACGCTGCGGGAAGGGAGGAAGCAAGTTTTAAACAAGCGCAGTCGCGAGGATCGTATAAAGTTTGATAGTGTAACAAAAGTGCTTCCCAAATCATCCCCATTCTCAACCCAATAAAGAGTAAAAGAGGATACCTTTAGTAGTAGAAAAACAAACTTGAATAATACCTTCCACAGTAAAGCCTAAACCATGACGTGGGTCGCCCACAGCGTGACGCGATGTGAATTTATCATCCGTCCTTGTTATCGACAGCGACGCTTTGACGGCTGATGACTGCGTAGTTTTTGTGGAATCGTTTGTCAAAGCCATTGTCTTGTTTGATTTTGAGACGCGTTTTTGTATGCGGATGTTATTTTAGTGTGAATTGTGACATGAGGAGTGTGAGGGTGCAACGTTGCTTAAATCATTACTTGCTTTGAATTTTGATTATAATTTCTTTATTTTATTTATTTATTTTCTTATACTTTATTGCACAACCAAAAATTTGTACAAAAGTTGGACTTAACGCCATATGGCATTATCTACCAGTCATCCCTTTGGGCTAAGCAGAAATGATTGTCGGCGATGCGACAGACAAAAATAAAATGAGTTATTATTTAAAGAAAAAAAAAACATTTAATTTCACACATAAAAAAAAATGAAAACATATATTATAAAACAAAAACAAAAATTAAATGAATACGATTTATAATAAATACAATATGATCTCATAAAATATTACACATCATTTTTCACTTTATCACTGTCATCTGTTTTGTTTAGAGGAATCATCACGAGTTTCTCTTCTATTTCAGTAACTTTGTTATCTAAGTATTCAATAAAATAAATCGATATATGGAAAAATAACCGGACAAACTGCGGACGCAGTTGGCCTAGGCCAGTGCTTGCTCATCGACACTTAAGCACTAACAAATCATTCGAAATATAATTAAATTGTGCATGAAATAACTGGCAGATGGGACTAACCCGAATATTTTATTAAGACATTGTGAAACAGGCCGAAACACACTATGCATTACACATTTAAGTTGGACGGACAAAATGACAAGACTTTTTAATTTTTTTAGACTATGTTTTGATGATATATCCGTTAGTATTTCATGTTACAATGTCACTTTTTGTTACGAAATATCCTACTATCTTATCTATATATTCTATCCTATTTTTTATAGATAGTCGTAGATCCGAACATATTTATCCGAAAATAAATTTAAGCCAAGAATAATACAGACTATAAAAGCCACTTTCAAAGATAATTATCGCAAATATTTCAAACAGGGCTGAATCAAACCATCTAGGAACTATACAGCAATATTCTGTCAAAACAAAACACTCGCTTTTACCAGAAGCAAATAATTAAGCATGCAAATGCATCTAAACAAAACACGAGCAGGCAATGTTGGTAAAGAGCTGAGGCATGGCTCAGTCTACAATAGTTAAAGCGAAATAACCATCAAGCTTAACAGAGGGGAGCGATCGCCCGAGGCACCTCGACGTGCCCGTTGTCTTCATTATCCCGACCTAAGTGACCATTAAAATTCATTTTTGGACCCCGCGGTCAAAAAGACCCGTTACAATATGCGCGTATAACCAACCGTTCCTCTGAAATTACAAGGGAGACGCTCCACTCTTGAATTATGTGGTAATAGGTCGCGTTTTAGAAGGTTAAATTAGAAGGGTACGATGACGGCGAGGTGTTATTACCGGCGTTGTTAGGTCGCATGTGTTGATACAATGACAGTAAAGGCGACAATTTGTTTGATACATGTAGAGATAAAATCAAGAATGGTGAATTATTACTAGCTTAGAGATATAATACAGGGTATTATTTAAGTCAGCGACGAGCGACACAGACACAGAACGATACTGTTGCCATTTAAAAAAAAAATGGAAAATACGTAGTATTTTGGAGATACGCGTAAGCTAGGCGCAGGGAAGATCTCCCATATTTTTCATTTTATTTTAGAATGTTGTGATTAATAAAACGTGCATACAATTTAAAGGAAATATTTTATTAATAATAATGATAAGTCATTATTATCATCCCTGAGGCACTTCTTTTTTCAGGACGATATCCTACGTCCTGAAAAAAGAAGTGCCCAGTGGCATTTGAAAATGATTCTCTTGCATCTGGTGGGGTAATTACAATACAAATGACTGTCAATTTGAAGTTCAATTAGTGTTCACCGTCCCACTCGCTTGAACAATCACAGCATGTGGACATCAGTAATGTCACTTTAACTTAAATGGGAGTGAATGAGGCCTTATTATCCTTCATTACCCACAAGGTCTTTAAATAGTAATTACCTATTTCTGTTTCTGTAATTTTTTTGTATAACAAACTTAATAGACACCATGACGATATTTCAAGAACGTCAAATGTTAAATTGGGGTGCATTGATTTGATGTTTTTCCTCTCACCTAAAGATGAGAAATTTTGTAATCTGAAAACTAGACACAAATAGAATCAAAACCTACTTGTAAAAAACTAAGGCTATGTTGTATTTTGACGATACCTTTGGAGTAGTCAGAGCTTCTGACTAACAGTAGTAGTTCAAATCCCGCAAGGGGCAAATGTTGGTATGATTTACAAAGATTTGTACCTATGTTACAGATATTGATATGTATTTAAGTATTTATGATAAACACCGTGCACAATTGTTGTCTGGTATACGTAACAAGGCCTTATAACAAGCGCTAAAAGGCCTTGCTAGGAATTTATACATAAAGGACATTCGTAATTAAAAAAATGAGCCGTTCTTGTAGGCTCATTTTTATAAATAAAAGGTGCTGGCTGGCTGTTACTCCTGGGCTTGCTTCAGCTCCGCCTCGGCTAGGACGCAATCAGCCGGTGCCCGCGGGCGTGCATCTGCATCCCGTCAGTATCGGGGGGTTGTGTTTAGACGAACACTACGTGTGCTCAGCAAATATTGGGCTTGTATTTTAATACGTTTTGGTATGCGTTCCTTCGAGTTAGTAAGATGTAAGAAACTTGTGGTGACTTTGTAAGCATATGAAAAAAATATGTCTGGTTTATACTCAGATAACTATCAGTCGAATCCGGCCGAGATTAAAAGTTAGTAAACAATTACGTGGTAGATATAATATCAATTATTTTTATGTATTTTAACTTTATTGCACCTGGAGTTGTAAAATTGGTGGACTTAAGACCTTGGCTTAGGACTTTCTCTATCAGTGAGTTGCTTTTTTAAATTACATATTGCCTCAAATCAGAATAATTAAAATAAATAATGTGCCTTCCTATAGCCATAGGATAGAATCGAATAGAATATATTTATTTGCACTTGAAGAGGGTACATTTTTGGTCTGGTCTCCATTTATATTGAATGAAATTAAAATAATGTTTTATCTAATCAGTCCACTTCTTTTTCGTTTAAAATATTTTATCGCTATGCCACTTCTTTCATTCTAGCTTTTCCTTACCTGAAGGTTGTCTGAAAGAAATGGCTTTAAACAATAAGACCTTATTACATTTTAAATGATATCCTGTAGATATCATTAATTATTTATGGTGTGCAATAAAGTATTTTATTATTATTATAACCTAAATGACTAAAAATTAACAGAAATATTTAATTGTTTCAAAAAATGCAGATCCCGTTTTTGGGTATTATCGAAATAGGGTAATATTTATCTTAACTTCTTTGGTAATATGTAAAGAAACATCTAAACTAATATTATAAAGCTGAAGAGTGTGTTTGTTTGAAAGCGCCAATCTCAGGAACTACTAGACCGATTTAGAAAAATATTTTTGTGTAGAATAGATTTTCTATAGAGAAAGGCTTAAGGCTGTATATCATAATATACAGTATAGTACATAACCTTACGACGGAAGGGGAGGGAGCAAATTCACGGTGATTCAAAGAAGTCAAGGGGGACCTCTAGTAATATTTAAGAATTTGCAAATTTAATAAAGAATAATAGCAGCTCATTGACAAAAATACAAATTCCTTTTACGAAAAAACGTGAGGCTGGATGGTTTTATTAAAAATACAATTGCGTAACTTGTTTTTAATGTAGGCTCAGACAGAGCATAAAATCACTTTCAAATCTACAAGCAAATTCATTTACCTCAAATACGTTTTCACTAAAATGCCAAAGCGATGTTTCTATTACACTTTATTTGCCATTTATAAAGTCGAGAATTTAAACGCAATTCGACAAACACACCGAAAGCTCTTGATACAATAATCGTCTTAATTTTATTACACTCTCAAAGCGTTGTTACGTTGTCCCGAAATTGTGTCGTAACGCGAGGGTGATAGGGTTGAATTTTGTGATTGTGAGTTAGTACAAGATGCTTTGATAACGCGAAGAATTCGTCTCGTTCGCCGAGTGAATGCAAATGTAATCAAACAAACAGCGCAATTAAAATTGCGTAATGTAATTAGCGGTTACGAAACGCGTGATGTCGTAACGTTGATATTGGTGCGTGTTTCGTTTCTCGGAGCCTTAAATTGAATTTAAAATTGCAAAGGCCTTATTTTGTTATTGTAAAACGTAGGTTAGCATTTAAATGTACTTAAAGCTTTAATGCAAAAATGTATTCCAGTCAGCAAGTTGTGCAAATTAAGTTTAGTATTGTACTATTAATTCGATCCCGTAGAGAAACACCCAGCCCTCTCCATCGCTCGTTGTGTGTTTTTGACCTTCTTTATAAGGCCCATAGTAAGAGACCATGTTTCAGATTCGTATGTCATCATGGGTAACACACACCGGTTGAAGACTTTCGTCTTCAGACACTGAGGTAGTTGAGATGAGAAGACACTCTTGCGCAGTTTCCAGAACGCTGCCTAGCCGTGTTGGATTCGTCGATTGACCTCTTTCTTAAAGTTGAACCTACTCAATTGGATCACTTGTCCCAGGTACTCATCGACAACTTTGAGAGTTGAGTTCCCAACGGATACTGGAGTGGGCACAACAAGGGAGCTCGACATAATTTTCGTCTTTCCTATGTTCATTTTAAGACCCACTTGTTGGTATACTCGGTCAAGGTCTTTGAGCATAGTGTCAAGATCGTCCAGCGTCTTTGCCACAACGACTTTATCATCGGCAAATCGGAGGTGTGTAATATATTTGCTATTAACATTGATGCCGATTCCTTCTTATTCCAGAAGTTTGAAGAATGCAGACCGCTAGAGATCGGTCGCTGTGGAAAGCCGTGGGGGAGGCTTTGTTCAGCAGTGGACGTCTTTTGGCTGATAATAATGATGATGATGATGATTGTACTATTATTAAAGATCGAAAAAAATACATATCTTACAACATACACATTTGAATTTGAAATATGAAAAAGGATTCTTATTTTATTTCTATAAAAAAACAGTTGCCTTTGAGCATAGTTGTTTTTTCAATAATGCTATAAAAATTAGCCTAGACGTTCCAAACAAAGTGGTTTATGTATTCCACGTTCAACGCTTTAAGGTGCTACATTTTATATTAAGTAAAATATTTAGGGTCGTTGCGGGCAAAGGGGCAAGTGGGCTCATTTAGAAGTAACGAAAAACATAGGTTATTTGCTTCTCGCATTCACAAAAATAGATCAAACATAACCTATTTGCGCACCAGTTTTTTAATTTTTATCTGGAATGTGGTAGAAAAATGATTCCATATGGTGGTATAAACCAATAATAAATAAGCTCTGTGTACCTACCAATGATATCGATGTAACTTTCGAAACCACATAGTTCATATTTATAAACGCAGAAACATCGACTGCTCCACAATACCATAGTAGAATCAAAGAAGTACGCCAATTCAAGCTCTGTGCGAGCGATAATAGCCTAAAGTTTTAGGGCGGTCGCTTGGCCACCGCATTGGCTCGTAATGTGTGCGCCGCAAGAAAACCGCAGACTTGGTTCCCCGGTTCATGATTGATCCACCTACAACCATCAAGAATATTTTAAATCCGCGAAATAGAAAAACATATTTTTTTACTCTAATAAAATAGCGAAAAGTAGTTTTCACTTGTTATTAGGTTTATGTTATAATACTAACATACTTGCTCATTAAGCTCTATTTCCTTGTTTTGTCATTATTGTATTTCGTAAGTCTGTTTTAATAATTTATTCTGGATTTTTCGCAGTATTATGAAGACAACCCTAGACACAACAATACTTTATGATCTTTTTGTAGCCATCTTTACGAAAAATAATATGATACTAGCAATGCAGCGGCAGACGGTGCGTGTGCGCGTGCGATGCAGCCTCGACTGTTTCGTCCTTATTTTCTTTATATGTTTTCAGTGTGTGCGTGCGACGACGCATACAGACAGGTGCGCGCATATATAAATGAAACTCGGTGCGCTTGTATGCAGTTACCGTACGTATTTGATTCTATTATGACAATACTCAGTCAGAATACATCTGGTCACAAGGGAGTAGGCCCGGCACAAGGGCACACTACCTACCTTTACTCGAAGTGTTTCGTCAATTTGTCGAACGCCTATGACTTCAGTCCTCATTATTTTTATTACCAGAAATTATGACCCTAGGTATAGTATTTGGGACTTTGTTGATGGTAACACTACGTCAATCGGCAATTAAGCTATCTTAGTCTAGTCTTCTCCGACCAATATACATAACGAAGCCTCGGTGGCGCAGTGGTTAGATGTCGCACTTAAAGTGACAGCTGCGCCGGAGGTCCCGGGTTCGATCCCCGGGTCGGCCCAAAAATGTGTACCTGTGTTTTTGTGAAAGTCTCAGGATAGCCCGGAGTTTGGAAGTTGGCTGTGTTTCCACCCCCCTGCCTCGGAAAGCACGTAAAGCCGTTGGTCCTGCGCCTGACCTTTCTCTGGTCGTGTCAGATTGCTGTCCCATTGGGCTATGAGAGTGAGAGGAATAGAGAGTGCACCTGTGTTTGCTCACACACTTGTGCACTATAGATGTCTCGCGCAGTCGTGACTGTGGCTGGCCACCGTAGTCGAAATCGGCTAGGCGGACTATTATTATTATGTCGCAGCCGTCGGTTGAATTAGCCAGTTAAATGCTAAGGCAATTAATAAAACGCCAGCATCGAATTAAATGGTTAGGCCGATGATTAATTCGACTATAAACCCTCAACGTTTCACAACTTGGTGAATTGAAAGTTAGCCTTTTGGAGATGACTGACTCTGTTCAACTAAATGATTGAAATTCAGTTCAGCTTCTTGACACTTCAGCTACACCAAACAAAATGGCGTCAATGCCACAAATTATAACGAATGCGCGATTTTTTCGTTGATGTTTGCAATTTTAAGTGAAATTAAGCTTTCAGAGTTCATTGTCAAAATAGTTTTAAAAAGTTACAAAAATATATTTAGTTCCAGGTGCGTTTTAACAGCATTGTTGTTTAAAAAGTAATCGTACTACTAAAATTCTGAACTTAAAGTAACCCTTACCAAACATCACAAATTTTGCAATATCTGATTTTACTAAATGACTACACGACGTCCAGTCATCTGGTTTAACGACTTGGCAAGTTGATGTTCAGTCATTTTATGAATGCCAGCATTTAATTGACTGCCTAGTCATTCAATTAACTGGCTGATTTAACCAGATGGCCGCGACATATACTTCATGCATATGAACTAAATGTTCTCCTTTTAGGTGAAAAATATTGTTTTCTACATAAGGATGATACTGAGTACATTAATTGAGAGGAAATGAAAACACAGGTGACAAAAGTGACTTTAGAAACGTTTCAGTTTTGCGGTCGACCTTAACTCATTCGCAGGTACTCGACCACAGAGGTTATTATCCTTAAATAAACCAAGTTATTAAAAACACTAGCAGTCCCTCGCGACTGCGTTTAGTTGTTCTTTCCACTCCCGTTGCAACGTGATACCCGGATTTTTAACACGCACACTAACGCCACTTTAGTAGAAAAATCATAACTCGTTAAATAAAAGACCAATTAAAAATCTGGTGGACACGATTACAGGTAGTACAGGTTCTATAGCTTATTTAGTATGTTTAAATTGTTTCCAAAGTAGTTTACTGTAGTTAGAGTTAGAAAAACTGCTAAATATGGCCACTTTTGGCAATTTTTCTAACTATAACTGCAGATAACTCTGTTTTATTGAACTTAAACACCGTATCTAAACCACATAACCAGAGCTACAATCGTCTTTACCAGATTTTTGATTGGTCTTTTATTTAACGAGTTAGGATTTTTCTAGTAAAGTAGCGCTAGTGTGCGCGTTAACAATCCGGGTAGCGCCCTTAAGGCTTCCTCAATAAGTGAGCTAGCTAAAAAAATATATTTTAAAGTAATTTAGTAGTTCCTGAGAATAACGCGTTCAAAAAACACATTGTTCAGCTTTTTAATATCAGTATCAATTGGAATGTTGAGTCAATCAATATTTATTTTATGTCGCAATAATTTACCTTTCAACCGTACTTTGAAATTAATTTCAATTAGGCTGAGCGAACACTTTAAAAGGCATAACTTGTTTCCACTCAGAAAATAGAATTGTTAAACTATTCCAACTCGTCTTACGTATTTGTATTAAAATCTCATTTTTGAATAATTCTTGTTCAATTGGTTTTACTAATTAAAGACTTGATTGAAAATACTAAATTATCTTTCTGATTGGTGTCTCTACAATTGATTGAAGTTTTTTTTATTGTAAGAACTAACCTCATTTACAATTGAAACTGTTGTAGCATTAACGCGTTTTTTTATCAATAAATTTAAACGAACTATTAGAATTGCTCGTAGTTTAGGTAAAAAATTATTTCAAAAAATCAAAACTTATCAAATGTGTTTTTGCATTACGGTTATACCATAAGAGCGTTTTCACAATTAGGCGACTTTAGCAGCGCGAATTACGCGCGACAGTCGCGCTGCCGATGATTTCATACTATACACGGCAGCGCGGCAGCAACGCCGCAGCAGGGCGTAAGTCGCGCACGTCCGTCCACTATACTCATTACTCACTGAAATGGGTAATGGGTGTAGTGGGACCGACCCAGCCGCGCAACCATCGCGCTGCTAATAAATAAATAAATAAATAAATAAATAAATATCCTTTGGACATTCCCACACATCGCCATCTAGCCCCAAAGAAAGCTACTCAAAGCTTGTGTTATGGGTGCCAGACAACGGATATAATACTTAAATACTTTTTTTTTTGTAAATACATACATGATATACATAGGAAACACCCAGACCAATACAAACAGACATGTTCATGCACACAAATGTTTGTATTGTGCGGGGATCGAACCCGCACCCGCTGCGTAGTAGGCGATTTCTCGACCACTACACCAGACGGGTCGTAAAATAAAGCTAATGTAAAGGCATCCGCTGCTGCCGCGCTGCTGTCGCGCTACTGACGATCTAATGTGAAAGCACACTATGAGTAAGCAGGTGCATTTATCATTTTTAAGTAAAGAAAATTAACTGTATGAAAAATCTGGATTATTTTTATTTTAAACTATGAAACGGATTCTCCGAATGCCTATAAAGGAACCTTAACTAGCCATAAATAACACCCGTATCCGTGCTTTTAACCTTAGTTTTGCACACCTGAGCACTTTTGGGTTTGAGGATACAATATCGTTACAGCTAAAAGAAAAAACAAACAATTCAAACAAACACAATAAAATAAACATGCACACAATCACACGAACAAGTCAAGCAGAGAACCATTTTAAGTCGATTGGACGTTTAATTTTATCAAAAATCGTCAAATATTTAAAAAAATCATATTTGCTGTTCAATCTTACGACTTCGTATGGTTAATAATCAATCTTGAATTATTAGCATTGAAACTATCTCATATCGATTTCGTTCACTTACGTATATTTGCTCACTTATACTCGTAATTTGTATCCTTAGACATTAGGTCACGTGAGATCCATGGTAATATCACTATCACGGGTCTGGCAGCACCTTAAAAACACGCAAGCTATTAATCAGGGCTCAGGTGTGCAGGGCCGAAATTAAACGCGGACCCTTCCGAAGGCTTTATTTACGAGTGTACGCCACACGCGAGAGAATCGTGCTGATGAGATGCGTATGGGACCTGTAGGTGATTGTGTATGCTGCTAAAGACAGAGCGATACAAATGTAATCCGTTCGTGGTATTTCTTTTGTCATATTGTTTTTTGGTATATTTGTCAGCGTCATCAGATGAGGTATTAGGTGTTAAATAGCTTTAGGGCTCTTAAGTTATGGTAATAGTAAAAAATACTAGCCCCACGAAAGTTCGAAACAATTATCAATGTGTTCGCTACAGTTTTAAACATTCAAAAGACATACAGACCGAAAAAAATAATCGAATGAGTCGTAACTCATACGATCAGGTTTCTTCTCTAGCACTTTTCATGCCCTAATAACGTAATGTAAAACTTGATTAAGATTGCCTTAAGGTTTTTCACCTTTAAATATGCGAAATTATGGGACAAAACCAGTTCAATCTTGATAGCGCTAAATCACAATTTTGTTTTCATTATAGGTAAAATGAAAAATTAAGATTTATATTTGACTATAGTTTCAATATCTTAACGCGTTTTGGAGGGAAAACATATTTTAAGAGGAAATTTACATGATTTTTTTTGGCTTGAAGTATAAACTTCCATAAGGACTACAGTTCTGTAATTTGTTTACTTATCACAGCCGTAACAGTTTTACTTTTAAGTTCATCAGTTATGCCAGTGCTGTGATATTTTTGACGTATCGTTTCTACCGTTTAGTTGGAAGAGGGTCACTTTGGGCTCGAACAAAAAATTGCTCTTTAAAACTGAATGTTACGGAAACAGGCAATTTTATCGAAAAATTATGTTCACATACTCATTATCATTTTAAAAGACCTATCCAACGACACCCCACCAATGGCTTTCGCAAGAGAAAAAAAATCATTACCACGTTTCTCGTATGAGACGTACCACATTTTTTTTTCAAAATTTTATTTTCCACTATGGCAATTAAAAAAAATATACAATACATAACCATTCTAAATTGCAGTTTCCTAGTACATCAGGTCTCAGCGCTGACCAGCGGACGGACAGACGGACAGACGAATAGACGGGCAGACGGGCAGATGGGCAGACGGACATGGCGAAATTATAAGGGTTTCACATTGGACTACGGAACCCTTAAAAATAATGAGGTTAGTGATTTAAAATTAACTCTCTAAATAACTTGTATGGAGTTTCAATACTTCTTACTCAAATGGACTCTTAAAATACCTAAGTAATAATTCTTATTTATGTTTGTGCAGTCAACGATTATGTATTCAGCTGATTATCGGTACAAGGGGATGTGAGCAATCAACAAAGATCGTACGTAAATAAAAATAACATTAAAAATTCATGGAATTTAACGCATCTCGCGATTTTAAAAATGTGTGTTGTGTCAGGCGCGGATTAAAGGGGGAACTTTTTAAGCATCATTTTTGCTGGCAATCAATTTCCGAAAGCTTTTGTCAGCGTGGATTTTGATCGGTTTTGGATAGCACGTGTGAAAAACTGCTAAACTTAACAGTTTAAAAAACAATTATTTCCAAAGGAAAACAAGTGCAAAAAGACTACTCTTAAAACACTTGTTTGAAGTGAGTTCACTATTTTCTACCATATCTTGATTAACAACCAAATTACAGAATAAGCTGTCGTGATTTTTATTATTTTTTATTTATTTTACGTAGTATTTCACGATAAAATAGGGAAAATTATAACAAATACGATAACGTAAAAAGCTTGTTCAATAATGCTAACTTTTTTTTTCATTAGAATGGAATTCGAAAACATTTCAGTTAAGAATAAACAACAACCTGGAAAAAGGTAAATATTTGAAATCCATCCCAGCCAATTCACCATGACTCGGTTAATTTTTACCGAGGGATCACCTCATTTTAGTTTGCCATGAACTCTGAATGAATTCAAATACTCACTTAATATGAAGCCATTTTGACCAATTTCAATAACGTGTTGATGTAGTCAAAGAAGAAACACTAGCAATTAGTATGAATTGAGATCACACTTGCACCATTATTAATTGGTAATTTTTGGTAACTATGACTCCTTAGATCCTAATTTGAAGTATTGATAAATGTGTTAACAGTTGTATTTTTTTAACCAAAAATAATGAATAATTGTTGACAAGTAGAGAATTCCTCAAGGCACTAAGTCCGCCAATCGGAATACTAACAGTGCAATAAACTTTAAATAATTAATAAATAAGAATGAAGAAATTACTTGATAATAGCGTAATACTATAATATTATATATAAATATGTAGGAGATGCACTGATACATTCATATTTATCAATCAATATTTAATTAGTACATTTACATTTCATTTAAAGCTATTGGTTGGTTGGTAGGTCTGGCTTATATAACATTCGCTGTGTAATCTGTTGGCAATAACGAATTACCTCGGCAATTTAATTTCAATATGATATTGGTTCAAATTATATCACATTTTATGTTCAAGTGCGAATCTTACCGCAAATTGTTTAAGGTATACATTTATAATCCAAACATAGGAATCTACATATATCTTATTATAAATAGAAATCAGAAATGAGGAATGCGTAAGAGAACTAAGGTAACGGACGTAGCCCTGAGAACAGTAAGCTCAACTGGATTGCCAGTTGGGCAGGGCACATCGCGCAAAAAACTAATGGACGTTGGGGCTGAAAATCTCTAGATTGGAGACCCTTCGACCAAATAGGCTGCGTATGACGTCCACCGAAAAGATGAACAGACGATCTTGTGAAGATTGCAAGATCAAACTGGATCCACGTCGCGATCCACATGCTACCACTTGTTTATCGGTCGCTGTGGAAAACCGTAGGGAAGGACAGCAGTTTACATTATTTTGGCTAATAATGATGATGATGATGATAATACACTTTTAAGCTGCAATATTAAATGGTAAATACTAAAATAATGATATTTAATTTTGATGTTTTTTTTGTCAAAATAGTAACCTTGTAATACAATGATATTCGAAAATGTTTATCTCGAACTGTGTGTGTTAAAAGCATGTTTGGGAGTGAAATGTACTTAAATGTTTTTGTTGTGTCTACGAGTACGAGTATTATATAAGATCTTTATTTTAGCGTCGCAGTGTGATCGTAACCTTCAAATCAAAGTGATGTCTACGTATCGAAGAAAATGTATTGCAGTGTAATTGTAACCTCGACTGTGTCATCTATTGGTTTAGAGTATTTTTAACACTCACAGTGTCACATTTTATATTTGAGGCTCGAACTAGCAACTTCTTTGCTAACCGGGCCAAAAGCTCTACCAATTGAACTACCGTTTAAGAAAAACTACTTAGCCACTCTACCAATTGAGAATAATCACCAACCTTTTGGCAAATTGTCCTCCCATCTTTTGACTTGACCTCCTCGTTTTATTTTCCCGTTCCTCGGATACTACTTAATGGCCTTTGAAATTACTAAAATAGGAATTAATTATTGTCCAAATTTAACTTAAAGCATTTAAAATATTCACTTTAGGTGCACTCATTTTTTTTAAAGTTCATAAGCAAAAGACTACCCTTCCGCCATTTAGTGCGAGATAAATGATGGGTGAGAAAACTGCTCAGTAACAAAACAGAAACAAAAAAACTCAAAAATTACAAAGTAATGTTCGTTTGTGCCCTTTTTTGCTGACCATTCGCAGTTGAACCAAAGTTGACAACGTCACAAAAACCACTGAAAGCAAATAATGAAAACTTATTAAAAGAAAAACAATCTTACACGTGCATTATACTTCTGTCAAAAAAATTATGAAATTATTAATATACTTGGTAGAATCCTTAGTTTATTTTTTTGGAAAGCAAAAAGAACACACCTACTATTACATCAATCAATCAATCAATCAATTTATTTATTTCTTCTCCACAATCAAAGTAAATACAATATGTAAGCAATGTTACAATTTTAAGTTACAGAATTTTGATTGCGAGAGACTGGCATCTGAGCTAGGCTTCATGCCTGTGTTACAGAGAACCAGTACTCTCCTCTCTAGATGTGATCAGATATAAATATAACACAAAAATATAGTAAGTTAACACAGCACAATAATGGAGAATTAAGCCAAAAAAGAAGAAGAATCGCACAAACTACAACTGTGTGTGTGTGTGTGTGTGTGTGTCTGTGTGTGTGTGTGTGTGTGTGTGTGTGTGTGTGTGTGTGTGTGTGTGTGTGTGTGTGTGTGTGTATGTGTATGTGTATGTGTGTGTGCGCATGTGTGTGTAAGTGTGTGTGTGTGTGTGAGAGAGTTTATGTGTTTATGTGCGTGTATGTGTGTGTGTGTGAGTACGTATGAATGTTTATGTCGGTATTATATGCCGTTTACGGAATCATGAGATTTTCTGTGGTAGAGTAGTCCAAATTCTGAAGGTATTTGGCCACCTTTCTCTTGCAGTGGAATGAGTTTAGGGGGTAAATGTGTAACTCGCGATGGAGTCTGTTATATAGAAAAGGGCCTAAGAAGCAGAAAAAACGATGTGAAAAGATGGTTTTAAGGTTTGGTTTGTGGGCTATGAGATGGTTACGTCTTGCAGTAGCTTCCGAATGGTCATAGTAACAAAGACGATGCTGTTTAAGAACTGTGTTCATTATAAAAAGCTGCCGCACAGTAAGAACTTCGCAGTAATTATACAAGTCCTCCGTGGGGAACTGTGTGGGTTTGAATGTACATACCTTGAGGACAGCCCTCTGGGCTCTTTCAAGGAAAATAAGGTATGACTTACAGGCACCACCCCAGGAGGTAACACAATAAGTCAGAAGGGATTGGCATAGGGCCAAATAAACTAATTTGACTATATGTGGGTTTGCGACATGTCGAAGATTTCTAAAAATATAGATAAGTTTACGAATTCTACCAGCTGTTACAAGAATATGTGGTTGGAAGGAAAGCCTATTATCAATGGTCACACCAAGATATTTGATTGACTCAGTAGAAGTGATAGGAGAGCAGTCACATGGTTGATCCGGAGACACTTCATGAGAGTGAGCAATAAGTTTAAAAATATTTTGCGCGCTATTTGGGACATTATAGATGGAAAACTGAATATAATGAGTTTTTTTAACGTTAAGTGTGAGGAGATTAGAACGCAGCCATTTAGATACTAGGTCCAGTCCTATCTGGGCCTGGTGAAAAGTGTCCTCCCATGTGTCAGCACAAAAAAGTAGGGCAGTGTCGTCTGCGAAAGAAATAATTTTGCAATTTGGAATATGCAGCGATAGCAGATCGTTGACGTATACAAGAAAGAGCGTGGGGCCAAGAATGCTACCCTGAGGGACTCCGTACTCCATCGGGAGATAGGAGCTCACGTTTCCATCTATTGTTACAGACTGAACGCGGTTCGTGAAGTAACTCTTGAATAGATTGAGTGAGCTGCCTCTCACACCCATTGCCTCTAGCTTATCAAGAAGGATGGGAATCGAAACCGTGTCGAATGCTTTGGCAAGATCGAGGAACACTGCGACACATTTCTTACCCCTGTCCAGGTTAGTAGCGACATGGTTGGTCAGTTCATGAACTGCATCAGCTGTTGAACGCTTTGAGCGAAAGCCAAACTGGTTGGGAGAAAGCAGGTTTTTTTCCTCAAGGTAAGCTATTAACTGGTTTTTGATGAGTCGTTCCAGAATTTTGGACAGGGCAGGCAGTACAGAAATGGGTCGGTAGTTCTCAGCACGGCCTCGGTGCCCAGACTTAAAAATAGGGTGAACAAGGGCTTTTTTAAAAGCATCCGGAAAGCAGCCAGAAGCAAGACAGATGTTACATATGTGAACCAAAGATGGAACTAGAAGATCTTTACAATGTTTTAGCAAGCAAGAAGAGATGTTATCCCAGCCCACAGCACAGGCGATCTTGAGAGATGAAAATAGGCCGTCCACCTCGGGATAAGTGGTGCTGACAAGGGCAAAAGAATTAAGAGGTGATTGAGCGTGTGATATAGGGGCAGGATAGGAGGAGCTAGAGAGCCTATTTGTGATAATAGCTTTGGCCAGTGCTTTACCCACCCGAGAGAAATGAGCGTTTACATAATCAACTGACTCAGCTGGTGTGGGCATACAAGAGAGGAGGTCAACAGAGTTTGTATTTGATTTCTTCAAATTTGCCACTACACTGATAGCATTCCAGAGTTTTTTACTGTTCGAACCAGCTTGATTTATAAGATAACTGTCATAAGCTCTCTTTACTTTTTTCAGTAGCGAGTTGCAAAAGTTTCTGTAGCGGAGATATGTAATCCTTAATACATCACTAGGATCCGACTTTAATTTTTTGTGCATATTATCCCTGTTTCGAATACACCTGAGAAGACCAGGCGTTATCCAGGGTTTTAGGATTCGCCGGCGGCGGGGCACAATTTGGGTTTTAGTATGTATCTCTATGGCGGAATGAAGTTTCTGGATAAGAAGGTTGGTGGCTTGATTTGCGTCGTTTAACTGAAGTATGTCCGCAAAATCTGTCTGTTTCAGGGTTTCATAGATACCATTGTAGTCAACATTTTTCCTAACTAAGGGTGGGGGGGAGGGTTTCTTTACATCAATGGAGAGTAAGACTGCCTCGTGATCTGTAATTGATGACTGAATGACAAAAGACTGGGCCGGCAATGGTGATTTCAGCATTATGTGATCCAAGCAAGATCCGTCTCGGGTGGGAAAAGTGTGGGCAGGAAGAAGCCCATGGGAGGCGAGCATGTTAAGATAATCATCGGTATCTTTATCAAGTTTAGAAGCGGTGATTTTAAGGTTGAGATCACCCATAACAATAATGTTTTTTGATTTATTTAGAAGTGTTAGAGTCGAGTCCAAAGAAGTTATAAAGTTATGAGCGTTTTGAAAACAAGGTGGTCGATAAACTGCCAGTATGGAAGTTTCACCTTTTATATTAATAAGTAGGCAACTACCATCCACAATATCAGGTTCAGAAATAGATAAGTCAGGGATATTCTTATTGTAATAAACAACTACACCATCATTTTGGTTTGTGGGGCAAGTAGAGGAATATGAAGAAAACCCATCCATGGGAGGAATAATGGGCTCACTAAGGAGCCAGCACTCCGTGAAAATAATAATATCTATACTGAGATCAATGCTAGCCATCAGAGTATCAAAATTATTGAAATTAGCTGAGATGCTACGAATGTTTTGTGATAATATTTTAAGGGAGGTATGTAGCGACTTCTTGTTTAGAGCAGTTTTCACCTCGGTAGGATCGCACTCCATAGACGAGCAAACTGAGACATTATCAATATTACTAACTAAATCAGGGTCGCACGTGAATTTTAATAATAAAAACGGGACGTACAGTATAAGGGGCGAAAACCACGCATGTGGTCTGAATTTTCAGGGTGGAGCCATGCTGAGCTGAGGTAGTACATACATAGTTGGTTAAATGTATGGTTGTTGAACACAAGAAAACGAGTGTATAAATTGGGTGCTGTCGGACTTTGAGGTTTGAAGTGAAAAATAAGCATTCGAATTTAGAGTAAACTCTTAACTTTCCATTCGACAGGGTGACATTATGGAAATGAATGAATATGAATAAGAACATAAAGCAAATAAGTGTAAGTGTATGGTGTGTATAGTGTGTAGGGGGTGTAAGAGATGATTTAACATGAGTGAGATATGTTTTTGAGTGTAGTGCTATTTGTATTCTACTAATGATGTATATAAAACAAGTATATAATAAGACTATTTGTTGAACAATAGAAAAAAACACAATTAGTTTTTTGACTTTAGATCCGATAGTTGGTTTTCATTTGTAATGACAATTAAGCGGGCATTGTCTTCTTTTCGGAGTAACACTCTACCATTTGCCGTCCAACAGTGTTTGAAGTTTTGAATTTTAGCGAACTCTCGGGCCAAGTAGAAGAGCCTGCGTGCTCGGGCGGTCAGGTTTTCAGAAATGTAGATTAGTTGCTTCGGATACTCCGGACCCAGGACCACGGTTGATAGTTTATCGAACGTATGTTCGGCGTTAAACTTCTTGTATGCCCTTAAAATTCTGTTCTTTAATAGAACTGAGTTAAGGGTTACTATAATGGTTCTGTTGTTTGTCTTTGAGGGCGGGCAACGGATGTCGTAGATGTCCGAGGGGGCAACTTCAGCCGATAACTCTTTGAAGATCCGCAGGCAAGTAAGGACTTGGTCGTCTAGTGAAAAATGCTGTTTTAAGGGCAAATTGCGTATTTCAAGGGAGCTGGACCGCGAAGAACGATCTATCTCTTCTGCGGTGTCCTCGACCTTCGAAAGCCGGGCCTCACAAGCCTTGGTTTGGTTCTGGTAAGTAGCTAGCTGGCTACAGACATCATCGTATTTGGCTGACAAATAATCAATAGACTTTTCAATTTCGGCGTTTGAGGCGAGTAGATCCGAGTTTTGTTTTTTGATATCATTCATTGAATCAAGGATTCCTCCTAATTTTTTATCGGTTTCCTGTCTCCATACGGTCAATGTTTTTATAAACGAATCTAATTTGGATTCGTCGGAGGACCCACAATCACAACGACGTCTTTTGCTAGATCGCAAAGTGATGTTCCCATCGGTAGGACTTTGTTCCGTAACAAGGTTTAAGTCCGGGGCCGAACTGTAAGTTGATTTCGATTTATCCACCGGCGAATGTAACATTATGATTGTTTGTTTGCAATGTAGGCTTATTTATTCCGTCGGCAACTGAGCGCGCACCGGTTAGGATGAGTCACAACTCACACAACAAGGCGGGTGAGATAGATAATATGTTCGTCACACTCACTTGGGGATCGTCCTTGTCTAGGCGGAGCGGTGAACTCTTCGAGAATTATGTTGTCCTGGTACTTTCCCGAATAATAGAAGGCGAATTTGTTTATAGCAAAATATTTTAAAATGAACACGGAGCTATTTGCACACGTCTATCCGATCAGACATCCAGCGGGGAGAGGAACATATACATATATACCTACTTAACAGAAAAATGTTTTTCTTTAATCGTCAAATAAGCAAAACTACTGTGTTTTTTTATTTTGTTTAGTAGCAACATAATTTAGTGTAGGTCATGTCACTTTGTATTTTATAGTCTGTCTATGTTTAAAAATATGAATACGTAATTGAATAAAATGAGTTTTACTGTAATTCAAAAGAAACTAGCCTTTGTGTGGATTTACTTTTCTTTTACCTAAAATGAAAAAAGTTTTATCTTTTCTCATGCCGAAATAAAATATAGTTTCTATTCACTACAAAAACAAAATTTAATCATATTAATTCATGTGGGACTGTGGTTCTGTCTCTAAACTAATAAAAGCTTCAAGTTAACGTTTATTTTGAACCAATCGTAAGTTTATTTACATTCTTTAAGAACGTTATTATTATTTTTATTCAAATTGTACTCAAATACATGATATTAAACTAAAAGTTAAGAAAACTCTGTAATGAACATCATTTACGTAAGTCATAATTTGTTTAAGGAAAAAAATACAATTTAGGTGGTCTAATTGCTTTAAGCGATCAATTCTTGACAAACTATGTGTAATGAAATGATGAGTTTAAAAGATGCTTTCTTTATTATGTTTCCGATTAAAAAAGCAAAAAGAATCACAACATGATATTTTTCTGGTTAGTATAAAAATGTCACAGGGTCAAAGGATACGAAGTGTTTTTGTGTTAAATGAAAAATACTACACCTTCCATCTCAAATATCACAATAGATAAACAACCAAAAAGAAAAAACACTTAGCAGTGACAGTAACAAGGAAATAACAAAACGAATGTACAAGAAATGCGCGATCCGTAACAATATCTCAGCGGCGCATTACAAATAACGCGAGGCAAAAACACGCAACGGGGCACGGCGAATAATGTTCGCGACAAAACGTACGACGTTCGCAAAAGTGCTGCCTAAAAAATATTTGTCGATACTTTTGTGACATTGCATATTATCGGTATCTAATTAGTCTGTGAAAATAAATCTTTACTTTTTGGGAAAACTTGAGCATGCAGTGAATTTATCTGTTTAGCGTAGGGGTAGTTTTAGAGAATTATCATTAACTAGCGGTCCCCCGCGACTTCGTCCGCGCGTTTTGAGTTTGCTCCCTCCCCTCCCGTCGCAGCGTGATGTTTTATATCCTAAAGCCTTTCACAATAAATAAGCTATCTGACACAGAAATATTTTTTCAAATCGGTTCAGCAGTTCCTGAGATAAGCGCGTTCAAACCAACAAACTCTTCAGCTTTATAATATAATTAGCGCAAGCGCACGTTGTACTTAACCTGCGAACATTATTTTGGTGCGGAGTTATGTTAAAACTGTGATAGCTCCTAAGATATTTATTGGAAACAAATGATATAAAGGGCAACTTTGTTCTAAATGAAATGCTCGTGATGATGAATGTATTTATTTTGATAAGAATAAATACCTGTGTGTATTATACACCTCTAAAAATGATGCATTATTTTTTTACAAATTTATTAACATAAAAAAGGTTGTAGTAAGTCAACCACAAAAGACAGACTTATGCTGTCGCGGACTTTATTATAGAACTCTTAATGCTGAACAATCTTGTCATACATGATTTTTGTGTAACTTTAGCGGTTTCCGCAGCGTACGCAGCGGAAGCTCTCAAAAGGAATATCTTTCTCCCGTTTTCGCAACATTTTTCATTGCTGCTGTGGTCTTGTGAGTCGTATCTTAATGTTATATAGCTTTAAGCCTTCCTCGATAAATGGACTATCCAACATAAAAATATTTTTTCAAATCGGGCCAGTAGCTTCTGAGATTAGCGCGTTCAAACAAACAAACAAACAAACAAACAAACAAACTCTTCAGCTTTATAATATTAGTATAGATAATAATAGTAGTAGTCCCCCTAGCTGATTTCGACTACAATGACTAACCGACTGTGCGCAAACACAGGTGCACTCTCCATTCCTTTTATCCTCATAGCTCGCTGGGACAGCAATCTGACACTTGCTTTGGGAGCGCGCTAGCAACTCACTGATACATCTCTGATTTGGACACTCCCACGCCGAATAAAAACCGAGTGGGTCTGTTACACAGTGATCATTTTTTTGTGTTGTCATTTATCACACAGTACAGGTGGTTAAGAAAATTTTCAGTCAGATCAGGGGCCTTTTTTTAATCACTTACTTGAATATTATGGCGTATGATTTTCTTAAAAAGGGAGACAGGTCAGACCCAAATAATTACCGACCTATAACGATAATACCGATTATACCAAAAATTTTTGAAAAGGCCATGCTCACCAGGTTGAACAGCTTTCTTGACAAGCATGATATTTTACATAAAGATCAGTTTGGCTTTCGTAAGGGAAGCTCAACATCTTTGGCGGGGTTTAGCTTGGTTAAGTTTGTATCGGAATCCATAAATGACGGCAACAACCCAGTTTTAGCATTATTTATGGATCTTAGCAAGGCGTTTGATTTTGTTGATCTCGACATACTTCCTAATAAACTAGACTATTATGGTATTCGGGGAAAGGCTCTCGAATGGATTAACAGTTAAGAAATAGAAGGCAGAGTACGGAGATAACCAAAGTAGTTCAAGACGTCAAAAACCATTTTTTTAAACGAAAGTTTAGGTCTCAAGAAACTTTAAAAAATTCTGGTTTCCGCAAGGGAGTATCTTGGGGCCTCTATTGTTATTGGTATTTATAAATGACTTGCCGAAATATATGACACATAAATGTATACTTTTTGCCGATGACACCATGGTCTTAATCAAGGTGGAAAATAAAGACCTTGCTCAGCAAACTTTGAGCAGGGCTTTTTTGACATTGTTAACTGGACGATTAGAAATAAATTATATATAAATATAAATAAAACCAATTTAATTCATACAATACTATCCCATTAACTCTTGACATTGAACACCAAAATAAAAAGGTAAGCACAGTGACTTCGTTTAAATTTCTAGGGTTTACTGTAGACACGCACTTAAACTGGAAAGATCAGGTTGAGGTTGTTGTTCAGAAGCTTAGCAGGTTCGTTTTCGCCCTTAAAAAAGTACGTCAAACTATTTCGTTTGATGCTGCGATAGCTGCGTACTATGGTTACGTGTCGTCCGTGTTAAGCTATGGACTGTTACTGTGGGGTAACTCGGTTGACGCTGAAAGAGCCTTTAAAATGCAAAAGAGATGCGTCAGAGTAATAAATTCTGCTTAGTTTCATATTCTACCGCTGCCTTGTATGTACATTAGGGACGTTTGTAATTTTGTTAAGTCTAATCCGGACTACTTTAAAAGACGAAGCGATGTTATGCCCCGTCAAAAGCGTGCCAAGTTCAAAAACCTGCTCTATCAGCCTCCATGCCACAAATATATTTAAAAGAAAAATGTTTATAATATATCAATCTATATATATAATAAATTGCCGGAAAGTTTAAAAATACTCTAAGGTAATAAATTCAAGAAAAAGTTGAATGATTGGCTGTTAATTAACTGTTTTTATAGCTTAAGTGAATATTTTAATTATAATGACTAATTTAATCAATGAATATGATATTTACGAATATAATAATGTGACAAAGCATATTTTTATGTGTTTTAAAATTATTTACGTTTAATATTAATATTTGCATGCCTGCACGCAGTCTGAATACACGGACTAATTTTCTTTTAAGATCTGCATTGTATATCTGCATATGTTGTATTCTTGCAAATAAACACTTCCATTTCATTTCATTTCATTAAAATTATAACCAATTATAAATAAATGAACATAACGAGTAATAAATAGCCGTAAGTACTCACAAAATTAAGTAATATTTTTAAAACCAACCCCGTGTAGAATTATTATTTTCATTGGAAAATCGGACATTAATCAACGAATATCAGACCGCCGTTTTGACTCGGGTGATTCAAAATAATTTTACTTCCTTAACAACCTGAATTCTAATTAAAAATCAAAAATACATACAAAGATAAGTCCTATTTTAATTAAAGGTGGCTTTGATAATTTATTAATATTCTTAAAATCAAGAAAAAAAATAAAATTAAGACATGCAACATAAAAAAATAACTTAAAATCTATCTATTTAAAAAAAAAACATTTCCTTGCGGAAAGGACCCCATTTTCTTGCTTTAATATTAAGATTAAATATTATTGTAGCTTTTGTTACGATTTGAAAACAACCTTGTTACACCGTATCAATATTTTTACATCATTTTAAAAGACACCATCGACAACCCTATTAGAATTTTGATATTTTGTCGATTCTTCTTGTTTTGCAACACTGCTTCGCGTTAAAGCGAATAATCCTTGCAACAAAAACGCACAACGGCAGAATGGCTAGTGATTTATGTTCACTCACTGCGTGTCGTGATTTGAGGCGCCCAGTGACGTCATGCAGTTAAATAAATTACTCGCGGTGAAGATGTGGAGGTTAAAAATAACAAGAGTTTATTAAAATTTGTAACCTAACATTGACCACGTCTGAGCCTTGTTGAATCTGGTCATGACCGAATAGAACGAACTATTGCAGTGATAACATCAGAAGGTACTTATACAGATTGTCTTTTTTTAACCGACTTCAAAAAAGGAGGAGGTTATCAAGTCGACTGTATGTTTTTTTTTTGTATGTTTGTTACCTCATATCTCAGTCGTTGGTCGACCGATTCGAAAAAAAATTTCGCCTACTTAGAGGGTCTACCTTCTAGTTGTCCCATTGTTGCCAATTTGGGATCTGATGATGAGATCTTGGTGTAATCGAGGGAAACCCTCAAACTTTTAAGGCACGTATAGTGTTTTTTTACTAGAATCTTAATGTTGACGTGCTGTTACGTCTGATAGTCAATATCTTGTGGGGCAGAGCTGATGGTGGAACTCCTTAACGCTTAGGAGTTCAGTATTTATAATGACAGAACTAATGATAGGTAATTTGTAGCTTCTTAAAGACCAGAGTCATAAGGTGCTACTCCCCCCCCCCCCCTCTCTTGTAATCTCTAAAAATGAAGAAATAAAATTAACTTTAAAAAAAGTAAAAACCGACTTCAAAACCAAAATGCACTAAAAAGTCTTAAATAAACTCTTGCAAGGAAAGGAATTCATTTTATGCAAACAATTTCTTTTTGGAGTCGGTGCCATCACTTTGACCATCAAGCATCAACTTTTACAGCACCGACTCCAAACAGAAATTGTTTGCATAAAATGGATTCCTTTCCTTGCAAGAGTTTATTTAAGACTTTTTAGTGCATTTTGGTTTTGAAGTCGGTTTTTACTTTTTTTTAGGTGTACAATATAAAGTTATAACAGTTTAATGGCAATTAAAAAATGTAAGTACAAAGCAATCTCAGATACATTAAAAAGATATTTCGAAAACAATACTTTTAGATATTATTATAAAACAATAGTTTTTTTTTTTTTACTTAATACAGTACGCCTAAATTGAAAATGGTCATCTATTTGGAAGCAATCATTTATGTTTCATTTAGACGGCCAGGTTTGCTTGTCGAAATTATCGTTAAGTTAGACGGTAGGAAATAATAATTTTGTAGGGTATTGAAATAAAAAGGTTAGTGGAGTTGTCAAAAGATACGGGTCGGTTAGGAGCTGGGCTCCGCGGTTTTCTGGAGAAATATACTCCAATTTCGGTATTATTGGAATAAACGGTGTGTTACGGAAGACATTGGGTGGGATCTAACATATTATATATATTATGTACTACGAAAGGCGGACTTAAACTGTGTGTGAAGTGCTGGAACAATTCACGGGGCGCCCCCTCCATGTGCTCCTGAAGAAGACGCAAGGTATTTAGTGTTTAGCATATATTATATCTATTTAGGCCCTTTCAATTAGTTAGGCAGCTTCGCGTATCGCGAACAATACATTTTTGGTAGCAGAGCGTAGTTTGGTTAGGTTTATAGGGTCTCGTGGTTTATAGGTTATTTCGGTGTGGGGTTATTCTGCATAGGTGTCTATAGGTATATATTGGTAATAGTATCGGTCTTCAGTTCATTCAATGAGATGAATATTTCACTTCGGTCAGATACGTAGGCATTCGGCAATTATCGGGTGACGAAAATATTAATGTTTTCGTTAGCTATCTCTGGTTAGCTAAGTGTGTAAGTTGCGGCTAAAGGTACGACACACGCACGCGCGCCTATTGTTATCTTATCAATCTGTTGTCGGGATCAAGTTTTTATGAAAAGGCGTAAACAGCTGTTTCTTACGGTACTATTTGTCTACAATATAGGCGGCTGGTTTGTTGTTTACTGTTTTGGTTAGAGGATTTCTTTATTAAATATGACAACTCTTAAGACATTTTGGTCGACTTTCAAAGTCAAATTACAATGGTTAATAGATAGTGCGGATCTAATAGATAAATCGGACCATATCAACCGGTTAAAAATCCGTTTGCTGACTGTGACCACGGAGTTTTCAACCTTAGAAAATGCGTATCAGCGCATTATTGAGTTTGCCGATATGACAGTTAAGGCGGAAGAAGAGATTGTGGTTGCGGCTAGAAGGGAATACATTAGGGCGCTGGAAGCTTATGATAAGCTGATGATAAAACAGATGGAATCTGGAACGGTTTCAAGTGTCTATTCGGAAGCTAAATCGGAGACCAATAAGGTTGATTCGGACGCTTTAGTTTCTCGGTTACCGGTACTTAGGTTACCTTCATTTTCTGGGGAGATGGATCAATGGGTTGGGTTCAATAACCTTTTTGACAGTTTGGTCGATTCACGCGGTGACTTATCACCAGCGCAGAAATTAGCTTATTTGATGTCGTGCTTGAACGGTGAAGCACGCGGGCTTGTTCAGCATATTAAGATTTCGGATGAAGGATACCAAACAGCTAGGGATCTACTATTGAAGCGATACCAAAATACAAGACATTTAGCGGATGTGCATGTTGACCAAATTTTGAAGTTGCCTATTATATCGCAACGTTTAAACGGGCTTCGCTCGCAATTTCTTAACCCATTGATTATGGCGATTAATTCTTTGGAACGGTTGGGTTTTCCAGTATCGGCTTGGTCATTCTTACTTTTGCACATTGTTTTAACTAAATTGCCAACTTCTATCAAAACACGATTTGAACAAAAATACGGTAATGACACGGACGTTATCCCTGCCTTTACGGAACTAATAGATTTTTTGGAATCGGAATGTCGGTTATTGGAATGTACTAAAACGGAATCCGCGAGTAACCAGATGGAAACTGGGCCTTCCTATTCGCGGCCTCAACGTAATCAACGTCGGTCGGGTCACTATTTAGTAGCGGCTGTGGCTCAGAGCTGTGTGTGCTGTGGGGATAGCACGCACTCGGCATTAATCAAATGCCCAAAATTTAAATCATTTTCGCCTTTTGAGCGTAAGAATATTGTACAACGCCATCAGCTTTGTTATTATTGCTTTGGGAGTCATAGTTTTCGTGATTGTCGCAATCTACCGCAGTGTAATGGGTGCGGTAGTACTAAGCACCATCCCTTATTGTGCTTCAATAGGTCGGGTATTGTACACACCCAAAGGGTTTACCATGCAAGCGAGCGGCCTCCGCCGGCACCGCGCACGGGCGGCGGTGACGGGGAGAGATATTCTCCACGGAATTATGACGGCTTATCGCGACGCTCCCCTCATGGCTCTCCTCGGGCTTCTCCACCGAGAACCCCGCAGCGTAGTGCTCCTTCGCCTAATCGCGTGAGCGTGCGTCGTGAGTCAGACGAGCGCCGTGACATCAATCGGTTCAATAGGAACTCCGGGCCAGTTTACGGACGACAGGACGCTCGGTTTAATGATGACCGGCATTGCTACGACGGCAGAGATAAACAATAGGATAAAGCCCACCACTCACTAGTTTCTTCACGGATTATATTGTTACCTACAGCTATGGTTAAAATCTTAAATGGGGATTCGGAAAATACTATTTTAATAAGAGCGTTATTAGACGCAGGGTCACAAGGATCCCTGATTACGGTGGATTTAGCACGGAGACTTGGTCTGGCTCTAGTGCCATCGAGGGAACTAGTGAGAGGGGTGGGGGGGTTTGAAGCGGGAAGGTCATTGGGTCGGGGTATTATTACTTTCTCGCCCGTTAGTGAGTCTTATCCGGTGTTTACAACACCTGTCACGTGTTTAGAGAATTTGGTGGGCCTTCAACCGGCCTGTGACTTATCAGATGGGGTAACTGATTTAACCTTGGGTTTGGATTTAGCGGATCCTGAATTTCACAAATCAAAACCGGTTGATTTACTTCTTGGGTCGGACGTATTCGGTAAAATAGTAAGCGGGGATAAAATTGATTTAACTTCAAGTGGGTTTACGGCTTATCGGACCGTTTTCGGTTATGTTTTATTAGGACCAGTCGAGTATAATAATTCTATCGAATCAATTGATACGGATGCGGAACTTTTTGGAGTGTCACTTTCAGACACAGTACAAAAGTTTTGGGAGGTCGAGGAGCCTCCACAAAGTGTTATACCAAACCCAAAGGACGCGGAGTGTGAGGAATTTTATAAAACTCATACATTACGGTTAGAAAACGGTCGTTTTATGACAAAATTACCCTTTAAGTCTCATCGGCCATTATTGGGTCAGTCACGCGGTATAGCGGAGAAACGTTTCATAGCCCTGGAACGGCGTTTAATTAGGGATTCAGAACTTAGACTGAAGTATATTCAATTCATGCGGGAGTATTCGGATTTAGGACATATGTCGGTTTCAAATTTTAATGTAAACTCGGGAGAAGAACATTATTATATTCCACATCATGGGGTTTTCAAAAATTCGGACCGTACAAAAATACGTGTTGTTTTTAACGGAAGTTGCCCAACCTCAACTGGGGTTTCTTTAAATCAATGTCTACATTCTGGCCCCAAACTCCAGCGGGACATAACGGTTATCTTATTAAATTTTAGACTCCATCACACGGTTTTAATTACGGACATACGGATGATGTTTCGGCAAACATTGATCAATCCTGCGGATCGGAAGTATCAGTTAATATTATGGAGGGAGTCTCCTGATGAGCCTCTCCTCACTTATGAATTAAACACAAATACCTACGGCCTAACGTCAAGTCCCTACATAGCGATACGCTCATTGTTGGAATTGGCCGAACGAGAGCGCGAGCGATTCCCACTCGCCGCAGCGGTGTTAGAACGTGACATTTACGTCGACGATATTCTGACGGGTGCCATCTCGGAGTCTTGTGCTTTAAACCTACAGCAAGAACTTATTTCTCTTTTGAAATCTGGTGGCTACGAGCTACGTAAATGGCTGTCGAATTCTCCAGGGGTTTTGGCGAACTTGCCAGATGCACACAAGCAGGTGCCCCTCATATTTGAGAACCGAGATAACCCACAATCAGTTTCGGTGTTAGGTGTTCTATATGACCCAGTTTCGGACTCGTTTTCATACAAATCGGATATTCCTTTACACGGGCAGGTTACTAAGCGGAGCATCCTTTCTACGGTTGCACGGATGTACGATCCGAATGGTTGGATCGCTCCTATATTATTCTGGGCTAAGTGCTTATTACAGCGGTTGTGGTTGGGAGGTTTGGAGTGGGATGACCCTTTAAATCAAGATTTAGAAAATGAATGGCTATCTTTTCGGGCGGATTTGGAAAATGTTAAGAAGGTTTTCATACCTAGGTATATTCTATCATCCCGCACTGCTCATGTTAGCCTTCACGGTTTCTCGGATGCGTCGGACTTGGGATTTGCAGCGGTTGTGTACCTCCGAGTACAGAAGGAGGACGGTGAGATTTCGGTGCACTTGCTTATTAGCAAGAGTAAAGTGGCTCCAATCAGATCACGACTCACTATTCCTAAACTGGAGTTGTGCGGTGCTGTGTTGCTGACCAAACTCCTCAATCATGTTTGTCTTTGTCTTCAAAGAACCATGGATGTGCAGGAGATATACGGATGGACTGATAGCACAATTTCATTGGCATGGATTCGGACACCCCCTCATACTCTTCAGGTATTCGAGGCAAACAGAGTTTCTCAAATTCAAAATTCATCGGTTTCCATCACATGGCGTCACGTTCCTGGACAAATTAACCCTGCAGATGTATCATCTCGAGGATGCAAGGCATCAGATTTAATTTCTCATTCGTTGTGGTGGGGCCCACGTTGGTTAGCTGAGTCAGAACAAAACTGGCCGGTGTTGGATGTGGATCAACCACGGGATCTACCTGGGATACGGTGCTTTGCGGTTACAAATTTGGATTCCCAGCCAGACTTAGATTTTTTATTGGAGCGGTATAGTGATTTTGACAAATTAATTGCAGTAACAGGTTGGATTTTACGGCTATTTTATAATTTACGGAATAAAAATGATCGGGTTTTTCAAACATATTTGACGGTTGATGAACGGAAGAGAGCTTTGATGCACTGGGTTAGACTTATTCAATATCAAAGTTTCGGTTCTGAAATGGAACAATTGCGCGAAGATAAACAACTAAGGGGTTCCTTAAAGCGGTTACAACCTTTTTTAGATGCAAACGGACTTTTACGGGTTGGAGGGAGATTGGAAAATGCCAATTTAGATTATGATGCACGGCATCCTTTGCTGTTGCCTAAATCGGGGACTTTTGTCAAACTTTTAATTACGGATTTGCATATAAAAAATGCACATGCGGGTCCGAACGCTCTTTTAGCCATTTTACAACGGAATTTTTGGGTCCTCTCGTCAAGACGAGTAGTTAGAAATGTGACATTTAAATGTATCTCATGTTATAAATTGAAGGGGATTACAAGCCAGCCACTTATGGGCAATTTACCACGGGATCGAGTTGTAGCTGCTAGGCCTTTTCATGGTGTTGGTATAGATTTCGCGGGACCGTTTTACGTTAAAGCACATAAACTTCGGAATCCTAAAATCATCAAGGCATACCTGTGTGTCTTCGTTTGCCTGGCCACAAAGTGTGTTCATTTAGAGCTCGTATCGGAACTATCAACGGAAGCTTTTATTGCTACCTTAGTCAGGTTTGTTTCAAGGCGGGGTTTGCCTTCAGTTATTCGCTCAGACTGCGGTACAAATTTTAAGGGTGCAGATAATTATCTTAAAGAGTTGTATGATTTTCTGGGTAAAGAACAACGCTCTATCGGTCATGAAATGTCGAAACGGGGTATTTCTTGGATATTTGACCCACCTGCATATCCGTCATGGGGTGGTCTTTTCGAAGCTGCCGTTAAGTCAGCTAAAACACATTTAAAGCGGTGTATCGGTGAAACGAAACTCACATTCGAAGAGCTTAGCACGGTATTTTGTAAGGTTGAAGCGGTTCTGAACTCACGACCTTTGTGCCCTGTGTCTTCGGATCCACACGACCTCGAAGTTTTGACTCCTGGTCACTTTTTGATAGGACAGCCATTAAATGCTGTAGCGGAATACTCGTTGCAGGATGTGAAGATGAGCAAATTATCTCGGTTTCAATTGTTACAACAGATTACGCAAAGTTTTTGGCATCGGTGGCATTTAGAATATCTTCACACCTTGCAGCAACGCGTAAAGTGGACGGATCGAGTCGCCCCTCCTAAGGAAGGAGATTTAGTTTTATTGAAAGACGATAACGTCCCTCCGCTTCACTGGCGTCGCGGTAGAATTGTTAAATTATATTCTGGGTCAGATGGAGTCATAAGGCTCGCAGATGTTCGTGTGTCTAATGGTGTTGTTCTTAAACGGGCAATAGCCAAGCTGTCACGTTTGCCTATTGATTAGATTTTGTGTTTCTCATAGAAAAGATTAGTTTAGTTTGGATAAGTAAATTTATTGTAATCAGTGGTACTGATTGGGCGGCGGTAATGTTTCATTTAGACGGCCAGGTTTGCTTGTCGAAATTATCGTTAAGTTAGACGGTAGGAAATAATAATTTTGTAGGGTATTGAAATAAAAAGGTTAGTGGAGTTGTCAAAAGATACGGGTCGGTTAGGAGCTGGGCTCCGCGGTTTTCTGGAGAAATATACTCCAATTTCGGTATTATTGGAATAAACGGTGTGTTACGGAAGACATTGGGTGGGATCTAACATATTATATATATTATGTACTACGAAAGGCGGACTTAAACTGTGTGTGAAGTGCTGGAACAATTCACGGGGCGCCCCCTCCATGTGCTCCTGAAGAAGACGCAAGGTATTTAGTGTTTAGCATATATTATATCTATTTAGGCCCTTTCAATTAGTTAGGCAGCTTCGCGTATCGCGAACAATACATTTATGTAAATGATATTATATAATCTATCGTTGTATGCTCGTTTAGTCGGAAAAGTCTTATATTCTGATTTTGGTAAAATCAACAAAATTATTTTTGTTTATAGAGGCATTAAATATCTCGACAATTCCATGTCAAAATATGGCATTCTCTGTAATTTATAACTAGAAATGTAAACTTCATTTCAGTATCTTTTTAACTTAAATTACTTTAAGATAATCTTAACCTCATCATATTCTTGCCGTTATCTCCAGAATTCCCTAACTTTTCCTAATTAAACTTATAATTTAGTAACCGCTAAAACATTGGACGATTACGGATATTTCCGGAAGAAAATTGCACACCTCGTCCAAGTAAAAGAGCCATAACAATAGTTTGGGTAAATTATTATTTATAGCGTTTGAATAACGGTGCATTAAAAAGTGTTTGTGCATTGTTTATATGTTTTATTTTACCGACTTCAAAAAAGGAGGTAATCAATAATTCTTCGTATGTGATACGTTTGTATGTATGTGATATCTTCAGATTTTGATAAAATTTAAGTGTGTTAATCTATTCGTGTGCAAAATTTTGTAAGTATTTGTATGTTTGTCTCAGAATTTCACGAAAACGAGAAGTTATAGAGAGATTATTCTATTTTAGTTCAACTTAGAGTACAGTGTAAGTTTAAATCAAAATCGTTCCAGTAGTTTTCGAGACATGACTATTAACATTATCAAATCTAAGTGATTTAAAACTTTTAATTTATTCAAATGATTCGCAAAAAATATTGTTTAAACCAAATTTAACAGCAAAACTACAGATTATTATATAAAGAAATCAAATTAACAGCATCACGAGCAAAAAAAAACTGAACACTACTGTATTATAAAAAGTCAGAAAAAAATGACCGTTTCAAAAATGGACTTAAGTCCTTGACTGCACTGACAACAAAAAATAGGACTTGTATTTTTTTATATAAAAGCTGTCTGTATTATTCTATCTGTGCCTTTGTCCCGCCAAGTTCGAATATTAATTCCGCGCGGTTATCTTTGATCCGCGTCTCATTGGTTTAATTAAATATTTTGCCTGAAGTTTGCTAGTTCAGTGCTTACACTAATTAGGCTTTGTTGTGCCTTTTAACATGGAAAGCCGAGATAAATTTTAACAATGTGGTCGGTTCTTAAAGCCATTAAAATACAATTAATAGATAAAATACAACTTCAATCCAATGAACACGTACATTTTAAAACGTTGATAACAGACGGACTGCAGACGAAATTAAATTAACTTTTAGCTTTTTCAGAAATCCATACATTTTTATTTTTTTATTTCTTCTAATCATCTTAATAAGAAACCAAAACGAATTTAAAGAATAACTACGTGGCCCACTAATGCAAATCAGACGGGTTGCTGGCGCTAACGTCACGCGTTTCTGACGTATCCATAAGAGACCAAAAATTTCATGCAGTTTGACCGATAACACGGTTCTCACTCAATTGGAAAAAGCATTAGCTCGGTTAGCCAGAAGATGCAATTTCGCAATTTTTGGTTTCTTGTTTTATCTTATAAGGATATAAAAATAACAGTGAGTGTTAAAAAAAAAATTCTAAACCATGTTTTTTTTTTTAAATGCTACGACATGCTATGAGCCGGAGCTCGCGTCTGTTAACATTAAATTTGCTTCTACGGATCAGGAGGAAGATTCTCGTGCAATTCATATGCGAAAAAAGTTCACCAATCGATAATATCATTTACATAAATGATTGCTTCCAAATAAATGACATTTTCAATTTAGGCGTACTGTATTAAGTAAAAAAAAAAAACTATTGTTTTATAATAATATCTAAAGTATTGTTTTCGAAATATCTTTTTAATGTAACTGAGATTGCTTTGTACTTACATTTTTTTTATTGCCATTAAACTGTTATAACTTTATATTGTACACCTAAAAAAAAAAGTAAAAACCGACTTCAAAACCAAAATGCACTAAAAAGTCTTAAATAAACTCTTGCAAGGAAAGGAATCCATTTTATGCAAACAATTTCTGTTTGGAGTCGGTGCTGTAAAAGTTGATGCTTGATGGTCAAAGTGATGGCACCGACTCCAAAAAGAAATTGTTTGCATAAAATGGATTCCTTTCCTTGCAAGAGTTTATTTAAGACTTTTTAGTGCATTTTGGTTTTGAAGTCGGTTTTTACTTTTTTTAAAGTTAATTTTATTTCTTCATTTTTAGAGATTACAAGTGAGGGGGGGGGGGGGGAGTAGCACCTTATGACTCTGGTCTTTAAGAAGCTACAAATTACCTATCATTAGTTCTGTCATTATAAATACTGAACTCCTAAGCGTTAAGGAGTTCCACCATCAGCTCTGCCCCACAAGATATTGACTATCAGACGTAACAGCACGTCAACATTAAGATTCTAGTAAAAAAACAGATGCAGTCGCGCGTTTTAAAAAGGCGCTTCAGCATCGCGACTCACAATATGAACAGATTTATTGATATTTTGCAACTGCATCAATGCTAACACGCATTAGCATCGCTGCTAAAATTCGCAGTGTGTTAAGGCGTTACCCGGATTTTTTACGCGCACACTAGCGCCACTTTACTAGAAAAATCATAATCCGTAATTAAAAAACCAATCAAAAATCTGGTAGACAAGATTGTAGCTCTGGTTGAGTGGTTTAGATACAATGTGTAAGTTCAATAAAACAGAGTTATCTGCAGTAACAGTTAGAAAAATCGCCAAAAGTTGCCATATTTAGCAGTTTTTCTAACTCTAACTACAGTAAACTACTTTAGAAACAATTTAAACGTACTAAATAAACTATAGAACCTGTACTACAATCGTTTCTACCAGATTTTTGATTGGTCTTTTATTTAACGAGTTATGATTTTTCTGCTAAAGTGGCGCTAGTGTGCGCGTTAAAAATCCGGGTAGCCCCTTATGGGTC
This sequence comes from Pyrausta purpuralis, assembly GCA_963924145.1. Taxonomy (NCBI): domain Eukaryota; kingdom Metazoa; phylum Arthropoda; class Insecta; order Lepidoptera; family Crambidae; genus Pyrausta; species Pyrausta purpuralis. The sequence continues at coordinate 581,164 of OZ001661.1, read as the reverse complement.
TATAGCACGGTTAGCTACAGCACGCTGCTGTAGCAAAAGGCTACGTACGAGCTACGACCTAACTTGAGTGCTACGAATATTTGCTACGGTGTTGTACTACGACTGTTGATTTTCTGCATTTAAATAGTAGTTTTGCAGTAAAGATTTAATTGAACTCATTTAAAAATGTAATTTAACGGATACTTGACGTTGGGTAAAGTTAACGTAAGATTGTGTGATTGAATTGCGTCCGATCATCAGCGTCTGATTAACTTCATGTTACAAAAACATATTATTGTCCTACAATGTTTTACCTACTACATTTTGAGTCATAAAAACTACCGAAGTACTCTACCAAAATTAGTCAAATTCAGGAATTATAAACAATAGCACTGTGCGATCTGTACAAAATCATAACTAATATCCCTATTTTCCATTACAATTTTATCCGCCAACAATAGTTCACCCGCATTTTCCATGGAGCCCATTACCGTTGTTAATCAGATTCCCAAACGCGCATTTAGCACAAACCGCGTACAAATTAATTTACACTAGAGTTAGGGAGACAATTACTAGTGACCTAAATTACTGCGAAATGGAATGTTTGTACCACGAAACGCTTTAGAATTGTTGTAATGCGTTACATTTATGCGATAGCTCGAAATCTTTTGATAGGTTTAGAAATATTTCAAATATTGCACGAATTAACGAAAATGCATTTTCGTTCGTTATGTGCCTGTAAAAAGTGTATCATTTCTTATCTCTCTAGAAATTCTATAATTTCAACCTTCGGGAGGAAAATAAATTCATAATTTCATAATTAATTTATTTGCCATACATAGGGTTTGGTGAAAGTTGATTACAGGTTGGTATACAGTTAAGTAGTTGCTTATAACCTATTTAGCCATTAAATAAAGCATGCAAACTTATATTAATGCTTCAACACCCGAGCGGTTGCAGGCAACCGCATAACAATAGAATTTGCATTGTGTCTCGTTCACATACGCTTGAGGGATTAACATAATATTATTTTAACAATATACAATTTTCAATTCCGTTACATTTTTACATTACAATTCTAGTTCCATAATGATCAATAAATAAGTAAATATCAAATTAGAATGGGCAACGATGTCATAAATTGCACTTGAAAAAGCAACTGTTTCACACAAGAAATTGAACCCCGTGTCTTACGTTATCCGAGCGCTTAGGGAATAAATTAATTTGTATATTAGCCTTGCAAGTATTAAAACAAAGCTAGTTAGCTAAGTTAGTTAGTAAGCAAAGTACAAACCTAACACTATGATGTCGATGTTTTTGAAATATAAAAATAGTAAAAAAAAACGACATTATCGCCTACATCACAAATATGTAAAAATAGCCGCTGATACATTTGAATTATCAGTAGTGTGTACAGATTACGGCTTGCAAAAGAATAAATGAATAATGAAAACCACGTTCACTGGCCGAGTTATCTATCACATAGTGGGCGTTGTGTAATTGAAGTGAGCTTATCACTCGAATTTATTTAACCGACGCTTGTACAGTCATGGGTACTAACTAGCAGACCTCTTGGTAGTTGTGTTACGGTTTGAAATTCCGGGAAAGTGAAGTTGAAATCTGTTTTTAAGAGCGATTACATAAATGGAACCGCTTACGATGTAATCTCAATCCGTGTGAAGAATCGCCAAAGTGAAAGCAATTAAGTAATAAAGGATGCATATCGCGAGTATAAAGAAGCCGATTGTTTGCATGGGGATTTGCTTCGGAGTTTTTCATACATCACTAACAAAGTGTTATGTTACATGAATCGTAAAAAATGATATTTAAATTCATAAAGATGAAATAAGAAACCAAAAATTGCGCACGGGCGGGACTCGAACCAGCAATTTTCTGGCTAACAGAACCAAATGCTCTTTCAATAAAAAAACCGGCCAAGTGCGAGTCGGACTCGCGCACTGAGAGTTCCGTGCCAACGTTAACTGAATTAGGCAATCCACTTACTTCCACTTAGTAAAATACCACCATATTTTGTTGACTGCAAATATAACTTTGTTTTTCGTAGTGTTTGTATGAAGAACAAAGATATGTTTGCGGTTGTTGAAAATGTGCTATATCTCAAAAACTTCTCGTTCGATTCCGTCCGAACCAATTTTCGTTGAAAGTATTTGTTATGATCTAAATTAAATATTTTTTTCCTAATTTACACTCGCTTAGTTTAGAAGTTAGATGGGGAGGGACGCCCATTTTTCCACTTTGGAAGCGTCTAGCTAAGAAACGTTAGACTTTAAAAGAAAATGATTTTAGGAACCTCTATTTCATTTTAAAAGGCCTATCCAAAGACATCCCACACGTATAGGTTTGACTAAAAAAAAAATTTTCGGTTTTAGTTTCATGTATGGGAGCCCCCCCTTAAATATCATTATTTTTTATTTTATGTATGACAATCGTAAAGCGGTTAATAGGATACATCTTCTTACCAAATTTTAACAGTGTGATGCTTATAGTTACAGAATAAATTGGCTGTGACATACGGACGGACAGACAGACAGACAGACAGACAGACTTGACGAAACTATAAGGGTTCCGTTTTTTGCCATTCGGCTACGGAACCCTAAAAACGTGCGCAATTTTTGGTTTTTTCATCTTTATGAATATAAAATATGACACTGTGAGTGTTAAACACATTCTAAACCATTGATATTTAACTTGCAAGACCTTAACGTAACCTTAATTCATGCGCAGTAAAAAGGAAAGTTAAGTAAGTAGTATTACATAGCTGAAGTTTTTACTTCTTTCTTAAGATTTTATTTACCGTTTTGCAAGCAAAATTTTTAAGTTCCGAGCAGGACCTTTATTTTTGAATCACTTGCTTGGTAATGGCGTGTTATTTTCGTTAGAAAACAAATAAACAATCAACGAAAACCACGCGAAATATAAATACTCACAAAATCGAGCTTTATTCTTTCGAATCCCTCTTGTGTAGATCACTACTGCTTTTTATTTCAAAATGATTCAAAAAAAGGCGCGCAGATCGTTATGCCTTGTCAAATGCCAGTAAAGTCATACTTCGCAATTTTCAAATCACTACCACAAATAATTGCAATGCGTCAATGATAGTGTTACGTAATAGCCTTCCCGGATGGACACCTCGCGCGACTGGTCTATGACACTATCGGCGTGAAAAATGGTGTGAGTGCAGTTTTGGTGTGTGCAAGTAAATTATGAGTTCGCGAGCTCGGTGTAGCTGGGATGCACTAATTGAATTGCTGATTAAGGGAAAACTATGTTTAAAAGCTAGCTGCCCAGTGACCAGAGATTACAGGATATTTAAAAAAATGTTTGTATTAAAAGTGTCGTGCATTTTAGATTATGATAACAGTGGGATAACTGATCACATGAGGCATAATGACGATCAAAAAAATTAATATTATTAAAACCCTGTAACAAATAAGTAACAATGTATTTTTCAAATATACTTAATTAATTATATTATAAATCGTTATAACTTGTTCATACATACACACATGATTTTTAATTTGATAATTAGGTTATGTCCTCATTATTTAATTTAAGAGCTAGGGTTTTTTTGGTGAAGTTTTACATTCTTTACGCTCTTTCGCCATTCTCTGAACTTTTTGATACGACCCAACATTTAACTTTTATTTAATTTGAAGCGTAAGTATTATTCTGGATCTTTCTCTCTTCCTCGTTCCTTTTATTCTGCCCTCTATTATGGTTCCAATAAAGCTGTAGTTTCGTATCAAGTGTCCCAACATTCACCTTCTTCTACTTTCAATGGTTTTGACTAGTTTTCTTCTCTCCTTTACCATGTTTAAAATTTTTCATTCTTTTTTAATCTCCGTCCAGCTGATTTTCTCTATCCTCCTCCAGCACAAACGCTTCCAGTCTCTCCTTTTCGTTCTTGGCCAAGGTCCACGTTTCGCACCCATACAGGCTATACTCTACATATAAACTTTTACAAGTTTTTTGCGAAAACTATATCATCATCATCATCATCATTTTCAGCCAAAGGCCGTCCACTGCTGAACATAAGCCTCCCCACGGTTTTCCACAGCGACTGATCACAAGCGGTTTGCATCCAGTTTGTTCCTACGATCTTTACAAGGTCATCTGTCCAACGCTGCGTCTTAGGTCGAAGAGTCTCCAATCTAGAACTTTTCGCCTTAACGGCTCTTCGCACTGTGTGCACTATTGCCACTTGAGCTTATTGATTTTCAGGGTTCAAACAATACGTACTTATCATATATACAGGGTGAAATTTTTATCAGTGACCAAATTTTGTGGGAAGACTCCACTGATGAATATGAACAACTTTTACTACGGGAGTAATAGTGAAATCGAGAAAAAAAAACAGCTGTTCCATACAAAAGCTCAATTGGCGCGCGGTCAAAATGTATGGAACAGCAATAATAACAAAACTGACTATAATAAAGATATTAGTTTATTTTAACAAATCCGGTTCATTATTATTCAGTTGAGTGCTGAAAAAGCTAAAAGATTTTAATTAATAGTCGTGTTCTGAGCGCGACGCTGTAGGAAATCCATTTGTATGATAAACGCGAAGGTATTTAGCGTTGGAACCGGGGCTAGTTGCATAATCAACCGGCGGTAACTGCGGGTTAACTAACTAGTAGACAAAGGTCGAAGCGAGTTTATGAGTTATCAGTTTATGAGTGAAAATATAATTGGAGATTGATTTTAAATCAAGAATTAAAGGTCATGGAGTTGCTTGGATAACGATCTCAGCAGATTCAATAAACTGACCACAATCTTAGATATACCTTCTTAAATCATCTTAGCATTAAAAATCTTATCTTCAACTATCAAACTTAGTTGAAGAGTTAAATGGAAATTCCCAACAAAAAAATATATTCATATAAATAATTAAGTCTAAATGAATCTCTGATTTCTGAAATGCTATGTCCAAAAAAACTGACAGAACAAATTCTTTTGGAGTCGGTGCATGATGTCAAGCTAACGTACACCAACGGTCTACACACATCACGCTCCGACTCCAAAAGAATTTGTTTCTCCTAAACATAAAACAAATGCGTTATTAAAAGCTTTTTGAAGGCGTTTAAATTTTTAATACGCTTATTTTATTTTATGATTTTTAGTTATTACCCATATCTTAAAAACTACTCAACCGCTGTTTATGAAACTTACACTGTTCTCTTAGTTAAATTATACCTAATCGAAATAAGAAAGAATCATCTCGCTATGACTTCTCGTTTACGAAAAAACCGTGGAAAAACCTACAAATATACAGGGTGTAACAAAAAGGCGAAATAATATTTAAGGGTATGTATGTCTGTAATGTGAACATTAAGTAGTAAAAGTTTTAGTTAAAAATAAACAACTTTTTTCTACCATACTAAGTAAATAAATTGTTTTTTAACCGAAAGTGTTGACAACCCTGAATCTGCGGTCATTCGTTAGCGGACCCCCGCCCGCACCCCGCCCGCCGCACGATCAGCTGTTTCGCGGACGCTGCGCGCCGCGACGCGCTGCCTTCTTACAGCCCGCCCACCCAAAACTACCTAAGTACCTACCTATCTTAGCTCTGATGGGAATGGGACTGAATGATAACAACGATAATCAGATTAATGCATTTATTTGGAAAATTAATAAGAGACAATAAAAAATATTCAGGTAACATTTCTTTTTAAAAGTATTTACAGAAAACAGTTATTAATGTTTAGGACAATAACACCAACTATGAATTTTACAAAGAACAACACACTTATTTGCTGTACCTCATAATTTTACCCAGCAAATAAACAGATTTTACCAGAAACACCTTTTGAATCTTTTTCCGGCCATCGGTAATTTTACCGAATAAACTACATGTTTTAGTAATTTACTCGACATCGAAGTCGGTCACAAATAACCGGTCACAAACACAACGCTAATAATCAAAACGGGAACAAATTCTCTAATGATAAGTTCATAGGTACAATGAAACTAATATGTATGAAGTAGGTAATTATTTGATGGTTAATAATAATAAGTACTCACTGTAAAAATCTACACAACATAACTACGACATAATTTGCTAACTAGTAATATTTTTATTGTATTAAACAAACATCAAATTTATTTCGTTGTATGATCTGTTTTGTGTTACATAGGTACTACCAACACTTTGTGCACATAGCTTCACTACAAACGTAATGACTTTTAGGAAGTTTGCCTTATTATCACTTTTAAAAAGCCTACATATTATTATTATTATTTCACAAAAATGGCTCAAAATGTCTGCCACCGTGCTCAATGCAAGCTGCGACTCTGCGGTTCATCGATATCCTCACGTTTTGCAGCATCTGAGGCGTGATGGCTTAAAACGCTAGGTTTGTTTTATTTCGCATTTCGTCAGCACTATTGCACTCCACTGCGTACACTTGGTTTTTCACGTAGCCCCACAAAAAAAAGTCCATAGCGGTAAGGTCGGGCGAACGGGCAGGCCACTGCACTGGACCCCCTCTGCCAATCCACTGAGCACCATATCTTCCGTCGAGATATTCCCGGACGCGGCGCGCGTAGTGCGCTGGTGCACCGTCGTGCTGGTAAACAATACTCCGGTACACTGACAGCGGCAAATCTTCTAGGTAATCCTCAACGTCGTCGGTCAATAGCTCCAAGTACCTGTCAGCATTTAGGCTGCTCGGTAAAAACTTCGGTCCGAGGATACGATCCCCAAGGATTCCAGCCCAAACGTTGATCCGCCATTGGTGCTGAAAGTTACTTTCACTCGCGGCGTGAGGGTTCACATGAGCCCATACGTGCTCATTATGTAAATTTGAGATGCCGCCCCGAGTGAATGACGCCTCGTCCGTCCACAGTACATTTTCACCGAAACTGCCGTCTTCTTCTATCCGGCTTCGGTACCACTCACAAAATGTGACCCTTGGACCGAAGTCCGCTGGGGTCAACTCCTGAACCCGAGAGAAATGGTACGGATGTAATCCATCAGACCGCAGCGTACGCCAGACCGTCATGTGATTCACATTGAACGCTGCCGCGGCTCGACGTGTGCTTGTTCGTGGATCACGTTCGAAATGCGACAAAATTTGGGTCTCCAGGTCTGACCGCTCCCATGTGCTTGGACGACCTTCACTTGCAGGCGGTCTAAACGAGCCAGTGCTCTGCAGCCGGAGACACAGGTTCCTGAAGCAGGTGTATGAAGGTAAACACCGCTGCTCCGAGAGGGGCCTGCCTTCGATGAACCGCTGACGATACAACTCGCGAGCACCATTGATGCTCCCGAAAGAAGCGCCCACGCATAAAATCATTTCATAGTATTTACTATTTGAATACGAAGAATGACCTTCACGAGACATACTGATCGAAATCGGAGATCGAAATTCGGAAAATTTGGATAGCGACTGCGCAACGAGAACGAATACGAGCAACTAAAAAAACATTAGAAGATTGTAGAAAAAAAGGAGGGACATTTCGCAGGGTTCGGTGTAAGTAATGGAAAAAACCCTTAACATAAATTAAAGTTTCACTACTATTTTAAAGAAATTAGGAATATCAAAACTTATTTTAAGTTAAACAAACAAATAACTTAAGTTATCAAATACATTTTTTTTACTAAAACATTTTCGAAAATGTCTTAAATTTTATCTTTTCGAATATGCGGATCCCGCAATATTTTTAAATATTTCCGGGAGGCGGGGCTAAGGCGTAGGTGAAGGTCACGCGACAGGATATTATTGGCTTAACGCATCTTTGCAATTTTTTTCGGAACGATTACTGATTGGTTCGGCGCACTTTGACTTTTGACTTAAAGGCGCCGCAGTCCACGTGGACTGCATTGTTTGGTCAATGATAAAATAAGTGCAGAGGAGCCACTGATTTAAAACTAGTGGTAGAATGTATTTGCCGAGTTACTGCTGTTGTGAAATTGTAATATTATTTTTAGTTGTCCCTCTAACTTATTATTTTTATTTCTTAATTATTATATCTAAGTCTAAACGAATAAAATAACGAAACCAAAACAATAGCGTAGCAGATTTATTCAGACGAAGTAACAAACGTATTATCTGCCGCTGGCCATCTAGCGGCAGATACTACGTTATGCGCCGTTATGTGCCATTAGTTCACGGTAGTGTCCAATATCACGCGGTAGGTCAAGTAGTCGAGGTAATTTTGTCATATTGGTGGTGGTAACGGTAGACCGAATAAATGAAATCATTAAGGATGTTGATCAGTACTAAGTCATGCAGCACCAGAATTTCGAATAAAGCCCATCTACGACTTTAAACGCTTCATGATAACTCATAATCTCAAATATCTTCTTAAAGTTGTTTTATTAGGTAATGTTCAATAATCAATTCTTCACAGTAATAACATCTTAGCGTTGCAACACAGTGAGAAACCGGAACACTTAAAACGACTAATTTATTGTTTATTGATTTATTAAATGATCATTGAGAGGATCACTGCACATTTTATGAAAGTTTCACTTCTGTTTCCTATTTAATCTCGAATTATGAGTTTGTTTACACCTAACAGCTGATATTTAGGGTTGTCACCGATAAGTTTTTGTTAAAACTTTAGCATCAATTAACTCAGTAATTTATACTCGCACGAGTTTCTGGTTTTGCATAGGAACTACACATTTACTACTCTACACGTCCTTTAAATTTTATTTCACCTTTTAGTTACACCCTGTATATACACTTACGAAATTAAGCACATGTGTTTGGAAGACTTACTGAATAAATTTTCAACGATTTTTATATACATTTGTGGTATATGGAACTGATTATCTGCTCTTTGAAGTCGGTAAAAACAAGAATTAAATCACACTAAAGAGACAGCTTGCATAAGTAAATCTGATGCATAATTACTTAACCTTCGTCGGCGCAACTTGCCTGTCTCCTACTGCAAGAGATGAATTTTAATGCTCCAACGACGCATTCCCTCACTAATGGCTCCTTGAGAGACAGACAGCACAAGTGCCACTACTGTTTGTAAATACGCCTCTGAATGCGTGAGAGTCTAATGTAGTGTGGATTATTTAATGACTCGACGAAGACGAGGATACCTTTCTTTTAAATAAACCTTTTTTTCCAGTTTAAATATAAACCTTAGAGAGTTCCATAAATACCAGAAAAACTAAAATTACACCAAATAATTAACACACTATTTCGACGTTGTGTTGTTCCTGGTTCACGAATACTTCGGCGGAAACGCGTGACACCAGGTCAAATAGATCAAAATCGATTTAAAGTGTGATGTGGGCCCCTATTTATGAATCACTTACGTCAAGATGGCGTGTCATATTAATAGATTAATGTCTGATTTTCCAATGACAAATTAGTATACTCCATTCGGAAGTGATTAAATTAAAGGTAACTGAAAATTTGTGAGTGCTAACGTCTTTGTTTTGCGTGATTCCCATTGATTATTAGTTCGTTTTCAAATGAATAGCACACGCCATATTCAAAAGAGTGATTCAAAAATAGCACCTGTCCAGTGTCTTTGGTAATAATATACCAAAGTTGTTGCAAATCCAACTTACCAAGATTAAGAAGTGTATGTTATATCAGGAAAAAAACGGCCAAGTGCGAGTCGGACTCGCGCACTGAGGGTTCCGTGCCAACTTTAACTGAATTAGGGAATCCACTTACTTCCACTTAGAAAAAAAAACAATATTTTTATGACAGCAAAAATAACTTTGTTTTTGATAGTGTTTGTATGAAGTACAAAGTTATGTTTGCGGTTGTTGAAAATGTGCTATATCTCAAAAACTTCTCATTAGATCCCTTCCGAACCAATTTTCGTTGAAAGTATTTGTTAAGATCTACATTATATATATTTTTTAAAATTTAAACTCGCTTAGTTTAGAAGTTAGATGGGGGGACGCCCATTTTACCACTTTGGAAGCGTCTAGCTATGAAACGTTAGACTTAAAAAGAAAATGGTTTTTGGAACCTCTATGTCATTTTAAAAGACCTATCCATAGACACCCCACACGTATAGGTTTGACTAAAAAATTTGTTTTGGTTTGAGTTTCATGTATGGAAGCCCCCTATACATGAAAAATTATAATAATGTATATTATAATTATAATATAATAATATATAACATAAATGTCACATTTTTTTTATTTTTTGTTTGGGAATCTAATGCGGTTAACAGGATACATACTTCTACCAAATTTCAGCAGTGTGATGCTTATAGTTACAGAATAAAATGGCTGTGACATACGGACGGACAGACAGACAGCCAGACAGACTTGACGAAACTATAAGGGTTCCGTTTTTGCCATTCGGCTACGGAACCCCTTAAAACGCAGTATGATGGCAGTATTTCAAAACGAAATATAGTGTTAAATGAAAAAATGTACCAACTTGTCAAAACTGAGGTTATAAAAAGCTTAGCTAAGCAAACCAAAAGCTATACAAACTATCTGAAATTAGATTAATTTAGATTTAAAGTAACAAAGCCAAGCCTCGGCATTTTAATAAATTGCTTAGTAGCAAAGTATGATATACTTAATTAGAAAATTGTTGGTGTGACGGCAAAAATACTTGCTTTAGTAGATGAAATACGTTTTAATTAGTGAACTTACTCTAACGCTTAGTACACCGAGTTGCGTCTATGAGTCTGCGGTGCAAGTGAAAGCAGCAAAACGCAGCAAAATAATAATAAAAACTGTCCACTGAGGGTTCGGTGCCAACTTTAAGTGAATTAGGAATCCACTTACTTCCATCAAGCCAAAATACCTCAATATTTTGTTGACGGGAAACATAACTTTGTTTTTCGTAGTGTTAATATAAATAAAAAGCTATGTTAGCGGTTGTTGAAAATATGCTACATCTCAAAAACTAGTTCAATCACACTCGTTTAGTTTTAAAGTTAGAAGGGGGGGAGTGGGTAAAGTAAAATGATTATTATCACCGTCTGAATTATTGACGCCTACGTTTAAAATGCTGTAAAATACGAAATCAAACATTTATTCTTACGCTTTGACCATATTTCAATTTATTATGATCCTTTGAAAGTTTAGTCTATGAAATAATGACAATGATTCCTCCCGAATCCTGTACGAATAAACTGATATTAACCTAGTGTGTGTGCGTGAGACAATGATTTTTCTTGAACCACAGGTAACATGCAACGATGAGTGGTCTGCTAATAACCAATTTCATATAGGGTCTTTATGATTTATGTGAGTGCAAATAAAATATTCTTTCCACGCTACAGTTTTTGAACTAAACCCCGTCTAGTAAAGGAGAGTTGCTTTCCCGCAATAACGCTGCGTGCGGCACTCATATTGAAGTTATGGTAACGCGTAGTGGGCTGATATTAATCTTTACTAGGCATTTAACAATAATGTGCTATTTAATATAAAAATATCGCGATTCACTTTTAAAATATCTTCACAAGTAAATTTGAACGTACGAGTAAAATAAGAGTGAATTCCATTTTCGTTTGAGTAAATCTGTTGGAAAAACGATTGAATTACGTATCAATCATAAAAAGGTTTCAGAAATCGTAAATATTTGGAACGATTGCTTTTAGGTATTGCTTATGAAATTATGTAGTAATCAAAGTAAGATATTTTATTAGTTGGATAGTTTTGGAGTGCATTTTTAAAGTTATCAGTTATTTGGCATACCTATTAGGTACAATTGTGTCAATTAAATCATAATTTTCTATATTCTCTTGGGTCTGGGTGTTTTGGTACCACCGTTGTGTCCGATTCCCATAACACAAAGCATTAGCTACTTACTTTGGGATCAGACAAAATAATTCATGTAGTTAGTGTACAATATTTATTTCTGACATAGTAAAAATAATTAAAAACTGGTCCATCCATTCATTTTTTTTTCCTTTCATGAGAACCGTCTCCTGACATGCAAAAAACAAAACAAAACAAGAATAAGTGAAATTAGTCCAGCCGTTCACGCGTGATGCAGTGACCAAGAGAAATATGGTTTTATATTTATAATACATATAGATACTATTAGCATACCTCAGTATGACTTATTTTATTTTTGCGGGTTCCCCCACCAAAGCCTATAAATACGGCGGTAGTGGCTCCGGCAAGCTCATTTGCCTGAGCGACTCCGAGCGGTGAGGTTGGTGGTTTGGTGATCGGCGCGATTTATTGTAAGTCATACCTACTTATTGTTATTTTCGTGATCGTGATAATTTTTGATTTGTAAAGTGGTTTTCTCGTATGTTTTTGGTTGCTTGAGTTATTATTCGATTGTCGTTTAATTTTGTGTTCCAAATAAATTATTTAGGTTGTTAAAGTTGTTTTTTTTTAATGAGCTCCGCTTCTGATTGCTAAAATCAGAAGTGGGATTCACCTGTGCTCACATTTGACTATTTACGAAGGTAAACGTTTTTATTTTATTAAGTCGTTACTTTGAAGTCAAGCAACCAAAAACTTGTTTTCGATAATGCCACGAGTGTCGCGTTCTCGCGAAAGATCGGATTCGGGCGGCACGCCCCGCCGAAGGGCAAGGCGCAGCCGTAGCAGATCGCGTCGATCCAACCACAAGCCTCGTTCGCGGTCGCGTCGTCATAGGTCTCGCTCGCGGTTGCATCGCGACAGATCACGCTCTCGCGTTCGCGGTAGATCTCGTTCTCATGTTCGCGGTAATTCCGTTAAGCAGGCTTTAGGTTCAATTATAGCGCGATTAAATGCAATTGAAGAAAGCAATACGAGTATGTCACCCAACCCGTTTCCACCTAACCGTGTCAGTACGCCTAGTCCAAAAAAAGACCCCCCGTCGGTTACTCAAGTTCTCACGGACGCCCTTTTGGCAATCAATCGATCAAAACCGCACAATTATTACGTGTCGAATTTTGACCCGGCTATTAACGATTTCGAGATTTGGTGCGATGAGGTGGAGCGTGCTAGGTTAACGAACAGGTGGGATGATTTAGAGTGTCTATCTCGTGTCGCGAATTGTCTTAAAGGCGATGCTAGGTCTTGGTTGAACGACTGGACTACAAATGATCGCTCCTGGCCTAATTTCGTGAGAGAATTTAAGTCCCTTTGTCCGCGGAAAATAGACTACGCTCAGACACTTTTTGAGGTTATGAACACGACATCGGATAAATTTCCTACCTACGCCGAATATGCCCGCCGGTCACTGCTACGCTTACGAATAGTAAAGGGTATTAGTGAGGAACTCATGATACAAATAGTGATCCGTGGTATAAGTGATGCACAAGTGAAGGCGGCAGCCGCGAACGCAAATCTTACGACGGAAAACTTAGTTTCCTTTTTAGCTATATATGCCAAGCCTGGCCGTAGCAAATTTGAAAATAACCGTCTACCCCCCAATGCGTCACGGAAACGGAATGTTGATCGGTCGGAAAGTAAGTGTTTTTCTTGCGGCCAGACTGGACATATCAGTGTTAATTGCCCTAAAAAGACTAGGAACCACGGGAATTCAAACGTCACGTGTACTTTTTGCAAAAAGATAGGACACAAAGAAAAAGATTGCTTTGCTAAAGCCCGATCGGAGGGCCAAAATAACAGCCAACGTAAGATTAACCTCTGTAAAGAGCTCTCGAGCTCCACTGCTAACAATGACGTATGCACGGCCGTTATACAGGGCATACCGGTTGATGTTTTAATAGATAGTGGCGCGCTCAACGTATCATTGATTTCGACAGATGCTCTTAAACATTTTTCTTGTGCGCGGCGACAAATTTATTGCGTATTAAAAGGAATTAGTACTAACGAGATTATTGCTAAAGAGTGTGTCACACTAACCGTCGAGTTTAGAGAAATCGCATTAGATGTTGATTTTGTCGTTGTGCCCGCGTCATGTATGAATACACCCATAATTATTGGAACTGACGTTCTAAATAGGGATGGCGTTACATTTGTTAGAACCAAGGATAGGCAGTACTTGACTCACTCCTCTAGTTCCGTCTCGAAAGTTAACTCTGTCGATATTGAACAGCCTACTAAAGTAAATACATCTCTTCAAGGTGACGAGCTTATTGCACTTATGTCCGTAATAGACGACTTTTCATCATTTTTAATATCAGGTACCGCTACTACTACGGTAAATACGGGCAAAATGCACATAAATTTGACCAGCGATGTTCCCATAGCTTATCACCCTTACCGCTTGTCTTACCAAGAAAAACTTAAGGTTCGCGAGATTGTTAAAGACTTACTCGACAAAAATATTATTAGAGAATCGAACTCAGAGTACGCTAGCCCCATCATCCTGGTTAAAAAGAAGGATGGCGCCGACAGGATGTGTGTTGACTTTCGAGCACTCAACCGCATCACGGTTAAAGACAGATATCCTCTCCCGTTGATCGAGGATCACATTGATCGCCTTGGATGCTCGAAATTCTTCACCAGCCTAGATATGGCATCAGGCTTTCATCAAATACCGATTGATGAGGGTTCAATACATAAAACAGGCTTTGTAACCCCGGAATCACACTATGAGTACCTGAAAATGCCTTTCGGTCTTTGTAATTCTCCGACCGTTTATCAGCGAATCATCAATAATACCCTTCGAAAGTTGATCGAGGCAGGGCACGTTTTAGTGTACATAGACGACGTCCTGATACTAAGCATGACCGTGGAATCGGGCATCAAACTGCTTCGCGAAGTTTTAGATACTCTTACCACAGCCGGTTTCTCGATCAACCTTCGAAAGTGTTCATTTCTCGGCACCGAAGTAGAATACCTAGGTCGCGTTATTAGTCATGGTCAGGTTAGGCCGAGTCCCGGTAAGATTGAGGCCCTAGTTAACACACCTATTCCAACCAATGTCAAGCAAGTGCGCCAATTCTTAGGCTTAGCTGGGTATTTTAGGCGCTACATTAAAGACTACGCGACAAAAACTGCATGTATCTCGCGCCTCACGAAAAAAGATGTTAAGTTTGAATGGGGAACTGAGCAAGATGAAGTCCGGCAATATCTTATAAAGCTGTTGACAAGTGAACCGATACTTGCAATTTTCGACCCCAACCTACCGGTAGAACTTCATACGGACGCGAGTAGTGCGGGCTATGGTGCCGTTCTCATGCAGGTTCATTCCGATGGTAGCAGGCGAGTGGTAGCCTATTTTAGTAAAGTCACCCAAGGCGCGGAATGCAGGTACCACTCGTACGAGTTAGAGACACTCGCGGTCGTCAGGGCATTGCAACATTTTAGGCACTACTTGGTCGGCGTGACGTTCAAAATTGTAACCGACTGCAATGCTCTGAAGGCCACAGAGCGCAAAAAGGATCTTCTCCCACGAGTTGCTCGCTGGTGGATTTATCTGCAAGATTTCAACTTCACCATTGAATATAGGAAAGGTGCCATGATGGGCCATGCAGACTATTTGAGCAGGAACCCACCAGCGATGCAAATCAATCATATTGACAGACCCTTGAATTGGGCTCAAATGGCTCAAAACGCCGACAGTGAAACACAGGATTTGATCCAAAAGTTGAACGACGGCTTTTTGGACTCAAGTCGCTACGTATGTCAAAACGACATACTCTACTACCGGTATTCACCAACTGGTGAAGAGTCGCGTCTGTTATGTTTTGTTCCGAAAGGACACCGGCTCAGCTTGTTGCGCATCTTTCATGATGAGCATGAACATATCGGTGCAGATAAAACACTTGATCTCATCCTAAAACACTTTTGGTTTCCTGGCCTAAGGTCATTTGTTCAAAAGTACACCTCGCATTGTCTTATCTGCATTTCCAAAAAGCGAGTTCCTAGAGCTCCACTTCAGCCCATAACATCATGGGAAAAGTCAGACCTACCTTTCCATACTGTCCACACTGATGTGTTAGGGCCGTTACCTGAATCAAATGGCTATAAGTTTGTGATCATTATCATAGATTCGTTTACAAAATACTGCTTACTTTTCCCTATGTACCGTCAAGATACGGATGACCTTAAACGTGTTTTCAATGAAGCCATTTCATTGTTCGGTGCGCCGAAATTAATAGTCTGCGACAGAGGCCGCATGTTTGAAGCCTCCAGCTTCACAAACTGGATATCTGAGTTAGGTTGTGACATCCACTACATAACGCCAGAAATGCATCATGCTAATGGGCAGGCTGAGCGTTATGTACGGACAGTCCTCAACTTGATTCGGGTTGAAAGTCATAATAAACACACAACTTGGTCTGAGGCTTTGCGTAAAATTCAATTAGTTTTAAATGTAACTAAACAGAAAACCACTCAAGTTTCCGCTTTGTATTTACTGATTGGCACACATGCGACCACTCCTGTTATTCGTGCGTTAATACGAGATGTAGCAATTGAGAACAATAGTCCTAACCACGAGGCACTGCGAGAAATGGGCAGAAACCGAGCCAGGAACTTACTCAAGAAAAACCAAGAACAGCAAGACTCTCGCGTCAACCGTCGCCGACACCCTCCACGTGTTTTCAAGCTGGATGACCAAGTGTTCGTCATCAAGTATTCCCAATCCACGGGAAAGCTGGATCCTGGCATGAGAGGCCCTTACCGTGTGGTAAAGGTCTTACCCAGTGGACGCTACGAGTTGAAGCTTCTGGGTGGTGCCCGAGGCAAGACCACTCAAGCGGCGGCACAATATATGGTGCCCTGGAAGGGAGAATGGTGCCCTGAGAGTTGTGCTGCGTTCTTTGAAAGTAAGTTTTATATGGTTGTTGTTTAACAATTGTATGTTGCAGCTTTTCTACGTGCATACATGTCATACATCTAACTGGTGCGTGTGTGTGTGTGCGTGAGACGAGGTGGTAGCCAACCACGTCTATCGAGACTGGCAGCCGGCGTGATCAACATTGTCACGGTGTCAGATTGGGTATGCATCAAGGATGCCTCTGCCTTGCAGACGCATATTTTATGCGTAGGGGCTTCGGCCTTGCAGACGCATTTTTCAATGCGTATGGGCTTCGGCCTTGCAGACGCATTTTTCAATGCGTAGGGGCTTCGGCCTTGCAGATGCATTTTTCAATGCGTAGGGGCTTCGGCCTTGCAGATGCATTTTTCAATGCGTAGGGGCTCCGGCCTTGCAGACGTATCTTTTGATGCGTATGGGCATTGACCCTGCAGACGTATGTTTCATACGTGCTACGTTTGCTAACGTGCTGAGTTGGTTTACGACGAGTAAGCTGGCTCGTATGAGATTGAATGGAGCACATATGGAAGAGTGTGTGTAAGACATGTATGTGATTGTGAAAGTTGTAGGCGACTATATATAAGTGTGAACCATTGAATGAGGGCCTTGTGTGTGTGATGAATGAAAGAATAGGCACATTATCCTTAAATGGTCTTGTTGTAACCCTTGTTTAATTAACAGGTAACGAGGGTGAAGAGGATGAAAGCCAGGCGGGTCCTTCTGCCATGCAAGCGGACCCCGAGGGCCTACCATCTATACGCGAGAGGACGGCTGAAGACATACTTCAGGCGGATCTGGCCCTCAGCGAGGAGGACGACTCCGAGACCTCCAACTCCTGCTGAAGCTACTCTTGAGGGTGCAGCCGAGGACGGCGCACGATCAGGATAGGCCGTATTAGCATACCTCAGTATGACTTATTTTATTTTTGCGGGTTCCCCCACCAAAGCCTATAAATACGGCGGTAGTGGCTCCGGCAAGCTCATTTGCCTGAGCGACTCCGAGCGGTGAGGTTGGTGGTTTGGTGATCGGCGCGATTTATTGTAAGTCATACCTACTTATTGTTATTTTCGTGATCGTGATAATTTTTGATTTGTAAAGTGGTTTTCTCGTATGTTTTTGGTTGCTTGAGTTATTATTCGATTGTCGTTTAATTTTGTGTTCCAAATAAATTATTTAGGTTGTTAAAGTTGTTTTTTTTTAATGAGCTCCGCTTCTGATTGCTAAAAATACATACTAACAAAAATCATAGTTACAAAAAGTTCAGCAAATAATTAATGAAAGTGTTGATCGTATTGTCGGTTTGATGATCTTTTAATTAAAAACAAAAGCCATCACATGGATAGACAGCTGGCATGTTGTTTTATTTTAACACTGGTGATATTAAATAAATAAATATCCTTTGGACATTCCCACACATCGCCATCTTGCCCCAAAGTAAGCTACTCAAAGCTTGTGTTATGGGTGCCAGACAACGGATATAATACTTAAATACTTTTTTTTTGTAAATACATACATGGTATATCGAACCCGCACCCGCTGCGTAGTAGGCGATTTCTCGACCACTACACCAGACGGGTCGTCAATATTGTACTCGCCAAAGCAATATCTAACAAATCTCCGTTCCCCATGAGGTCCTAAACTATGGTGCTGTAGCACCCTGCTGTTCACAATTTGCAGCCCCGACTTTTGGCAGTGCCGCCGTGACATGGTGTGGCCGTAACCATAACGTTTTCTCGTCGCGTCGCGGGACCCTAAAATATAAGGGTGTGGTTATGCCAAGCCTAGAGATAGACTACACAGTTACACTGGCTTCCTGAGAGACAATATTATTATGTAGTAAATTATGGAGTGATTGTGTAGAGAAATTCGGTTGCTTTTTTTAACGCTTAGGAGTTCAGTGATTTTAATTACAGAACTTATGATTTGTAATTTGCAGCTTCTTAAAGAATAAAGTCATAAGTTGCCCCCGACCATTTCAAGTATCAACTGTCGGAGCACCAACTTTTATATATTTCGTTTTATACTTTTTTTAAAGTTATTCTTATTTTATGAGGCAAAATAAAATTTGACCGTTATTTTACGATTGCAAAGTAGATTCAGCAACCGTTTTTTTTTAATTTTGTTATTTCCATACGGCCAAATCATAGCTTTAGAACAACATTTCTAGCAAATATCAAAGTAAGTATACCTAAACAAGTAGTCATTTGAAAATTAGCTTCAGAGATTAAATAATAAATAATTCAGTCTTCTAGCACTACTTCTACTACTTCTAGGTACACAGTACAATTATTAGGTATAAAGACATGTTCATAAAAAAACTAGCTCGTCGTATGAGTAGGCTATATGTACCTATCTTGCTGGTGCAAGAATGCAATAAACGCAGCAATGGCGGCGATGCTTGCCCGGCATTCACAACTGAGACGATTATGATATCTCACATAAGTGCCCTAGAATGGGTCTTAAGAAAATAGCGTAGGAATATGACTTTTCACGTCATTTTATCATGACTTGCCTGTATAATACTAGTTGACCATCCCGCCCCAGCCCCGGCCCCGTCGAACGGGAGTAATAGTATCCTATGTCCTTCTCCTGGTTCTACGCGACCTCCCCAATTTCCATCCAAATCCGTTCAGCCGTTCTAGAGTCATAAATAGTGTAACTAACATGACTTTTTTATATATTGGGACATATATACCTAAAGTAGACATTAAGGCTCGGTTGATATTGATTTTGTCTGATCGTGAACGGTCAGTTAAAAACCTAGAGCTTTTAGCAATATTCTGTAAATCCGGTATGGTGGAAGTCAAATGCCTGGATATCTGTAACAAAAATATACAAGACTCTGGTCCAAAAAATATTCAATACTACTGCGTCTGTTAGTTATGAGTTTGCTTCCTACTCTGCCGTTGCAGCGTGATGTTTTATAGCCTTAAACCTTCCTCGATAAATAAGCTATCCAACACAAAAATATTTATTCAAATTGGTCCAGTAGTTTCTGAAATTAGCGTATTCAAACAAACAAACTCTTCAGCTTTATAACACTAGTGTAGAAAAGCTAATAAGCACAATACCTTTCCTTGTATCGCCCAGTCGAGTAAAAAGTTGATAAAGAAAGTAGAAAAGAAAGATTAAGTATTACTGTTACGAAGTTGCACAATACTCAGCCAAGATTAATCTTGTAAAAATCCATTCCCAACATAAACCAACTGCCTTTAATCGTGAGACGAGGTAATTAGTGCGTTTATTGCGAAAAACAAAACGAAACTTTGCACAAACCGGGAGTGAGTCAACAAAAACCTAAGCAGCAAACCGTGTTCCATAAATTAATAAGCACATAAACGTCACAAGCGACAACAAACACAATTAAATTGCGTTTACAGAAAGAAGGATAATCAACCTTATTTACAAGTAGATAGAGTCGGAAGTTGATGTTTGTGTGGTTAGGAGTTTTCACAACAAAGTCGAGTGTAGCATCCCTCGTCGATCAAACGGTTTGTCGACCAATTATGGCGAATCTAGACTAGTGTCGATTTAATAGCGTTGACATAGTCACAGTTTGGGTAGGAGAGCCAAATCAGTATGTAAAGCCGGTGTTAGTGGAGCTTATTTAAAGAAAAAAAACGGAATCAACAGGAGTTTTATTTTGCTATACAATCAATATTAGAAAACCCCTTTTTAAATGTATTAATATAATTATTTTTTTTTATACTCTATATACGAGTACGGATATACTTAATATCGCGACGTAAGTACCCAGTGAAATGAATGCTCCTTACTTGCTTGTGGAATGTTTTGCTTGTTGATTATTTCTTTTACAATTACATGTCAAACGAGGGAATTTGATTTGTGTTTAGTCATGCATATTCACCCCATTAGGGATATATGAAGTACGAAATAATTCAGAAAAACCTTATTTATTATTTATTTATTTGCGACGAGTAGCTGGCAATGCCTTCTTACGAAATCCTCCGCCGATATTTTCTGAAAAGCTCAAAAGTTATGACATTTGTTGAAAAATAAAGTTTTACGTTATAGTTATTAGTTGGCCATAGAGGAGGGCAAAACAGGCAGAGGACGCCCACTGACTACCTGGGCGCGAACCGTCCAAAAGGACATGTTGACGTGGAATTTGACGCCAGAAATGACATAAAATCGCCAAGAGTGGCGTAAAAGTATCAGGAGGGCTGAACCCAAATAGGGAAAGAGCCAGGGGATTGATTAATTTATTGTTATAGTTATCAGTTATAAATTGAATTTACTGACCAATCCTTACTATCACAAAACACAATGCTCTCTAACTAACGACACGTATTGCGTTGTGATGGACTGAGCTCGCGCGCGGTGACGGATTAGTTTGCTACCTCTGCTGTTTGCGGCAAAGAGGAAATCGACAACGTGCCACAACAGCTGTCTGAATATTCAGGTCATGGTTTTTTACCGGTACGAGTTTGTGTTAGACTAGGTTTAGCTGTATTGTGTCATATTGAATCAACAAAAACAAAATAAGTGTTCTTTTAATACTTTCTTATGATTACGCACTGTATAGATTGCAATTTCAAAACAAAAGTTGCATGTTTGAAAAATTAGCCTGAAGGTAGAAGGTGGCTGCTAAATTTTTAGATTGTCATAAAAGTAAGAAAAAAGTAAAGTATGCCAGTAGCATCCCACAGCTGAGCAACAAAAGCCTTACCTATACCATGACTTAGATTGAGCCATACTCCACGCTTCGGGCTCAGTGCGGGCTTGGCAACGCAAGCGACCAACCTTGCTGTCAGATGATTTGCAAGCCGCCCATAACCTCTGGCTAGGCTTCATCATCATTATTATCAGCCAAATGACGTCTACCGCTGAACATAGGCCTCCCCCACGGCTTTCCACAGCGACCGATCACTAGCGGTCTTCAACCAGTTTGATCCTGCGATCTTTACAAGATCGTCTGTCCATCTTGTCGGTGGACGTCTCTGGTCGAACGGTCTCCAATCTAGAACTTTCCTGCCCCAACGGTAATCTGTTCTTCGCGCTATGTACCCTGCCCATTGCCACTGCATATTGGCAATGGGCAGGGAGCATACTGATTTTCAAGGCTATTCCCATTACCTTAGTTCTTCTAAGTATCTCCTCATTTCTGATTCGATCCCGCAGAGTAACACCCAGCATTGCCCTTTTCATCACTCGTCGTGTGCTTTTAAGCTTCTTTATAAGGCATAGTTAGAGATCATGTTTAGCTATGGCTAGGCTTAACAACTTATATTAAGCGATATTAGCCAGTACCAACGGCTTAACATGCCTTCCGAAGCACTAATACACGTCTAATCGTGATATACGTCACTTATATGGTCAGAATCGTCACTCGTTGAAACATCACCGCGCGGTAGGTTGCTTATAACTTCGGTATCGCTACCAAAGCCCTGCTACCACTGTGATACAAGCACCTGACATTGAAATATTAAATGAATAAGTTAGAATAAAAATACTAGATATAGAAATCATTATTGAAATTGTTCTTAAACCTAAAAATTAAAAGTTATAAATTAACTAGCCATTAAACCACTTTTTTATCTGGAAATCGCGTAAAACCATCACCGTTAAGTTCTACGCTCTAGGATCTCCATTTAAACAATTACAGTTTCCACAAAGGAATATTTACACTCACCCGGAAACCCGGACGAACCAAAGGGGGCATTCACAATCGCACCCGGAAAGGGAACCGCGACACAGTCATCGCCACTGACACTTCTCTTACCGACTGATGAATGGTTTGCCACAGGTGTAAGGGGCGCTTTACCTCCCGTTTTAATTCAAGGACTTAAAGTTGATTTTGCTAAAGCAAGTTTAAAAGTAGTTGTTAGATGAATTGAGTCTACATGTAAACATTGACAGCGGTATGTAGGATGAGGGTCTATGGTATTTCGATTTTCTTTTCCAATTGTAAGGGTTGTTGAACATTCTTGAGATTGGATTGAACCATTTCGTCGAGGGGATGTATTATTTAAATCACACACAAATTTTATAATTAAATAAACACTTTGACTTTCAGAACACCATTGGTCTCAAAACTAGTTAAATAATAATAAATAAATATATATTGAGCCATATTACAATTAGGTCAGCTTACACTAATGTAGTTATTTACGATTGGTTTATGCCTTTTTGTGAAAACTCATTCCACGCCTGCCAGTACCGACCCCGTACAGGTTGGTATTGCATTAACATTTCTAAATAAGTAGAGTTTTAACTGTCATTAAACGACAACGAAAACAATGATATGACCGATAATTATGACCTTTTGCCCACTGCGACTTTGAGCAGCAATGCAGTCGCGATCTAGTCGCGATGCAGTCGCAAAATGTCAATTTTTAAACACTCGCGCTACTTTTAATATCGATGCAGTTGAAATGAAGAAGCTGGACATTGACAAATTATGAAGTGTATATTGGCATTTTAACTGCATCGATACTAACGTGCGACAGCATCGATGTCAAATTAAATCTGTTCATTGTGTGAGATGCTAAAAGTCGAATTGTGTATTAGTCATTTCATTCTTCTCGTATAAACAAAAATATGCGATTAGTCCCGCTCCCGCCACATCACACGACGTCTTAAATTTGCTCAAACTATATCATGTCTCTGTAGTCAGAACAATGGCGACCGCAGAGGCTGCTCAACAAAGGTTCAGCGAGGTTAGTCTCGGAAAGAGAGACTAGTAATGACGGTATAAAAATTGACTGGAGAGGCTAATTAAGAAAATCATTGAGATCTTGATAATAACCAAGACATAAATTCATATACGAACTAAAATTGACTTTTAAAGTCGCTTTTTCCGTCTCATGCACTAGGGTCATAAAGTATTCACTTTTAAAGATTAACACAATGATTCAAAATAATATATTGTCAAAAACGTTATAATATTACGTATTCAGGTTTTTTAATATAATACATTTGCATACCAGTTACATCAAATCTGGTGTGATTTTGTGGCATTAAGTCCACATTTTGTCATAAATTAATTAAATTCTGAGACAAGCTCAATTTTTTCTGTGTCGACCCCTAATTATTTCATGATCTTTAATATTAAATAATTATTTATTTCATCTCCCAAAAGAGATTTAAGTTCATAAAACATCTTCTTTGGATATAAATAGACATCATGGTAGGGAGAACTAAAAACATTATCCGCACTCGTCGGCAAAAAAGCAAGAACTAATAAAGTCAACGCGCTTTTTATGGGCTGTATAAACACACCTTATTGATTACTGAGGGAAACAAAACGCACTCTGCATAATAGGGCCTGTGCATATACATATTGGGTTCTTCAACAGACTGATTATTATGAATGTGAGAAGAAAAAAACTCGGCTTGTCTGAAACTGATTCAGACATCACTTTCAAATTTCTATTTTATTTGATTCCCGAAATGCTTAGCCGTTGATCTGATTAAGCAATAATGGACACTAATGTAAACGTATTAGCCCACTCGCTATTTTTCAATAAGAAGTTTGCACCTAGCTCTATGATTCCACTGCAATGATTGAATGAATGAATGAATAAATCTTTAATTCGGACAAAAAATCCTATATTAAATAACAAACTATAAAACTTATAAAATTACAATGTAGAAACGTCTGACATTGCAAGCCTAAGTAATATTTTAAAATACTGATAACAATTAGGTTCGTATAATTAATTATCTATTTAACCCAACTTAACTATGCACGTAATTAAATTTTGACAATAATTTGGCAAGACAAATTTGTGGTCACTTTGATCTCTGTAACATCTATTATACCGTGTTCTTATGCAAATAAATAAATCTAAATCTAAATCTAAAAATTAATTGATTCCTGATGTATGTTATTTTAGAAATAATAATAACAACTGATAAATTTGATAACATTGTATTTATTTTTAGGTTTGACTTGTTTTGTCAGTCCTATATTGAGGCAGTCATATTTTTGGGCAATTGTATTTATATTACAATGGATAGATATAATGTCATCTTAAGACTAAGCTGTACCTACATTCTCATAACGACCGAGGCTGCATCTGTAGGCAAAGGTAAAGCAGGGTAGGGGAGAGGACTATCAAAAACACATGTCCCGAAATGGCGCCGCTATCGCACTTTGCCGCGAATCTTTCAATCGTTATCTTTTATTCGCTGCCTCGTACCTTTGTTGGTGTTTGGCCCAAGTGATAAAACTACGCGCTTGAATACTAATTGACCTGTAACTTTTTATAGACTTGAACATTATTTTGCTCAGTCAAACTGGGGCCGATTCTCGCGGCAATCGAACCTTTTTTCGTGTGGTAATTCGATTGCGAGTTTAACCGTTTTAACTAAAACATCCAGTAAAATATATACACGTTTAAAAACTAGCGCATGAACAAAATCTTAATACATAGAAATCGTGACCCTGAGATATCAAAACCTATTTTTTCTTCGAGAAAGAAAACTCGATCAGTGATCTTTTTTCATATACGAAATGCACAAGAATTGGCCCTCTTATATCCATAGCAAATTGTTTTTATACTTCTATGTCAGCCGAATTCCAAGTTAGGGAAACCCCCGTGACCTTGTGTTGACTACCATGCGGTCCTTAAATAGAGGCCCCGTCAAGGAAACTAAGCTAAGCTGCTTTTGCTGTAAGAAAGATTAGACAAATGACTGATATAGAAACAACTAGGTTAATTTATTTTAGTTATTTCCATAGCTTGATGGCCTACGGTATTTTACTGTGGGGCTCTGCTGCTGATATAATGGATAATAATCTAAAACCATAAGATTCCCTACGAGAGGTGTTTGATAAAAATATAATATTAACTGCAGCCTCTCAGTATATTTATGAAAATTTAATGTATGTACGCAAATATACATTTATTCACGAAAAAAAGTGTATATTTAAAACATTTGCTTGAATATGGCGTGTGAATCCGATTGATAACAAAATTCAGTTATCTTTTTTAGAATCACACCCTAGTTAACTAATTTTCACATATCACACGTAATCTTGAAGGGAGTGATAATTGTTTTAAAATAGAGATGAAGTTATTTACTGATAACGTCAACGTTAGTTGCAATGTTTTAATTAAATTAGGGATTTTATTAAAAATTAGGATGGAACTGTACGATTCAAAGATTTTCTTTGATTAACACAAACGCTACAGCCCATCACTTGGTACTCAATCCAAATATCGTGGGTGGCGTTCCGCGAATTTATAGCGGTTACCTCGCTACGCATCTGCAAGAGATTTATGAAATGACGCCGTCGTCTCCATTCCTCCACTTAAACTTCCACTTTTTGTCCGACTGCGGGGCGCGGCCACAGTGAGATACCCTGAACGTGCGAGAGAGATGCAAAGTGCTTTGATGGGAAGCGATCATCGTCGGTCATTAGCAAAGACAAAAAGTTGTGACAACAAGAGGACTTAAGATTGCGTTACTCGTCTTGACCACAATCTAATAAAAAAGGAACTAGTATCAGGGTTTTGCAAAAACAGACATGCATTATGTTTTTGAAAAAGAAAAAAAATTGCCAAAGTTTTTTTTTTCTCTAAACTACATTTTCTGTTATGAAAATAAAATGGACCATCCCTTAGAAAATCGCTCCACTATAAACAACGCTAGTGCCTGTCTAGATCAATTATAATTAAGAGCAATACTCAAACGTAATATGTGAAACGAAAATGAAGATACACTAGCAGTCACTCCCGACTGCGTCCGCGCGTTTTGAGTTTGCGTCCTCCTCTCCCGTCGTAGCGTGATGGTTTATAGCCTTAAAGGCTTCCTCAATAGATAACTTGAACAACTAAAGGCTTCCTCGATATATAACTTGTACAACACATAAATATTTTTCTAATATTGGATTAGTAGTTCCTGAGATAAGCGCGTTCAAACGAACAAACCGTTTAGCTTTATGATATAAGCTACATATGACTTTTAGTTACAATATCAACATATATTTTTAAATGTATTTCCCATGTTTGTTTGACGACCTCCGTGGTCAAGTGGCTAGCACGCTGGTTTCAAGCGTCGCCATCTCGTGAGGTTCCGGGTTCGATTCCCGGTCGGGTCAATGTAGAAAACGATCTTTTCTATATTGTCTCGGGTCTGGGTGTTGTGGTACCATCGTTGTGTCTGATTTCCATAACACAAGTGCATTGGCTACTTACTTTGGGATCAGAGCAATGTATGTAATTGGTGTCCCATATGTATATTTATTTTACCTACTACGACATAACTAAGCATTTGTCACAAATAATACTTTTCTAAAACTAACGACATCACACAAACTCCCATCTGACCCCAACCTTACCCTTTTGACAGTGACAAAAGGTCTTCACAAGGGACTTATGATTGCCTACACTTGTCACGACGGTAGTTTTTGCCGTAGATAAACAGCTCGTTGAATTAAGTAGACCGTTGATGTTCAGGCACCTGGTCGTGACATAAACAAGGAAACCACATTATGATCACAGACTAAAGAGGTAAAAAAAAATGTGTCATGTAGAAGATGGGTAACTAGATATTAAATAATTCTTCTCCTTTCAGGCCATAAAATGGTTTCGTTTCGTAAAATTATTTGGAAAGATTTGTAAAAACTTTAGGAGCCTGAATCTACTTTTTTAATACCCCTACTGACTTTTCTACGGACTGGACATCGCAGCCGTTATAGGGTCGCACTTTATCACCGTGTTGCACCGTCGGAGGTCCGGGGTCGGATCAAAAATATGTACCTAAGTTTTTCTGTTCAGAAATTCTCAGGGTAGCCCGGAGTTTGGTAGTTAAGCAGTTAATCGCCCACGAGCCTCGAAAAGCACGTAAAACCATTGGTACTGTGCCTGATCTCAAATTCAAATATTTTATTTACTCTTAAATAGGGTGGTGACAAATGAATGTTGATAGTCAATGTACAGAAACATAGTGCACCTATTTAGCCATGTATAATAGCATGCTAGTGATAACGATAATAATAAATACATTAATAATACATAATAAAATAATCTCTCTCCGGTCTATAAGAGTGAAACGCATATAGTGCACATGTGTTTGTGCACACATTTGTGCACTATAATATGTCCCGCGCATTAGGTAGGTACGTCCTTGTGACTGATCACCTAAGTCAAAATCGGCTTGGGGGACTATTATTATCATTCAAGACTTTCAGGACTTTTTGAATTACATCGAGAAACATCTGATCCGAATCATTTATTCAAGTAAAACTGTTTACATAACAAATGTCCCAAAAAAGCCTTACTCTTGTTCATACCTCTAAAATACACACGAGTTACAACATGAACCTCTCAAAGTAACGTTTCATTCCCGACGCCATTACTAAGCAAATAACGAGGCAAACAATCCCGACGTAGTATTGTCTCAAAGCCCCTGAACGATACAATTTTACGTGTAACTTATTAAAATGGTACATTTATTTTATTAGGCAGAGGCAGATAGCAAACTCAGGTAGCTCTATCATTCCGAGCCTAAATAAACTTGTCGAATCTCAATTTCAATTTACCTGATACAAGATAAAAAGGTTTTGGGTTTGTACCTTCTGAAATACATACTGGAAAGGTTAATTGATGTTAATTTATTAGTCAGTTTATTAAATTTTATGAATTTAAAATTATTATTCTTGTTTTACGTAAATTAATTATGAAATACTTATTTGATTCGGAAATCATAACACATTGAGCGCCATGGTGGTAACCGGTGACCCCAAAACAATATTTTTCTACTGTGTCTAGTTTCGTGGCAGTCAAAGCCTTAATCGTTTACCTAAGACCAGACAATTTTTATCGGGAAAACATAAGTTTAGATTATTATCAAAATACTTTCAGGAAATGTTACACTTTCTTACATGATGTTGACTAAAGCTATTATGATGAAAGTGATAAAATTTTGTAAATAGGATAGTTAATGTATTTTAAGCTACCAAATTCAAAGTTTTTTAGTTATTAGAACCTGTTTTATACATTTGTATTTTCAACTGCATTTATACAAATGTCTTATGTACTGTATTTATGTAAAGTTGCAAGTTGGCGCTAGCACCGGCCTACATTTTTCAAGCTGATTTGTATGACAAACGCAAAGATAACGAGTCGCAGAGAGCTTTGTTTACGAGCTATTTCACTCAACTGCTGCTAAATATTTCATAAACTACACAAAGAAGTACCTATATATTTAAATCGCTTCTGTTTTAAGTGAAGATTATTGCATTCCGCATTGAAAGTATTAGGATTCAGACACACTGCAGTTGTTTTGTTAATCTAGAGCTACACTCCCGTTATCAATACATAGTAAAAAACAACATCGCTTTTCAATGTCTGTTTGTACGAGTATGCTTCATTCATCATCATTATCCCCGCACAATACAAACATTTGTGTGCATGAACATGTCTGTTTGTATTGGTCTGGGTGTTTTTTATGTATATCATGTATGTATTTACAAAAAAAAAAGGTATTTAAGTATTATATCCGTTGTCTGGCACCCATAACACAAACTTTGAGTAGCTTACTTTGGGGCTAAATGGCGATGTGTGGGAATGTCCAAAGGATATATATTATTATTTATTATTTATTATCAGCCTTAGGACGTCCACTGCTGAACATAGGCCTCTCCCACGGTTTTCCACAGCGACTCATTACAAACGGTCAGTATTCAGTTTGATCCTGCCATCTTCAAAAGGTCGTCTGTCTATCTTGTCGATGAAGTTGAAATTTACAAAATTATTTTGCTTTAAATTTCCGCTAAGCAACTCCGGTGCAGGTAACTAACAACACGAACCGTCACCGCGTTAAGTATGAGTTCAGGCAAATGCAGGATGGATCCGCCCTCCCTCAAGACGCATGCGGCACAGCTGATGCAATAATTAGTACCCAACACCAACGTGCAAAAAACCTCGACGCGTTTCGCCACTACACGTGGCATCCTCAGGAGATGTTGTCGCCTCGGATTTCCGCAAAGTAACGCCTGATTCCATTAATTATCAATCTTGTCGATGCTCCATTCCCAATCCCATCCCAAAATCGGTCTATTAGGTTTTGAAATATGAGTAATAACCAAAATTCTTGAAAAGTAAATCTAAACTTAAACTTTTGGAGACGGTGCATGATTTCAAGCTTTCGTACACCATCAGTTGACCCACACACATCTTGCACCGACTCCCAATAAATTTGCTTCTCCTAAACAAATTACAAATGAAGTTTTCGGAGTATTTTAGTTAATTTTCGGAAGCAATTTAATTTTTAAAATTATTTCTATGAATTTCAGCTTATTGGAGTTAATAATTAAACAGACGTAGGCGGCATTATTTTTCCAGGTTTTGTATTTTTTATGGAAAGCCATTTTTTCCTTGTTCACAATCATTGATTCACCATACAAAACGTGTGATGTAAACAGGCCTTATTATTTTCGTCAGAACTAACCGGCGGATTCTCCAGAACTTACTCCGCGGCGCATAAAATATTCCTTTTTCTTTTAAATGTCCCTGGTTTGGGAAACTTTTGCTTTATTAAACTCGTTTCCACCGTTATGGCGATTTCTTCTGATATTCTTTGCTATGTGTTGACATTTGCATTTTTCTTCTTTATAACTATTCGAAGCGTTTACCTGCTTCAAAATAAAACAATACTAAGATAAAATAATCCACTTTTTCATTATAGGTATTTTATTTTATTTGGAAAACACTGCAGTATACTAAACCTATGTTACTAACTTACTTAAGAACTTAAAAAAACATAAACGTGTCTTTCTTGACACATAAAAGATAGGCTTTATGAAGAAAAACATCTTTTTTACAGTACAGATCAGATGCCACAGACATAACAGAATCAATAAAAACTTCTGATCGAATAGCTGATTACTTTAGTATCTTTATGGTCAAATAAAAAAAAAACTATCTTGGGACAGGTTATCTTATATTTATAACAACTTCGTCCGTGTGTTTTGAGTTTGCTCCCTTCCCTCTCGTTGCAGCATGAAATACTATGGTCTAAAGCCGTTCTCAAAAAATAAGCTATCCAGCACAAAAATATTTTTCAAATCGTTTTAGTAGTTCCTGAGATTAGCGCGTTCAAACAAACAAATAAACTCTTCTTATAATCGAAATAAAACACTTTTTTACGTCTTAACTTTACGTTTTTATTAATTTTATCCTGACGTTTCGATCACTTTACAGCATAAAGACTTATTTCAGGCCGCCAAAGAAAATTAATCAATTTTTACCACCTGTCAAGTGCACCATACCTCTTCAAGATTCAGGGGTGTATAGACTGTAATGTGACTTTGGCCTTTCCTACATCGGACAAACCAAACGAAGTATAGGCGTACGGGCAAAAGAACATATAGCTGACGTTAAACATAGACGGAACATAAAATCTGCAGTGTGTGAGCATGCCTTAGACAAACCCAACCACTTCATACGTTTTGACCAGCCCAAAGTTCTATCAAAAGAGCGTCGCTTCGTTCCAAGTATGCTACGCAAAGCTATAGAAATAGAAAACATCCAAATTTTAACAGAGAAGATGGTTGGAAAATTCCACGAGCATAGGATCCAGTTCTAACTAGGACCTAAGCTAGACTACTCACTGCAAGATCACAAGACACAGTTAGCTCTTTCTGCGTGGATAGGAACGTTTATTAATATTATTGAGTGACGGTAGTGTAATTTTTCAAAACTTTGTAAATGACAAATAATATCTTAGACTACCCGTGACCACGAACGCTGTATAGTGTTTGAAACGTCGCGCGGGATAAAGTTAATAAACTCGCGAAAAGTTATTCAAAAAAGTGTTTAGTGAAGTGAAAAGTGAAAAAGTGTTTTACTTCGATGAGTAATATTCGCGTAAAATTCAGAAACAAGTCTTCTTATAATATTAAGTATAGAAAGCCTATATTTAATGTAACGAAAAGTAAATAACATAACAATGATATTTCGCAAAAGTTATGCCACCAAACTATTGTTTACCGATAGGGGCCGAGTGAAAAGTGCGATGTCCACTAACGACCACTACAAAGGAGCATAATGTGAGAACTTCCCAACTGGGTCAAACGTCGATGCGGGCATAGACAGTTCTGTTCATAGACATGTAGCAAAATAGATCACGTGACTTCATGAACTTCGTGTTTAAGAACAAAACACGAAAAACAGCATACCTCAATATCTGTTAGTACATGTTAAGTCATGCTCTTGCTTGGTAGTATTGCTGGTGTAACACTTTATCAAAAACTACGAGTAAATTGCATGTTAAATTAAACTGTAACTTATAACTTATAAGTGCAAAAGAAAAATGAAAGATGTGCTTTGCTTGTTATTTCTTTGTTGTTATTTTTTTTATTTAGTCAAAGATGAACTTTTAATTAACGATCCTAAAATAGCTAAACTAACAACGCTTGTATTACTCTTGTGACTCGCGCCATCTGCTAAGATACATATCTTTGGATCAAAATGTTTGTGAAAAAGAAAGATAATATTATCCTGCATACCGCTGGGTAAAAATAACATTGTTTTGTGGCAGCATACCATGTAAACAGGGCAGTCATAGTATAAATTTGAACACTAGAGTTTTTTTTACACATGATATGAAAAAAAAAATAACTTTGAAGTTTTATGAGTTCAAGAGAGCTCTAAAAGTGAGCTCTTCCGAATAAAGTAAGCTCATGTGCCTTTTAAAGATAATGCACATACAAATGCATTCACTCATATAAGACAAGAAATAAACACAAGCTTGTCGTTCCTAACTTCAGATTAGTTAAAACTAGTAATTCGTTCATGGGAAATTGTATAAAATTCTTTAATAATATACCACACAATCTTGTCGAATTGCCGGTTGATAAATTTAAGAAACACGTTAAAAACACGCTTATGTCTAAAGGCTATTATAAGGTTCAAGACTACCTGAACGACACGAATGTGTGGTCCGTCCAGCCTGCATCGACTGATGTACTTACCTTTGATGATTTTGATTTTACGGCAGCTAGTGGTGACTGACTTTGTTGCGGCGTTTCTTCTCAGCACTTGCCTAATTGTCTGTGTTCTGTCTCGAAGCGCTGGTAGGGCCCAAAAGATAAGGAGACATGATTCGGCCCCTATAGGGCACATTTATTTTTATTTTATTTTTCACTGTACATTTGACGTTCATAAGTGGCATATTGTGTCCTAAATTGAATAAAAAAATATTTGAATTTAGAATGTCACAATTTAGAAAGTTACTGAACATATTTTTGGACACCAATCACACACATTGCTCTGATCCCAAAGTAAGTGGCCAATGCACTTGTGTTATGGAAATCAGAAACAACGGTGGTACCGTAACACCCAGACCCGAGAAAATATAGAAAATACGATTTCTACATTAACCCTAACGGGAATCCCGGGAATCCCGGGAACCCGGGATCTCTGAGCGGCGACGCCTTGAAACCCAGCGTTCTTAGCCACTACACCACGGAGGCCATCATTGTTACTATTTTTTATAATTAAATTTTAATAACTCACTTTATAATGTTTAATTACTCACGGATGTGTTTATCAGTATCATTAACAGTATTTTGTTATGCTTTTGTTTATGCGACCAAAGCAAAGCTGCTTCTTAGTCCTTACAATAGGAGGTCTGATGTAACAAAAGAAGTCGGGTAATTACTTAGCCGGCCAAGTAAATGATAAATGAAAAAGGTGTTGACTATTCGTACTAAGCTTTTAGTCTAATACGTAATATTAGAGATTAATCAGGACGAGATATCAGACAGGATAAGTCGGGCTCGGAAATAATCGGCGTCGCTAACGATGGCGTGGGAGGATATTTGGATGCCAGTTAATTAACTACATTTCGCGTCTATCTCAGATTTGTACGGTAGTTCATAGGCTTAAGACTTGTACAGGGAAAGATACAGGCTACAAATGAAAAGTGAGGTCTAAATATAACCTAAAATCGTAACGTTTTTTCTTTTCAATGAATCGATGGACAATTAAAATTAATCTGGAGTACCTGCCGTTTATTGTTCGAAACCGTTTTGTTTTTCAATGACAAGGAGTCGTGCTTATCATTGAAAAACAAAACGGTTTCAAACTTAACAAGGTTGTTAGTTTCCACCGGACGTTGTGTATGTATGTGATATCGGTAGAATTTGATCATATTTGAGTATGTTGATCTATTAGGGCCTTCAAACACGTGTGTACAATTTCGTAAGTGTATGTATGTTTTTATATTTGTTTGTTGTCCACGGATTTCTCGAAAACGAAATGTTATAATGAGATGACTTTTTTAATTAGGCATACTTCAACTTAGGTTACAGGTTAAGTTTCATCAAAATCAGTCACGTAGTTTTTTAGTTAACTAAAAATCACTAAATAAAAAAAAAATAAAAAAAAAACCTTCAAAAAACTTACTAAAAAGCTCAGAATAACACGTTTGCACTCTGTGTAAGAGAAACAAATATTTGGGGTCGGTGCATGATTTCAAGCTTACGTTCATTAATTATAGTCTACCTACACACATCATGCTCCGACTCCAAATGAATTTGTTCTCCTAAACAGAGGGTTTTTTTTTTTTTTTATATGATGGTCCATAATAAGAAACGCCTTATTCAATCAGGCAATTCAAATAAACACAAGTATATTCCCAGTGGGCATCATCCTCAATTTAAAGTTTATCTTGTTTTAAAGCTACAATCCGAACGATACATAATAGCAAGAAAAGTTCACAGAAATCTCTTTAAAAATAAAATATCGTGTTCCGGCACACGAGTAATCATCCCTGCACAGAAAATAATTAAAGTAATGACAGAAACAACGCAGTGGCGCCATCTAGCGCGGAAATGGAACTGAATCACTATTAATTACGGGAATGATATTCCGATGCCCCCCTCTCTCCCCCTGAGCTCGCTAGAAATATAGCTGAGCGAAAACAGTAATCCTTCATATTCAGTACAAACCTTTCACGCTCAATAATTTTCGATTAGGAAGAGTGTTTTTCTTATAATTATGGACTTAAAAGACTGAATTGCGTGGTTCACTTATGTTGAATAATATTGTTCATCAGAATGCTTGATAAACAGGGTGTTGTTTTGGTTAGCAACGCTTGACTTAGGGGTGGTTGTACAAACAATATATAAAAATATATATAAAATACCACTTATATCCATCAGTCGCTGACCAAAACAACACTTTATTTATCAAGCAGTCTGATGTACAGTATCATTCGGAGTTATCAAAATAAATAATTTATGTTGGACTTAACTAAAACCTCTAAGTAAGATTTTCAACCCATAACAGCAAGGTAACAAAGACAATGTATTTTTTCTTTCCCAAAGCTATGCATGTCAAAGGAAATATTTCATACAGAATATTATTTTGGTCAGCGACGAGCAAATCAGGGTTGGTTGTTTAAGCGATACTAATGCCAAAAAATATATAAAAATAAATATGTATTTTTTATCCACAAAACACACTAAATCAATTTATTATTGCGGTACTTGCGAGCGAGTCAAAACTACCAACACCAGGTCGCGTCTTCGTGGCTTACTAGCTACTGCGTAGTATTTTGTAGACGCGCGAGGTTGCGAGTTTCGCCATTCGTATTTTTTTAGAATGTTTTGACGAGTTTTTTTATTACAATTGCATATAACTTAAATTTTTTTTAGTAAGCAAAACCTATTTTATCATCCCTGATTTGGAGGTATTAATCAAATCAATCGTAGCTCGTCTATCATGTTGCTTGGTTTTAGGTTTTTTTTTTTTCTTGTTAATTATCTTGTTAAACAGTGTTTAAGTTGCTTCTATACATGCAAGTTAAGGTAGGTAGGTTGTTAAAAGTCAACATCCATGGTGATATGTTTCGATCCATCTTGATATTATGTCGAGGGCACTATTCGTTATTTGTGTAGGCAATAGAACAATGTTTCTAATTTAATAAACAATATGTAATAATAATAATTAATGATATTATCGTAATTGAATTGATTAAATTAAATTGAATACTTTTATTAAATACATTGAAAACCATTAAATATAATTGAATAGATACATTGCAAAAAAAAAATAAGTGCCGTACAAGTGCTTGTTAACTGCGGGAAATGTACTGCTGCTAAGAAGTGAATAGTAAGTTTGTAACTCATGTAGGTACCTGAAGTTTTTATAATCAAAAGTTATAACAGATTGTAATAATCTTATAATGAATATTGATATTAAGATAGCTATACCTAGGATTACAATGAACACTAGGTGATAAGCAATGCATTGTAATTATTACTTATTAATAAAGAACATTTCAAAATCAAAATCAAAAAATCAAATCAAGGTAATAGTGTGCATGCAGTGATCTGTCTCTTACTCCCAGTTCTGTGGCTCACGGAAAGTTGCGAATTGGAGCGTGTTTTTTTTAATTAATGGCGGGCGTAGCTTGTCTCCGGCTTTTTAGTGTATTACAACCTACTATCCGGCACAGTCTACACCGGAGTATAGGTACAAACGAGTAGTTTGTATTTCCGGGGCAAAAGAGGTAGGTGTGTGGATCATGAAACATTACTTAAAAAAATATGTCACTGGGGCATCATTGAACTCGTTAAATTTAATTAATTCATATCTTTCAGGTAGAATGCAAAAAGTATGTATAAACGGAACTGAGTCTTCTGGAGCACCTCTAACAATGGGTGTGCCCCAAGGATCTATATTAGGACCTCTTTTATTTTTAATATAATAAATGACCTCCCGCATTTTGTGGGGAATCTTTGTGATATAGTTTTGTTTGCAGATGATACTTCACTTATATTTAAAATTCCAAGAGGTGAAGGAAATTTTGACGATGTAAATAATACTCTTTCACAAGTATTACATTGGTTTACTGTTAACAATCTTCTTCTTAATGGAAGTAAAACTAAATGTGTAAAGTTTACGATGCCTAATGTCCGACAGGCATCAACTCAGGTTAAGATAAAAGACAAACCGCTTGATACTATTGATTCCACAACATTCTTGGGAATCACTTTAGACTCCAAACTACAATGGGGTCCTCATATAGAGGCCTTGTCAGGGAAACTAAGCTCAGCTGCTTTTGCTGTAAGGAAGATAAGACGTTTGACTGATGTAGAAACAGCTAGGTTAGTTTATTTTAGTTATTTCCATAGCTTGATGTCCTACGGCATTTTACTGTGGGGCGCGGCTGCTGATGTAGAGACAATTTTTGTGTTACAAAAAAGAGCCGTGCGAGCTATTTATAATCTTAAACCTGAAGATTCCTTACGAGAGGTGTTTAAAAAAATTAGAATATTAACTCTAGCCTCTCAGTATATTTACGAAAATTTAATGTATGTACGGAAAAAATTTCATTTATTCACGAAAAATAGTGACATACACAAATATAATACTAGAAATAAGGATAAGCTTGCTATTCCACAATTTAGGCTTCGAAAGGTTGGTAATTCTTTCATGGGGAAGGTATAAAAATTTTCAATAAACTACCAGAACACATTATTAACTTACCGGTTAATAAATTTAAAACTGTTATTAAAGAAACCCTTATGACGAAAGGGTATTATAAAGTAGATGATTATTTAAATGATAATAATGTATGGACTTGCATGATCACTACAAACATTGTAAACCTTTTGAAAAGAGGCATTGACAATAGTGACTGAGTTTCTTGCGCAGCTTCTTCTCAGCACTAGCCCACAATTGTCCCGAAGCTGTGGTAGGGTTTATATTGGGACGTGTAAAAGTGCCCCCAGAAGGCCTATTTGCATAAATAAATGACTTTTATGACTTTTTATGACTTTTGTAGTTAAGCGCAGTTAAGGCAAAGCTGAATTCTTTGCTGTAAGTTGTGGTTGCTTTTGGAATGCATTGACACGATTTTCATTCTTAATGGAATGAGAAAATTTGTGTGTCATCAAGATAATGGTAGACCTACCCTTAACCCTCACCTCTAACTATGGGTCTCGTAAAGAAGTTCATTCAAGAGGAGATACGTAGAAGATCTAAAGTAACGGACATATCCCTACGAATCAGTAAGCTCAAGTGGCAGTGGGCAGGGCACTTGCGCAGGGCACATAACGCGAAGAACTGATGGCCGTTGGGGCAGAAATAATCTAGATTGGAGACCCTTCGACCAAAAGCGCAACGTGGAACGACGACCGTATAAAGATCGTAAGATCACACTGGATGTAGACCGCTCACAACCGGTCGCTGTGGAAACCATGGAGGAGCCCTTTGTTCAGTAGTGGACACCCTTTGTCTGATAATGATGATCATGATGACCCTAAGACCAATCTAGGAATGGTCCATCAGGTTATCAGTAAATGATTTGCTTGGGGTACAAATTATTTATTTACTATCAAGACTATTTGTGCTTGAACTCAATTTGTAAACCCAGATCATATTAGACTATTGTTTCTCATAATTAATCGTCTTCAGCAGAACTCAATTCGAAACCGCAAAAGATTATGGTTTGGAGGTTAAACAAAACGACGCTGTCTAAAGTCAGGTTCCGAAACGTCAATTTGCAAGAACCATAACAAATGTATATGAAAAGTACTTGTATTAGATATTTTGGTTATAAAGGTTTCGCGAATACTTACAACTCTATATCGTGTTCGCGAAAACTTTATAACCAATTATCTTATACAAGTACTTAGCCCTAAAGTATTTACCACTTGTTTGATTATCTGTTAAAGTAAATTACTGAAATGTAGCCTTAAGAAAGTTACTATGACGTACTAGTATTCTCTTATCTTTCCGCGCCTCTCACTCGACATAAGTAACGTCATTTCTTCAGATCTCTTCTGAACCAGTGACTGCTGTCTCGGCTCCAAATGGCGCCATCCGCACAAATGAGCCAGCTTTACTTTAAATCAAAGAAGATTTCTAGGTAATCGCGTGATTATTGTTATTTACTGCGTCTAACTCCCGTTCCGTTCCACGCGAATGTGACATAAATCGGAGCAAATCAGTAAGCTTGTAAGTTATGTACTGTACCTACTTATGAACTAAAATTATTATTATATTTGGTAAATAAGGTACCTAGGGCTAGCAAAGGTGAAAAAATACATACTGCCGCTATTTAAATAAGACAATTTACAATACCTGTAGTGCCTACAAGACTAATCTAGTTTTATTTACGAGTCTTAAGCCTGCTTTACCATCTTAAAATAAGCACTTACCAACGAATAATAACATCAAATAATCTAATGTAATTATATATGAAGTATTTGACAGATAACGCTAATGAGAACTGATCAGACATTGTTAACATGCCGTTAGTAATTCTATTGCTATTTCAGCTGATTTAAAAATAACATGCCTGGATTCTGATGTTCGAAAAGGTTTTTTTAATAAATTTTAGACGAATTGCTGTAAAAAAGCTCCGCAAATATCGCTTCGTTGATGCATACTTCAATTCAACTAATAACGTATCATTATTTGTTTAGAATGTTTTAACAC
The DNA here is from genome assembly GCA_963924145.1 of Pyrausta purpuralis. Classification (NCBI taxonomy): domain Eukaryota; kingdom Metazoa; phylum Arthropoda; class Insecta; order Lepidoptera; family Crambidae; genus Pyrausta; species Pyrausta purpuralis. The sequence continues at coordinate 542,118 of OZ001661.1, read as the reverse complement.
AAACCGTGTTATTTTGTATTCTTATAAGGTAAAATTGAAGTCTTAAGAATCTAATAACAACGTATCATGGTTTTAAGCAATGAATATTGTTTACAAATAAAATGACAGAGGTGACTTCAGGACAAGAATACCTACTTCATTTCGCTACATTGTGAGCGTATCTCGTCTACCCTCAAACAGGAGAAACCGACACAAATTCTAAAGTAGGGAGTTGTTTTGGTCTGTATTTCGTTAGCAATAAGAGCGATCGCCATTCGGCTGTCTTTTGCAGGTCAGGAGAGAGCGCGTTGACAAATGAATGTCGCTCTTCCTGCTACTCGGAGACGGATTTACACTGGATGATTCCTGGATTCATGAGGAATGCGTGATGAAAAATGTAGAGATGATGGAAAAATAAATAAATATCAACCCAAATGTACGGCGTTTATATGTAAAAAAATGAATTGAATGGTTATTAATAAATAAGAAGCAGAAAGAATCTTACTTTACAAAAAACAAAATGCACTAAAAAGTCTTAAATAAACTTTTGACCCTTGAATAGAAAGGAAGCCATTTTAGGCACAATTTCTTTTAACAATTTCTTTTTGGAGTCGATGTCATCACTTTGACCATCAAGCATCAACTATCAGAGCAACTACTCCAAAAAGAAATTATTTGCCAAAAAAGGCCTTCCTTTCTATTCAAGGGTCAAAAGTTTATTTAAGACTTTTAAGTGCATGTTGGTTTTGAAGTCGGTTTTTACTTTTTTTTAAAGTTAATTTAATTTCTTTATCTTCAGTGATTACAGGAGAGGGTGGGGGGAGTTGCACCTTATGACTCTGTTCTTTAAAAAGCTACAAATTACCTATCATAAGTTCTGTCATTATAATTACTGAACTCCTAAGCGTTAAGGACTTCCACCATCAGCTCTACTCTACAAGATGTCACTGACTATCAGATGTAACAACACGTCAACATTATGATTCTAGTAAAAAAACACTATATGTGCCTTTAAAATTTGAGGGTTTCCCTCGATTACGCCAAGATCCCATCATCAAATCACAAATTGGCAAAATGGGACCAATAAAAAGGTTTACCGTCTAGGTAGGTGAATTTTTTTTCGAATCGGTCGACAAATGACTGAGATATGAGGTAACATATATACAAAAACAAAACATACAGTCGAATTGATAACCTCCTTCTTTTTTGAAGTCAGTTAAAAATAAAGGCATACCTCGTAATTAAGAATTACGTTGAGAAATACATTTTTTGTCACTTTCTGACAACTTTCATAACTTAAATATCTGAATGAGACAAAACATAGTGTAACTATTTTTACGATATTTAACGTTATCTTGTAACGGGGATACCCCTTTTATTATTTATGTATGCAAGTGTTAAAACCATTTTAGTATCTGGACTAAGTGCGCCATATTTTAGAAGTAGTCCAGTACATCTTTTATTACGGCTACGGCTATCGATAATATAATTTTGATATGTGAATATATACCTACTTTTCTACTCTTACAAAAATTTAAGTAAGTTATTCCCCTGTAAATGTTAACGATCCTATCCTATTCCGCTAATCGTTTCGTATAAATCCCCTTTTCTCTGACTAATGGCGTTGAGGGTGCCAGAAGAAAACATGTATTTTATACCGACATGATGTATGGAAATTATCTCGCGCTGCCTCCAGGCGTCGATGCTCGCAAAAACAGCGATAGTGCTACGAATAAATTTGCACTACATCTTACTTATTTGGAGAAACATAAAAAAGGAATGCGCAGAATGACCACCCGTTAAAAATAAAGATATGAAGATAATATAAGATTTCTGAAAAGAAAAGACTTCGCGATAGCATTGAAAGGTTGAGGTTAGTTAGTGAATGTGTACACATTTACCTTAAACTTTTACTTTTCTTATCTATTTGATACACACGTAACAACGTAAATGTAACACATTGGTAGTGATAATTTAAAAAATATAATAAACATGCGCCAGACGAAACTCTAACTGTCGTGGTTTCGAAGGAAGTTTTTTTTTTTATGTTACGAATACCAACAACGATTATGACGGGAGCGTCTCCTATAGATACTTAAATACATATTAAACATCCATGACTCAGGTACAAATGTTCGTGCTCATCACACAAATGTTTGCCCCTTGCAGGATTCGAGCCCGCGACGGTCGGCGTAATAGTCAGGAGCTCAAACCAATACACCAAACGCGTCGTATAATGTTCTAGATTGTTGAACTTTAACATTTATACCCAAAGAAACAAATTCAAATCACACAATAATCACGTAAAATATTATCAAACGAGCAGATGAAACAAATGTATCAAAGATGCACCATTAAAGATGAAGTCCAAATTTGTCAATTAAATACTCCTATACAAATAATTTTGGTGAAAATTCCTAGAAATATAATGAAACACAATTCATTGGCATGTTATTTATTTTTTTTAAGTTTAAAACCCCTTTTGATTTACTTTATTTTAGAATAAAATCATCCCAAGAAAAAGATACAGCTGCAGAAATAACTTTACAGGTAAAAATATTTCTAGGAAACTTGTTCGCTATCGTTGAAATGTTTAATTTACTTCTCTCATTTCAGTTCTGATTAAAATCTCTGAACTGTTTACTTTCATTACGAGGAAGTGGTTTTTAATACCTATTTTTTTTTTCAAATATAGTCCAACATAGTTATAGAAAGCAAATGTTAACTTTAACCAGGGTAATAGAGGTTTATTGGATAAATTTAATTAAACTAAAACTTAGATTTCATGGTGTTTCAACGTTTAATAATAAGTCGGTTAATTGAATACAACCAACGTCCATTCCAAGTGATTTTAGGCTTTGCACACTTGCGACTTTTAGCAGCGATGTAATCGCGATGCATTCGCGATGCAGCATCGATGCGGTCACAAAATGTCAACCTTTACACACTGCATTTTTTTATGTATCGATACCGTCGCGATGCTAACGCACGTTTGCATCGATGCAGTCACGATGCAGAAGCTGGACAATAACAAAATATGTACAGCATATTTGACTTTTTGAATTAATTAAGATACTTTTTTTATATTGGACACCAATCACATACATTGCTCTGATCCCAAAGTAAGTAGCTAATGCACTTGTGTTATGAAAATCAGACACAACGGTGGTACCACAACACCCAGACCCGAGACAATATAGAAAAGATCGTTTCCTACATTGACCCGACCGGGAATCGAACCCGGAACCTCACGAGATGGCGACGCTTGAAACCAGCGTGCTAGCCACTCGACCGCGGAGGTCGTCAATCATATTGGCGACTGCATCGATACTAACGCGCGCTAGCATCGATACAGTGGCACTTAATGAAATCTGTTAATTGCGTGAGTCGCGATGCATCGATGCTAAAAATCGCAGTGTCACAAGGGTCTTTTATCTGGCCATTAAACAGTATTTAGCTTTTTACTTTATAAGTACGTCAAAATTTCTTAAGTTGATTTCCGAGTCATTGACATCATTTAGGTCATTGTCTTAGTTGATCGGTCAACTGGTCTTAGTTGGTCGAAACAAAATGCAATCAACACCACAGAGGGCTCTTTTTATTAAATCGTTTGTGGGAGTCGATCAGCTATGGTGACAATAGTCAAAATTGCACTGTGGTCGAAATAGAAAGATGGCACGTCAAACATAGTGTAAATTGAAAAGCGCAACGAAAACGTTACCTGACCAACAATAATATAGGTTGTGGTTTTAATTTATTTTGACAGATAAAAACATTTTACTGGTGTAGACTGTTGTAATTATGTTTAATTCTACAGATGTTCTCACAGAGATTTGACTGTCTATATATCAACCACTGTTATATGGTTCATATATGACCTAATAATATAGTTACATTGAATTTATTTTTATGTGTATGCATTTAAATAATTTTCAATGATCTTATAACAAAATGTATGCATGACTTAATTATGTCGAAAGTAAGCAAAAAATAATAAAAATACTTCATGTGTCCTCGAATGATTGTCAATTCGTATTTTCTTACCAAATTATTTTTATTAATAGACCATAAAATACGATAATGGAATTTTAAAAAGTGACAGAAAGAGATGTGAACAAAAAGTAAAAAATGAAAACCTTTTATTATTTTTTCCATCGCACCCTCAATTTGAAAATAACGATTTCTCAAGAAAAGAATAGTTTTTAATCAAGAAAGCTAACTCACATCGGATATCCGAGACTTTAAATTATCTCACAGGTCATAAATTAGCTCCAACAAAAAGGAACTAACGAAGATGACACCAGCATTCGAGATATTCTTACCATTCCCTCTTTTTACACATATTTTTTACCGTCTGAATAAAAATTTTAACTCAATTACAATAAAAGCACACTTGCGCAGACTAAAGTTAACTCTAATGTTAAGTTAATATGTAAACGTTTGAAAACTACTTGAAACTAGGTGGACTGTAAAAGTAATGAATACATTTAACCGTCAAATGATTAATTGCCCATAAAAAGGTCTTGTACTAAGTCCTTTATTTATACTTGTCCTTTATTTAAACTTGGTAAGCATATATTTATTATCATGATCTCAATAAAGCTCTTTAAAAACTTAAGAACAACGATGAATACGTGGAAATAAAAAGTGATCTAATTTCACTAATCAAAGCTCAGCACTACGAATTGATATTATCATACAGATTTTTGAATCACTAGACGGTGTGTGATATGTGATATTAATTGATTAATGTCCGATTTTCTAATGAAAATGAGTATTATTTCACAACAATAATAAACATCTACATCAAAGCAACTGAAAGCAATACAATATACAATTGACCCAGGGCTAGCCAACTAGGGATCACCATTTTGAACCTAAGAGTTACATTAATAGGTTTTTATGTTCTGGTAATATGATGATATCATCATGTTTGTATAACCCTTACTAAAGAATCCCTGAAAATATGACTGAAATTGAAATACAATTCGCAAAATACATATAGGCAAACACTTTCCGTTTAAGAAAAAACATTCCCTTTCGTTTAAATACAAATACGGAGGAAAACGAGATATCAGACATCAACTGAGTATAGGTCTCTGTGATATTTTATCAACCTTTGACGCTCACACGCTGTCAAAAGCTTTCTGATGATTTAACCTAAACCTTATAAAAATAAGGTTGTTTTTCGCTTGTTTGAAGTATGCCTAAACTTTGTATCATGACATCCGACCCACTTTAAAGGGGAAGCAGGCCGAAAATATACGGCAGAGTTACAACAAACATTGCATCACGCTTAACGAAATTAATCTGACGCCGCCTTGGTTGCGAAACTCAATTGGGTATTTGAAACGAAGGTGTGAAGTTGCCAGTTAGATAAATTTTTAATTGTTATCTTCAAAAACAGACATTATGCTTGGATTACATAAGGTGACGTGCTAAGCAGTTAATAGTTTATATAGGTAGAAATGCAACTTCCCTTACATTATACATGAAAACATTTTCTGTGTACTTATAAAGCAGAAAGATTTGCACGAGAGGGATTTGAACCCACGATCTCTGGCAAACCGGGTCACCGTGCAGCTATTCCATTTAGGTGGAATTTGTGGTCTCTTATGAATACGTTATAACGCGTGATTTCAAAATTATTTTATTTATCTGCTTGTTAAACATTTAGTATTGCAAACATATTTTTTCAATGTCCTGTTTTTACTTTATACATCTATGGTCTATTTCTATTTTACCAAAAATTAGGTAGATCAAAACATAACTTTCAGAGTAGGCTTTATAAATAAAATCATAAAACACATGAAAACTAGCAACAAACGAATTTTGTACAGGAGTTTCGTACTAAACTCAAGCGAACTGAAGGTAATAGGGCTAACTCATTGTCGCGTGTTAGCGTTCGCTCGGCTCAAGCGATTCGGGCTAACTTTGTTACAGTTAGAAAAAAAAAAGCTTCATCGGTAACGATATTGCTGGATGGTGTACTTTCAAACAAAATGTATTCTGATTCATTTCAGCAGAAGAAATGACATTCATCTGAAGTCAATGAGGAATAAGTATAATCGACGACCTCCGTGGTGTAGTGGCTAAGCACGCTGGGTTTCAAGGCGTCGCCGCTACTAGGTTCTGGGTTCGATTCCCGGTCGGTTCAATGTTGAAATCAAAATTTTCGATATTGTCTCGGGTTTGGGTGTTGTGGTATCACCGTTGTGTCTTATATCCATAACACAAGTGCATAAGCTACTTACTTTGGGGTCAGATCAATGTATTTGATTGGTGTTCAATATTTATATTTTAATAAGTTAAAACGACCGCGCACTCTGAAACCAGATTTAGTACCATGATAGTATGTGCAGTAAATTTATATACTGGGTGTCCCAAAATTGAAACTGGAGATAGCTTAGTCATAGAGCTTTCAAATAAAAACCAAAATGCACTAAAAGTCTTAAATAAACTCTTGACTATTGAAAGGAAAGGAATCCATTTTAGGCAAAAATAAATCTTTTTGGAGTCGGTGCTGTGATAATTGATGCTTGATGGTCAAAGATGGCACCAACTCCGAAAAGAATTTGTTTGCCTAAAATGGATTCCTTTCCTTTCAATAGTTAAGAGTTTATTTAAGACTTTTTAGTGCATTTTGGTTTGGAAATCGCTTTTTTACTTTTTTTTTTAAGGTAATTTTATTTCTTCATTTTTAGAGATTACGGAAGAGGAATGGGGGGTGGGGGGATTTGCATCTTATGACTTAGTTCCTTAAGAAGCTACAAACTACTTATCATAAGTTCTGTCATTATAATTACTGAACTCCTAAGCGTTAAGCCAGCCACAAAAAATGTTAACTATATCAGAAGTAACAACACGTCAACATTAAGATTCTAGTAGAAAAACATTAACGCGCCTTTAATATTTGAGGGTTTCCCTCGATTATACCAAGATTTCAAATTGGCAACAATAGGACCAACTAGAAGGTATTGGTAGGCGAAAACAAATTTCGAATCGGTCGACACACGACTGAGATATGAGGTAACATAGATCCGAACAAAAACAACATACAGTCGAATTGATAACCTCCTCCTTTTTTGAAGTCGGTTAATAACCTCCTCCTTTATTGAAGTCGGTTAAAAATAACATGAATTGTCATAGTTTTGGAGATAAGAAAACAAGAAAGTGGCAGTATCTCCCAAACCTCATGACTATCTTGATCATTGAATCTTATAAAAGTGTTATCACTTTTATCAGATTCGTTTTTTTTTTTAAAAGGTCTTTTGCTAAGCTATCTCCAGTATGTCTGGTGTGCCATTTATGAGTCAAAACGTATCATTTTTGAAATAGTACATTATGATACAAGTGTGCTAAGTTGATTATTATATACAAGGCGATATTGTGTTCGCACGAGCAAAAGCGCGTGCGCCATAAGAAAGCCGCGTATATTATGGTCACAGGCACACGTGTTTCATACGACGTTTTTCAACACACTTGCGAGGAAGAAACAATACTCCAATTATTTACGAAAAATGCGCGCCATTTTCGTTCGTGTTTGTTTTTTTCTTGTCGCGATACCGATGCGCGCGAAAGGCTGAGGCGTCAACTAAATTATCGGTCAACAGCCAGGGTTAAAAATGTAAAATAGTTCGTGTTTAAAACACAAATTACAGAAAATTAAAAACGAATTTGAGTTATTTTTTTAGTAATAAAGCTGGATTAACCATTTATTGAAATAAATATGTACATACTGTTATTTTTCGCATAAATACTGTTTGTAATAAAAGTTATAACCCGACTAAATTATATCGCTTCTTCTTCCTACTTACTATTTGGTACTAAGGTACAAATGTTAATTGGTCGGGTTAATAAACTAAAGGCACTAGTGCAATAATATACTTAAAAAGCACGCGTGTTTAATATCTAGGATTATGCGCCAAAAATTGGTGGAATAAAGACGTTGTTATGAGTAAGTGTGTTGAAATAGTACATTATGATACAAGTGTGCTAAGTTGACCATTATATACAAGGCGGTATTGTGTGCGCACGAACGAAAGCGAGTGCGCCATAAGAAAGCCGCGTATATTATGGTCACAGGCACACGTGTTTCATACGCTTTTTCAACACACTTGCGAGGAAAAAACAAGATCTTCATTTACTAAGTTTTTAATTATTAACACAGTTAGTAAAAAAATATTTATCTCGATTTAGATGGCAAAAGACTATCGCACGCGTTTTTCGTATGTCCGGCGGAGTTAATAATAGGTTTTCTTCATTTTCTTCACTTGAAGTAGACATTTTCATTAATATCAAACTTCATAATTAATCCAAACTTCGTCACAGCCGACAATTATTTACGAAAAATGGCGCGTTGTTTTTTTTTTCTTGCCGCAATACCGATGCGCATGCAAGGTTATGGCACGAACTAGATCGGCCAAAAACCAAGATTACAAATGTAATAATTCATGTTTAAAACACAAATCACAGAAAATATTAAATGAATTTGAGCTATTCTTAGTAATAAATCTGGATTTACCATTTATTGAAATAAATATGTAGATACTGTTATTTTTTGCATAAATACTGTTTGTTGCTAAAATAAAGGTATTGTATAACCCGACTAAATTGTATCGTTTCTTCTTCTTACTTACGACTTGATACTAAGGTACAAATGTAAATTGGTCGGGTTTTATAAACTAAAGGCACTAGCGCAATAATATACTGAAAAAGCACGCGTGTTTAATATCTAGGATTATGAGCCAAAAATCGGTGGAATAAAAACGTCGTTTTGAGCAAGTGTGTTGAAAAAATAATTAAACACCAGTGTCAGTTTGGCACACTCTTTTTGAGACACCCAAACTCAAAACGCGTGAACGAAGTCGCGGGGGACCGTTAGTAAATAATTATTGTATTGTATTTTTGGTTTGTTGGTTTGAACATGCCAATCTCAGGTACTACTAGACCAATTTGTAAATTATTATTTTTTAGCTTACTTTTATAGGCGAGTTTTAAGCTATAAAACTAAAGCAGAGGGAGAAAACTTAAAACATGTGGACGCAGTCGCGGAGGACCGCTAGTTAGACATAAAACACATAGTATGGATTCTAGGCCAAATATATAATAGCAATTTTCTCATCCGTCTTAACAATATCTGGTATTAACACAGAACCTTTGACCGTAAATCGAGCAAACGTGTCAATAAATCAGGCGAAGTGCGCTCGCACAATGTAAATAATAATAAACGTACGGCTTAATGTCTCAGTTTTTTTTATAAATGTCGCTGTTACTGGGGCGCATTTTCTGACAATGTGTGATGGGAAATTTCGAGAACTTACTGGACTACTCCCTGAAAGGTGATAGTTTTTGTACGCTTATACATTAGAGTGCTAATGAGTGAGTACTTTCAGCAACAGGCAGGCAGGCGCAGCAGCGCGGCAGCAGCGCGGCAGCAGCGCGGCAGCAGCGCTGCAGCGGTTGCCCATACATAAAAAACAGCGGCGGTCCTGCCTGGAGAAAGATCTGGCGTACCAACGGCGTTACGTGCTTTGTGAGGTACGTGGGTGAAACACCACCAACTTTTTTACTCCTGGCTACCCTGAGAATTTCTGAACAGAAAACACCCCGATACATATTTTTATGGCTCGGGGATCGAACCCGGGACCTCTGGTGCAGTAGTCGCTTTAAGTGCGACTCTAGCCACTGCGCCACCGAGGCAATTATACGTCTCAGCGATAAGTATGTTCTAATACATAAATGTAGAGGTATATCTAATGTCGGACCTCACTAGCGTCTCACAGCGTTCCCGAGGAGGTGATAAAATATTCATAATTCCGCTCGTTCGACACGGGCCCGTCGCCGAATCAATTTCTGAAACGCGGATTTATTAGCCTTTAACCCTAAAGAGGTCGTTGATTTACTATCTATTCGGGACGACATCAAAAATTTTGCACTCGGCCGTTTTATTACTAAAGTCGATTTGCTTCTGCATTTTATTTTCGGTTTTTGCTAGTAAAAGTTTTATGCTTAAAGTATCGTTAGGCTGACGACTTATAAGACATTTTAGTAAAAAGAAATAATAAACAGCAAGGTTTTCAGAAAAGTTTGTGAAATATCTGTTAAAAGACAGAGATCAGGAGGAGAATATTTTTGAATCCGTCGCTGAGGCACGTAATTTAAAAATATCCTCATCAATAAAGCGTGTGATTTTTGTAGATTAATGTATGATTTTTGAATGGAAAATGGATAATATCCACACAAAAGTAATTTTAAAAAATAGCGAATTTGTTAATACTCGTGCCTATTTTTTTATTCAATTTATGTTGATTTTTAATCGATTTTTCAACTTAAATCATAATATTAACGCAAGTGATTCATAAATAGCCCCCACAGGGGGACCTGTGATAAGAGATTAAATTTTACAAAACATTGGTTCTACTTTCGATGAAAATTACGCAAATATAAAGGACAACTTATTTTGAAACATTATTTTCCACACACATTTTCCGTTGCTCTCTACAATTATATCCTTAACCACCAAGGCCCTAAGAAAACCGTCCTGGAAATTAAGCCACACTTGTTCAACAAAGAAAAATCCGACAGCAATTTAAATAGGTGATTACAATTCTTTCATTTCCACAGTCGAGCGAGTTGTAAGCCTGTGGGTCAAGTTCATTCTAATTAAAGCCTCGAAGATCTTGGAATATTCATTATAGGGGGACAGACTGGGACAGTTATAGGACGGGGCCCTAAAATTAGGATTTAATCAGCACCGAGAATAAATAAGCATATATCTAACGACCTTACTTGCGCAATATTACTTTTCTGCCGTTATTGCAAGAGTTTACAAACCTAAAGGCCATAAAAAACTAATTTTTAACCTCTTTTTCTGGGTAACCTGCCTTTAAGTTTGTAACATATGCTCACTTTAACTCATTTCAATCACTCATCGTTATCAGCCAAAGGACGTCCACTGCTAAACATAGCTCCATCGCTCGTTGTGTAATTTTGAGCTTCTTTATGAGGCCCATAGTTAGAGACCACGTTTCGGATCCTTATGTTATCACTGGTAACACACACTGGTTGAAGACTTTCGTCTTAAGACACTGAGGTAGATGCGATGAGAAGACACTCTTGCTTAATTTCCCGAACGCTGCCCAGCCGAGTTGGATTCGTCGATTGACCTCTTTCTCAAAGTTGGACCTACCCAATTGGATCACTTGTTCCAGGTAGACGTACTCGTCGACAACTTCGAGAGTTGATTTCCCAACGGATGCTGAAGTGGGTACAACAGGGGAGCACGACATAACTTTCGTCATTTCCATGTTCATTTTAAGACCCATTTGTTGGGATACTCGGTCCAGATCTTTGAGCATAGTGCCAAGATCATCCAGCGTCTTTGCCGCAACGACATTATCATCGGCAAACCGAAGGTGTGTTATGTATTCGCCATTGACGGAGATGCCGAATCCTTCCCATTCCAGGAGCTTGAAGGCGTCTTCTAATGCCACTGTAAACAGTTTTGGAGATATAACATCGCCCTGTCTTACACCGCTTCGCAATGGAATCGCCCTCGTATTCTGTTTCTGTACTCGGATCGACTTGGTGCCGTTGTTATACAGACACTTTAACACCTCTATGTACCTATAGTCTATGTGACACCGCTGAAGAGACCGAAGCACCGCCCAAGTTTCGATCGAATCAAAGGCCTTCTTATAGTCCACAAAAGCTAAACATAGAGGCATATTATACTCCTCGGACTTCTGTATTATTTGTCTTACCTTATGGATGTGGTTTATGGTACTGTAGCCTTTTCGGAATTCTGCTTGTTCGGGAGGCTGGAAGTCATCAAACCTACGTGCGAGACGATTCGTGACGACCCTTGAGAACAGCTTGTAGACATATCTCAGGAGTGAGCTGGGTATACAGTGTTTCAATAAGGTTTTTCACTCCCGTTCCATGCCTCAGGCATGATGCCCCCTCAATCACTCTCTTAAAAATATACATATAAATATCCTTTGGACATTCCCACACATCGCCATCTAGTCCCAAAGTAAGCTACTCAAAGCTTGTGTTATGGGTGCCAGACAACGGATATAATACTTAAATACTTTTTGTTTGTAAATACATACATGATATACATAGAAAACAGACAGACCAATACAAACAGACATGTTCATGCACACAAATGTTTGTATTGTGCGGGGATCGAACCCGCAACCCGCTGCGTAGTAGGCGATTTCTCGACCACTACACCAGACGGGTTATCGAAACATATCAATTAATAAACCTGTGGAAGGGGATTGTTAATAAATAAAATACAAAATCAGTCAATTTCTTCTTTGTCTCAATCATAAAATTATTATACCTTTGGAAAGGAATATTAATTTCATGGTCTCAACATACTTTTCCAAATGAAATCTTCAAACATGACATATTCAAAAGTTGCATCAAAATATCCAAGCAAAATAGAAATCATATCAACTAAAAACAAAACAATGAAAAAAAAATAAAACTTAACAAGGATAGTTCGTACATGACATGAAGTTGCTTATTGTAAATTGAAAGCATAACAGAAAAACCTATCAATCTGGCCCGTCTTCCTTCTTCCTACTTATACTTACTAGTAGTTAAAGCGGGCCCTGCCAATGCATCCTAAGCCCTACCCTGTCCTTCAGTAATCTAAAAGATAATGACGGGCGGGGAGACAAGGCAATTAAAATAATTGTACCAAGACCGAGTTGGTACCAGTTCAATCCGGATCCGACGCGAATACGATTCGGTTGGCGACAGGTGACTTATTACACACCAAAACTTGGAAGTGGGACGAATGTCTGTATTATGCAAGGGTGTTATGAAATACAGTTTAAATTGGGACAAACTCGGAGATAGCATGTCAACATTCGAATGCAAACATTCGAATGTCGTTAAGTTAGTAAATCTGTAGCGCTATTTGTAAAGGAAACAGAATAACATATGTTTTATAAATAAGAAACAACTGAACTCTGCATAATATTAGAAATAAATAAATAAAAGAATAATTTCTTTCTAGCACATTAGGTAAGAAGCATGTACATAATTAATTAATTATTAAAAATTTATTAGGTTCCTAATGTGCGAGAGGCTGGCGCCAAAATGGGTCTGATAAAGCCGGTGATACAGGTCGCCAGGGCCCGACCGTAGATACAGAAGGTCGTTTTAATGTGTACACGTGTATGTGTGTATACGCGCGCGCGCGCGCGTGTGTGTGTGTGTGTGTGTGTGTGTGTGTGTGTGTGTGTGTGTGTGTGTGTGTATGTGTGTGTGTATATACGTGTGTGTATATACGCGCGTGTGTGTGTGTGTGTGTGTGTGTGTGTGTGTGTGTGTGTGTGTATGTATGTGTGTGTGGGGGGGGTGTATGTTTTTGTGTGTGGGTGTGTGGGGGCTTTGCATTCTCAACGAAAACAATAACATACTCCAATAAAGATACATTTGTGTTTTATTTTGTTACCTTTTCACATCTTTAATGATGAAAAAATATATTTCATGCATAGCTCGATATGTAGTATGAATACCTGGGAAGGAAAATAGATAACTCTACATCCTGGAAAGCATCTTACTTTCCCACACGGTTTTATTTTATTTATTTATGACTGTTAATCTACTGACTTACAGTCACCTAAAGCGTCAGGATTACAATACCATATGTAAGTATTTTAGTTCCATTAAAACTCAATTTTACGAGAAACCAAAAAAAAAACAGTTGAAGTAGTAAAGAATCAATAGATAGTACGTAATTACATAGATATAATAATTTTATCAACCTGTTAGTTATTATGGATTCGCCCAAAGCTAATTGTTTTACGTGAAACCTAATTTACTTGATGTGATCGTTCCTATACAAAACAATCTATTATTTCTGCTATTGGCCGAAAATGCAAATGGTTGAACCATTGTAATTATGCAATAATGTGTCAATATTGATAAACGAGATCGCTGCCATTTAGCGTGTTAATAATAAATCCGAGGGATAAACACTGATAGATTGTGATTGCCGATTTGTTCAAATGCACAAATATCATGGCCCTAATCAGACAAATGATGGTTGTCCGTTTTGTTGCCGTTGTTACAGTCATTAGTTAATGGAACTATTATTATTTGGGTAACTAATAAATTACCTGAAGTAAAGCTTGATGGCATTCAATAGAATGGGAATATAATAAGTATTAGACGACCTCCGTGGTGTAGTGGCTAAGCACGCTAGATTTCAAGGCGTCGCCGCTCTAAGGTCGATTTGAGCTCAATTCCCGGTCGGGTCAATGTAGAAATTATAATATTCTATATTGTCACGGGTCTTGGTGTTGTATATATTGCAAGAATTTTGTCAAAAACGAATTTGAATTTTACTAGTGATATTATAATTACACTAATTAAATTATTGTCAGTGACGACTGCTTCGTATAATTTCACGGGCTCTTTTCAGTGAAATTGTTATTTCGCTGGGTCGTAATAGTGCTATTGTGATAAATCTAGGTTTATTATAAGTTGATTTTGTGGTGGGAGCCCCACGTGATCTGGTTGGTCAATTTAGTTTATCAGTCGCCATTTGCTGATGATTAGTAAACGTTATCAAATTTGCAGAACATTTTCATTCTTATATTTTTGATGGTCAATATAGTACTATAAAAATATTACAAATAAACAAAATAAATAGATCTTCAAAAACCTGTATCTTATTTGCTAATAGAGTTAGTTTGCTATTTGTTCACACAGTTGGTAACGAAAACGGACCATTCAGTGAATGCTCTGAAAATATAAAGGTTTTCTTGAACCAATGTTATCGTCAAAATATCACTGTCTTACAATTTCACTGTATCGGTGTAGTGAAATTATAATGGTCCTGAAATTAGCCCGTTACATTGAAAGTAGCAAACAATTGGCAAAAATCGTTGTTAATAAAAGTGTAAATTTAGACGACCTCCGTGGTGTGGTGGCTAAGCACGCTGCGTTTCAAGGCGTCGTCGCTCCGAGGTCCCGCGTTCGATTCCCGGTCGGGTCAATATAGAACTATATTTTTTTTATAGTGTCTCGGGCCTTGGTGTTTTGGTCCACTGTTGTCTCTGATTTCCATAACACAATTGCAGTAGCTACTTACTTTAGGATTATAGCAATGTATGTGATAGGTACCTAATATTTAAAAAAAAAAACAGTTTTTTTACTAGTGAAATCATTATATCACGTCTTTAACACAATCCCTGCGACATAAATATAAAATTTAAAACCTAACGATTAAACGATTGTACTCTAGACAAGGTTTTTTTCTTTAAATTATTGTATAATTAGTATAAAAATGCTAGCATGTTTGCGTTACAGTCTCAAGTTTTTGCTCTTATTGGTTAAATAAATACGTTCAAGCGACCCTATCATACAACGACTGCGCCTTTTAGCATCGGTTCGATGCGATAGCACGCGTTTTGAAAACACGCTTTAGCATCGCGACTCACACAATGAACAGATTTAATTTAGCAGCAGTGGCCAAAAATCAGTAGGTACATAATTTGACAATTTCCAGCTTCTGAATCGTGACTGTATCGTTGCTAAAAGCAGTGCAGTGTGTAAAGGTTGTCATTTTGCGACTGCAGTGTGTAAAGGGTCTAGGATAAGGGGCCCATTTATCATTTATCGCGGTAATCCATAAATTTCAAACATCATTTTTGACATATTTAAAAAAAAGTATAATGGTTATTTACAAGTAAGAAAATATTTGGCAAAACACGTTGTTTAGGAAATAAAATTATTTTATCGACTCGATAAACAGTATTGAGGCGTGCATTTCAGGCTTACTGATCAAACAATATTTTGGTTGAATTTAGTGCATATTGGTTTTGAAGTCGGTTTATACTTTTTTTTCAAAGTTAATATTTTATTTGCATATATTTTTAGTGATAACAAAAGGGGTTTCTCCGTTCGACTCTGTTCTTTAATGCTTCAACACCCGAGCGGTTGCAGGCAACCGCATAACAATAGAATTTGCATTGTGTCTCGTTCACATACGCTTGAGGGATTAATAAGCTACAAATTACTTAAAGTTCTGAGCTGACTCAGCTCCGCACAATGTCGACTATCAGACGAAACAACAAGTTTTCATCAAGATTCTTGTACGAAAACAACCTGCCTTTTAAATTTAAGGTTTTCCCTCGACACCAAGATTCCATCATCAGATCCTGACTTGGCAATTATGGGACTAACTAGAAGGTATAACCTAGGTAGGCCATTTTTTTCGAATCGGTCATCAAATTACTTATGCAGTGACATAGATATAAAAACAATAAACAGTCGAATTAATAACCTCCATTTTGGAAGTCGTTTAAAAACAAGATTCGATCCTTTCAACCGTTAAAGTTATAAGAGAATTCCTTTTATACCGGACTTATTAACAACTGCATTTTTATTTTATACCTCTCTGAAACGTTCAGCTACAGTTTTCTTTTCAGCTTACTCGGTAATTGGTACTTTTATGACGTTAACTTAATACTGGTAGTTTACTTGAAAGGAAAGAAAAATATTAAGGAACAAATCTTAAGAGAAACTAGAATACGATTGCGTCAAACTTTAAACTTGAACTACAAAACTGCTTATTTCTGACTAATTGCCTGTAAGAACATTTTAGTACATTTTTTTATTTATTAGCTTATTACTGATTAGCTTTAAATGAAACTTGCCAAAAGAGAATCGTTAATAATGATTATATAATATAATAAGTGGAAGCTAAATGCTTCATTGGTAATTAGTTTCCTCGTGGGAAGCCTAATTAAAAAAGAAATCAAAACTTATTTGGTAAAACTCAGGACTCTTTATTATTTCCATCACGTTTGGGTCCAGGGTTAATCGTCTCACGTCTCACGTTGTCGTTAAAAATAAAAATAGACTCAACAAAGGACCGTAGCTTACTCGTATATGCAAATTCACTTTTTTGGTGCTAGATTGCTGTTTTAATTAACACTTTTAGGGCTTAGAGTTAGGAACAGTTAAAATCAAGTGAGGTCTTAAATGTTCAAAAAGTGATACGTGATCGTTATTTAAAAATGGCAACACTGGCAGCCCTTTCCATCTTATGTTCTTACGTGCGGAGTGCACTTGAAAAGCGAGGCAGTCTAGTGCTGACCGCCGAAGCGAAGGAACCTATGTCAAAGTGCCGTTATTATTTATGTGCTTAGAGAGAGTGATTAGTATCATAGATAAGTGTGGTGATCGAATAAAGAAATTTATAAGCTCCACCGAGTTTGATTTACGAAACAATTATATAGGTACATGTTTGGTGTAATTTGATATAACCGAACACGCGTCAAAAGCGCACACGTTTGCTATGCATTTCCTTTTCTTAATTAGTGCAAATCACGGAGCCATAGCAACCGTGCGCGCTCATAACATAATATTTTAACATTTAACATTATCATTAACATTTGAACATTTGTGGCACTTTTAATATAGTGTGGTATTTTTAACAACAAACAATCTTATTATTTTCAACACCCTAGCTCCAAAACATGGTCCTTCGAAATGGGTCTTGCGTGTTAGTAGTAAAACTAAACTTTTAGTGTCGACAAGTGAGGTGTTTGAACTAGCAAAACATTGAGTGAAAGGATTGCAGTGTTGGACAACAACATCAACATCATCTACAACTACAACAACGGGACTACAGCACCAACATCAGGTGCCCGCAGTCTGTACGCCGAAAAACAAGTAAGATCTGTCCATTTTATAACTTTTTGTCCCTCAACATCAAAATGGTGACTTTGGAGGCACAGCTCCAGATCGTAACCACGATCAACTTATAGAGAACATTAGTCAAACAGACCCTTATTTTGAAAACAAGAAGTATGACGCAATTAAATACATTTATACGCAGTATAAAAACCTAATTAATAGTGAATACCAACTATTTTTGGGGCAACAAAAATCAGCACCCTCATCAAAAACAGCTGAGAAGCAGGACGAAGCAGGGTCAGTGCAACAGAAGAGTAAACATGGGTTGTATAGCAGATTAGACGAAACACTACGTAAACAACTAGGAAACTTTAAAGCATTTAAAAGAACAGTATCTAACATTAACATACAACAGATAACAGATAAATGTAAATATGAAGACTCACTTAAACTGTTGGAAACACGATGGGTAGCAATTGACAGTTTACACTGGGAGATAGACAGTGAGTTAAATGGTAATAACTTGGAGTACGAAGCTGAATTCACCAAATGTGAAAAACAATACAACATGTTGAAGATAAAAAGATGTGGTCAATTTCGCACAGAGAAAAATCAACCCCAACATTAGACATACCTGTGTTTAGTGGCAGCTACACACAGTGGGTGTCCCTCAAAGATTTGTGCAGCGAGGCGATTCATGAAAATCCAACATTATCCCAGGCTCAAAAAATGCAATTTTTGACCGGTAAACTAAGAGGTGAGGCCGAAAGGTTGATCCAACATTTCACTATATCGTCAGACAATTACATAACAGCATGGACTATTTTAAATCATAGCTATAACAACGAAAGACTTATTTTTACGTCACATATCAATGAATTATTAAGCTTTCCTACAATGCAACAATCATCTTTGGTACACATTAAAAAGATGCACAATATAACAGTCGAAACACTAGATGCCATTAACAACCTTGGCGTGGAAACATCTACGTGGGACCCTATTATTGTGCATATATTGTCGCAAAAGCTAGACGCCGAAACTTATTCAGATTATTTGGAATCAGTTAAAAGCCCTCGGGCTTTGCCTGTGCTACAAGAGTTATTAGATTTCCTCGAGAGTAAATTTACCGTGCTTGAAACATCATCTCGACGTAAACAAGAAATAAACCGTCAAAGAAACAATAATTTTCAATCAAGGTCTCAAGGTTCATTAAATACGAAGAAACCTCACTTTGACACTTATCGAACAAACAACGGAAACCAGATTGCGAAATCATTTTATGTTTCGGGTTACACGTGTCCCTTGTGTAAAAATGAACATGGAATATATAATTGCAGGCCATTTCTGCAAATGTCGAACGAAAAGAAGCTGATGACGATAAACAGACTAGGTATTTGCGTTAATTGCTTATTTTCGCACAACGGCAAACAATGCAATTCGACAAAAACATGTCGCAAATGCCCAGGTAAACATAACACCCTAATTCATGAAGCCTTGGAACAATCAAAATTTAAATCAGATTTAACAGCAACAACTTCTAAGAACGTCAATTCAAGCTCACATACTTCTCAAAATAACTATTCAGAAGTACTGTTAGCAACAGCTGAACTAAAAGTATTGAAAGCTGATGGATCTTTTATTAACATGAGGGCTTTAATTGACCAAGGCTCTCAAATATCAATCATCTCTGAAAACGCAGCTCAAACTTTAGGTTTGAAACGAATGATGTGTAAGGGCATCATTTTTGGCGTCGGTCAACGAGAAAACAGCTGTAAAGGGAAAATGAACATAACGTGCGCATCAATGTTTAACAGTTATACATTTAACGCAGAAGTATTTATAATGAATAACCTCATAAAAAATCTGCCTAATAAAACATTTGCTCGACCATCTTGGTCTAACATCGAAAACATTTACTTAGCTGACCCCGAATTTTATAAAAGCCGCCCCGTTGACCTTCTTCTGGGCGCGGACATTTACGCCAACATTGTATTGGGAGGAGTTATTAAAGGAAGCGATATAAAACAGCCGATAGCGCAACAAACGCTACTAGGTTGGCTTCTG
Source organism: Pyrausta purpuralis (assembly GCA_963924145.1). Lineage (NCBI taxonomy): Eukaryota > Metazoa > Arthropoda > Insecta > Lepidoptera > Crambidae > Pyrausta > Pyrausta purpuralis. The sequence goes on along the minus strand of OZ001661.1, from coordinate 522,399 downwards.
TACGGAAGCGCGCAAACATTTGATTTGATGATCATCAATGACATAGAAGATATTCAACATTTTTGGGAGATGGAGGAGATAACAGAAGATGTAGATATAAGTTCAGAGGATATTCACTGCATTGACTTCTTTAAAAAAACAACAACAAGAAATGAAGAAGGAAAATATGTAGTACAATTACCCATGAAACCCAATTTTGAAGAACAGCTAGGTACCTCAAAGCCAAAGGCCCTAGCACAATTTCATATTTTAGAACATAAATTAAAACGTCAAGTAAATTTAGCCCTGGCATACAAAACATTTATGAGAGAATACCAAGATTTGCATCATATGAAACTTGTTAGCAATAACAGTACAGTCGAATGCTATTTACCTCATCACGGCGTGGAACGAGCTGAGTCGACAACAACAAAATACCGAGTGGTGTTTAATGCATCATCTAAAACATCCACAGGAAGATCACTTAACGATCTTATGTACAAGGGGCCCAATTTGCAACAAGATCTACAATATTTATTATTAAAATGGAGGAAATATCAGTATGCATTCACAGCTGATAATTTGAGAAAATGTACCGACAAATAACAATGAATGAAAATGATCAACACTTGCAAAAATCGTGTGGTGAGATTCAGCCACATTACCGGTACAAACATTTCAATTGACAACAGTCACATATGGCACTAAATCAGCTCCATTTTTAACCATGATGACAACACGATTAGCAACAGACGTAAGTAAAACCTATCCGGAAGCTGCAAAAGTACTCGAAGAGTCATTTTATATGGATGACCTTGTCCACGGGGCGCACAGCTTGTCAAGTGGAAAACAGTTGGTCGAAGATCTCGATCAGCTACTTAAGAAAGGTGGATTTAACTTAAGAAAAAGGGCCACGAACAACCCTGAAATACTAACAAGCGTATCGAGTAAACGAAACAGTGATGAAAACTTCGTATTTAATTTTAAAACAGAAAACACGTCGAAGACTTTAGGCCTATGCTGGAACCCTTTGGAAGACAAATTCACATTTAAGTATGAACTACCCCACCAAAACAAGAAGCTTACTAAACGCATACTTCTATCCGAAATCTCAAGAATCTTTGATCCTTTGGGCTGGCTGGTACCAATAACAACTAAGATGAAACTATTATTCCAAAGGGTCTGGAAAACGAACACTCAATGGGATGAAGAAGTGTCAGATGATATAAACAGGGAGTGGTCTAAATTGCGCGCAGAAATAAATGAAATCATAAGCAGTTTCAAGATTCCACGATGGATACAGAGTAACGAGTGTGACGTCATAGAACTACACGGCTTCTGTGTCGCGTTAATGGAAGCATATGGATGTGTAGTATACGCACACATGAAAAAACAAAATCAAGTTATACTTGTAGCCGCAAAATCAAAAGTTGTGCCACTCAAAAGGTTATTAACATTGCCGAAACTGGAGTTATGTGGCGCACACTTACTAACAAAATTTATTAACAAAATTAAACAAGCATTGCAACATCAAAACATTGAAATTTACGGCTAGACGGACTCGCAAGTCGTTCTAGGGTGGTTGAAAGGAGAACCAAGTCGGTGGAAGCCCTTTGTGGCAAACAGAGTTCAGAAAATAACAGAGATGATGCCCAAACAAAATTGGAGTTACGTAAAAACAGACGAGAAACCGGCTGATTCAGCAAGTCGAGGCTTACAGCTCCTTCCTGGCTATCAACATTCGAACCTCAAAAAGTTTTAAAACAAACATTTGAAACAAACGAAGAAATAAGAGTAAGTCAATCTTGCACAGTACAACAGATAGAAAATGAACATATTATACAACAATTACTAACAAAATATAGCTCATTCAACAAAATAACTCGAATCGTCGCGTGTCTACATAGGGCATTCACACCTAAACGTGAACGTAAGCCGAGCTACCTAACATTGCAAGAACTGCGAAATGCAAAATTGACAATTATTAAATGAACTCAAACAGCTGAATACGAATCGGAAATAAATTACTTGCGCAAACATGGAAAGGTTGAAGCTAAAAGTAAATTGTTGACCTTAAATCCATTTATTGATCAGAACAACATCTTGCGAGTCGGCGGTCGCCTATCACAAGCATCTATTAGCTTCGAGATGAAACATCCAAAAATAATTCCAAGTGATTCTCGCCTTACAAGTTTATTGATTGATGAGGCACACAAAATAACATTTCACGGCGGTCCAAGGCTCACGTTAGCTACGTTGAGGCAGGAGTACTGGATCATCGGCGGAACAATACAGTGAAAAAGCATTTGTGACAGTGCATAACATGCAGAAAACAAGACGGAAGGAAACAAGAACAGTTAATTGGTGACTTACCTGCGGCTCGGTATAACGTTGCAAGTCCATTTTACTACACAGGTGTGGACTACACTGGGTTTGTAGATGTTAAGCTAAACAAGGGGAGAGGAGCTAGAACAACAAAAGGATACGTGGCTATTTTCATCTGTATGGTCACGAAAGCGGTTCACTTGGAGTTAGTGTCAGATATGACGACATCCGCGTTCCTGGCAGCATTACGTCGGATGGCAGCACGTCGAGGAGCCCCTTGTCACATTTATAGTGACAACGGGACTAACTTCGTCGGCGCTAATAGAGTTTTACAAGATGGAAGGAACTGCAACAGATCTTCGATGAAAACTTCATGTCGCAGATAACAGAGATGAACATAGAATGGCATTATAACGCCCCGTCCTGGCCGAGCGCTGGCGGGATTTGGGAACGTGCAGTTCGGAGTTTAAAACACCACTTGAGAAGAGTAGTAGGAGAACAGAAGTTAACTTTTGAAGAGAACAGTACAATTTCAACACAGATAGAGGCTTGTCTGAATTCGAGACCTCTATGTCCATTAACAGAAAACATCGACGATTTAGACTTCCTTACGCCGGCACACTTTTTAACAGAAAGATCAGGAGTAACAGTGCTAGAAGCAGAAGAAGATGCGGGCACACGTTGGCATTTAATACAAAAATTGTTTCATCAAGATATCTGGAAGAGGTGGAAAACAGAATATTTGAGCCAATTACCAACAAGACGTAAATGGCAAAACCCTCAACAAAACATCGAAGTTGGGAATCTCGTGGTGATACACGAAGATAACATGCCGCCGGGTAAATGGGCTATGGGAAGAGTGGTCGAAGTTCACCCCGGGACAGACGGTTACGTCAGAGTAGTAACTGTGAAAACGAAAAGTGGAACAATAAAGAGGCCAGTAGTGAAACACTCACTGCTCCGTTTAAAAAATCAATCTGACACATTAAAACGTGAAAAACAAGAGAAGGATAAGAAAATAACAAGGAAAGGACACGTGTGTAAACCAAATCTGATGACAATGGCAATTTTTTTGTGCATCGCTATCTTGAATATGTTTATTTCCGGCCAAGGTTTTCAAATGACATCAGTTAACGAAAACAGGCGTTTTATTTTGATAAAATTAGCAACATGCAACTTATTCGTGACCAGTGGAAAATAGTTGCTTATTACGACATGGATCCCTATTGGGAAGCAACATCCGCATTTGAACAATATTACGAACATCTAAGCGCTATATGTCAAGTACTTAAACAATCAACTCAATGTAATATTCTTATGCTGCAATTAGAACACGCTTACAACTAAATCAAACATAACAATCGAAATTTGCTGAACCAACAGTTAAGCTCTCGTGCCCGTAAGCGCCGCGGCCTTGTCAACGGTGTTGGGTACCTTGCGAACAGTCTGTTCGGAGTATTGGACGACCGGTTCGCGAAACAATATCAACAAGACATTGCGGCTGTGAGAGATAACGAGCAACACCTGGCACTACTATGGAAGAACCAGACGTCAGTTGTAGAGGCTGAGTACAATTTATTGAAAAGAACTGAGACCATGACACAAAAACAACATAAAATTATAAATCAACATTTAATGAAGTTAGATAAGAGTACGAATATTTAAGGAACAAAAGTGAACGACGTTGAATATATCACCGAATTTACTTTATCTGCAATGGGTGCAAACAACTTGCTGACACACCTTAAAAATGTTCAAGATACTTTATTGGACACTATCACAAATGTTTACAATGGGAAGATAAACATTCACCTAATTGATCTTCAACAATTACAAAACCAGCTGAGTATTATCTCAAGTCAATCGAAAGATCTCACACTGCCGATCGACAATATACAAATCGAGTTGCACGATATATACAGATTACTACAAACAAAAGCCAAACTAACACTACAATATTTGATATTCGAGATGAGAATTCCTTTGACCAGCAGAGATACTTATGAATTATACAACATTCAAAGCATCCCACATCAAACAGGGAAAAACATGGTCACCCTAGTCGCTATTAAACATTACATTGCGATGAACTTTCAGAAAGATTCATACCTACCTGTTACGTCATCTGAACTCGAACTTTTTATACGACGTGACGGTACTACCTACTTATGTCAATTGAAGACACCGATATTCAAAATGAGGGCTGATAAAGATTTCTGTTTTAATGATGAAACTGACCAATGCAAAACCATTTCTACCGTCTGCCAGATCCGATTAATAAGTTTATCTAAAATCAATCAGTACTTATTATTTTTCTGTGATCACTGTAACCTTAGAACAATATGTGACGACCAAGTTACTGCACATCAGCTGTTCAAGGCTAGTGTGATAGACATTCAAGACAATTGTTTAGTGAAAACAGAGAACTTCACGATTTATACACACAAACATCAAGAGAATCGAATGGAGTTAACACACAACTTCCACATTCCAATAATTGCTCCTTTAAATAACGTTATAAACATTACCATTGAGTACAAACAGGACAGGTCCGTAACAGAAACAACCACAGACACAGATCTTACACGGCAACTTCAGGAGATAAAAGATAACATAGATATTATGAAGAAAGATGACGGCCTAGTGAAAAACATGTCCGCTCATGACCTTCACCATTACTCAGCAATATGGGGGTTGTGGGCAATAACAGTAATAGTAGTCATCGTTGTCTTTTGCCGACGACGTGGCTATTGTTGCCAACAGCGCCGAAACTCTACTACCTCGGAGGATGCAACAGCGGCGACCAACGCAGCAGCGGGGGCGGGAGCGGCTGGACCTAGCCCAGGTCCTCGGCCGAGCCCTCGCAATACAACAAGTGAAAAGTGCAGTGAGGGTGTATCAGAGAATATGTGTGGTTATAAAGATAAGGGTACCACCCCAGTGCTACGAAAAATCTCGTTTAGTGAAAATATGTGAAAACTAGTGATGAACGTTTTATATGACTCTAAGCTTTCCCTTTTTCTTTCGCCCCTCCTCAAGATGTTCGGTGTAATTTGATATAACCGAACACGCATCAAAAGCGCACTCGTTTGCTTTGCATTTCTTTTACCTAATTAGTGCAAATCACGGAGCCACAGCAACCGGGCGCGCTCATAACATAACATTTTAACATTTAACATTATCATTTGAACATTTGTGGAACTTTTAATATAGTGTGGTATTTTTAACAACAAACAATCTTATCATTTTCAACACTCGCTATCCCTAGCTCCAAAAGTACATGTTCAAAAAGTGTTACAGATAATAATTCTTTAAATAAAACCGGCCGAGTGCAAGTCGGACTAGCACACTAAGGGTTCCGTGCCAACTTCAACTGAATTAAAGATACACTTTATTAATAACAAACAAGAAGAAATAGAACTAAGACAAGCTACATAAAAAAAAAAACTTAAAAGTCTACCTATTCAAAAACGAAACCATTTCCTTGAGGCAAGGAGGCTATGATGCTGGCTGCGTTGCCGCGTTGAATAGCTATGCTAATCATTTGAGCTAGGAACCAGCCAGCTTTATTATTGGCTGTGACAGAATTTAATTTTGGCGTAATTTTACCAAACAGCAATTTAGCAGAGGGTCCCCACGGCCCAAATGTTTCAACACCAAACGGCGCAAACACATAATCACTTGCAAGTGAGACGTACTTGCGACGCTTGGCGTTTTCAGCCAACTCCGCTGCTGCTCCAGCTTTAAGGGCTGATTCTCTGAGATGGGATGGGGCCAAAGTATCGACACAAGTTGCACCCCAAACTAAGGCCCGACCCCGTTCCCAGGGAATAAGCGTGAGGCCATCGGGTCTCTTGCCATCGTCACGGACCAAACCACGTGATACACTTACTTGCACTACCTAACCCAAACAATAATCAAGAGCGAAATTTCCACAAAATTTAGTTGACAGTGAATATAACTTTGTTTGTCAAAGTATTTGTATGAATAACAAGGTTAAGTTTGCGGTTATTGAAAATGTGGTCTATCTCAACAACTACTAGTTTGATCTCGGTCAAACCATTTTTCATTTTTTTTTTGCCAAGATCTACATCATGTTTTTTTTAAAACTAACACTCGCTTAGTTTAAAAGTTAGATGAGAGGGGGGTGGGGATGCCTTTTTACCATTTTGAAAGCGACTATCTCTCAAACGTAAGACTTTGACTTTTGAATGAAAATGGTTTTAAAACCTCGATGTAATTTTAAAAGACCTATCCATAGACACCCTAAACGCATAGTTTTGTAAAAAAAAAAGGTTTTAGTTAATAATAATAATAATTATAAATAATATGTTTTCATGTATGGGAGTCCCCCTTAAAAATAATATTTTTTTAACCGACTTCAAAAAAGGAGGAGGTTATCAAGTCGACTGTATGTTTTTTTTTGTATGTTTGTTACCTCATATCTCAGTCGTTTGTCCACCGATTCGAAAAAAAATACCGCCTACTTAGAGGGTCTACCTTCTAGTTGGTCCCATTGTTGCCAATTTGGGACCTGATGATGAAATCTTGGTGTAATCGAGGGAAACCCTCAAACTTTTAAGGCACGTATAGTGTTTTTTTACTAGAATCTTAATGTTGACGTGCTGTTACGTCTGATAGTTAATATCTTGTGGGGCAGAGCTGATAGTAGAACTCCTTAACGCTTAGGAGTTCAGTATTTATAATGACAGAACTTATGAAAGGTAGTTTGTTGCTTCTTAAAGAACAGAGTCATAAGGTGCTACCCCCCCCCCTCTCTTGTAATCTCTAAAAGTGAAGAAATAAAATTAACTTTAAAAAATGCAAACAATTTGTTTTTGGAGTCGGTGCCATCACTTTGACCATCAAGCATCAACTATTACAGCACCGACTCCAAAAAGAAATTGTTTGCATAAAATGGATTCCTTTCCTTGCAATGGTGAAGAGTTTATTTAAGACTTTTTGGTTTTGAAGTCGGTTTTTACTTTTTTTTTAAAGTTATTTTTTGTATGAGAATCATAAAGCTGCTAAAAGAATTCATCTACCTTCTTAGTTTTACCTGTATAATTCTAATAGTTTTAGAATTAAGTGGCTGTGTCGTACGGACGGACGGACGGACAAACGGACGGACAGACAGACAGACCGTCAGACTTGATTAAAATATAGGGATTCCGTTTTTTGCCATTTGGCTACGGAACCCTAAAAATATATTTATAAATACAGTATTATTTTAAAAATATTATTTTCATTTAAGCTGTTACTACAATGGGTCGTCATGTCTAATCTTACTATAAAATTTCTTAAATCCAACTATTATTTACTTGAGGACCTTAACAAAGCATTGAATTATGTTTACTGTACCGTGTATTTATTCAACAAAACTTTTTCTCAATACGAATTTGGAGTCTCTTCAGTCAAAATACTTTTTGGGTCGATCGTAGGCTTAGGCACAGAATATATTATATCATTTCTGTGAAAGTCTACGTATTAGCGCTGATCAGGGCCCCTATTTTTGAATCACTCGCGTCAAGATGGATGGCCTATAAGCAGCATAAGAAGTTACAGGGTTGAATCCTGGGGATGCTTGAATAATTTTATTATTTTAATATTTATACTTAAATAAAGAATTTGCAAAATAAAAAATGGCGGACAAAACAATCAATGACGCTGTAATTTTTCTTTAGCTGCTTGTAAATGATCAGATTTCTTGAGTAAATTAAAAAGGGAAAGGTCTGCAGGTTGTTAATCGAACAAATCACATATAAATTAATTTCGTTTTTTTTCGGTTTTACTTTACCTCTAGATAAGTACCAAATGAATTACTCATCAATTTTACAGTAACAAATCTACTATAAACCATATACGCGTTTCACTGCCCATTAAAAGTTACTATTTTTTCATAATACTTCTAAAATACAGTTCCTATATTTATACATATAAATAAAATAAATAAATATTTGACAACATCACATACATTACTCCGATCCCAAGCTAAGTACCATAGCACTTGTGTTATGGAAAATCGGAAACAACGGTCGTATCACAACACCCAGACCCGAGACAATATAGAAAACATCGTTTTCTACATTGACCCGACCGGGAATCGAACCCGGAACCTCACGAGATGGCGACGCTTGAAACTAGCGTGCTAGCCACTCGACCACGAAGGTCGTCAAATCATATATCATATAATATAGGTACTTATTTTTTGTTTTATGTACGAGTAAGTAGGTAGTATTTTTGCTATACCGATGTCCTCTTATAGATTATTTTCAAAGGGCTAACAATGTAAGATTTTTGTTTTTTATTAATTTTATAAAGTAAATACAACTAAGCTTGTTTTACAATCTTCAAATACGAATTAATCCAAAAACAAAACGAATAATAAGAAATGTCGTTTCGTAGTATCTGGCAGATAACGCTAACCAGAAATTACTTAGACATTGTGAAACATGCTGAAACTTTATTGGAATTATGTAAGGAACATTAATTTACTTTTGATGTTGATTTGGTCATCGTGTTATTTATGAGGCCTTTAACCACATTTTAGACTAACGGTCTGTCATAATAATGAACATTGATGCGTATGTCAATTTAAAAAAAAACATTCATAGGCAGATTGTCGGGCAGTGAACCGTAGCGCAGAGAGATAAAGATTGCTTACGTCAGAGGGCTGCGGGTGTAATTTATTTAATTTCTAATGAAAATCAGTTAAAATCCAGAAAAAAAATTAAAATCAGTAATTTTATGTATGAGTACGTCTTTCCTTTTATATATCGAGTGATTTTCGTTGATTTTAAATTGGTTTTCGAACGAATATTACACGCCAAATTAAAGCAAGTTTGCAAATAGAGGCTCGGAACGGTACATGCAGGTGCAAAAATAAGTATGTACCTTAGATCTTATTGAGTTGAGTAGAGAGATGAAAAGCTGATATTTATTTTTGCACCTGACTGTAAGAGCTTGAATATCGCAAATCAATATAGTGGTAGTGCCTACTCTAAACGATGTGCAAGAAATTTGAAAAGAAAATGTAACAAAGCGGTTCAGCGAAAAGATATTTCTTTAACTATAAGATCTGCGTCAAAAATAAATTTGTTGTTGCTAATTTGATATAAGATACGCAGTTGGTGTGGGTATTGTATGTTTTATGTTATTTTTTTTATTTATTGAATAACTAGCGGACCCAAATAACTTTATTTCTCTCCCGGCCCCGTCCCACCCCGAACCCGTAATTTTAATATTTAGTATCTTACTTCGGCCGGTGACAAATCTGACAAAGTATAAATCATGAATATCGGTCCATCCGCTTGTTTTCTTTTCATTTTTCATTCATTAGAACCTTCTCCTGATAATAACAAACACAACCAAAAAATATTGCGAAATCAGTCCAGCCGTTTACGCGTGCGTGACCAAGAGAAATATAGATTAATTTTTATATATACAGAATACGGTAATATTATTATAGTAGGTTGGAGTATGTCATGTATCAGAATGTGAATTAAAAACTAAGGATCATAATGACGATTATCGCTTATCAATGATACAGTAAGTATAAACATATTATATATTTGTGTAATATTAGTATATATGTTTATGTTAGTGCATTTTACTTCTTTTTATTTCCACTCCTCTCGCATATTATCTTGACGACCCGTCTGGTGTAGTGGTCGAGAAATCGCCTACTACGCAGCGGGTGCTAGTTCGATCCCCGCACAATACAAACATTTGTGTGCATGAACATGTCTGTTTGTATTGGTCTGGGTGTTTTCTATGTATATCATGTATGTGTTTACAAACAAAAAGTATTTAAGTATTATATCCGTTGTCTGGCACCCATAACACAAGCTTTGAGTAGCTTACTTTGGGGCTAGATGGCGATGTGTGGGAATGTCCAAAGGATATTTATTTATTTATATTATTAATATTCCGCCACTGATTAAACTCTCTGCATTGCCAGGTAGTTGACTGGTAGAGAATGCCTTTAGGCATTAAGTTCGCCAATTGTACAACTAACAGTGCAATAAAGTTACAATAAATAAATAAAATTAAAAATAATAATATAGGTTTGATTTTAAAGTAGACCCCAAAGTTATGTGACCCGAGTAGCGCCTTTCTACGAACGTTCGCTCAACTTTTATTTAGGCAAGGGGTAAGTGCTTCTGAACTTAACGGCACGGAATGAAATATTAAGCATTAGATAACTTTCTGATGTATTAATGTTTTACGGTTTTTGCCTCCGTCGTTTGACTTCTGAAGTTCGGATCTAAAAGTGTTTATGTCACTGGGAATAAATCTCTTACCGAATGCAACGTTTTGGTGATGTTTTTGCTGATATGCTTGTGTGAAGAGTGCTTAGTTAATTAACATTTTGATCGCCTTAAAAGTTTTCGTAGCAAAGCCCACGAAATCGTACTTTTTACGCATAAATTAATTGAAAAATAGTTTAAAAAAATGCGCTTTTACGATTTAAAGAACCGGCCAATTGCGAGTCGGACTTGCGTACTGAGGGTTCCGTGCCAACTTTAACTGAATTAAGGAATCCACTAACTTCCACTTAGCGAATTACAAAAACACTTTGTTGACAACAAAAGTAACATTGTTTTTCTTGGGGGCGCCCATTGTACCACTTTGGAAGCGTGTAACTATGAAACGTTAGACTTTTAAAGAAAATTATTTGAGAACCCTTATCCAATTTAACAGACAGACAGAAGGATAGATAGACAGATTTGACGAAACTGTAACGGTACTGATTTTTGCCATTTGGCTACGGAACCCTAAAAAACAAAGAACTTGTGAGAGTGGTCGGTACACAGCTCGCTGGTTATAAAGCACTCGGATCCGAGTGCTCGGCACTAAACGTGTTAAATAAATGGTATGAGATGAACTCAGATAGCTTCTCGATAGTAGATTACAATTGTTTCGAAGCAGTGGTAGAATCGTGTACGAAATAGAGGCGGGAAGCCTTATCCCTATATACCAAAAAAAGCTTATTAACACGATAAGAAGTTAAGATTTTTCTTCATGAACTTTTTTAAAAGTCAAATGAACCAATGTCATTGACGTCATATTTGATACCTTAAATTTTTCATATTTCTTGAGCCCGTTATTATTATCAAATACGAACGCAGGAAATTAATTTCGCCTCCCCTTTCGACTTATCTCACACGAGCGTTTACATCGATCACAAACAACAAAAGCACAAAGGGTCGATCCTCTCGCGCCGTCAATGGAAGAATAACCAAAATGAATACTCGAAAGGAGATTACGAGTGGGCATCAACAAACTTCTCCAATCTTTCATTATTAACCCTTTTACCATGCAAAAATAAACTCTGTTAGAGAAACTCTGTTGAGATATGGTTCATTTTGGTGGATGTTGGTCCGGTGACAATATTGTGACTCCCAATTTTGCCATATTTGCTAAAAGGCTAAGAGCAGCCTATGAACCAATAAGTGACGAACACAAAACCAGCCCAATATGCGGCGGGTGTCGAAATAGCTCGAGCTGTGTGTGCTGCCACGACTTATGCTGAGCGGGGTGCCTTTTCGACTCGAATAGTCCTGTTTTTTTTTTGCATGTTTTTTTTCTAAATATGTTTTCGGTCGAATAAAGTGTTTTTTTTTCTTTCTTTCTGTATGCAAAATTTTGGAAAACACGAGCTGAAATAAATAACAGACAAACTAGAGCTAGAATTATGAACCAATTATATCACCCAAGTAGGGTGCCATAAACAAATATACAAGATAAATGATTATAATATGTATATGCTGTTTAATACTTTACCAGATGACTTCAGATTAATTAATGTCATAATAACATTTAAAACAAAGCTGACAGAATGGTTATTACAACACTGTTAGAGAACTTATTGAGTATAAAGACGAAAGACACAAAATAAAATATTTACATTACATACAACCATGACTGCCCTGTATTTAATATTTCATGTTCATTTGCCTAAGTAGCGTTATTTAGGCTGAATACACTGGTCATTATATCAATAACAACTGATGTATTTATTGCATTCGTGCAAATAAAATATTTGACTTTAACTTTTAACAATGTCACGTGAATGCCGCTTGTGCCGACCCTAACCCATATTGCTGCAAACTTGCAGGTACCACTGTTTAAACTACAGCTTTATGTATTTAATATGTTAAATTTACTCATCAATAAGTCTAAAACGTCGCATGGTCAACGAAAGATTAATACGGTCAAACTAACATAGGCAATGGAGATGGAATGATTCTTTGATCTCCAAAGATCCGATATCCCATACATGAGATAATTAGGTCGTCCTCTCTTTTAAAGCTAATCGAATACCTTGAGCTTCCATGGAGCGGACTGCAAATTATATTACCGATCTCTTTGATCCCCCCGATGGGTCCCTGAATCATTATTCAAAGATTTCGGACCCAACCCGAGAAGTACCTATTCTGTTATTCCCAGTCAGTGAGATGTTACTACTACGTATAGGGAAGCTATGAGAAGCAGAAATGAGTCGCAAATACAACGAGAAGATTGTGACGTTTTCCTTGAAATTTGAATTTTGAATTATGAATCTGGACTGGTTTGAGTTGATAACTATTACGTCGATTCTTGGAGCACGATTTGTGGTGTCAGTTTCATACGCTGTTATAGTAGTTCAATGTTCCCAGTCCGTACTTTAGACGTTAAAACGTTTAAACGTTAGTTTTAAAACTTACAGTTACGAAATTTAATTCGTAGAACACACACACACACAAAAAGACATGATAATTGAAATCGAGACATCAGTCACACTCACACTTACATGTTACTAGCGGTCCCCGCGACTTTATTGACGCGTTTTGAGTTTGCCCCCCCCCCCCCCCCGGTCGCAGCAAGCCTTCCTCAATAAATAAGCTATCCATCACAAAAATATTTTTTCCGTTCAGTAATTCCTGAGAATAGCGCGTTCAAAGAAACAAACTCTTCAGCTTCATAATATTAGCATAGATTTCTTTATAAAACCTAAAACTGTAATTTTTAGAGCTGTGCATTTTATTGTGATAATAAAAAAAAATTAAAAAATGGCTGCATCTCTTACTCATATTAAGATGACAATGAGAGCGAGTAAGATAGTAAGAGCTGAAACCATGGATAGCGTCTCAGAGAGTAGGATCCCTGGCCCTTCGGATAAAGGGTTTACTTCGACATGTGTTCCTTATGACCATCCACTCCCAATGAGCATATTTATGCCAGCCCCTTCTTTCCCAGCTGGCGATAATTCACACATTTATAGGACGAAGTATGAGACCTTCTGTTTTACTCTTTCTTTATTTGGGGAATACGGCACAAGTTTTCGCTTTAGTATTCGCTTAGGGTCTAGTGAAATAGGTTCATAAATTTAAACTGAGTATAGGTATTAAGAAAACTAGCATGGCATAATATAAGTATACTATGTTTTGTTATATTATTGATAACTGAATGAATAATATTTGAAATTGACTATTGTTATTATATTGTACACAATATTGTATGTCTAATAAGACTGGTTACAATGAGACGTCATTTTTGTTAAGTAAATAACTTATGTAGGTACCTGTGTTTCACAATAAATGACTTTGATATAATTTACTTTTCTAGAGAAGGCATTGAACAATAAAAAAGCATGCAGTAAAAATCGCACCTTTAGTAAAAATAATTCAAAAATAGCAAAGATGAAAAAGATTACCAAAAAAATCAAAAAGGGTAAAATTGAATTGTTATTTTTACTTAATTTTTAGTCTAACTGTAGCAGATACTAGTATGTATCGCTCCAGTATCTCTCTCCAACTGATCACTCCGTCCAATCACTCTTCTGGTTCCATGTCCAATTCATTTACCGTCACAGCCATTCGACTTTGTAATGGCCTCCCAAAGACAGTACAAGCATCCACCTTCAAATTCTCTTTCAAGAAGGCCCTCCGGGCACTTTATAAAGAAGAGATATTGAATGTCTCACTGACCTCTTTTTTTTCTCTCACGTGTACCATTAGTATTATTATTATGTGTATGTACTATGTGTGTGTTTATTATTCCATAATATATGTAAAAAAATGTATGTACTTGTGTTGTGTCGTGTTTAGAGTTATTTTTTTGTTTTAAATACCTATTGTAGTTTTAATCGTCAAGCTCTTTCTTTTGCATTTTCTCTGATGGTTGAGTAACCATAGGTCTACCAGTAGATAATGCTTTAGCATTAAGTCCGCCATATGTACCTTTTGTTTGTGCTTGAAGTGTTTTAAATAAATAAATAAATATATTTTTAGTATAACTTTAAAATACATACTACTATCTACTTTGATTTTAGGGAAAGCACAAAAATTTACGAAAACAGTATATATCATAACTGAATTTCCGAAACTGTACAATTCAGAAACAGTGAAAGAACTCAGTAGCGCGGCGATGCATCGCGCTGGCAGTGACGAATGCGATAAATTCCACTTTTATTTCCACAACTTCGACCCAAATCATAGGAGTTTACGATTTACAGGTAATTTGCTGGGAACTAATGACCATTAAGAAATTTTACGAGCCAATTTTACTACTTAGACGCTTGTTTTACTAGTTATTTAATTGTGCTGAACCAAAAAAGTCTCATAAATACTACCTCCATTATTTTTAGTTTTAAAAGTTGTTACGAAACCTTTAACAAGGACTGTGATGTTATTATTAGGATCAATTTCAATAGTTAGAGATTTGAAAGTACCTGTTTATTTCATAGATGATAAGTCTTTTAAGCTGTGACAGGAATTTTAAGCTTTTCACCTGTGTAGACTCATTTTATATTTTTGCGTAATTTATTGCAACAACTCCTGTGTTTTTTTTGTGTTTCCTATGCTTGTGTTAGCTGTATCATTCAATTTAAGTGACAATTTATTGATTTGTTTGCGCTTTACTTTCATATTTATAGTCCACCAGTGGAGACATGTAAATGGCCTTCTTTTTATTTATACTTTGAACCAATCTTGTTATAATTGTAGGTCTTCAATGAATTAAAAATGAAATAAAAATAAAATATCTATAGTCTACATTTATGACAAAAAATGAGTTGAAACGCAAATAAACATTCATTCAATTCGCTTCATTTCATTTCATTGAGTGAGTCTTGACTATCTAGAATAAACATATAGGGAAACTAAGGATATCATGGTTATTTATTAGTGCACTATAATGTGTTAATATCTATAATAAGAATAGCGTTTTTATGTTTTAAAATGATAAAGATTTCGCTGCAAGATATGAATCTCGCTGCAGACCATAACTTGGGTTTTAACGGCTCGATGCACACCACGTTTGTTCTGATTTGTAGCGAGTGAAATGTTAAGAAATTTACATTTTACCGCATTCCTTTTGTTACGTTTTAAAAGTCAGATTTTTGCACGCCGAGTATTTACTGTTGAAATACTGTTATTTTTATTTTTTTATGTTGTAATGCAATGCCACTCAGCCATTCCGGATTTAAGGTGAATTTGGACGTCAAGAAGTGCTTCAGTAATGTGTTTAATTTCCACGTGATAGTATGACGATGCTCTTATCTTAAAGCTCTTAAGTTAAGATCGATCGATATTATATGAGTACGCTTCATTTTTTAGATATAATTTACCATGTAGACGTTTTAGTTAACCTATGGTTAGGTGTCGGTAAGCCCAGAGGTGCTCACAGAGAAGGCGATGAAATATTACTGAAAATAGAGCATGTCTTACCAGCAGGGCGATTCAGAACATTCGATAGGACATTCGGCTTGGCTTTTGGCTAGATTTTCTGTTTTTTAGGGTTCCGTCGCCAAATGGCAAAAACGGTACCCTTATAGTTTCGTCAAGTCTGTCTGTCTGTCTGTAAAAATAATAATATTTAAGGAGGGCTCCCACACATGAAACTTAAACTGTTTTTTTTTTTCAAACCTATGCGTGTCGGATATCTATGAATAAGTCTTTTAAAATGACATCGAGGTTTCTTAAACCATTTTCTTTTAAAGTCTAACGTTTGGTACATAGACGCTTCCAAAGTGGTAAAATGGGCGTCTCCCCCCCTTAAACTTCTAAATTAAGCGAGTGTTAATTTTGAAAAAAATATATAATTAGGTCTTAACAAATTCTTTCATCGACAATTGGTTTGAACGGGATAGAACTAGCAGTTTTTGAGATATAGCACATTTTTGACGACCCGTCTGGTGTAGTGGTCGAGAAATCGCCTACTACGCAGCGGGTGCGGGTTCGATCCCCGCACAATACAAACATTTGTGTGCATGAACATGTCTGTTTGTATTGGTCTGGGTGTTTTCTATGTATAGCATGTATGTATTTACAAAAAAAAAAAAAATATTTAAGTATTATATCCGTTGTCTGGCACCCATAACACAAGCTTTGAGTAGCTTACTTTGGGGCTAGATGGCGATGTGTGGGAATGTCCAAAAGGATATATTTTAACAACCGCAAACATAACATAGAAATCCGTTACTAAATTTATATTCTTCCAACCCACTATCTAATTTTAAACTTGTTAAAACCCACCTACATACTAAAATATGTAACCATTTTTATTTTTATGAATGTAACCTCAAAATTGTTTTTCACAATAATGACAGTGACGTTTTCGTTCTGAAATTGATCGTTTCATAACCATAGACCATTTGAAAATGTCGTTAGCGTTATTTATAACGTTATTGATACTTTTTTTTTTTTGTTTTTGTGTGTTTATTGTTACTTTTCTATGTAAATATTATTTCCTTGAGTCTTTCCTGTACAATTTCATGTTTTAGAATTGTGATTGTTTCTAAAACCTTATCAAGCGAAACTGGCGGGTAGAGGTTGTCAACTAATATTAGTTCATTGAATATTATTTTATATTAATACTATTTTATTGGTTTTATCTATTTATTGTACTTATATTATTTATATTTTATCCATAATATGAATAATTCCGGAAGTTCTGATAGCCAAGCTAACCACTTTCTGTCTTTTTCATCTTCTTCAGAAGATGATAGCTTTCACTCTAGCTCATTACCTCTCCATGATGTTCTCCAGACCTTGTTTGCTGATGTGCCTAAAAACTTCAATGTTGTCCACATTAATGCTCAAAGTATTCCAGCACATTACGTAGACCTGGTGACTTCCTTTGACAACAAGAACATTCACGCTATCCTTGTATCGGAAACGTGGCTCAACCCTAACCTACTATCTACATCTTTTTCTATTCCTGGGTTCCAGTTAGTCCGGAATGACCGTGTTGGCCGTACTGGTGGTGGTGTAGCAATATATATCAGATCAAACATATCCTTCTCTATAGTTGATGTCTCATCTCCTACCTCTTCATCTGACGTCGTTCAGCATTTGTTTATTGAACTTGCTCTTTCGCATAACAAAATCCTTCTTGGTGTCTTTTACAGCCCTTCCATGAAAATTGACTATTTTTCTTCTTTTGAGAAGACTCTTGAAACTCTGGTACCCTCTTACTCACACACTATTATTATGGGTGACTTCAATACGTGTCTTCTCAAAAATGATTTCCGTGCTTCCCAGCTCAACACCGTAGTAAATTCCAGTGACCTTCATATACTTCCCTTAAATGCTACGCATTTTTTCCCAAACTGCAACCCATCTCTCTTAGACTTGATTATCGTCTCGTCTACATCACACGTCGATAAATATGGTCAATGTTCTGCTGACGCTTTTTCTTACCATGACCTTCTATACCTCTCATATAAACTTCGTCCTCCCAAACTTAAAGCAAAAGTGCTTCTACAGCGCAATTTTGGTAGCATGAACATCGATGAACTACAAAAAGATGCTCTCGAAATAGACTGGTCAGTTATCGATCGAGCGGATTGTGTTGACAATAAAGTTGAACTCCTTAATTCGCTTCTTATACAACTTTATGACAAGCATGCTCCAATCCGACCTGTTAAGATCAAGCACTCTCCTGCCCCGTGGCTGTCTGACGATCTCAAAGAACTGAGAAATAAGAAGAATATCGCAAAATCTAAACTCAAAAGAGACCCGTCCGACAAAAACCGCGAAAGATATAAGTTGCTGAGGAACCGCTGCAACAGACTTTGTAGGGATGCTCAAAGACGCTATATTCACAAATCAGTTGAAAATGGAAACCCAACTAAGGTTTGGAAATTTCTTAAGTCTATTGGAATTGGGAAACGCCGTAATGATGTCCTATCTAAAGATATTAATATCAATGTTTTAAATAAGCACTTCAGTTCTTCTGCTACTATCGATGCTAGCATCAAAACACAAACTTTGAATCACTTGTCATCTCTCCCAACTCCAGACTATTCCCCATTCGTCTTCAGCCAATTATCCGATTGTGATGTTAAGAAGAACATAATTTCTCTAGTTTCTGATGCTGTTGGCAGCGATAGCATCAGCCGTAAGATGATTGTCCCCCTCCTCGACATCCTATCTCCAATAATTACAAAAATACTTAACTTTTCATTGAGCACGAGCAGATTTCCTACAGCATGGAAAGAAGCTCAAATAATTCCCCTTCCTAAGAACTCCAACCCATCTTGTTTTTCAGATTACCGTCCCATATCTATTCTGCCATTCCTTTAAAAAGTACTAGAACGTGTTGTTCATCAGCAGCTGAGTATTTTCTTATCAGAGCGGGAACTCCTTAACCCTCTCCAATCAGGTTTCCGTCCTGGTCACAGTACAGTGACTGCCCTATTAAAAATCACCGATGACATCCGCCTTGCCATGGACAGTAGGAATCTCACTCTATTGGCTTTGCTGGATTTTAGTAATGCGTTTAATACTGTTGACTTTGATATCCTTCTTAGCTTACTACGTTCTCTTAACATATCTCCAACGGTAATTGACTGGTTTCATAGTTACTTGCATGGGCGCCGACAACGCATTCGTGCTGAGGATTCCTTCTCTGCATGGTGTGACATCGGTGCCGGTGTACCACAGGGTGGCGTCTTATCTCCTCTTCTCTTCTCTATTTTCATTAATTCAATTACTTTCGGTCTGACTTCTTCCTACCATCTGTATGCAGACGACCTCCAACTTTATGTTAAAAGTAGCCTTGACGAACTCCCTACAGCAGTACAGTCTCTAAATCAAGACTTAAATCACATTTTGCAGTGGAGCAAGTCATTTGGGCTGACTGTCAATCCTACCAAATCGCAGGTTATTATTGTTGGCGGCCCTCGGTTGATCTCAAAGATCGACAGGGATCTGCTGCCTCCAGTTATATTCGACGGTGTCGTAGTTCCCTACTGTAATGTGGTAAAAAATTTAGGCATTCATATGGATAGCTCTTTATCTTGGGAGAAACAGATCAGCGAGGTAAGCAGGAAAGTCTATGCATCGGCTAGTGCTCTAAATCGACTGCGCAATTTTCTACCGATTCCTACCAAAATTGCTCTTGTACAAGCACTGCTGCTACCCATTCTTGACTACGCTGACTGTAGCTATCTAGACCTTAGTGAAAAGTTCCTTGATAAACTTGAACGCCTCCAAAACTTCTGCATTCGCATTATTTTCGGTTTACGTAAGTATGATCATGTCTCCGACTTCCGTGCTCAGTTAGAGTGGCTTCCCATACGTCTGCGACGTAATCTTCACATCCTTACTCTGTTGTACAATGTTCTTTTTAATCCACGATCTCCCTCCTATCTCAAGGAACGTTTCCACTTTCTGCAAACCACCAACGACCAGGTTAACATGCGTTCTTGCCGTCGACTACACCTTTCCTTTCCCCCTTTCTCCTCCCAATGCTACTCACAGTCGTTTACAGTTCAGTCCGTTCGACTGTGGAATTCACTACCACTGCATATCCGACAATCCCAGTCCCTTCCGGTGTTCAAATCTAGGGTAAAAGCGCATTTCCTTTCGCTTTAAAAATTGACGGAAAATTTTCTATAATGGATCCATCGTAGTATGCACGTATATTATATGTATTTATTAATTATATGTATTTATTAATGTGTTTTATTTTATTTTATTTGTGATATAAGTCTATTAGTTATATATTTTTATTCTTACTTCTATTATGTAATTATCTTTAAAGTATGATATTATAATTCTAGCTATATTTTTGCACACCGTTTCTACCTCACTGATTAACGTTGTTTCCTCTACCCAATGGTTGTCTGGAAGAGATCGCTTCCAGCGATAAGACCGCCAATATTGTACAAATGATTTGCCTGTATTGTTATTGTTACTTGTGTCCTTATTTGTGCAATAAAGAATATTTATTATTATTATTATTTATTTTTCATACAAACACTATGAAAAACAAAGTAACATTTGCTGTCAAAAAAAATCGTGCTATTTTAGCAATGTAGATTCCCTAATGCAGTTAAAATTGGCACGGAACCCTCATTGCGCGAGTCCGATTCGCACTTAGCCGGTTTTTCAATTTAATGACGCAGTTTATTCGGATGACGATATGTGAGTTTTATAATAAATATGTATAATAAAAAAAAACTATATAAAATAGTTGCATAGAAAAATCCACAAAAAAAAACAAAAGTTATCAAATCGTAACTGAATCGGTACCAGAATGATTCTGAATCAGTGACAGTACTATAATCATATAATTTGAAAGCAATATTTGTGTAATAGCACTGATCATTAGGTAAAATGTAGGAATGCGCGCGTGTGTGTTTTATTGTTCGAAGCCATTCATATTGAACGAGACTCAAATCTGCTGCTGACGTATTCGCATATTTATCAAGATGCAGCCACCTGTGTCCTCGCGGTAAATTAAAAGCTCCCCCGTCAGCCTATCGTTGGCTGATTGTAGAATTTTGACGCTAGCGTTGTTCCTTGGAATTGAACAGCGCTTAACAGATAAAAGGAACCGTAGGATACAAACAACGTCATTTAAAAAAATAAAGTTCCCTAAAATTATGATGATGTTTTTAAAATCACGACTGAAAATAAATTACTTTTAACAAGACATGTATAGTGCGGATGCGAGCAAAACATGCAAAGAATACTCCAAAAATAAAATTGAAATGTAATAGTATAAAAAATAGTTTATAACCCAGATTTTGTAGCAACTGTTCTTACTTAAAAACTTTAATTATAACTTTATTTGGTAATATTTTCCCTGAAAGGGCTTTGTATTTAGGCCGTAAACAAAGTTCCCCTTAACGCTTTGTAAACCTCTTATCTAAATAACCCATCAGTACTTAGAATAGTTCGGCGCTATCGACCCAAACAGACTAAAACTTCCCGCAAAAATCTCACTTAAGCCTTGCTTCGTATATGAGTAAACTACTAATGTACGTATAGATATAGCGGACCCCTTAAAAGCGGACCTACAAACTTTAACACCGTGTAGTGAAGGGTCTTTTGGATCTACGTCAAATACAAAATGAGCAGGTTACAAAATGCTGATACAGTCTACAGAATTGTTCCTCAAACGCCAGAATATTTTCTCAGGTGAGATCTACTCTGTGGCAATGAGTGTCTCAAAGTGAACATCTGAACAAGACTAATTTGCCCAGTAGATGGAGGACGTGGTGCTTAAGACACTTTGATTAGTTCTGGTCCCCCTTCGAGAATGCTGCGAGGGGCTCGCACGAATAAATCTTAGGAATTTTTGGGATATCCAACGGCCCTTCCTAGAGGGTGCTCAAAGAAGCAGATTTGCGCTTGATACCTCTTATTTTATGAGAGTCGTCCGCTTTGCGATTCAATGGAGTGATATTTTATTCATGCTCTTAATAGTTTCTCAATATTTAAATGCATTATGCGATAAGCGAACGGTGTAGGGAAGATATGAAACTATGACGGGATGGATGGGGCGTGTCAGTGCAATGTCTGGAAGACACTGATAATATTTGAGCCCCTGCCTAAACTAGCAAAAAGTTTGCAGAGGGTGCAGCGTAGTAAGTGAATGCTAATCTTGTGATAATTTGATGACAGCTCGGAGATAATTATTATGACGTTAATCTTTCCATGATGGATCTAATAGGAACAGAAGTAGACTGTCTGGTAAAATAATATACAGGATATTGTTTTGGTTAGCGACGAACGACTCAGGAGTGGTTGTACTGAACCAAAAGAAAAAAGGCTAAATACCTACAAAATTATGAGCCTCCTCGTAGCTTTTTAGATACGCGCGAGGTTGCAAGTTTCCCCATTCATATTTTTAGAATGTTTAGAAGAGGTTTTCTTTTATAAAACTTGCATATTATAATTAAAGTATTTTTTTTGGAATAAGCATAACTCATCCCTGATTTGGATGTCACTGATCAAAATAATATCCCGTATAGTTGATTTACCGTCAGAAAGATGACACATAGTTTACCTTTTTACCGTTAACACAAATGGCATGTTATGTTCCTAAAGCGAGTATCGGGTTCATAGATGTCTAAGAACTATTAACTTCAATTAAATTCTAATATATTCCATCCACACCAGTAGGAGCATCGGCATTTCCATCTTAATTACCGAATTAATCTCCAAAATCAACCGCACAGCGTCAATTTTCCGCCCGAGCGCACCTATAAGACTAATCCACGGATGCTCCTCTCAACAGTTTGCCAAAGGCACCCTCGTCATTTTCCATAACGCACCAAGACTGGGGATCTACTCCTTAAAGGGCCTCCTTACTAGAATCTTAATGTTGACGTGTTGTTACGTCTGATTGTCTACATGTTTTGGGGCTGAGCTGATGGTGGAACTCCTTAACGCTTAAGAGTTCAGTAATTATAATGACAGAACTTATGAAAGGTAGTTCGTAGCTTCTTAAAGAACAAAGCATAAGGTGCTATTCTCCCCCCCCCCCCCTTTTCTGTAATCTCTAAAAATCAAGAAATAAAATTAACTTGAAAAAAGAAAAAACCGACATCAAAACCAAAATGCACTAAAAAGTCTTAAATAAACTCTTGATTATTGCCATCACTTTGATCATCAAGTCTCAACTGTCGCAGCACCGACTCCAAAAATATATTTTTTTTGCTGAAAATGGATTTCTTTCCTTTCAATGGTCAAGAGTTTATTTAAGACTTTTTAGTGCATTTTGGTTTTGAAGTCAGTTTTTACTTTTTTAATGACTAAAGGGAAGCTAAGAAGATTGGTAAGAAGATTTTTCAGCAAGTGATATTGCAGGTAACTATGTATGTTTTATTACAATTTATTTCTATCTAATTTATGATATGATCTGATTTTAGCGCGCCAAAGTTGTTGACAAGCAGAATGTACAATGTATTTAGTGCAAATAAAGATTTTATTATTATATCAGATTGACATACCACTACTATACTATCTCACAGCACTATTATAGTATTCTGAGTAGAAAAGTAATCTGAGGTAGATACGGTTATAGTCGTAAATACGAATATTGACTTCCAGAGTCCACAGTAAGGGCTCCGTGCCGACCCCGCCGACGCCTTGTAACGCAAATTAAGCCATAGAAATTCAATTAACAGGATTATATGCAAAGCCAGTGTCATATTACAACGCGTGAGGCTTGTAAAACCAATTGGGAGAGAGCTTTGGTAGTCATATTTGCTTTAGTGCTGAATGAGGATTGTGTGGCATTTATATGCCCTGCATATTCAATTAACATAAGTTGTTTCGTCTTGTAATTAAATAGTTATACCAAATTAAGACTATTTATAATGCTAAGTATTACATTATGAACAGAGCTCCTAGTTTTCGATCACATGCTTAATATGGCGTGTGATATTCTTTAGAAAACCAATATAAAATCAACAAAAAACGAGCGGTTTATTGACGTAAGTATCACAAAATTGAGGTTTATATATTATTAAGATATTTTTCAAATCCCTCGCGTGTTAATTAAAATTCACACTGATTTTAATTAAAAAAAATTACTTTGATAAATAACTTTTACTCGCCATATTGACACGAGTGATTCAAAAAAATGCACTTTATGTATCAGACAGAGCTTTTTAAGCCAGTTTTCAATACTAAGCATAAAAAAGCTTACATAAAAAAAGCTTTTTACACGAAATGTTGTTGCTACGTAGCTTTATAGCTTTGAAATAACAAAATCGACTGTAAAATAAACATCTTTTTAGACGCTACTTTGATCTAACCTTAGAAAAGGAAACGTTAACCTGTGTAATGCGACACGGTGCGGCTAACAAATTAATAACCCGGGCACAAAGGGCCGTCGAAACTATTCAGAAACTATTGTGGCGTAACGAGGCTTAATCCACACTTTTGTTCTAACAACGACCGGGTTAAAAAGGGTCCGAGATGAAAATTATCCGCGTTGTCCGACAGCGGCTTTAGAGGGTTAAGTTAGGTAAAGCAATTATCAAACTGATTTGATTTCTTCATGCACGACAAGTTTAAGTGTTTTGGAGTATTCAATCTAACTATAAATTATGAAAGTTTTGGATTTTAATGGATGATGAACACATATAAACAACATCATAAATCTAAGTATTGAGTAGAATCAGATGATAACTCTATCAGTGTGTAGTTTTGTAAGCAATGAGAATCAAATAATAATTTCAGTTAACATACCTGCTCGAATATTTATAGCCATTTTATTTTGATAGGATATAGACAAAAATATCGCTTTATTGAAAAAAATGTACAAAGTAATTTTCTCCCACCTACGCTGGTTATTTCACAATTAGTTCACATCACATTTTTTGTATCAGTAGACCGAATAAACTAAAAGACTTGCCACCCGAACTCGCTTACTTTCTTCAATGCGAAACCTAGGTTCACGCATGTTGTGAATTACAACGCCTCTACTTGGACGATTCTCACCGCAATAATACATATTAATTTAATATAACCACTTATTCTATTGACGGTCAAGTCATTGAATAGTATTAAAACCAAATTGATAATGTGATTTTACACGGTCTCGAATAACGAATGCTGATGCTGGCTGCTAGCTGACGGTTGTGTAAAAAAATATTAAGATGCCTTATCCGCTAATATTAAGGGGTGTTTATTATATTATGTCCTTTTATTAGCTCCAAAAACTATTTAACGTCATAATAATTCGCAAGTGTTTGTATACTGTTACATAGTAAAAATGGAACCTTTCTTTTAACTTACCTCCTGCGATAGTTTAGGGTTTTTATTGCATTCTTTCGTCTCATTCACTGCAATTCGTTTTATCATTAAATAGATTAATTTATTTACTACATTAATTAGATTATTTCATTAATCTTGAGATTGATTTGTAGCTAGCCTCCAAAACAAATATTTCATCAAGTTTGACACTGGCGTTGACAGCTTAGAAGTATTATTTTCCCGTTGCCACAGATTATGTAGCGATTCGGTTTGTTGAGCTCGTTAGCTCAGCAATTTCATTTTTCCAATTATTTTTGTTTTGATTCTTAATTTGTTTAATTTGCTTCCAATTAATTCAGAGTACAAATATTATCCCTTTTAAATATTTATCTAAAATTCAATTAGATTGTAATAGTTTTTATTCTACGTGTCTATGGTCGTTTGGTCAAATGCAGTGACAGTGACAGATGTTGATATAAAAGTACTGGTCAGCAGATTCCGGGTCCTTTTTCTTGGATTTTGCGTCGTGAAGTTCAGATCAACCTTTCCACCGCCCAACAGTGCCACCAGCTTCATAGATCAGTCCCCGAGACCGTTACTCAATTTCAAATCTTCTAATTAATTCTTGGAGGTCACAGGAGACGGCGTGGCAGGCGTGATACAACAGTCGACTCGGCGCTGAAATCCGTCATTCCAACCCCTTTTGAGGTAAGTTTTTCATTTTTATTCTTGCTGGAGGGTAGATAAAAAGGTCGCGCCCTATTGTTACAAATTTAGGTTTTCCATTCCAAATTCACTTTATTTAAGATTTCCCATAGCATTATCGAAGTAAATTCACATTTGAAAAGCCTTTATTTGAGATAATTTCCCCCCTTTTTGAATATTTTTAGTACTGGTTGTGACAAACCATAAAATAGGTCTTTTGTCACTTTCCAGGGGTTTTTTTTGGTTTTGCTTTGATTGTATTACCTCATCTTCGGGTGCCTTCGGGATATACGTTTGCGGAGAACCCCGGCCTGCCAAATCCGCTCCAGGGTCTCCGATTTCTCCCCGGCCCGAGGCATCTACCCCGGTAACCCGTATAGGGATCTTTACTCTTTCTTATAATACGGTGCTGCACCCAGCAGTGCCTGGCGCCCACACCTTCATTTTTTATTTAATTTTTACATTACTCAAAGTTAACATTGTGATTGCTCCCTAAATCATTTCATACGTATCGGCTCCGGTCTCACCCCAAAGTCTACCCACAACTCCCTTTGTGTTCTGCCATAGGCTAGACCGGCTCTTTTTCTAATATTGTTAAGTTAAGCTTTTTAATTAATTGTTTAAGTAATTTTGTAATTTAAATTTAAATTAATTATTGAATAAATCAGATATATAAAGATATTTTTTTTTTATTATTTAACAATACTTACGTTATTTTGCTGCTTTAAAGCAAAATTAAGTAACTAAACCAGCTCCATTAGATCTTAACCAGCTGAAAAATAAACGTCTTCTCAGCGAAGCGTAAGTATTCCTTCTTCCAGTATAAAAAGCGTCAGACAGATTACAGCAAGGCGATTATGGAGAGCTGCTTCGGAGTAGATAAAGATTAAGACTGAAAAGCAAAGGTTCAGTTGCGTTAAAGTTGATGTTGCAGTATGTTTCTAGTTCAAAACAAAATATTGTCTTGGCATGAACTTGGAAACCTTTTTGTCAAAAACAAAATCCATAAGCTTTATGATTACGACCTCCGTGGTGTAGTGGCTAAGCACGCTGGTTTCAAGGCGTCACCGCTCCGAGGTCCCGGGTTCGATTCCCGGTCGGGTCAATATAGAAATCATATTTTCTATATTATCTTGGGTCTAGGTGTTGTGGTGCCACTGTTGTGTCTGATTTCCATAACAAAAGTGCGATTAGCTACTTACATCAGGATCAGGGCAATGTATGTGATTGGTGTCCAATATTTATTTATTTATTACATATACATATAAGTATTACACCTATTTAAGTTTGGAACACCTAGTATGAATGCATGAATAAATGAAATTAAGCCTTGACTCAACCCAAATAATATTTGTACTCATCTGTGGCAAATAGCAATTACATAAAGATTTTGACTGTTTCGAGTGTATGTCAATGAAGCTCTTATTCCAAATTAAAGTATCTATACAGGGTATTTGGTTAAGTCGAACTAAATATTTTAAGCTGTGAAAGTTTACATTATTGCTGACTGATTTGACTATGTAACCGCTAATCCCAAACTTACCCGTTCTCAATTAAGCGGCCTTTGAATTTATTTTATATAAAATAACGATTTTTTATTGTACTGGCTCCTTCATTATTACTTTTTTTTTGTTTGCTTTTTTATGTAAAATATTAGTTACTTTATTATTTTAAATACTAAAATTGCAAGGAACTGTACCAACTGAGTTGTAGTAGACGATTGAATGTGAAAAAATATTTTTTCTCTGTAAAATATTTAAAATAAATTCTATGACAATGATACTGCAGTTGTACAGTATATTAGCTGTTTGATAAAGTATAATATGCTAAGTTATTATTAATATTTTCAATAAAAACGTTGATCAAATACTACCAAGTAGTAGTAAAAAAATAAGCTTAAGCTTAAAATTTAACTTGAGTCATAATACAAACTGGAGAACCCTTAAGTTCAGGATATGGGGTTCTGTCGTCAAATGTCAGGAATGATGTTCACTACCACGTCTCTGAGGATTTAGGTCGCTTTAACCTGTAACAGTCAGGGCTATAAACTACCTGCATTATTGTGATTTTAAACATGGCGGAACATCATCAAATAGGTAGTTCGTTTTAACAATAAATAACTAAAGAAACTGGTTAAAACATCGTCTCCCCTTCTACCTGCCAGTAAGAACCTACATTTAAAATTAAAACCTTCTAATCTCCTGGTACAGGAAGCATTTTCCGGGGACTGACTCTACTTATTACAAAGGTGACGTTAGTATAATGCCTCGACTAAGGAAGCACCGGTCGCCTCCGCCAGGACATAATGTAAGGAGGTATAGTGGTCTTGTTTTGATCTGAAAAATTACAGGAGTTTGCACATTTTGTTGTAACCTTGATGTCATCATAAATACCTTCTATCTAAACTAGGTATGAAGGCTCTGAATAATTATTGTCGGACTGTATTCTGTTTCGGCAGACTAGGAGTGTCTCTTTGTAAATTGCACACATACACTTGTGTTTGAGCACTAAAAAAATCACCAGGGCAAGTGGGAAATCTAGATTTTGTTTGACTGCAGTGGTCGGATTTGGCTATGACAGATCATAGAGGTTCCAAAGTCATAATTATAGGTAACCGAGTTATCGTGCAATGAGTTTGTCAACAAGAATATAAAGTAGAAGTTGGGTTAAAGAAAGTTGTCATTAAATGAACTGATGATACATAAATAGTAACTAAAACCATAAGCATAACCATAAACCACTTTACACGTAGATGATTGACTAATAGTGAATATATACAAATATTCAAAAATATACTTTATA
The DNA here is from genome assembly GCA_963924145.1 of Pyrausta purpuralis. Taxonomy (NCBI): domain Eukaryota; kingdom Metazoa; phylum Arthropoda; class Insecta; order Lepidoptera; family Crambidae; genus Pyrausta; species Pyrausta purpuralis. The sequence continues at coordinate 493,603 of OZ001661.1, read as the reverse complement.
GGAAGCCAATTAACGTCCCTTTATTATATTCCCTACTGTTTAGCACTTATCTTGCGCCGCCGTTAGCGGTCTGCCAAGTAGATAAAGATTAAGACTGAGCGCTGTCGCATCTCGTGCGTTCGCGAGATAACGCCCTAATGTTACTTCGAGCGAGAAACGGCGAATAATAAGTTAAGTCTAACCATTTGCAGGATTTAAGCGTTATGCGCTTAAAGATGATTATCAAAGTTAGTTGTTACAATCAATTATCAAACGGAAAGCATTAAAAGTTTCATTAAATCAAAAAGACCTTATTTCGCTTTACACAAAATAATTATGTAGTTAATTTAGAAATTATGCTACAATATACTGAAACAAACATTCAAACTTGTGAAAAAAATATGTCTGCTGAAAGTACCTACTTGTTTCAGAGTTAAATATCAACAAAGTTAGTTACTGACGCAGCGTTACTTTTGCATAGTGCGTAATCACGGTGCAACATTTTTATTCAATAAGACTTCAGCTTAGCAAGCGTGCCCATTTTTTACAACGCGCGTGCTGAACCGGTCACTGGCAAACATCACAGGCGTGCCGATCGCGGATCGCAAGTATTGTCGCCGAGTAAATAAAAAACTATATTTTTATGTTTTTTAGAGTATAGTAGAGGACACAATGTATTTTCTGCGTTTTAGTGGTGAAGTGTATATAAACAAATGTTGATTTTAGTCTAGAAATATAGTAAAAAATAAGCCCAAAAAAGCTCACATTTCATGAAGAATGAGATTTAGTAGTCAGTTTGTGGCGTAAGTGTTACCCTCCGCTTAGCCAAACTGGGGCCAGACAGAGGTTATGTAGGACTCTGTTTTCTAAAAGGAGAGGCCAGCCCATCACTGGCCATTCAACATCATATATTAGGTCAACCTTGATGATCTCTCTCCATTACTTCATAACTAGCGATGTAGTAGTCCCCAGCGACTTCGTCCGCGTGTTTTGAGTTTGCTCCCTTCCTTCCCGTCACAACGTGATGATCTATAGTATTAAACCCTCACCGGGAAAGGTTGTAAGTAAAATACCAAAATTATACTCATCTTAAATGTAATCGGATGTCAGGGCCAAACACAATACAAACCAATACGTTAAGGCTTACAAATATAATTTAGTAAACACTACGGGAACATTTACAATATTATATCACATAAAGACACGCGCAAGCGACGACCGACCGAGACGAGACGCGGGGAGGGAGGGGGCTCTACTGACAGACGTCATTGACTGCCATAGACCACGCAAAAAGGGACGTTCCGTTTTCGTTGGGCTAACAATAGCCTAAAGTCTTTCTCGATAAATACGCTATCTAACACAAAACTATTCCAAACCAATCTAGTCGTTCCTGAGATGCGCAGATGCACACATACAGAAATACTTTTCGGCTCCAAACCCTAGGTGTGACCGTGGTCTATTGTGGTGAGGTTGATTGAATCGCTTTCGTAATAAAGTACATTTTTATGCTTTAAACTAGCGATCCCCCGCGACTTCCTCCACGCGTTTTGAGTTTGCTCCCTCTCCACTCGTCGCAGCGTAATGTTTTGTATTCCAAAAGCTTACTCGAAAAATAAGCTATCTAACCCATAAAAAATATTCAAATCAATCCAGTCGTTCCTGAGATAAGCATGTTCTAAAAGAACAAGCTCTTCAGCTTTATAATATAGTATACTAACTTAAGGTGGAATTGTGTAAAGCAATCGTATTTATTTGCCTGTTCAAAACGTACGATATGATCTTTCAAACGCTTTGTTCTTTGCCATTTGACAGATCATACCGTACGTTTTGAACTGTCAAATGAATACGATTGCTTTACACAATTCCACCTCTCAACTTCAAAAGCCATGACGTTTAAAAAATTGAGTTATCTACTCGTATATTCTCCCGCAATCTTTCCCATGTTGTAATCTTGCTTACTACACGCTCCACAAATCCTGAAGCCAAGCAAAATGAAAAACGGCTCGCTTTGTTCTGGAGTGTAAAATTAAATGCGGATTAGTGCGACTTGCGACGAGCAGATTATGGCGAGACTAGATGCGGATTATGTTGGCTTATCTAGTCGAGATCAGGCGACATTTTTAAGACTGGGCAGTCAGGTTATGGTATCAACTTAAGTTACTATTGTGGAGAACATCACATACCTACAGTCCGTTTTTCTTTGTTAGTCGAATATTGTAAACAATCATGACATTCCTTGACCAAAAGATTAATTGTATAATAAGATAAACTCAAAACTCACAATCTACACAGGTAATTTATTGTTAAATACTGAGTTCTTTTTAAATCAAATACATAATTAATTTTATTCACTGATATTATTTAAAAAGTTATAAAAACATTGTTTACATTATTGGACTAGGAAAGGAAAACGGACTTTATCTCTTATTGTATTAAAAAAGATATTGCTTCTACCTACCTTATTAATTAGATCCTATACCTACACTACAAAGGATAAGGAGGTTGTAGAAGATGTGCAGAAGAAGACCAATCTTACTCTGCGGGTGGTCAAGTTGGAGTCTAGTCGCAATGTGAGTTTCAATTTCTTTGAGATTAAAATTTCGACTGATACGATGGCGACCTTATGCAAGAAGATTTTTGGCCAAAAGGTGTCGTGTTCCGGCGTTTCTGCGGAAGTACTTGTGACACCAGGAACAACACGACGTCAAAATAGTGTGTTAATTATTTGGTGTATTTTGTATTTATGTTTGTCTGTAAGATTTTTATTGTATGAGTCTGTATTTCATATATTGTACTTAAAAAAATACTTTTGCTTGAAATTAAAATAAAATATTATATTAATATTATGCTTTAGAATGTTTTTAACACTCACAGTGTCATATTTTATATTCATAAAGATGAAATAAGAAACCAAAAATTTGCGCACGGGCGGGACTTGAACCAGCAACCTTTTGGCAAACCGGGCCAAACGCTCTTACCAATTGAGCTACCGTGCTGTTAGTCCTACCCTGCGAAATTTGTGGTTTCCTATGAAAACGTCAATTGCGTGACGCTTAGCGCCATCTAGCCGTCTGTTTATGAAACAGATGGCCCAAGCAGTTATTCTTTACAGAATAAATTCAACTTGGAAATTGATGTCGCTTCGCTATCTAATGCTTTAGAATGTTTTTAACACTCACAGTGTCATATTTTATATTCATAAAGATGAAATAAGAAACCAAAAATTTGCGCACGGGCGGGACTTGAACCAGCAACCTTTTGGCAAACCGGGCCAAACGCTCTTACCAATTGAGCTACCGTGCTGTTAGTCCTACCCTGCGAAATTTGTGGTTTCCTATGAAAACGTCAATTGCGTGACGCTTAGCGCCATCTAGCCGTCTGTTTATGAAACAGATGGCCCAAGCAGTTATTCTTTACAGAATAAATTCAACTTGGAAATTGATGTCGCTTCGCTATCTAATGCTTTAGAATGTTTTTAACACTCATAGTTAGTGTTAATTTCCAAGTTGAATTTATTCTGTAAAGAATAACTGCTTGGGCCATCTGTTTCATAAACAGACGGCTAGATGGCGCTAAGCGTCACGCAATTGACGTTTTCATAGGAAACCACAAATTTCGCAGGGTAGGACTAACAGCACGGTAGCTCAATTGGTAAGAGCGTTTGGCCCGGTTTGCCAAAAGGTTGCTGGTTCAAGTCCCGCCCGTGCGCAAATTTTTGGTTTCTTATTTCATCTTTATGAATATAAAATATGACACTGTGAGTGTTAAAAACATTCTAAAGCATTAGATAGCGAAGCGACATCAATTTCCAAGTTGAATTTATTCTGTAAAGAATAACTGCTTGGGCCATCTGTTTCATAAACAGACGGCTAGATGGCGCTAAGCGTCACGCAATTGACGTTTTCATAGGAAACCACAAATTTCGCAGGGTAGGACTAACAGCACGGTAGCTCAATTGGTAAGAGCGTTTGGCCCGGTTTGCCAAAAGGTTGCTGGTTCAAGTCCCGCCCGTGCGCAAATTTTTGGTTTCTTATTTCATCTTTATGGATATTAATATTATTATAAATTTCGCCGCTGTCGTAAGAAGCGTGACTTCGGACGAAGTTAGTAAAGTCCGTTTTTATTTCCTTTCGAATATTACAAATAATCTTGACTCTCTTTTGTATCAAACTGAACCATTATAAGATAAGATAAATGCAAAACTCTCAACCATATTAAGTAATTCGCCGTTAAACACTGACTTCATCTTTTAATCAAATAGCTTATAAATTTAATTCACTGATATTATTATGAAATTATTATAAATATTGGTTACATTACAATCCTGGACTAGCTAAGAAACACGGACTTTAGATGATAAAGTTTATCACTAAGTACCTATCGCCTACACTGCAAACAAGAAGTCCAATAGTGGTGGTCTTATTACCTGAAATTACATCGAAGAACAGCAGTTTACCGCAAAGCAGCAGGGTTATTAGCTAACTTGTTAACGGTCACAATAGCAAGAGATGAGAGGCGTAAGATACTTAAGATATGTTTTCGGATCGAGTTTCTATAATCAACTGATCTTACACTACATCAGTCATTGATAGTACTTACGCTACGAAGTACGAAGTACGAGCTACGGTGTATTTACATTTTTCCATAAGTAGTACTTTGCTACGAAGGTCGGCTGTCACAAGTGTAGTATGTGTACACACCACCCACACACTCACATAGTTTTAGCCGTTATATAAGAATATCTCTGGACATTTGATACATTCAAATACACGCATCGCAAAGTATAAAATCTTTTATTTCGTTGCGCAAGGGTCAACATCACACAAGTGTGCCTGTATGTGGCTTGGCTAAAATGTATCAGAATGGGGGGCATGTAAAAGGTGTTTACGTACCAGAATACACCTGTCAGTAATAAAACTACATTATTATTGCGATCTAGATTGCTATAGTAAGTAGGTTTATTATTCTAAAACAACGAAAACAAATGTTTTTTTTTTAAAACAGAGCTGCACGAAATATGTAGAACTCCAAAAAAATACTAAGTAATAATATGGTAGTCTCGACATAGTTCAATGTAAAAACAGTGGCGGAGGTGGCGCTCAAAAATGATGAGACAAAACTATGCATTTTTGTGTATTAACTGATTGAGAAGAATCTTTGTATGCTCATCCTCGCATTGTACTCATTGCTGAGGGTCGTGACACCCCTTCCTGAGTTTCCTTTTGATAATAGTCTTCCATCTATTCCTATCCTTGGCGTCGTGGAGAGCGGCATGGAGATTAGCATGCACTGCAGTGCGAATCTGATCGGACCATCTAGTTGGGCTGCGTCCTCTTGGTCTTTTGCCATCTATCTTGCCGGTTGGCGTAAAGATAAAAAAGCCATACAAAAAGCGAAATGTTTAGTATATAATTCGCAACTAACAACTAAACATACGAGAACTTCTTACAATTGTTATTGTAACATTGTAATTTAACAATCGCAATTTAAAGGCGATTAAGTTAGCTAATAGCCCTGCCGTGATTGTTTCACTAAGTCGCCACAGATTACAATGACGCCACTTGCTTTGCGTCTGTCGAGCTCAAAGTAAATTGTGCTGCAAGACTCGTTTGAGGAAGATGAGTCGGTCAAGTTTTGCATTTTGGTCTTGTGAATGTTTATGGGTAGTGTGGGTTTATTAGAGGCTGCGTATGTTTTACTATATTCTTAATAGAGAGGAGATCTTATAATTAACGCGATGCTCTCTTATAATAACCGAAGTAATCTGCAGTTAAAAGAGTTTGTATTTGATTGCGCAGAAATAAAATATAATTTAATCACCTAATCCAGAAACATATCCGTTATTTTTGTAGATAAATGGTGATAGTTACATCTCTTAAAATATTGATTGGAATAGCTAAGTGTGTAGAAGAGCAATTACTCCCTGCGAAATCGGAACGCGTTTTCTATCTAAAATATCCCAAGAACTGGATTTAGATTTTAATTTATACAAGTAACTTAACAACAATAAACGGTTTTCGTGGCGTTGCGGTATAGGTACAAAAAAAGCGGGAAGCGACTTTGTTTTATACTATGTTGTGATAGTGAAGTATATAACTATCACAAAGCTATAGCTATAGCTTCTCTGTTTCCACTTTTATAATCTCTGTTAGCCTATGTATGGATAATTGTATATATTCAAGTATGTTTAAGTAGTTTATTTATTATTATTTATGTGAGTATATTAGTAGTTTATAATTAAATTTGTTGATTTTATGTGTAATTTTACGTCGCCTCAATCGTTTCTGCTTCACCCAATGGTTGACTGGTAGAGAATGCCTTAAGCATTAAGTCCGCCGTTTGTACTTTAGTTTTGTCAGTGCAATAAAGAAAAAAAAGCTTCAAGGGAACACATAAAAGGCAAATGTAATTAAAATTCTAGAGGCGGGCAGCCCTATTGCATGTTTACGTACCACGCAACTGTAGGCATTTATTTCAAAGATTCGGCCGAGTTACAATACTGTAAAGGTAACATTACTATGTTTGAATTACGCAAAGCATACGGCTATAACTAGCCTTGTTTTAAATATCGGAAACAACATGTTTTTTGAAGTGAATACTTCTTTAGCGGCGTTGAGCACTTTTGTGCGATGGGTAAAAACTGTGAAACTCGCGTCAGGACACGTGGGCTGATCGAAAAACCGTAAGACGGTTGGCGAAATTATGGATGTAAGTTGATTTTTCTGAGAAATAAACTTTTTAATGTAATTTAATAAAATACAAATTGTAATGTTTGTGTACGATAGCGCAATAAATAAATATTGTATTCTATCACAAAAATGATAGTACTTTTATATTGATAATAAAAGCAATTCATTCAATATTTTAGTTAGGGACTTTTCCAAAAAATCAAAAATGCACAACGTTGATATTCAAGTTTTCACTTCTGCCGGCACTCCCGGAGTGCAACTCGTTTTTTTTTTCTTTATTTGCCGTAGCCAGCAATACGATTCTTTGATTGCAATCTAATTTTGATCTAGCGGTTTCACTGCAATCTTAGTTTTTTGCTCTGAGTTGATTTATCATCATTATCATTACTAGCCAAATGACATCCACTGCTGCATTTGCATGAGTTTTGCATTAATTATAAACTGGTGAACTTTAAGACCCCGTACACATTGCTACTTTCAGCATCGATGCAGACGCCTTGCAACATTGATGCAATAGCAAAATATCAACCTTTACTCACTGCACTACTAAAAGCATCAATGCAGTTGCAATGCTAACACGCGTTATCATTTAGAATCGAAGCAGACGCGATGCAGAAGCTGGAAATTGACAAATTATGTACTGTGTTTTGGTGACTGCAAAAATACTTACGCGCGACAGCATCGATGCTTTATTATTATATTCATTGCGTGAGTCGCGGTATTGAAGAGCGTTTTTAAAACGCACGACTGATCGATGCTAAAAGTCGCAGTGTGTAAGGGGTCTATAAGTTCATAACGGTTATCGCTTCTTCACACTTTGCGCCGAGAGTTAAGCTATAAACGACGACCTCCGTGGTTGAGTGACTAGCACGCTGGTTTCAAGCGTCGCCATCTCGTGAGGTTCCGGTTTCTACTCCCGGTCGGGTCAATGTAGAAAACGATTTTTTCTATATTGTCTCGGGTCTGGGTGTTGTGGTACCTCCGATGTTTCCGATTTTCATAACACAAGTGCTTTAGCTACTAAGCTTGGGATCGGAGCAATGTATGTGATGTAGTCAAATATATAAAAAAAAAAACTGTGAAAGCACTCCGGGAGTGCCGGCAGAAGTGAAAACTTGAATATCAACGTTGTGCATTTTTGATTTTTTGGAATAGATTTTTATAGAATACAATATTTATTTATTGCGCTATCGTACACAAACATTACAATTTATATTATATTAAATTACATTAAAAAGTTTATCTTTTAGAAAAATCAACTTACATCCATAATTTCGCCAACCGTCTTAAGGTTTTTCGATCAGGTCACGTGTCCTGACGCGAGTTTCACATTTTTCCCCCATCCCACAAAAGTGCTCAACGCCGCTAAAGAAGTTTTCACTTCAATAAACTCATGCTGAAAGCGCGTCGCACTTGTTTTGAATATTGATCGCAACATGCATTGTCCGTGCACGCGTAATCTGTTCACCGCAGACGGCAGACAATACGCGCATCGCTCGCGGTTCGATTGCGTTCTAAGTTTTATTGCGTCGCTGTCTGTTCCGCGCCGGTGGCCCGCACTTGGCGTTATTCCACCATTTGCGTGCTATGAAGTGCTCGCGAAAGTTTTTGGAGTAGTGTGAGTTTCGTTTTTAAAAAAAACAATTGTTTTTTTAAATCTTCTTCTTACATATAAAATTCTCGTGTCACAATGTTCGTTCCCGCACTCCTCCGAAACGGCTTGACCGATTCTCATGAAATTTTGTGAGCATATTGAGTAGGTCTGAGAATCTACCATCTATTCTAACCATCTTGTCCAACATCTATTTTTCATACCCCTAAGTTACTTTGAGACCGCTTAAAATTTTAAATTACGGGACTGGGCGGGACGAGGCCGGGGTGAGATGAGAATGGGGGCAAAACAAAGTTCGCTGGGTCCGCTATTTAAAAATAAAATAGTTCCACAATGAAAATGTTATTAAATTAAATTTATTTTATCCAAATTAATGAAAAGTTAATTATAATCAAAACTAGTTTTGCAATTAACATAAAGATAAACTAAATATTATTTTGATAATCTTAACCTAAAGTATTGTTATTTTTCTACTTGTCCAGAATAATTCAACCAAAATCCCGTTCACAAAATGAAGTATAAATCGCCAAACCCTACCCAAGAGACCACGCCTACGTATTCATGTATTTAAATATTCTAGGTAGCGCGGTAGAGAGAAGAGGCAAGTTGATGAACCTAGAAAGGCGGTGGTTTATAATAGTTAACATAGTAGTGCACTTTCACTCCATTTTTAGTTTATTCAATATCGGCCTAAGTAATTCACCTTTTTGAATATAGTGAAGTTAGGCTACAATGTCCCACTGCTGGGCAAAAACCTTACCTTAACTATGAAGTGGTTTGAGCCATACTCCACCACGCGGACTCAGTGCGGATTGGTGGAGGGGTGTTTGCAAGACAAGCGACAAATCTTGCTGTTGTCAAGCTGATTTTATCGAGCCGCCTATAAGGCTACTGACTTGGCTTACCTACTAATATCAACCTATATTAGTCGGGACCAATGGCTTAACGTGCCTTCCGAAGCACGGAGATGTTCGTGATATACGTCACTTATATGGTCTGAATGGTCACCCATCCAAACACAACCGCGTCGTAGGTTGCTTAACTTCGGTTTCACCAAAGCACTGCCACCACTGCGCTACGAGCACCTTTTTTAGGTTTCCGTAGCCGAATGGTTCAAAACAGAACTCTTATAGTTTCGTCAAGTCTGCTTTTCTGTCTATCTGTCTATCTGTCCGTCCGTATGTTACAGCCATTTTATTCGGAAACTATTAGTATTACACAGAGTTGAAACTTAGTAAGTAGATGCATCCAGTTAATTGCTTTGTGATTGTCATACAAAAAATAAATAATAATTATATTTAAGGTGGGCTCCCATACATAAAACTAAAACCTAAACATTTTTTTGTCAAACCTATCTTATCCCTCCTATGCGTGTAGGGTCTATGGATAGGTCTTTTAAAATGACATCGAGGTTTTTAAAAACATTTTCTCTAAAATTCTAACGTTTGAGAGAAAGACGCTTCCAAAGTAGTAAAATGGGGCCTCTAACTTTTAAATTAAGCGAGTGTGAATTTTGAAGAAAAAAAACGACATCATCAAGGAGATCCGCTTTCCCCTAAACTGTTTACGAGCGCCTTACAAGAAATTTTCAAGAAGCTGGACGGTCCATGGTAAACGAAAGGCATAAATATCAGGACAAAAAAGCTAACAAACCTTCGTTTTGCGGATGATATTGTTATTTTTGCCAATACAACATCTGAGCTTGCAACTATGCTCGATCAGCTGAGCGAGGCAAGCCTTGAGGTTGGATTAATGATGAATAGGTCCAAGACCAAAATCATGACCAACGCCGCAGAACACGACATAGTGGTGAATGGGCAGAGAATGGAGTATGTCGACGAGTAGACTCGTATATACCTGGGCCAGATTCAGTATCCTTTGAAAATAGGCAGGATAAAGAGATCGGACGACGCATCGATAGCGCCTGGAAGAGCTTCTGGTCCATGAAAGCGTATATGAAGGGAGACCTTCCAATCTCGTTGAAACGCAAACTCGTCGACACTTGCATCCTGCCCGTTCTTACGTATGGAGCGCAGACGTGGTCACTGACCGAAAGTCAAAAATCCAGGCTCAGGGTTTGCCAAAGAGCCATGGAGAGGAGCGTGTTGGGTATTAAACAAGATAAATAAGGTCCGTAATACCACAATTCACTCCAAAACTGGTATAGTGGATGTAGGCAAAAGGACAGCGAGGCTAAAGTGGGAGTGGGCGGGACACATATGTAGGATGCTCCCGGATAGATGACCCAAATCGTCATGCGATGGATACCAGCAGATGGTTATCGCCGCAGAGGTAGACCCAGAAAGCATCATGATGATGATAATGAGCGGGACACATATGTAGGATGCTCCCGTATAGATGGACCTAAATCGTCATGCGATGGATACCAGACCAGCAGATGGTTATCGCCGCAGAGGTAGACCCGGAAAGCGCTGGTGTGACGATCTGGTCAGTTTTGTTAAGGATTGGGAGTCGTTGGCCAAGTATAGAGATAGATGGCGGAGTTTGGGGGAGACCTTTGCCCAGCAGTGGGATAGTGTAGGTTAAAAATAATAAAAAAATCGACATCACACAACATCACAAAGACTTTCGGTAAACATTTGTTTGAACAAGATCGAACTAGTAATTTTTGAGATAGAGCATTATCAATAACCGCAAACATAGCATTGTTATTCATAAAAATACTATGAAAAACAAAGTTATTTTTTCTGTCAACAAAATATTGTGGTATTTTAGCTAAATAGAAGTAAGTGGATTTCCTTATTCAGTAGAAATTGGCACGGAACCCTCAGTGCGCGAGTCCGACTCGCACTTGGCCGGTTCTTTATAATGATTGCTGATACATTTTTGGAATTGAAACGCTCTTCCTACAAATCTTAATTGGGCTTTATTTATGAATACGGGTTTTTTAACTGGAAAAATTAGTTATCATAGCATTTAATGCACAATTATTCCGTACGCAAAGTTGGTCACCTTAAATTCAAAGCATAATTTTCAAGAACTTGGCATTTTTTATCTACATACTATTTACATTTCCAAGTTTGAACAAACAACGTTGTCGGATGTTTTCAATACACCCCATGAGTTATGTCTCCTTTCCGACCCGAGCGGGACCACTTCTTGTAATGGCGTCGTAAACGCGATTCAGAACTTTCAACTGCCAGGTTGCATACACAAGACAACCGCGCACCTAGATTGTAGAATTGGTATGTACTGTTACCGATTTGTGCATTCGTTTTACAGATATTGTGGCATACTCATAATCATCATCATTATCAGCCAAAGGACGTCCACTGCTAAACATAGGCCTCCCCCACGGCTTTCCATAGCGACCGATCACTAGCGGTCTGCATCCAGTTTGATCCTGTGATCTTTTTAAGGTCGTCTGTCCATCTTGTTGTTGGACGTCCTACGCTGCGTCTTTGGTCGAAGGGTCTCCAATCGAGCACTTTCCTGCCCCAACGGCCATCAGTTCTTCGCGCTATGTGCCCGGCCCACTGCCACTTAAGCTTACTGATTCTCAAGGCTATGTCCGTTACCTTGGTCCTTCTACGTATCTCCTCGTTTCTGATTCGATCTCGTAGAGAAACACCGAGCATAGCCTGCTCCATCGCTCGTTGTGTAGTTTTGAACTTCATTATAAGGCCCATAGTTAGAGACCACGTTTCGGATCCGTATGTCATCACTGGTAACACACACTGGTTGAAGACTTTCGTCTTCAGACACTGAGGTATTGAGACGAGAAGACGCTCTTGCGCAGTTTCCCAAACGCTGCCCAGCCGAGTTGGATTCGTCGATTGACCTCTTTCTCAAAGTTGAAAAGCAGCTGAAATATTTTTGCTCAGGTGAAGTATTAGAAAAATATAACAAAAATATTTAGAACACCAATCTTAAACTTGCGTAGATAAACATTTGTTTTTATTATGGTCAAAATATTTTCGAAGCTACTTTTATATACAAATCATTATTTTAGTTGGCCCCATTTATGAATCTCTCGCGTCAATATGGCGTGTGATTATCTTTGATTATTGTTTAATTTTCACAAGAGAGAGATTGTTAAATATATACCAATTTTGTTAATACACAGGGGGGATTGACATCACCCAAGCTTTTCAACCTATACATCAACGGACTGATCGAGGAGCTCAGCAGCACCCATGTAGGCTGTCACGTAGGTGGGGTGTGTATTAATAACATTAGTTACGCCGATGACATGGTGCTGCTGAGCCCATCGATCGGAGCATTGAGAAAACTACTTCGAATGTGTGAAGATTATGCACTGACACACGGGCTCAGATACAACTCGCTTAAAAGCGAGTTCATGGTTTTTCAGGCTGGGGCGGCCGGAAACCAGAGGAGTGTGCCCTCTATTTCTCTCGGTGGCACCAGACTGAAGAGGTTTGAACAATTTAAGTATCTGGGCCACTGGGTCACTCATAACCTCTCGGACTCTGTGGGTTTGGAAAGGGAGCGAAGGGCGTTGTGTGTTCGCTGTAACATGTTGGCTCGCAGATTTGCACGTTGTAGTAAACAAGTCAAGCTCACGTTTTTGAAAGCCTACTGTCAATCGTTCTACACGTGCAGTCTGTGGGTGGACTTTACGCAGCGGACGTATAGTGCAATACGCGTTCAATACAACAACGCGTTTAGGATGCTGTTCGGCCTGCCACGTCATTGTAGTGCGTCATCCATGTTTGCCGAGGCGCACGTCGATTGTTTCTATACGATCATTAGAAAACGGTGCGCCTCGCTATCGGCACGCGTGCGATGCAGCTCCAACGGCATCCTAAACGCGCTGGCTGACCGGTGGGACTCCCCTCTGCTGCGCCGCTGGCTGCAGCTTCATTCCCCTGCCACCCGCTATCACAACATCTAGTGTGGTAGTCCTACCAAAAGCCATTTAAATATTATAATTTTCGTAATGTGTTAAAAAAATCACAATTACTAACAATAGAATAGGACCAATATTTTACTAACACTATATGGATTTTAATCTGAAATAATTGAACTGAATACTTTTTTTAACCGTGATTTTAGTTGTATTTTAATTCAATTTCGAGCGTAAATCACTAATAATACGTAATATTGTCGCGAGCGATTCAAAAATCGGGCTCAGTGTAGCAAATACCTTAGTGATTCCTTCATCAAAAAAAAAACGACTTCAAAACCAAAATGCACTAAAAAATCTTAAATAAACTCTTCACCATTAAAAGGAAAGGAATTCGTTTTAGGCAAACAATTTGTTTTTGGAGTCGGTGCTGTGATAGTTGATGCTTGATGGTCAAAGTGATGGCACCGACTCCAAAAAGAAATTGTTTGCCTCAAACGAATTCCTTTCCTTTCAATGGTGAAGAGTTTATTTAAGACTTTTTAGTGCATTTTGGTTTTGAAGTCGGTTTTTACTTTTTTTTAAGTTTATTTTATTTCATCATTTTTAGTGATTACATAAGAGGGGGGGGGGAGTTGCACCTCGATTACACCAAGATCCCATCATCAGATCCCAAAATGGAAAAAATGGGACCAACTAGTGGTACACCCTCTAAGTGGGCGAAAAAATTTTTTGATTCGGTCGACAAACGACTGAGATATGAGTTAACATACATACAAAAAAAAAATATAAAAAAAACATACAGTCGAATTGATAACCTCCTCCTTTTTTGAAGTCGGTTAATAACATTACTTACCTGTAAAAAAATTGCAGTATTTTATATGCTTGTTCAAAAATTTAGAAAGTATCCATTCGAGAGACCATTGAATTGAAAGTAAAAAAAACCTTTAGAAATGATAAATTATATTTGTATCTCATTCCAAGTATGTTAACGCAACAAATTACATTATCTATAAATACCGTCATAGCTTCGCTTGTCCCCAGCGATCCCTTGATATCCAGGCAGCTGACTTGTAACAAAATTTCGTCTTTCTAATAACATAAGCGTATTCAGAATCTTCCCGTAACAGATACAGTGTCGGGGGCTCTCGCGAACTTCCCTGAATTTATTTAATCCCGTCAAAGGAGGATGGAGGGATATGTTTATTTTCAATTTGGAGCAACTGTGACATTAGGCTAAATGCGAACCCTCCCCTGTAGAGAGAGTAGGTGAGTCACAGGGTGATGGAGGCAGTGTAACAAAACGACTTGGTGTATTAATCTTGTTTATATTAAAGTAAGCATTGACATTAAAAATGAAAATATTGAAAGAAGAAAATATTAATTACGAGAGCTTTTATTTACTAGAGTAACTGTGTCTGCTTGGTAATTTTTGCCATGAGAAGAATACGCTTAGTTATACGTGCTTTTTGAAAAAAAAAAGTTTTTTTTCTGAATATTTTAATTGCATCTTACTTTTTAACGAGCAAACTGCCAATTGCGAGTCGGACTCGCGCACTAAGGGTTCTGTGCCAACTGTAACTAAATTAGGATTCCACTTACTTCTACTTAGCCAAAATACCACAATATTTTATTGACAGCCAAAATAACTTAGTTTTTTATAGTATTTACATGGAGGACTAACTTATATTTGCGGTTGTTGAAAATGCGCTAAACCTCAAAAAGTGATCTAAGTGACTTAGTCGATCTAGTTCATACTAATTTTCATTGAAAATATTTGTAAAGCAGTATATCCACTACTGGTTTACAACTTGCTTCGTTCAAAAGTCAGAGAGGTGGGGACGCCCATTTTACCACTTTGGAACCAAATGTTAGAATTTTAGAAAAAAAAAGGTTTTAGAAACCTCGATGTTATTTAAGGAGACCTATCCATAGACATCCCACTAATTTCATCTGTGAAATGCTTATAATTTCAGTAAAAAGTGGCTGTGACATACGGACGGACAGTCAGATAGACAAACTTGACGAAACTGTAAGGGTTCCGTTTTTTGCCAGTCGGCTACGGAACTCTAAAAATACGAAATTTATTTGGTGATGACACTGTACGTAATGTGATTCTTCTGTTATTTTTAGCCTGTGATCATTCGCGCGAGAAAAGAATTCGCGTGACTCGAAGCGTCGAGATTATTATAATATTTTCAATTTTTCGCGACGCGAGAGGTTTTCATGTTTTCGCAAACTGACTGATTGAAACTTTGAAGCCTTATGAAACCAGTGGATTTTTTATTTTGTTTTTCCACTTATGAAAGATAATAATGCTTTTAAAATCGTGCCACATATTTCCATTCTTTTATATCTTTTATCTCTATGCACGTTTTTGGAGAAATAGTAATCTTACTATTTACACCAAAATCCGCGCATACAAAACCTGCGTCCTAAGTACATGATTGTACGCATCAGAAACTTGGACAACATATGCGAAACAAGAAGGCAAACTTAACGCTTTTCACATGCGATGCCTGAGGACTATTCTTGGAGTCACCTGGAAGGACAAAATGAGCAACGAGGTTGTCGTTTCAAAAACACACTGCTGTTAAAGCAGAGGAGACTTCGTTGGCATGGTCACGTACACCGCATGGATCCCGAAAGACTGCCTCGCCAGGTTATGTTGGGACAGTTAGCGAATGCAAAAAGGCCTGTCTGTCGTTCTATACTTAGATTCAAGGACTCTTGCAAGCGGGACATGAACAGTTCCGGAATTCGAACTGACAATTGGGAAAAACGAGCTGAAATGAGACCTGAATGGCGTCATGACATCAAATCCGGAACCTCAAAACATGACGAAGATTGACTGGAGATTCTTAAGCAAAAAGGACTTCGTCGTGTTTCATCACCTCCTATTGACTCACTTTTCGTATGCGTTCGATGTGGCAAGAAATGCCGCGCTGCAATAGGGTTTATAGTCATCAAAGGCGATGCAAGAACCCCTGAAACCTACAAGCGTTGCAACAATCATCTACAAAGATCAATATGATGTGGCCAATGATGATATCTTTTGTCCAAAGTGTTAAACATCTATTTCTATCGGCATTATATAATTAAGCTGATGTCACTTGTGATTTTGGGCTTAATAGTTAGCTTTCACATAATATTAACGGCAAAGAAAATGCATTTTAGTAGTAAGTAGTAAAGTCAGCCTTTAACATCCCACTGTGGGCAAAGGCCTTACCTCAACTATGAGGTAGTTTGAGCCATATTCCACCACGCGGGCTCAGTGCAGATTGGTGGAGGGGTGTTTGCAAGGCAAGCGACTAACCCTGCTATCACATGTTATCAAGCTGCCTTGCTGCGGCCTAATAAGGCCTCTGACTAGGCTTAACGACTTATATCAACCGATATTAGCCGGGACCAACGGCTTAACGTACCTTCCGAAGCACGGAGATGCTCGTATTGAACGTCAATTATGGTCGGAATGGTCACCCATCCAATCACGACCACACCGTAGGTTGCTTGACTTCGGTATCACTACCAAAGCGCTGCTACCACTGCGCTACGAGCACTTGCATTTTGTCGTGTTGATTAAAGTATTTTGTTTCTTCTTCTACCTCGTTGATAAGTCACTGACAAAATAAATGAGCAGTAACGAATAATTACTTATGTTTTTATGCCAAGGGGTGAATCTGAGGTAGTTGCAAGTTTGAGACCTTAAACACTGCGGCTTGACGTGTTGAACGTGGCTTGAAGCGTGACTGCATCGATTTTACCGCGCGTCAGTATCGGTTCAATCGCCATATACAGTACCTACATAATTTGACAAGGTCTTGCTTCTGCATCGCGACTGCATCGATACTAACGCGCGCTAGCATCGCGACTGTATCGATACTCAAAGTATGGCTAGTGTGAAAATGTTGACATTTTGCGACCGCATCAATGCTGCATCGCTGCTAAAAGTCGCAATATGCAAATGGTCTAAAAGTTATCTAGTATTTATTGCAAAAACTGTAGTTTTTTTAATACTTATTTACTTCCACTGAATTTGATTTGCAATTACGTCTACGGAAATTTGCGTCTACGGAAGACCAGCGCCTCAGAATATCTGATTCTGCGGCATACGCTGAGTAGATTGCCTTTTCATTCATGTACCTCCTAACCTACCTACGCATTAATCTTTTAAACTGATGTTTTATTTTATGTAAGTGTACATGATTTGAATAAAGAGTTTTCTATTTCTATTTCTATTTCTATTTCAATTTCTGCAGTCTATAAACAAAGGTTTGAAATTCATGATTTCTTAAAAATATGACGTGACCATTTTCTATTAAACAAAATATCAGAATCGATCACAATATTTTGCATATTATTACAGCCAAGTAATAACTTGCGACCGCCTTCCGCAGTTCGGGGAAACTTAGACAATTTGCATAGTTTCGCGAATCTCGCTCGAGCGATGGAGTTGCGATTCGCGCCGAACAATGTACGGACAACAGCACGTGAAGGTAAACACTGCGGTATCTTATGCAGTTGTAATAAGGGCTAGTTTGCAACAAAAGTGGGTAGCCTGAGTTGCTGTCGACTGTACTTAGTATTTTTCCTTATTGCGTCGGAGCAGCACCAACTTGCGAACGCCTGTAACGAACGAAGTTTCCACTGAAGGATCGATGTGCACGGACGACTTTTAATACGAACTTCTTACGTGTAACAATTCTAACTGTTATTTTATTTAGCATAAAACTCTGTCACCAACAGAAACTTTTTTTTTGATTGATGAAACGTGATTCACTTAGAGGTTGTTTTTTTTTCAAAACTAAACAGATAGTAAAATCAAATTTATCTGATTTATAGTATCATTAAATAAAATATATATTCTTGATATTTATTATTGAAAGATTATATCCTTCAAATGTTGGCCGTAACTGCGTTAACAAACATAGTCCATCCTACCATTCCACTTTTCAATGGCGCATCCGAGCACTTTAACAATATATATTTTTTTGGTGATAAGGCACACAAGTTCTAGCCAACAAACAAAATCTGGTCACAGATTTCGTAAACAATTTAATAAACAGTTAATTTCGCGTTTCAGACCGGTGAATTGACCGCCTAGATCTTGTGATATCACACACCTAAATGATATTTCACTTTAGGGGCTATGTAAACTCCATTATTACTACCGTTACTCGCCAAATACCAATCGAAAATCGAAACGGCTGAATGGACCTCGTTACTATTAATATTGTTAGTTACGGCCAACCTTTGAAAGAAATAATCTTTAAATAATAAATACCGAGAATAGACCTTTTGTATAATAATAAAAATTACCCGATAAATTTGTTTTTATATTGCATTTTTAGTTTTCATAAAAAAAACCTTTAAATGAATCATCGTTTATTTCTTACATCAAAATTAAATAAAGGAGGAACAAACGTCATTAAAAACTCTGAAACACCTGGGTATGCTTTTTAAGAATACCCTAAGTAAAATGCTAATACATAAATGTTATTACAATTTAAAGGGATTCTTTAATGACACGGATAAATAAAAGTTCATTATTTAATATTTTAATTTAAGTTAAATATGATAGTAATTAAATTTAATTCTAAGCGACTAGCGTTCATTGTTGTCATGCCCTTGCGGGGCGTCACATGTATACCTTTGTTGTAATGTACCAGCTTAAAATGTAATGTGACTATGAGCAATAAATGATTTGATTTTATTCAAACTCATTTAAAATCGTGTACCGATTCAACTGGTGTCAACTTTAACGGACAGCAGCAGTCAACGAACGCGCATCATGCATCACTTCAAATGATTTTGTTTCTACTATAATGCGTTATTTTAGTCCTTTTAGTGTATTTAGAAAATGCACTAGTGGTAAAATTGAGTATTTTATTAAATCTTTTTTAGTTATTGTTTAAGTACAATGTACTTGATTGAACTAAAATGGTTACTAAAACCTCCTCAGTGTTGCAAATACTTTGCTGAAAACCGCATCAAAATCGGTCCAGCATTACGCGAGACATTCGCAAATAACATAAAAACATTTCGTATATATACAAACATGTCGAACTGAGAACCTCCTTTCCCTGAAGTCAGCTAAAAACTTTTCTGCCGCCCATCGCCGCCACCCACCCTAAGCGCTTTAAGGCAGACACTTGTTTTGCAAGTATGTTTGCGCTACTTGTAATCGTCCAACTTAAGTTCTTCAACTCAAACGAGCTTAATATAATTAAATTCATTGTAAGACTTCTTGTTTGAGTTCCACTATCCTACAAAATAGATACATTTATAACAGACTTCAAAAAGGGAGGTTCTCAGTACGACCTGCATATTTGTATGAATATTTGTCCGCGAATATCTCGCGTTCGGCTCAACCGATTCTAATACGGTTTTTACTTAAGTATTTGTTACACTAAGGAGAAGGTTTTAGTAACTATTTTAGTTTAATCAATTACATTGTATCTTAAACAATAACTAACAACAAGTTTATAAAAAAATAAACACTACAAGGACTTAAATAACGCTAATAGGAGAAACAAACTCATTTGAAGTCGGTGCATGACGTCAACCTTAACGGACAGCAGCAGTCTACACGCACATCATGCACCGACTTCTAATGAGTTTGTTTCTCCTATTAGCGTTTTTTTAGTCCTTTTGCGGTTCCATTTTTATGATAATTTTTCATAACTGCTAAAGAATTATCTCTCTATTACATTACCTTACTTTCGTTAAAGTCGCTATGATATTGTTTTCGTGAAAATCATTATCTTAACAGACAAACAGATGTTAATGTTTTTAAATGTTATGAATAGGTACTATAATTTTATGCTAATATAATCCACAAAATAAAATGATGCAATCTTCGTTTGGAGGTTTCGTTTAAATGATTTGTGGGTATAGAGAAGCATACTTTAAAACTAATGTACCTTACTAAATAAATAGGTAATTTACAACGATGACTAGAGTATGCAGCTTATATTATATTATAAGCTTAAATAAGAATCTTATAAATGATTTGTAAAAGATAAGATAAAAAAGAACTCATTTTAGTAAATGATATAATTATTTGAAGCATTCAGCAAAGCAAATTAATACTCAGGCTACTTTAAAAAAAGAAAATTTCGAATCCACTAAAACGTCTTCAGAGGAAAAAATAGAAGGTATCACTAGCGTAAAAACTAAGTTTGTTAAGTGACTTTTTATACAAATTCATTAATAATTCGATGTAAAGTTGCGTGACAAATGGTCGGGCGTGATCATTTGTAAAAGTTGGGCGAAACACAAAGACAGCGGAGTCTGTAGGTTGGCACACAAATTCGGAACGTTCGCGAACTAGCAAGTTATGAGGCTACCGTCACATTAATAACCGTTCATTGTCCCGCACAACGTGAAAATATAATAAAAGATGATGTCGAATTCTCGCTTTTATTTAGTTTTTTTCTTTATTTTATTATTTTCATTTAAGTTCAGTTACTGTTACTATAATTAAGTCGTGGTCACTTGAATAAATAATATTTTTTATTATTATATTATAAACAGTAATCGGAAATGTAAAATATTTGATTAATTGTAACATGTCAGTCTCAAACACCAATTATCAAAAAGTATGAAGATATTATAATTTACCTACCTAAATACATGATTGTTACTTAATTATCTCAATTTGAGCCTTGTGATTTCGTTAGAATTAGATAACATATTAGTATGTTGTCTATTAAGGCTTCCAAACACGTGTGCAAAATTTCGTAAGTGTATGTATGTATTTACACGGATTACTCAAAAACGGGATGCCTTAGCGAGACGGTTCTTTTTTACAAGTTCAATCATATTTCAAATTTGTGTATACTTTAAGTTTCATCAAAATCGGTCCAGTATTTATTGAGATATGGGTAAAAACTAAAAATCAATATTACGTACATCAATGTCTACGCACATCATGTACCGAACTTCAAATGAATTTGTTTCTCCTAAATAGACGGCCAATTAACTAATTGTTATTTTGAGCTCTCAAGTCAGTTTTTACATTGGAGATTTTTCTCGATCGGTCACATGATTATAATAACTAGATCTTTTTAGACAATTGATTACTAACATAGTCGTTAAGTCATTCATTTCATTATACTAACAATCTGGATCGCAGTTGTCTGTTTTTTTTTAAAGGCGGTTTAATTTATTAATTATTTTTTTGAACTAAGTGGCTTGTTTATTTCTAGAACTGAACGGGGCACATCGGGCCAAAATACGGCGGAAAGTTTATGGTGCTGTTACTGAGTAGAACCTCCGCTGTGAGAAGAAAATATCTTGGCAACGTTTTAACTCGCCGCTGAGTTATGAACGCCCACTCGTCGGTGTATTGTTGTAAATTGTGACTGGGGCTTGAATATTGAGGTCCGTCTGGAGAGCTGAGAATTATTTTATTGGGGATCTCTTTGCGACGATGCTTGAGGGAACCGATTATTACTAAGACTTCTTGTTATGAAGAAAAAAAATGACAAAGGTTTTGTCAGTATGTAACATAAATATAATTATAAATTGGCTTACTTCATTTTAAATAGTTAAATATTTTTAGAAATATTTCCTTTGGATAATGTAAGAGCAGCAATCTTGCAACATTGATGAGATCACGCAGCCTACGCGTTAAAGAAATCATTTATACAATTCTACAGGCTCGGTGTCGGTGGCCGAGCAGCATAGGCATACACCCGGATAGCGTAAGACACGGGATTCGATTCCTTGTCTGACACAGTTACTTTTTTTAAGTGCACTTTATATTATTAAGTTTATATAGTGACAAACCACTAACAAATCAAAAATATAATTATAAATTGGCTTCCTTCATCTTAACTAATTGTTAAATATTTGTAACAATATTTCCTTTGGATATTGTAAGAGCAATTTCGCAATATTGATAAGGTCACGCAGCCTTCGCGTTTTAAAAAGCACTTGCGAAATTCAACAGGCTCGCCAATGTATCGGTGGCCGTGTGGCATAGACGTACGCCCGGATAGCGTAAGACTTGGGGTTCGATTCCTCTTCTTACACAATTGCTTTTTCAAGTGCATTTTATATAGATTTTTTTAATTTCACTCTATCTCTAAATACCTGGTTAAATACTCTTATTATAGGAGACGTAAGGCAATGTTTGCGTAGGTATGTCTATAGATTATTTTCAGACTATGTTATTTCTAAATAATTCTCATAATTTTTGAATTGAAGTTCCATTTCTTGCATGCGTAGCAAGGATGGCTGCATGCATCCTACGCTTAAAAAAATAAATACAGCATCGCAAGCTAGGTAAGTAAGTGTGACGGCACCGCAAACTCAAAATGTATTTTGCATTCAAATCTGCAAGGAGCGCATCACAACCGGAGCGCTATGTAAAATGCGCGTTTTATCTAAATTAATTTCTGTGAAATCTGCTCCGGTGCCTGTGTGGTGCAGCTAAAATTTATCCTCCCGGATTTGTTTGACGAAACAATTTGTGTGGAACGGTGTTGCCAGTATTACGGCCGCCGCCGGACAAATCGCGGCAATCCCCGGACATATTACCGTGTCCGGGGCCGGACTAGTCGCCCGGTAAAGAGAGAGCAAAAAAAGCCAGCCTACTTTGAACAGAACGTCTCAGGTTTCAACGTGTAGAAAGTTTCAAGGCTTCGCGCTGACTCTATACAAGATAGTAAGAGGAAATAAAAACAATATGAAAGAAAGAAAGAAACACTTTATTCGACCGAATACATTAAGAGAAAAAAAAATGCAATAATAAAAAAACACAGGACTATTCGAGTCGAAAAGGCACTGGCTCAGCTCAGCATAAGTCGTGGCAGCGGAACGCATACCACAACGCTGATTTTCAGCGGGTGCCTTTGTGGGTAGAATTAAATGTTTAAATAATAAAATACAAAAATAAGATGCGATCGAATGCAAAATAAAAAATAATAATATTAACATGAACCATTAAACAAACAAACAATATAAAAAGAAAGACAAATGCTGACACAAAAAAATACAAAAAAAAAAAACAATTAGAATTAAAGAATTATAATTTACAATAATATTAGATTATTATTAAAAATATAATCATTCAATAAATCATTACAATAACATTACAATTAAAAAGAATTAAATTGAAAAAAAAGAGATACAAGTTTTTAACAATAAAATAACAATCAATAACAATAAATAGAACAATAGAAGCCTTTAAATGGTAACCCCTAAATATATATATGCGTTCAGCCTTCGGGTCATATTAGAGGTTATGAGCTCTGCGGTTAATTGTTGCTGAGCTCAATATTTGTTTCCGGCACAAGCCCTGCAAAATGCAAAAAAATAAATAAATATGTGCCTATTCATTCCGTTTACTCACACGTTTACGTATTTTATACAGTTTTTTTCTTGATCTTTCGCGATTCTTAGAAATGAGCTTTGACATCAATTGATTTGATTTTGTTGATTTGATTCATGTTGGGACAGGGAGCCCGCAAGTATAATCTTAACAAATATTCTAGAGTTCAAAAATATGTTTGTTTGAACGTGCTAATCTCAGGAACTGCTGGAACGATTTCAAAAATCGTTTTGTGTTCGATTGTTTATTTATGGAGAAAGTCTGAAGACTTGAAAATATCACAGTGCGACGAGAGAAAATAACTCAAAAAGCACGGACGCAGTCGCGAGGGACCGCTAGCTTAACATACTCGTATTATTGGTAACTTTTCAGGTCCAGATCCTGATTATATTGTTGCTGACAGTTTTTAATCTTGTATCTGATGTTATCTGCAGTCTGCATAAGGCGACCGAAGGAAATATCACACTCGTCGAGTAATATTATTTTCGTTAATTGAAAAGCGGTCTGACTGATTTTCCCGCGCTTTGTAGGGACTAGCCTCACGTACACAATTTTGACACTGCAGTCTCGCTTGATGGGATCCCGTGTAAAACTGGACGTTACAAATTATTACCTGAGAAGACTAATGGACTACTTAGTTGAGCTTTTGGTACTTGAGATTTATTTCCTGAAAATATCTAAAGCCTGACATCGCACAAAATATTTCATGGGAAACACGTAGGCGAACACTTAGACAAAAAGCCCAATTAAGTATTTCAAATGTTGTTGTTTTCAAAAATTTTTGTTAACGTATTTTGTGACATCGTTGCAAGAACTTTATCAAAAGACCCATACCCTCGTTCGCGTTTTTAATAAATCTTTAAAAAAATGTATTTTTTTTAACCCTAGGATGGTAACATAATTTAAATGAACACACATTGTAATATAATAAATATAATAAAATTAATAAAAAACTTTTGTTTAGTGAAAAATAAAACTTTTTATTTTTGAAACAAACAAAAAGAACATTTTTCTTGAGATCAATTAGGAATTAAATGAAATTAGACGTAAAAAAAAAGTTATGGCAACCTAAACACAATTGAGACAACATTCCTTACGATGTTCAGGGCATGCAGGTCTTTTACATTTTGAACAAAAAATTTCACTTTTTTGTCATTCTTCTGAAGACACAATGCACAACGAGCTTGCTTTTGCAATTTGGCGGGGGGTTCACTTGATGGAACTTCTTCGGGGATATTTAGAATGGCCCTTATATTTCCCGATAGTTGCCGAAGTAAATTTGACTCCAAGCGTCGTCTCATGTGCGGCTCAGCTAGTTGCAATGCTAGTTTGTTTAGGAAATCATATCTAAATTTATTAGATGGCATTTTCGGATGTTTAGCTTTTAGATAGAGAATCATACATTTGATCCCTGCCTGATCTAACATACCAAAGAAAAACCTAAGAGGCCATCGTAGAGTACCTCTCGCAGTCGTGTAATTGTGCCTCATTTTGTCAAAGGTATCAACGCCTCATTTTGTCACATTATAGTCTTCAATTAACTGGCTTATGAGTTTCGGGGTTGATCTTTCTTTATTGTGCATAGTTGATAGCAATATTACCGATTTGTTTACATTAGGGGTAAAGGAGAGTAAAGGAGACTTCGGAGAAAGAAAAGAGTTTTCTCGCGATCAAATGCGAACTGAGAGGACAAAGCAGGCTTTGATTTATTCGGTTAAAAAAATTGGTGGTATCTTCCGTTTATTTTTACGTAAAGTTCCGATAAAAATCAGTCCATATTCTTTCAATAAATGGTCTGCAAGAGGCACCGAAGTGAACCAATTATCAAAGGTTATGTTTCGACCAGAGCCTTTGATGCTCTCAACTAACTTTGTGACGTAGTCTGCCGCCGTGTTTGCCTCGGTTCTTTTGCCTATGTAAGGAATTGCATCAAACATATAATATGTTTTAGCATCACATATGGCCACTATTTTCATGCCATATTTGTCCGGCTTCGAAGATATATAAACACGAAAGGGACACTTTCCTCGAAAACCAAACAGTCGCCCATCAATTGAGATGTAACAACGTGGTTGGTACGCTTTTGTGCAACTGATTATAAAAATCTTCCATGCTTCCCGAATATGTGAAAATTTATCCTCTTTTTCACGGCTGTCCTTATCATCAAATCTTAGGCAAAGTAGCAGAAAATGAAATAGACTTTCGGACATTATTGACTTGTACACAGGAGTGCTCGTGGGCGCCCACATTTTAGTTGCACTTTTTTTACTATCTTTGTTTACAGCGGCATAAAATAGTAGCCCTACGAGTGCCTCGATCTCTGTTTTGTGAGTAAAACGTTGGTCTTTGTATTTGGGAGCACGTCTGCCAATTTCTTGGTTTGTGTATGTAAGTACTATGTCGAAAGGATTGGAGAACAAAGTCATAAAAGCATCTTTTTCTGTTTCAATATTAGAATGGACTTGCGAAGATCTTTGGATGTTTACTATTTAACGTTGAGGTGTTCTGCTTGATGATGGCTAAGAAGTAGACCAAACATGTCCATTCTTACCTCTCAAAACACTCCCTTGAAGCTGTGACAAAGGCACATCATCTTCGCCTGAGCCGGAATTAATGTCGTCTTGTTTTGAATGCACGGAGAAGTTATCTTCATTTTCAGAAGCCTCCTCTTACTCTAATGGCTCTGTTTCACTCTCATCATCCTCAGCCATATTATTTAAGTACCGCTCAAACTCTTCATCATAACGGAAAGCCATAATGAACTGAAAATAAGATTTAAAAAAATACAGTAATAAAAGAAAATATTAACGTAAATAGTAACAGGGGTGATGCAACACCCCACACATACCTGCAGAATAAAATTGACGTGTTGCCGCTTCCTCCGCGCAACGGCTACTGATGACCGACGGCAAGACAAAAGAATACACGAAATACTAGAGTGAGACAGCGAATAATTTTCAATACATCGCCGCGTGATTTCTCGCGTGGGGTGTTGAGGCACCCCTGTTACCATCCTAGGGGATTCTTAGTTTGGATTCGACCAAACATAGACATACATGCGTGTAACTGTACGAACAATAATTTTGGTTTCTCGATTTTATGTTCGAATAACTTATAGTGTTTTTTTTTCGTTAAATTGTAATATGAATTACTAAATTCGCAAAACAGAACATAAATGATTGAACTATATTATTATCCGGCAAATCTATGCTGTATCAAAGCGCTATGGTGTAAAAGTAACAATCCTGTCAACTAAACAATTCGTTGTATACCGTGGGAAAGTATCAAGTTGTTAAAAGTTTTGAATTTGACAATAAAACTGATATAAATCTGACGTCATTACGATAATATAGAGGTTACTTCCGTATAAACGCGATATTCTAGATCAGTAGATGGAAGCTTAAAACTTATAACTGCGGGTCTATACGCGACGCATATTATGTAGGAGTATTGTTACTACTTACACCCTCGACGTTTCAACGGTGTTGCAACCGTCGTGGTCACGAGGAGACTGGCGCTCGGCGTCTTCGTCTGCATCAGTTACAAGTTTTAAGTTATGCTACGCGAAAGTTTACAAAATTTTCTTAGAAACTGTTACAGGCGGTAGATGGTAGAATGGAAAATTGATATTCTCTCGGATAATTAGCGATTTATCCAAAGCTTATCATTTATTTTAGTTTGTTTGCCGATCCACCCTTATTTTTTTGCACGCTATTTTTTCACAATTTCCATTTATTCTTTTTTTATCTAGCTGTTAATTTGCTTGCTCATCTCACATTATAAAGCAGTTTCCAAACGATGTAAAAACAAGGAGCATGTGCGTGTACGGTTTGTTATTACAGTGAAAACAGAAGTATGGATAGAAGGCTTACCTCACACAACGCAGTTTTAACTGGGCCTGATAATGACTTAATTTTATGTGTTTACATGTCACTATTAATAAAAATGTCTTGAAAGATGCATTACTAAACTTATTGAAGCCTCGGGCAGCGGCTCAGGATCAGACATAATGTAGGCAGTAAGGGTACGGGCAATAACAGCAAACTCCTTTCACGATTAGTAACTTTTATTTCAGAACTGTAAAATTAACAATCAACTACTAGGTCTAGCTCGCGAGGAAAAACACTGCGTAGTCCCTTGGACAATATTTACTCGGTGGCGAACAAATGTAAACTGAGCTACCGTATTCGCACACCGATCCCTTCTCGTTCTAGACTCTGCGTGGCGTCGCTAGGTGACGCTTGTCTTCATTTCCGGCGATACTATAGACGGCGCTGTAACCATCCGTACCCATGACCGCGCTAACCCGCACTAATGACCAGCGATGCGATGTACTGTATTGAAGGCGCGTGGTGCAGGTTTCCGTACAAATAAAATCATAGTAAGTAAAGTTAACCTGTAACGTCCCACTGCTGGGCAAAAACCTCACCTGAACTATGAGGTAGTTTGAGCTATACTCCACCTCGCAGGCTCAGTGTGAGTTGGTGGAGGGGTGTTTGCAAAGGATGCGACTAACCCTACTATCAGATGTTACCAAGCCGCTCATAAGGTCTCTGTCTAGGCTTAACGACTAATATCAACCGATATTGGCCGAGACCAACGGCTTTGAGTACCGTCCGAAGCACGGAGATGCTCGTGATGTACGTCACTCATATGGTCGGAATGGTCAACCATCCAAACACAACCGCGCAGTAGGTTGCTCCACTTCGGCATCACTACCGAAGCGCTGCTACCACTGCGCTACATAATCAAATCATAGTCACGGTTATGATTTCAATCACAATCATGCAAACGAAAAATGAAAAGGCACGCCTTGCATCGTTGAAAAGGGACCCTATCGTTAGACATTAGACTTCCAACAAGTGAATTCAACTATAAAACTAAAACTGATTCGTATCTACTTTATTATATAATTTTGCTTCAGAACTACTAGAAGTTCATAGTCTGTCTGAACTATACTGATACTGCTGATACTGTACCTGCTCTACATTACATATATGAATTAGCGGGTCACGCGATGCTGTAACACACTTTCATTTATTCTGATGACTGAAGGATTCTCCGCAGAAAATTAGATTTTGTGAGAGCCTCCTATAATATTATCCTCAATTTTAGGGCATTTTTTTTTCTAGAGAACGCAAAAATGGGTTTTGATGTACATTTTCCGACGTTCAAACAGCATTGTAAATAAATTGTAGGATATTTTTTAGTTTTCATTATTTGTAACCACAAAACCATGACTCAATTGAGAGCCATTTTAAAAAAAAACCTAGCAAATATTAAATTTTATTTTTTTACCTACCCATAATAAAATTCAAAACATTTGCCAGAACTTTCGTAACCCTAAAATGAAAAACTCGCGTAAAAAGTTTTCTGCATTTACTCGTCCGAACTGTAGCCAAAGCTTTTAACCAACTTAAAACAGTTTAACAATTGGATTCCACCGAACAGTTTCGTCGGGAATGTTCCCACTATCGGAATAAAGATGGCACCGCCTCATGAATGTTGGGAGCAGTGATTTTGGCTCGCGCGACGACGAAAAAAACGAATTCTTCTGGAGGCGCGTTGCAATCGCATGGAAATTCAGATTGAGAGCTTTTAGGTGGTACGACACGATTTTGATACGACCGGAACATTTGTCAATACAAGCTTATGTCATGCAGATACCTACTTGAATGTAAGAATTACACAAAATGCAGTATTGCATATACAACAACTCCTTTGTATATGTAAAACTGCATTTTGCTTATTTTTTTTATAAAATGAATATTCTCTTGTCTCTACACTTTAGCAGACGTAACACAAACATGGACGACGATTGTGATAGTTCTTTGTTGTCCAATTAAATTAAAAGCACAATAATGAAAGCGCTCCTCTACGATTTATAATACAGTTCTATCATCTTAAATTATATCAACTTTGAATTATTGATCCAACGCGGCAACGCAGCCAGCATCATAGCCTCCTTGCCGCAAGGAAATGGTTTCGTTTATGAATAGGGTAGATATTAAGTTATTTTTTATGATGCATGTCTTATTTTTATTTTTTTCTTGTTTGTTATTAATAAAGCCAATCACTTTAAATGGTAAAATAATGTTTTAACTATGCTCTTTACTCGTTCATGATACGTTAATATCAACAAAGATTCAAAATTTTCCTAACCGCAGTATCTGTTTGCAGTTTTTGAGTGAAAAATATCGTCAACAATAAAAGGTCTAATCGAAGTGCTCCCTCTGCGAGAGGGGAAAGGAATGCGTGACGGCGAGTCGCAGGCGCAATAATTTACATCCACAAAAACGCCCCCGGGACCGGAATTACGAACGACCGATGCAGCTACGATTTTCAGACTGAAGGATGAAGAGAAACACAGGTAGGCAACGTTTTCATGCATGTAAAATTGGCGCCTGGACTTGGTTGGACGTCAAATACCTTTGAGCTTTATTTGCCTATCCATCAGGCGAAAATTTTCAATGATAACTGCACATACTTTTAATCACTTCTTTAAGGTTTGCAGTATTTATCTTGAATAGAATGCAAAAATAAGCACCTAAATATGCAATCAAAAGTTGTGTCTAGACATAATAATATACAAAACACTCTACTACACTCGCATAACATAAACGAAGAAATATCACAGGATAGCATTGCACATTTTAATCAATCACTCATGTGGGATGTGTTGTTTATGTCCGTTCAAAGTACACAGTAAAAAACCAGTACCAAAGATAATTACATTATAGTTATTCATAAAGATGAAATAAGAAACCAAAAATTTGCGCACGGGCGGTACTTGAACCAGCAACCTTTTGGCAAACCGGGCCAAACGCTCTTACCAATTGAGCTACAGTTATTTCATCTTTATGAATATAAAATATGACACTGTGAGTGTTAAAAACATTCTAAAGCATTAGATAGCGAAGCGACATCAATTTCCAAG
Source organism: Pyrausta purpuralis (assembly GCA_963924145.1). Lineage (NCBI taxonomy): Eukaryota > Metazoa > Arthropoda > Insecta > Lepidoptera > Crambidae > Pyrausta > Pyrausta purpuralis. Next base: position 463,219 of record OZ001661.1, on the reverse strand, counting down.
TTGAATTTATTCTGTAAAGAATAACTGCTTGGGCCATCTGTTTCATAAACAGACGGCTAGATGGCGCTAAGCGTCACGCAATTGACGTTTTCATAAGAAACCACAAATTTCGCAGGGTCGGACTAACAGCACGGTAGCTCAATTGGTAAGAGCGTTTGGCCCGGTTTGCCAAAAGGTTGCTGGTTCAAGTACCGCCCGTGCGCAAATTTTTGGTTTCTTATTTCATCTTTATGAATATAAAATATGACACTGTGAGTGTTAAAAACATTCTAAAGCATTAGATAGCGAAGCGACATCAATTTCCAAGTTGAATTTATTCTGTAAAGAATAACTGCTTGGGCCATCTGTTTCATAAACAGACGGCTAGATGGCGCTAAGCGTCACGCAATTGACGTTTTCATAAGAAACCACAAATTTCGCAGGGTCGGACTAACAGCACGGTAGCTCAATTGGTAAGAGCGTTTGGCCCGGTTTGCCAAAAGGTTGCTGGTTCAAGTACCGCCCGTGCGCAAATTTTTGGTTTCTTATTTCATCTTTATGAATATAAAATATGACACTGTGAGTGTTAAAAACATTCTAAAGCATTAGATAGCGAAGCGACATCAATTTCCAAGTTGAATTTATTCTGTAAAGAATAACTGCTTGGGCCATCTGTTTCATAAACAGACGGCTAGATGGCGCTAAGCGTCACGCAATTGACGTTTTCATAAGAAACCACAAATTTCGCAGGGTCGGACTAACAGCACGGTAGCTCAATTGGTAAGAGCGTTTGGCCCGGTTTGCCAAAAGGTTGCTGGTTCAAGTACCGCCCGTGCGCAAATTTTTGGTTTCTTATTTCATCTTTATGAATATAAAATATGACACTGTGAGTGTTAAAAACATTCTAAAGCATTAGATAGCGAAGCGACATCAATTTCCAAGTTGAATTTATTCTGTAAAGAATAACTGCTTGGGCCATCTGTTTCATAAACAGACGGCTAGATGGCGCTAAGCGTCACGCAATTGACGTTTTCATAAGAAACCACAAATTTCGCAGGGTCGGACTAACAGCACGGTAGCTCAATTGGTAAGAGCGTTTGGCCCGGTTTGCCAAAAGGTTGCTGGTTCAAGTACCGCCCGTGCGCAAATTTTTGGTTTCTTATTTCATCTTTATGAATATAAAATATGACACTGTGAGTGTTAAAAACATTCTAAAGCATTAGATAGCGAAGCGACATCAATTTCCAAGTTGAATTTATTCTGTAAAGAATAACTGCTTGGGCCATCTGTTTCATAAACAGACGGCTAGATGGCGCTAAGCGTCACGCAATTGACGTTTTCATAAGAAACCACAAATTTCGCAGGGTCGGACTAACAGCACGGTAGCTCAATTGGTAAGAGCGTTTGGCCCGGTTTGCCAAAAGGTTGCTGGTTCAAGTACCGCCCGTGCGCAAATTTTTGGTTTCTTATTTCATCTTTATGAATATAAAATATGACACTGTGAGTGTTAAAAACATTCTAAAGCATTACATTATAGTTTTTATAGTGTTACTATACAAACTTAAACATATATAAATTGCAATTGTAAAAAACAACTTTTGGCTGTGACAGACAAGGAATCATTATGTCACGCAGCCTACGCGTTAAAGTAAGCGCTTGCAAAATTCAACAGGCTTGATAAGGTGACGATAGCCGAGTGGTATAGGCATACGCCCGGATAGCGTGCGTGGTTCGATTCCTCGTCTGTCACAGCCAAAAGTTGCTATTTACAAGTGCAATTTTTGCAGTACCAAAGATGTTACGTGACGAATATCCAGCCACTTACAATAGATACTAAAAAACACACACACGTTAAAGTCGCCTTAATTCTCCAACTATATTTCGTCGCAATCGCGAGTCGACATCGCATTATCGTAATAGTCCCGTAGGAACATTGACGCTTTTATGGCGATCGGGGAATAATTGTTATTTGTTACCCGATAGGGAAGACGCCGTTAACGCCACTGTAAGTTAATTATCGCCATGTGCCGATATTCGTTCGCATTTTTGGAATAGGGCAGCTCGATATTAATGGTCGTATCCATTTGGGAAACCACGTTAGCATAACTTTAGGGATCGTAATGGCATTTAGTTTCATTAAAAATGTTAGAAATGGAACGAAATAAGATCAGTATTTTTCCCAATATCTAATAGACAAAAAATATTTCAGTTCGAATTAAAAAATGATTATAAAAGTGTGTAAGCTGATGTTTGCAATAAAAATTAAATTAAGACATGACTTGACCTTATTGAAATTGGAAATGATCACCACATATTTTACGTTGCACTTTGGTATATACATTTTAATGACATAATTTGCGAATAAAATTAGGTAGGGAGGTAGGTAAATTATCAAAACCATTTTATTGACCCAGCCATAACTCAAAGGATACATGCTGCAAATCACAGTAGATCACCTTCATTAAGTTCAACAAATCTGAAACAGAAACTCGACAATCCGGCGCACAATGCTAATCTAATTATCTTCATACATTATTCTCCGAATCCAAACTGAATTGCGCCTCATTAATGAATCACAAAGCTAAACTCATCGGTTTTCTATACACAATCAAACGCTGCCGCGGGGGATATGTGACATAGTTCTGTTGCGTGTAATGAGAAAAGTTGGGAAGTTTATTTTAGTGTAGAATTATGAGCCCTATACGGAAGGGGTTAAGGGTGTCGGTAGTTTGCGGTTAGTTGGCAGGAGTCGGAGTTTAAAGCGCAGTTGGCCCCGCAAATCTGAGCGTCTGCCCGCCGTTTTGATATCTGGGGCTCCATGATAGCGTTGCTGATTACTAGGTAGTCGATATTAGTTAACATTTTAACTAATAAGAGTGTGGTCAAAGGGTGGCCAGAATGGCCAAGGCATAAAAGTATTATGTCTCCATCTTGAAAGAGACAGGATAATTTAACCCAAACTAAGCTAATCCTTATATGCACATGTAAGCCTTATATACACATTTATTGGCTACGAAAACACGTATATATACAAGACCTAAGAAGACCTATTAAAAGACCCAAGAAAGCTTGCTTACAATCATTCCTTATTTGCTCAAGCCATGTAAGTTTGCAAATTTTATCTGAATAGTTACATAAATGCTATGCTAAATTATATCAAGTTCCTTTGACTGAACAAAACACCGATAAGCAAAATTGGGTATAAACTCAAATATCTCACATTTACTGTAGTGAGTAACAGTAATATTTGATAGTAATTCTCTTAACGTAATCTAATCTTAAGCTATTCTGCGTTCCACCCGCTAGTTCGTATATTAAAAACTCAATTGTAAAATCTTAATGGCCGCCCGTTATAAAGGCTTCACAGCCTACTACGGGGACCGATGTTTAACATAATTGTGTAATTAACTTTTGTAAAATAAATTATTTGTATTTGTATTTTTTATTTATTTATTTAAAACACTTAATGCACAAACAAAAGGTACATATGGCGGACTTAATGCTAAAAGCATTCTCTACCAGTCAACCATAGGTCTATACAGAGAAATTGCTGGCGGCGCGAAGAAAGTGATAGAAGGGCAAAAGTGAGAGCTTGATTGAACCTACAATAGGTATTTAAACAAAAAATAAACATACATACTACTTATTACATAAATACCGTATACATTAATACATAATTATGGAATAATAAACATACACATAGTACATACACATAATAATAATACTAATGGTACACATGTGAGAAAAAAAAAGAGGTTAGTGAGACAAGTTCTATATCTCTTCCTTGTAAAGTGCTCGGAGGGCCATCTTGAAAGAGAATTTGGAGGAGGATGTTTGTACTGTCTTTGGGAGGTCATTCCAAAGTCGAATGGCTGTAAGGGTAAATGAATTGGACATGAAGTCAGAAGAGTGACGTGGAGTGAACAGTTGGAGAGAGCTACTGGAGCGAAGGGACCGGTCATGAGAAGTATGGAGATACGAGAATTTGTCTTTAAGGTACGATGGAGAATTGGGATTGAAAAGAATGGAGTACAGCATGCAAAGTGTTCGAAGGTGTCTACGCTGCCGGATGGGAAGCCAGCCAAGCTGGGTGCGAAATTGGGAGATGTGATCATATTTGCGAAGACCAAACACAAATCTGAAGCAGTTGTTAAGGAGCCGGTCCATCTTATTAAGGAAGTCCTGAGAGATGTTAGTACAGCAGATATCACCGTAGTCAATTATAGGTAGTACCAGAGACTGTACGAGAAGGGCCTTTGTACCAGAAGGGAGAAAATATTTGAAGCGGTACAGTGCTCGTAAGGCGCCGGTAACCCTCCTGCTGACTTCCCTAATGTGTTGAGTCCAACTCAATGTGCAGTCCATGTAGAGTCCTAAGTTTTTAACGTAAGACGAGTACACTACGACCTCACCATCGAAGACTATGGGAGGTAAGGTGTTCTGGTCGATTTTGTGTAGTTGCCCCGGGCTGCCTATGATTATAGCTTGGCACTTGCTGGGATTTACTTTGACACCAAACCTATTGGACCAGCTGCTGATTTCACTAAGATCCTCATTGAGCTGGTGGATGGCGCCGTTGATCAAAGAAGGATCCGCTTGGGAGTATAGTTGGAGGTCATCAGCGTAGAGATGGAAAGAAGAAGTAAGAAGGGGAGTTAAAAGATTAATAAATACAGAGAACAGGATTGGAGATAGTATGCCTCCCTGCGGCACGCCAACCGACAAGTCAGTCCAATTCGAAATCGATTGACCGCGGCGAACCGCTTGCTGGCGACCGCGAAGGTATGAAGAAAACCATTCCACAGCGGAGGATGAGACTTGCAGGTGGGATAGGATAGCGAGGAGAATATCATGGTCGACTGTGTTGAAGGCATTGGAGAAGTCAATCAAGACAAGGATAGTCAAACGCGACTCCTCCATGCCCGCCCTCACGTCATCAATGATTTTAAGGAGAGCCGTCGTCGTACTGTGTACTGTGTCCAGGTCGAAATCCGGATTGAAAATCACTCAGCAGATTATTGGCGAGAACAAACTTGGAAAATTGTTGGTGAGCCACTGCTTCCACAAGTTTCGAAAGAAAGGGAAGGATTGAAATTGGTCGGAACTGACTGACAGAATTGGGATTAGGAACTTTAGGTAAGGGAATTATATGCGCGCGACGCCAGATAGAGGGAAAGCAACTATTGTTAAAAGAAGAGTTAATTATGTGCGTAAGAACAGGAAGAATTTCATCTAATATGTAAATTAGCATAGTTCTATTGACTTCGTCACAACCGACAGCCTTGGATTTAATAGAAAGGAAAATTTTGCGAGTCTCATCAACGCTTACTGGGGAGAAAGAGAAAGAACAAGATAGTTGGAGGTTAGGAAGACACTCGATAGCCGAAATAGTGGAGAGTTTTACAGCATTATCCAGAAGGGAAGCAGAAGAGAAATGAGTGTTGAGATCATTAAGTGAAAAGCTAGAAGGGTGATCGTTAGGAGGAGATCTGCCAAGACCGAGGGATTTCAAAAACTTCCAAATATTAGGCCCCGAAGCGTTCGCGATGTTCTGGTGAATATGACGGCGCTTGGCGGCTCTCACCAAGTTATTGCAACGATTCCTTGCCCGCTTAAATGCGTCCCACTTTTCTATGCAACGATTTTTTTTAAAGCGACGAAAAGCGTTGTCCCGCTTAGTCATCGCCTCACGAACCTGGTTTGTCATCCATGGAGCCGGTGGACGCTTAATTCGCACAGTTCGGTTGGGTGCATGTGTGTCAAACAGTTTCAGGACGAATTCATTAAGTGTGTCAACTTTTCTATCTACAGTGTCCGCGAGAAACACTAGAGACCAGTCTAGCGCCAAAAAGTCAAGTTTGAGTTGGTTTTGGTCAAGTCTAGCGAAACTACGCAATCGTACAGTCTCCGGTCTACGTTTGGGGGGACGAAGATTATAGCAGAGGTAGATCAGGTCATGATGAGAAAATCCAGGAGCGAGCAACTGGCCATGCTTAGCACAAAGCTCTGGGCAGGAGATAATGATGTGATCTATCCAGGTGTCATCTGTGTAAAGATTGTGGTGTGTAGGTTGCAGCGGTAATATATGGAGCTTTACAGAATCCGTTTTCGTAGTGAGTTGCGATGAACGGTTGTTTTGCTTTAAGAGGTCAGTGTTAAAGTCCCCCAAGACTATTATATGCGAGTACTCAGAGCAGATCGTCTCAAGAATGGACTCCAATTTATGAAAGTAATTAACTGTGGGTGGAGCATAGACAACCCCAAGAACCGCCTTGGTTCCTTTCACTGATACCTCTAGAAATATACATTCAAGGGAGTGTGAATATTCACCAGGAGAAGTGTACATAATCCTATAAGGAATATCACTACGAAGATATATTGCTACACCGCCACCTTTCTTACCGAGTCTGTCATTTCGAATCAAGATGAAACCAGGGAGAGAATACGAGGTCGAACTAAGATTAGGCTTAAGAAAGCTTTCTGAAATTAAAATTGCATGAACTGCGTCAGACGAAAAGGTGTTGAGAAGTTCAAAATGGTGTAGTGGGACACTTTGAGCATTTAAATGACAGACTTTAAAGAGATTATCGTAATTTTCTAATTCAGAGCAGATATTATGATGGAGAGAAGCAGAGCTGTTTAGTGAATGAAAAGAAGAGGACATGTCACATACAGAGTGAAATAACTCATCGTCACTAGACATTGTGTTGTGTTTGTGTACCAAAATTAAATATAATATAAGAAATTAATAGATATAATAATAAATATATTTTGCAAATATTTATGCGTATTTCCTTGCAAGACCTGCCGGTTGACTGTTTACAACTTTGCAGCGACATCGCATATCAGATAACACATTGGGGAAAAATACCGTTACTAATGCCGTTATTATAAAAATAAAATGTAGAAAGGCTCCATAGTCATAGATAACTTTCCACTATATAAAAAAAAATCAACTGTCACTGTCACAAATCGTGAGATTACTTCACTCACTTCATCAAATCAAAACAAAGTAACAAAATTAAATTGGGGGTTTACAAAAATTAAGTCACAGAAAAATACGTTAAAATATGCAAGTTAACATGGGGGTTGGTAGTAAAATAAGGATTGACAGATACCTTAGTAGCAAGAATAAGAAATTCGTAAAGTGCGGGTGGAACAACAAGGATTGGCTAAGATATACATACGACCTATGGGATCAACTAGGTTCTACACGAACGCTTCGCCTTTGGAGGGTCGGGCTTAATGTTTGAAGCCGGCCGGTTTTGGTATTCTTTATGCTAGACGTCCCGGCTTTAGTGACCGATGGGTCGGGAGTTGATGCGGGCTTATGAGCCGTTTTCGAGGAGGCCGTAGCGCCGGCCGATGCAGCAGCATGAGCCCCCTTGAGTTGGTTCAATTGTTCTTCACTACTGATTCGTTCTCGATCCCCGTTTGGCAGTTTGACGTAGATGTTTCCATCCAGCGTCCACACTCGTCTCATACCAAAGTGCCTTCGTGCATCCATAAACAGAGTTTGCCGTGTCTTAGTCAAAAACTCGGAGAGAACGCATTGAGAGCCTTTCAGTAAAGTCTTCTTGCTCCATATCTGTGCTCTTGACTCATGATCCCCGAACTTGACGATTATAGGCCGACTATGGCCCTGTTTGGCACTACCAAGCCTGTGACAAGACTTAATACTGGATTTATCAATGTTGGGAAGACCAAGATTTAGATGAATCATAGATAAGACTGCTGACAAAGGATCATCATTCTCTGCCTCTGGTATGCCAACTACAAGAAGATGTTTACGCCTGTGTCTTGATTCAATGACATCAACTGCTCTGCTTACCTCCTCAATTTGCTTCCGCAGGATGTTCATAACTCCAAGAGTGTGTTCACGGAAGGCATAAAACTCCGTGGAGAGTGACTGCAGGAACACACCAGAGGCCGGCGACGAGGCCCGAGCTGCGTTGAGGTTTGCCTCAAATTCTGTCATTCGCTGCATGAGGGATTTCTGCAGGGCCTGCTGCGTATCCATGATGTTATTGAGATTCACCATTGTGCTAGTGTGTTGATTGAAGTGAAGTGGTAGTGTGAGAAGTAGTCACCGGCAGGAAGTTAGACTTAACTTGTTAAATACACATGAGATTATGTGCACTACACTTGAGGTGAAACTTTGTATAGTAACAAGTAAGTTTCAAATAAAATATTTGACTAAATAGACCAATTACTAATTTTTAAATGATTTTTAAAGTAGAGCAGTTGTTATCACGTTTACAACTACCGCCGAAAAAAAAAGCTTGTTTAACTTCCCCGCTGTCCTAACACCACGGACTGGCAGCCGCAGTCCTGATGAGCCCACCACACAAACAAATCGAAGCCGCGCGTCTCCGTCTCATATTTACAGCGCGGCAGCGAGCTGGTTACACTGGTTAGTTCGGTTGCAGTCACTTGCTGGGTTAAATTGGATCGCGGTTTGCTTTGCGATGTTTTAGAAGCAGCGTGAAGTTTTCCAGGTACTGATTAAGGCTAACCAAATCTATAAATGTGTTGGCATTGAAAAAGAGCTTACTTTGTACGACGAATATGGTAGAAAATTATATCTACCTTAGTCAGTAACTTTTAACTAAGAGACAGGCTGTTGTTTTGGTCGTCTTAAAGGAGGTTGTACGAAGGGTAATGATGCCATAAAAGAAAAAATACAAAATCAAATTGTTATTGCGATACTAGCAATAGATTCAAAACTACTAACGCCCAGGTCGCCTCTTCGTAACTTACTAGCTACGGTGTAGTATTTCATAGATAAGCGCAAGCCACGCGAGGGTGCGAGTTTACCCATTCGTTTTTTTTATTGTTGTAAGGAGGTTTTCTTTGATTAAATTTGCATATAATTAAAGGAAAATATTCTTTTTAGAATAAGAATAATTCATAATTATTATCTCTTCACTGACCAAAACCACAACATGTATAGTAAATAAACATTTTGTACAAGAAGAACTTTGTCGATGCCACGTACAAATATTATTACAAACAAATATAAGGTCACCTCGTTTTAAGTGATAATATTAAAATGATTTTTATACGCTAGTTTTTGAGAAAGTTAAAGATTAAGGTTATTTTTTTCAGGTATTTTTTTTTAATAATTAAGGGTAAGATTAAAGAAAAAGGAGGATTGATGAAGAAGTAAGAAAAAAAAAAAAAAAAGGACAACGCAGATAATTTTAAAAATCGTCAGGGTGCTATTTTAAAAAATGATCTTTTCTTTGATAGAGGAAATATGAAATTTTCAATTTTCCATAAAATAATAATAGTGTCCTGTTTCTGTGATGTATACAAAGACACAGTTAAAATATTTTTACTTAAAACGATTTGACCTTGTATATAATGTCAAAGTCAAAGTCAAAAATATTTTATTCAATTTAGGACACAAAATGCCACTTATGAACGTCAATAATCAGTGTAATATAAATTAATTATGGCCCGTATGGGGCTAGAACATATCTCCTTATATTTTGGGCCCTACCAGTTCTTCGAATACAAAATATACTTAATATACAAAACTTATTTATTTACTTATCAGGACGATAGTTTAAGATTGCGTCCAAACTACTACCTATAGTACTCTTCATGTAGTTACAAAAGCAAAGTGACATTAATATATATTTTTTATTAACAATCTCCCGAGGCGGTAAATTTCCATGCTCATTTTTTAGTGTATTTTTAATTTATGCTTTTTTTTATTCAAGTTGCCTTGTTCCTGAGCAGCGGTACGCTTCAAATTATACTGGCATTACGATTGTTTCCTTCCACTAAACAGAAGGCATTCCATTGTTCCGGGAGAGCGGGAAATGCAGGTACAACGCAGTAAGTACAGTCGATGGCAGAAGGACTTATTAAATTCTTTACAAATTACTTTTTTATAAAACGTATAAAAGGTTTTTCGCAATATTCCATTTTTAAAAGCACTAGGCTGATACATTTTTTATTTAGTTTTCAATTACTGTAGCTGTTATACGGAGTAGCCTTCTGTTTCTTACACATCTACGGAACATGTTGTTGGTATGTATAATGTACCTACGTATTAACTTTTATGTAAACCACTTTTGTACATTACCGTTGAGATAGATAGATAGATAGGACTAACAGCACGGTAGCTCAATTGGTAAGAGCGTTTGGCCCGGTTTGCCAAAAGGTTGCTGGTTCAAGTCCCGCCCGTGCGCAAATTTTTGGTTTCTTATTTTCATCTTTATGAATATAAAATATGACACTGTGAGTGTTAAAAACATTCTAAAGCATTAGATAGCGAAGCGACATCAATTTCCAAGTTGAATTTATTCTGTAAAGAATAACTGCTTGGGCCATCTGTTTCATAAACAGACGGCTAGATGGCGCTAAGCGTCACGCAATTGACGTTTTCATAAGAAACCACAAATTTCGCAGGGTCGGACTAACAGCACGGTAGCTCAATTGGTAAGAGCGTTTGGCCCGGTTTGCCAAAAGGTGGCTGGTTCAAGTCCCGCCCGTGCGCAAATTTTTGGTTTCTTATTTTCATCTTTATAAATATAAAATATGACACTGTGAGTGTTAAAAACATTCTAAAGCATTGAATTACTTCATTAATCATAATTTTATTTAATTTTGTAATTGATATTTTTATAATATTTGTATTTAATTCTACTAATTTGAATTTGAATTTGAATTTAATTGCAATGTACTATAATTAATTTAGAAAAAATCGATTTGTCCAAATTTCAATTTATTTATGTTTTGATACTGATTAATTATATTTTTATTCTTTATGAACGTTGTCTAAAATAAATGTATTTTATTGTATTTGTTTTAATTACACGTGAATTTCGTTTATTTTTTCATTGATGGTCACTAATAATATTGAAACGAGTGATTCTAAAATTATTTTTATTTAAACTGATTAAAAAATTATGCCATTTACCGGCATGTTTGATTATTTATCATACAAACACAATGAAATACAAAAAGCTGACTTAATGTTTTAATATATGTTTTAATTGAATCTTAATTGGGCTACAAAATGTTTAAAAAAGGTCATTTTTTTATTATTGTAAACCACACGTACTGACTTAATTATCGTTTTGAAGCTGTCTGTTTTACCCATTTTGGTTTAACTAGGCCAATTTGAACTATGTAGAGTCCCTATCTAAATATCATATATCTAATTGAAAACCAGCATCAGGTTCTTAAAAGGACCTGGCTCATGGTCAGTAAGATCCTATTGGTTCGGACGTCACTGACCCACACACGCAATGCTTGGCTTGCTTATGTTATAATTGTGTACCTGTAACTGTTGTATTTTATGGTTTTTGTGACGTCCTTTTTCAGTAAAAGCTTTTCTTTTATTTCTTTTTATTTCTTTCTTATTAACCTCAGAAAAATACAATGAGATATCTACAATTAATTACACTTCAGTCGTGTCAACTTGTTTCTTTCTAGACTTTTGCATGCAACTGTATCGAGTGTTTAAGCGCGCTCAAAGTTGCGGCCGGGCAGCGGGCGTGCGGGCGCGGGCAAGCCGCCTTTAACTAGTGTTGTCCGTCCATATTCAGTTTATATTGATTTATCATCATTATCATCATTATTATCAGCCAAAGGTCGTCCACTGCTAAACATAGGCCTCCCCCACGGCTTTCCACAGCGACCGATTACTAGCGGTCTGCATCCAGTTTGATCCTGCAATCTTTATAAGGTCGTCTGTCCATCTTGTTGGTGGACGTCCTACGCTGCGTCTTTGGTCGAAGGGTCTCCAATCTAGAACTTTTCTGCCCCAACGGCCATCAGTTCTTCGCGCTATGTGCCCTGCCCATTGCCACTTGAGCTTACTGATTCTCAAGGCTATGTCCGCTATATTGATTTATCGGTAAGTAATATTTTCCACCACGCACACCATATTTTATGGTTATTATCCTATTAAAAAACAAAACAAAGTCAACAAAGTTTAATAATATAATATACCGAATGTGAGGATTGTTTATTTAATACTGTACGCTAGGGAGGTAAATATTTTGTTTGTTATTCTCGTTGAAATTTCTTTATAAGATGCATGAGTGAATAAAGATCACTGTATGTATACCTTAACATATTAATATGGTTTTCATGTATTGCTGTATGAAAACGTTTTGTATAGATATAATCGAAAAGCAAATGTAACATGTTAGCATATAAAAACAAAACTTAATTTAAGCCTTTATTTGTATTCGGATGCTGAACCTTAGTTAATAAAATAAAGTAAAAATCATGAAAATCGGTTTGATCGTTCTTGACTTATCAGTGGTGTCACTAACATGAATTTCTCAATATTGTATAAAAAGAGAAGAAAAGGATACAGATAGTATGAACGACCTAATGTTTCGTTATTTTATACTAAATATTTGCACCAAAACCTGCTGTCATAATCAGTCTAGATTATATCATTTTTCTAGTACAAAGGCGTATTTTTCAATCAATCAAATCAATCAAATCATTTATTGCATGTCACATTACATTTTTTCGGGAACTTGTGTGAAATTGTTCTATTAAGATTTAATAACGCACTGTGGATGCCATCTGCCCCATCTAGGAGTTACAGGACCTTAAGTCAAGTAAGTCGTAGTTTCCAAATCAAAAGGGTTTTCTAATCTCAAATAAATCTCTCAACTCACTGTAGTTTCGATGTTGTTATTATTCAAGTTCTACCATCGATATTCCAAGTATCGACAATATACCAACTCTATCGTAAACGGGGCTGAAAATACGGCGTCCAATCGATTCGCCCGCATTGTTATATCAGTTACTGCGCGGGTCAATTGCAGTAATTTTACGCGGATTTGCATCGATGTTGCACCGAATATTCCAGATTAACACGTTTCATGATAAATTGGCAAGGGAAAATTGATTCAATGTTACAAATAGGGGTCTAGCTCTTTTATTCAGATGTTTAAACTCTACAACGGTAGCTTATTTGGCTTTGTATACATTTGAATGATCAATAAAAATCGAATAAAATATACCAAAAACTAGTTGAGTGGGTTGAGAATGTATTTAACACTAACAGTGCCATATTTTATATTCTTAAAGATGAAAAAGAAACCAAAAGCTGCCCACGGGTGGGTCTCAAACCTGCAACTTCTGGTGACTGGGCCAAATGCTCCTCCAATTGAGTTACCGTGCTATCGGTCCGTCCGTGTGAAATTTCTGGACGCCTATGGATACATCATTACGCGTGACGTTTAACGTCTTATGTACGCTTAATACCCGTCTGTTTAATACTTCATCTTTAAGAACTATTCAGAGTCTGGATAATTCTTAAGAATCACACCACAACGACCCTTTCCTGACATAAAATATTTAGTGATAAATATTTTTATCATCAATCTTCATAATGAAGACATTTTAATCCCAAGATGCTCGTCGTAAGTAAATCAGTAAATGCACGCAATCACATTATTAATAAAACATCTGAAAGACGCTCAATAGAAAACATCTCAAAGGCACAATAACCGCTTCCTCGAGCGTCTTTTCCCCTCGCGGCAATTTTCTTTTGTCCGTTGATGAATTCTCGCCCTCGGGACGGGCTCATGTGCGAGGTGTCCCAATAAATAATGGTGACTAAAGAGCCAGGAAGAGCGGGCGACGACACGACCACGACAATTAAGATCGTGCCAAGATCGTGACGTATGAAAAACAAATGAACGTCACGGCGAATAAAGTGGGAGCTGAGGAGTGAGAATGGACAAGGCCTATCAAATCTGACAAATATCGTTGTCTTTTTAACCGACTTCAAAAAATTAGGAGTTTATCAATTCGAAAGTTTTTTTGTATCTATATTACCTCATATCTCAGTCATTTTTCGACCGATTTGAAATTTTTTTCGCCTACATAGAAGTTATACTTTCGAGTTCTGGTTCTGATGATGGGATCTTGGTGCAATAGAGGGAAAACTTGGAATTTATTAGACACGATCAGTGTTTTCGTACTGGAATCTTAATGAAGACATGCTGTTGCAGCTGATAGTCGACATTGTGTAAAGCTGAGCTAATAATGGAATTCCTAAACGCTTAGGAGTTCAGTGATTTTAATGACAGAACTTATGATAGGTAATTTGGAGCTTATTAAAAAACAGAGTGAAAAGATGCAACCCCTCCTATAATCATTAAAAAATAGCAAATAAAATAAATTAAAAAAAAAACTCCAAAAAGAAATTGTTCGCCTAAAATGGAGTCCTTTCCTTTGAAGAGTAAAGAGTTTATTTAAGACTTTTTATCGATTTTGGTTTTGAAGTCGGTTTTTAATTTTGCACACCACAGTTATACTAGTATATCTATTTTGCTAGTATTGAAAATCAGGGGTATACATTGCGTTTTTTTTTAAACTAAGAAGCTTCAGCGTTTACTTTGGATCTGCTTTCTAAGTTTCTGCATCAATCAATAAGCGTTCATAAAGGCGTTGAAAGAATATATATTTTACTGATAGTGATAATTTTCTTTTACACGAATTTATTTGTGACCTATGTGATTTGCAGTAAAGATATTATTCAGGCTTTCATGCTTTGTATACAACCAAATCATATAAATAGAATAAATAAATAAATATTGACCACCAATCTCAAATATTGCTCCGATACCAAAGTAAGTAGCCAATGTTCTTGTGTTATGGAAATCAGACACAACGGAGGTACCACAATACACTGACCTGAGACAATATAGAAAATTATGATTTCTACATTCCCGAACCCGGGACCTCGGAGCGCCTTGAAACCCAGCGTGCTTAGTCATTACACCAAGGAGGTCGTTAAAAGCAAAAGAGTAAATATTCTTAACATTATTCATTGATAAGAAGAAATTAAACAAGACGAAATAAAATTATAATAAAATTATGTATATACTTCGCTTTTAATGCCCTATTCACAATATGTTTTTTATTCGACTCTTTTTATCGTTCTTAAGAGAGGCATTTATTAGAGGGAAAATTGTGGACGCAAGACAAGACCACGCGTGCCCGATGCACCCGATGAATGCAGCCATGCATTCTTTAATATTGAAAGGAAATAGCTTTCCTTGCTGTTTATCCAAACGTTGGAAATATTTCGTTGGCAGTACTTACAGTTTTTATTACAAAAACTTAACAAAGCCTTTGCTAGCTAAAAATAATGTCTAAAGGCTGATTTTTAATAGTCAAATAAGAAATATTCGTCGAAAAAAATACAATATGGCTAATTTGAAAATGTCACCTAATTGTCAGCAATCATAGGTACTTGTCATTTTTTTAAACCTGTCGCTTCATAATTTATCAGTCTGTTTAGATAAATCGGCCCTAAATCGAATAGTTTTTTAAAACAATGATTTTGTGGACTTTATGACAAATGTTGTTACTATAAGTTATTTTTTATTAAAAAACAAGGTACGCTTGCGCTGATTACAAATGAGTTTCCTTAACTTTGACGTTTATTATCAAAGTTGCCGAATTGCCTTTTTTAACTGTTGCCAACAGTAATGACTGTTTTCAAACATCACCCCTTGCCGAAAGTGCAATTACACCAAATGTGCCTTCCCACCGCACCCGCGTCAGTCACCTCGTGACGCCGTCGATGCATGCCTCAGTGATTAACATCCGCTTCGGCAGGGTTATTACCTCAATCGATCGCTTTCAAATTGCTATCATTAAAGATTTGTCACATTGCATTGGATACACTCTGCAGTTAGGTAATACAATATCCCATCAAAAACAATACTTGTCAAAAAAACCAAGTCTCGCAACTCAGTTGTTCTGCGGTAAAAAGTTGTGAGATCCATGTAATACCAAGTCGGTTATTAATTTATTCAGTCTCTACTTAAGCGACTTTCTGTCTTAATACGTCCAGTCTCTAAGACCACGATCGTGGTCCATAACAATTGAAAACAAATTGTGTCTGGAATCTCCGTACTCGAAGCATTAAGTTGTTACGTAATAATTAACAGCATCTTATAGTGACGCATATCAATATTAAAATTCTTTAATGTTTTATGTAAATATATTGAGACTTGGCCATCGCCTGAAAACACGTAGAAATTCAATCGCCTGAAAACACGTGTAAATTTAATTATTTAGTGCGATGGCCAAGTCTCAATATATTTACATAAAACATTAAAGAATTTTAATATTGATATGCGTCACTATAAGATGCTGTTAATTATTACGTAACAACTTAATGCTTCGAGTACGGAGATTCCAGACACAATTTATTTTCAATTGTTATGGACCACGATCGTGGTCTTAGAGACTGGACGTATTAAGACAGAAAGTCGCTTAAGTAGAGACTGAATAAATTAATAACCGACTTGGTATTACATGGATCTCACAACTTTTTACCGTAGAACAACTGAGTTGCGAGACTTGGTTTTTTTAACAAGTATTGTTTTTGATGGGATCTCATTTCTTTTTGTATTTTGTAAACAGTTCTACTTTTTTCGTTTTCGGTACCTATATATGTATATCTACCAGCAACGAATTGTCTTAAAGCCCTCTGACTTATGAACTTTTCGCCTCGCGCTAGTACCGTGACAGCTCGCTGGGCGACATTCACCTTTCCGCGCGCCCCGCAACTGTCCCCGCCCCGCGTCCTCGCGCTAGCACCGCGCAGCGCATAGTAACGGCCCGCGCTCACTCGCTAGCATCGCAGCGCGTGGTATAATAATTAATTTACAACCTTACGCACTTGTAATAAGTGCGAATACGCACGTAGGTACGTTTTTTGCATTAAATAATTTAATTTATACGTATTTTCATGACGGGAATACCCATTTTTTGCTCGATTTGGCAGGGGCAATACCATGCGCCTATATTTATATAGGCCTAGCTTAAACCCGCGGCTTCGCACGCAATAATAATAACTGCCGTAAAACATCGTTACGAATAAAGCCAATATTGAAAAATTTTACTGAAGACTTGGCTGTATGGGCTTAATTTTCTTTGCGGTATTTTCTAGATTTTTTAGTTTTTCCTTAATTCATACACCAAACACTAATTATATTCCAAATTTGAAGCTTCTAGGTCTACTAGAAGTGCCTTAGAATTTTGATGATCGGTGAGTCAGTAAGTGACAAAATTAAGAAATTTGACCCGTTATAATTCTTTAAATTCTAGTTAAAATTGAATGAAATTTGAAATATACCGTGTCTTTACAATGCTGCATGGTTCCTGAAAATTTCAGTCTTCTAGTTTTATCCACAACGAAGTTACAGGGGGTCGAAAATGGTCTGAATTGCTTCGAGAAAAGGATGGTACGGCCGTGACGCTTTTTTGCTCGACTTGGTGGGGGCACTGCCGTGCCCCTAGATGACATTGAACTATTATTGACACTGTTCTATTAATCGTATTGAAGAACGCATCCAGTGTGAGACATACATAAACATGCAAACATATTACTAGTCTTGTTGGTCACGGATAGCTGTCAATGATACAAAGTACGCCGACACGTTTGGTGCAGTGGTTAGAGATCATAAGTACTGAACCAGCGGTCGCGGGTTTCAATCCCGCAAGGAGGAAATGTTTGTGTGATGAGCACAAACATTTTTAGCTAAGTCATGGATGTTATAATGTACTTAAGTATTTATGGGAGACGCCCCCGTCATTATCTGGTACTTCGTATCACAAGTAAAAAAAAAACTTACCACGAAAACAGACAACTGGTACGTTGTTTGACAAATCATACCAAACGTTTTGAACTGTCAAATGAATACGATTGCTTATCACTATTCCACCTCTGAGGTGCAATTGTGTAAAGCAATCGTATTCATTTGACAGTTCATAACATACGGTATGATCTGTCAAATGCTTTGTTCTTTGCCGTTTGACAGATCATACCGTACGTTTTGAACTGTCAAATGAATACGATCGCTTTACTCAATTCCATCTCTGACATAAGAATTTTAATACTTCCAATGATTCTGACTGACTCTAATGCGTATTATTCCAGACATATTAATTTTTGGTGACATAATTATGCTATTGTAATGCAGATGTATCCTATTTTTTCCTATATCCTTTAATGTTTGATTGGCCATTTTACTGTGTGACTAGCATACTGACGCTTTGGGCGACTGTAAATTAGTATGTTTACTGTTAAATAAATAATACACCCCTGACGCTTTACGTCTATAAGTTATTAATTGGTAAATCTGTGCACATAGTATTTTGTAAGCTCTGGTATACTTAATTGCTCAAAAACCTATAATAGTGTGACCGAGGTTATACTTTATAGCGCTTACTTTAGTCAAAATGACTAAAGTAAGCGCTATAAGACTTCAGTTGCTATGTCCTCAACGCTTTTGAGAGCTTCCGCTGCATACGCTGCGGAAACCGCTTAAGTTACACAAAAATCATGTATGACAGGATTATTCAACATTAAGAGTTCTATAATAAAATCAGCGACAGCATATGTCTATCTTTTATGGTTGACTTACTACAACCCGTTTTATGTTAATAAATTTGTAAAAAAATAATGCATTATTTTTAGAGGTGTATTATACACACAGATATTTATTCTTATCAAAATAAATACATTCATCATCACGAGCATTTCATTTAGAACCAAGTTGCCCTTTATACCATTTGATTTCAATAAATATCTTAGGAGCAATCACAGTTTTAACATAACTCCGCACCAAAATAATGTTCGCAGCTTAAGTACAGCGTGCGCTTGCGCTAATCTAATATATATAAATCTCGTGTCACAATGTTTGTCCTCAATGGACTCCTAAACCACTTAACCGATTATAATAAAATTCGCACACCATGTGCATTTCGATCCAACTTGAGAGATAGGATAGTTTAAATCTCAATTTATCATAACTGCACCCGTGCGAAGCCGGGGCGGGTCGCTAGTATATTATAAAGCTGAAGAGTTTGTTTGTTTGAACGCGCTTATCTCAGGAACTGCTGGACCGATTTGAAAAAATATTTTTGTGTTGGATAGCTTATTTATCGAGAAAGGCTTTAGGATATAAAACATGACGCTGCAACGGGAGAGGAGGGAGCAAACTCAAAACGCGCGGACGAAGTCGCGGGGGACCGCTAGTAAGGAATATTCGTCGAATATAATACAAAACGCCTAATTAGAAAACATCACCTATTTGTCATAATTTATGTAAATGACGCTTTTAAATCGGTCATTTTAAACTTAAGTGTAGATTTTACCAAAGTCAGATAAGACTTATTCAATTCAATAAACCAACCGATTTTGAAATGACATTAAATTTAAATTTTATCCAGTTTGTATTATATTGTATAAGACACCAATCACATACATTGCTCTGATCCCAAAGTAAGTAGCTAATGCACTTGTGTTATGGAAATCAGACACAACGGTGGTACCACAACACCCAGACCTGAGACAATATATATATATTTTATTTCTATATTGACCCGATCGGGAATCGAAACCGGGACCAACGTTCGGGTGCTTAGCCACTACACCACGAAGGTCGTCATAAACATTGACATAAATGATGGCTGACAAATGGGTGATATTTTCAAATTAGGCGTTTTGTATAACATTTGACGTTTTTTATCTTACGTTGGTAAAATCAGGCCTCAGTCGGACAAGTCTTATCTAAAAATCCAACCCTTACTCATAAAACTATGCTGTGACCGGTAAATATCTACTTGTATATTAGTAGTTTTGATACAAATCGAAAGCAAGTAAACCTCCAACTCGAAGCTCTAACTACATCACAGCTACGTACAGAACTTATGACCTTTCTAGATTGGAGACCCTTCGACCAAAGGCGCAGCGTAGGACGTCCTCCGACAAGATGGATAGACAACGTTTTAAAGATTGCAGGATCACACACTGATGCCGACCGCTCAATACCGGTCGCTGTGAAAAACCCAGGAGGAGGCCTCAGTAGTGGACGTCCTTTGACTGATAATGATGATGACGATGACCTCATTGTAGAATTGCATAATTATGTTATTTACTGTAAGTTATTATCCCCTCAAAAACGGGCAGATCAGTTTAGTGACTAGTTAACGACATGAGAAGCCAACTCAATCATCATTTCACTGGCTTTTATCAAGTCATTACGAAAGTAAGCAAATACTTTGACGACAAGTTAGAATGTATACTGCCCCACTATCCATCGAACAGCGTAAATAATACAAATTATCCCCCATAAAGGGAGGATGACTGTCACAATGCGATAGACTATAAAACATAATGAGGGCATCGGAAAGTAAACAGAATGAAGGGTGTATCTATAAGGGGAATAGGGCTGGTTATGAGTGTAATAGAAAAAATATTAGACGTACCTACAAGACATTTAGACCGTGTTTTGTTATAATTAATCTTTTCATTATTTTTGGGAGCTGTTGATTAATATTTTTTTTCATTTATTTTTTGAAACTGTATTGCACTGTACGTTGCAGAATTGGCGGACTTAATGCCTAATGGCATTCTCTACTAGTCAAACACCTGGTCATGCAGAGAGTTTAATCAGTGGCGGAATATTAGTAATAAGTGAGAAGAGTGGTACAAAAAAGAAGTATAATGCACTAACACAAACATACATACTACACATACATACATGGCCAAAATTACAAAATACTAATAAACATACATAGAATACATATACTTACAATTATGAATGATAAAGGTGATGATAATGACGACCTTCAAAAAACACAAATAAAAGAAAATCGTTGTTAATTCTAAAGAGAGCCAAGGTGCATTTTAATGCAATGATCCTCGATATATTTTCGTTTAATTGAAATTCTAAGCTAAGAATATTTGTATTGTTATTTCAGTACCTAAAATAGCTAACCATCAACTCAAAAACAAAACTCGTTGATTGAACGCTTCGCCAAATATTTTCACGCTTCCTCATCGTTGACTTTTATTTATCGTGGAACCGAAAATAAAAATAACGTTTGACTGTAAATTGTAAAATGGATCGACCCTAAACGAGGGGCGGAAGGGCGCGGCGGGAGAGGCGGCAATTGTTTCATTTCGTTTGATTGAACAGACGAATATTGTATTCCAATTCTGACAACAACTGCGCACTCGCGGTGCGGTCGCCACATTCGGTAATAACCTTTGGTTTAAAAATAAAAAAAAATACCAACAGAAATTTGCTAAAGTAAGTAGTAAATATGTATTCTGAAATCTGCTAAGCTCAGTAAAATTCTTGATAACGATATAAATACTTTACTTTACTTATTCACATAATATGTTACTCTTAATTATTTTATATAATTGGTTACGTTTGTTTGGTTGATTTCTTGCAATCTGGGGATAATTTGTATTATTTGGTAAACACAAGTGGTGTTGTTTTCCGTGTAATATAACATGAATATTTACCTAACCAAAGTCGAGTAATTGCATTTCTCAGAAACTTCTACACTGAGTCCTAATAATAAACAAAGACCTAGCAACTATTTTCTCATATTTCGCGAAACTTAAAGCCAGTATTAAGTTAATTTCATTAAGTAATTCGTAGAAATTCAGTACAGAGGGAAAATATAAAGAAGGGTAATATACGCAGAAATATTTAACGCATTTTGATTTTTTACATTTTGCAGACTTATTGAAGTATGTGACCGCGTGTGGGGGTGCTTGAATAATAAACACGTAGTACAAATCTCCAGGTTCTTATCCAATAGTTTTATTCCAACAAAATAGCACAAAGTGAAAGTAAGTACAAACAGAGGCTATATTCTGGCATGCAGCTCGCTTTTATACAAATCAAACCCTGAACAACTATAGAAAACAGTGGGGACGACATCCGTTTCCATATATGAATATTTTCTACAATATTTATTTGTAGGGATAAACAATCTGCTAATTAAATATATAAATTCATTAATTATTTAATTATTCATCGTACTGAATTTTTTAAGCCCTTTAGATTATTATTTTAATAGTTACAATATTTGAAATAAATCTAACCTCCACCAACCAATCAGAGTCAACTTCCTTTTGGCGGCAAAATGATCAATTTGTTATACGGCAAATATAAAAATCTAATAGGTGTCCCAATAATCTTTAAATAATCAATTTACAATTAATAAAATATTTCTATAATAATAAAATAATCTAAAGATTAATCCAAAATATTCTTATATCATAGACGAGTTACATTCAACATGGTGGACACTTCCGGCATTTCCATAACAAACGATAAATAGGTTTGACATCTAGATAGGTGTATAAATTATGATGTAATGAACATAATATATGACGAAGAGAATGTGTAATTTAGTGAATACAGTGGGGTTACATAAGTCACACACAGTGAGTATGTGGTTTAGTGCATAAGTCTACTATTACAGAACTAAGTAAATATGTGGGGGTCTGCCCCACATATTTACGGATATCACCACATATAGGATCGGGAATCATCGTGTAACAAGTATCATTAATAATGTTTTGTATACTAATTACATTCTTCAGGGTTGGGTCAACATTTATTTCAAAATGAAATGATTAGATTATGAACAATAAAAAAAAAACTCTTAACCCACATAACTAATTTTTTACTGACTTCAAAAAAGGAGGAGGTTATCAATTCGACTGTATGTTTTTTTTGTATTTATGTTACCTCATATCTAGTCAATTGTCGACCGATTCGGAAAATTTTTTCGTCTTTCTAGAGGGTATACCTTCTAGATGGTGCCATTTTTGCCAATTTAGGATCTGATGATGATCTTGGTGTAATCGAGCGAAACCCTCAAACTTTGAAGGCACATATAGTGTTTCTTTACTAGAACCTCAATGTTGACGTGTTGTTACGTCTGATAATCAACATTTTGTGGAGCTGAGCTGATGGTGGAACTCCTTAGCGCTTAGGAGTTCAGTAATTATAATGACAGAACTTATGATAGGTAAATTGTGGCTTCTTAAAGAACATAGTCATTAGTTACAACTTCCCCCCCCCCCCCTCTCCTGTAATCACTTAAAATGAAGAAATAAAAATAACTTTAAAAAAAATAAAAACAAACTTCAAAACCAAAATGCACTAAAAAGTCTAAAACAAACTTTTGACCTGTACAGGCGGGAAGAAGTCCAGTCTGTACAATATATAAAAGGTTAAGATGGAAACTAACTCCCTAGTGGCATAGATATCCCTTTGCCTAAGATACTAAGTCCCTAGAGCCCTAGCCCAGCCTAACAATAGATACGTAGATATAATAATGTTGTTGTGGTAGGAGAGCTGCACCCAGGTCGCCCAGGGAAGCAGCGTTAGGACGGTGGGTAGGTGGCGTGGACCCGCTGCCAGTTTGGCAGGCTCACCAGACTGATCATACTGACGGCTAAAGGTGTCTTGGCCGCAGCGGAAGGAAATGAGAACCAACACGGACGGTTGACATCTAATTTATTGCTTGTAATATACATGTATTTATAATGATTTAATTGTATGTAAACATGTAAAGGTTTATGCTTGTGTGCTGCCGGTGTGAGTGCCGACGGTGCTTGCTGGGTCCATCGGTCAGCCGCTGCGATGTAGGTCGCTGACGCCGTGGTTGTCGCAATGTACGATGCTAGCTCGTACATGATCCTTAAAAGGAAAGAAAGCTATTTTAGGTAAATAATTTCTTTTTGGAGTCGGTGCCATCACTTTGGCCATCAAATATCAGCTATCAGAGCACCGACTCCAAAAAGAAATTGTTTGCCTTAAATGGCTTCCTTTCCTTTCAAGGGTCAAAAGTTTATTTTATACTTTTTAGTGCATTTTAATTTTGAGTCGGTTTTTACTTTTTTTAAAATTAATTTTATTTAATAAGGTTTTTTATAAAGCGATCTCAAATAATATTCTTCATTTGAGTGGTGAACTCAGTTGCCATAGCAAGACAGGCTCAATCTTGAAAGCGCAATTAATCTAAGTCAAATTATTCTTTATTAATAAATCGCCTGGAGACAGAACGAACTTTCTCTACAAATTAAAATCTATCCGTTCGCTTCTGAAACGTCAAGACACTGAGGACAATTACAAACCTTTGTTTCGGCGAATGAGTTATTGTGGAAATATCCTGAAAACAACGTATTAATTAATCATTTCAAAATTTTCAACAAAAAGACCGTAACAATCAAAATATGTCAGACCATTTTCTTAATAAGTACCTTTTAAGATCTATTCCACTCTAAACCCAAAAACTACAACCACAGCGGTATTTGATTACACCCATAAAAATCGTTCTAATCCTAACGAGTAACATTCATAAACGAATCCCAAAAAAGAGCTAAGTACCATTTAGTATTACGAGGTACAGTCAGTAAAAAACATGTTTTTATAATGTGGTTTAAAATCGTGTCCTCGTTATTTTTAGATATGCTTAAAGAATCTTTTGAAAAAATATTTTTCAAAAATTGTTGTGAATCCTAATTTTTGGAGCTAAATTTAACCTACCATAAGAAAATAAAGCTTTAAAAATCTGCTTTCAACTTCTGCACTCCTAGTACTTTAAGAAGAATAAGAAAGGAAATTAAGTTGTTTCTGGGACTGACTGTACCAAAATATAAAAATTGGTATTTGAATCGATTGGGATTGTTGGGAATCGTTTTTAAACTTTCTTAACATGCATATACGTTTTTAATATTAAGTAGCTAATGCACTTGTGTTTTGGAAATCAGACACAATGGTGGTACCACAACACCCATACCCGAAACAACATTTATTTATTTATTTCTGTATTGACCCGACTGGAATCGAACCCGGGCCTCAAAGCGGTGAAGTCTTGAAACCAACCACTACACCGGGGAGGTTTTCAGTAGGAGTATTTATTTGTTTGACTGGGGGCATTTCTATATTGTCTCGGGACCCATTTTAGGCAAACAATTTCTTTTTGGAGTCGGTGCTATGATAGTTGATGCTTGATGGTCAAAGTAATGGCACCGTCTCCAAAAAAAGTTGTTTGCCTATAATGGGTTCCTTTCCTTTTAATAGTCAAGAGTTTATTTAAGTCTTATTAGTGCATTTTGGTTCTTAAGTCGGTTTTTACTATTTTTTAAAGTAAATTTTATTTCTTCATTTTTGGAGATTACAAAAGAAGGGGGGGGGGGGAAAGGAAGTTGTACCTTATAACTCTGTTCTTTAAAAAGCTACAAACTGCCAATTATAAGTACTTTCAATATAATTACTGAACTCCTACGCGTTAAGGAGTTCCACAGTTCCACCATCAGCTCAGCCCTAAAAGATGTTGACTATCAGACGTAACAACACGTCAACATTAAGATTCTATTAAAAAACACTATACGTGACTATGAAATTTGAGAGTTTCCCTCAATTACACCAAGATCCTATCATCAGATCCCAAATTGGAAAAAAGGGGACCAACTAGAAGGTATACCCTCTAAGTAGGCGAAAAATTTTTATTGAATCAGTCGACCAACGACTGAGATATGATACACAACATAGATACAAAAAAACATACAGTCGAATTGATAACCTCCTCCTTTTTTGAAGTCGGTTAAAAATATGTTTTGGATTCGCGCTGTTGGCTTTGGCAAAGTAAAATAATGCCAAGCTAAAAGGCTAAAAGTTAATTTTTGTTTGTCTTTTAAAAATACTTAGAAACGTGATACATGCCTAAGGCTTGATTTTGTGATCGATGGTTACCTCAACTAATGGTTAAAGACCATACAGGACGAAAAACTACCTCACAGAATGGTCATTAGAATTGCTTTCTTACATTTGGTTAAGTTATTTTTTCTTTAAAACACACACATTCGTAAATATTCGACCGCTGGTACGACGCTTAGTTGATTTGTCTATCACGAAACCAGGCCTTAATCAATGAACGCTTTTAAGTTACAAACGGCGCCCCACACATCGCCGACTTTTACCCAAATTTCCTTGCTCCAGTATTTTTGCATTTTTCATTGGAAAATTGAACAGTTCTGGTCTGCCGGTACGCTGATGTATCCCAAATTGATTGATGGAGCGAAAGGGATGCGACAGAATAAAGATAAATGATTTCTCCGGTGATCTTTGAAACGCATTTGGATGTAATGTTATCTGAGTTTGGCTTCCCTTAATCTACTTTCGCCGAATTTATCGTCTTAGCTTTTTCCTCGAACCGTTTTGTGGTTAAAGTTATTAGTGGATTTGTCGGGACAAAGTTCTTTTTAAGTTCTTTTACTTTTGAAGACGCGGCTTTTTGCGGGTTTTCTTATGTGACATTGTTTTACTATGCTCTTAAAAGAGTTCCGCTGAGAAATTCGGATCCGATATGGATTGTACGGATTTCGTCAAGGAAGTAAAAGTTTATCAACAGTCATAAAATTTTTGAGCAATAATGTTTCTTAGGTAATGATTTTTAACACTGCCAAATGTTCTTTCCGTTATTCCTGTTGTAAGAACACCTAAACAAACGTCCTAAAAATTAAAATAAATATCTATAATTATGTAAACAGTTATCTCATTGTCTATTTGCTCATTGTCTATGGCTTAAGTAATAAAACTCAAAGATTTTCAACGACACGACCTTCATCAGATCATCACACAACAAAAGAAAGCGAAAATATGTACACAACCGATTCAATTAAAACAAATGCGTTTAAACGCTCAGCAAACAACTAAGACCCCAAGTCCGATGATCAGGGGATCGAAAAAGAATTAAATATCAATGGAAATCACGCGAAATACTTTAATAATACTTTTAGCAACGATGCAGTTGCGATGCTAACTCGCAATAGCATCGATACAGTCGTGATGCTGAAACTGGAAATTGACAAATTACGTACTGAATTTTGGTGACTGCATCGATACTATATATGTGCATATATTTTGGTTGGTTGTTGGGCCCTTGTTGCCAACTCGACCATGTAAAATCTATCGTGGCAGCCCTTATATTTAAAGTTCACTGCTTAATCCCGTTGAGTCTCGTTTTCCGTCCCGTGATATAGAATAGAATAGAAAAACGTTTATTGCCTTCATAAAAAAATTGTACAAAAACAAGAGCAATTAAGGCTTAGTAAAACAGGAAAGCAAATGGTCAGTGGCTCAGCTTATGCTGATATGGGATGTGATCCCACTCAGCGCTGGTTTTCAGCTACTCCCATCTCTCCATAGGTAGTAGGCATAAAATTAATATTCCTATCGGAATAGAAGGACAAGTAAGTCAAACGAAACCGATTTAAGATGTCAGTAACTAACATTTGTAGCTTGAAATGAGATAACCTTTCGATCAGGTGATTAATAACAATGTTCCTAAGTTAAATATAGTAGTTTACTGCATGATAAACATTCGACACAAAATATTAAACATGCAGCTCTAGTGTAAAACTAATGTTATTTTATTATACAAAATATTCGTCGATATACATTCCCTGTGTTATTCTGTCTTTATTTTTTACGTAAATTAACGTTTGTAAAATAGAATAATCAAACTGCGTACTTTAAATTTGAAGCGCATTGGTAAATATAAGTCGTATATTAAGAGGCTTCGATTTGGAATAATCTACCTGTTAAATGATTATTTGTTGGGGTTATGCCACTGTAATGCATAACAATCAATCACCGATCAAGTCACTATGTTTCAGACGCATTATTTCTCCAAAATATACACAATTTCACTTTTAAATATAAAAAATCAAATGCACGTAATTTTCAGCGAGCTTCTGCGGGGCGGTCAACTGTTTGACATCTGCCAAAAATAGTTCTGCTACCCATCTCTTTTTATCACACTGTTTACTGCTAGTGACATCTCGCTTTTGTCGTTCTATTCCAAAGGGATAATAATTTTATGGTAGTAGGTGAGAGTTAGGTCATGGGGGCTTACAGTTCTAGGTAAAAATACGAATTTCACAAAAAAAAATAGAAAAAAAACACAATATTACAGTATGCGAGCTAAGGTGATTAACAATTGAATAGTTGATATCTGCTATCTTATCCGCGTGCATGATGTTTCGCCCAAGATGGATACTCCTTTTCCGCATCGATGTAGTCGAGCTTCTGCATCGATGCTAAAAGTCACAGTGTGAAAGGAGTCTAAGTCTCATTAATAAAAGTTTAAAACGTCGTTTTATTCTAGTCAATTCATATCATTAGGATAGGCATGAAGTTGCCTTACTTTCATATTTTACCTTCTTTGATCATTAAAATATTTAATAAAATCTTCTTCAGTCCTACTCGTACAAAATCCCGTACAAATCGAATTGTAAGCTAGGTATTAGTTTCAGCAACTGAGATTGAGCAATTAGTGTACTCGTGGATGTTTAAATAAACCACCGGAGCAGCCTTCAACAAACACGTAACAATATTTGCATAGTTAAGCCTAAACTCACGAGGATCGTTTCAAAATTACAATTATGAAAATCTCGTGTAATCAAAATGGTTGCCATATGTTTGTTAGACTAACCAAAGTGAATTAATCCACTTACAAACGCTATTAAAATTATCTGTATACATAGATAAAAGTTTTTTTTTTATAATTACACTTTATCTTAAATCTATCATTCAACTTTTATCATCAACCCTTTTAACATACCACAAATTGGATTCAAAAGATAGTATTATTTAATATATATTACGGATCTGGAGGTCCAAGTTTTGGAAAAGTGATACGCATTTTCTAGCATACATGCAGCAGTTAACATGTATAAAAAATAATAACAATTCATTGTGTATGTATCTGATAGTGTTGGAATTTAATAGAATTTGAGTATTTGTTAAATGCAATTTATATATTTGTTATGTCACACAGATTTCTCGAAAACAAGAAGCTGTAAGGCACGTACGTATAGCGTTTAGTTCGATTAGGTATCTTTCAACTTAGTGTACATTATAAAACCGGTTAAAGTTTTTGAGAAATGGGTAAATAATTAAAGAAAAAAATCATTAAAAACTAACTAAAAAGTCAAAAATAACGCATTAGCCATCTACTTATGAGAAACACACATTTTACAGAAGAAGAACAAAACATTTTTTTTTTCCTTAGGTACCTTTTTCCATAGAATTTGTAGCAAATAAAAGTGAAAAACGGTGACACAATAAACAAAATAGTACGTATATTTTCATTACAAGTAAGCACAGAAAAAGCCCACCTACCGACTTATCAAACAAGCCTCACACGTGCTCCTATTCTACTTAAAATAATCCAAATATCCGTATTTCCAAAGAACATGCAAAGCAATTAACGTGAAGCAAGCCGCGTGAATCCGGCGCAAGAGCGGTAGGATGAAAGATTTTCTGACGAGCCCGTCCGCAACGGAATATTCTGGAAAATCCGACGCCCACCGAAAGCTAAGAATTTCCCGATATATCCGCAGAACAAAGGCAACTACGGCATTTCCGCAGTTCTGAAGCCGGAGATTGCACTCAAATACATTTTTCCGTGGCCCTCTCCCCTTGGAAGTAGCCGAAAGAGTACAGGTAAATCATTTACTTGTAATATACAATATTGTTATAAGAAACCTTCAAGTGTGAACAAGATGTGCTAACTTGATGGATTGCAAACACAAAAATTGCTAAAGGATACCAACGTTTCATCGTTTGAAGTTCTGACAGGCAATAATTATAACATACATGTCAAGGAAAGATTTTATGACAACAGTTCAATGTCTACTACCACTTAGTGTATATTTTTGGGACCTTTAATAGAACATAGAAATGTTAATTACAAGTTGTACATTCAATCATGTAATCCCTTACTGTCTATCTACTAGCTAGGTGCTAAATATACCAGCTCTGCAATTACATGGGGCTGACTTCAAATCACAGGTAAAGCTAAAGGGACTTAATAAACCACAGTTTACTACAGTAACCTTTATATAGTCAGGCTTGAGGACCACATATTATCTAAGGATTGGCTGTTCTTTCCCTCTCATCATCTGACCAAACCGCTAACGAGGTACCTTTGTTACCGGCAGCATGCGGCCGCGACCGCGACACAAAAGTTGAACGGCTAAATCGAAAGTAAGTGGGGTGATAGCATCACAATTAGGCAGGATTCACACCTCTAATGGGCGTCCGAATGTGTTTTATTGTTCCACTCGCTTTTGATGCTCATAAAACGAGTTGTGAACGTCAAAATGGTGGTCACCAGTTTTTGATTTACACTGAAAAGTTACTGTTCTCGTTACAGTTACAGTAAAAGTTACTGTTACTTAATTATTGTACAGCCATATCATATCGTAGGGAGGACTTTGCAATTTAACCGACTTCAAAAAAAGTAGGTAGTCAATTCGATGTGCTTAAATAAATAAATTTTGGACACCAATCACATACATTGCTCTAATCCCAAAGAAGGTAGCTAATGCACTTGTGTTATAGAAATCAGACACAACGGTGGTACCACAACACCCAGACCCGAGACAAAATCGAAAATTTTGATTTCAACATTGACCCGACCGGGAATCGGACCCGGAACCTCGGAGCGGCGACGCCTTGAAACCCTACACCACGAAGGCCGTGTTTGTTTGTGATATATCTGGAATTTGATATTTGAGTATGTTGATCTATAAAGGCTTCCAAAAACGTGTGCAAAATTTCTTAAGTGTATGTCTGTTTGTATATTTCTATGTTGTACAAGGATTTCTCTAAAACGAAACTAGATGATTCTTTATAGTTTAACCCGATATACATATTTCAACTTAGGGTACAGTGTAAGTTCCATCAAAATCGGTTCAGTAGTTTTTGAGATATGGGTTAATAACTAAAAATCATTTAATAAAAATAATTTAAAAAATCAAACCTGCACCAACAGTCTACAATCATTATGCAACGACTCAAAAAGTTTTTTTTGTCCTAGTAGAGAGCAAATGCATTATTTTTAACTTTTCCTTCAGTTTTTTGAAGGCGGTTCTATTATTTTAACGGTCAGTAGCAAAGTTGTTCGATTGTGATTGAGTTTTCACTTTTCTGACAGCCTTTTAAGTTCTTTTTCTCTTTGAGAGTAAGTTTCTTACGTGCTTTTTTTGAGGGATTTGCATGAAAAATGGTTTGAAAAAAAAAATTAGTTTCATTGCTTTCTTTTTATAATTTTCTAAAAATAAATTCTGAAGTCACAAACAGAACCACCGTCCTCACCATGACCATTAAATCTTTGAAACTAAGTAAAAAATACCTGGTTTCACAGTTCCAGTTTCATTCAAAATTCTCTCCCATTATTCGTTTTCCAAGAATTTTTAGGAAGAAACATAAAAGAGTTGAAAACTATTAAATGAAATGCCTCAAGTTGGTCGACGCCTTCGCGCTTGCCTTTCAAAACGCTGTGAAAGGACTCTTGAGAAAATGTACTCACATGAAACTAAGTTGTGACAACTATGACGAATGTTGTAAGTTTTGAATTTACACTGAATCTTTGGGGATGTAAATGCATTTATGTCATGAGGAAAGTTTTGCATAGAACCCGGTTATTTTTTTTTAAAAAAAAACGTGTTGTTGCATCAATCAATTTGCAATGTTATCACATTATAAATAGTAAATAGTTACGAAAGTAAATGTGAAATAAAGAGCTTCGAAGGTTAAAAATGAATATGCACTTATTTAAAAAAAGTGAATAATACTGCGCGACGATGGAGAAGCAAGTAAATTGTTGTCGTCCTGAAATTCGAAATTGAATTTAGATACCATTAATATTTTTTGTCGGTGTCGCTACACCAGACCGCCATAGATATCTCAATCATCTCTTCACCCTGTATCGATTGTACTTTTGCAGCGGATAATCGAGCTACAAGTGTAGAAGGGAATTTAATTAAAACCTTCTTCCCTCACCACGCTCTTAATAATACAACCTACACGACTCGTCTTCCGTATTGTCTGGGGGGCCCGAAATCTTGTTAAATTAAAAGACTTGCGACAGCGGTGATGTGTTTTATTATTTGAACAAATATTTTGACAAAATATGCATTCTGATATTACAACGATTATTATATTATATTTTTTATGATATTTTGTAATAAATGTTACAAAATTCAAAAACATGTATTAAACTCTTAAATCAAACAAATTTATTAATTGAGAATTAGAAAAGACGGGACTTGACATGAAATATGAATATGAGTAATTGCTATGGCTATTTCGGCTGTCTATCAACAGCCATGGGCATGAGCCAGCTGTAATGGAAATCAGAAACGACGCCACCGCCACCGTAGCACCCTGTCTCAACGACTGACTGACAATTGCGGTGCAAGTCTTGACACCGTCTTAGACCCCTAAGACCCTTTGCACACTGCGACTTTTAGCAGCGATACAGTCGCGATGCTAACGCGCGTTAACATCGATGCAAATGCAAAATTTCAACCTTTGCACATTGCGCTACTTTTAGCATCGATACAGTCGCGATACTAATGCGCGTTAGCATCGATACAGTCGCGATACTGAAGCTAGAAATTGTCAAATTATGTACTGAATTTAGACGACTGCATCGATGCTAAATTAAATCTGTTCTGCATTGATTCTAAAAATCTTAGTGTGTAAGGAGTCTAAGAGAAAAAGGGGAAGTTTAACCAAAAGTGTTAAGAACTAAAAGCAAAATTTCGTAAAAATATTTTTTAATTGATGTTAGTGCTGAATTTAAACAAATCAGTTTCAGACTGTGGCCGCTGGACCATAGAAATAGTGACAACTTATAAAATTAGGCGAAATCACAAAAAAATGAAACTATACCGTGAGTGTAACCCACTTGAAACCGTCTGTAGTTTTTTTCACTGAGAAACATCTCCACAAAAAGATCAGAGACTGACAAACAACTGATCTAATTTCCTGTCCTAGTAAATAAAGAACTACAGTACACATGTGACATCTTAAAGTGGAAGCAAATAAATAAATCAGAGCTCACCTGTAGTTGTTTGCTAGCTTTGTGTTTGAGCTACGATGCGGGCTGTTTACTCAACGAGCTACCGTATAACTGGACATGAATGGCTTGGGTCAGATTACTTAGAGAAGGAAACTGCTTTTGGATACTATTATTATAGCTTTGTACATCGATAATACAGTATCGAGCTAGTATTTTAGTGTATAAAACACAGATTAATGATATTAAACATATTCGACATATAGTCTACCTAGAGATATATGACAGTAGGTTTGTATTCAATTTAAGAAAAAAACACATTACTTTTTTACTTTATTACACATTGCTTGTACATATTACATAAAAGTTCCTTGTTATGTTTTATTAATGTTTTATAATGTAATCATCATCATTTTCAGTCAAAGGACGTCCACTGCTGAACATAGGCCTCTCCACGGTTTTCTTCAGCGACCGATCACAAGCAGTCCGTATCCAGTTTGCCCCTGATAAATTGCTGGTTGCAATGTAATGGTTTGGAATAAATAATAAGATAATAATTATGGCGAAAGGACAATACATGTGTGATTTAGTGACCTAGTAAACCAGTTCCTCAGTATAGGCATACTGCGTTGCCTAAATAGTCTACCATGTTTTTATATTCCTCACATCATTATAAATAATCAGAGCGACAGATAAAGAAGAACAATAGTCTAAAATAAAAGCCACATCCTTCAGAGCATTAAAAAATATATATTTTTATTGCCTTTACTAAAAAATAATAACAAAACGGGGAACAAATTGAGAAGACTTGTATACAAAGTAAAACAAAATAGTTCAGCTTCTGCTGACAAGCGATGTGATAATTTGATCAGAAAGTGCAGGTTTTCAGCCACTCCTAAATCAAATAGAATGGTTTAGAAGGTTTTTTAATACGTACATTGCTATTTTGTATTCTTTTAAGACAAATTAGCATAGGAATTAAAACAATAAATATTAAAACACTTATTTCAGTGAGTGAAAACAATAAAATCAGTATCTCAATGGAATAAGAGGACAAGAGCAAAATGGCACTTGCAGCAAACTGTGTGATAAAAAGAAATGGGAGATGCGATGTAGTATAACCGTTTTTGGCGGCCGTCGTCAGTTTGAAAGCCCATGAAGGCTTGCTGAAAACTGTTTTTCATTTTTTTTTAAAGTGAAATTGTGTATATTTTGCAGAAATTAGTCTCCTGAAACTCCTGAAACATGGTGACTTGATTGTTGGTTGATTGTTGTTCATTACAGCGAAATAACCCCAACAAATCATTTAACTGGTAAATTAGTCCAAATTGAAGCCTTTTGATTATTATTATTATTATTATTATTATTTATACTTCTGTATCTCAGCATTTTATAGCTGGGGATTTTAGAATTACACGGGCCTAAGCCAAGTGTAAGTCCAAGTATTTTTTTAATTTATTGCATTAATATAAATATATAATATTGTATTAATACATTGCCGTTTCGGATGTATTGATTATGTTATGGTTGCTGGTTTCATGATTTAAAGAAGAAGTAAGTTGTAGTGGATTGTATGTATGTGTAGACTGAGGGTCTTCTACCTGTAGAAACTTGCGGACAAGTCTACAGGTATTCAAAATAACTGCTTTCTGTAGTTGAGTATATATGTATTTTGGTAATTTAAGTGATTGAATGGATTGGTGCAACTGATTCGGTATTACTCCTGTAGTAGACAGAACTATGGGTATGACTGTAACTTTATTCAGTTTCCACATTTGCTTGACTTCATCCTTAAGGTCTGTATATTTAGAGAGTTTTTCTGCTATGGTAGATTGAAGGTTATGGGTGTTTGGAACCGCTATGTCAATAAGTAGAGCTGTTTTATTAATTTTGTCTAATATTGTAATGTCCGGCCTATTATAATGAGTTGTCCTATCCGTCAGAATCGCTTTGTCATAGTACAGTTTGTGTGTTAAATTTTCAAGGACAGTTGATGGTGAGTATTTATAATAAGGGACAGGGGAATCATTCACAAGTTTGTACTTAATGGCTAGATGTTGATGGATTATATTGGCAACCTGATCATGACGGTGTTTGTAATCGGTTTGGGCTATAGACTTACTGATATGTTGTATGGTTTCTGAAGCACTGTTACATTTTCTGCATTGATCGGTTTGGAGATTTGGAGCTCTGATTATATATTTTTGGTAGTTCCTGGTTTCAATGACTTGATCCTGGATTGCCAACATAAATCCTTCCGTCTCCGGGAACAGGTCACCTCGACTCAGCCACTCGTTCGATGCATCTTTATCGACGTTCGGTTGGCATAAGTCAAAGCGGTGTCGACCATGTAGAGATTTTCGGGCCCATTCCTCAATTTTAGCGCGTTGGTCAGTCTGTTTTTCATTGGCCTGACTAGAGTGGTCGCATAAATTGAGAGGTGTGAGCCGTTGGTCGTTGGCTACTACTGCTTCGTGCATTGCTGATGTACCTGTTTTGTGATGGAAGTACTTACGTAGACTGGAAACCTGCTTGTTGTGAAGATTTGTTATATCAATGAGTCCCCTCCCCTCTTCACGACGTGGTAGAGTTAATCTTTGAACGCAAGATCGTAAGTGATGTTTCCTGTTTTTTGACATGGAGGTATTAATTATACGCTGGAGACTCTTAAGTTTGTTTTTGGTCCATTTAATGATTCCAAAAGAATAAGTGAGGATAGGTATTGCGAAGGTATTAATAGCTTTAGTAAGGTTTTTAGCATAAAGTTGACTTTTAAGTATGCCGTTTAATCTATGTTTAAATTTTTGTGCTAGTGCCGGTTTAGTTTCTTTGAAGTGTATCTGTTCTGACTGATCATATCCTAAATATTTATAAGTCTGGTGTTCTTGTAGTGGTTCGATCCGTTCTCCTGTTTCCAGCTGATAGGAGTGCTGGTAGTTCTGTCCGGCTCTTACTGAGTTTATCTTACACTTGTCGATACCAAACTTCATACAAATGTCTTTTGTAAACTGTTCAGTGACATCTGCTAGTTGTTGTAGGTCTTGTTCATTTGACGCATAGAGTTTGATATCGTCCATGTAAAATAAATGGTTTATGTTCAGATCTACCTGATTATTATTATGTAAGTATTTTAAGTTATAACCTGCCTGCATACCATTCAAGCTGTTCCATTCAAGAAAGCGGGTTCAAAGCAAGGCAGAACCAAAGTGGGCTCAAACCATCTCCCTGAAATATGCCTCTCTGTATTCTAATTGGATCTGTCTCTATAATTTCATTTGGCGTGTTCAATTTAAGTCTAGTGTTCCATGTTTTCATTGAGATCTCTAGAAATTCTAGTATCAGAGGGTGTAGCTTATAAATTTCGAGAACTTTTATCAACCACGAGTGGGGTACGGCATCATAGGCCTTCTTATAGTCTATATACATTGTACATAAATCTTTTTTCTTTCTCTGTACCTGCTGTAATATAACAGAGTCAATAGTAAGTTGCTCTTTACACCCTTGGCTGAATTTGCGGCACCCTTTTTGCTGCTCTTTCAAAATGTTGTATCTATCGGTATGTTCATATATTAATTGTGCTAAGCAAGCTGTGATAATTTTGTATGTTGTCTGCAGGCAAGTTATAGGTCTATATTTTGAAGGATTGGCCAAGTCGTTTTGGTCTTTAGGCAGCATGTACGTTATCCCTTCTGTAATATATTTTGGCATCGTTCTGGGGTTTTCTATAAATCTGTTTATATAATTATGAAGAAATGGCTGTAAATATGTGATTTTTTTAATCCAGTAATTGTGTACATTATCAGAGCCCGGTGATTTCCAATTGTGTAGTTTTTTGATAACGTTTAAAAAAGTATCTACAGGTATTTGTTCAAATTCCATGGGCTCAATATTTCTTGCCTTAAGCTCCTCATTTTGTATCCATGGTGCCTCGGTATTATGTTCGACTGAATTCTGCCATATTCCTGACCAATAATTTTTGAGCTCGTCTGCTTGTGGTTCATCTCTTTGATTTGTACTATCAGGTGCTGATTGATTTGATGACGATGTCTGAAGTGTCCTATACAATGTTTTTTCATTATGTTTGAACTGAGTGTTTTGATGTTTACGTTGAGTACATGATTTATATCTTTGTAACCGGATGCTTGCAACCGCAAGTTTTTGTTTCAATGTGTCAAGGTAGTGTGGCAGGTCAGTGTTGGGTGATTCATGTATACAGTGAGTTTTATTATTTGTGAGAATTTTTTGGATATGTTTTGTGAGTTTAGCGCTTCTACTTCCGTTTATGTATTGTATTAACCTTGCAATTAAGCTCTTAGATCCGCTATTTTCCTTTCTAGTCTTATCCGCCACTTCTGTTTAGTTTTTCCCTTACGCTGAGTTTTGGCTGCCGGAGGTATCTCTAACTTAGCGCCATTAATTTTAGCCGAAGTCCAAGCCGCGCAATATAATGTTGTCTGTAACTTATTAAATTCAGTATCATTATTAACATACCTAGGTAGCACATTTTTATTTATGTATTCAATAGTGTGAGCTAATTTTTTTGATGATCTTTGTTTGGGAATTCTGTCTCTTTGTGTCGGATCTGTGTTTTTATAATATTCGTAAGCTTTTGTAAATAAACGGTCAATTTCGGGTTCGATTTTATCATTTGTGACTTTATTTATAGGTGTATTATTTGTGTTTTCGAGTTCCAACTCTGGTAATAATAATGATATTTGTTCATTGTGCAATTCAAGTGAACATGCCTGCATTGTCTGAGAACAAGCCGATGTTTGGTTATCTTGAGTGTGGTGTGTCCTTATATGTGGTTCAGAGTCTATACTATGATGCCTATTATGCTGTTCTTGTAATTCCAATTCTACTTCTGTTCTTATTTGTTCGATCCTATCTGCACTTATCATCCTATTATTAATAATGGCTTTACGCTGATCTGATATTCTTTGGGCAGAAAACTGTGATAATTCGGGATGCATGTCTAAAACTGTTTTGTGGAGAATTTGTCGGTAGGCTGATTTATCTGTGTTAAGGTGTGTAATTCTGAAATAGGTTCGTATAATGCTTTCGTTAATTTCATTAGACCACTTCCATTATTATTATGTTGGTCATTTTCCTATCTCGGGACCACAGGGTCCCGGACCTTTGGAAGGCGTACATGGGGCCGAAGCCAACACGCAGAGGCCCGTTTGACATCATTAATCTAAAAGCTGTGTGACACAAACCAACGATTATCCCTGTATGCACTATACAAGTGCACCCAAGGACAACCCCCGGTTTGTGTAGGACTATTGCAAGATATGGACAAAAAGATACTGATTTATGGGTGTGGGTGTTAGGTGGACCGGGTAACTGGGACTATGGAATAACTATGGCCCCTGTCTGACATATGTTTCTCACACGGATGAAATGGCAGGGGGTAACTTGCACACTCAGTCGATGGGCCCCCCAAATTAGTTGCTAGCACTAAGTGACGTAGACAACAAGGGGGCAACACCAGTTGAGGTGCTAGGGGAGTGGAGAGGTGTACCACGGCTCTCAGGACAATTCCGGTAATCGTTCAAGATCCCTTCAAGCATCTTACTGGCACACTTCCTTCCCCCGAGCATAGCTCTAGCGAGTCTCCACTCAAGCCAGCCAATGAAGGCAAGAAAGAGGTGGGAGATCCCGTCCCTCGTCAGCGTTCACTCTGCCAGGCCAGTGAAGGCAAGACAGAGATGAAGAACAGGGGTTCTCCCAGGAGCAATCAGGTACGTGGGGTCGCTACTGCCCAACAGCTCGCCACAAGCTGCCCTGTGTGTTTGTGGTAGGTAGGTTAGGTTAGGTTAGGTTATGTGTGTTCACAAGCTTATTTATTTATTAATCAAACAATGTTTTACAATAAATAGCACTTGTCCCACAAAACTATTTACAAAGTTTGACTATGGGATCACTGAAAAAATAAATATCAAAATTTAAATACTACCTAAGCTAAGTTAGCTAAAAAATACAACAATAATAACATACAATAATAATAATCAATAATAATAACAATAATAATATCTTAATATAAAACTTATTTTTACCTATTCGTTTCAAATTTAAAGTACGCAGTTTGATTATTTTATTCCATAAACGTTAATGTACGTAAAAATTAAACACAGAATTACACAGGTAATGCATATCTACGAATATTTTGTACAAAGAAATAAATATTTAGTTTGACACTAGAGCTGCATGTTCGATATTTTGTGTCGACTGTTAATCATGCGATAAACTAATATGTTTAACTGAGAAAGATTTGTATAAATTACCTGAACGAAAGGTTATCTCATTTTAAGCTACAAATGTTACTTACTTAAGGTAGTTACTGATATCTTATATCTATTTTGATTGAACGCTTTTACTTGTCCTTCTCTTCCGAAATGAATATAAATTTTATGGTAAAAATAAAGAATAATTGACGAACACTCACATTAAAAAGGAAAATACGTAAGTGGCGCAGACGTGTAAAACATCAAAATCTTCTCAAATCCGTCGCTAAATTAGTACTGTGCATTCTCCTTTGATTAACCCGAAACGACCCTTTATCCCGTCTTCATCAGCGCCCTGGACCGATGATCAATTTAATAAATCCTGTTTTGACAAATGTGGAATCTATTACAAACCCTATCTGCGGCCCGAGCACAAATCCACTTATGTATCTGAGGGATGGCTGGGGTGACAAACATAGTGAAAACTGAGAGGCAAGATACGAATTTTCTTCTATTTTATTTTATTTTTATTTTAGGTTTAGGTTTAAAGATTATTTATTTCTCAAACAAAGACACTGTCACTTACATAAGAACAAATATAACATAAAAATAAGTAAGTATTTCATTATTTACACATCGTTCGCGCCGATCTATGCTACTCATACGTACTACATTTTAAAAGTAATAAATGTCAATCGAAACTTATTCACTACATCACCTCCAAAACTTTATTTTACAAAGACGCATAACAGTCAACAATTAATCTATACTAATATTATAAAGCTGAAGTGTTTGTTTGTTGAACGCGCTAATCTCAGGAACTACAAGGCCGATTTGAAAAAAAAATGTGTTGGATAGCTTATGTATAGAAGAGGTTTTTAAGCATAACATTACGATATGACTTATGAGAGCAGATCAGGAATGAACAATGTTACTAAAACATGTTTTTTTTTCTACGTAAAAAGTTACGCGAATCTTTTTGTTGGCTTTTAAACTATAAAACCATTTATTTAAGTCTCCACGCTTAAGACTCAGATATGACTAATCGACCAAAATGAAGTCATTTAAGTCGATTTTGGAGATAGAACTCAACTTAACAAATAAAACTAAATTTCCAAATATCATAAATTGTCTCGTTGACACTTTTAGGTTGGTCACCCTACACGTGGCCGGCTGTTGTCCCCACAAAGGAGCCATCACTCGACTTCAAAGCGGACACCGTCACCCCCACCCCTCCGCGCGCTGTAAGCCGATTTTACGCATTTTTACAAGACCGAGCCAAACCGAATCGAATAGAGTCGAACCGTTCGTTTTATCAAATGAGCTATTCTTGGCTCAAAACCTCTAATCTGCATTAAAGCTATTGAGTGCGTTTGTATATTTTTACTGGTTATCCTCCAAGATACAATCAAATTAAATAAAAACTATATAATTATTAAACAAATGTATTAATTTACGTCCGAGTTTTTAATTTTGTAATTATTACGTTTCTTTTTTAATTCATTATTTATTGCACTTACAGTAAATTACTACAAATAGCGGACTCAGTGCCTTAATTACATTCTTTACCGGTCGACTATTGTCGACTAGTGAGGCATTAAAAAATGAGGCAGCGTAAAACAGAGAATTCACTAATATACTCAATTAGAATTCACTCTACGTCTTTTGAAAGAAAATGCTAGGTTGTAGTTGAAATCTGTATGAAGAATAGCTGGATACAGCCCCTGGAAATTTATTATAGTAACCTAGTGGCAATCAATTACATTTAATTACAGAAAACGCAAACTTTTTCAACGACAAGACAAATTATTTGCTATGTGGCATATAATTTAGACCGTTGTCTTTGGACCCTTATCTGGAATTGGACATAAGTTATTTTGCTAACGCTGCCAATTGCTACAAAGCAAATAAAATCAAGTATGCTAAAAATTATATGACGTTGTTTAAGAAATCGAGAGTATTAACAACCCTGCCGAATAAAATTGAATCGAGTACAATCAATCGTTTAATCAAATGAGCGACTGTTCTTGGCTCAAGATCACTTAATCTGAGTTAAAGCTATTGAATGTAATTTGAAGGGGATTTGTTGGCATTGTGCCTATAAGATAAGATATTTTATTGGTTATGCGTATTTGTATCATAAAAGACAGATTAAAGAGATGTATTATAGTTGAGTATTTTATGACATTTTAATAACGGATTCTCTCAAAAATTAAAGCGTAAATTCAGTA
The DNA here is from genome assembly GCA_963924145.1 of Pyrausta purpuralis. Taxonomy (NCBI): domain Eukaryota; kingdom Metazoa; phylum Arthropoda; class Insecta; order Lepidoptera; family Crambidae; genus Pyrausta; species Pyrausta purpuralis. The sequence continues at coordinate 422,079 of OZ001661.1, read as the reverse complement.
ATGGAAACAGGTTTCATGGATGTAAACAGTTTGACATGAAACTCCTATTTCTAAACGTCTTTTCATTCGTTTATTGCAAAGCCGCTTATAAAATTAAAAATAATATTTGTGGAATGTTCTGAGCAAATAAAGTTAACGTTGTGATGTTATTTTTGCCAGTTCATTTTAACTGGATATTAATATTATTTGAAAACATATTACTTTTTACCGAGTATGATTTTAGATGTCATAATTGTATTATTGTATTTGGATTTCAAACTCATCGGTACTAAATGAATGGTAATTTAAGGTACTAAAAGTATTAGATAGCTTATAGGCGGGAAAGACTATAGGCGTAGTTCAGTGGGAAAGACAATAAAACATTTCGTTTCTATCTGATAGGAACGGAGTAAAACCAAAACGCGGCCGCTAGTTTAAGGTATAAAAATACGTACGTTTTCTTTAAATGAAATGGAAACAAAAATACTCTGTAACTTATTACTAAGAATACCTATACCTTCTGACTGCGCAGCAGACATATTATGTCTGATATAAAAAATAAAAATAAAACGTTGACTGCGGGCCAGACATAATATGTCTGCTCCGCCAGTTAACGGCAAAGTCGGTCTAAATGACGTCACCTGTGAACGAAAGCGTGTAAGAATGAAACAAAACACTGTATGATAAACAAGGATGGCAAATATGGCAACAGCAGACCGGCAGGCATAGTTTTTTTCTTAGAATTCAGCCGTTTGCGACGGAGCGTTCGGGCCGCCCAGTAGAAATGAACCTTATTTACTACATATTAGGGTTCAAAATAAAAATGGCGGAACTCATGTGCAAATACCCATTTGAGCAAAACAAAGTGCGTATTACAAATACGCATGTGTTTACGCTATAATACCACGAGATAGCTTGTGTTTCGAGGAACTCGACTTATAAATCACACGCTCACATGCCAAGTGTTGTTCGCTTATCGCTGTTTTTAGTAACCGGAGTCGTCAGGGGCCATTACGGGGGGTAGGCGTAACTCAGTCGACGTCCCGAGTGACGTCGACTGAGTGTGAATGCAAGATGGCCGCAGTTAGAAGGATATGTAATTGATATAAATTCTCAGCTTTCGTTGATGTTTCCGTGGCTAAACTCCTTTAAGCCCTCGCTTTAGACTCTTTACACACTGCGACTTTTATCAGCAATGCAGTCGCGATGCTAACGCGTGTTAGCATGGATGCAGATGCAGTCGCCAAAATTCAGTACACAATTTGTCAACTTCCAGCTTCTGCGACTTGCGACTTTATTGATGCTAAAAGAAGCGCTGTGTATAAAAGTTGAAATTTAACGCGCGTTAGCATCGATGCAGTCGCGCTTCTGCATCGATACTAACGCGCGACTGTATCGATGCTAAATTAAATCTGTTCATTGCGTGAGTCACTATGCTGAAGCGCGTTTACAAAACGTGCGACTGCATCGATGCGTCTTGTCGCAGTGTATAAAGGGTCTTAGTTAGAGATATTTACGAGACTACAAACTACAACCGATGGAATTACAAGACTGGATTATCATGGTCTTATGTTACATGCAAAATCCGTCTGCAGGACTGATTTTGTTCTGTCCATGTTAATGAATAGCATTTTCATGAAAATAATAATAACTAGTCCTCATCAATATGAATAGAATTTGATTTTATACATTATCTATTTATCAGTATCTATTAGAACATACTTCTTAAAACAAGCAATAGCAAATTTTGACAAATACGCGTCTTAAGCAACTTAGGCGTGCCCTAGCTCCATAATTGACTCCTAGCTTGCTAACATCTGTCACGACGATTCAGGTTATCAAGTGAGTTAAGGTTGACATTTTGCGACTGCATCGATGCTGCATCGTGAGTACATCGCGACTGCATCGCTGCTAAAAGTCGCAGTGTGCAAAGGATCTAGATTTTACTAAAATACTCACAAAACATAGTTCGGAGCTGTAATTGACAAGCTGAGAGCTCGTATGTGTGTTCAATAGGCTACTTAGCAGTTTTGTGAAGATTATGAATAATTAAATGACTTTACTATCCTTCCTAGATTTTAGAAGTATTAGTATTTCAGCTTGACTTACAACTAACTAATGTTGACTGCCTCTGTGGTGTAGTGGCTAAACACGCTGGGTTTCAGGGCGTCTCCGCTCCGAGATTCCGGGTTCGATTCCCAGTCAGGTCAATGTAGAAATCATAACTTTATAGTATATCGTCATGGGTTAGATGTGGTACCATCGTTGTTTCTGATTTCCATAACACAAGTACAATGGCTGCTTACTTTGGGATTAAAGCAATGTATGTGATTGGTGTCCAATATTATTAGTATTAATATTCAAATAGCCTGAATTCTCAATATTCTGGCATGAGTATCGAGAAAGTTAACATTGACACAAAATAGACGACGCAGTAAAAGCGAGGCCTGCACCAGTATATTGATTTGAACCACTTTAAAATATCTCAGGGCTGCTTCCCGCACATTTTTCAATGCAGCAACCGTATCCACCTTAGAGCATTCTGTGAAAAATGCAGGCCATTGTCGCAGCATCCGTTTTGTCGCACGACAAAGAGGCGGACTGGTCTGTGCTACAAATTGCAGACAAGCTGAGGTGCCAATAATCTTGTCCTGTAATTTCACGAGCGCCATTGGACGCAAGGAGAATGCTATTCAACTTTTTTTATGTAGGTTACACTTGCAATTTAATATTGAAGTTTGTTTCATTTACCTAGAAAACTTTTTTCAGAGTTAAAAATCTCAACAGAAAAATGAATATAAAAAAATGCTAGTCAGTTTTTAGTTAGAAAAATACAGAAAAGATAATTAACTTTTGTACTGAGTTAGTTACTCACTGTTAGTTTTACTTGATTTTATTTACCCTTTATATGGAAACGACAGCTTTACAGTAATCTGTATGGAATAAATATTTAATTATTGTCCAACTGACATTAATTTTGAAGGATAAAAATTAAAAAGTACAAACACAATAAAATTCTTAGGTATATGGATAGATCAAAAACTTAATTGGAAAAATCACGTTGAAAATGTTTGCAAAAAAAATAATAGATTCTCATACGCACTCTATAAATTAAACAAAGTAGCGACAAAAAATACAGCACTTAATGCGTACTTTGCTTATGTGGAATCGGTTTGCGATACGGACTCATTATATGGGGCAATAGCACTGATGCTAGTAAGGCATTCCTTGCTCAAAAAAAATGCATAAGGGCCATATGTGGTACTGCATCCGATGAGCCTTGCAAACCGCTATTTAAATCCTTAAAAATATTGCCCCTCCCATATTTGTACATCCTGGAAATAGCTAAGTTTGTGAAGCAAAATATGTATTATGTCAGACAAGCGAAAAATGTGTACACGCGTAATACCAGAAATGGAGATGGTTACTGACCTGGGGTGGAATTGTGTAAAGCAATCGTATTAATTTGACAGTTCATAACGAACAATATGATCTGTCTTCTTTGCCCTTTGACAGACCATATTGTACGTTATGAACTGTCAAATTCTTTACACAATTCCACCTCTGATTCCCAAGAGTGCTCGATTCAGTAAGAACTGCCACTGGATGTGTATGCTCATATTTAATTAAATACCACAAAATAAAAAAGACTTGCCCTTTAACCGATTTAAAGGCGCCCTATATAGGTGGCTAAACGAGCATAGTTTTTATAATGTTAATGATTACTTGAATTTGATGTGACATTATGACTTGTTTCTTGTTTTTTTTTTGTAACTATGACTTTAATTATTTTATGTGACATATTATGTATCGACGTTATCTATTTCCATTTTGTAATGTGTTAACATTGACATTCCAATAATAATATAATGATTATTTAATACATTATATAACTACATTAAATCATTAAATTATTATTTAATAATAATAATTTAATGATTTAATGTAGTTATAGTGACTTCGTTATAAAAAAATATATGTATTTGCATGCTATTCAAAGATGGCTGGAAAAGCTGAACTAAATGAAAAAATAACAACGTAAATGTACCCTTTTCCAAACGCAAATAAACAATCGAAAGAAATATGAATAAACATGCAATAGAAGAAATACACACACGCAGGTTCTAACAAAAGCACCTGAGGTGCTTTGGTATCTTATCTATTTGTAATATGGGCTAGTTTTCAACAAAAAAAATGTAACCTAAAATTAGAATAATCTAAACACACTTACACATTCGTTTTCAAGAGAAAACGAAATCGTGTCGACTTTTCATGAAAAAGATGAATATGGAGATATACCTGCTTGTTGCTCTGACACTAAAACTATTATTATTCGATAGTTAGTCCTACAAATGGTTACAGCGAAAGTGATCTATTGTATATATTTTACAGGATCCTTTTATTTTTGTAGAAAAAAAAGTGTTACTACAGCTGTATCGTTCTTTCGTCCGTTTAATTTATTAGCTTTGAAATTTAGATCAAGCGATAATTTATCGGCAACGCACCGCAATTGCAGCGAGCGATCTAGCAATAACTCAACGCGTAAGTAGCCGCCCACTAGATCGCTCCTTAACCGAAAGCTTTTGTCGTAAAACAAAGGCCATTATGCCCTCGAAGCCTTGCTCAGGGCTATCAGCAGATATAAGGAAACCTTGATCAGAATAGAGAAGCCGAAAGTAGTTGATTTGTTTTGGTAGAGTGTACAACTGCTTGACCTAATTGATTTTCCACAGTGAAGAAATAACTGACAAAAAAGTACAGTAACAGCCTGTAACGAACATTTTAGCCTAACGATCTTGAAGAAACATAATTGCTTGACCTCGCGTCGTCTTATTTTTGAGTGTGCATGCAATTTTCTTTGACTGTATAAAGGCGGTAAAGACCTCTATCGCACATAAGATGTGGAGTAGAAATCTTCGATTTGTCCTGCCAATGAGAGAAATTTAAACAAAACAAAATTGTTCAAAACTTTGGTTTATTGTTTGGTAACGCCAACGCTCAGATATCAGTTTTTGATTAAAACAATTTCGACCTACGCGTTAAAGGGAATCCAAGTAAAATAAAAGACAGTAGACTGTATTTTTTATCTATTAGGCTAGGCACCCCTGCGGCCCTGTCTGCCCTACATTCGACGCACAGCACATAGGCGTTTTTACACAGACGTGTCCTGGTTTTAACGCAAAAGAACTTTAGAGCCTACAACAAGATCCAACTAAAGGAAATAAAGAAGGCTTAAGGCTTTTTTTTTTGTAAAGAACTGTATAATTGCCGCTGGTTTTGGCAGGCTCGAACCAACTTGTTCGTATTTTTTGAAATTACTGCAAACAAAAGACTACCGCACGCATTTTAATGTGGTTTAAACTGAACATCAGCATCCTCCATTGATGGTCAATGTGACACATTGCAAGGGGCTTGCCTCATCTAAACCGATTCTGAGTTTTATTTGACTAAAGATGAATTTAAATATCCTTAGTTTACTCTGAAGTTCTGTCATATAAGGTGGACCCACCGCATGCCCTTTACTTACACGGTCCGTTTCATAACATTTTAAAATCACAGTTAGTCGGTCCGCATTATTATTTTCGTTTTATTTTCGTCGACCTAGTTTGGTTCAAATTAAACATTCACACGAACCCCTGCCCAAGCAAATATGTTTCAATCAGAGATTAAAAGCGAGAGCTGCAAATGTAAATGTGACTAAAATGGCACAAAAACGTGTTCTTTGTATTTTGCGTTATTTGTTTGGAGTAATCAAATGTTACTTACTTTTGGGTGTTTATTAAGTATACAAAATGTTTTTCAGCAATGAAAAAAGCATATTCACAAGTTTTTTTTAAACAAGGTTTATAAAATTGACGGTTTTTTTCTTAGTATATGATCTACTAACAAGCCGCCTCTCCATCCGATTTTGCACGAGTGCAATGTTTGATCCATCTCGTAGGATTCAGCTAGAGTTTGCAATGTAAGCGCAAAAAAATGTGTTTGATTACGACTTATTTCACTACTAGACTACTATATTATGCATACTGGGACTCTCTACTGTGACTCTTGTAACCGGACTTTCAAAATCTAAGGGTGACGCCGTCGACGGATACGTCTGGGGTGAATTCATCATCATTATAATGCATGATTTATAATTTATATGTATACTCTTGAATTGCTCTATCTATAAGAAAAATCAGCATGAAAATACGTTGCTTATCTTTAAAGATTTACGTATAAATATTGTAAGGCATTAAAAAAGATAGCTTCTTCCCCAACGAACGAAATATGAGAGCATACTACTTTAAGCATAAAACGTTAGAAAATAAGAACAAATTTAAAAATTACACCAAACTACTGAAAAGCTGTGTTAATAAGTCGCAAAATATTTACAATACCGCAAAAATAAAAAATGCTAAAAATAAATGCAAAGCATCCTGGAATATAATAAAAGACAAAACTGACAATTTGAATTTACATGAAGAAATAGAAAGTTTAGAAATAAATGACATACTAATTAATAATCCTTCTGACATTGCCTCATTATTTAATATTCATTTTATAAACTTGACTAATCCATTAATAAATCCCAAATTCAGACAAAACGTAGTTGATATTCATTCCTTAAAAGATAGTTTATTTTTGACACCCTGTTCAACACAAGAAGTTTGGTCTATTATTAGGTCTTTGCGAAACACAAATGCTGTAGGTGTAGACGAACTACCCACTTTTATATTTAAACTTTGTGCTAACTTCCTAGCACCAGTGTTAGCTTATCTTATAAATCTGTCTTTCACATAAGCCCAGTTTCCAGATAATTTGAAACTTTCTAAAGTAGTCCCATTACACAAGAAACATGATAAAAAAGATATTAATAATTACCGTCCCATCTCGTTGATTCCGATACTCTCCAAAATCTTTGAAAAGGCCATGTTGAATAGAATAACAAGTTTTTTTGATAAACACAAAGTAATCTCAAAAGAACAAAATGGATTTCAAAAAAACAAATCTACAACCCTAGCAATATACTCGCTGATAAAAAATATTGTGGAGAATGTCGATGCTAAAAGACCCGTGGTATCGGTGTTTTTTGACATGAGTCGTGCATTTGATTGTGTAAATCACTGTAAACTTTTAGAAAAATGTAAGAATTATGGTATTAGGGGACAAGCTCTGGATTGGCTAAAAAGTTATCTCTCAAACCGCTTACAATATGTAGAAATAAAAAAAGGAATCCTCAGAGTAACGAAGTTGAAACACACAAATCGTCATTTCTACAGAATACATGTGGCGTGCCCCAGGGTAGTGTCCTGGGTCCTTTCCTGTTCCTTATATATATTAATGACTTGCCTAAACAGATCAATTATCAAACTGTACTGTTTGCTGATGACATTTCACTTATTATACCGAATCGTGACCAAAAATCAAATTTTAACCAGATTGTAAATGAAACTATAGCAGATGTTGTTTCCTGGCTAACGCGAAATGACTTAAGTGTTAACCTATTGAAAACCAAATTAGTACAGTTCTCAAACTACAAAGCAAATTGTCCACAGTTAAACGTCACTTTTCAGAACGTAGTAATCGATAAAGTTAGTGAGGCAAAGTTTTTAGGTATCATCCTTGACCAACACTGTAACTGGAAACCCCACATTGAAGACCTGTGTAAAAGGTTGAGTAGTTTTGTACACGCTCTCAAAAAATTACGATTTGTAGCAGGAGAAGAAACTGCACTGACCGCATATCATGGATATGTATCCTCAATTTTAAGGTACGGTCTGATTATGTGGGGTAACTCAACTGATATGAATAAAGTATTTTTGATGCAAAAAAAGTGTATTAGGGCAATTTGTGGTGCAGGACCAATGGAAACTTGTCGACCTTTATTCAAAAGGCTGAAACTTATAACTTTGGTTGGGCTTTACATTTTGGAGACTGGAATATTTGTTAGAAAAAATCCTGAGCTATTTGAAAAATATGTTCAGCTAGATCTAAGGTTACGCCAGAGAGATATCTATAGATTGCAAGTTCCTATGAGCAAGAGTGCATTTTTCCAAAGAAACTGCCAGGCCATGGCTGTTAAAATATATAATAGAATACCTTATGAAATTAGACAGCTTCCTTATAATATGTTTGTGACACGATTGCGTAAATTTGTTAAAGAAGAATGTTTTTATAGTCTGACTGAATACTTGACATAAATATTTTATAATTATAATGACATGAATAAATAGATATAGTATATTAAATATAAATGTATAGTATAAATTAGCAATGAATCAATGTAACCTTAAATATTGTGTGTAGTGTATAATGAAATAATGTATTTAATTAATTGTTTTAACTTTCATGTTTAAATTTGCATGACGCCTGTGGCAAAACATGATGGTCATACATGAAAATTATGTTATCAAACTTACCATGTTTTAAGCAAATAAAGAAATATTCTATATTCTATATATTTTATATATTCCAGCTTGCGCGCGCATTCGCGCCAAAAGTATAACATGTATCTTCTGTCTCTCTCTTGCGTCGAAAAATGGCGTCGCGTGTTGTTCTCTAAAAGTAAATGATTTACCAAAGTAAACCGTGTCTTCCTGAGCTCCTTTCAATATAAACAGCGAGAACCGATTTTATTTTAAGTTATGCGTAGTGATAAACAAGTACACTGATCCAAATAATTGTAACAAAATTACACAAAACTCGATCCCGACCTTTGAAATAAAGCAGAAAAAAGGTTGTGGCACATAAAATAAAAATAAAACTTATTTCTTCGGCTACAAAACGGTGCAGGAAACAACTAAGTTCCTACACACTATAGATTTGCGTTAGGCTTGAGTTATATATGTTACAAAATCGCTATCTAAGGACCATTTCCTATATAAATTTTATTTGTGGTTTTGCCCTACTAGAGATAGCTATGGTTTTCAACCTTCAGATTATTGTCCTTATAAAACTTGTAGCAGTACTAAATCCTATCTCCGATCGAGGAAATCCTATCTCTGGCCATCTCCGATCGAAGATAACTATCTCTAATTTTAGTTTGCATTTATAGAACGGCCGTTAGTTAACCTGTACTTCTTACATAATATTATGTATTACCAGTATGTCTTGTTGAAGTTTTCTCTTATATTTGAATGCTATGTACTCGTACATAGTCCTAAACGAACTTTGCCTTTGCAAAGTAAATTTAGGCACGCGCATAGTCGTCGGGTTAGTCAGCGCCGCAATATCCGGACTCGAAGGCTCAGGCTTCACAGACACTTCGGCTTATGGACATACTGCCTAATAACTACTGTTCATGGAGAACAGAGAGCTTAAGCAGAGATAAACACCAGGGGCATGTCAAAGTTTCTCTTAAAATAAGTGGCATTAATTGGATAAGTAAAGTAGTGCTGTATGAGACTAAGAGCTGATTTTTCAAACGTCAGAAAAACTTACAGACCGAATAAATATAAAACAACCGATTTTAAAATTAACTTTACATAAATGATTGCTGATAAAAAGGTGACGTTTTTAAAATGGTCATATTGTATTTTATTCGATGAATATTTCTTATCTAGTTATTGAATATCACGCCTTAAGAGACGCAACAAACGCATCGCGATATGATCACGTGAACTCGTATTCGATCATAGTTTAAAAACAATAAATTCTTGAGAAAACTAGCGAATATCGTTCTGCAAAAGAGCTATGAATACTAACATAAGTAGTTATATTGGTCTTAGGACCAAAATCAATTGACTGATATTCTTTGAAAAATGACTTTAATGGCTTTGTTTAGTTGTTTAGAAGCTATCCTTGCTTATCTTATTTATTATTTAATACTTAAAGGAAGGATATAGCGATGCATAAGCCGCAAATCCGTTTATAATGCTATTAATGTTTGGGCTTACGATACTTAAATTCTACTACTTTAATGCACAAGATATCAAAAAATACTTGTAATTTTTTTATTATAGCAATACATTTACATTAGAGCTCGTGACATGGGATCATAAAGAGAAAAAAGTGAGAAAGGCGGAATATTTTACAAAAAAAATAATGAAAAAAATAAATTGTTAGTCTGCAGCTTTACCTAGGTACCTACTTCAGTTATTAATTAATAACAAACAATGTCAGAAACAACGTAGAGACGCATGCCAATTAAAAGTTGTACTTAAAGCCGCCTTCAAGAAGTTAAAATTCGAAGAGTAACTTCTAATTTTACTTGTTTTAATTAAATTTTACAGTGAGATGATGCCAGAAATAATTCATAAACATTGGAATTAATTTTATATTGATTTCGGGGATTTTTCAAAGAGCCAAGGAACTCGATCTGACATGTGCTGACTTGGGTGGATATTATTGTAAGGGAAAATTCAAATACATAGGCAAGGGCGAGAGATATTATTTTGAAGTCAACTATTTTCCTGTTTTTAAATCGAGCGAACCGATGTTTCTGATTACAATATCTCGTGCTTTATCTACCTACTTCTTCAGGGTTAGGGCAATGGTGTCAAATATTTATAAGTATTTACTTTTCGTGATAGGAACTCACGAAACAACTTAATGCACCCAAATTAGTATATAAAAAAATACCAGATGTTAAAATAACCGCTGAATTCGTAACTCGCCTTTTTAAACCTCGAGTAAAAAGTACGTAGCCTGCTTGTCCCGACTTCTTTGCGAATGCTACCTGTCAACAGTGGTGATATGCAAAGCAGTCACAATTTGCGTGGCCAGTGAACTGTCAGCGTTCTTTAAGACCCGCGAGCGGCGATACGATTCCTTTGCTACGTTTGGTCAAAGGTATAAGCCAGTAGCTGCACGAAAAACATAGCTTAAATTGTAAGTTGATATTAAACAAATAACAGATAAGACAATACAAACTGACAAACTTGAGGATAAATGTAGGTAAAAAACAATATTTTCCAGACTTTTAGGGGAAGAAAAAATATTTAACTGTAAAGTGGCTAACGGAATGATTATGTAAATATCAAAAATACAATCATAAACGCACATAAATTGTTGAAATATTGGCAAAACACGCTTCACATAGCAAAAGTAGAATTGTTTATATATATTTTCTTCGAAATGCCTCTATAAAACGTTAAAATATCGTTTTCAGATTGTAAAACCGTATTGCTAGTGTATATGTAAAGGTATACAGAATCACACCCGTGTTTGGAGTGCTCTGTGCTGCATAAAACATACACTAGTAGAGCCTGTTTTCATAAGATTGTAGCCCGTGGCCGGTAAAATCGGATCTATTCAAAATAAAAGACTTGTTCTATAATGTAGGTTTAGGTATGTAAAATGTAGAAGTCGAACTACACATAAGGTTAGAGACAAAAGACGAGAGAAAATGAGATCAATCCAATGATATAACCATCATCATTATTCGTGAAACGACGTACACTGCTGAACATAGGTCTCCCTACGGTTTTTCACAGCAACCGGTTGTGAGCGGTCTGCATCCTGTGTGATCCTGTGAACATTACAAGGTTGTATGTCTATCTTTTCGGTGTACGTCGAACGCCGCTCCGAGGTCGCGGGTTCGATTCCCGGTCGGGTCAATATATAAATCAAAATTTTCTATATTGTCTCAGGTCTTGGTGTTTTGGTACCACCGTTGTGTCTAATTTCCATAACACAAGTGAATTAGCTACTTACTTTGGAATCAGAGCAATGTATGTGATTGGTGTTCAATATTTAAAAAAAAATAACTTCAAGAAAAAGAAACGACCTACGCTGCGCCTTTGGTCTCCAATCTAAAACTTTTCTGCCGCAACGGACATCATTTCTTCGCGCGATGTGTTTGCTGCTCATTGCCATTTGTGCTTACTGATTGTCCAGGCTAGAACGATCTATCGCTCTAAGTAAAATAATTACGGTTATTTTGGTTGAACGGGCTACTTAAACTTATACGGGAACTCTCAGAGGTGACAGTATAACTGTAAAACCGTTATGCAACAACGCAAACGCATCCATAGGCAACCAAGCTTTTAACTAACACCAGGACGCACGACCAATGTTGTTTGCATTTTGTTATTTTTCCGAAATGCTTTCTACGTCAATGCGCTGGGTAAAATTGAAAAATTGGTCGCATTTCAACTGACGTATCTGCGTTTCTCTAACAAACACCCTGCATATACAATCTACAACTCTGATGTGGTAGTACATGGGTAAGTAAAGGTGAGTTTCAAAATGTATAAAGCTGTCAAAAAATATTCAGGTTTTTAGTACCTACCTGCATATAATTAGCTTTCTGTAAAAAAACAGTGATAGGTGACGAGTAGGTTCATGAGTTTCCTTGTTACTTAACTGTATTTTATTGAATCCGCGGCGTTACACGTCACACCATCCCATAGTAAATACATACTGGGTGGCCCAAACAGTGACGTCGTTTTTTTTGTTTTTTTTTGTGATTCTTTACATCCAGGGCTATCCACATATATTATTTTTATGATGACCGTTTTTTATAGTTTTCGAGGCCTTTTATCATTATTTTTTTAAACTTTTGTTAGTCTTAGTGTAGCTCACAATTTTATATAAGTAAATTTAATTTATGATGATCAGACTGCAAGAAAAAAACCGCCATAACATCATAAAAAGTTGAAGAATTGTTTAAGAGTTTTGAAAATATCTCCAAACTACGGAAATTCGGCTAACATACATCATGGTATATTAAGATAAATATACTCGTATGAACACTGAAAACCACAGGTTGTTTTGAGCTTAATTTAGGCCGCCAACCTTATAATTAAGGCCTGTACAACTTTACTGAGCAAACATACATAGCAAAAATAATGAATCGGCTAACGTGATGGACAGAAACAGTATGCATTACACTGTTAATCTACAAAATTATTTGTTTTACATAAGTAATTGGTAAAATAACAAAAATACATGATTTTCTTCCAATGTGGATGAACGAAAAGAACGTAGCGAATATCGTCAAAAATCATGATAGAAGGAAAGCTTTGGAAACTTTTAATGGCGCACATTCAATCAATACTAGAATTTTTCTGACAATGTTTGACATTGTAGAGACGCTCTTTTGTTTTTTTTTTGTTATCCTTTGTCTCTATGATATCTTCCTTTTATTCTTTGCCCCTGTTTTTCTAGGATATGAAACAGTTTGTATTAATAATATCCGCAAACGCGAGTATCAGTCAACACGACGATAACACAATTAAATCATTGTTTACGCGCAGCTATTACGTGGAACAGGCGAAGATAGGGCTGGCAACAGGCAAGGCTAGTTATTTCTCAAAGCTTTTATTTATTTATAAGGGTTTTTTACAAAACAGAGTTACAATTGACAAATAATAAGTGTGCTTGAATTAATCTGGGACGGGGAGACTTTTATTTTATTGGAACAGAAATCTTCAGTTTCATTAAAATAGTAATTTATTAGGTGTACAAAACAGAGTTACAATTGACATATAATAAATGTGCTTGAAATAATCTGGGTCGGTGTAAGTTATATATTATTAGAACAGAAATCATCAGTTTCAGTGAAATTATAAGTTATTTTATTAACACGTTAGTAAAAATTATTGAATGGAATCTAAAACGGATGGACGGAGAAGGCAACAAATGAAGAAGTTTTGTCTATGGTTAGGGAAAAAAGGAGATTGATGGAAACAATAGAGTGTATGAGGCGACGAATGTTAGGCCACCTGATTCGACACGACAATAGAAGGAAGAATAGAAGGAAAAAGGAAGCGAGGAAGACCAAGAATAAGCTACATGCAGAAAATAAAGGAAAAGATAAATGTCGGGTCGTATCAGGAGGTTAAGAGAAGGAGGAGAAGCAGAGAGGAATGGAAAAAACTCCACCGACAAAAGCCTAGCTCTTAAATTGGATGATGAAATCTAAAACACTTAATTCTAAAGCTAAGCAGTGCTTGTGTGTTGATGATACCTACCTACAAATACGTACCAATACTATTTTTGTACTCATTATTACCTTCTTAAAATTAACTTAAATATGTATAAGATGTGATGAATTAGTGTTTTTGCAAATTAACGAATCAAATCCAGTTTTTTTTTGTATTATCTTTTTATTGACATTTTACACTCTCTCTCTCTCTCTCTCTCTCTCTCTCTCTTTTATAATCTCTTAAGAAATACAAATACTATTTCATTTGTGAGTTTGTTTAAAAGAACGCAGAACTATTTTCGTAGGCAGCCCTACCCGCCAAGCTTCGTTAGCTTGTCATTAAACCTGTTTGCAGTGCTAATGCTGATAATAGCGCGTTGAGAGAGTCTTTAACTATTTGCTAATAACACAAGATCAAATATGGTGATAACATGTTGTACGAATATTTGAACGGCACCCCGTGTAGATTATGACGTCACAATGGCGCGATTGATCACACATGTTCAAATATAACACATTGTGTGTTTTGTTGCATTTACTTTGGATACACAAAAAAGTATTATCTGTTTTAGATATGAGAATGGTGATTTATACCAAATTGATTGTTACCTATATCAGCGATAACATAGTAATAAATCTAATGACAAATGGTACATAAGGTCATCTCGTTTAAGCAATGATAATATTCAATATGTAGATAACACTGTGTTTTTAAACGACTTCGAAAAAATTAGAGGGTCATCAATTTGACTGTATGTTGTTACTTTTTTTTGTGACTGTGTTACCTCATATCAAAGTCATTTGAAGACCGATTAGATATTTTTCGCTAACCTAGAGGTTATACCTTCTAGTTGGTCCCATTGTTGCCAAGTGGGGATCTGATGATGGGATCTTGGTGCCATCGAAGGAAACTCTCAAATTTTAAAAGAACATATAGGGCTTTCACTGGAATTTTAACGTTGATACGTTGTTACGTCTGATAGTCAACATTGTGTGGAGCTAAGCTGATGGTGTAACTCCTTAAAACTTAGGAGTTCAGTGATTTTAGTGTCAGAACTTGTGATAGGTAATTTATAAGAACGGCGACATAAGGTGCTTTATAAAATTATAATTTTAAGCCATTTTTATAAGCCATTTGCTAAGGAAATATCCAAAGATTATTCCGAGCCACACGTCGCGTTTAGTAGATGTAGTACCCATAGCCCCACGTGTCATCATCATCTCAGTCCATCGTCCAGTGTATCCTAGTTGCGTGCGATGACGCCCGGGATCCGCCTTCCTATCCCTACGAGTCATTTGGTATGATTCGAATAGAAAGCAAATAGTGGCCAAGTGACCAAGCCGTAAACAATATTAGATAAGAGCTATTGGTTACTCACGATTTCAACAGCGTAAATATCGGATCTCACATAAATCTAAGCCTACGTGTTTTTTTAAGTATGGGCTTTTTCAAAGTTTTATGTAAATCCATTTAGTATTTTTAGCGTGCAGGAGTAGCAAACGTCCACACATCCCCACAAACTTTCGCATTTATAATATAATATAAAGTAGTTTTCACCTGTTTTTAGGATAGGACGATTTCTGAATAAATATTTTATATTATAGATTATTCATTATTGAAGCATAAAAACGAATTTTGGGTTCTGGAAGACATTGCACTGCCAGTGGTTAAGACCCTTCAGTTAATAAGCTACAATTCTTGTACGATTGTTTGATAAAACTTTAGGATAATTTCAGTTAAATCTCCTTCCTTAAATAATATCTGTAATTATTTTTGGAACTTTTTAACATGTTTCTTTTTTATAATTCAGATACCGCATTCTTTCTCAGCCCAATCGCAGTACAAAGGCAATCCGCATAGGGACAGCAGCGCCACCGCAGCCTTTGAGCCACCTCCGGGAACTAAGGCCAAAAACACACGGCAGACACTGAAACTAGTCTTTACTGTCTTGAAGGGAGTGGTACAATACCTTGAGTTATAGATAAGTTTAAGTTATAATTAGGTTATGGTCAATTTTAAGTGAAGTTTCGATCAAGTTAAGGTAAAAGTTAAGTGTCAAATACCTTCAAGTTATATTTACGTTAAATAAATTTATACCGATTAAATACTTAAAGGGTTAGTGCAACCCATGCAGCAAAATGCTCTATTAAACAAGAAGAAATTATGCCTTTTAAGGATAAAGGAAATTCCGGATAACTTAGGTTTAGATTTAATAATTTATTTCTCTAAAATAATACAATTCACTTACTAGAGAAACACAAAACACTTACAAAATAGCATCGGGATCGCAATCAGGTGCATTCACAATTCACATGTAGGGACGCACTATTTTAGTTAGAAAAACAAACAGATTACAGCAATATTTACACAACATTCATTCTGGCTGAACTTAACAAGCCATTCCAATATATCAATAATTTTGCGGGTGGATCGGATAAAAGTTCCGTCGTACTAGCCGGTTCTCCGGTCGCCTTGGCGCTTGCTTGGAAACGTACCCATTACGTATCTTTAAGTAAAATGATTGCAGTTTACAACAGATAGGCGTACATTATAATTACTTATTAATAATTTAACCGTAACATTGTATCATAATTAACTAATAACTTCAGCTCACCTTTTCGACACAAGTATCATTATATTCATTTGGATTGTTGTTTTTTGTTTCTCTTTCTTTCATTGTACTATGTGTCGAATAAAGTCATTTCATTTCATTTTTTTAGCTTATTATCACTTCTAACAATACGACAATCTTAACAATACTAAGTGCTCGTTCACATTAGAGCGACAGCAGCGCGGCAGCAGCGAATACCCATTCGCCTATAAATAAAAAATAGCGGCGCTGCTGCCACGCGTCCATCGCGCACCTATAGTATCCTAAATAAAAAAGTGCTCTAAGTGATCCTTAAGATAGACGATGACAAATACCTAAGAAGTTAAATAAATTAGTGGTATAAAATATGCCTCCATTTCTTTTAAAGAGGAACGTACTGACGTAGGTTAAAATAAAGACTTAACTATTCTAGCTCCCCTTTTAATGCGTCTTTAGCCTTACATCCGGCATCGCTTTGATCGAACCGCAGTAACAGCTGATCAAGTGGCAAGATCCGACTTTCTGCAGGTAAAAGCATTTGCATACTTTAAGAAAATGTCGTTTGATCCTGAATCGCAGGTTAATAAAATAAGTCAACTGGTTCGAACGATATAAGTAAAAAATATAATATTTGCTTGTGAAAACTTGAAACTTTTACCAGAAACGAGACGATTATATAGAGCAAGCTCACGCAAAATAAGCCTGATTCGCTCTGTAATGTTGTCAATGGTAGGCTAACCTCAAAATAATGATGAAACTTGTGTCGATTTTACCAAGGTCAGATAACGAATATTTTTGAAATACAACACAATACGCCTTATTTAAAAATTGCATCTATTTGTCAGCAATCATTATGAAAATGACATTTTAAAATCGGTCTTTTTATACTATTGAAATCGACACTTAGTAAAATATCACTAAGTCACAACATAACGAATTTTAAATAGACTTTTCAACACTTGCTCAAAATGACGTTTTTATTCCACCGATTTTTGGCACATAATCATAGATATTAAACACGCGTGCTTTTTCTGTATATTATTGCACTAGTGCCTTTTGTTTATTAACCCGACCAATTTACATTTGTACCCTAGTACCAAGTAGTAAGTAAGAAGATGAAGCGATATAATTTAGTCGGGTTATAACTTACACAACAAACAGTATTTATGCAAAAAATAACAGTATGTACATATTTATTTCAATAAATGGTAAATCCAGGTTTATTAGTAAAAAAAACTTAAATTCATTTAAAATTTTCTATAATTTGTGTTTTAAATAACGAATTATTACATTTTTAATCTTGGCTGTTGGCCGATCTAGTTCGCGCCTTAACCTTGCGCGCGCATCAGTTTCGCGGCAAGAAAAAAAATAACGCGCCATTTTTCGTAAATAGTTGGCGGCTGTGGTGTGACGAAGTTTGGATTAATGGCAAGTGTGTTGAAAAACGTCGTATGAAACACGTGTGCCTGTGACCATTATATACTCGTACGTGGCTTTCTTATGGCGCACTCGCTTTCGCTCGTGCGCACACAATATCGCCTTGTATGTAATGGTCAACTTAGCACACTTGTATCATAATGTACTATTAAAAGACCAGTTGGCATAAATTGATCTCATTTCTGATTATAGTTTTTATTTGCATTAATCAAGCTGTGTACACTGTTCATACAGTCTGTTCACACCAGAGTAAGATGATATGGAAATTAAAGAAGCAGTTTATTTCAAAAATATTTAATACATTAATTAACACAAAAAAATTAGAACATATCGCGAGCTAATTAAGTGCAACGCCATCTAGAAGCAACAATCTGTAAACATAAACTTCACTTACTTTATTTGTTTTAAATTGTATTTAATGAAGCCTATCATTCATGATTGAAGTATTTTCAATATATTAATTAGTGAGTTTTGTTTCTTAGCCAACCCACGGACTAACATAGTCGATATTCTATAGTTTGGTACTATATTTTTAATAATAATTTAACGACCGTCACAGTGTGGTGTTTAACGTTCCGGACTACAAAGATAAGCAGTCGCGGGTTCGAATCCCGCCCGCACGACCCTAACAAATATGTCTATGGTAATGTATGTTAATATGTATGTTATATAACTATAAATTACACCTTCAATTTTTTTAAAGAAACAGCGTAGACGCTCACGGATCAAAAGGTCACCGGCACTCGCGTAAACAATAGTATTACAAAAGACTGTTGATAAACACATCTGTGAGGGATGGTCCTCACGATTGTAGAAAAAAATATGTACGCTCACTATTAGCGTGTTATTTGAAGGAATCATGCTGTTTACATGATGCCAGATGGCTATGGTGTAATAATAAATATTTATTTATTAATAAAATAAGGACTGTAAATATTTTAATTAATTTAATTTGAAAAAAATATACATGTGGTCACGTGATCGTGAGTGCCTAGCAGTGAACGTGACTCTGATATTGGCGCCATGGCGTTTTATGTGATACATTTAAATTTCATTTATTATTTAAAATGTTAAATAATTTGAAAATAAAATGTTTTTGTTGATTAATATACTACCGAGCTACAATGTGAACTCAATTTTAAATTTAAGCCAACGAGTCTATGGTAATGTACCTACATACTTTAAAAAATGTATTAAGAAAGCCACTCTATTAAGACTCTGTCCCGAATCTGATTTCTGATGTGATAGATGTCAATCCATTGACATCCATTAATCAGACGGTGCCATATTTGTGTACTCTTTTAGTTCGCGAGGCGTCATCTACTTCTAAATACAATATCATTGTTCCGAACCCGAACACAGTCCAGCCTTTTGTTTTAACGTAGTAAATAAAAATATGCATAGAACGTACTCGTATTGCTGTTTGTGTTCCTGTAATTATTTTTTTTCCTGTAATTCCATTAATAAATACATAAAATAAAAATAAGCACTCACCTTAAAACTATGTATTGAACTTCGATGTCCGTCAAGTGCGAAGTGTAAAATGGCTCGTCGCAACAGGCGCTTGCTAAAGACATAATTGGTAGATATACAGTAGACTCTTACTTTATGGTCCGAGCCATAAATCAATACAAATACAAATTGTCTAAAATTTCAGAATAATTTTAATACCTACGAGCTTAACTACTGGGTACTGAGCTTCGGGAGTAGTGTACTTTTATTTAAATTTTATTTTGACGAAGCCGCTCTGCTGCTGTAACACACCAGTCACTAAGACAACTCAATTCAACTAATTGCTTAATGCCGTTACCGACGGTTGAGTATTTAAAATTGCGTGTGTTTTGAACAAAACATACCTTTACCCAATGTCAGAATTGCTATTTTGTAAAGGCATCTATTTATTAGTTGAGTTAACTATTGATGGCCGCTGAGAACGAATTTAACCATTAGTTTTGTTCACTATCGATCACGCGACCCGTCTTTGGTAGTCATCACGATTCACGTGTGGTGTTTTTAAAGAGAGCAATACTACCGGAAGCATCATAGAGTGTCGTCACCCCGGGTCTAGTTTGCAATATTAGTGGGTCGAGTGCCGCTAATTTAGGGGCACGAACTCCGACCGGCGACAAAGGCCTATCAACGAACTGTCAACTTATTAATTGCACCACGTTAACTTAAGTTCCGCTAGTTTGCCAACTTTCATTGAGATACGAGCGACTAAGTTTTGAGGCAAGTTAAACGTTATGTACTTATAATTATCTGTTACAGAATTTCCTTCCGGTCAAAGCGACCTATAATTATAACTTGGAAACTGGTTAGTACGAGTAGATTTATTTTTATTTTTATTCAGACCTTTACAGCCCCGATCATTCTCTTAAACTATCACTTTAATTTTGCAGGGTAATAACCACAACAACAATCCATTTTTTTACTTGCTTAAGGTGATCTCAAATAAAGTAAGATCCTAAATAAATATTTGAATCACATCAGATATAAAACATGCCCCAACATTGTTTATTTATTTAACCTTTATCGCATCACCTGTTATTATCCAAAGCTAGAGCTATCACCAACATGAAGTGCCATTTAACACTTTATAAGCCCATTGTAATATAAATACTATAAGTGCCTTTTAAAATTACAAAAAAGGACTTTTTAAGTATTAAAAAACTGGCTTAGTGCGAGTCGGACTCACTCCCTGAGGGTTCCGTGCCAACTTTAACTGAATTAGGGATCCGCTTACTTCCACTAAGCCGAAAAACTATAGTATTTTGTTGATAGCAAACATTCCTTAGTTTTTCATAGTATTTGTATAAAGAACAAAGTTATGTTTGCGGTTGTTATGTTTTCCATGCATGGAACTAAAACCTGTTTTTTTTTTAAAATTGACAAACCTATGCGTGTAGGGTGTTTATGGATGGGTCTTTCAAAATGACATCGAGGTTCCTAAAACCATTTTCTATAAATGTCTTACGTTTGAGAGATAGACGCTTCCAAATTGGCAAAATGGGCGTACCCCCTCCATCTAACTGTTAAACTATGCGAGTGTAATTTTGGAAAAAAAATACATGATGATACAAAGACTTTCAACGAAAATTGGTTTAAACGAGAGCACATTTTCAATATCCGCGAACATAATTTTGTTATTCATACAAATAATTTGCAAAACAAAGTTATATTTGCTGTCAATAAAATATTGTGGTATTTGGGCTAAGTGGAAGTAAGTGGATCTCTAATTCAGTGAAAGTTGGCACGGAACCCTTAGTGTGTGAGTCCAACACGCACTTGGCCGGTTCTTTGGAATTCAATTGATAACTCAATAATTGCAGAATTACTGCTTACCGATTTTTATCTGCCTGCTATCATGATCAAAGGATATTACGAGTCTATTTTTAACCATCATTCACCATGCCATGATGGTGATTGAACACCAATAACATTGGCGTCGGTGATCGAGCGGTAACGTACGTATTCATTTGCGTCTGATCGATGGGATACGCTGACTAGAAGGGTTGTTTAATGAGAGCCATGGAATCATCAGAACACAAAATATTCGAAAGTTTAAACAAGCGAAGGATTTGTATACAATATCAACACGAAATTGTCAAGATATGAAAGGTAGTCCCAAAAACTAAGCAATTTCAGAATAACACATATGCAATGTGCAGAACTATTAACAATATAATTCCAATAAATAAATAAATATCCTTTGGACATTCCCACACATCGCCATCTAGTCCCAAAGTAAGCTACTCAAAGCTTGTGCATGGGTGCCAGACAACAGATATAATACTTAAATACTTTTTGTTTGTAAGTATATACATGATATACATAGAAAACACCCAGACCAATACAAACAGACTTGTTCATGCACACAAATGTTTGGATTGTGCGGGGATCGAACCCGCAACCCGCTGCGTAGTAGGCGATTTCTCGACCAATACACCAGACGGGTCGTCAATAAGAATTAAAGAACTAGAAATAAATGCTTTTAAAACTTAATCATTATGTAAATGGTTTTTATAGTTTCGATGAGCTTTTAAAGTACCAAGGACCATAATGGAAGTGTTGACATTGTTGCTATGATTTGTACTTTATTCATATTGATAAATAATAAAAATTACATGTCTGACTAAGTATTAATAATTACCTGAATATTTGCATGCTGTTTTATATGACTAAGTAGGTGACTGCACTGCTTCTAGACATAAGACCACATATTCCTGTATAGTACCCTACTTAAAGGCAAATAAATTGTATTTGTATCACATTTTTGGAAAAAAATACAAGTTAATTAAAGAGTAAGGTGCAATGGCTGTAATTGATATTACTGATCATTGTATAAATACAAAATAATTTAAATAAATGTAAGATGTACTATATTAGCAGAAGCAAACCTTTGACGTCTTTTAACCAATTATTGCAAGGGCTTTCGCACCGAACTTGATTCTGTGCAAACAGTCGACCACTCTTTCTAAACAAGTGTCTGAGGATTTATATCAAAAGCTAGAGGTCTACTCTAGATGAGGATATCGTGTGCTTTTTTAATTTAGTCATCTCTGTTGTTTACGCATGAATCTTAGAGATTGAACGATAATGCATTCATCCGAAACTGAATTCCGAGTTGGCCATAATTAAGATATAATTTATAGGGTTCCGTAGCCGAATGGCAAAAAACGGAATCCTTATAGTTTCGTCGAGTCTGTCTATCTGTCCGTCCGTATGTCACGACCGTTTTATTCTGAAACTATTAGTATTACACAGTTGAAACTTAGTAGATACATGTATCCTGTTAACAGTTTTTTTTTTGTCTTGTACAAAAATAAAAAAAAAACATGATATTTATGAATAAATAGTGATGACATTTGGATCCAAAACATGGTCTCTAACTATGGGCCTTATAAATAAATATCCTTTGGACGCTCAAAGTCACACAACGAGCGATGGAGGGCTATGCTGGGTGTTTCTCTACGGGATCGAATCAGAAATGAGGAGATACGTAGAAGAACTAAGGTAACGGACATAGCCTTGAGAATCAGTAAGCTTAAGTGGCAACGGGTAGGGCACATAGCGCGAAGAACTGATGGCCGTTGGGGCAGGAAAGTTCTAGATTGGAGACCCTTCGACCAAAGACGCAGCGTGGGACGTCCACCAACAAGATGGACAGACGACCTTATAAAGATTGCAGGATCAAACTGGATGCAGACCGCTAGTAATCGGTCGCTGTGGAAAGCCGTGGGGGAGGCCTATGTTTAGCAGTGGACGTCCTTTGGCTGATAATGATGATGATGAGTGATATTTAGGGGGGGCTTCCATACATGAAGCTCCTATGCGTGTAGGGTGTCTATGGATAGGTCTTTTAAAATGAAGTCGAGGTTCCCTTTGAGTAAAAGTAGCTCTGAGATTCTCTGTCGATAATAATTTTATAATATGCGCTATCGCAGCACACCTGATATTACCCTCTCTGCCTTGACGTATTTTTCTGGCTTTCGATCAAAGATATTTTCAAATAAAACACGTATCAGAATGGATCCTCAGACTCGAAACAAAACGGATCGTGTTCAACAAACATCCTGCGCAAACTGTCGCCGACTTCCGAGCGGTGACGTCACCTGAGATACTTTACTTGTATTTGAGAACGACGTATTTGCATTGCGATAAGATGTTTACGGTACGGACGAAGTGGGTCTAATTGCGAAACATTTGTGATGCCGGACTATTTTAGGTTTAATTTAATAACCAAAATACTTTGATTAAGTTTATCCTATTCATAAGAAATAATTTAAGCCTCACTTTCAAATGTTGCATTTGTTCTAGTAAAAGACAGATAATCAATGTTTTTATGTTGAAATTAAAGGAAACACGATTTTACTTAAGTAACCTTAAAACTAATTGAATTTACAACAAATACAACAATTAATTTTATTAGTTATACACCAATAAAATCAGATTTTAATGCAAAATGAAGATTTATGTAATGCTATCATATTAAAACTTTTTTTAAATTGTCTTACAGCACTGTCGGTTAATATCATGTTAATATTAATTTAGTTAAATTGTTTATAGTCTAACATATAAACGCTAACCTATTAATCTTACTTGCTACACAGTCAAAAATGACCATTACACCCTGCCATAAACCACGGGCTTTATCAATATTGCTCGTGCAAAAACGACCCGATAATTTAGTGCCCCGCTCGTCATCCCATGTCAAACGGGACGCACTCAAACACAATCCTCAAACAGTTTACACGGGCAAACATCGTCACCGATCTATGATGAGGACCCTTAAAGAAAGTACTGGCACACACCAATAACATCCGAAAGCTGCGAAACACAAAATCAGTCGTAAGACTTAGAAAATAGGGGTCGATTTTGAAGATGAAAGAATTTGGCATTGGCAGATGTACCCGGGTATCGCATACGAAATATTTGGTCTGTATTTTACTGCGATATCGAGACAATTTCTGACGTCAAATATTTTCGAAACAACGCAATGGCTCGTGTGATTTTTATGTGTTTAGGGGGATTGGTTTCGTTTGGAGACGTATTGATGTGTCTCCGTTTGAAGTGGTGCCATGTTTCAACATGAGTGGAAGAGGAGAGAGAAAAATAAACTAAGTAATTCTTGAGCTGAGAAAACACCTATTATGTTTTTATGTTTGCAATTATTGCAGTTCTTAAATTTACTTGTTATGACCAGGTTAATCTTATGAGATTTATCGTAATGGGTGATGTTAAAACGTAGGGATGCATGTTAGCTCAAGCTCATTAATTTTAACCAAATAACATCGAACCAACATGTAGTTTAATAATAAGCAAAATCAATAACAAACTGACGGCTAGCCTCAGCCGGCCATAGCTATGTTGAAAGTAACCGTTAGTTTGGTGCGTTCCAAGGGATATTCAGAGGGGAATAACGTACATTGCGGGTCATGCAATGAGATTGCATTCCGTGGGGTTTGGACCAAATACCTGAATAATAAAAGAATGCATAATAATTTGAAAATGATAACAGTCATATCGATAAATTTATGTATTTGATTTAATTTGATACCTCAACTGCCAATAACAGAGGTTTATTTTCGGTAACATCTCACTATAGAATAATTTGTTACGAGATTCGCTACCGTTTACGTGACTAGTTTCGAGTTTCCGATATTTCAGCGCTGTTAAAGGTGCCATGTTCCCCGCGTTAATAAGTAGCCATATAACACTAGATTAGTCATAGTGCTAGTGACCATAAAAGCTTTAAAAAAGTCACACCTTTTCATTATCCCAGAAAGACCTGTTTTGCATCGATGTTATGCGAACATCAGGTTTTCAAGCACGCACCGTTATGTGGTAGATAAATTTACACCATGCTTGTTAGTAGCTTTCTAAATAGAGTTAGATAATAGCCCTTGCCAGCAATCAATCAAGCCAGACTAAACCATCTGAGCACCAAATGTTTCCGCGTCATTTTGCGCCGCAGCTCGTAACGAAGATCCTCTCCGCACACGGCTCAGAAAGACGCTTATTCTGAATAGACTGGCGAAAACAGCTAGACTATTTTAGTGGGAACAAGAGGTGCTGGAAAAGTCAGCAAGTTGCTACTTGAATAAATTACACTTCAAATTTTGAAACTTCCAAATCTTTGTTTATAACAAAAAAGTAAAAAATAATCTAATAGATTATGTACTTCAAAATTCAATTCAGATATACTGATTTTTCGTTATTGCTTCATTAATAGAAAGTTTAGGCATCAGTTTTATTTCTCAATACTCTAATCATATCAAAAAGTAATAGTACATACGACTAAAGCAATATTTAAAAAAAAAATTTGGATACCAATCACATACATTGCTCCGATCCTAAAGTAAGTAGCCAATGTCCTTGTGTTTTATGTAAATAAGACACAACGGTGGTACCATAACACCCAGATCCGAACAAATGATTTCTACATTGACCTGACCAGGTATCAAGCACGGGAGCGGACCTTGGAGCGGGGCGACGCCTTGAAACCCAGTGTGCATAGCCACTTCACCACGGAGGTCGTCGTAACATGATGAAACATTCATTTGAGCTGCTCGTAGTTCTGTCACTTACTCGTTCCAACTTTTATTTTAAGAAAGAAGGATACCATATTTTATAATAAAAACTGGCTACTCTTTTTGTTCTCTCTCACACGCGTCTCACGATTTTATCGCTCAGACAAATTGCGAACGACGCAACTTGCGACAAGAGTTCACGAATGACGACCATCTCGTTATTATTGTTTTGATGACGGTTCGTTTTTTGATACGTGACGAATATCTGATGTTCCACTCTTTTTAGGGTTCTGTAGCCAATTGGCAAAAAACGAAACCCGTATAGTTTCGTCAAGTCTGTCTATCACACTGTCACACTGTCATCACACTGTTGAAATTTGGTAGGAAGGTGTATCCTGTTAACCGCTTTACAAAAAATAAAATAATGATATTTCAGGGCTTTAGTTTCTTGTAGGGGCTCCCATACATTAAACTTAAATAATAATAAAAAATGTCATACCTATGCCTATCGGATGTCTATGGATAGGTATTTTAAAATGACATAGAGGTTCCTTAAAAACATTTTCGTTTAAAGTCTAACGTTTACGATAGACGCTTCCAAAGTGGTAAAATGGGCGTCCTCACCCCCCTTTAACTTTTAAACTAAGCAAGAGTAAATTTTGAAGAAAAAAATATATGTAAATCTTAACAAACACCTGTAACGAAAATTGGTTTCGAAGGGATTGAACTAGTAGTTTTTGAAATATAGCACATTTTCAACAATCCCATACGTAACTTTGTTCTTCATAAATACACTATGAAAAACAAAGTTATGTTTGCTGTCAACAAAATATTGTGGTATTTTGGCTTAGTGGATGTAAGTGGATTTCAGATAAAATTGGCATGGAACCCTCAGTGCCCGAGTCCGACTCGCACTTGCCCAGTTTTCTTTGTAAACATATAAAAGTAAAAAACCACTTGCAAAATTCAATAAGCTTGCCAATTTGTCAGTGGTCGAGTGGTACGAGTATAAACATGCGCCCGAATAGCGTAAGACACAGGGTAAGATTCCTTATCGGACACAGTTGCTTTTTACAAGTGCAATGTATGTTTATTAAGTTTGTATAGCGACAAAACACTGTAAAAACAAAGAAAACAAAATTAAGTAAAAGTTATTAAAATAGTCATAATGCCAGTGTCGGGTAGTAAAATAATTGATTTTGATTTTATATTTTGATGATATAAAAGTATTGGGGGAGTTTGCGATTACTCGTTACATTTCTTAACAACTTTTACTTTTACGATAAAACTTAATAACAAAAACAATGATACCAAGAAAAACTAAAAAATAAATAATACAAAGAAGCTTATTTTCAGTCATCGTCATTCCGTGTAGACCGTTTCAATAAATTGTTAGTTAATGAAAATTAAATATTACCTATAAAGACGCCACTATATTTTAAAGAAACAATCATCATACGAGTATTCCAGAAATAGAATTGACACTTGAGTCCTCTACATTTGTGGTTAAAAAGCTTTATTTTTCGTAAGAATTATAGATTCTCGTAGTATTAAAATGCACATTAAGAAAACGAAATAAACTCAATCCTTTAAATCATAAAAAGCACAACATTTTTCCCTTGCATTTAAGGCCAAAAAATAAAATGCCTACTTTATTTTTATTTCATGCAATACTTTAGTTAAGCCATGAATCTAATTAACTATTGGTAACTACCCGACTGCATAAACTGGAATGCAAAATGTTAAAATAACTGAAACTTTATTGAACGGCGAAAGAAGACGAAGAAAAAACAGTCAATTTTGCACTAGAACCCGCGCCGGCCGCGGGCGTTAAACTCTCGTTAATAATTATGTAATAAGAATTGCCTTAAAAAATAGATTAAAACTTGTAATTGTAAAATAATATGGTGGGTCTTATTATAATTATAGTTCATTTTATTTATGATGAATAATAGGTCATTTTTTTGAAATGACACAATGTTTCGTTTCATGCATTCTATCTACATTCCAAGAATTAAAATATTATTTAAAGAAAAAAAACATAGAATACATTTTTTATATTGTTGCATTATTAAATCTAAACATTTATTTTGATCAACCACCAATGATTGGTAATTTTCTTTCCCTATTAAAACATCAAAAAATATGCATGGAACAAAACTCGAACTCTAATGATTGACAAAACCTAATGGGCCTAAATCGTGTATGTTCGAATAATCGCTATAATCACCGTAATGATCAATCACTATATTTATTGATGAAAACCGCATGAAAATAAATATAGCCATTAATCAATAGCAATAGTATGCTATTGATTAATGGCTATATTTATTTAAATGAATGATATCCAACTTGATCTTGTTTCATTGCTGTTTTTCACCTTATTTTCGACCAAATGATGAGTCAACAAAGTAAAAATACAATGGTTTTATCACTAAAATTGTCAAAATGTCTCATCGTAAACTGTTTGTTTTTTTAGTCAGTCCGTTAATTTTTCAGTCGACCGGTAGAAATTGCCTAAAGAAATGCAGTCAATTGTTCAAATCCCAGTGCATAAATAAAATAACTTTTTTAGGTATACTTAGTACTTACCAAAGTACAGAGGGAAAAATCATTTGGTTAAAGTAAAAATTAAATCAGTTGAACCATGCTAATTGATGGCGTGAATGACGAATTGTAATATACAAAAATCACTGATTGTTTTAAACATTGTGTTTCCTTTTGCTCTAAATGTCTGGCCATCTTATTTGATAGCAAATACAGAGATCACAGGAGCCTGCAATTCAATCACGCACCGCCGAATAAGAAGTAACACGTGAGTGTAATTTCAGAGATTACGCCCCGGACCCCGGACCCGCGATCACGGGATCTCGGGGTCTGAGTCTAGTGCTGTTCAATGGTTAAATATCGACGGGCATTATTATTTGATGACTCAAACGGCAATAATTGTCTCCTTAAATCCCCCGCCGCATATTTAGTTCTGAAGTATACGCATATTCTATTGAATGTCCCACCGCTTGTCATACCACCGATTAAATGGATTCTTCCAAACAAGACGAAGGGAAGTCTTTTCCAACAAATAGACTCCTAAATAAAGTCAAATTTCTAAAACTTATTCACCACAGTGGCGTCTAATTATGACGCAAACTGATTGACAACAAAAACCGGCCAAGTGTGAGTCGGACTCGCGCACTGAGGGTTCCGTTCCAATTTTAACTGAATTAGGGAATTCACTTACTACCACTTAGCTAAAATACCACAATATTTTGTTAACATTAAATATACTCGTAACTTTGTTTTTCGTAGTGTTTGTATTAAGAACAAAGTTAAGTAGTTAATTAAGATTGCGGTTGTTGAAAATGTGCTATATCTATCGCCTACTACGCAGCGGGTGCGGGTTCGATCCCCGCACAATACAAACATTTGTGTGCATGAACGTGTCTGTTTGTACTGGTCTGGGTGTTTTCTATGTATATTACGTATGTATTTACAAACAAAAAGTATTTAAGTATTATATCCGTTGTCTGGCACCCATAACACAAGCTTTGAGTAGCTTACTTTGGGACTAGATTGCGATGTGTGGGAATGTCCAAAGGAAAGGATATCTCAAAAACTACTATTTTGATCCCATCTTAACCAATATTGACGACACAATAAGGTTTTCGTTTTTTGGCATTCGGCTACGGAAACCTAAAAAGACATAACAATCAATTGTAATCTGGAGTTATGTAATTAAACTACATCATGAAAACAAGACAGAATTACTAGTCATTTGTTTAGAGTATGAGGAGCAAATGGTACCTACTTTTATAGTGCGATAGTTTTAAATCGATAAACGATCATCACTATCGCAGTATCGACTTAGATACCCGATGGGATTAGGCGAAGTTACGGCACTCGCAAATTAATTCCGTGGCTCGGAACGTCGGCAAGTTATGTCGGAAACTAATAAAACACATCGTTACAAGCATAACGGTAATCGCTTTAAGTTTTGGTATAAAATTTTTTAATCGATTTAGTTTTGTTTTTATGAACCAATTATTTTTTTCATACTGTTCAAGTTTGACGTATAACGACTATAGAAAATTAGTTTCTATCGTTTGCAAACACTGGAAAATATGAGTTTGGTTTCGTAATTTCATTGAAAATATTACCGGCAATAATAATTTCCACATACTTCAGACAAACAAAAAAAAAACAAGACTAATTTAGCTTTTCTGCTAATTAAAGTTTTCGAAATCTCAAAATGACTAAGCAAATACTAGGTAGGTAGCTAGGTAGGTGCTGAAAACTCAAAAGTAATAAGCTTTATTACGTTTTAATTAAACTCCCTTCATGCTAAACGTCCTACTCTGTAGTTAGAAATTGATTGATTCTTATTAATTTATTTTATTAAATGTGTTTTTTTTTCTGGTAATATTTTTGGCTAAGCTTTCTCATCAGAGGCAACCACGAACTGATAGAAAAATTTGCAAAGGAGAAATATGTTCTGTGAATGCGTTTGCGTTTAAATTTGAGATTAGACCTTTCCCTTTTGTACCAACATGACAGTGACAGAGGGTCGTTTTGACAGTCCCCCTTCAAATCTTATTTAGTTTCCAAGCCTTTTTTATCCCTGAGGATTAAAAAAATATATCATTTTCCTGATATTTTTCCGTGCATTTCCTTTTTGCATGTTATCCTTATAAATTATTTATTTATTTAAAACTTAATGCACAAAACATAAAATTGTACATATGGCGGACTCAATGCCAAAAACATTATCTATCAGTCACCATAACAGAGAAAAATACAAGCGGTGCAAGTAAAGTTATAGAGGCAAGAAAAGATAGGAGAATAGCGATAAAGATAACTATAAATCTACTAACTGCAGTACAATTTTAATAATACTTTTAATTTTTTATAAAAATAATGGTAAGTATGCTAGAAGTTACCTCATCGTATATTATTCATATCTAGATTCTAGATAATCTTCAAGTCTTCCCTTACGTCAAGGGATTTGATATATTGACCTAGCCCCTGCACCCAGATCGTGCTTGCTGTCCCAACGAGTCACAGCCAAAGACAAGAGCCGAAAACGAATACTCAGGGCTAAAGCCAAGGACCTGACCCATTAGCTCTTGCCTCACTAATGGCACGGGAGAACGCCGTCAGGTTTATACTGGTTAGGCGGGCTCTAAAGCCTGGAGTCCTACATAACCCCCATATAAAAGGAGGTCTAGTAACAAAGTCAGTAATGTGTTCCTTGAATTTCCCTCTATAAGTTTTAACAAATATTATACCCTGACCTTGTAATAACTAAACGTCATACAGACGTCTAATGGTTTACTAAAATGGTCAAAGATGTTACATCTTTGACAGTTCATAACATAACCTACAAATGTATGGAAATAGCATGTGATAAGTACAGACAATAAATATAAAGTGTAGCTGAGTTAACTAGCCATTCAAATAGGCCGCTTGTTTCGGAACCATTGAAATGTAAAGTTGAACTTTTGTTAAGAAGAATAAAACGTGAATGTTATTCAAGTGGAATCTTTTATTTCAACAACAACGAAGATAATACAGACCTGATGCAAAATATTGTGCAGAATAAGGACTGAATTTAACAGAGTAGTTCCCCAGCTGCTAGTCCTTCCAGTCATCCATCACAACTTGACTTCATAACGGTAATCGGTGACGAAGCGCAAACCGCTACGTCATCAGGATCATCTGCTTCATTAGCGTTTTTGTTTATTAATTACCATATTAATTGCCTTAACAGCCGGCTCCTTAGTGAAGGGTTATAAATCATGTAATATGTGATGAAAAGTGTTAATATTTTGTTGGTAGTAGAGTATTAAATGTCAAGGATGCTTTATTAAAGGGTAGGCGCGGATTCCTATTATACGTTGACAACAGAGCGTAACTAATTTAGAATGAGTTAAAACTGTGTATAAATCATACCGTAGGAAGAAAAGAATAAAACTGCCTACTTTGAACAGATTTTGTGATATGCCATGCTTATTTTACCTTATTTATTTTATTAGTGATTGATCATGTTAAATCATAAAAGTAATTAAGCAAAGTATAGATTTACCCTAACATAAAAATACCGTTTGAGAGTACCTACTTACAGAAGTTAATTTATTGTTGTTGTTACGTCAGCTTCGAATAAAAATTGCTAATTGTGAGCGTTGCGAACTAACAGTGGGAATAATTTAAACCCTCGTTACATATTGAAGAGTCCCTCAGCGCTCTCCGCCGCTCCTGTATAGAAATAATGTAAGAAAACTACAGTAAGCCCACTGTTATTGAATCTTACTCATATATCCAGGTTTAAATCTTACTCATATATAGAGAGAGAACGGTAGAGTGATTTTTCTTTTGTTGCGTCAGCCACAATATTTGAAATATAATACTAACTTGATTATTTTTAAAAAAACATTAACTAGACCATTTATCAATTTTCTTAAAATTATTAAAGAAAACGCGTTATAATGTAATTAATTAAATTAACAATACTCTCTTACTTTATTTCATTGGTAGCTTATCGCAATTGCTTTCGAACTTTATTGTATAATATTTCAGTTCATTGATATGTGTACAATACACAAGCTCACTCCCTTTATTGAAACGCCAGACCGGGAATCGAACCCGGGATCTCGGAGCGGCGACGCTTTAAAACCCAGCACCCTTAGCCACGACAGTATGAAGGTCGTCAAATTATTATGTAAGTATTCTAAATGTACTGAGTCCGTTTCGGATGAGCCCACTGAAGCTTTGCTCATTGTATCATAACCTACAAAACAAACAGGTTATTACATATTTATGCCAATAGTTCCAAAGCAGAGTTACACCCCTTGAATGTCAAAAATAACTTCGAATTTTATCCATGAATTCTTAATGGCCTCTATTCTAAAGCTATTGTCAAAGGATATCCATTGAATAAAGACATTGTTTATCCTCTAGGGGTATAAAAACTTTCTTTTGTGAAACACTTAAGGTGGGTACTGTGTCCCAGAGGAAGAAAGACCTAAAGAACAGGTTGGCAAGGGGTTTATTCTTGTATTACATAAATGTTAGAAAATTGATTTCAAGCCATTAGTGAAGCCCGTGTGAAATGGATTTAAGATGCAAGTTTTTAAAACTCCTTTTTAGGGTTACGAAGCCGAATGGCAAAAAACTGAACCCTTATACATAGTTTCGTCAAGTCTGTCCGTCTGTCTGTCTGTTCGTATGTCATAGCCACTTTATTATGTAACTGTAAGCATCACAATGTGTATCCTGTTAACCACTTAACGATTCTTATACAAACAATAAAAAAATATTAATATTTAAAGGGGGCTCCCATACATGAAACTAAAACCGCTTTTTTTTGTCAAACCTATGCGTGTAATGTGTCTATCGGTAGGTCTTTTAAAATGACATTGAGGTTTTTAAAACCGTTTTCTTTTAAAGGCTAACGTTTGATAGATAGAGGCTTCTAAAGCGGGTAAATGGGCGTCCCCTCCCCCTCTAACTTCTTAACTAAGCGAGTGTAAACTTTGAAGAAAATATTTAATGTAGATCTTTACCAACATTTTCAATGAAAATTAGTTTGGACGGGATCGAACTAGTAGTTTTTGAGATATAGCACATTTTCAACAACCGCAAACATAACTTTGCTCTTCATACAAACACTATGAAAAACAAAGTTATATTTGCTGTCAACAAAATATTGTGGTATTTTAGCTAAGTAGAAGTAAGTGGATTCCCCTTATTCAAATAAAATTGGCACGCAACCCGCAGTGCACGAGTCCAACTCGCACTTGGCCGGTTTTCATCTTTACTTTAAACATAAAACACGCAATTGTCTTACATGACTCAGTAAAGCACACGGTAAGATAATTAATTTTGAAGGATAGTAGTAGGCCCCCTAGCCGATTTCGACTACGGTGGCCGGTCACAACGACTAACCAACTGCGCGGGACATATTGTACTGTACAAGTGTGTGCGCAAACACAGGTGCACTCGCTCTTCTTTTCACTCTCATAGCCCGATGGGACAGCAATCTCACGACCGGAGAGAGATCAGGCGCAGGACCAACGGCTTTACGTGCTTTCCGAGGCACGGGGGTGAAACACCGCCAACGTCCAAACTCCGGGCTACCCTGAGAATTTCTGAACAGAAAAACACTGGTACCCTTTTATTTTGGCCCGTCCCGGGAATCGTACCCGAGACCTCTGGCACAGCCATCGCTTTAAAGAGCGACCTTCTAACCGCTGCGCTACGGAGGCAGTTAAAAAGTAGAAGAATATAGTGAAGTGCCAAGCTTCAGAAATCGGCTCACCGCGCGCGCCGCAAAGTCGCCTGTCCGTCACTCTTAAAATTCTGCGACACTGAGTACCTATGTGCTACGAGGAACACTCAGTGCTAATTTGGTCTTTTGGCCGACGGTGACAATCAGAACTAACACTGTCATCTTCAAAAATGCGGTAAACAGATCTAGTGTAGCCTAATCTCCCAAATATCACAGGTGATTTTCCGATTTTTCCTAATTTTCGTACTCACCATTATATTTTCGTACATATTTTATGTAAACTTTTAAAATGATTCATTTTAAATACTGTAAGGCTAAACTCCTTAAATAAAGTTATAGTTTTCAATGCTTTTACAGTGACTATAACGTGAACTCTAGCTTATAAGATTTTTCCTGTAACTACTCACCGAACTAAGAAAAGTAATTTCTGAAATAAAGATTACAAATATTAATAATTAAAGACGTGTTTTTAATGCCATACAAAATAATATAGCAGTCAACTTCACACCATCAATAGTGGACAAGAAGAAATCAATGGCATCAGGGCCCTCACGCATTATGTATTTGAATTCTGTTCACGGATTCCGATAAGGAACACGGCGGCTGAGGACAGGGATTTATGTGTGTGGATAAGCTGTAAGTAGTTGAAAGTTTGGTTTGACCTGCTTGTTTGACGAGAGGGATTGATTTTATTTTTGTTGGAGTTGTCGCATAAGTTAAGGTATGTGTATGTAGATATTAGGATTATATAGGTAAGTTGATTCAACAGATTGATGTGAAAGGCAATAAAATTTTGAAATTTTATATTACGGTTTACGCAGTACGGATATTTTCTCCCCATTTTTGCAACATTTTTTGTTGTTCCTCTGCTCTTATTTAGTTTTATAGCAAGCCTTTCTCAATAAATAAGCTATCCAATACAAAAAAGTTTATTTTAATTCGGTCCAGATGTAAAGAATAATAATAATACTCAGTTTATTAATAACGATCAAAAAAAAAAAAAACTAAGCCATGCAACATACAACCAAAACTTAAAATCTACCTATTCAAAAACGAAACCATTTTTCTTGCTGCAAGGAGGCTATGATGCTGGCTGCGTTGCCGCGTTGGATAGCTATGCTAATCCTTTAAAAAAATACAAAATAAAACAAACAAAAACCTTGTAAAACTTTATTGGTATAGATTTAAACTGCCAAGATCAACAACGATCGTTTAAAATCCAAAGTTTTGAAAAGTTAGATTTTTCCTGAGCAATAAAGTACTGATAACTGCCTCTATGCCTATGAAACGAGGATCAGTGACGCCGACTGATCCGACGATTTATTTCTTCGCACTCGTAACAATAAAATCCAACGCATCGCGGTCGCCTGGGCTAGGCGACCGCGATGCGTTGGATTTTATTGCACCCTTTGCACCCTTTGGCACCCCTACGCCCTTCCGGACCGCACCCACGATGCCCTCGAAATTGAAAAATTACAATGAAGCTGTCAAGGGGACTGATATTCGCAACCGTCCCTATCACTTTGATAGGTTTTTCGAAAAAGGTTTGCAATTTTAAGGTCATAAAAATGAAAGTTTTTTCTCAATTTCCGTACCCGTGGAGCAGGTATTTTGGTACTAAAATACTTACTTATAATAGCCGATCTGGTGAATGCGTCTCGCTTAGTTGACTTTTAGATTTAGTTTAAGGTAAGACAAAATAAATTAATGGTTGTTGATAACTTTAACAAATCATTAACTTATGATCGTTAAATCGCAAAATCATTGAAATAGGATGCAACACCCGCCAATGAACGCCAATGAACCCCGATTAATGCTATTTGGTAATATGGACAAATTACTTGAAAAAGTCGCACAGTGCCATACGAGTGCATAAATATAATGACGCATTTCGCATTCTTATGCATTTGCCGCGATACTGCAGCGCGTCAGGAATGTTCGCGGGTGCGGACTTCTTTGCTGTCTTTAGAACGCGGGTTGCCTCATTCTGGCAAAGGATAAGGGACTCCGACAATAAAATTTTATAGGTGGCCAGAGAAGCATCACGTGGGCCTTTTTTTAACCACTGGAGAAACAATATCGACGACGGGATTATTTCTCGGTAAAAAATAATTTTATTGAATGTAATTTTTTTCTTATTTTATTTTTATTGTGAAATTTATTCTTTGAATGAGTTTTGATGCCTGTAACAAACGTTTTTTTTTATATATTGTTTAATTAATTGTCACCTTGGTAATAAATCCCACTACTTGTGTTTTTGTGGTCATTCTGAGCATCGTGACAGAGGGTTTAAAAACCAATGACGATGTTTTTTGTAGAATTGTCCTTTTTGTGTGGCCGAAACTAAATAATACATAATAGTTTTGCGCGACAAAGTGGAGACTAAATGGTCGAAACAATATCTAAACAAAAGCAGAATCAAATGTTCAGTTCGGTCATTCCGCGCTCGTTTCATTTCACGCGCGCTGACCTCCGCGTCACGCGTCGCGGTTTGTCACAACAGAATCATAAAATACAGTAGCTATTTTACAAGCTTTTTTTTCTCTTACATTATATGTTTGTCCAGCTGGAACCTTGCAGCTAAATTTGAAATCTTCGACTGAAATAAAGCTGAAATTTTGTACACACGCTTAGTTTAGATGAAAATGCATTGTTACCTATGTGACGTCATTCTAAATCCAAAGGTGGATTATCCGAGATGGCGAACTCGTTATTTTTTCTGCAACACCACAATATGGGCATCAAAACAAAGGGCTTTTGAATTATAACACGAAAAATAAAACAAAAACATAGAAAATAAATTAACTGTAAATTTTTTTTAAAAACATGTAACCTTTTAAAACAAAAATGTAATAAATAAATTAATAAAATGATACTTACATAGGTCAAGTCCTTTATAACTAACAAATAATGAGTCATGTTACTTGATTAAATAAATAAATTATTATTATTATTATTTTACATAATTGAAATTTAATAAAAAGCTTGTCGCCAGAGGTGACTGTATTTAACTGGTAATGACATAAACGATACGATACGATACGATACGAAGTACTATTCAGCCAGGATCAAAGCCTGATCCGGTAAAACCGGCACACCAAATAGCACGATTTTTAGAAGGAGGGACACGCTCCGGGATGGGAGAGGAGACCGACTAGCCGGAGCCTATCGGCCACAACCACCAAGATATGCATCGAGTGTGGTCTAGGAATATAGGGGAAAGACAGGTATCATAAGAAGGATGAGCGTTGATGGGGTGGGCAATCGGTCGGCCTTTGTGGATATGCGTCGGACTTCTTCTAGATCTTCTTCGGTCCTTTTGATTCAGTTATATGGTCAATGCACTGCTTCTGCTCATATGTTTTGCACTGGCGGCGTCCTATTTATAAGTTGCTGCATTCCACTTACGTCAATGTTTTGGCGGACGTCCTATTAAAGCTTGGTGCGCTTTATCAAAATTTAACGTTTCTAGGTTCTTCTTTTAGCTCGAGGTGCTCCTTTGACTTTGGTTTTTATGACTGTCGTACGCTTATAGCTTGATTTTCTCTTCTAACGCCTATTATAGCTCTCGTTTTGCTTGTAACTCTTCACGCTCCAATGTTGATAAAATTTGGTGTCATCCGCTAATAGCTTGTTACGCTCCCGCGACATAGACCATTGTAGACGTTGCCAGTTTATTGCTCGCTGCGCTTCTTCAACCTTGACGATTGTAGCTGTCGTCAATTGTTAGCTCGCTGCACTCCCTCAGCGCAGATCAATTAAGCTGTCGTTAGTTTTCAGCTCGTTGCGCTCCTTCAACGTAGACCATTGTAGTTGTCGTACATTTTTATCTCGCTGCGCTCCCTCAATGTTGATCATTGTATATGTCGCCAGTTTATAGCTCGCTGCGCTTTTTTCAACGTAGATCAATATAGCTGTCGTCAGTTTTCAACTCGCTGTGCTCTTCCAGTGTACATCATGGTAGCTGTCGTCAGTTTATAGCTCGCTGTGCTTCCTCTACGTTGATCATAGCGCCACTTATGGCTCACTGTGCTTAATTAAAGTTGTCTTCTGCTTATAGCTCGCTGCGCTCCGACGTTGATGCTGTTAAATAATGTAGCTGGTGCCCAATCCTTGTCTATTAGGTCAATCCAGCTCGTGCTTTCCATTTATAAGCACCTGCTTCAGCTAGTTTTATTTTTAGTGTTTGTTCAGTTGCACGAAACTTTTTTGCTTGATGATCACTGATCTACACAATAAATCAACTCACACATCACATATACAAGAAACCACTAACACAAGAAGCGACACACATTTCACACACATTGATCCATTGTTGCTGTTTCGCTTATTGCTCGCTGCGCTCTGATGCTGATGTGTGGCCGAAACTAAATAATACATAATAGTTTTACGTGACAAAGTGGAGACCAAATGGTCGCAACAATATCTAAACAAAAGCAGAATCAAATGTTCAGTTCGGTCATTCCGCGCTTGTTTCATTTCACGCGCGCTGACCTCTCGCGTCACGCGTCGCGGTTTATCACAACAGAATCATAAAATACAGTAGTAGCTATTTTACAAGCTTTTATTTAACTTGCATTGTATGTTTGTCCGGCTGGAACCTTGCAGCTTAATTTGAAATCTTCGACTGAAATGAAGCTGAAATTTTGTATACACGCTTAGTTTAGATGAAAATGCATTGTTACCTATGTGACGTCATTCTAAATCCAAAGGTGGATTATCCGAGATGACGAACTCGTTATTTTTTCTGCAACACCACAATGTGGGCATCAACACAAAGGGCTTTTGAATTATAACACGAAAAATAAAACAAAAACATAGAAAAAAAATCTTTTAAAAACATGTAACCTTTTAAAACAAAACTGTAATAAATAAATTAATAAAATGATACTAACATATGTCAAGTCCTTTATAACTAACAAATAATGAGTCATGTTACTTAATTAAATAAATAAATTATTATTATTATTATTATTTTACATAATTGAAATTTAATAAAAAGCTTGTCGCCAGAGATGACTGTATTTAGCTGGTAATGACATAAAGGAATAAAATGTATTTTAGAAAATAGACAAGACGTCGTGATAAGCTTTTATAAATTTAAATCCTGTAACTGGTAAATGTTCTTAATTAATTAGTAAGGTTTGATATAAAGTTTTCTTTCATCTTTTATTTAAATTAAAATTTATAAAAACATGAAAATGGCGGTTTCTGAAAAAAAAACACCCAATGATAATGTATTTAGAAGTAGATGACGCCTCGCGAACTAAAAAAGTACACAAATAGCACAGTCTGATTAATGGATGTCAATGGATTGACATCTATCACATCAGACATCAAATTCGGAACAGAGTCTTAATAGAGTAGCTTTCTTAATATATTTTTTAAAGTATGTAGGTACATTACAATAGACTCGTTGGCCTAATTTTAAAATTGAG
This sequence comes from Pyrausta purpuralis, assembly GCA_963924145.1. NCBI lineage: Eukaryota > Metazoa > Arthropoda > Insecta > Lepidoptera > Crambidae > Pyrausta > Pyrausta purpuralis. The sequence goes on along the minus strand of OZ001661.1, from coordinate 382,471 downwards.
TTCACACTTTAGCTCGGTAGTATATTAATCAACAAAAACATTTTATTTTCAAACTATTTAACATTTAAAATTTTGAATAATTATGTAATAAATGCAATTTAAATGTATCACGTGAAACGCCATGGCGCCAATATCAGAGTCACGTTCACTGCTAGGCATTCACGATCACGTGACCACATGTATATTTTTTACAAATTTAATAAATCCTAGTCCTTATTTTAATAAATAAAGAAATATTTATTAATACACTATAGCCATCTGGCATCATGTAAACAGGATGATTCCTTCAAATAACACGCTAACAGTGACCGTACATATTTTTTCTACAATCGTAAGGATCATCCCTCACAGATGTGTTTATTAACAGTCTTTTGTTATACTTTTGTTAACGCGAGTGCCGGTGACCTTTTGATCCGTGAGCGTCTACGCTGTTACTTTAAAAAAATTAAAGGTGTAATTTTATAGTTATATAACAGACATATTAACATACATTTCCATAGACATATTTGTTAGGGTCGTGTGGGCGGGATAAGAACCCGCGACTGCTTATCTTTGTAGTCCGGAACGTAATCCATCACACTGTGACGGTCGTTATATTATTATTAAAAAATAAAGTACCAAACTACTCCATGTATAGCACCGTCTTAGAATATCGATCATGTTAGTCCGTGGGTTGGCTAAGAAACAAAACTCACAAATTTTATTGAAAATAAGTACTTCAATCATGAATGATAGGCTTCATTAACTACAATTTACTAAACGAAATGAATATGATATTCGGACTGTTTTTATTTTTAAAAACTTAGGTGTTTCTGCAGTTTTAAAGGCGCATATTGAGACACTGACGCCATCAAAAACAGACTACGTCAAAATTATGACCCCAATTTGAAGTGAGGTGTTGTTTATCTGAGCCATCTTTTAGCCTCTCACCGGTGATCTAGTTCTTAATACAATATCATTGGCTTACCCCTTAAACTTAACCAATAAACACTCATTAATAAGAAATTAAGTGAGTTACAATTACACATTAATGACCATAAAATTTTATATTTTTCAGTATATGTGGTAATAATTTGTAACAGTAACCCTAACATGTTTATTTGTCAAAATAAACATCATTCATGCATGACTGTACGAAAATCTTTGCTTTTATCCAAATGAAATAAATAAACGGCAAATATTGGACAGCAATCACATACATTCAATAAAAAAACGTTGCATTTCATTTCACATTGCTCTGATCCCAAAGTAAGTAGCCAATGCACGCCAATGCACTTATGTTATAGAATTCAGACACAACGGTGGTACCACAACAACCAGACCCGAAACAATATAGAAAATTATGATTTCGACACTGACCCGACCGGGATCAAACCCGGGACCTCGGAGCGGCGACGCCTTGAAAACCAGCGTGCTTAGCCACTACACCACCGAGGTCGTCAAATTACTTTGATTTTGAAATTAACGTAAAATAAAGGACAGGGTGTGCGCTTTCTGCTCTGAATATTTATGAAATATAATATGTTTAGAATATTTACCACGCCGTCTGACGCTTTTGCTACGTAGAATGAATCTGTCACAGCTCACACAACTATTTATATGCTCGTACGACACAGATACGGGACAAACCTGACAGTTATGACGGATCACTCTCATATTTATTGGTGTTGCGAATGCGAAGCCGATATACTATTTGAATTGCATTCTAAATGCTTTGGTGCTTTGAATAAACATGAGATAGATTTGATACGCAATACTGTACCTACCTTAATATATGTTAATTTTTTTAAACTGTTTCATTGCTCTTTATATTACAAAGATAACCAGCACTACGCTTGATCGGCTGCACCTCACTTGTACTGCCTACATAAACCTTGTAACACAATATAACAAAGTAATAAATGCATCTGCAACAGACTTTGAACAGGTAACAGATCTCTGCAATCTTTAGAAACCTTAGTAAATATGTTATCACTATAAAAAATAACTTAAAAAGATAATTAAGGGCAGCGTTGAAAAATGTTAGCTCTTGAATTTAAAAACACTTTGAAGATTTACACCGTGGACATTAAAATTCACTAAATGATAAAAGGATTATTTTTTACAGACCTACAAGAATATTGCTATCTCTGAACTAAACTTATTATTTTTCGACTTCCTGTCTCTGTTGTTTTACTGTTTAGTTCTATTCAATTACAGAGTTAAACTCCCCAAAATGCATTTCGCAGACGTTTCGTACCAGAACTCTTCCAATTTAGCGAAAGTTGCCGTTGAAAAGTTTCGTTAACAAGCAATCATTGTCGTGAATCGATACACAAAAATGTCGACTCAGACACCAGACTTCAATTTTCGAGAGGCGACACGTCGTTTACTGGTAGATAACAAATACTGGACTTGGTCGTTTCATTTCAGTAAATCGACACTGTAGTGATGGGACTCATCGGTACTTTTGATTACAACTATTCTCTTTACGAAATCGAATCTAAAGGGTCGGGCCAAAATAGGAAACTAGATTTTTCTGTTCAGAAATTCTTAAGGTAGCCCGGAGTTTGGAAGTTTGCGGTGGTTCACTTCCAAGCCTCGGAAAAACACGTAAAGTCGTTTGTCCTGCTCCTAATTTCTCATCGGTCGTGTCAGATTACTGTCCCATCGGGCTATGAGAGTAAAAGGAATAGAGAGTGCACATATGTTTGCGTACAGACTTGTGCCCACGCAGTCGGTTAACCGTTGTAACTGTACGAACAGAACACTGCTACCGCTGTCGAAATCGGCTATTTTTATTTACAAAATCTAATCAAAACTGTTTTACACACGTGCTAGATAAGAATCTAGCAGCCTGTCCTAGCTTTGCACGAGTACATTTAATATTTTTTTAAACTAACTTTTCGCATGAAAATTTACAAACATGGTGACCCTTCGTCCAAAGACAAGGCGTAGGACATCAAACGACAAGATGGACAGAGGACCTTGTAATGATATCAGAATTAAACAAGATGCAGATCGCATGTGATCTGTTACTGTGGAAAACCGTGGGGATGGCCTTTGTTCAGCAGTGGACGTCCTTTGGCTGATAATAATCGTGTTTGTGTCAATTTCAAGTCATTTTTTTTTAATTAGGTTTGCTACCTACTACAAAATACTAGTTTTAGCTTCCAATAAAGTGATAAAACAGGGTTTTTTGCCAAGAATCGATATTTTTGAGATAACAAAGTGACATCACTAAGGAATAAATACCTACGTCGATGACATTTGAATAAACTCTCTCTCGCCGAGCGAAGGTGACCGGCTTTCAGTTTTATTACTCCACTATCGCCAGTCCCAGTCGGCAAGTCGTATCTTGTAATTGAATTGGTGAAAAGTGATTTGGAAAATTCAATTGAATATTGAATTAAGAAATTTGGTTTATGGTGTTTACGGTCTTTCAGTTGACGCAACTGTTTCCAAGCCAAGTAAAATACAAGAGTTTATGCTAAATATTAATGGATACGGTCTGGGTCTCTTATGCCTAACCACTTCTCAACAAAAATCGCTTGCACACAAGACGCAAAAACAGGCGCCATCACTTTAAACAAAAGACGATGAGAGATGCTTGACAAATCAGCTCTTTTATTATTATTATTATTGGTTGTTGGGCTCTACTGTTGCCAGCTCGACCAGGTATGATCTATTGTGGCAGCCCTTATATTTAAATTTCACTGCTCAGTCCCGTTGAGTCTATAAATTGCCAGATTCTTTGGAGCGTGATATCTGCTATCTCATCCGAGTGCATAATGTGCCGCCCGAGATGGATACTTCTTTTGCACATAAGCAGTCCGCATGAGCAGAGGATATGCATGGCCGTTTCTTCGTCTGTATTTCAGAATCTATATGGAGCGTCTTCGATCATGTTCATATTGGCCAAATGTTTGTTCAGTTTGCAATGGCCAGTTAGTATTGTGGTCACTGCACAAGCTTTGTATCTTTCGAACTTTAACAGTTCTTTAGCTACTTTGTTGTTGTAACCTCGAATTAGTGCTTTTGAGTGTTCTTGTCCTTGTGTAGATTTCCACGACTCAATAGCCTCTTGCTTACAGAGGGTGGTTAGAAGCGTAGTGGCGCGTTGTTTGGTGATGCCACAGAATGGTTTTACGCCGATTTGAGGGTTATCAGCTCCTTCTCTAGCAAGGTATTTTAAGGTAGTTAGCTAGGTTCAAGAGACCGTTACCCGCGCTAATCTATACTAATATTATAAAGCTGAAGAATTTGTTTGTTTATTTGAGCGAGCTAATCTCAGGAATTTCTGAACCGAATTGAAAATGTGTTTTTGTGTTCGATAGTTTATTTATCGAGGAAGGCTTTAAGCTGTAGTACATCACGCTGCAACTGGAGAACTGGACTGGAAGGAGGACCGCTACGTACGCTACCGTACGACAGTAAAAATGAAAGATACAAGTGCTGAGTTAGTTGGTTGCACCAAGCAACTAACCACATACAATCATTTTAACAAAATGTTAATGAATTAGAGATTTAGAATGATACGTTATGAAAGCATTTTTTAGTTGTTGGTTTTAATACACATTAGGTACATTAAGCATAATGCAAGTCAGACGGTTTGTCGCATACTAGTAAATTACTTTAAGTTATAGATAGATAGATGGAAAGTTATAGAGAGTTTCGAAATAGTCAAAACATTTCTCATCGGAATGGGCAATAACGGGGTTAATAACTTCCTGGGCGATCATGGGCGTAATTGTTAATAGCTCAGCGGGTCCATTTAGTGCAGATGTCGTGAGTTCGAGACCCGGGGCTACACGTGTTAACAGAGCAAGTCTGATACAAATAACTATAGATACTTTGTTATTCATATTAAGGTAAAAAATTAAGGTTTTATTTGTCACTCGCACTGGCCTAATTTGAAAGTATTTTGGTTAGCCGAACCCAAGATCAGAGACAATTTTAATTTTAATTTTTCTTCTCCGAATCTTGGGTTCGACCACGAACGCAGAATAAATCGCAGAGCTCACAATGGGCTCCCCAAGGTGACCCGAAAGCCAAAACAATTATTTATTACTATGAATTAAATTATTTATTATGCAATTTGATTTATGTTTTAATTATTTATTTGTAATTTGTAATAATATAGTATGTCAAATTCTCATTGTAATTATTCAAAACATAGATTTATGTTTTTTTTTGTCAATTTTGTTGTCGGATAAATTTATTTCCTTTTTTTATTTCTTTTTTTATGAAATACTGTCACTGTCTTCTTGCTATATTGTGCTGTGTGTTATTTTTGGAAATAAAATCCAAATTCATCGTAAGAAATCTCAGTCTGCTAACGCTAGTCCCTAACGATAAAAGTATTGATATTTAGAATCTTGGGATATAATTGATGGTTGAATAAATCTTCAAAGCTAGAGTGAGATACTATCAGGGGTTTCTTCTGTGTGAGTTGCTTCATCGTTGACTCTGTTTTACTCTGATTAACTCTAGCTAGATGAAAAGCAAACCTATTACAAGTAAGAAAAACGAAGAAGTAGATTCTAAATGGATATTTTGTATAACACGGGCACACATGAGTCCTATAGTCATTGATCAGGGTCGCTCAAACCTATGCTTGCGGGAAACAATGTGGCCTGCTAACAAAATCGTAATAGCCCAAGCAAATAAGTATTTTATGACTGCGAAAGTTATAAAATTTAGTGATTGAACTCTCTGCATTCCTCATAGTCGGTTGATGTGTAAAAATGCCTTAAGGCATTAAGTCCAACGTTTGTACAACTTACAGTGCAACAAAGTTAATTAATATTTTCACTTCATTAAAGAAAACCTGCTATTATGCTTGATGGTTAAGGAAGATGTTCTAGCTGATATCCGATTCAGTATACAGCCATACCCTATGTATGTTGGACAAAATTTCGTTGTCTTCGAGATAATTTATTTTTAGTATTTTTTAAGAATTTTTAAACAAATAATTCCTCCACTTATTCGGTTTCATACCGGTTTTCAATTGCAGTGTGATCGTTATAATTTAAATTTACTTGGATAAAATTATGAGCTAGCTAAAACTTACAAAAGTTAAAAAAATATATAAAACCTCGAAAACTGGAAAAAAATGACTATCACAAATATGCTTGAATAGCCCTAGATGAAGGAATCCAAAAATAATAATTTTAGACATCACTGTTTGGGCCATACTGTATTGTAAAATTTCACATTTTTACACATTCAAAATAAAGTCCTCACACAAACAGACGTTTATTAGTTAGCCTTAGGTACAGTGCGTTCTGCATTGGCTATGTCCCGGATCTACATTCATTTAGAGGGATTACGCACTGAGAAGCTTTGGCTATTCACTCGACTTTGTTTGTCGACGCTTCGCGCGCGTTCGGGACTACAGCTGGTCGCAATTTTAGCAGCTGTTGGAGTCCTGAGTGCGGCTTTCTACTTTGAATGTGAAGGGAATGATGAAAACATGTTGAGAGAGTTCGCGGTCAAAGGCAGATGATGACGAAGAGATTAGTCGGAGAGGTCTAGAGGTCTGTAAAGTATTATGGTATCTGCACTTATTAAACATAGTCCCTTGTGCACAATAATGTGTGACAGTCATGAATTTTGTGTCAATTCAAAATAAATATTGGACACCAATCACATACATTGCTCTGATCCCAAAGAAAGTAGCCAATATTCATGTGTTATGGAAATCAGACACAACGTTGGTACCACAACACCCAGACCTGAGACAATAAAGAAAATTATGATTTCTTATTTGACCCGACTGAGAATCGTACCCGGGGCCTTGGAGCGGCGACGCCTTGAAACCCAGTTTGCTTAGCCACTACACCACGAAGGAGGAGGAATGTATTTACACACCAGTTTCAAATGAATTTTACCGGCAATTGATTTTGTAAACTATTATAGTATAACATTAGTGATTTGATAATCAGAAATTCAATAAATTAAATCAAGAAATTGAATGGTATATAAAAAGTTGAATAGGTGCGCGGTTCATTCAATTGCTGCAGCTGTGCTAAACACTTTGCATAGAATGCTGAAATCTGTACTAATGACCTAGCCTTTCAGCGGCTGCCACGCTTCCGCATTCAAAGAAACTGTGTAATTCACAAGCGTCTTAATATTTCATTGTTTGTAGACTCCGATGAAGGAAATCCACTACTTTGTTGATGACTCGGCATCCGAATTCCCAATTCCCATTTCGCTTTGTGTAACTTTTATAATTTGCGCCTTTTCAAAACGGGAAGTTTCTTTTGACATAAATATTGTTTTGCAACATTCCTCGTGTTCTGAAAGGGAAGCGGTAATGATGGGAAGAAATAAACGGGTGATTGTCGTCGGACGGGCGCGGAATACGGATGTTCGGAATTTCGGGTTTATCTCAAACACGCCGTATACACGGAACACCTTCGATTTATTCAGCATTTTTGAGTCACGTACCGGTGAATTTTTTATTGTTGCATTGCCGCCTCTGCCAGTTTGAAATCAAGTTTTGTTTGTACCTTTTGTCGGTTTGTTTGTTTGAGCGTCGATTGTTTTTGTTTTGATGGATTTATCGCTACTGACATTCACCCGTTGCAACAGCACGTGATTGAATCAAATGCTTTTTTGACAAAGGCCCAATAAGTAACGACTCTCTATATCATTTTTGATCCATTAGCAAAATTTTAAATATTGTAGGCATAATTTTTCCACTGTCTGATAAGGAATATTCGTTCAATCAAGTACAATACGCCTAATTGGGAAACGTCACCTACTTGTCAGAAATCATTGATGTAAATGTCATTTTGAAATCGGTCGTTTTTTACTTATTCAGATGTATATATTTTATTTGACGTTAGTAAAATCGGCCCCCATCACACTTGTAACGTGGTCATAAGATTTCGTTGACTTGCGTGAGTACATACTTATTTTTATAAGAAATCAAATTACATTAATGGGTTTGAATATCTTCTATTAACTATATAAAAATAAGTCGGGTTTTCCTTCCTGAAGCTATAACTCTAGAACGCACGAACCGATTTCCACGGTTTTGCATTCGTTGGTAAGGTTTAGGACTCCGTGAGGTTTATAGCAAAGAAAATTCAAATATAAAACAAAAAAAAACTTTCTTCTTTTAATCACCAAACGAAATTTTACATAAAACGAAGCCATCTGGTGGCGAAACGGAGTTCCCGGGGTTTGCTAGTAAGGGTATAAAGATAAAAGGGTGCTATGGCAGAAAATAGAAACAAGTGTGCGCATAACCATCTAGCAGTGAGACCCTTCTCAACGACGCAGAAAATATAGACTATTGACCTGATTGTAAACATTACGCACTATACCCGATACACTGTCCTCGATCCGAAGTTCCCTACGCATAACAGTAAACGCAGTTACTTTTTACAATACCGATGTAACATTGTATTCGTGCGGCAAATTCAGAAGAAAAATATAAAGTTCTCCCTTAGTCCCCGTTTAACTCGTAGTTTAAGACCGCATTAGAAATAATATCCACGTTCAAGTTTCGGGCGTAGCTCAAACTAAAAAAACTACCCAAAGTTTAAAATTAAACTAAAAAATGGCCCGTAGAAAAATGTTTTTTTAGTGTGTACGAATATTTGTAATACAAATCATTTTCAATATATTATAGTGTTATGTGTACATGTGTGTGTATACGCCTGAAAAGGTAGAACTAAGAATAACGATGTATCTTCTTATAAGAGATTTTGTAACCTTTGTTCATGTACACAATAAAGACTTACTTACTTACTTACTTACTCATCAATTACTGTTACCACAACATAATTATCTAAGTGTATCCAAAAGTTTAAAACAAGAGTTATAATTTTCTTTTCTTATTAAGATGGGTACTTAATACTTAAAAATTGAACCACCTTCATAAAAGAAAACACTAAAAGGAATAAAATAACGCTAATAGAAAACTCAAATGAGTCTGTTTCTCCTATAAGCGTTATTTTAATCCATTTGGTATTTTTTAAGGCGGTGAAATTTTTATGAACAAGATTTTTTTGTCGTTTTTAGTTATTGATTAAGTTACAATATACTTCAATAAACAGAAATAGTGACTTATGCCTACCTTCTCCGCGGTTTACAAATACTTTTGTAAAAACCGCATCAAATTTGGTCAAGCCAAACGCGAGAAATTTGCGGACAAACATACATACATACAAACAAACAGGGAAAGTATAATTATTAAAAATCTGTTAACACTTTAAAAAATAACGCATGTGGAAATTATAGCACAAAAATGTTGCTGTTCTTTTACAGCTGTACTTCAAACTCAGAATAAGGCGTTCGTCGAACGGCGGATATATGTAAATGTTCCGCCGCTTGCGTCGCAAGGTCAACACTATATCCGTGACGTCATTACGTCTTGATTCTGATTTCGCGTCTGCTCTCTTTACATTTTCCTTCTGTTTTCCATGGTAATAGAACTGTTGGGGTTTCGTTGAAAAATAACAGAGTTTCCTCGATATTATTTCTGCCACTCGTATTTTTTCTGCGAATGTTTCCTTTTTCAGTTTGCCAGATAATATGACAAGGAAAACGAACGTATTGAATAAATGCAAGTATAATCTCAATGACTTTTTATTACGGTACATGCTGAAATATTTCGGAGAGTTTAAATTAGTTCTAATCCTGAAATTTAGCCACTATTGATTAAGTAAAACACTGTATTTTTGAAATCGGAATCACAAAAAAGGTTCTATTTTTTATTTTTTATATTTAACCTCATGTGATATGCAATATTCATTTATTGAGTATTTATTTATTTAAATATTCTTTATTGCAGAAATAAAAGCTAGTACAATGACGGAGTTAATTTTTTAAAGTATTATCTGTCAACCATTGGGTGAGTGAGGCAGAATCAGTTGAGGCGGCGTAAAAGAAAAAAAAACAGTCATAAAATAAGAAGATAACTAGAATATAGCAAAAAAGCAATAAATTGCTGTCTTATCTTGAAACTCGTACTCCTAATGTTACAAGCATTGTGTGTACAGTTTACGATCCGATGACAAATATAGGAGTAAATGCTTGTATCTGCATTTAGTCTAAGGAGATACAAAGTAGTTCCTCACCGCAGCTTGACACAAACCAATGGGTTGCGGAGCGCTACTTACTCTAATTGCATTCCTTACGAAGGCTTTCAGGTATATTCAGGTGTATATGGAACATTTGGATATTGGCAGTACATGTATGGTTTAGAATGTTTTTAACACTCACAGTGTCATATTTTATATTCATAAAGATGAAAATAAGAAACCAAAAATTTGCGCACGGGCGGGACTTGAACCAGCAACCTTTTGGCATACCGGGCCAAACGCTCTTACCAATTGAGCTACCGTGCTGTTAGTCCGACCCTGCAAAATTTGTGGTTTCTTATGAAAACGTCAATTGCGTGACGCTTAGCGCCATCTAGCCGTCTGTTTATGAAACAGATGGCCCAAGCAGTTATTCTTTACAGAATAAATTCAACTTGGAAATTGATGTCGCTTCGCTATCTAATGCTTTAGAATGTTTTTAACACTCACAGTGTCATATTTTATATTCATAAAGATGAAAATAAGAAACCAAAAATTTGCGCACGGGCGGGACTTGAACCAGCAACCTTTCATCTTTATGAATATAAAATATGACACTGTGAGTGTTAAAAACATTCTAAAGCATTAGATAGCGAAGCGACATCAATTTCCAAGTTGAATTTATTCTGTAAAGAATAACTGCTTGGGCCATCTGTTTCATAAACAGACGGCTAGATGGCGCTAAGCGTCACGCAATTGACGTTTTCATAAGAAACCACAAATTTTGCAGGGTCGGACTAACAGCACGGTAGCTCAATTGGTAAGAGCGTTTGGCCCGGTATGCCAAAAGGTTGCTGGTTCAAGTCCCGCCCGTGCGCAAAATTTTTGGTTTCTTATTTTCATCTTTATGAATGTATGGTCTTGTTACTTAAACCTTATTTAATAACGTCTACCTTGACTGGAATAGTTTAGAACGACGCAATGCAATGCAAATAATCCTATTGAGCCTTCAATATTTTGCACCCTAATAAGTGCCATGATGAAAACTTCACAAAGATCTTGCGTTATGTTTTTAAGCAGGCATATTGGTTTTAACCGACTTCAAAAAAGGAGTATCTCAGTTTGACCTGTATGTTTGGCCGCGGATTGCTCGCGTTTGACTGCACCGATTTTAATAAGGTTTTAACTAAAGTATTTGTCACTCAGAGAAAAATGTAAAAGTAGCTATTTGAGTTCAATCTAATACAATGTAACTTAAACAATAACAAAAAAATACGGTATTTTTATTATAAAAATAGAACCGCCGTTAGAAAAAACACCAAAAGGAATTAAATAACGCTAATAGGAGAATCAAACCTGTTCGAAGACGGTGCATGATGTCTCTTAAAAGACAGCAGCAGTCTACTTACGCACATCATGCACCGACTTCAAATGAGTTTGTTTCTCCTATTTGCGTTATTTATTATGTTCCTTAAGATTTAATTGAGATTATCTCTGTTTTCCATGCACACTTATAGTATTTTGGAAACTCCTAAATGTATTCGATATAATTAGAGGAATATTCGATTATGTCATTACTACAGTAGACAATATCAGCGAATGCACAGCACTAAAGCTGTCATATAGATCGTGTATGATGTTAAATCAATATTGATTGTATTGTTTTGTACCGCGACAATTTTACTGCATTGAATGTGTTACTCTATACTAATAATAAAAAGCTAAAGAGTTTTTTTTCTTAGAACGTCCTAATCAAATCTTTTTGTGTCGGAAACCTTTTTTTATCACAAAAAACAAGACACTGCAACAGGAGGAAAGGTAGCAAACTCAAAACGCGTAGATAAAGTCGCGGAGAACCGCTAGTCTATACTAATATAATAAAGCTGGATAGGTTGTTTCTTTGTTTGAACGCGCTAATATCAAAAGCTACTGGACAGATTTGAAATAATATTTTTGTGTTGGATAGCTTATTTATCAAGGAAAGCTTTAATAAAACATCACGATATGATTCATAAAGATGAAATAAGAAACCAAAAATTTGCGCAAGGGCGGGACTTAATTGAGGCGGGGCGGGGAACTCAATTGGGAGAGCGATTGGCCCGGTTAGCCAGAAAGTGCTGGTTCGAGTCCCGCCCGCGCGCAAATTTTGGTTTCTTATTTTATCTTTATGAATATAAAATATGACACTGTGAGTGTTAAAAACATTCTAAACCATTACGATATAACTTATAAAAGCAGAGCAACAATTAAAAATGTTGCAAAAACGGGGTAATATTCCTTTTGAGAGCTTCCGTTGCGGACGTAGCGTAAACCGTTTTTGATACATCAAAATCATGTATGACGTGATTGTTTTGCTATAAAAGTTCTACAATAAAGTCCGCGACAGCATATGTCTATCTGATATAATTTACTCACTAAGAAACTTTTTATGCACTATTTTCAAAGGTGTTTTGTATGCAGACGAGTATTTATTCTTTTCAAAATAAACATATTTATTATCACGAGCATTTCATTTTAAATTAAACTGCACTTTACGTCATTTCATTTCAATAAATATTTTAGAAAATATCACACTTTTAAATAACTTTGCATTAAAATAATGCTCGCAGTTTAGGCAAAACACGCACTTGCGCTAAGCCTCAGGCCTCTTACTACTAATGAAAATATGTGTTTTATTACTATTACTTAAATATGTTATGGAGAATGCATTACCTTTAACACACTGAGTTCATCTCTGTCGGCTAATTCTTACAACTAGGGCACACACACCTCGCCCCTAAGTCCCTAATAGTACAAAATAAATTACCACGGCATAACTCTCATCAAAAAGGTACAATAAAGTAATAACTTTGAAAGAAAGTAAGATAATATATTAACAACTTGATTGACAAAGCGACAATGACATCAGCTGTATTTTTTGAGTATGATCTTGATGAATAACTCAATACAACTTCTTATTTAGGTCACGTGTTTTGCTTAGCTTAGCTTAGCACTACGAATGTGGATTCTCCCACATCTTGTCACTCCGATGGCTACGACAATTATTAATGATACCATTTTTATTGCGTCTTCAGCCACTCCCAGGGCCGTATTACAGAACAAGACTTTATAAGCACTAACACTAGCACCAGATTTTATCAAAAATCTCGTTATTAGTTTTGCTGTCTATGTTTTTGTAATTTCCGGGATATAAACCTACATGACCCTATGCTTGGCCACCAAAGGCTAGGGTCAAACAATTTAATTTATGTCTATTTTTTTATTTACTAAACAACACAACAGATTACATCACGACTTAAGCTGTAACATAGACTTATCGTGGTACACAATATATAATCATTATACGTTGTCACGGCATGGCAGAAACAATTTTGTTTTTTTTCGGCAATTTTTATATAGAACTAGCGGACCCGACAGACGTTGTCCTGTCTAAACGTCTTTAATTTGAAAATTTAAAAAAAAAGTGAATCTGAACCATTCCCAGATCCCCTTGAACACACACAAAAATTACATCAAAATCGGTCCAGTCGTTTGAGAGAAGTTCAGTGACATACACACTCACAGAAGAATTATATATATAATACGATATAAATACGGTTAAAACAGCTCGTAAACACAAAAAATCGCAAACTACAACTTAAAAAACTAACAAAAAGGGCCATCTCTTTGCAATCTCAGTAAGGTTTAGTTCTTTTTTTACTGCAAAAACAAAAAAGATTTGGTAAGTAAATATAATGCTATCTAATTAACCAGACAGTTACATACAAAACGTATTCGATGCAGCAGAGAAGAACGTGATTTGAGTTCAACAAGATACCATAAATAGGGTAAGGTGTAAGAATACGTGTCTTGCCTAGCTTGAATTAATGGTCCGCTATAGTCACGATGTTTATTTATTTTAATGCTAATGTAAGTATTCCAGAAATTTCTGGTTGGGAAATTGTTCTAAGAATCCGGAATTGGATATAAAATGAGAAGGATATGATATCAGATTTTTTGCGTATTTTTCGTAGAAGCAATTATGAATAAGGTATACTACTTAAATTCACGAATTTGGCAGGGCAAGTTAACTGAGTGGAAACTGCCTGGGAGAATAAAGAACATTCAAGTGATTATAATAATAAAAAAGGTTATACATTTTTCTGACGAGGAATCTGTCTGACGTCTGTCATAGCCAAAGTTGTGTGTTTAGAAGTGTAACTTATATTATTAAGATTGTATAGTGACAAAACACTATAAAAACAAAAATGTAATCATAAATTGACTTTCTCCGTTGGCATAGACGGAGAAAGTCAATTTATGATTGTTAAATATTTTGAGAGAGCAATCTCGCAACATTGATGATGTCATGCAGCCTACCCGTTAAAGAAAGCCCTTGCAAAAATTCGTCAGGCTTGCTAATGTGTCGGTGGCCGAGTGGCATAGGCATACTCCCGGATAGCGTAAGACACGGGGTTCGATTCCGCGCCTGTCACAGCCAAAGTTGCTTTTTTAGAAGTGCAATTTATATTTATCATCATTATCATCATCATTATCAGCCAAAGGACGTCCACTGCTTAACATAGGCCTCCTCCACGGCTTTCCACAGCGACCGGTCACAAGCGGTCTGCATCAAGTTTGATCCTGCGATCTTTATAAGGTCATCTGTCTATCTTGTTTGTGGACGTCCTACGCTGCGTCTTTGGTCGAAGGGTCTCCAATCTGGAACTTTCCTGCCTCAACGTCCATCAGTTCTTCGCGCTATGTGCCCTGCCCATTGCCACTTGAGCTTACTGATTCTCAAGGCTATGTCTGTCTTAGTCTTAGTTCCTCTACGTATCTCCTCATTTCTGATTCGATCCCGTAGAGAAACACCCAGCATAGCCCTCTTCATCGCTCATTGTGCAATTTACATTACAAACATTTAAAAAAATGTGATCGTAAATTTATGTAGATATTTTTATCATGTCCAAATTTTTTGAGTTATTTAAACCTCATTTCGTGTCACGTATATTATACCATTAAAAAATAGTTTCAGCATTAACTAGTCCTTGTAAGACATGAGACAGATAACTAAAAGCTATATTGCATGTGTCATTGTGATGTAATATCTGTGCTTTCTCTCATTTAGGTACCAAATCCGTGCTATTCAATCAGTGCTACTTAGTACGAATATGTTTGCTCCAGGAATGCTTGCATTCCGAGGCATGGTACAAGATACCTAAGCACAGAAACGCCAACGTACGGTTAAGGTAATTAATTTCAAAAAACTGGTCAAGTGGTTTAAGTAGTATTTAAAATATATTTATGATACTGTGTTGAAAAAAGGCTGAGCAAGTTCGACCCGCGCACTGGCCATTTTCTTATAAAATCTAACGTTTGGGAGATACGCTTCCAAAGTGGTAAAATTAAAATTTAAAACTAAGCGTGTGTTAATTTTGAAAAAATACATGATGTACATCTTGACAAAAACTTTCAAAGAAAAATTGTTTAAACAAGAACAAACTAGTAAATAAATAAATTAATATAGGTAAATATTTAGCAACATCACATACATTGCTCCGATCCCAAGCTAAGTAGCTAAAGCACTTTTGTTATGGAAATTGAAAACAACGGTGGTACCACAACACCCAGATCCGAGACAATATAGAAAAGATCGTTTTTCACATTGACCCGACCGGGAATCGAACCCGGAACCTCACGAGATGGCGATGCTTGAAACCAGCGTGCTGGTCCTCGACCACGAAAGTCGTCACTAGTAGTGAGGTAATGCACATTTTCAATAACCACAAACATAACTTTGTTATGCATACAAATATTATAAAAATAAAGTTATACCTATTTGCTGTCACCAAAATATTTTTGTATTATGTCTAAGTGGAAGTGAGTGGGTCTCTGATTCAGTTTTTGTTCAATCACTCACGTCAAAATGGCGTGTGATATTTATTGACTAATGTCTTATTTTAGAATTGAAAACAGTTAAATTCCACACAGGAGTGATTAAACTCAATTTTGCTTAATTTCGAGAGTATTCACTTATATATGTTGCTTGGTTTTCGTTGACTTTAGGTTTGCTTTCAAACGAAATTACAAGCCATATCCAAGCGAGGGATTGAAAAATAGGGCCCCTGGTTCTTCTAAATACTAGTGAAAACGTTACGAGATTTTTATATCATAGATAAATGCTTATAAAATGTGTAAATTTTACACTTGATCAAACTTTCAGGAAGTGCTCTACTCACGTTTTTTAAAAACAACTTTTACTATGAGACTAACTTTGAAATCGAGAATAAAAATCAGCTGTTCCATACATTTTCTCCGAGAATAAATGAGTTTTTGTAAGGAAAAGCAGTTTTTTTTTCTCGATTTTGAAGTTGATCCTCTAGCAAAAGTTGTTCAAAACCATCATTAGAGCACTCCCTAAACGTTTTATCAAGTGTAAAATTTACACATTGTATATTGTACAAGACGAAGTGTTTTCGCATTTACTTGGCATGAGCCTGCTGTAATTCTACACTTCTGCGTACAATGTACCTGTAGCACTAAACAATACAACAGTTATACGACGTCGTAACTACAACGTTGCTATCTCCTGAATATTATATGGCGGGTTTATATCGGGCTCGTCTTGTATTATATGTCATGTTATCACTCGCACTCGTGTTCTACGGGGCGGTTTAGAGAACGTCACTGATATATCTTGGCGCAAATTCTCGCGTCATTCGAACTTTATTTGTTTGGTAATTTGATTGCGAGTTTAACCGATCTACCTCAAAAAAACTGGCCAAGTGCGAGTCATACTCGCGCAGTGAGGGTTCCGTTCCAACTTTAACTAAATTAAAGGATCCACTTACTTCCACTTAGCTAAAATACCACAATATTTTGTTGACAGCAAATGTAACTTTGTTTCTCATAGTGTTTTTGTATGAAGTATAAAGTTATGTTTGCGGTTTTTGAAAATGTGCTTTATCTTCAAAACTACTAGTTCGATTCCGTAAATATCATTATTTTTTAAAGTGGTTAACAAGGACATGTCTTCCTACCAAATATCAACAGTGTGATGCTTATAGTTACAGAATAAAGTGACACGGAACGGACAGACAGACATACTTGACGAAACTATAAGGTTTCTGTTCTCTCCATTCGGTTACGGAACCTTATAAAATTAAGTAATACAGGCAGAAATTTTAATCTGTGGTTAGGTTGAAGTATGTGTAAAGACTTCACTAATGAATATGAACAACTTTGCCTATGGGGGCAATAGTGAAATCGACAAAAAAACCGCTGTTCCATACAAAATTTTAATTAGCGCACGGTCAAAATGTATGGAATAGCTGATATTTTTCTCGAACTCACTATAGCCCCCATAGTAAAAGTTGTTCATATCCATCAGTGGAGTCTTCACACAAAACTTAGTCACAGATAAAAATTTCAGCTTGTATATCAGCACGTTAATAAACTACCGCACGAAATAAATAGAAATCGTGATCCAGAGAAACCAAACTATTTTTCCTTCCACAAATAAAATTTGATCGGTGAACTTTTTTCGTATACGAACGGCACAAGAATTGACACCCTGAAGACATTTTATAGACCTACGAGGAAATTGTGTACAAGTAGTTTTGAACAATACGACTGAACCGCACATTGACAAGTTAATGTCTAGTAGGCAAGGATATGATTGCTACTTCTATTTATTTTCATTCCATGAAACGATGTTTTTTTTTCATATAAAATCGCATGAGTGAAATTTAATTGCCAATGTTTTATCACAGTGTCAATTTCGACGTGAGTACGCGATTAATGAATTTCACTGTACGCAAATAATGCGAATTTTATACCGATCCGCTACAAAATCATTACAAGATGATTTCAACTTTACTACTATGAGATTATATTCAGCACATTTACACTATTGGGTATCGTAAGTCATGTAAGATTTCTCGATCGCTCAAGAACTTCGCCAGCTACATTTCATTCGTCAATAAAATGAAATGCGTATGATCTATGATTTCGCAGAGTTTGAGTTATAGCAATCTATATGAAAAAGTAGCAGGTGTCAATAATGATGTTCATTTCCTAAGATTTTTCACATGCATTCCATGCCTAATATCCAGGAGGCTGGTTGGCGTAGGTGGTTATATACTTATATCATAAAGCTGATGAGTTTGTTTGACCGCGCTAATCACAGGAACTACTAAACCTATTTGAAATAATATATTTGTGTTGCATAGTTTATTTATCAAGAAAACCTTATAGGCTATAAAATATATACGTTGCGATGGGATTGGAGTGAGCAAACTACAACGCGCCGACACAGTCCCGGGGGCCGCTAGTTGCCTAATATGTGAAGGTTCCAATTACTATCCTTCATTTATTACACGTTTCATACGTGTAATAAATGAATCAAATCTTTAGGTTTCACTTTAAGAATCTAGTACTTTCCGAAAAGAGTGCTTTTATAACTCGTTCCTACCCTAGCGTTCCTTAGAAAGCTGTATATTATTTGAGAAAATACATTTAGGTGCTGAAAGCATGTGACGGCGTTGCGCTGGATTATTCTATCAGCCACATCGAGTTATCTTCGCGCTTCGACGCTCAGGTCTTCGCTAGACATATCTGAGGTGGTTTGAGTACGTGAGATGGGGTATTTTTCCCATAACCACATTTGGTACCTACTTTTTCCTTAGCGAATACTCGTTAAAGGTGATAATTGTTAATTTCAGGTTTGATAGCGATTAACGAGTAAATGCGGTTCAGTTTCAAAAAAAGCACCTTTTAAGTAACCAGCAATAGATCTTATATAGGTTTAAATTATTAAAAGCAAAATACATTTTCATTTTATAACAAAATAAATCGAACCAGCAATGTGTTACAAACAAATATACCCAGACATCGACCTTGACATTGTTATTTACTCCTACGAGTTAGCGATTTCGATAAAAACACATTAATAAACAATAAAAAAATCGGATTTTTTATATCCCTCAATTAAAGCATTTTCGATATACTCTCTAGAATCATCCATTCAAAATGTTTACACCTTTTACAGGCCACAAATTGTATAAAAATAATAAATGATCGTAACACTGCAAGATTATTACAAAAAAAGCAAAACAATTAGGATTTTATGCAGCGTGTAGCCTGTATTAAGAGAAAAAAGTTTAATCAATGATTCTACAGAGTACCTTGACCTGGTCATAGTTATCCAAAATGGTTTCACTCGGAGATATAGTCCCTATAGTCTAGTCCAAAGTTATAATCCTTAATCAATGTTTATCAAAATCGATAACTCGTTGTAGTAAATAACAATGTCAATTTCTATGACTAGACACATTCATTTGCAATAACTTACTGGTTCGATTTATTTTGTTGGAAAATGACAACGAATTTATTTTCCATTATAATAAATTGGAACCATTTACAATTTGTTACTGGTTACCTACTTAAGGGGCTTATATTCTAAATGTTTACTAATATTATAGGCTACACCTTTACCTGCGCTGGTAGTCTGATGCAACATTTTTGACATTTCGCGTAGACAATTTCAATTTTATGATTTTCTAATTCATTAAATATCATTTTAACTTATGTAGCTTGTATGTTTAATAAATCTTAAAAAAAATTGTAATTTTTAAGCTTCATTCGAAAATTCTTCTCGATCAATAAATACACGAAAACATTAATTTTGTAACGACATTTTTCGAGCGCCACCTAGTGGTTTTACAGGGAACTATGTCGAGACTTCCGACACTGGAATAGCAGTACTTCAAAATGTATAATTTCCTGGTATAGTGTAAAAAATTACACTTCAATACTATTCTAATAAATGTAATTACTAACAATGTCTTTCGGTTCAGAATTTGTATTCATTTTATAGGAATACAAACTGCGATACATTGATAAAACTATAATGCAACAAAGTACTTATTACTTAATACTGCATTTCTATTTCTGATTTGAGGTACCTACCTACCCATACATACGATCTTGCAACAGTATTTATACCCCGGTCCGTGTATTAAGTGCAAAGTGCTCTCGAGCAAGGCTTTGACATGCAAATGTCTCGTCATCTCGTCGCATGTTTTTCCGCGACAGAAGGGTTCTTTACATAATCGAAATAAATACACTAAGTTGAAAAAGCGTATTAGGAAAAAACCGGACAAGTGCGAGTCAAACTCGCACACTAAGAGTTCCGTGCCAACTTTAACTAAATTGTTAACCCTTTCATTTAGCCATCATATTCAGCCATATTTTGTTATCAGCAAATATAACTTTGTTTTTCATTGTATTTGTATGAAAAACAAAGTTATTTCAATATCTCAAAAACTACTAGTTCGATCTCGTTCAAATATTTTTTTGTTGAAAGTCTTTGTCCTCATTATATATTTTTTCAAAATTTACACTCGCTTATTTTAAAAAAACAAATGAAATGACGCCCATTTTACCACTTTGGAAGCGTCTATCTATCAAACGTTATACTTTAAAAGAAAATGGTTTTAGCAACCTCTACGTCAATTTAAAAGACCTATCCATAGACAACCTACGCGCACAGGTTTGACAAAAAATACATATATTTTAGTTTGGTGTATGGGAAAAATATCTCCCTTAAATATCACATTTTTTTATTTTTTGTATAAATATCGTAAAGCGGTTAAGCGGTTAAGCGGATACATCCTACTAAGTTTTAACTGTGCAATATTAGTAGTTTCAGAATAATGTAACTGTAAATACGGACGAACTATAAGGGTTCCTATTTATGTCATTCTGCTACGGAACTCTACAAAAGTGAAAATCGACTTCAAAACTAAAATGCACCAAAAAGTCTTGCATATACCTCTTGACCCTTTACAGAAAAGGATCCATTTTAGGCCAACAATTTCTTTTTGGAGCCAGTGCTTTGATAGTTGATACTTGAGATGAGACGAAATAAACAACGGGTTTGTGGAAACTGTCCAAACGGTCGGATCTAAGTTTTTTAGACCTGGCCGTAAAAATAGACCTCAAAAACTCTCGGTCCACACTCTCGACCTTATGGCAGAACGTCGATCTATGGCACTGCAGACCTCCGTTAATGCTCAAACCTACAGGCAGCTTAATAGACGAATAATGAAATCTCTGCGACATGACATTCGTTCCTTTAACACGAATAGTGTTAAAGAAACAATAGAGCGGAACCAAGGCTCCAAAGTGTTTGCAAGGGACATGTCTACTGGGCAAAGCCTGTTGACGAAGCTTAAGACGGAGGACGGCAGTGTAGCGTCGACGAAAGCAGAGGTTTTGAGGGAGATCGAAAGGTTCTATGGGCAGTTGTACACCTCAGTTGCCAAACCCGTTGATAGCTCGACCGGAGACCCACGAGCTATCCTGACCCGACACTACACTGAAGACATCCCGGACATCAGCCTTTACGAGATTAGGATGGCCCTGAAACAGCTCAAAAACAATAAGGCACCTGGCGAGGACGGAATCACAGCAGAGCTCCTGAAAGCGGGTGGAATACCGGTACTTAAAGTCCTTCAGAGACTCTTTAATTCCGTTCTGCTAGAGGGCATCACGCCTGAGGCATGGAACAGGAGTGTGGTGGTGTTGTTTTTCAAAAAAGGAGACAAAACCTTATTGAAGAACTATAGACCCATCTCACTCCTGAGCCATGTCTACAAGCTGTTTTCAAGGGTCATCACGAATCGTCTCGCACGTAGGTTTGATGACTTCCAGCCTCCCGAACAAGCCGGATTCCGAAAAGGCTACAGTACCATAGACCACATTCATACGCTAAGGCAAATTATACAGAAGTCCGAGGAGTATAATATGCTTCTATGTTTAGCTTTTGTGGACTATGAGAAGGCCTTTGATTCGATCGAAACTTGGGCGGTGCTTCAGTCTCTTCAGCGGTGTCACATAGACTATAGGTATATAGAGGTGTTAAAGTGTCTATATAACAACGCCACCATGTCGGTCCGAGTACAGGAACAGAATACGAGGGCGATTCCATTGCGAAGAGGTGTAAGACAGGGCGATGTTATATCTCCGAAACTGTTTACAGCGGCATTGGAAGACGCCTTCAAGCTCCTGGAATGGGAAGGATTCGGCATCTCCGTCAATGGCGAATACATAACACACCTTCGGTTTGCCGATGACATAGTCGTTGTGGCAAAGACGCTGGATGATCTAGGCACTATGCTCGAAGACCTCGACCGAGTATCCCAACAAGTGGGTCTTAAAATGAACATGGAGAAGACGAAAATTATGTCGAGTTCCCTTGTTGTACCCACTCCAGTATCCATTGGGAACTCAACTCTCGAAGTTGTCGACGAGT
Source organism: Pyrausta purpuralis (assembly GCA_963924145.1). NCBI lineage: Eukaryota > Metazoa > Arthropoda > Insecta > Lepidoptera > Crambidae > Pyrausta > Pyrausta purpuralis. The sequence goes on along the minus strand of OZ001661.1, from coordinate 360,154 downwards.
ACGTCTACCTGGGACAAGTGATCCAATTGGGTAGGTCCAACTTCGAGAAAGAGGTCAATAGACGAATCCAACTCGGCTGGGCAGCGTTCGGGAAACTGCGCAAGAGCGTCTTCTCGTCTCAATTACCTCAGTGTCTGAAGACGAAAGTCTTCAATCAGTGTGTGTTACCAGTGATGACATACGGATCCGAAACGTGGTCTCTTACTATGGGCCTTATAATGAAGCTCAAAATTACACAACGAGCGATGGAGCGGGCTATGCTCGGTGTTTCTCTACGAGATCGAATCAGAAACGAAGAGATACGTAGAAGAACCAAGGTAACGGACATAGCCTTGAGAATCAGTAAGCTTAAGTGGCAGTGGGCAGGGCACATAGCACGAAGAACTGATGGCCGTTGGGGCAGGAAAGTTCTAGATTGGAGACCATTCGACCAAAGACGCAGCGTAGGACGTCCACCAACAAGATGGACAGACGACCTTAAAAAGATCGCAGGATCAAACTGGATGCAGACCGCTAGTGATCGGTCGCTGTGGAAAGCCGTGGGGGAGGCCTATGTTCAGCAGTGGACGTCCTTTGGCTGATTATGATGATGATGATGATGACTTGAGATGGAAAGTGATTGCACCGCAAAGCAAAACATTAGTGCCGTGTGTCTTACAACAAAAAAAAAAAACAAAAAAAATAATTTGAAATCTATAAACTAATCAACCATTCCCGATACTTTCTTGATAGAATGTTTCCTCTATTTGTATCAAAAGCCAATTTTATCAACATAAGCTGTCATACTCTAAACAAAAACATATGCTCTAAATTTTTCATGATAAACAAGCTCTGCAGTGTGTTCGATACCTCACTCTATGATAAGATTATGCTAGTAATAGTATTTAAGCAGTGGATAGTTTTATTTTAATCTATACTATAATTTTATGAAGCTGAAGATCAAAATAAACATATTCATCATCACGAGCATATAATTTTACACGTAATTGCACTTTACATCATTTGAATTTAATAAATATCACAGTTTTAAAATAACTCCGCATCGAAATAATGGTCGCAGCTTAAGAAACACACGCACTTACGCTAAGCGCTGAGGTTTCAGGCCTCTTACTTTTAATGAAAATTTATGTTTTGCGTTAAATAATTTACGCAGGCGACGCCGCGGGGGACCGCTAGTCATTCTTGTATGCCAACCGGGCATCACTTGTTTTATTTGTAATCTCCCACGACTTTTGTCAGTGCTGTGCATCAGAAATAATCGTAAAAAAAATGTTTTTCGTTACTTGAGACTTTAAATAATACTAAAAATGTCTACGGTGAGCAGCAAGTTGAAAAAGTGGCATAAAAAAAAACTGATTATTAAAAGACAACATGTAGCGAGAAAATATTGTTATCATATATGATGTTCATGTGAGTAACCGGGTATAGGTACGTTATCTCACCCCATGATTATGGCTAGTATAGTTAGCCTGTAACATCCCACTGCTAGGCAAAGGCCTTACCTCAACTATGAGGTAGGTTGAGCCATACTCCACCACGCGGGCTCAGTGCGGATTGGTGGAGGGGTCATCCATCCAAACACGACCGCGCAATTGGTTGCTTCACTTCGGTATCACTAGCCAAGCGCTGCTACCACTGCGCTACGACTACCTCAAGATTATGGCTATGTTAGTATTTAAGCAATAGATAATGTTAGTCATTCTTATATACCAACCGTGTGCGCAACACTTGTTTTTTTGTATCTCCGGCAACCAGCCTTATAGCCCCGTCTGCGTCTTTCTTGTAAGAGAGAGTATACCTTTAACCTAGATTAGGGGCCAGCATAATCTTGCCTGTCGATCTGATGCCAACAATTTGCCAACAGCGCCCGAGCTAACGCAATCAGGACTAAGGCGCACTAATCTGTTTATGGTAGATTTAGCAGAGAAACGTAGAACAGCAGTATGTACTATGCCATTTTACTTATGATTAAGTAAAATGGCAAAAAATGTAGTATCTAAACCTTTAAGTACTCTAAGAGTGTTATTAAAGGGCAGTTGATAACATGAAAACTTGTAATAACGCAGCCTTACCTGTTATTTTCAAACGAGTACAAACAATACTCCGTTTTGGGCTCTAACTAGCAAACTATTTTTTGTCTCTACCATCTGAATATCAATAAAAACTCTGATCTCCCTCTGGATATTAGGAACAAAAGAGGAGAGAAAAACCAAAATTGTTTAAATAAAGCGTTTAGATTGCCTGGATAAAAAAGCGCCCACAACGGGAACTAAGCGATTTTTCTTTAGGCGGCAATAAATCAGGGATATCGGCGATATTAAACCACCGATAAATTGTTCGGTATACGCGACGCAAATTAACTCGCCCGGATCGCGATAAATCGGAAAGATTCGACGATATTGACCATCCGCGCGAGAAACAAAAAGAGGCTATCTTATCTAAGAGATTCTTGGAATAATCGCATCTAAAGAGCTTGAAACTCTTGGTTGCAAGACACGGTGGACCCTTCCTACGACTTTAAGTATCGATGCAGTCGCGCATTTTGGAAACGCGTGACAGCATCGCAACTCATGGAATATACAAATTTAATTTTGCATTGATGCTGTCGCGTGTTAGTATTGATGCAGTCGCCAATATACAGTACTTAATTTGTCAATTTCCAGCTTCTGCATCGCGACTGCATCGATGATAACGCGCGTTAGCATCGCGACTGTATCGATCCTAGCGCAAGTGTGCAATGATCATTCTACAACTGCATCGCTGCAAAAAGTCGCAATGTGCAAGAGTATTTGTTTTAATAAATAATAATAAATAAATTCTTTATTTGCACTAATACAGATTTTTTACATGAAAAGTATGTAACCCTGGCTGCCAAACTAGTGTAAACTGTATTATGGAAGCCAGTGTCTTCCCAAAAGGCTTAACAATTTAATTAGTAGAATATAAGAAACAAAATTACAGCTACATGTTTAGTAACAGACTAAGATATACAATAACATAGCATTGCAATACTTTATGTGCATAAGAGTGTGTGTGTGTGTGTGTGTGTGTGTGTGTGTGTGTGTGTGTGTGTGTGTGTGTGTGTGTGTGTGCGTGTGTGTGAATGCGTGCGCGTGTGCGAGTGTGTGTTTATGTGTATGCGCGTGTGCATGAGTGTGTGTATTTGTGGTTGCAGTTAGCAGATCGGCTTTAGATACGATTCAATTGTATCGCTACTAATGGATAGCAGGAATGTATATAGTATATGTTTGATTTCATAATTAGTGCATTTCAACAATCCCTGTTCATTGTTTATTCGCGTGTAAAGCTTTGGTGCAAGATAGTTATAAAATTTTTGTGAGAAGGGACTGGAGATTTGTGATTGATTTGTTTTACGCATCAAAACTATGATAGAATGAAAATAGAATAAGCAAAGACAAACTGTTTTTCATTTATTCAACAACGGCTAACCGCCAATATTACGCCGACGCGATGTTAAAACTTTACAATTGAGCATACGCACGATCGTCATGAAAAAAGTAATATTATCAAATGCATTGTAAAAAGAAATTATCTACTATCTAGCTACTTACATAATAATCAATCATTCACAGCTAACGTTTCGTAACGTAAGGCATTTACCTCATAGCTCATCAGCATTATCGGTGAAACAAATGAACTCGTCTATCTCAGCATCGACGCTAATGGTGGATAGTAGGCAGTAACAGCGGCTGGCGTCGCGCCAAAACGCTAAGTAACTGCGATTAGTCGCGTGGTTTTGGTCGATCATTAGCTCTGTCGATCGCGACAACGAACTTAGGTATATATTTACGTACGAACCGATAAATCTGAATTGATATTACAGTTTGTTTGAACGCGCTAATCTCAGAAACTACTGGATCAATTTGAAAAAAATATTTTCGTGTTGGATAGCTTATGTATTAAGAAAAGCTTAAGGCTATGGTTGAGAACTGCTTTTATGACACTGAAAAGTTCACAAAATTTTGTCTTGATGGTCAATTTAAACGAATTCTAATTACCTAAATCCTTACATGTTATGCTCAATTTGACATCTTATCTGTAATTTAATGACATTACTACATTATTATTAATATTATTGACTTATGAAATTGTATTTGTATTAAAATTATATCAACAGATAAATTGCATGACGAAGAAATGTTTGCCTATCGTTACATCGATGAAGCATGATTGTTCAATTTTAATATTAAGACCTGATAATGTAATTCTTACCATATTTCAATGCAAATAAATCATTATTCTATTCTATTTTATTCTATAGTACATCACGCGACGGGAAGGAAGGGAGCAAACTCAAAACGCGCGTAAGAAGTCGCTGGGGACCGCTAGTAATATTATAAAGCTGAAATGTTCGTTTGTTTGTTTGAACGCGCTTATCTCAGGAACTACTGGATCGATTGAAAAAAATATTTTTGTGTTAGATAGCTTATTTAACAAAGAAGGTTGAGGCTTTAAACCATCACGTTGCAACGGGAGGGTACGGAGCAAGCTAAAATCGCGTGGATGCTGTCGTTTGGGACCGCTAGAATGATATATTTTGGGACAATAAGTCTTAGAACAGGACTTTTGTTATCAGGCAGTATCCAGACTTTTGATGCTAAAAAGTAGTATTGAAAGCGTAAGGATATAGTGTAATATCTAAACCTATGTGAAAGGATGGGTAAACTTACGGGAAATAAGTAGTAAGCATAAATACTTAATGACAAGACTTGTAGGTACTATCAAGAAACTTCACTTTGTAATTTATACATTTAGTATTACACTTTACGCCCGGGGCTGTCGCCTTTATAATTAATGTTATTGATTTTTATGATTTTTGGTAATCATTTCAATCATCATCATCCTTTCGATCATTTGGAACCTTTTGAGTTGTAGTTGGTAACCAAAGCTTATTGAGAGGCACACAACCATTTTTTTCAAACGAAGAAACTTTACACTTGTTTGAAGTGCCTAATTTACTTTGATAACATCAATTAGTCTTTGTTTTTGACTTTAGACAGAACAGCAGCTCCGCTTAGCTGTTGATTAGAGATGTTGTACCCTCGTCACGAGCCACCGGCCGCTGGCAGTACGCCAGGGCTCTAATGGACCTTAGGCCCTACTCTTTCAAGTCGATATTCGTATTTTTACTTCTCCTTTAGAAACAACTTCCTTATATTCTAGTAAGGGCAAGAAAGATGCCAAATGTTAAAAATAAAGACAAAGTTTTTGGAATAGGACCCGGGGTTTGTAGCAAGCAAGGTACGGGCAACAAGATCATGTTTAAATGTCTATTTTTATAGCTCTCAATGAAGTGTCTGTAATACAGGGTTTAAAAAGAAGTACGAGCCAAATTCAAGGAGGTGGTTGTCAATCGAGTTTGGAATGCAGGAAAAATATATCTTTATTCTAGAATCGACTCAACCACGCCCTTGAATTAGGCTCGGATTTTATTTTTAAATCCTGTATAACAAAAGAAAAACCGTATTTAACAGATAAATGTCATATGCCGTATGTAACAAAAAAAAATACGAGCCAAAATCAAAGGGGGTGGTTAAGAGTCGCGCCTATAAAACAGGGAAAATAAAAAATAATATTCTTAAAAAATGTTTTTTATTATAATTTTCTTGATATTAAAAAAAAATCTGTATTCTATTCTGATTAACTACGACCTCCTTTAATTATTTTTTACACCCTGCATAAACACGAATGTGAAAAGTTTTCAAAAAATCCATATGAATGAGCGGTGTAATCGATTAAAAATAAACAGCTGTTGACTACTGCGTAGTATTTTCTTCCCCATAGCATATGTTCAAACAGTATATCCAGAGGCGGTATTAAAACTAAAATTTCACGCATTACGGGCCCGCACGGCGGCTCACTAATGAACCTCTTTTCTCACAAAGAGGGTTGTTAAAAATTTTCGGTGCGCGAGCGTGTTTGATATGGGTCGCTCCACAGAGGCACTATTCTGTTAGACATACGTTTTTCTATTCTAACTCTAGCTGTCCTTTCCACTCTTATTGTCATGCTGGTATGTAAGAAACGAACGGTCATAGTTTTAAGTCTTAAATTGCGTCTGCACGAGTAAATTCTTACCGCTTATCTAATAGTTTGAGAACACATTTTTATGGCAAATGTTAGACTTTGAATCTGCAAATGTTTGGTTGCCTAGCTGCCGAGTAGCAATGAAACATTTCATTTATTCTGTGTTATAAAATCAAGTTTTTCAGTCTTAATGTAAATGGATATTTATTTTATTCTTAATAGTTACTATATTAGATCGAATAGAAATTGTGACGAGGGTTGCAAATTCCAGTTTTAAATTATTTTACGTAGTTTTCTAAACATCTGTGATCTTCAAATTTAGGGATCTACTTAGTTGAATTAAATTTACACAGTTGAACAGGCTTCTTCTGGGCGAGCTCGTTTCATCTTCGACTTCGTCTTAGTTGCACTAGGCTTGCTCTGGGATCAAGAGTGAACCCATACTAAATAAAATAAAAAGTCTAAGATAATTATCTCAAATGAACTATTTTACTGTAAAGTATTTAAAAACGTTGTTTCCCTAGATTCTATGCCAAACTAGGACGCAATTCAATTGAGGATGCGTCCACAATCAATAAATCAAAATCCAACTCGCTTGACGCTATATTTTACGAACTATATCGTTAACCTGTCACCAGTGTATTGAGCAATAACGTAACATCGTTGTACTATAGTTCACGGGCCTAGAATACCATCAGTCGCGATGATCTATAGCACTATAGCAACTTCTGTGATACATGATCGGTTTTATTATTACGTAACTTGAAAGCGATGAGATTGCAATTAGTTTGTGGTTTGGCCATTAGTCAAGAGACGTTACAAACGCACTGTCAAGATTAGGTCTATTATTATTAGTAGATGTATTTGGCCAGTGTTAGCAAAAACTAATCGGTCAGTGCTTAAGATATGCTAGCGGATTTTGTCATAATGTTTCTATAAATAGAACGAATTAAATAGACTGTTTACTTGCAAAACACTTCAATCCTATCTATCTCCCGTCTTTCGCCAATTATCGGCATGATACGTGCATTTGTTTAAAAAATGCATTTGAGTTGCCGCCGCTCCTGTTAAAATACTGAGATAACCAGAGAAGGACGCTCCTCGTCGCGTGTGCGTGATTTTGCTGTATTTTTGAGGAACTAAAAGGAGAAAACTTCACAAAGAACGATTCTCCAATTGTTGTGTCAGTGAATGGCATACACGGCAGATCAAGAAAATCTGCTGGTATAACCAATTATGAGTGTGCAACAACCCTTGATTACCATTGCACCTAATTTAAGTAGTTTGCAAGTTTTAGAGCCTTCTGCACTCAGTTACAGTCCATTACAGTATTATCTTTTTATTTTCATCAATGAACCAGCCGCTCCACGTAGTAGTCGTTGATTTCGGCGCTAAACAGTTAATTTATATATTAATTCCGTGATCATGACTATTGCAACGGCACCACCGAGAACTCCTAGATGTAACGTTATAGACGCCGTGTCTACAAAAGTATTCAATGTTAATGACTGAGGAATAAAAAACGGTTTACTTATGACAGGAATTGAGTTACGTAATCGCAGTTCTATGGTTATGGTTATTGCATTTAGAATTGCGTTTAGGAATTCGATCGGGATTAGTTTGATGGTTTCGGGATTAATAATGATTTATTACATGGATTTGTCAATTACAGTAATAGGCATTTTAATAATTGAGTATAGATTTGGAGAATCACTGTAGAGGAAGAGATGTGTAGGAAACAGTGTTGCTAAAAAGTCATCCAAGCCATTGGATGTTCACAATTTCTGCTGAGCTCAGAGATCAAGATAGCGCAGAATGCCGCATGCCTTGATTGCAAATTGATTTCGCTTCGCTATCTAATACTTTAGAATGGTTTTAACACTCACAGTGTCATATTTTATATTCATAAAGATGAAATAAGAAACCATTTTTTTTTTCTTATTTCATCTTTATGAATATAAAATATGACACTGTGAGTGTTAAAACCATTCTAAAGTATTAGATAGCGAAGCGACATCAATTTCCAAGTTGAATTTATTCTATAAAGAATAACTGCTTGGGCCATCTGATTCATAAACAGACGGCTAGATGGCGCTAAGCGTCACGCAATTGACGTTTTCATAAGAAACCACAAATTTCGCAGGGTCGGACTAACAGCACGGTAGCTCAATTGGTAAGAGCGTTTGGCCCGGTTTGCCAAAAGGTTGCTGGTTCAAGTCCCGCCCGTGCGCAAATTTTTGGTTTCTTATTTCATCTGTATTATTTTACTTAAAGATTACGATGTTTTAGTGCTAAAATAATCTTGTTTAAATTTTTACAGCACTGCAGCAATAAATATATCGGTTACATGGAAAACAGTCGTAAATTGTAGCAAGTGATATTTTAAAGGCACAAGTAATAAGTATCGTAGTAGAGTATGCGGCTGCCAAGAAAATAGAGGACACTTGATATATCCGACTCTGTGTTCCGTTCGGTATATTCTCGCGTAGTCAGTGGCATCGCATGCACCCAATCTAAAAAGTAGAAGTATTACATGGAAATGGAATGATGAGCTATCATCACTTACATTATTTTATTTAGAATAAAATATCATTGTTGCCTATTAAGTGACATATTTAAAAAAAAACAAGTTCTGTTAATAACACTTCTTATAGTTTAAGAAAATAAATTTGCTGAAAATTAATGAGGAGGTAGCTTAGGACCAGGAAACGGACTTAAGACTTATTGTCCAATTTGACCGCAAACGGAATAAAAAGACGGATGGGCCGATTTGCATGATTTTATTTTGTTGAATTTGTCTTGGCCCAGAAAAGAATAATACCTTTATAACTGGGGCAGGGAGGAAGAAGGTGGAGCGGACACAAAGTTCGCTGGCACCGCTAGTATATAATAAAAGAAAAAACATTAAAGGCTTCATTTTTTTACAAAATCAAATCTTATGTTTCGTGAAATCGACTAAAAGTTAACTCTTCCTCATTAACTTACAAATCACACTGCAGTTTCGAGAACCAGCTCCCTAATTATCCGTTTTTATTTACATTCCAAAGAGGCACTTCGCAGACTTCGAGTTAAAAATGTCTTAGCGGGGTGCAACGAAACTAAATCTGGTGTAATTAAAGGCGTTACGACCTGTCGCGGCTCGTTTGCGACGGCGGCAGCGACGGCAACTGACGGCTGAGTTTTCATTCCAAAGGCTTCAAGGTATGCGAGTTTTTTAACGGTTCCCTACACCGTTTAAGATCGCATACCATAAGGATTCAATCAGTATTTCATGTACTCAAACACTGGACCAATTGTAACAAACTGACTTCACGCTTTTTTTCAAGATTTCTTCGAATTTAAGCGCTGCACATCAATATGAAGCGTTTCCGGTTATAGAAGATTAGTAGACGTTACGAGTAGCAACACAAATGAGTGAATGATAAAAAAAGTTTAAAAAAAGGCATTGTCAGTTTTGTTTAATTTTTCACGATCCAGTTTGGAGAGACGGGCGCTTTACGGAATAATATTATTTTAGTGTTATATTTTTATCCAAACTTTGGTTATTTTACCTAAAAATAAAGAAGCTACAATTGCTACAAAGTATAAAATCAATAAATTTTGAATTATATTCGAATCACTTATGCTCGCGGGTTTGTAATAAACTAATCATGTTCGTAGAGCTTCGTCAAGTAGCAAACTCAGACAAATGACATTTATCTAAATTATCGTTTAAGGTCCATTACAAAATAAATACGCATTATTAACTTGGAAGTCCTATTGGATGAAAAAAAAATTAATAAAATACAATACAATACAAACTGACTTATAATACCATTTCCTTATATTCAGTGCCACCATTGCTATCCGCTGATAGAAGACTAACTGACTCAAGACAGATTATTTAAGGAGAGCTTCTAGCTAACACGAGTCGAGTGCTACTTTTATCGCTGCTAATGTCTTCGCGACAGTACGCTTTTAGGCTAACAACTGTTGTGTTTAATAAACTCGCCTTAACTCCGAGTGACGGTTTGATGTTACGTAACTTTGTTATCCAACAGCCATAAATAAATGCTAATTGGATTCCAAACAAAAAAAGTTTCTCGATTTATTGGTAACTTTGGATTGTTGGCAATAAGTTTTGTAAACCGGCACAAGCAGGTCAATAATTATACGGGGTTCTGCTGCGGACATCGATACCATCTTTATTTTACAGAAAAGAGCCATTCGTGCCATTTACAAACTTAGTCCCCGCGAATCCCTGAGAGAATTCTTTAAGGAAATTAACATCCTCACTGTCGCTTCTCAATACATATTTGATAATATCATGTACGTACGTAAAAATTTAGATTTTTTCATGAAAAAAAGTGACATACATTCGTATAACACACGAAATAAAAGCAAACTTGTCATTCCAAACTTCAGGTTAGCCAAAACAATGAATTCATTCCTGGGAAATTGTGTTAAATTTTTCAACAATATACCTAATAATGTCATCGAACTACCTATTCACAAATTTAAGTTACATGTCAAAACTACCCTAATGTCGAAGGGGTATTATAAAATTCAAGACTATCTTAATGACGAAAATGTATGGACAGTCCAGCCTGCACCAAACTGATGTACCTACCTGTTTATTTTGATTTGTATCATTTTTGAGGAAGCTAGTGGTGACTGAGTTTGTTCCGGCGTTTCTTCTCAGCACTTGCCAAATTGTGTGTTTTGTCTCGAAGCGCTAGTAGGGCCCTAAAGATAAGGAGACATGTTCTTGCCCCATACGGGCCAAAATTGATTGATATTACACTAATTATTGACGTTCATAAGTGGCATTTTGTGTCCTAAATTGAATAAATTATTTTTGATTTGATTGATTTGATTTGATACGGAGTTGTAAATTCTTTCATAACTTTAAGTGAACACACTGTCTCATAAAAATGATTGGCAACACGATTAAATTGAACACAAACACAAAAAAAATATGTGATTACTAGCATAAGCTGATTTAATTGTTTTAATGTAACTGAACTAAGAAAACATAAAAATAAATAAATATTGGACACTTATCACATACATTAATTTGATGCCAAATTAAGTAACTAACGCACTTGTGTTATGGAAATCAGAAATAACGGTGTACCACAAAAACAAGACCCGAGAAAATGAAAGTTCTGATTTCTATATTGACCCGACAGGGAATCGAAGCCGGGACCTTGGAGCGGCATCGGCAAAGCCTTGAAACGCAGCGTGCTTAGCCACTACACTACGAAGGTCGTCAATAATATTACAATAATAAAAATATGATGCGATAAATCTTCCGTAAATAAAAAGATTTTGATTTTTAAAAGTTATCGCAATCCGTTTTAGATGTGTGAAGCAACATCACACTGGATCCAGACCGCTTGTGATCGGTCGATGTGAAAAATCGTGAAGGACCGTAGAAAACAGAACGTGTTCAGCAGTAGACGTCCTTTGGCTATTCAGAAACTACTTACTCGTATTTCTATACTTTTAACTTCTTGTACGTATAAAACAACTGTTTTAAGTACTTATGTGCATAAGAAGTCATTATTTATACTTTCGACTTTTCCGAGTTGCCTTATCATAAGCATACACTCTTATTAAATACTCGCTATACTATCAAACCTATATTTTTCGTCCTAAACCTACAACACGAGATTAAATAAGGTACCATCGCCTACCATCTACCTATAATGACAATTACCATCACCGCATAGATATCTACAGCAAAATTAGAGATCATGTTATCTAAACTTAGGAGACATGAACAAGCACTAAGATCAACATAACATTAACAAGTCAGCCTGCAGTCGGTTATTTCAGACCCAGACAAAGGTCGTGTTTGACTTGCACTCCGAAAGCTGCGGTTAATTATACAAACTGGCTATTTAAGTAACTACAGAACTAATGGTTTCTTTGAGTCGGAAAAGTTTATTACCATAAAAAGAAAACGAAAAAAATATAACTAGGCTAAATGATATACAATACCTTATGTCATTTTATATATCTACAAAGCTTTAGGCAAACGTAAGTACTTTGTATTAACTTTAATTTACACGTTCACTAACATTAAAATAGAGTGTAACGGGATTACTACCACTTACTTTTATTATTTCTGAGTTCCCCAAATTTCAGCACTGTTGGAAATTGGTCAGGGCGTAAATGAAGTTGTTTCAAGTAAGCTGTTTTTGGCAGACATACCTTTCGGTCTACTTCCCTCCTCCTTTAATTTTATTGCAATCACTTGCGGTACTGAAATATCGGAAACTCGAAAATAATAAGTTACATGGTAGCAATCCCGATACAATCTTGTATAACGTAAATCCTTGTTCATAAATAATACTCAAAGCTCAGCATTCACCCACGTTGATTGTATAAAAGTTAATCAATTGTCAGTAAATATGAGTTCATTTTGGAATTTTATAAATATTGCACTGTTATATTGTAATAACCGCAAGACTACGATCCAACTGTTTTAAATCAGTTACATTGAAATCTCTGTGTAAACAAACTTGACATGATTTAGTATTTACGATTTTATTGGTACCAATATGTCAACCTAACAGGAAGTATAAACTGTTTATACTTCTCTTATCTTGACCCACCATTTTGCCGAGTGTCCCGTAATTTCAGTTTACGTTATAATGTACTAGCGGTCCCCCGCGACTTCGTCCGCGCGTTTTGAGTTTGCTCCCTCCCCTCCCGTCGCAGCGTGATGTTTTATATCCTAAAGCCTTTGTCAATAAATAAGCTATCTAACACAGAAATATTTTTTCAAATCGGTTTAACAGTTCCTGAGATAAGCGCTTTCAAACCAACAAACTCTTCAGCTTTATAATATAATTAGCGCAAGCGCACGTTGTAATTAAGCTGCGAACATTATTTTAATGCGGAGTTATGTTAAAACTGTGATAGCTCCTAAGATATTTATTAGAATCAAATGATTTACAGGGCAACTTTGTTCTAAATGAAATGCTCGTGATGATGAATGTATTTATTTTGATAAGAATAAATACCTGTGTGTATAATACACCTCTAAAAATGATGCATTATTTTTTTACAAATTTATTAACATAAAAAAGGTTGTTGTAAGTCAACCATAAAAAATAGACTTATGCTGTCGCGGACTTTATTATAGATCTTTTAATGCTGAACAATCTTGTCATACATGATGTTTGTGTGACTTTAGCGGTTTCCGCAGCGTACGCAGCGGAAGCTCTCAAAAGGAATATCTTTCTCCCGTTTTCGCAACATTTTTCATTGCTGCTGTGGTCTTGTGAGTCGTATCTTTATGTTATATAGCCTAAAGCCTTCCTCGACAATTGGACTATCCAACATAAAAATAATTTTTCAAATCGGGCAGTAGTTTCTGAGATTAGCGCGTTCAAACAAACAAACAAACTCATCAGCTTTATAATATTAGTATAGATTTGTACAGTTAGGATTTGTACAGTTCACGGTTTTTACAATATAACGGCTATACATACATACCATGTTAGTACATAATTTGCCTTATATTTCAGAAAGCTTGAGTTTATTACACAAATAAATCGGTTGGTGCCGGAGGTACGAAAGTCTCGAAAGGATATATTTTGATGTAGCAGAAAATCATAAAATATAAAATTTCTTCTTCGCGAAATGACAAAAATTTTGCTTCAGACTTCGACCGCAGTAAACGGTGGTTATAAAACATCAAAACGTAAAATTACAAGTTAAATAATCTCAAAGATCTAAAGTCAAAAGTGTGGTTTAGATAATTTTCTTCTCCGCGTCGTCTTATTTCATTCCCTCGCAATTTAACGAAAGTGCTTATAACTCGAGGGAGGAAGTGGGTCAGGGGTATAATACTGTATTAATAACGGACGTATTAGCAGTAATAAGGGAGGGCATAGGCCTTATTGCGCGCAATGTTCGACCTTGCGATATTCTTTTGTGACGCCCGTGCCCTGGTCCGAATGATCGCCAATATGCCGAGGTAAGCACTTTAGGGTTGCTGCGAATATTAAGGATAAAGATATTAACAGAGATTCTGTTGGTTACTTTGAATGACACATTAGGAACTGGCGACTTATTTTACAGAATTGTCGTTGTATTTTAGACACTTGCTGTGAAATGTACAATTTTTTTTTTTTTTAAATGTTATTCATTCGATATCATTATTGATAGTGCCATCCATGGTTTATTGATAAAAGCATGGGTGCAGAAGGGTTTGAAGTATAGAAATATCAATAATACATATTAAATAATTTTATTTATCATAATTTTATCAAATATTACTCTTGCTCATATGACTAAACGATTAGGACCGATGGCGGCGCGCGCCTTCGTGGGCACTATCTATGTTCGGCTGCACTAATAAAAAAAACCGGTCAAGTGCGAGTCAGACACGCGCACTGAGGGTTCCGTGCCCACGTTAACTGAATTGAGGAATCCACTTAGTAAAATACCACAATATTTTGTTGACAGCAAATATAACTTTGTTTTTATAGCGTTTGTATGAAGAACAAAGTTATGTTTGCGGTTGCTGAAAATGTGCTATATCTTAAAAACTTCTTGTTCGATCCCATCCGAACCAATTTTCGTTGAAAGTGTTTTTTTCAAAATTTACACTTGCTTAGTTTAGAAGTTAGATGGGGGGGACGCCCATTTTACCACTTTGGAAGCGTCTAGCTATGAAACGTTAGACTTTAAAAGAAAATGATTTAAGAAACCTCGATGTCATTTTACAAGAACTATCCACAGACCCCACACGCATAGGTTTGACAATTATTTTTTTTTAGGTTTTCGTTTCGTGTATGCCCCCCCCCCCCCCCCCCTTAAATATCATTATTTTTTATTTTTTGTATAAGAATCGTAAAGCGGTTAACAGGATACATCTTCTTTCCAAATTTCAACAGTGTGATGTCTATAGTTACAGAATAAAGTGTCTGTGACATACGGACGGACAGACAGACAAGTTGACAGACTTGACGAAACTTTAAGGGTTACGTTTTTTGCCATTCGGCTACGGAACCCTAAAAACAGTCAAGGAGGTACACAGTTACAAGAAAATATGATTGGACTGACCGTAGCAGTAGATGAGGACGCCAACCACATTAGGTACATATTCGTTGTCTTAAACTGGAACGGAAAAAACAATGCTAATTAGATAATGAGAACTTTTTACTAATTTGTCACCAGTCATGACATCGTGTTCCTTCTTATGAAGTGCAAAAATAATTAATTCACGGAAACTAGATTTCAAATTACCTAATTGTGCAGAATAAAAAGATCAATTTATAAAAATATACTAAAGGGAATAAATGAAGTCGTTACATAAGTTTTTTTTTGTTTTATCATAAAACTAAATAAATAAAACCAAAACTCACCTGTCATTTAACGTTGATAACAAGTTCGTTTTTGTTTTGAAATTTTAATAAAATCGAAATATGAAATAAATAAATTATTTATTCTTATTACAAGTGGAAATGAATAGAAATTATCATGTCTATTATGTAAAAATAATGATAATTACCGATCGCCACAAATGAAATACCCTATTTCTTAACTAAGGAGTCCGGTAGCTCTGTAAATAGATAATAGATCTAGTCTTGAACCTTAAAATATTTTATCAGCTTTAGGTTAAAAACCAAATACCTCGCCATGGGCTGTAGTCGCGGAAAAATATGACTAGATTTATAATTGTCACTAGCTACTAGAGTAATTAAGGCCCAGTTGCGTAATCAATAGTACTCATGACGACCCGTCTGGTGTAGTGGTCGAGAAATCGCCTACTACGCAGCGGGTGCGGGTTCGATCCCCGCACAATACAAACATTTGTGTGCATGAACATGTCTGTTTGTATTGGTCTGGGTGTTTTCTATGTATATCATGAATGTATTTACAAAAAAAAGTATTTTAGTATTATATCCGTTGTCTGGCACCCATAACACAAGCTTTGAGTAGCTTACTTTGGGGCTAGATGGCGATGTGTGGGAATGTCCAAAGGATATTTTTTTTTAAATATTTTTAATAGTCAAATGTCTTTAAACAGAGGTTGAATAGTTTACGATTGTGTGTGTTTTAGGTTAGCAGGAGGATAATATTGAAAGGCTTATTAGCTATAACAAAGCCGGGTGGTAAAATACTGCCCTTACTGGGCCTAATGTTTGACCTTCCGATATTCTTTTGTGACGTTCCCAGTCCACATGATCACCAATATGGCGGAGGTGAAGTTTCAGGGCTGGGCTAATGTTTAGATATTTTCCAGTTAAAGTAAGTATCGACTGATTGTTTTGGGTTTCCAGATTATCTTTTAGCATGTTTAATCAAAATACACTACCGTTCATAGTATTATTTTATGATTAGGTGATTTTTTTGACCGCGTTATTATTGAAAACTAGTTTTTTTTTTCAAAGTTTACCTTAGCTGTTTTCCCAGAAGTGTTATTTGGACCGTTCTGCCTTAATGATTATTTTTTACCGACTGAAAAAAAGACGAGGTTATTAATTCGACTGAATGTTTTTATCCTCATATCTCAGTCATTTGTAGGCAGATTTGTTTTTTTTTTGCCTACCTAGAGATTATACCTTTTAAATAGTCTCATTGTTGCCAAGTCGGGATCTGATGATGGTGTCTTGATGCAATCGAAGGAAACCCTCAAATTTTAAAGGCAAGTATAGTGTGTTTGTACAAGAATCTTAATGTTACCATGTTGTTACGTTAGCATTGTGTGAAGGTGAGCTGATCGCGGAACTCCTTATAGCTTAAGAGCTCAGTGATTATAAAGACAGAACATACGATAAGTAATTTTCAGCTTCTTAAATATTTTGACAACATCACATACATTGCTCCGATCCTTTAGCTACTTAACTCGCTCAAGCTAAGTGGCTAAAGCACTTGTGTTATGGAAAATCGGAAACAACGGTGGTATCACAACACCCAGACCCGAGACAATATAGAAAAAATGTTTTCTACATTGACCCGACCGGGAATCGAACCCGGATTCTCACGAGATGGCGACGCTGGAAACCAACATGCTAGCCACTCGACCACGGCGATCGTCTGAAAGCACTTAGTTGAAAATTGCAAACCCCTTTTCTTACTCTTTCTCACTAAAAAAGAAAAAAAACTTTGAAAAGAAGGAAAAAACAACCGATTTCAAAATCAAAATGCACCAAAAAGTCTTAAATACCCTCTTGACTCTTTAAAGAAAAGGAATCCATTTTATCCAAACAATTTGTTTTTGGATTCAGTGATGACTGATAGATGATGCTAAGGACGGTCAAAATTATATAGTTTTTAAGTAGGTCTTAAATCTTTTTTTTAAGTTTACATTTATTATTTTTATAGGATGTCATTAACTTTGAGCTTGCTTAACCTGACTGTGATAAAACAAATCAGAAAATCTCTAAACAGGTGTGAAGTATAGAAAAAACTTTAGCCAATACCTAAAACGTTTTTAAATTATTGTATGTGACGGTGACATCCCTCCACATACTCATTTCGGCAATATTGTGAACGACTCAGTTAACCGTAAGCTCAAATATTACTTTTATTGAAACCTCACCGACTCCATATTGCTGGATAAGTAACAGGAAAAATGTGAATAGTCAATATTCTGTACCATTATTAATTCGCTAATCTATCTTCAATTCATAATGCTTAGTTTCTAAGTCAATTTGGATTATACGAGAAAGTTAAATTCTTATACAATCTTTTATAGTATGAATTTTGAAAAATAAGGCCGAAAATTATAGATACATGTGTAATTGATTTAGGTATCTATTTAAAATTCGGAAAATCAATAACACTAAAAAGGCACACAACTTTGAAAAATAAGTACATTGTCATACTTCACAAGAAAAAAACACTATCGCTGGTGCGCCTAGTTTAAATTGAATTGATGAATGAATAAAGGAGATGTCCCAAAAATGTATGAAGCCTCGGCCAGTGTCGGAAGTCTCGACATAGTTCCGTGTAAAACCACCAGATGGCGCTCGAAAAATGCTGAGACAAAATTGGTGTTTTCGTGTATTTATTGATTGAGAAGAATTTTTGAATGATGCTTAAAATATTACAAATATTTTTTAAGATTTATGAAAGATATAGCTACGTAAGTTAAAATGATATTTGATAAATTAGAAAATCATAAAATTGAAATTGTCGACGCGAAATGTCAAAAATGATGCATCAGACTTCACCCGCAGGTCCATGTACGCTATACCTAATTATAGGCGAACTAGCGGTCCCCCGCGACTTCGTCCGCGCGTTTTGAGTTTGCTCCCTCCCCTCCCGTCGCAGCGTCATGTTTTATATCCTAAAGCCTTTCTCGATAAATAGCAACACAGAAATATTTTTTCAAATCGGTCCAGCAGTTCCTGAGATAAGCGCGTTCAAACAAACAAACTCTTCAGCTTTATAATATATTAGCGCAAGCGCACGTTGTACTTAAGCTGCGAACATTATTTTGGTGCGGAGTTATGTTAAAACTGTGATAGCTCCTAAGATATTTATTGAAATCAAATGATACAAAGGGCAACTTGGTTCTAAATGAAATGCTCGTGATGATGAATGTATTTATTTTGATAAGGATAAATACCTGTGTGTATAATACACCTCTAAAAATAATGCATTATTTTTTTACAAATTTATTAACATAAAAAAGGTTGTAGTAAGTCAACCATAAAAGATAGACATATGCTGTCGCGGACTTTATTATAGAACTCTTGATGTTGAACAATCCTGTCATACATGATTTTTATGTAACTTAAGCGGTTTCTGCAGCGTATGCAGCGGAAGCTCTCAAAAGGAATATCTTTCTCCCGTTTTCGCAACATTTT
Organism: Pyrausta purpuralis; assembly: GCA_963924145.1. Classification (NCBI taxonomy): domain Eukaryota; kingdom Metazoa; phylum Arthropoda; class Insecta; order Lepidoptera; family Crambidae; genus Pyrausta; species Pyrausta purpuralis. Next base: position 341,288 of record OZ001661.1, on the reverse strand, counting down.
TCATTTCTGCTGTGGTCTTATGAGTCGTATCTTTATGTTATATAGCCTAAAGCCTTCCTCGATAAATGGACTATCCAACGCAAAAATTTTTCAAATCGGGCCAGTAGTTTTTGAGATTAGCGCGTTCAAACAAACAAACAAACTCTTCAGCTTTATAATATTAAGTATAGATATGTGTAGTACAGTTTTAATAAGACTAATTTCTATGGAGAGCCTTAGTTTTTTGGCTGAAACGATAAAATAAACCACATTATTGCAACTCAGTTCAATATGGCGGAGGACGCCATCTTTGACACTTGAATGACGTTTGTCTGTCAGTTTACTTTTGATAGTACCTACTTATTTTATTTCACAAAGTATTTTTTTTTATCAGAACAATGGACAAATAATTAGTCATGCAGCTCTAGATCAGCTGCTATACTATGATATTTTACCTACTTAACACCTTTCCGATCTCGAAGCAGGCCAGCAAGAACAATATTCAACTCCACTACGAAATCAGCAGTGCAACAAGTAAGCTGTGATACATTACAACAAAAGCCGGGTCAACAGATAGGGCAGGTAGGTCAGTCCAATTAATGCCAAGTGAGTCACGGAGAAAAAGTTATCAAATCCAAAAGAAAGCGAGGTTGTTATAAAGAAGCAAGAACTCAAAACACTTTAAACGCAACGAACAAACTGAACGAACGAAAATCAATACCTAGGGCAGCACTGATCATGACAGTTGACATTGTCATTTTTTTTTACTGGTATGTAAATCCCAGTAATGAAATAATTACAGTTGCCATCTTTACAAAGAAATAAGGTGTTTGATTTTATTTTTAAGCCACTTAACTACGGACTAAAACATTTTTATTGTATTTTTACTGGAAATAGCACTTTTTTACCGATTTTTTGGTACTACGTACATGGTACAGGCCTGGGATGGGACATCTCCTTTACTTCTTAATTTTTTGTTGATTGATTATTGTTTTTACCGATCTCAAAAAAAGAGATAATCAAATCAATGTGATATTGTAAGAATGAAATAAAATTTAAGTATGTATCTATAAAGGCTAATAAACACGTGCGCAAAATTTCGTCAGTGTATGTATGTTTCTACGGAATTCTCGAAAATAAGAAGTTTTTAATTTTATTTGGTATATTTCAACTCAGGATGAAATATGTAAGAAAGTTTTTAGCACTCACAGTATCATATTTTATGTTCATAATGATGAGAAACCAAAAATTGCGCTCGGGTGGGATTCGAACAAGCAACTTCTTGGCTAACCGAGCCAAACGCTCTTGTGCTGTCTTTTCGACCTTGCGAAATTGATAAAGGGAAGAAATTGGTTGTTATCAATTTTCAAGTTGAATTTATTCTGTAATGAATAACTACTGGGCCCATTGTTGCAAAAACAGACGGGACGGGACGTGTCCTTAACAGACCCCAAAGGAGAATGCCCAAATCTGCCCCACTCTAATTAAGCAGAGTATAAGCATGACATATAAACCAAAATTCGTTTATTATTTTTATAATTCATATTTGTTTGTTACAAAAAAAACTTTTATGGGAATTTTATTTTCATTTTAATTGATTATTCAAATGACTAAATCCTATTTTGAATACGGTTAGCAGCACGTCAGGTTATACGAAAACAGCTTTTATTTTGTAAGTAATAGAGGCGGTTTAAAGGTATAGTCTGTCGTACGGCCATGTAAACATTTACAGGGACAGTTAAAGTCTAAAATCATCACTGTTGCTTTAGTCATTGCGTTGCAATAACAAAATGCCTATTTAATAAAATAGATAACATTTTAGTTGTTTATTTTTTGTAATGGATCTGTGCGTATCGGAAATATAGTCATCTTTACATGATGAGGATCTTGTAGGGCAATCGGCAGTATGAATCAAATGTTATTACTGGTGTCTGCGCCAACATTTCTTTAAGACAATGTTTTTTATGAATATGAAAATAATGAATAAATCATATAATTATAAGAGTTTCAATCATTTCTATTAATGACTTAACTTGTAATATAATCTAGATACAGTAGGTATTGCAACAAAACTATCAATTATTTTAAGCGTTCTTTATACAATTGAAGGCAAAACTATCTATTTCCACACTTTCATTTTGAGTGATTTTATTTCTTAGACTACTCACAGTTGGAGTTGTTGAACATTATTTTAATATGTGAATGCGCATTTTTTCATTAATACCTATCTTATTTACCTCGTATTACCTCATTTAGTACCTAGTCACACCTAACCTCAAACTGAATTTTGTTTTTAATTATTAGGAAAACCCCACAAACAATAAGTTTTTTTTCAAGTTCATTGTATTTTATAACATTACTTCTACTTTATCACCAATTTTTGTAGTTATACAAATTCATTTGTTGCGCAACCAAGCTCCATAGTAAAATGGGCAATCTCCTTTCGCAAGGTCGGAACGACAGCATGGTAGCTCAATTGGAAGAGTGTTTGGCTTGGTTAGCAAAGAAGTTGCTGGTTCGAGTCCCGCCCGTACGCAATTTTAGGGTAAAATGTAAGTTTCATTGAAATGGGTCCAGTAGTTATTGAGATATGAGTAAATAACTAAAAATAATGAAATGAAAAAATATTTTAAAAAATTCAACCTCTTTCTATAAAACTGTCTACTCTGATGTATGACTGACTAGTCTGATGTCTGTCTCTAGCTGATGTTAATCTTATCTACACCAACAGTCTTCACTCATCATGCACCGACTCCTAATGTTTTTTTTCTTCCAAATAGAGGTTAAAGGCGTTATTTTCAGCTATTTATTAAATTTCATTAAATTAGTTTTTTAAGGGGGTTTAATTTGCTAAAATATTTATTGATTATAAATTTTAGTGTTTAGTTTTGTAATGTTTATATTAAGTGCAAGTGTTTTTTGTGTAATTACATGGTCATCGTAAGGGAGCTTAACCAAAACCTAAAGCTCCAAGCCAACCTCACCTTCACGTGGTGCGTCCTGTTTATACAGACGAGGCTCTGGCGACCGACCGATGGCGGTATAACCATCCAATATTAGGCGTAGCTAAATGTTGGACTGTGACGGGCAGCAGCGTCACAGCTGCAAGGGGCTGCGTCTCTGCGCTCGCCAACCCGCCTGCCAAGCGTGGCGAGTATTGGCAAAATCCCCTCAATGTTAGTACACCAGAAAACCAGGCCCCCAGTCTCCGGCAGCCCCGCTATTCCTGACTTTGGTAGCGGTCATGGTAACGGCGGGGCAGGGGGTGCTAAGAATCCCCGGAGGCGGTCGCGCTGCCACCCCCGACGACAACTGGCCCTGGTAACTTATAACGCGTGCACACTGAGGACAGACGAGAAGTTGCTCGAGCTGGAGGAAGAAATGAGCAGGTTAAACTGGGACATAATGGGTTTATCAGAAGTCCGTAGAGAGGGCGAGGACACGATAACTCTTCAGTCCGGCAACCTGCTCTTCTACCGGGAGGGTGACCAAAAGTCCCAAGGCGGTGTCGGGTTTCTCGTTCACAAGTCCCTCGTCAACAATATCGTGACCATTGAGAGTGTGTCGAGCAGGGTGATATACCTTATACTCAGAATATCTGAGAGGTATTCGCTGAAGGTCATACAGGTATATGCACCGACCTCGAAACACCCGGATGAAGAGGTGGAGGAAATGTATGAGGACGTAAGTAGAGCCATACATACTTCCAAAACCTATTTTACTGTTGTAATGGGGGACTTCAACGCAAAACTGGGCAAGCGAGGCGAGAATGAGTTGAAGGTGGGACCCTTTGGATACGGGCAAAGGAACGCCAGGGGACAGAGGCTGGCCGACTTTCTGGAGAAGGAGGGACTCTTTGCGATGAACTCTTTCTTCCAGAAGCCGCCTCAAAGGAAGTGGACCTGGTTGAGTCCCAATGGCTTCACGAGAAACGAGATTGACTTCATCATGACTTCCAAGAGACGGTTATTCAATGATGTCTCCGTGATCAACAGGGTGAAAACCGGTAGCGATCACCGAATGGTTCGAAGCATATTGAATATAAATGTCAAATTGGAAAGATCCCGCCTGATGAAGTCCACGCTCCAACCTACTCGTGCCCATATCCAAAATCCCGAGAGCTTTCAACTCGAGTTGTCAAACCGCTTTGATTGCCTAGAAAATTGCGTTACAGTGGACGAAATTAACAACGGGTTTGTGGAAACTGTTCAAACGGTGGGGTCTAAGTATTTTAGGCCTGGCCGTAAAAATAGACCTCAAAAACTGTCGGTCCACACTCTCGACCTTATGGCAAAACGTCGATCTATGGCACTGCAGACCTCCGTTAATGCTGAAAACTACAGGCAGCTCAATAAACAAATATGGAAGTCCCTGCGACACGACATCCGTTGCTTTAACACTAATAGTGCTAAAGAAACGATAGAGCGGAACGAAGGCTCCAAAGTGTTTGCAAGGAACATGTCTATTGGGCAAAGCCTGTTGACGAAGCTTAAGACGGAGGACGGCAGTGTAGCGTCGACGAAAGCAGAGGTTTTGAGGGAGACCGAAAGGTTCTATGGGCAGTTATACACCTCAGTTGCCAAACCCGTTGATAGCTCGGTCAGAGACCCACGAGCTATCCTGACCCGACACTACACCGAAGACATCCCGGACATCAGCCTTTACGAGATTAGGATGGCCCTTAAACAGCTCAAAAACAACAAGGCACCTGGCGAGGACGGAATCACAGCAGAGCTCCTGAAGGCAGGTGGAACACCGGTACTTAAAGTCCTTCAGAGACTTTTTAATTCCGTGCTGCTAGAGGGCATCACGCCCGAGGCGTGGAACAAGAGTGTGGTGGTATTGTTCTACAAAAAAGGAGACAAAACCTTATTGAAGAACTACAGACCCATCTCACTCCTGAGCCATGTCTACAAGCTGTTTTCAAGGGTCATCACGAATCGTCTCGCACGTAGGTTTGATGACTTCCAGCCTCCCGAACAAGCCGGTTTCCGAAAAGGGTATAGTACCATAGACCACATCCATACGCTTAGGCAAATTATACAGAAGTCAGAGGAGTATAATATGCCTCTATGCTTAGCGTTTGTGGACTATGAAAAGGCCTTTGATTCGATCGAAACTTGGGCGGTGCTTCAGTCTCTGCAGCGGTGCCACATTGACTATAGGTATATAGAGGTATTAAAGTGCCTTTACAATAACGCCACCATGTCGGTCCGAGTACAGGAGCAGAATACGAGGGCAATTCCACTGCGGAGAGGTGTGAGACAGGGAGATGTTATATCTCCAAAACTGTTCACAGCGGCATTGGAAGACGCCTTCAAACTTCTGGAATGGGAAGGAATCGGCATCAATGTCAATGGCGAATACATCACACACCTCCGATTTGCCGATGATATAGTCGTTGTGGCAAAGACGCTGGGCGATCTTGGCACTATGCTCGAAGACCTTGACCGAGTCTCCCAACAAGTGGGTCTTAAAATGAACATGGAGAAGACGAAAATTATGTCAAGTTCCCTTGTTGTACCCACTCCAGTATCCATTGGGAACTCAACTCTCGAAGTTGTCGACGAGTACGTCTACCTGGGACAAGTGATCCAATTGGGTAGGTCCAACTTTGAGAAAGAGGTCAATCGACGAATCCAACTCGGCTGGGCAGCGTTTGGGAAACTGCGCAAGAGCGTCTTCTCGTCTCAATTACCTCAGTGTCTGAAGACGAAAGTCTTCAACCAGTGTGTGTTACCAGTGATAACATACGGATCCGAAACATGGTCTCTAACTATGGGCCTTATAAAGAAGCTCAAAGTTACGCAACGAGCGATGGAGAGGGCTATGCTGGGTGTCTCTCTACGTGATCGAATCAGAAATGAGGAGATACGTAGAAGAACTAAGGTAACGGACATAGCCTTGAGAATCAGTAAGCTCAAGTGGCAATGGGCAGGGCACATAGCGCGAAGAACTGATGGCCGTTGGGGCAGGAAAGTTCTAGATTGGAGACCCTTTGACCAAAGACGCAGCGTAGGACGTCCACCAACAAGATGGACGGACGACCTCATAAAGATTGCAGGATCAAACTGGATGCAGACCGCTAGTAATCGGTCGCTGTGGAAAGCCGTGGGGGAGGCCTATGTTCAGCAGTGGACGTCCTTTGGCTGATAATGATGATGACATGGTCATCAGCAGCAATGTTATTGCTTTTTTGATGTTTTTTCTACGTATTTTCAAAATACAACGTATTCATTCTTATAATTAATTGCTTAATGGCATGCTCGAAATCATTTTTGTATAACTTTTAGCACCTTTTGTAACTGTACAACTGTTTTGTAAATGGTTGTGTAAAGCTGTGTGTTTTTCTTTTTCTTTGCCCAATAAACCCATTCTTTTATTCAATTAATCTAGTTAGTTTTTTGTAAAATTCAGTGACTGGGCTACAGTAAGTATACACATCAGTAGGCAAGAAATGTTTGAATTATATAATCAAAATGTAAATAGAAATAATGACCCAATATTTTAAGAATATGTTAAAAAATACTCAAAGTTATTCAAGAATGTTTGCATGGTAGCTAAATCTAATTATATACGTGATAAAATTAAAAAATCCAGTAATAAAATTAAAGAGAATTGGAATACTATAAACAAAGAAACTTGTAAAAATAAACCATGTGATTTACATTAAAAATTGATAATAAAAAAATTAAATCTTACAATGAAGTTGCAGGTGCCTTCGAGAAGTACTTCTGTAATATACCCATCGAAACCACAAAACAACTTAATTCGTGCGCTCTGCATGCTAAATCACTGCTGGTATCGTGTATTGACAGATGTAACTCCTCATTTGATTTCACTCATATTAACCCCTTAATGATTGTTAAAACTTTCAAGGAATTAAAACAAAAAAAATCTCAGGATATATGGGGAATATCAACTGACACAATAAAACCCATTATACCCCTCGTAGCATCTCAGTTAGCACATATATTCAACGAATGTATTGATCAAGGTCAATTTCTTACTTTAATGAAATATAATAAGATTATACCTTTATTTAAGTCAGGAGACAAAAGTAACCCAAGCAACTTCAGGCCAATTTCCATTCTACCTGCATTTAACAAATTTTTTGAAAAAGTTATATTTTGTCAATTGCTCTCTTATTTTAAACTTCACAAATTACTGCATGAGAAACAGTTTGGTTTCTGCAAAGGTAGAAACACAACTGATGGTGAAAGGTAGAAATGAACAGATGCTGGGGTGGAACTCGTCAAACACATTTTGGATGCCTATGAAGAAAAACATGATGCGATAGGTATATTCTGTGACTAATCGAAGGCATTTTGATTGTGTCGATCATCAAACACTCATTATTAAGCTGGAACATTACGGTGTATCTAATAGTGCGACAAAACTGTTGAATTCTTACCTCTCAGGCAGACTACAAACAGTAAACGTTAATGGCATTAACTCCTCAGGTGCCCCACTTCAAATGGGAGTACCCCAGAGCTCAATATTGGGACCTTTGCTGTTTTTGATCTACATTAATGACCTTCCTTTTTATTCAAAGGACTCCTGTGAGATAGTTCTGTTTGCTGATGATACATCTTTAATCTTCAAATCAAGAAGAGGCGAAAGAAGAGGTGGACATCGATACCATCTTTGTTTTACAGAAAAGAGCCATTCGTGCCATTTACAAACTTAGTCCCCGCGAATCTCTGAGAGAATTCTTTAAAAATTAACATCCTTACTGTCGCTTTTCAATACCTATTTGATAATATCATGTACGCAAAAATTTAGATTTTTTCATGAAAAAAAGTGACATACATACGTATAAAACACGAAATAAAAGCAAACTTGTCATTCCAAACTTTAGGTTAGCCAAAACAATGAATTAATTCCTAGGAAATTGTGTTAAATTTTTCAACAATATACCTAATAATGTCATCGAACTACCTATTCATAACTTTAAGTTACATGTTAAAACTACCCTAATGTCGAAGGGGTATTATAAAATTCAAGACTATTTTTATGACGAAAATGTATGGACAGTCCAGCCTGCACCAAACTGATGTACCTACCTGTTTGATTTATTGTATCATTTTTGAGGCAGCTAGTGGTGACTGTACAAGTACTGAGAAGAAACGCCGGAACAAACTCAGTTCCGGCGTTTCTTCTCAGTACTTGGCAATTTGTCTGTGTTTTGTCTCGAAGCGCTAGTAGGGCCCAAAAGATAAGGTGACATGTTCTAGCGCCCCATACGGGCCAAAATTGATTGATATTACACTAATTATTTACGTTCATAAATGTCATTTTGTGTCCTAAATTGAATAAATTATTTTTGATTTTGATTTATTTTGTCTAAGTTGTTCTATTCACTACCAAAGTGCAATGCAGAATAAAGCAAAGTTCTCTTAGTAACAAGCATTGTCCCACAGAGCCATTGCGAGCATTCGACTATCCTCTCTAGTTACCCTTATTACATACAGATCCTTTGTGACTAGGGCTGCTAGGATCTTAAGCCTGTTCAATAAACTACATACCAGTATTTCCATACATGCCGTAACAATGATCGGATTAGTTTACCTAGGAAATTTATTTTGCTTATGTACTTAATTGTCTGCGAATTTAAAGTGACTCTTTAAAATAATAGTAAATAACCGGCCAAATGCGAGTTGGACTCGCACACTAAGGGTTCCGTGCCAACTATAACTAAGTAAGAGTTCCACTTACTTCCACTTAGCCAAAATACCACAGTATTTGTATGAATAACAAAGATATGTTTGCGGTTATTGAAAATATTCTCTATCTTAAAATTCAATTCATTATCGTTGAAAGTCTTTGTCAAGATCTACATCTTGTATTTTTCTCCAATTTACACTTTACCATTTTACCACTTTGGATGCGTCTATGTATCAAACGTTATACTTTAAAAGAAAATCTTTTAATTTTGTCGTTTTCAAACTTCATCATGTTCAATAGTAACACATTAGGTAGGTTTCAACCTACTAAATTATTTTCTCGTATTACATTTCGCACTCATATCGTCTGCCTAAGGAGCAAAGCATCCCCTTCGCAATGCGTTATTATTTATTGAAACTGAACTGGCCTGATACCGCAGCCCTGTTCCGTTCGACAGAGGGAATTATTTAGCAGCGTCTCACATGTTCCTTGCGTTCGATAGCCGAACGAAAGCAGCCATACTGCGTTATCAAGTACCTTTTTACCAATTCCACTTATATTTTTTTGATAATAAAATATATTTGTCTTTCTACGAGGGTCAAACTGAAAGTTCTTAGAAAATCAAAAACTGATTACATTAGCCAGTTATTAGTTTTATTATATCTTTTCAAAATATTGTCCATTGACGTCAATACACCGCTGCATGCGATGGAACCACTGGGAAAAGCACTTTGCCCACTCGTCCTTAGGGGTCTCTTCAATGGCATCGCGATACGCAGCCACCGCTTCTTCAGCATTCATAAACCGCTTTCCTTTAAGTTTTTCTTTAATTTTTGGAAATAAATAAAAATCACAAGGCGCGAGGTCGGGGCTATACGGCGGGTGACCCAGTAATTCAACGTTTGATGTCGCCAAATAGTCGATCGTTCGCTTGGCGTTGTGCGACGAGGCGTTGTCGTGGTGAAGGAGGATCCTACTGCGAGGTCGTTTCTCTCGAACTTTTTCCAAGACAAGTGGCAAACAATTGGTAGTGTACCATTCTGCAGAAACTGTTTTTTGATCCTCTAACACAATTGTTGCGAAATGACCTATCCTTCCAAAGAACGAGGCCACCATTTTTTTTCCCGCACTTCGATCTCTCTTCACTTTAGTTGGCAACTCCTCGAAAGGAAACACCCACTGAGCAGATTGTCTTTTGGTTTCAGGATCATAACAGTAAATCCAGCTTTCGTCACCTGTTAGTATGTCGAACACAGCATTTGAGTCACCTCCGTTAAATCTTTCAATCATTTTACGGCACCAATCCACACGATGGAGTTTTTGAGCCTTAGTCAAATTATGAGGTATCCACCGGGCGCAAAGCTTCCTGACCGCTAAATGTTCGTGGAGGATTTTGTGCACTTGACTCATACCGATGCCTAAGCTTGTCCGAATCTGCTGATAGGTCACTCTTTTGTCAGTCTCTATTATACGCCGCACAACACAGATGTTATTTTCAGTCGTCGCCGTAGAAGGCCGTCCCTCACGTACATCATCAGTGAGATTAGTGCGACCACGTTTAAACTCATTAAACCAGTTGTAAACAGTCGCACGAGATGGGGCTTCATCGTGAAAGGCCAATCGTAGTCTATCATAACTTTCTTGTTGACTTAAATGACATCGAAAGTCATAAAAAATCATTGCACGAAAATTTTCTCGTGTTAAATTCATGTTGACGTGACACAGACAATTTTCAATTTGCCGCCAAATCGTAAAACAAATGACAAATGAATGAAATATATACTCAGTAATATTGGCAAAGAGTTCTATTTTCAAATTTTAGAATATTTTTTTTATTATATTGTTTATAAGTGGCCAGTTCTAAGAACTTTCAGTTTGACCCTCGTATCTGGTTCCGAGAATCATTGTTCACTCAAATTAAAACGGCGTAATAATATTAATTGCACTTTTAAAAAGCAACTCTGGCTGTGTGACAGACGAAGAATCGAACCCCGTGTCTTACGCTATTCGGGCGTATACCTTTACCACTCGGCCACCGTCACATTAGCAAGCCTGATGAATGTTGCAAGCGCTTCCTTTAACGCGTAGGCGGCGTGACGTCATCAATGTTGCGAGATTGCTCTCACAATATCCGAAGGAAATATATTCAGAAATATTTAACAATCGGTTAAGATGAAATTTATTGTTTAGTACACACACAGGTTACAGCCGGTGACTTAAAAAACATACAAATGACACTTATAGCACTAGACTATAAAGCCAAAAAAGAAACTTTTTTATTGCTATAAAGGTTTTTGCCTAATATATCATAGAATACCATGACCGTGACAGAAAGGTGTCTGACAAAAAATATTAATTGTTTTGAAAACAATCACATCTTGCCTACTAGATCATTCCGTCCCCGACCATCATCGTAGCGTGCCATATTCGGAGCGTGTCGGCACCGACAAAATAAGTCCTAAACTCCCTCTCCATATAACGGTGAGACAGAACGCTGTCAATCCAATCAGTAGTGGGCAAGATAGAGCGTATCGTGTCGCTTTTCGTGCCTGACACGTTCCTAGCACAGTTAATGCTTGGTCATGATATGATACAGCGCTGCGGTATAATGGGTTTATGAGATTAATATATTTGTTTCTGAGATTTAGGTATAGATGTGCCTATGTTTTGATTTCAGATCTATCAGATCAGTAATCAGTAAACATTGAGAAGTTTGGATAGACAAGATTTTCTTTCTTGTATTGTATGTATATTGTATGCGTGAAAATGTTGGTTTAACATTTCGCGTAGACCATTTCAATTTACTTATTTTCTACTGCATCCAAACCTTTTTACTCACGCAGCTATAATAAATCTTGAAAAAATATTTGTAATTTTAAAAAATATTCCACAATACACGAAAACACCAATTTTGTCTCAAATATTTCCGAGCGCTACTTGGTTATTTTAGATGAAACTATATCGAGATTTCGGCACCAGTTGTGCAAATGGTCTGCCTCAATTTACAAGGCTGTGAATTAAGCATACGAGGGTTAATTCTGTATAAGAATCGTTTCGAAATTAGCCAGAATAATGAATAATACACGGCATCTCGTATAATTAGAGGCACGAAAATATTTACCGGTTCTCGTCTGATTTCTTGCGTGTTGGAATAATATATTTATAATTACCAGGTTATTTTGTTTCATTAGCAAAACGAAATAATTTTGACAAAATAATGACTGAGTGTTGTTGTAGCTAGTTGCTTGTTGAACAAGATTAATTAAATTAAATTGAATTTAAATTCATTTATTCCAGGTTTATAAGACCCATAATCGTGATTATTAACATTACTATTAAAAAAATATTATAAGTATAATAAATAAATCAAAATCAAATCAAATTTATTTCAGTATAAGGTAAGTATAATGTAGTTTTAACAGAGGATCATAATTAATTACTTTACAAATAGGTATGTACTAATTAATCGTAGAGCTTTGCTTCCTAATTTAAAAAATAATATAATATATTTATAAATTTCGAACAGTGATTATAATTATGTTTACTTCATATCCGATTTAAAAGATGTTATTTATTAGGTTAGACTTCTTGATCAAATCCAAAAAAAAAAAACTGTGATTCCATCCATCATAGTATCAATAAAATAAAATAAAATTATAACTAAGTTGATATTTTATGTACACCCTTTTGATTGGCACGAAGCGACTAGAACGATCACTGTATGAATAATGGAAACTTCTCAAACAAACAAAGCTGATTTATTATTTACTTTATATTTTGCGGGATTACCTGAGGGTCGGGAGGAATTTTAATGTTCCCGATCGAACTTATGATTGTCAATCCAATTATTGGGGCTGTTTGCTTTGGAGCTGAAGCTTGCGACTTTCAGTTTAATCCTTTGAGTGTGTTTTTAGACTCGGACAGAAGTTTTTAGTGGCCTGGGTCGGGTATGTCAACTAATGCTGCGAGCAAAGGTAAGTTTGTTGGTTTAGTCCACTTTGACTATTCCAGTTGATTCTGTTACGAGTAAAGTCAGTTGGCGCGATTTTAGTCCTAGTTAGAAGATGAATTAGGTTAAACTAATAAGGCTATTAATAAATAAATTAAAACTGGCGATTCCCATAACGAGTGTTTGTAACATTTTTATCTTATAAACTATGTTAGTGCATTGGAATTTAATGAATGCCGTTATAGATGTCTAACGGTTAGCCAAATTTGTGAGACGATAAAGAGCGTACACAAATCTGACTAGCCTCTAGCATGCGATGTCTATATGGCTTTGCCAAAAAGAGCTCGAAATCGACCACTAAACCGAGAAAAGTCGCTGATGTGGTCATGGTAATGGAAACGTTGTGATGCTGCACTAATAAGTGCTGGAGTTTTCCATTTTTGTTGTGAAATTGAATATATTTTGTTTTATTTCTATTAATTTTCAAATCATTACAATCAAGGTAATTAATTATATTCTTCTTTAAATTAATCATGATACTTGTCTGACAATAAGTTAAACATATTTTTTGACGACAACTGCCATAAATACGCAACAATATTAACAATAATAATCAATTGGGATTAACTAGGGTGTACAAACGTTTCCTATACTAAAATACGAGCCCACGTAACAAGCATTTTCCGTGCTCCATTTAGAAGCTTAATTATCCGAATTCAAGTCTTTTTAGTGTACGGAGATAAATTTATTCGTCAGAATTATATTTTTGCTTAACATTTGAAATAAACTGAATAGGTTTAATTAAAGCTGGAATAGAATCGTCTCCTAAAAATTGACGAAATCTGTTACTTCCTGTGGGGGAACAAAAAAGAATTGCAACAAAGCGATGAGAATTACTATCGAAAAGAGAAATGTTTACATGAATAGATTTTGAATTGTTATAATCGAATCGAGTCAGTAAGTGATACTTGCCTTTTTTTCATGTTAACGTTATTTACTGCTCTCAAGTATCATTAGCTGTAATCTTACATGTCTGTATTTTATGTTATCGTCATTAAGAGCTGTGGACTTTGTTATGTAAATAAAAAAAGTCTTTGCTTCAAGCAAGGTAAGGAATACAAATGCTGGCTACTACTTGTTTATATTTCTATACAGATTGTCAAAAGAGGACCCACGAAATAAAATTTTACAACATGGTATTTATGGACCCTAATTAAACTTTTATTTTGTTGTATTTAGGTAATAAAGTACTTTGCACCCTCCTGCCATCTTCTGTGGTAACATCTGTGAGACATCGTCTCCTGTAATCTCGTTGATTTTGATGAGATTGAAATCAACCACCTAGATTTATAGGTTTATTTATATGAGTTTCTAACTATGACATTTGCATTTTATAAACGTGTTTAATACAGCCAAATTGATGTAAGTGTTTTCTAATAATAATCGCATAAAATAAAAATCAAATCGCGGTCCGTGACTCGGGACTAGACTCAGTAATTTTCAAAAGTAACCTTTGAAACAATAACAAGTATCTACAACTACATTATTGTTAATGTAATTTAAATTAATTCTCAAACAATTGGATTTCCTTAGTTTTTTACTATCAATTCAGCCTTAAGGTGATATTTTCAACTCAAAGAAGGTAAGGTTGTAGTTACAAAGCTGAATCTCAAATCAAAATCTGTGCCGACTGAGTGAATTTGCACACAAATATTAATCCCCATTTTACAAATTATATAATTCAAATTTTGTTTATATAAGATATGACTAATTACATCTTTAAGGATTTCGTAAATCATTAAATAAGTGGGAACTGAGTAGGTACACTCAAATGGACCACTGACAAAGTCTTTAACAACCACCTAAACCGTAGTAATGGCGTAGGTCGTTGATGGCGAGCATTAAATATGTATTCACTGAGACCCGAAAATGTTTCCCCAATTTCGGGAACGCCTCGGTGGAAATATCCTAGTGATTTCATAAGCTCTGCCATTATTCGTCTTGTTCCATTCAAGGTCGGTCGTTAGTTGAACGACGGAGTTGCAGGCAAATCGCTGTAAAAATTACCAAATTATGCAAGCGTTCATGTAAATAACTCGTTTAATATCTCAGATTTATTGCAAACAATGAGTGCGAAAATTTGTTTAAGGAGTGTACCTATAACTGTAAAAGTACTGAGGTAGATGGCTGGTACTACCAGTTGTCTAGTCGTTGAATTACCAATTTAATGATTTCTTATTTTTAATCTAAAATTTTAATAAAAAACAATAGGGCATATCTATATCTATATTTTTTGTAGACTGAACATGACTTTTGCCTTTTCGATATTCGTTTCTAGTTTATTCTATCATACTATTTCATTTTGTACGGCTTGATAGTTTAATCTTCTTCTATTTCACATAAAATTTACTCGTACATGTTAGTAACGATATTAAACTTCGCAATAGTTTGACACAAGCCCCTCCCGTCATTTCCGTGTCATGTGCCTCCATTTGCGTCCCACCGTCGACGGGGCTTACCGACCGTGTATTAAGTTATTAATATCGAGTTAATACACGTGTGTCGTTCGTTAATGCACGCCTCGATGGCTGTGTTATTGAAACTGAGCTGTGATGATGAAGCTTATGGGAAAATACTGGTTGTCCAGTCAAAGCGAGGAGAATAGCAGGATGGGATCAATTTCTCAAAGAAAAGATAAATTATCTAATAAAATAAATAGTAATTTGCAATTGCAAATTATCATTTATTTATTATTTATGTAGTTTAGGGTTCCGTAACCAATGGCAAAAAACGGAACCCTTATAGTTTCATCAAGTCTGTCTATCTGTGTGTCTGTCTGTCCGTCCGTATGTCACAGCCGCTTTACGATTCTCATACAAAAAATAAAAAATAATGAAAGTTAAGGGGGAGGGAGGCCCTTGCCATACATATTGTATTCCCATATATGAAACTAGAACCTACAAATGATTTATTTGTCAAACATATGCGTGAAGGGTGTCTATGGATAAGTCTTTTATTTGACATCGAGGTTCCTAAAACCATTTTCTCTAAAAGATTACCGTTAGAGACATAGACGCTTCCAAAATAGTAAAATGGGTGTCCCCACCCCACCATCTTACTTTAAAACTAAGCGAGTGTATATTTTGAATAAAATACATGATGTAGATCTTGACAAAGACTTTCAACGAACATAAGTTTGAACGAGATTAGACTAGTAGTTTTTAAGATAGAGCACATTTCAATAACCGCAAATGTTACTTATACAAATACTATGAAAAACAAAATTATATTTGCTGTCAACAAAACATTGAGGTATTTTTGACTAAGTGGAAGTAATTAGATCGCTTTTTCAGTTAATGTTGGCATGGTAACCTTAGTGTGCGAGTCCGACTCGCACTTGGCCGGTTTTTTATTTATTTATTGTATTTATTTTGTAATATTTAATATGTTGTTGTTGCAGTATTTTCAATAGGTATAGTTGTTACTATAAATTTAAGTTAATTGTTGCTTTTTCTAATTGATAGTCGCTGTTAATTTCTTTTCGCTGCACCCATTGTCATCTCTCTTCATGACGTAAAGGTTTAACTGGCAGAGAATGTTTTTTTATTCGCGAGTTATTGTTTTTTTTATGATTGCATATTTAACAGACATTTTAAACAATCGAGTTCATTAATAAAACTAATAACGTGATAAACTTCTTAATAATACACGAAGCGCGGGAAACATTTTCAGGGTTCCGTATCCGAATGGCAAAAAACCCTTATAGTTTCGTTAAGAATGTCAGTCAGTCCGTATGTCACAAACAATCTGAAACTAAAACAAAAAAAATGTTGCTCACACCTGTGCGTGTAGGTTGTCTATGGACAGGTCATTTAAAATGGTATGAGGGTTTCTAGGTTATTTAATCTCAAAGTGAAACATTTGTATGATAGACGATTCCAAAGTGATAAAATGGACGTCTCCTTTAACGTTTGAACTAAGCTAGCGAAATTTTTGGAAAAAATATGCAATGTCGATCTTTCATCAAACACTTTCAAGGAAAATTAGTTTGAACTTGATCGTACCAGGTTTTATGAGATGTAACACATTTTTAACAACCGCTAATATAACTTTGTTTTGTCCAGTATTTGTATAGATACTATGAAAAACAAAGTTATATTATAACTTTGTTTTTCATAGTATATTTGCTGTCAAAATATTTTGGTTAGGTGAACGTTAGTAAAATTTAGTTAAAGTTGGCACGAAACCGTGCGCGGGTTTTAGGTTTATTAGGTTACAACTTTATTTGAATACTTTGTGGCAGTGGATTACAAGCCTTTGCTTTCGAATGGCGAGTGGTGAGATATGATGACACTAGCGGTAGAGGGTACTCGAAGGATTAATGCCTCTCGCATCAAATATTTAATCTTGACAAAATTGTTTTTGATGCAGTCTTTTATATACTAGAACTTGTTGTAGGGTGTATCACTAACTTGGAAATTTGATTTAGCACTAAGATCAAAATAGTTTTTCACAATTTATCAGGTTTGTGTGGGGCGCGTTCAGCTCCTATTTAGTCAAAATGGTTACTGATTTTAAAATGAATTTGGAGAAATTAGATCAGGAATCCTTCAATTTATTTTAATGAGGTGTCGTTGTATTCATAACGTCTGCAGTGACATTTATATTTATTCTGTATTATTCATTGTATGTAATGTGCAATTATGTTTTTACATCTATTAATTATCTACTTTATTGTAATACAAGATATGTAATTTATTTAGGAAATCTTTGAAACTTACTTCTCTTTTGAGAACTTTTAACAAAATCAAAAGTATGCTCGTTTGACATCATCAACAAAGTATTTTGTACACAAACATCGTTTGCTTGTCAACTTCAACGAGCTAGAGTTGCTTATTAAATCTCGGCCCGTCATAACTGTAATGTAAATTAGGCCAAGTTTAAGTGAAAGCCTAAACAAAACAGTATGAACGTAAAAAATATCATTCCGAAATTAATATCACCTAGGTCACATACACACCAAATTAACTATAAATAAATGATTTTGGAATGTGTGTCTTAGTGGAAAATCATTTATTTTTTCTCGAACGAGCCTTGCGTATAGAAATTGATATTCAGTTAAGTAATCGTATTGGATATTCTCATTTGCCATACAATTTTAGCACTTACTTAATTGCAGTCGGATTCAGTTTCAACACTTGCCAAGCGTGCTGCCTTCAGCGCCATTTTATTTTGATTTAGCTTTGTTTCGATAAATAATTGAGCTCATGTTTTTATAATATGACTACCGGAATGCAAAATACATTTGGTTTCGTACGTATAGGTGAAATTTCCGTAGAACAAGGGGCGAGTAAGCCACTACAATTGCATTTATAGTCATAGCCATATATTAAACCATGTAAAATTAGAATATAAATGTTATGGACATACTTATCTGATCAGCAATAAAGAAAATCAATGAGTTACGAGTAATCATTCAAAAGATGACAGATACATGTCACTATTGAGAAGTATGTATCGATAATTCTTGATGTCGTTGCTGTGCTAACAGTTTTGATTTTTTCTTAAATATTTTTTCAATCAAAAACAGGATGTTTGCTTGCCATAGACTATGGTGTAAGTGAAAGCGTGCCCCACCCTGCTTCTCCGGGGTACGTTAAATATTAACAGGGGCGGTTACATTACCACCGGGAATATAAACAATGCTCGCGAAGGTATTAGGTTATTACTTGTTCTAGGTACAGACTTGTACGTGTACGCAATTGGTCATTTATGTTAAATCTGGATCCTTTTTTCAGGTTTACTTTTGGTTTAATTTTGTTTACTGACAATTGCTTTAGACGCACGTACTCGTAATTAATCTTTTGTATACTTACAATGTGTTAATAAACTACACTTATGTATTTAATAGCACGTAACGGGATACTATATTGTTTTTTACTTGACTTGCACTAAGCAAAACCTATTTATATTATGTGTTGGCAAGTTTTGGCGTCAGCTTTTGAAGCAATATCTATCTCAATCGAATCAACTAATGCCTCTCACTCTCGAAGCCCGATAAGACAGTAATCTGACACGACCGGAGAGAGATCAGGCGCAGGACCAACTGCTTTACGTGCTTTTCGAAGCACGAGGGTGAAACACCGCCAACTTCCAAACTCCGGGCTACCCTTATGGTCTTGGTCAAGCTCCCTTACGTCCCTAATAGAAAATAATAGAATAGAATAGAATAAAATAGAATAGAATAGAATAGAATAGAATAAAATAGAATAGAATAGAATAGAATAGAATAAAATAGAATAGAATAGAATAGAATAGAATAGAATAGAATAGAATTGAATAGAATAGAATAGAATAGAATAGAATAGAATAGAATAGAATAGAATAGAATAGAATAGAATAGAATAGAATAGAATAGAATAGAATAGAATAGAATAGAATAGAATAGAATAGAATTGAATAGAATAGAATAGAATAGAATAGAATTGAATAGAATAGAATAGAATAGAATAGAATAGAATAGAATAGAATAGAATAGAATAGAATAGAATAGAATAGAATAGAATAGAATAGAATAGAATAGAATAGAATAGAATAGAATAGAATAGAATAGAATAGAATAGAATAGAATAGAATAGAATAGAATAGAATAGAATAGAATAGAATAGAATAGAATAGAATAGAATAGAATAGAATAGAATAGAATAGAATAGAATAGAATAGAATAGAATAGCATAGAATGTCATCTTAGACCATTATGTTTTGCAATTTGATTAAAAATTTACAACATTTTTTTATATTTCAACATTTCAGGTAGCATACATTTATTGACCTATTAAATAATACATTTCTATATAATATACATACTCAATACAGTTCATTAATATTTATCTACTTCACAATTATTATCATTGTAATTAATCATGTCAAAAATTCATTCAGATTATAAAAAACATTCTTTTAGAATATATATGCGTAATCTCACAAACATATTATAAGAAAGCTGTCTTATGTAAACATCTGTCTGGCGTCATCTTAGATCCAGCTGAATATACTTTTTAAAAAGCTCAAGATTTTCCTACCAAATATTCCAGTCTCTAGGATATAAAGCCCGACTAATGCTATAAGATTTAACTGTTTGAATAAATGTCGACAAGATTCTAATGGCCCTGCACCACAAATTGCCCTGATGCACTTAATTGCATTAAAAATACTCTATTTATGTCACTTGAGTTACCCCATATTATAAGACCGTACCTTAATATTTAAGAACACATATCCGTGGTATGCAGTCAGTGCAGTTTCCTCTCCAGCTACAAATCGTATTTTTTTAAGGGCGTGAACAAAACTACTCAACCTTTTACATAATCGTTAATGTGGGGTTTCCAGCTACAGTGTTGGTCAAGGATGATACCCAAAAACTTTGCCTCACTAACTTCATCGATCTGTTATACCTGGGCTATGCCTGGAGACGGGCTGAGCAATCATATCAATTGCTGTCTATGCACTTTGCACCCAAGCCAGTTCGTTTCCCGGCACCCCTCGGGGAGTCTATCGCCAGCCGTGTTAGAGCGCGGTCGCTCCCGGGTCCCATTCAATTACGTGTATTGCCTTTTGTGAATAAATTCCTTTTTTTAAAAAAGCTTATTCTTGGGACCCGATAACAGTGGTGGCAGCGGTGGGATGCGAATATCCCCCAGTGCCTGCAAAAACCAAATTGCCAAAATAGTGCAAGTGTCGCATAGTGCAATGTTAAGTGTCACCGCGACTTATTAGAAGCTGTATCCAGTGAGTCACCCAGACCTTCGGCCCGACCGGCTGAGAGAGTCGAGTGACCCCACACTCCACTGCATCGTGTTCACTGTATCCGGTGTGTCACCCTGACCTTCGGCCCGACCGGCCGGACGAGTCGCGTGAGCTCACCTCTCCACTGTATCCGGTGCGTCGCCGAGACCTTCAGCCTGACCGACTGAACGAGTCGACAGCGAGCTCACCTCTCCACTGTATCCGGTGTGTCGCAGAACCACCAGCCCGACCGGCTGGAAGCATTGAAAGCGAGCTCACCGCCCACTGTGTCCTGTAAAAATCATCGAGTTCGACCAACGGCCCCTGTACGTCTTCGCTCCGCTATGCAGTTGCTGCTCGCGCTGTCCCTTATCGCCACCTACGCGTCAGTACAGTAAGTCCTTGGTCATTGTTTTGTCTCAATCCCACTATATTAATAAGTGTTCTAATTTTGCTGTATGATCAATTGTGTACGATCTTAAATTAATTTATAATTACCGGAAGGTATTAATATGACCCAAGAGAACCCGGGTGTACAACCTGAACAATTACAACCCTTAAATATCGAGATTCCCCCAGTAGCCATTCCAGGCCCTAGCTCACCCACTAAGCTCTCGCCGCGCGTAACTCGCTCAAAAGATAAAGCCGCGGTCACAATGGCTGACATTGATTTAAATATTTTACTCAAATTTATTAAACCATATAACGGTAACAGAGAAAAGCTCAACTCTTTTATAGTAAATTGTGACAATGCCTTTGAAATGGCGTCCGGGGCACAGGCCCCTATTTTATTTAAATATATCTTAAGTCAGCTGGAGGGCAAGGCTGAAATTGCCTGTTCTATTAAAGAATTTGCGAACTGGGAACAACTGAAGGAGTTCCTAAAAACACAGTTCAGTGAACGTAAACATTACTCTCATTTATTAATGGACCTGCAAGAAAGCAAGCAGGCATCGAATGAGAATTGTAGCCAGTACGCATTGCGGGTAGAGACCTGCCTTTCGCAGCTGTTGACTGAAGTGTCGTTGTCTACAACGAAGAAGCTAGAGCTGCCCGGCCGCACGGCAGCCATGAATGACCTCGCTATGCACCACTTCGTTATGGGATTGCACCCACGAATTTCGAACATCGTTAGGTGTAGGAACCCTAAAAATCTCAACGAGGCCGTGAATCTAGCTATCTCCGAGGAGAGAATCCAACAGAGCTTGTACAAAAAAGGCCCAAGCAGCGACCAGAAGATGCCGAACCGCTTCCAGTCCAAAACGAAACCAAATCCAGGTACTTCGACAACTTCTACAGCTGGGACATCCGCTTCACCTGGAACTGTTTGTCATTATTGCAAGACACCAGGACATTCCATAAAAGACTGTTAGAAGCGAGAATATAACAACCGCCTACGGGACTCCGACTCTAAGCCCCCATTCACTCCGTTTAAAAGAGTGAACCATGTCGAAGAAGCTCAAGAAGAAGAAACAGAAGATGATGAAGGAGAAGAAGAAGATTACAGTTACGACGACATGGATAATGAACCAAAAAACGAATAGGAGTCTCGCCCCAGCGTCGCACGAGACGGCCCCTGAAAGACGACGCAAACGACCCTGACTCGAGCAGACCTAAATCAGTCCGATGTGACCTGAAAAGAAAAGAATCCTACTCAAAAAAACCTTTAAAGGAGAAACCTCATCCGGTCTACGAGATAAACATCGACACAACAAAAAGGATCCTACCTCACATCGTCGTTGACACAAAAATCTCTGACTTACCTTTATCCCTGCTGGTAGATTCCGGCTCTGCTGTAAGTCTCCTGAAAGAATCATGCATTAAGAGGACCCCGAAAATTCAAAATGAGCCTGTCAAATTAAAGGGAATTGATCCTGGAGAAGAAACCACATCAACCCTTGGTCATTTCAATCTGAAGCTTAAACCAGGGAAAGGCAAAATGATTTCCCACAAATTTCACATCGTTAAAGAAATAAATTTGCCTTATGATGGCATAATCGGTTCCGATTTCCTAACTGCTTTTAATTGTAACATCAATTACACTAGTGACACTCTTAAAGTCTTCAAGAACACATTGAAATTATATTTCAGTGATCCTTTCTACATCATTCCACCGCGAACCGAAGCAGTGATTGAATGCTCTGTCAATAACCCTGAAGTAAATGAAGGTATGATAATTGACCAGCACCTGTCAGACTCGATACTAATAACTAACTGCATAACCAAGGTGAGAGACAACAACCGTGTCATCATAACCATCGCAAATATTTCTGAAAAACCGGCAAACATTAGTACTAACTTGAATCTCAAGCTCGAACCAGTAAGCCAGGTTGCTTTTCAAAGCACCGGAACTAATCTCATGAACGTTTCGGACCGAACTGCCGAAGTGATTAAGCTCCTCCGGACTGCTCACCTGAACGATGAAGAATGCGACGCCCTTTTAGATCTGTGCTCGAAATATTCGGATATTTTTCACCTCCCAGAAGACCAACTCACCTACACCAACGCACTGCAGCATGAAATCAGAACAAATACCGATGTTCCTGTCCATACAAAATCATATCGTTTCCCAGAGTGTCATAAAAAGGAAGTGTCCACTCAAATCCAGAACATGCTCGATCATAACATCATAGAACCATCTTCGTCACCTTGGAGTTCACCCATATGGGTTGTGCCCAAGAAACTCGACGCACAGGGCCAGAGAAAATGGCGAGTTGTTATCGACTACAGGAAACTTAACGAGATCACCATAGGAGAAACCTACCCAATTCCACAGATCTCTGAGATCCTTGACCAACTAGGTAGCAGCAAGTACTTCACTACCCTTGATCTCGTTTCCGGTTTCCACCAGATTTTAATAAAGCCCGACGACGCAACTAAAACAGCTTTTTCAGTACCCGAAGGTCACTTCCAATTCAACAGAATGCCGTTTGGCCTTAAAAATGCCCCGTCTACATTCCAGAAATTAATGAATACATGCTTATCAGGGCTACAGGGCTCAAGATGCTTCGTTTATTTAGATGACATCGTCATTTATTCTTTCGACCTTTCCGG
This sequence comes from Pyrausta purpuralis, assembly GCA_963924145.1. Lineage (NCBI taxonomy): Eukaryota > Metazoa > Arthropoda > Insecta > Lepidoptera > Crambidae > Pyrausta > Pyrausta purpuralis. Next base: position 317,854 of record OZ001661.1, on the reverse strand, counting down.
GCATATTAACAACCTTACAGCCGTGTTTGACCGACTCAGGAATTTTAATCTTAAGTTAAATCCCGAGAAGTGTGAGTTTCTCCGAAAAGAAGTAACCTATCATTGGAGAAGACGGCGTCAAGCCTAATCCCGAAAAGGTGAAAGCTGTCACCGATTTTCCCACACCAAAATCACCAAAAGACATTAAATCCTTTTTGGGTTTAGTCTCCTATTACAGGCGCTTTATCCCAGATTTCTCGAAATACGCTAAATCTCTAACGTCCCTTTTAAAAAAGGATGTTCCTTTTCAATGGAAGAACGAACAGCAACTTTCTTTTGAAACCCTAAAGAATAAACTCGTCACGGCCCCAATACTCGCGTACCCTGATTTCACTAAACCGTTTCTTCTGACGTGTGATGCATCTAATCATGCCATTTCGGCAATATTATCCCAAGGTCCCATAGGACAAGACCTCCCCATCGCTTATGCAAGCCGAACGCTGAATAAAGCTGAGACTAACTACAGCGTCACCGAAAAGGAGTGCTTAGCTATCGTTTTTGGCACCAAAGTATTTAGGCCTTACCTGTATGGTAATCGTTTTCAGATAATAACAGACCACAAGCCCCTTCAGTGGCTCTTCAATTGTAAAGACCCAGGTTCTCGCCTCGTCCGTTGGCGCCTTAAATTAGAAGAATTTGAATATGACATCCAGTACAAGAAAGGTAAGACGAATTCCAATGCCGATGCTCTTTCACGTTTTCCTGTGAATCCCATTCAACAAGAGGACGCCTCACCTCAACCCTCAACTTCGAATAATACTGAGTCCCAACAGGATGCTCCGACTCTTGACTCGGCAAATATCCCAGAAACCAACACGCGATCTCAAATAGACATAGACTTTAGTCCTTTGACTTTAGAAGATCTAGATATCAACCTTCCATCCAATATAGGTACGACCAGCGATGATATGCCATGTATAGACCTTTTAGAAGACGACCAACTATTGCTAGACAATAACATCCCTGCACGTAATCCCTCGGCTACCCCGGACCTTAATTTAGATGAACTCTCATCGCCTCAGCCATCCACATCCCGCGAAATAGACCACCCGCTACCGATTACGTCGACCTCAAGCGAAAGCTATTCAAAATTTCTCCAATCCATTGCAAAAAGGGATTTTACCTCAAATACCGTTGTACAAGAGCACAACCTGAATATTTCCAAAGCGTCTAGCACCATTATAGTCATACCTACCTCCATTGACCTCGACGAGTCTAATTACTCAGTTCACGAGTTGTTATCTAACATCCCTGATACAAGCGAAATTATATCTCAGGAAAAAACCCTACACTCCTTTATCTCATTTGAACACAATAACAAAACTTACTACCTTTTATTCACTAAGGTATATCATTTTGACAATCACTCTTACGAAGATATTTACAAAGCACTACAAAACCTGAGAGACGAATTGGTTTTAAATCCAAATAGAGAGAACGTCACGGAATTCGCAATCACTGACTTCAAAAATCCATTCGATAAATTACAATATATAAAGATTTACAACATGTTTCTATACTTGTTTCATAACCTCAGTATTACGGTAAATGTCTATAAAGATACAATTATTTACCCAACACTCTCAGAAATACCCAAGATTCTCAAGGAGAATCATGATATTCCAATCGCTGGACATCTGGGCACAGATCGAATGTTTAAAAGAATCCAAGAGAGCTACTTTTGGAGAAGCATGCGATCCGATATAGAACACTATGTAAAATCCTGTGGTCAATGCCAGACTAACAAAGCGCTCAGGAGATGCAATCGGGCCCCGATGCAGATAACCACAACCTCAACGAGCCCCTTCCAACGGGTTGCTCTTGATATAGTTGGACCGCTACCAGAATCGGGTACCGCCAAATTGAAATACATTATGACACTACAGGATGACCTCACAAAGTTTTCAGTAGCTTACCCTATACGCACCGTTACGGCTGAAGAAACAACAGATTGCCTCGTACATTTTATATCATTATTCGGAATTCCCAAAACGATTCTTACCGATCAAGGTACCAACTTTACGGCAGACTTGTTTAAGAAGACGTGTGATTTCCTCAAAATAAAACAGCTTTGGTCCTCTCCTTACCATCCTCAGACGCAAGGGGCCTTAGAGAGAAGTCACTCCACCCTCAAGGAATATTTAAAATCATACGTGAACGACAATCAAGATAACTGGCCCCGATATGTATACACTGCCATGCTGGCCTACAATACAGCCGTACACTGCACTACGAATTTTACACCTTACGAACTGCTGTTTGGCAATAAGCCTTACATACCAAATTCCATCTTCGATACGCCGCAAGACGTCACGTACCCCGACTATGTTCGCATCCTCCAACAAAGGCTAAATTTCTCCCGTAAAAAAGCCATAGAGAACATACTCCGATCCAAGGGTGTATCTAAAACGTATTACGATAAAAGAAGTGCATCTAAAACTTATAAAGTAGGCGATTACGTCTATATTAAAAATCACTTGAGATTACGCAAGGCACTCTCCCCAGTGTGGAAAGGCCCTTATAAAGTAGTCAAGATTCATGGAAGTAACAACCTATCTGTTCTTATCAACCGACGTCATGTGCGTCATCATTACGATGAAATAAAGCTCGCAGAGGTCTCGAACCCTGAAACATAAGAGCGAATGATTATTATTAGGGTTAGTTAGGATAGGAATATATGCACACAAACATATATATACTTACATACATATAACTTAATTATACAATATATACATATTACTCTATAGAAAATGGTAAGGTATAGATTTAATAAGAAAATTATACTTTGTAACAGGTTAGCTGCTACCGATGTCAATCAACAGTTGGTTCAACCTATCTCATCCGGATCCGGCGTTTATTTCGACTACCTAGGCGATCTTAGAATCAGAGACAGCCTTCTGAACGTTATATTACCGATAGATATTTCCCACATAAAACCCCACCTAGAAAGCATAGATTCTGCATTAAGTACAATACGACAATTATGTCAGCAATCTCGAGTATACAAAGAATTTGAGTGTCATAACGCGTTAGAACCCTTAACCGTGCAACACCGCGACATTTTAACACAATTTGAATCCATTTCTCATTTGGTAGATAACCGGCCAAAACGCGGAGCATGGATAGGTGGGCTAGGAACTGTCGTTAAAACCATCTTTGGCAACTTAGACGAAAATGATGGTATTAAGTTCAATGAAGCCATAACATCCATACAAAATAATCAGAATAAATTGGCCTCATATATGAAAGAAAATATTTTGATAACTAAGTCTGTAATTTCAGGTTATAATGAAACATTGCATAAAATAAGATTAAATGAAGCTACTTTACTAGAAACTATCGACAAGCTCTCAATTAGCATTAAGAATCTGACCTCGACTTCTAATGAAGTACAATTACAATCCGAATTTAATTTTATATTCAATAACTTAGAAACTACAGTGTTAACTTTGTCCTTTCAATTGGAAGACATCATAAGCGCTATCACGCTGTGTAGTCAAAACATCCTGCATCCCGCCGTGATAACTCCCGCGCACCTGCACCGAGAGCTCGCCGATAACTATAGGCACCTTCCTAGTAATTTAGAATTACCGATAAGCTTAGATTTAAATAATATCCACGTAATTTTAAGATTGTCTAAAATTATTTGCTACTTCTCTAATAATAAGGTAATTTTTGTACTGCGAATACCGTTAGTATCAACTAAACGGTTTGTTTTGTATCATAACCTAGGTCTACCAATACCATATAATGTAAATGAACCCAGTAGGTTCAGTTTAATTATACCTGGAACGAGATATATTGCAATGACCAAGGACAAGTCCCAATACTGCGATCTAAACGATTTAGAAGTGTGTGATATAGTGTTCTCTGACAGTTACATTTGTGACGTCACGAATGTTTTCACCTCCGACGTGAAACCCAGTTGTGAAAGTGAACTCTTAACAAAGGTTAAAAGTGGTATCCCGGAACAATGCGAAACTAAATTCATTTTTGGACACCTCGATATTTGGAATTACTTATCTAATAACAAATGGATCTTTGTTCAAACGGAACCTACTAAGTTATCCATAGATTGTGCGAATTCAAACCTAATTGAGATGAACATACAGGGCGTGGGCGTTGTAGCCATACCGCGCAACTGTAAAGGTTACTGTAAAACAACTATGTTAGTACCGAAATACAGTGATGTTTTAAATATTACGTCACCAATAAAAATGTTCGATTTCAATTTAGTAAATGACTCGTGCTGTAGTATCGATAGGTTTCCAAAAGTAACGAACAATGTGTCTCCTGCTCGATTGCAAAATATAGATTTAGATAATATAAATTGGGAAAATGAACGACTTTCGAAAATACTTTACAATGTTGATAAATTAACGGAAGAACCGCACATAATTCGGTATGGGACACATTATTCAATTGTAACTTTTTGTATTATCATAATTATAGTAGGTTATTTAGCATTTAGGATATATAGATACTATTTTATTTCTTGTAAACTTGGGAGCCGCCCGCTGGATACTTATGATTTAAAAGCGAATTCAGTTGAACCTTCAAGGCCACAGCCGCAACCGCAGCCTTCAGCTGCGGCAGCTGTCGAGGAAGAAATACCCCTTCCATCTATTAGAATTATGAAGTAAAATGAAGCTTCGGTTTCCAGATCTTCCCCGAAGTTCATTCTCAGGGGGGAGGTGTTATACCTGGGCTATGCCTGGAGACGGGCTGAGCAATCATATCAATTGCTGTCTATGCACTTTGCACCCAAGCCAGTTCGTTTCCCGGCACCCCTCGGGGAGTCTATCGCCAGCCGTGTTAGAGCGCGGTCGCTCCCGGGTCCCATTCAATTACGTGTATTGCCTTTTGTGAATAAATTCCTTTTTTTTAAAAAAAGCTTATTCTTGGGACCCGATAACAGATCGCTATGTTCTGACAAGTGATGTTTAGCTTTGGGCGGTTTGCTTTGTAACAGAATTGAGAGTTTCTGAACAGAAAAACCCAGGTACGTATTTTTGGCCCGACCCGGGGATCGAATCTGGTGGCGCAGCCGTCGCTCTAATTCGACCCATCAACCGCTCCGCCACCAAGGCAGTTCAACTAATTATAACGTTCTTAACAATATAATATATAAAGATAATTTAAAATGTACTCTTTGAAGTATCACATACGAAAGAATCAACACTTGAAAAAGGCTTCGACGAGAGTATAGTATTAAGCAATTGTCTAAGGATCAAGAGGCGGCCCTCTGAAAACATCTCCACACTCTTAGGGTCATACTCTGTAACACAAATTTAAGGCTGAAACTAGCTCGCTTATCCAAGGATGTTCTGGTACCACCGTTGTGTTTGATTTCCATAGTACAAATGAATTTAGTTACTTACTTTGGGATCAGAGCAATGTATGTGATTGGTGTCCAATATTTATTATTTTATCATTATGAAAATAATATTCTTTGAACCTATTTCTTTATATATTAAATGTGCACAATGTTGTTGGTTTTACCTTATTTGTCTTTGCTTATATGATACTTTATACTAAGACACATTTTTTTACTGTTTTTGTCTCTAATAAATAGAAAAAAAAAAACATATACAAATAAATTCTCTCACTCTATGATTGAGACAGTCGGTAGTCCGATATCAATGGACAAAGATGAGGCAAAGGTTTTTGTGCTTTACGTAATATAAGAGTTCTACTACGAGTATCAACTTAAAGATGAAATAAGAAAACAAAAAATTGCGCACGAGCGGGACTCGAACCAGCAACTTCTTGGCTAACCGGGCCAAACGCTCGACCAATTGAGCTACCATGCTGCCGGGCCGACCGTGCGAAATTCTTGGTTCCTCATGGATACGTTATTACGCATGACTTTAGCGTCATCTTCCCAACTGTTTATGCAACAGTAGCTTAATTAGAAGAGCGTTTTGCCCAGTTAGCAAAAGAAATTGCTGGTTCGAGTCCCACTCGTGCGCAAATTTCTGGTTTCTTATTCCATATTTAAGAATACAAAATTTTACACTGTAAGTGTTTACACATTTTAACACATTTTAAATCATTCTACTATCACCACTCGAAGCTACTGCTAATCAATTACAAGACACAAAGCCTGAACACAAATATGCGTGTTATGAATAAAACTTTTATGGTAGGTCCCTTGGCTCGAGCCGATTGATTCGCGTCCTTATTGCTCTTATTTATCGGGGGCTTGTTTGCGCAACCAATTTATATGGAGACTCGCGCCGATTCGATTTAACGCGTCTTCGGAAAGGCTATTCCACTTCTAATGGCTTTTTTGCGATCTGTAAATTAAGAGTCGTCTTGTTATCAGACGTACGGGTGGAATCTTATTGCGTTTCATTTACTTTTATTTCATGAATAGAACTACATATAGTTGGTAGATAAAGATACCTAGTTAATAGAAGTTTACATCATATTCATTGTTATCATAATGAACATTTAGCAAAAAAAACATACACTTGTTATTTAATTAATAATGAATACCTATGAGATCACTCCAAATAGCTATAATCATAAAAAGTAACAATGTTGATACCCTTTAAATTGCCAAAAATGTATCGTCAGTAGAAAGGAAAAATCCGACAGCGCCATTTGGACTACATGAGTTATATGTATACATAGTTAGATGTTTTTTTTCCTACGTTTATCTATGAAGGTTTCAACTCAATCAGAGAACTTATTTGGCAAGCGCATTTCAAAATAAGCATGTATTTCCAAAAACACCACCCTTGGCGCTACTAAAGCGACGTGTTTTCAGTTTCTTATAGCTCAATCGGTTTCTCGTAACTGTATTCTGTACATTCACCATAGGTCATTGTGAGGTCGACGACCGGATACCACTTAGGTACTCTCCCTTTGGAGCACAATAAATAAGAAAGAAGCTGGGTAAATATTGCCGCCGTCTTTTGTTTCGGCTGTGGCAATTAAAATATCTCAGTCCATTTGTCAGATGACGAGCGTCTGTGACGAGTCGGATTGAGTTTTCCACAGATATTGTGAGAAAAACTAGTTCCATATTGTTAAAAACAGTTTTAAGGATTATGTAGTAACATTAAAAGCATTGTCTTAGCTGATATGCGGAGAACAGTATTACTCTATGTTGTTATGTACATAGTCTAGCCATAAATTATGTGACAAATAAAAATGCATAATTATATTTGTCTTAAAAAAAATTAATTTGTTTTCATGTATTATGTACATGTTGAATAGCTTTATAAGAATTGGTAAATATGATTTTTTTTCGAAGTGTGCACCCTTAGCGTTTATACAAGCTTTTAAACGTTCCGGCCAGTCGTCAATTCTTTTACGTATAACATCCATGGGGAATTTGGCCACTGCTCGCTCCAGAGATGCCTTGAGAGACTCCAAATTGTGATGTCTTTTAGAGCAGGCAATATCCTCTAAGACTGACCTCAATTCGTAATCCAATGGGTTTAAATCTGGACTAGACGAGGGCCAATCATCTGCTCTGATAAAGTCGGGAACGTTACCTTCGAGCCAGGCTTGGGTGGTGCGTGCTTTGTGACCGGGAGCAGAGTCTTGTTGAAAAGTCCAGGAAATATTAAGGAAGAGCGTATCGCTTAAAGGTTTTACTACGTCATTAAGAATGGTTTCTTGGTACACCTTAGCAGACGTTTTCACTTCCTTCTCACAGAAATGGAGCTTTGTAACCCCGTGGTAGGACACCCCCACCAAACCATCACTGACGCAGGAAGGTGGCCTCTCTGGACTTTTTTTTACAACTGTCGAAGCTTCTTTAGAACTGTGGGCATACACCCGGTCATTTTGCTTGTTGAAATGTTCCTCTATGGTGAAATTTTTTTTGTCAGTAAAAAGGATGTTCCTGTGCTTCCCACCTGTGTAACAAACAACCAGCTTCTTTGATCTAACGACCCGTTTTGTCATCAAAGCTTGATTTAACGTATGTCCGGTATACCGTCGATAAGCACCGAGTTTCAAGTCATCTTTGATAATGCGCGACAGAGATCTTGACTTGATCTTTATTTCGCGAGATAGAATCTTCTGTTTCCTCAAGGGAATTCGACGAATCCTTGCCCGGACTTGCGTTGATTGCCTGTGTGGTTCGAGCAGAACGTGGACGGCCTGATCTATTGTGGTCGTCAATAGAAGAGGTCTCAAGGAACCTATCGATAGTACGTTATATGAACATCCGACTGATACCTAGCTTATGCAGGGTCCTGAAAATCACGGAAGTTTCCATACCCACCTTAAGAAGTGCAATCACAGCAATTCTGTTTTCTTTAACACCCCAATCCATTTCGTAAATATAAATTGCGCGCAAAAACTTTGGTGATTTACAACGAGTAACTGTCAACAATTAAAATGACATATCACAGTTCTAAATTCGAAGTTAAAAAATAAGTCAAATATTGCTTATGTTACACGATGATTCCCGATCCTAGTCTGCCCCACATATTTACTTAGTTCTGTAATAGTAAACTTATGCACTAAACCTTATACTCACTGTGTGTGACTTATGTAACCCCACTGTATTCACTAAATTACACATTCTCTTCCTCATATTATGTTCAATACATCATAATTTATACACCTATCTAGGTGTCAAACCTATTTAATGCTTGTTATGGAAATGCCGGAAGTGTCCACCATGTTGAATGTAACTTGGCTATGATATAAGAATATTTTGGATTAATCTTTAGATTATCTTATTATTGTAATAATATTTTATTAATTGTAAATTAATTATTTAAAGATTATTGGGACACATTTTTATGTTTGCCGTATAACAAATGTTCATATTGCCGCCAAAAGGAAGTTGACTCTGATTGGTTGGTGGAGGTTAGATTTATTTTAAATATTGTAACTATTAAAATAATAATCTATAAGACTTACTAAATTCAGTACGATGTATAACTAAATAATTAATGAATTTATATATTTAATTAGCAGATTGTTTAACCCTACAAATAAATATTATAGTAAATGTTCATATATGGAAACGGATGTCGTCCCCTCTGTTTTCCGAACGTTGTTCAGGGTTTTGATTTGTATAAAAGCGAGCTGCATGCCAGAATATTGTCTCTGTTTGTACTTACTCTCACTTTGTGCCCTATTTTTGTGCTATTTTGTTGGAATAAAACTATTGGAGAAGAACCTGGAGATTTGTACTACGTGTCTATTATTCAAGCACCCCACACGCGGTTACACTTATTAAATTGTAACAGAATTTATGGCCAGACTAGTTATACATAGACACAAAGCGGCACTTTTGTAAGTTATCAATTTTATTTTAAACTCTCTAGATCAAATAATGCAAAACAAGTACAAAGAGTTACGTAACATGCGAACAATGTCAGATTTTATACGTAAATATTAGTTATTAGCGTTCAAACTTCACTAAGGGCACTTTCCCACGACAGTCCATTTTTGCGGGATCACTGCATTACGTGTGTTCACACGGCAATTTTTGCTGGTACGGTTCAGTACGCCTGTCTTTCGTTGTAGTCCAGTCAATTCTGTCAGTAATATGTCTATCTCGCTTGCATTACTGATAAAGAGACGCGCTACGAATAAATAGGAATATTCCTATCTCTCATTGCGTTGCCATGGTATTGTTGCCATGCTATATTTGTACATACTGTCATTTTAGAAGCAGTGCCAATTTTCGGACATATGGAGTAGTTTTATGACAAAACTGGATCAGTTAATTTAGGTATTGGCTTTTTGCGTGTCACTGGAAATGAGATATTCACATTAAACCGCGTATACTACAAAACGGCATCCTGCAGAAAACAGGACCTAATGGCCAATACGGGTTGTCGCCGTGGGAGGCGGCCCTAACTGTTATTACTTGAATTTTTAAATCTGATTATTTGATGCTCACATGACGCCATAGCTGTACTATCGAACCGGTACTAATTTAAATATTTCAGTCCGCTGGCCCCACAAATTGTATAAAAGTGCGCTTCGATCGCTTAATTGCGGCAATGAGTTGCGAGCGACGCCGCGGGCAATTGTACTGCAAAAAGGCAGTTCAATTATCGATCAGATTGCTACTTGTCTTATTATTAGTTTGCTCGTAATTATTTCAGCTTATAAATAATGCATGTATTAAATAAGTGTGAAATAGAGCAATTATTGCTTTGATAAAAAAAGAATTCATAGTTTCTACCCTTAGCTGTTTTTTTAAAAAAATAACTTGACAGATAAGACCGCTCAAATTGTACGTTTCCTCTTAATGAATTTGTAATTTAACTATTTGGTGTGCAATAAAGATTTATCTTTTCTTAGCTTGTCATAAGAAGTTGCGAGTTTTTTTATGACGGAACCCTTTCTTTTCTGCGAAAGTATATAACAAAAAGCTTTTTATTTATTTAAATAAAAGTCCTTTTTTATTGACACCAGTCACATACATTGCTATGATCCCAAAGTAAGTAGCTAATGCACTTGTGTTATTACCATAGAAGTACTATCCCCTTTCCAAAGGGATAATAATTTTATGGTTATTACAGACCCGAGACAATATAGACAAATTTGATTTCTATACTGAAAAACTCAGCCTTTTAAAAATGACAGTTAAATCACTGTGATCTCCCGAAGCGATAAAAAAATCGTCGCTCGTTTATTGGAGCGAGTTATGACAAATAAGTCATCGCTTCCAAAGCATAAAGCAGTGAGTAACGGCGTCAAACAAAGGCGACCGTGCCAGTAGTGGTGCCAGATGTCGATAGTCACATCGATAGTTATTTAATAAGATTTTAAACTTTCGCGATGCATTGCAATAAGTATTAGACATGACGGGTCTAATCGCGAATAAAAACTGATGAGTGAACGCTATTGCTCACTGCTCAATGTTTCGGCTATGTTGCAACTGCCGTGGTAACGAGCCGACTGGTAAGTCGCGGCATCGCCTTCGCGAGTGACCTGAAGCTTCTTATGCCACTCTTAGTTTGTATTCGCGATTAGGCCCGTCATGTCTAAGCCGGACGCGCCGAATGAATCGAATTCAAGCAGGCCTCGCATACTTAACCGTTTCGGCCGAATCGACCAAACCGGACGAATCAACCGCGTCGAAAAATTCATGACATAGCGCTATGAGCGACATCTAAGGTGGGAGTGAGTACGAAGATTTTATCCGGCGAGTCGTCCGAATCGTCCGAATCGACCGCATTAACCGCGCTGAATCTTATGACGTCATCCGAATTCGTCTAGGACTTCTGGTGTTCTTCCAGATTTGGACGATTCGACGCGGATAAGTGTGCGAGGTTTCATTAGATTACATATAAATAATTCTAAAACTCGATTCGTTCGGCTCGGATAAGTGTGCGTTCAGCTTAATACTGATAGTTTTATTTTTGTACTCGCACGACGCTAAGTTATACCGTATTCATTTAATTTACACTAATTCCTATCTATGTTTATATATATCATATAATAAAAGTAACTATGTCATACAAAAAGTTGAAAAACTTAATCTAGGTATTAGTAATATGAAATAACATAGAAGCGTGATTCTTGTCGGTCAAATTGGATGCATATTTTGTTACCCGCGAGAAAAATGATTCAAAGAAAGAAAGGAAGCATTTGTTGACAATGGACATCACAAATACACACATACATACAAAACAAACAAGCACATGTACTTCGTTGAAAGAAGAATAAAGAAAACAATCAAAAAAAAATATGTCTCGCAATAACAAATGTACTCTTACTACTCAAAACAGCCAAGTAGTGCGTGTGTGTGTGTATAAGCCAGGTCCTCTAGAGGACCTGACGCTGGTTTTTAGTGGACTGCCGAGTGAGGTACTCGGACGCCGAAAATTGACGCCAACCTAACGTTACTAAATATACGACACATATAACATTACAGAAGATCATAAGATATTAAAATACATAAAGTCATTTTTGTCGTGAAAATATAGTTTTTCTAGCATCCGAAGACATTTTTTTGCTAAGAGTTTTGAGGGTTTAGCTCTATGTTAACTCAGTCACATCACTAAGCTGCATATAGATCGTTGTCATAAAGTATCAGTACGAATCAATTAGCCCTTTGTAGCTCCGCAATGCGTTTCGATAAATAAAAGAGAAACGCTCAAACGACGACGTAAAAATGCATGAAACGGAACACTGCACAGTTCAGACTGAAACATGTTTAAATTGCATTGTAACTTTTATTAAAAATGTACCTAGTGAATAATAAGCACCAAATTTAAACTTCAGGTTCATAACAAAACTATTTATTTCTAAAACAGTGCCGTGAATTAATTCAGGTATTAATATTTTTCTGCCTTAAAAAACAATATACCTTAAACGGTGAACTAAAAAGCAAGCACAATCAAATCTTTTATTTTATTTGAACGCTAATTATTTATTTTGGATCGAATAATAGTACGATAGTGGATATTACAGCGAAGTTAAATAGTGTGTGAAAATGTACAACTTCCTGCGTTTTATCTCCTCTCTGATTTATATGCCAGTTTTAACATACGCATAAAGGAACTGTACACAGCAGTTACTGCATTTCTTAAGTTGTTGTTTTATTGTTTTGAAATGGTATTTTTTATTCGTAAATTGTGACCCAGCTAGTGAACTGAATGAAATGAAATTAAATAGTATTAAAGTGTTTTTTATTCTTTTTCTTTCAGTCAATCGATATTAAACAATCTTAAATATAAAATGATTAAAATGCTCAATAAATCTTTGTGTTGTTGCAGCAAGCACGCTGGTTTCAAAGCGTCGCCGCTGCGAGTTCCCGGGTTCGATTCTCGGTCGGGTCAATATAAAATCATTTTCTACTATCTCGGGTCTGGGTGTTGTGGTACCACCGTTGTGTCCGATTTACATAACACAAGTGCATTCGTTATTTACTTTGGGATCAGAGCAATGTATGTGATTGTGTCCAATATATAAAATACCAATTTATTTATTTTAATTTTGCCAATGTCAATCGTTAAATTAATATTCTTACCTCAGTGAGCCCACTGATTAAATGTTCATTTTTACATGTAAATGAAACATAACAAAAAGATTTTCAGTTGACTTTTGGGTGTTAAGTTTATTGCCATGTTTTTTTCATCGACAGGGATTCCTGATTTATATATCTGGGATTGCGAATCATGAAATTCTATAAAAGTAGCAGTTATTGCACAAACGCCATGAATTTAAAACATCAGGAGTAAAAATACAAAAGATTTTTGTTTTCATTATAAAATCCTACTACATTCGATGGAAAAATAAACTCAATATATAATAAAATTACTGTTGGTAAAGCTGAACGACCCAGTGTTTATTTATTGTAACCAGTATTTATTGAAAGTAAATACAGTAAATAAACACTTGGTTGTCCACTAGAAGTTGTAATTAACAGAGTCCAGTTTTTTAAAATAAGGTACCATGTAACTGTAAAGACGTTTTTAGATATTGTTTAAGAAACAGAAAGTTGCCGGTAGCCATATCCTCATGTCTCTTTACCCACAGTATTTCGCTAGTCTTGTGCCTGGTAGTTTTAGTTATGTTGCACCAAAATATATCATAAGAACATTATCATCATCATCATTATCAGCCAAAGGACGTCCACTGCTGACATGGGCTTCCCCACGGCTTTTCACAGCAACCGATTACTAGCGGTCTTACTAGTTTGATTATGACATCTTTACAAGGTCGTCAGTCCATCTTGTTGGTGGACGTCCTATACTGCGTCTTTCGTCAAAGGGTCTCCAATCTAGAACTTTTCTGCTCTAACGGCCATCAGTTCTTCGCGCTATGTACCTGTCCATTGCCACATGAGCTGACTGACTCGCAGGATATGTCCGTTACCTTAGTTCTTCTACGTATCTCCTCATTTCTGATTCGATCACGTAGAGAGACACCCAGCATAGCCCTCTCCATCGCTCGTTTTGTGATTTTGAGCTTCTTTATGAGGCCCATGGTTAGATACCATGTTTCGGATCCGTATATCAACACTGGTAACACACACTAGTTGAAGACTTTCGTCTTCAGACACTGAGGTAGATGAGATGAGAAGACATTCTTGCGCAATTTCCCGAATGATGCCCAGCCGAGATGCATTCGTCGATTGACCTCTTTCTCAAAGTTGGACCTACCCAATTACATCACTTGTCCCAGGTAGACGTACTCGTCGACAACTTCGAGACTTGAGTTCCTTACGGGTATTAGAGTGGCTACAACAAGGGAGCTCGACATAATTTTCGTCTTTTCCATATTTATTTTAAGACCCACTTGTTGGGATACTCGGTCAAGGTCTTCGAGCATAATGCCAAGATCGTCCTGTTTCTTTGCCATAACGACTATATCATCGGCAAATCGAAAGTGTGTGCCACTAACATTGATGCCGATTCCTTCCCATTCCAGAAGTTTGAAGACGTCTTCCAATGCTGCTGTGAACAGTTTCGGAAATATAACATCTCCTTGTCACACACCTCTCCGCAGTGGAATCGCATTTGTGTTCTGCTCCTGTACTCAGACCGACATGGTGGTGTTATTGTAAAGGCACTTTAACACCACTATATACCTATAGTCTATGTGACACCGCTGCAGAGACTAAAGCACTGTCCAAGTTTTGATCGAATCAAAGGCCTTCTCATAGTCCACAAACGCTAAGCGTAGAGGCAAAGGCCTCCTCATAGTCCACAAACGCTAAGCATAGAGACATATTATACTCTCTGACTTCTGTGTAATTTTCCTTAGCATATGGATCTGGTCATTGGATAACCTTTTCGGAAACCGGCTTGTTCGGGAGGCTGGAATTCATAAAACCTACGTGCGAGAAGAATCGTGATGACCCTAGAAACAGCTTGTAGACGTAACTTAAGAGTGAGATGGGTAAGTATGAGGTAATTGGATACCAGATCCAAGTGTGTGATGTCCAAGTGTATATACATGATTAATATTCTATCTAGAGGTAATTCAGAAATATACTCATCTGTAGTTCATTTTGTTTTTATTGTAAAATATTTATGATTTGTTATTATAAATAGTTTCATAAAAATATCGCAGCACATAGTATATGACATTCATTTATAACGTTAGTAATAAAACGATATATCTATTTACGTTATTTCAAAATTGACTGGTAAAGTAAGTTTTTTTGTGTTTGAATCATAAAATTATTATCCCTTTGGAATAGAACGACAAGAGCAAGCAGTAAGCTGTGTGATAAAAAGAGATGCGAGATGCTTTGTAGCAGAAACTGTTCTTATGGTGGCTGTCAGTCAGTTTGGAAGCCCATGAAAGCTCACTTTTTTTTTCATTAGTTATTTTTAAAAAAAAGTGGCATTGTGTATATTTTGGAGAAATAGTTCTCCTGAAACATGGTGACTTGATCGATTATTGATTATTGTTCATAACAGAGAAATAACACCTACAAATAATCATTCAACAGGAATCGAAGCCTCTTAATATACGATTAACATTTAATACTGCGCTTCAAATTTAAAGTACGCAGTTTAATTATTCTAAGTAAAGACAGAAAAACACAGGTAATGCATATCTACGAATATGTGGTATGAAGAAATAATATTTCGATTTACACTAGAGCTGCACGTTCGATATTTTGTGTCGACTGTATATCATGCGGTAAACTAATATTTTTATCTTAGAAGATTAAATTTAAAGATTAGTATAAATTACCAGAACGCAAGGTTATCTCATTTTAAGCTACAAATGTTACTTACTTAAGTTAGTTACTGACATTTTAAATCGGTATCGTTTGACAGCTTTTACTTATCCTTCTTTTCCGATAGGAATATTAATTTCATGGTTTGAATTCAGAAGTTCAGTTCAGTCAGTTTGAAGTCAAACGAGTGAGATATTGAAGTTTTGCGCGCAGTTCTAAACCTCCTGCGCACTTTATCTCACTTAGATTTGGCTGCTACCTTCAAAGTCACTTTAACCTAATAACTATCAAACTGTAACTATGGCGAGCTAGAGGTTTGTTAATCGGTATCCCAACTAATCGACCGATTGCTATCGAAGGCGGTTACCTAAGGCGGACTGATTCGCTCTTAGCATGATGAGCGTGTAACACAGATCCCGTTGTCTGTCTGTTTACCCATTTGCATATCGAGTGACTACAATTAGCTATGATCGGTTAGCTCTGCCAAGTCGTTAGACTACACCTGGGTAAATAGGATTACCAACACATAAACCACATGAATTGACTTATCGTGCATTCAGGTCATGCAAATGTTATTGATTCCCAAAGGATATTCGGGGTTAATATATGTTTTTTACGTTACAAAATGATAGCTTTCCAAGTACATATTTTTCAAGTTTTTCTCCAAAATTTGAATATACTTTGCATAGGAATGTATAGTAAAGGTCGCAGGTTCAAACTGGACGTCCTTTGGCTGATAATGATGATGATGATGCATAGGAATACATACAGCGTGGTGGTTTCTTTGAAAGCATACTTCGCAGCGCAACCATTTTCAATAACAAAACATCTTTGAATAGGACTAGAAACTAGATTTTTCGGAGTAAGTTTTACTTGTAATATCACAAGTATTTCCGCCAGGGAGCATGACATCATTTAAGCATTAGTATGAGTTAAGTATCGATCAACAACCAGCTTAAAGAATACATTAAGTGCATAGACAGAAAAAATGGCTTTTACACCAAAAATTGACACGAACCTGCAGAAGTAACATGTTAAAGTACAAAATATGTTGTCTTTTCCTAACCTACTAATGCGGGTTTAGTTTTCTGGCAACAACGTTCAAATGAAGCCGGCACAAGCGCAGTGATTGCAGCACAGTTTGCGCCAGGAATGCGCCTGTTTGGCGTCGCGACTACATCTGCGTTGGTTGATAGGGCTCACACCTCATGGAAAATAAAAATTTCGCCTCGTCCCGCCCCGGCCCCGTTCCCATTAGTTCTAAGTATCAGCGCAATCTTCTTATTTTTTCTTAAGAAGAACCTTTTCTTGACAATAACAAACACAACAATAAAAGAGTCAGCGAAAGCGGACCAGGCGTTCACGCGTGATAGCGAGACCAAGTGAAATATGGATTAATTTTAATAATATTATGATACGGCAAAGTTCTTTAGATATGTTTATTTATTTAAAAACTTCATGCACACAACATAAAATTGTAGGTACATATGGCAGACTTAATGCCAAAAGCATACTCTACCAGTCAACCATAGGTCAGGACAGAG
The DNA here is from genome assembly GCA_963924145.1 of Pyrausta purpuralis. Classification (NCBI taxonomy): domain Eukaryota; kingdom Metazoa; phylum Arthropoda; class Insecta; order Lepidoptera; family Crambidae; genus Pyrausta; species Pyrausta purpuralis. The sequence goes on along the minus strand of OZ001661.1, from coordinate 300,637 downwards.
AAAAATATATATACAGGCGGTGCAAGTAAAGTTATAGAGGCAATAAAAGATAAGAGAATAGCGATAGAGATAACTATAATACGATGATAAACATACATACTGCCTATTACTTATATACGATTATATAAAAAAAATGAAATAATATATTTATTTTATAAACATACACATCATTTAAATATACATAATATGGTACACATAGATAAATTAATGTCAATGAGACGGGTCAGTGAGTTCGTCTCTATATAGTGTTCGCAATGCCTTTTTGAAGGTAAATTTCGAGGTAGATGTTTGGACACTTTTTGGAAGCCCATTCCAAAGTCGAATGGCTGTGAGAGTAAAGGAATTGGACATAAAGCCAGAAGTGTGACGGGGAGTGAATAGTTGAAGGGAGCTACTAGAGCGAAGGGACCGGTCATGAGAAGAGCGGAGGTATGAGAATTTATCTTTAAGATAGGACGGATATGTGAATATTATTCTTGTTAGACTCTTTTGTGCACAAATTGTTTGTTATAAGTAGTAATGTTACACACGTAACAGAAAAAATAGAACAATGGCAACCCTAAACCTAGGCTTTGCTTTGAATACAGATTCCGCCGCAATTACTACGCTTATGCATATAGCGTGAAGGCCACATTTTTGAACTGCTAGCGTAATTTACTAAACTTAACGAGGGATCCACTATTTGAATACATGAAATATGGTCCATATTTTTATTAAAAGTCCAGTATTTCCATTGCATTGTTGCAGTAATATTCTATAACTTCATTTGCATAACATGACAAGCATCAGCTCCCACTAACTTTGGCTGTAGGTTGATACGTTTTGTTTGCTTACATTACTGTTGAAATAAATATACATTTTTAAATATTTTTTATTTCTATAACAAAGACATAATAATTAAGTATACTAAATACTTGATTTATTTGCGACACTTAAAATATTTAAAAAAAAATAACTGCATTTAAAACACTGGCTGAAAAGCTTTAAATAACGCATATATCTGCTATTTAGGAGAAACAATTTCGTTTTAGTCAGTGTTGTGAATGCGGTTTATTTTTATAAATATTTTTTTATTTCATGAATTTGAGTTACTTTCATTTCAATAACTGCTGGATCGATTTTGATGAAGCTTAAACTGTACCCTAATTTGAAATATGCCTGATTGAACCAAAAACTAATCATCTCGCTATGACGTTCTCTCCTCTCTAAACTTCTCGTTTTCGTAAAACCCTGAGGCAAACATACAAATATATTAACAATCATACAATTAGGAAAGGATATTGACCAAAGCCGAGCCCAGATTGCGTCTTTGAATGATAATTGTACTGGTATTTTAAGGTTAACTGAGTAAGTAAGTATAGAAATACTTAAGTAAAATACACTTCTGGACAAATCTATTGGCCCACCTTGTATTTTCAGTTTCGTTTGGTCCTAGCTAAAATTTTATATTAGGTTGAGCAAAAAGTTTTTATGCAGTTTTGAACCTGGCACATTCACAATTTCATTCAATAGTCTTTTTTTGAATTTCGAACACTGGATTTAAAGAAACAAAAGACAATTTGGAACCTGTTTGTTGATATCAAACAATCGAATACTAAGAAAACTTGGTTTTATTGGTTTACTTGGATTTAATTCTTGAAAAGTGATTGATATCTTTGGTTTTGCAACAAACATTACTTATTCTTAAGATTAAGGTGAGGTTCTATCAATAATCTATGGATACTTCACCTAAAGTCGCCGCCCAAGCTGTGGCACTTATTCAGGCCGGACACAGCCAAAGAAACGTGAGTGCTCAACTTAATTTAAGTCGATCTGCGGTCCGAAATGTTTATCGGAGGTACCTAGAGACTGGCGGCTTTGTTCGTCGCCAAGGAAGGCAACGATCTAGGGTCACAACTGAAAGGCAGGATCGATGCATCATGACGACCAGCTTGAGAAATCGTCACCTTACCTCCATTGAGATACAAAACCAACTTCGCGACTTCCACGGAGTATCTATGAGCGCTCGAACTGTTCGGAGAAGGTTAAAAGAACGCGATATGGTACCACACAAGCCAGCTGATGGGCCCAAACTAACGCGAGCCCACCGAACAGCGCGCCTTCATTTCGCACGCAGTCATTTAAATTGGACACAGCAAGATTGGAGCCGTGTACTCTTTTCTGATGAGTCTAAAATTGTGTTACATGGCAATGATGGAAGGAAGAAGGTCTACCGACGTAAGGGAGAGCGTTTCGCACAATGCTGCTTTGAAGAGAGGGTTGCTTATGGCGGTGGTTCGTGGACTGTCTGGGGCGGTATATCGGCAAAACTCAACTTGAGGTTGTTACAGGACCACGGCTGCCAACATTAAATGCTGAAAAGTACATTCGTGAGTGCTTAAAACCTCACGTGATACCATACGCGGACTATGTGGGCCAAATTTCCTTTTTATGCATGATAATGCAAGAGCCCATGCGGCCGGCATCGTCAGGGAATATCTTCGGGATGTGAACATCACAGTTATGGACTGGCCAGCCAGAAGCCCAGACATGAAACCCATTGAGCACATGTGGGACGAGCTAAAAAGACGTGTTAGGGCTCGTCAGCCAGTTACCCAGACGATGCAGGAGTTGAAAACTGCTATAGAAGAGGAATGGGAGACGATCCCTTAAAATTTCATAGAGCGGTTGATAAACTCTATGCCTAATCGTGTGAAAACTGTGATAGATGGTAGACGCGTGTTGCCGCCATGGCAACACGCGTTATTAAAATAAACCTTTATTTGATAAAACATGTTTTTATTTAAAAAATCAATTGCCTTTAACAAGGCGCATATCCAATTTGTTAGGCGTAGCTCCATGTCGTATGGTATTCTGAATTCAAATTTAAAACAATACGATCGAAAAAGATGTATGATGTGTAAAATGTATCAGGTTTAAAACTGCATCAACAGTTTTTGTTCAATCTAGCAATCATATTTCGGTAGGGGCCATCGAAACCTAAACTCTAAGGTGGGCCAATAGATGTGTCCAGAAGTGTATAACAATCACCTTCTAAATGTATCAAAATGAATGTAGGTGAGGTGCATTAACTCTCCAATCACAAAACATAACCTCAAAATGTCTAATATTCCATTGAATCCCTTGTAAACCCCTAATTATTTTTAATTATTTTTTTCTGTATAATATAAAATAATATGTTAAAATATTTATATATTTTAACCCAACATTTTGTAAAGACGCATGTAGACGCAAAGTGGGTCGAGTTTTTATAGAGTTTTGGTCAAGATCCTTTGCACACGCTTTAGGAAGCCTTAATAAATCAACATACTGAAATTTTATCCAAATCTGACGATATCTCATACATACAAGTCGTGCATAACTTATTTTGTCTGTCAATAATGCCAAACGGCCAGGAATTAAAAAAAAAAGTGTCAAAACTACAAAGTATTTTTCCGGTTTGGTCTTGCTACATGCAGCAGATAAGCTATCAATCAACTTATTGTAGATCCCAAGGTGCCTATTTTTTACATGTTGTCTTTAAATTTGTTTCATTTGGTAGGATATTTCTTGTGTATTTTAGTACAGTGTGTACAAAGAGCTTGAGTATTAATCGTCCAATAACAGCGCTGGAGAATTAAAAACACCGCCTTTGAAGATAAACGCCGCTTTCTTTGCAGTTCTTTTAGGGCTACCACCTTTAGTAAAAAATATGTAAAAATATTTTTTATCACTAAGCAACTTTTAAAAAATAATGTATTTTGCGTCGGTAACGGTATTAAACAAGTAACTCAATAATATTTTTAACAAATGTAAGACCCCTTACACACTGCGACTTTTAGCTTCAGCATCGCGACTCAAGCAATGAACAGATTTAATTTAACATCGATGAAGCCGCGTATTAGCATCGATACAGAGCACGACTGCATCGATGCTAATGCGCGTTAGTATCGGTGCAGTCGCCAAAATTCAGTACATAACTTGACCATGCTGCTAAACTGGCAGTGTATCACTGGTCTTAGTCCATTTAGTACTTATCATCGTAACTAATCTACCTATGCAGGATGACTGTGCAAGGTGTTGCCAAATTTTAAGAGGTTAATGGGAGAATGAATACAAACAATCGTTACTATGGGATCAAGTCTAGTGTTGAAAATAATTGTAGTGAATAAATTTGACTGACAGTCATTTATTGTCAAAAACAGTCACTTTTTTCGGTTGTGTGTACGCAGTTGGTAAAATTTGTCTGGGTCTGGGTGTAACGTATTATATCCGTTGTCTGGCACCCATAACACAAGCTTTGAGTAGCTTACTTTGGGACTAGATGCGATGTGTGGGAACGTCCAAAGAATATTTATATTTTATTTATTTAATGTTGGTTGGTAGAATGCTCACATTCACCCCCTAAAATTTGGCACCACCTGACACAAACTATTTGTATGATTTGGATTAAACCAGAAGTGCAACGTGATATTCTTCTCCATATTAAACCTTTATTACAGTCATACCAAACTAAATGCGACAGAAATAGACCCGAATTGAAAACAATAAGCAAGATCTGTAACGACCCTGCACAGCACTTCAATTTGGTACAATGAATTAAAAAACAGTTAAATCTTGAAAGTTGACGTAGTGAAGACTATTCCTTAACCTGTTTTTCGTATGGCATGTAAATAACTAAGTAAAAGAATCTCCCAAACTTAATCGTCAATAAAACGTTGTTTTACTTTAAAATTACAATGTGGTTAGCCCTATTTGCAGCAAGTCTTGGGCGGGCGTGGGGCGGGCGGAAGTTTGTGCACAGATCAAAGGCTTTTGTCTGCGGATTAACAAGTCCGAGTATAAATTATTTGGGACCGGGGACATTGGGTCACGATTATTTGGTTTTGCGCCGACAATTCATTGATCTCAAAAAAAAAACAACATTATTTGTAGATTGTTTTGTGATAATAATAAATACTCTTTTTTTAACTGAATTTGATGTAATTATGTACGTAGCTGTGTACGTAAATTCACTACCTACTAACTCAAATCAGTACACGTTAAAAACAATCGAGTAAAGAGCAATTTATAAATAAACGCTATGTCTTACTGCTTCAGCATGCCTTTTTTCATTTTACTTAGATAGCTATTTGGCCACGATTGCACCTGATTTTAAGTGACGATGCAGCCTATAAATTTTATTTTCAAAACTAATAGTAAAACGGTTATAAATTTCATATTTACAATAACATATTAAGGAACATATATTAAGTAAAGTGCACTTTATAATTTAATACAAATCAAATGTAAAAAAAGGCGCATTAACAAACAAAGTTATGCAGTATCTGCTGGACTTCACACTAGGATACCCTGAGTCGTGAAGACCAGTCTTCCCTTTTGAATGATTAGTAGTTCATGCATGCTTGTCTGTGTGTGTTAGTTATTGATTGAGCGGGTGTGCATGCACGTGTGTGTGTGTGTTTGTGTGTGTGAAAGTGTGTAAGTGTGTGTGTGTGCGCTTGAGTCTTTATATATGATAGACCATGTCTACCTAGTAACAGCCTATTCACCCATTTCATGAAATCATCCAAACTGTAATTGGCTTCTGCCGGCAGCGAATTCAACTCCCTAGCGGAACGCAGAAGAAATGTGGACTGAAATCGTTGGGTGCGTATTGTTGTGATCTTAACGACATAGGGGTGGAAGCCGCGCCCGCGTCTTGTGTTCGAAGATGAAAAGAGGCTGGTGGAATCAAGTCATGTTATTCCTTCGCACACTCTCCAAAATGTATTCTGTAAAAAAACTGCCAGACATGCTACTCCTACTCGTCGCCTATGCTCGAGACTCAGCAATTTATTTTCGAAAAGTTCATCGTCTGTCAATTTTCTTTTCTTGGTTTTCAATTGAGTCTAAAGCGGCCAGCTTGTACAAAGTACATTTTAATTAAAATAATCTATTAATGTTTGTTGCTAGGCGCAGTGGTGCATACGTTGTTGCGACCTACATTTTGTCTTACATGCATTTGTCACTTTACATTTTTACCTTAGTACTCAATTAGACGGCAATCGGTTAACTTGCATTTTATTTCCGTGCCCCTATATTTGATACTCACCCTTACTGCATTTGCATTTGCATTGACATTTAATTACGAACATTTATTTTTGGTCCTTCGTAACAAAAAAGGGCCGCGCGTGTGATCTGTGTTAGTGCTGTGTGTGAGTGGATTGCGTTTTCGTCATCTCACCACCGCGGAGGTAGCAGCATCCAGTGCGGCAACCGAACCAGAGATTGGAGATAAGTTCCTGCATTTCAAGTAAGATCTTTCCTTATTATTGCTTAAAATGGAGAATGTGGCGCGTCAGGCTGCAATCTTGGACGAGATTAAAAGGATTCATTCTAGCTTCGCGAAAGACCCCGCGAGAATGAAGAATAGGGAATTGCTTAAAACTACTCGTAGTTTGGAGTTATTAGATAATTTGTGGGATGAATGTCAGAGGATTGACGCTGCGTTAATGTTGCTGGAAGATAAAAGTCATAAATATTTTACTGACAATATTATCCAAATAATTAGTGATTGGTATAAAGGGACACGTGACGAGATTCTTGCATGGAAGGAAAAAAGTGAAAAAAAGCACATAGCTTCTACGTCTGCTCTTCGCCCTGAAATTGTTGAGTTTGACAAGTCTGCCTTTGAAAGTTTGAGACCGCGAGTAGATAAGCTGACAGAGTTGCAACAGTCGCAAAATGCTAATTTCCGAGCACTCAATAGGTTAGTAAAAAGTATTTGTATTGACGAAATGAATGAAAAATGGGAAATTGAGGATAAGTTAAAATATTTAGAGTCACGTTGGAATGCAATTGACAAATTACACTTAATAATTGATGGGTATTTGCATGAAGAGGAAAGTCCTTACTATGACGAATTTGCAAAATATGAACAACATTTTAATGATATGAAGCGTAAGCTTAACATAAAGTTAAATGCATCGTCATTCATCAACAACAATCTATGCCAAAAGTTGAGATCCCTACTTTCAATGGCAACTATAGTTTGTGGCCTACTTTTCTTGACTTATATTCTGAGGCAATTCATAACAATCCTGCATTAAACAAAGCCCAGAAAATGCAGCATCTTAAGGGAAGGTTACGTGGCGAAGCTGAAAAGCTCGTTCAACATATGCATATTTCTGCAGAAAATTATGATACATGCTGGGAGATTCTCAATCACAGATATAATAATAAACATCTGTTATTCACAAAAACCTTTCAAATATTCATGCGTCAGCCTAGTTTACAAAGACAAACTGCATTTGAATTAAAGAAACTATATGATACTAGTAACGAATGCATTCATGCAATTCACAACTTGGGTATAGACACCTCAAACTGGGACCCAATGTTGGTTTACATTTTATGTGAAAAATTAGACTCTGAGACGTACACTGAGTACATGCAATCAAGGATAGACCCCCGGGAAATTCCTACTTTTGATAATTTTATGGACTTCATTGAGAATAAGTTTATGGCATTAGAACCCTTGCAAAAGAAAAAGTTCGAAAATAGCATTGCAAAACCGATACCAAAAACGCAATTCAGTAATGCGTCATTTCCACATAAAAATCAAAAGTCATCAAATCAGCAACCTAGTAAAAATGCATACCACCAATTTCGCAATTTCCAAACCTACAGCGTTGGTCCGCATAATAAAATAAATTGTCCGGTGTGTAAAGGAGATCACGCTTTGTTTCTGTGTTCTCAGTTCAATGACATTACAGATGCAGAGAAATTAAAATTGATTGCAAAATTTGACATATGTAAAAATTGTTTATACGTGCATGACAAGGGCTACTGTGGCTCAAAGAAACGTTGTAGAGAGTGCAACGAACCTCACAACACCTTATTGCACAACGCTGTCAAATCCTCGGCCACAGGTCAAACTCCGGTGACAACAACGCCCGCGAATGTAAACAAATCTGGGTCAATTGCAAAATCGAGTATAGTGCAGTCATCAAGTTATAAAAATATGCAAAATAATTTCGTTTCTAATGAGGATGACGAGATTTTATTAGTAACTGCATTAGTTCAAATAAAAAATAACGAAGGAGAGTTTATAACGTTGCGTGCATTAGTCGATCAAGGCTCTCAGATCACTCTTATTACAGAAAATGCAGCTCAAAGATTAGGATTGAAGCGAGAACAAATGCATGCAAACATAAATGGAATCGGTACAGTTTCAAAGAAAAGCAAAGGGAAAATTAATTTAATTTGCAAATCATTATTTAACGACTTTCAATTTACGACTGAAGCGTTAATTATGACCCGCGTAGTAAACAACTTGCCAAATTCTACGTTTACCAAGAAAAATTGGCCCCACTTAACAAATGTAACTCTTGCCGATCCCGATTACAACATTTCGAGACCCATAGATATACTTTTCGATGCACACGTTTATTCCGAGATTTTAATGAGCGGTCTCAAAAGGCGAAGATCATCAACCGATGGCTCAACAAACACAGTTAGGCTGGATATTGTCAGGAAATGTTAAAACCTACAACTGTCATGTCGTAACTAATAACATCGAAGATTTGTCGAAATACTGGGAGATAGAAGAAATTAGCGGAGACGTCCAAAACAAAACTGTTCAAGAACAATACTGCGAAGAACTTTTTACATCTACAACCAAACGGCTAGACAGCGGGAGATACGAAGTACGTTTGCCTATGAAACCAAATTTTGAGAGTTTGTTAGGAAAGTCTAAACCACGCGCTATTGCTCAGTTCAGGCAGTTAGAAACGAGATTAAATAAACAACAAAACTTGTCAGCCAGTTACATCAAATTCATGCAAGAATATTTAGAAATGGGTCACATGAAAGAAAGCAAAGCAGACATGCAACCGTACTGCTACTTACCCCACCATGGCGTCCTACGTCAGGATTCCGTAACAACAAAACTACGAGTTGTTTACAATGCATCTCAAAAAACTGACACAGGATATAGTCTTAACGATTAAATGGAATGTGGACCCAAATTGCATCAAGATCTATTGACACTTTTAATGGGTTGGCGACTATACAAGTATGTTTTCATTGCGGATTGCGAGAAAATGTATAGAATGATTATAGTAAACGAAAACGATCAACAGCTGCAAAAAATTGTATGGGGAGAAAGTAAAGATTGCCCATTAAAAGAATTTCAACTTTGCACTTTAACATATGGTACAAAAGCCGCCCCGTACCTAGCTTTGCGAACGTTACAACAACTCGCTCAGGATGACGCCAAAAAATACCCGTTGGCCGCCAACGTCATAGCTAACGAGATGTACGTTGATGACGTGTTGAGCGGTAGTGACACCATAGAATAAGCAAAAGAAATTCAAGACCAACTTATAAACATGATGCAAGGTGCAGGCCTGACCCTTCGAAAATGGACAAGTAATGAGCCAAAATTAATTGAAGCTTTATCGGCATCCGAACTTAACCAAACAACAATGCATTTCAAACACGAAGGAGTCACTAAGGCACTAGGACTACAATGGAACCCGAACAATGATAACTTTACATTTGACAACAAAATCACGACAGAATGCACTGATTTATCAAAAAGAAAATTACTTTCCGAAATTTCCAAAATATTTGACCCCCTTGGCTGGCTCACACCGATAACGGTCAAGGCTAAATTATTATTTCAAACAGTATGGCTATTGAAATGCGACTGGGATGACATTCTACCTCAAGAAATACAAGACGAATGGAGAAAGTTTTCAACTGACTTGAAAAATATAACTCAATTTGAGATACCAAGATGGATAGGTAACCCGCGTAAGGCTCTGCAAATACACGGATTTTGCGATGCATTTGAAAAAGCCTATGCGTGTGCCATCTACTTACATACACTCGATGACACAAACAACCCCGTAATAAGGCTTATAACTGCAAAGTCGACATTAGCCTCTGTAAAAAAGACACTCACATTACCTCGACTCGAACTGTGCGGAGCTGTGTTACTTGCACGACTCATGAAAAAGGTCATAAATGGACAACAATTGGCAGTCATACCTATGCATGGACGGATTCTATGATAGTTTTAAGCTGGCTACAAGGAGACATAAGTAAATGGAATAGCTTTGTTAGCAATAGAGTTCAACAGGTGCATGAAGTTATTCCAAAAACGCATTGGAACTATGTCAAGTCTGAGGAGAATGCTGCTAACTGTGCCACGAGAGGCACAAGTTGCTCTCAACTTTTACAACACCCCTTATGGTGGCATGGACCAAAGTGGTTAAAAAACTTAAGTGAAAAAATAATTACCAAACCTACAGTTCCTGAAACCTGCTTAGAAACAAAACAAAAACAAAAGATCACGTGTGTTACGCAATACGAACCGTCATCAATCGTAGTCGAATTACTCACTATGCATACCGATATGACTCATATGTCACGAGTCATCGCGTGGATTTTTCGTTTTTATACAAACTGCAAAACAAAAGTTAACGATAAAAACAACAATCTAACTATTTGACTACTACAGAATTGCAACAAGCCGAGAAAATTATAATTAAACAAATACAATTGCAAGAATTCAAGGACGAAATATTTACACTAAAATCTGACAATTGCATAAAACTTAAAAGTAAAATACTTGCCTTGAATCCATACCTAGATGACGATGACATATTACGTGTAGGTGGACGACTGAATAATTCAAACATAAACAAAGATGCTAAGAACCCAATGATTTTACCACATAACACCATATTGACAGACCTTCTGATAATTAGAGCTCACCAACAAACACTGCATGGCGGTCCTAGATTGACCCTGACACATTTACGCCAAAAATACTGGATTGTAGGTGGACATCGCGCTGTAAAAAGAGTGTTGTACAAATGTGTTACATGTCGTCGATTCAATGCAAAGTGTCAAAATCAAATAATGGCTGACTTACCCGTGCCGCGCGTGTCAGTATCTCGACCTTTCTCTCACACGGGGGTTGATTTTACTGGTCACATTGAGATCAAAGCGAGCAAGGGACGAGGAGTTAAAACATTGCTAGCATACGTTGCAGTATTTGTGTGTCTAGCAACCAAGGCCATCCACCTGGAATTGGTAACAGAGCTAAGCAGCATGGCGTTCTTAGCAGCCTTCAGACGCTTCTGTGCACGTCGAGGAACACCAAGTGATATGTACAGTGACAATGGTACAAACTTCGTCGGAGCCAATCGCATTCTCTTAAAACAATACAAAATTGCAGTGCAAACATATTTTGACAGTCATTTTTTGAACTAAGTCGGAGAGATGGGTATACGCTGGCACTTTAACGCTCCGGCATGGGCTAGTGCTGGAGGTCTATGGGAAGCTGCAGTAAAGAGTATGAAATACCACATGAAAAGAGTCATAGGCGACCAACGCTTAACCTACGAAGAATTTTCTACTCTTTTATGTCAGATCGAGGCATGTTTAAACTCTAGACCACTTTGTACCGTGACAGAAAACTCCGATGATATACACTGCTTGACACCTGGAAACTTTCTCACCCCGATAATGGCCATTCCAGAACCTGACACTGATACTTATGATTTGAGACAACGTTGGCAGATCGTGCAAAAACTAAGCAAGGACTTCTGGAAGAAATGGTCTCAAGAATACCTGCAACAACTGCAATCAAGATTGAAATGGAAAAGACGAAACCATGACCCTCAGATAAATGACATTGTGTGCATCAAGGATGAGAACCTACCAGCAGGAAAGTGGGCTCTCGGACGTGTTGTTAATCTGCACCCTGGCAAGGACGGTCATACAAGAGTAGTTACATTAAAAAACCAAAAACGGGGAAGTTAAACGCCCAATAATTAAATTAGTACCGCTTTTAGAAGCTGACCCTGCAACAAATAATCAATCTGACACTGAAAATTCGAAAAGAACAAAGAGAACTGGTAATATGACCTGGAAAAGTTTAATTTGTTATGCAGTACTTTTACTTATAACTAATATCACGCCATCCTCACAACAGAATTCAAATGACATTAATATTTTACCTCTGACAAATAATCAAACAATTTATTTTGACAAAATAGCCGAAATACAACAGATCCAAGATGAATGGAAGTTGATATTTTATTACAATATGACAAGTTACTGGCAAAATGTTGACGCTCTGAAACAATACATATCTCACATTAAAGAATACAGAAAAGAAAACTGGGCTACGCAATTTCATGTTTTGACAAATCAACTAGAACAAAGTATGATAGAAATCGAGTTTCTGAATGATGCCTTAAAATCAGAAAAAATAATGCAAAAGAGATATAAAAGAGGATTATTTGACGGGATAGGATATGTTGCAAACACATTATTCGGAGTATTAGATGAAAGGTATGCTCAAAAATACGAAAATGACATTAAAATCATACAAGAAAATGACAACCACCTATTAAACTTATTGAAAAATCAAACTAGTATCATAGAGTCAGAGCAAAATATAATACAACGAAACGAGGAAACAATGGTTAAGCACTTTAATTTAATAAACAACCATCTTGAAGAATTACAAAACGAGACATTGATAAATAAACTAGAGTCAGAAAATGCATTCTATGTAATAACTTCAGCCATGGCCGCCGAGGCAATGGTTCAAAACATTAAGTACATTCAACAAACTCTAATAAACACACTGACTAATATGTACAGAGGACACATAGACACGCATTTATTATCACCTAAACAGTTACAAAATGAATTAAATAAAATAGCTCGATACGTTCCACATAGCTATGCATTACCTGACATACAAGATAATATAAAAGACATGTACAGGTTGCTCCGAATCCATGCACGAATTATGCACAACTATCTTATGATGGAAATTAAAGTACCGTTATTAAGTGATGAGACATTCGAATTAGACAAGTTAATAAGCATTCCTACACGTATTGACTCAAACCGAATTATGAACATCATTCCAAATTCTGACCTAATTGCATTCAACCCTGATCAATATACATTTATACCTTTGCAACAATCTGACATACAGGAATGCATCAACGTACAAGATCAAAAATTAATGTGCAAATTTAACCATCCTGTATATAAGACAAATAGTCGCACTCAATTCATTTGTGACATAACTTTGATACAACAACATTCTGCATACTGCCATTCTGAAATAAAGACTTGCACCGACAAATGGATCAAATTGCATAAACAAAACACATGGCTTTACTACTGCTGTGACGTATGCTTAGTCCACATTATGTGTCCAGCTGGCATGACGTCAAAGGCATTGAGTAACACGGGACTGATAACTCTACGACGAGGGTGTGTCCTGCGTGGCGATACGTTCATGTTACATGCAAACATAGAGTTCACGAGTCAAATTTCATTAGAAGATATAATTAAACCTATCCTACCAACCATTTCACCGATAAATGATATTGTTAATACCACTCTTCGAAACTCATCACTGCAAATAGAAACACACGAAGAAAAGTTTCAGAAAATTCAGAAGGAATTAAGCATCATCAAAGAAAACACTGTTCTTAAAAATATAACTTCTCATGACTGGCATCATTATATTATGATCTATGTTATATTAATTATAAGCATTGCACTGTTTGCAACCTCTATCTGCTGTTGGCGAAGATTGAAAGCAAGGAATGACGCGTTAAGACAGGCACAAGACTTGGACTTAGAAGACATAAGACGCCCGACCCATCGAAAGGAAGAAAAATTAGATGACGTCGAGGACCCGGTATATAGCCAAGTGAACATGGACACAAAGCGTAGTGCAGTGCAAAGAAAATGTGACACAGTGAAGTTTGACACTCAAAAACACAGTGAAGTGTGCTAGTTATAGACAATACATTTTTAAAAATTTATTTTATTACCCATCATAATTACTATAATAATCATTATTTTTATATTTCAATTGCATTTTAAGTTATTGTAATTTTGTTTTCTTCGTAGTGGCAATATGTACAAAGTACATTTTAATTAAAATAATCTATTAATGTTTGTTGCTAGGCGCAGTGGTGCATACGTTGTTGCGACCTACATTTTGTCTTACATGCATTTGTCACTTTACATTTTTACCTTAGTACTCAATTAGACGGCAATCGGTTAACTTGCATTTTATTTCCGTGCCCCTATATTTGATACTCACCCTTACTGCATTTGCATTTGCATTGACATTTAATTACGAACACAGCTGATATTTAGCAGATTCATCCTAAATATGGCAGCAGTACTTCATGCAAGATCGGACCTGGACTTGATAAAGTTGTAGGAGTTGGTCCGGAGTGAAGTACCGCCGGACCCTAGAGGAACCAAGCTTTCTTGCTGCTGATTTGTCTACAGACTCAATATATTGCCCGTAGTTCAAATCAAAAGACAGTTAGATGCGAAAAAGCTGCAGTCTGGTCACGGACACAGGCACAGTCCGGAAAGTCGGAATGAAGTAGAAAGAACTATTTGATATAATGTTTGAGTTAACTTAGTGCAAGCAAAACATTTCGCCTTCATAATAGTTAGTTTTGTCTCACATCAACCACTTTTAGTTTGCATTCAAGAAGCATTTTCTTCTTTTTGTTACTTTTTAATAAATATAACATAAGCATGGTTTATATTACTTCAATTTTTTAAATACTATCTACAGAAAGGTTATGAAAAAATATATATTTCACAATGATAATGGAGCTTACACTTTGAAACAAGCCAGAGAGTACCTATCTAAGTGCTGGTACAAAGGAGCACCTTGCTTGCCTTTGTTAATTAATGACTAATTTAAATTGTAAACGGCACTCATTCGAGCCCAGTGCCTCTATTTTTGAATCACTCGCGTTGAGATGTCGTGTGATATTCATTGATCAATGTCCAATTTTCCAATCAAAATTTGTATAACTCCTCGCGGGAGTGATTCAAAAAAAGATAACTGAATTTTTTGAGTACTTACGTCTATATTTTGCACGTTTTTAATTGTTTTTTTTTTCAATTTAAATTTACATACCATATTCAAGCGAGTGATTCAAAAATAGAGCTCCAGACGATAGTTGAGTTACGGAGGGAATCGCTGACGCATTCCTGAACTTTGTCAATTATCCTCAGCAAATATTGACCCGGACTAATCTATTCATCTACCGCGTTTTATTTGTTGTCTAAACCACAGCTGGAAGAATACAGACAACTATATGAAGATTTGTTTAAAACAATCATGTAGTTTTGCGTTACTGTAATCTAAGTACTAACAACATTAATTAGTATTGTCTTGTCTCGTAGCGAACTAATAACGTAGGTGTAATAATAACTAATAGTATTACAAAAGAAGTCGCTAGTTACAACATCTTAAAAAAATCAAAACCAATAGTGGAAACTTGCACCCTTGCGCGTATCTCGCGCGTATCTATGAAATATTACGCCGTAGCTAGTAAGCGACCTGGCGTTGATAGCATCGCAATAATAAATTGAGTTTGTGTGTTTTCTCCATATATTTTTTGCTTCAGTATCGTTTGTACAACAACCCCTAAATCGCTCGTTGCTGACCAAAACAATATCATGTATTTATTATTACTTACTTAATTTATATAGAGTGGCTATGCGTAGGCATTGTTATGCCATCCTGAATAAGTAATAGTCGATATTAATTTCTTTTTACTGTATTTAATTTGTTTGTTCCTTACTTACTGGCTGTTTCAGCACATCTGTGTCGACTCGGCCCGTTCAATTTACATTTGATGGACCGTAGATTAGCCTTTTTACTCGCCGCCGAAAAGTTCCGCCGCCTTGGGATTGTTAAGAGTGGATTTCAATAAAGTAAATGAACAGGCCGACAGTCCGCTCGCTTTAAATGTAATCCGCAGAATGCCGCTTAACTCAGAATCGATTTTACCAAGTCACATAAGGAATATTTGTAGAGTATAATACAAAACGCCTAATTCGAAAACGTCACCTATTTGTCAACAATCATTTATGTAAGTGTCATTTAAAACCGGGCGTTTTATATTTATTCGGTTGGATAAGTCCTATCTGATGTGGGTAAAATCGACTTTCATTGAAACATTATGTTTTTTTTTAATGTAGTATTTAGTATGGGTTCGCTCTTGACTCCAGACCAAGCCTAGTACGACTAAAAGGAAGTCGAATATGAAACGAGCTCGCCCAGAAGAAGCCTGTTCACACGAACTTCGAATTGATTCGGATTGTTATCACTAGGAATCACCATGTTTTAATCGAAGAAACACGTCGTTTTTGAACGATTTAAAGCAAATGTGATCGAATTTTAAAATTAGGTCATAGGGGGTGTTCTTCTTCTAGTTTTTTTTTAAAAAAAAAACATAAATGAAATGATTAGCTTGTGATTTAAAAATAATTATAAACTCAGTGACTCAAAACATATTTTACAATAAATGACATCTGATAAATTCCATGAAAATTTTTCAAACACAGAACGCATTGCAGTAAATGTTCGATTCAAACATGAAAATACAATCCACTGTGCTTAATACTCCTACATTCGGCAACTAGACTCCGAATAAATATCGCAAAGTGACGCGTGCGCAGGTGAATTGTGAGTTTACACGGCGCGACTGTTTGCGCTGCGATCGCCGTGATTTACACCCAAACGAGCCTGCCTACGCGATGCACAAATACTGAGCGGCTAGTGTGGATAAATTTATAAATAAAAGCGGAAAAAGTATTATATCGTAAGCGATACGACTGAACAATCGTGTTACTGGCAATTATACTATCTTGAATAAGTAATAATATACGGACAACAGCACGTCAAGGTAAACACTGCGGTATCTTACACAGTTGTAATCAGGGTTAGTTTTTAATAAAAATGTGTAGTGTACAAGCTGGCATCGTACATTGCGACAACCACAGCGTCAGCGACCTACATCGCAGCGGCTGACCGATGAACTTATCAAGCACCGTCGGCACTCCACCGGCAGCACACAAGCATATACCTTAACATATTTACATACAACCAAATAATTATAAAAATGTATTTTAACAAGCAATAAACTAGCTATCAACCGTCCATGTTGGTTCTTATTTCCCTCCGCTGCGGCCAAGACACTTTTCATCATCACTATGACCAGTTCGGTGAGCCTGCCAGACTGGCAGCGGCTCCATGCCACCTACCTACAGTCCTAACGCTGCTGCCCTGGGCGACCTGGGAGCAGCTTTGCTACCACAACATCCTTATTATATCTACGTATCTATTGTCAGGCTGGGCTAGGGCTCCAGGGACTTAGTATCTTAGGCAAAAGGATATCTACGTTAGTTTCCATTTTAACCTTTTATATACTGAACAGACGGGAATTCTTCCCGCCTGTACATATTGTCTGATGGGCTAGCGACTGTACATCGCGTATTTGTACAATGGTTCAATCGCTTATTCGGCGTAAATATCTTTTTTTTATATATATGCGTCTAATCGTTAATGTGCTTTGAGTGTATCGAATTTTACATTTTTAAGGGAAGATTAAAGCAGAAAATAAGCATTTTATATCCCAACCATTATTCTAAATATTATGGCCAACCTACACCATGCATGCTCTGAAATACGCCAAGTTTAACTCTGAAATTATTTTCGGAGATGAGTTACTACTTACTACTAAAACATGCACAGTCCTAATTCCATATTAATGGATCGCTTTTCGGTTGGAACAAAGCCATGGAAAGTAATAAAGTACAAGATAATATATAAATCATTTTACTAAAGCTACTGTAATCACAAAATGTAAAAGTCTAGTTTCTTTATATGTTTTTAACAGAGCGTTTTAAGCGAGCTTTTAACAGAAAAAAACTATAAAATGTTTAAGACGAATTTTAGTACCTACTTACTAGTATAAATAAATACTATAGTCCTATGTGTAGTGTGTGCCTGCCTGGCGCTCGTTTTAATTACTGTTGATATTAATAAAGTTATTTATTATTACTCTATTGCTAATTATTACCATATTATCAATATTATCATAATGGATATAATGTAAGTTATGACATTCATAATGTAAGAATACTCTCTTTTCTTTCGTAGATTACTGCCTGCCTAACTGCCTCGGTGGCGCAGCGGTAAGAGGGTCGCATTTTGAAGCGACGGCTGTGCCAGAGGTACGGTTCGATCCTCGGGTTGGGCCAAAAATATGTACCTATGTTTTTCTGTTCAGAAATTTTCACGGTAGCCCAGAGTTTGGGATTAGCGGTGTTTCACCCCCGTGCCTCAAAAAGCACGTGAAGCTGTTGGTCCTGCGCCTGATCTCTCTCCAGTCGTGTCAGATTGCTGTCCCATCTGGCTATGAGAGTGAAAAGAATTGAGTGTGCACCCGTGTTTGCACACACACTTATGCTTTATAAATGTCCCGCGCAGTAGGTTGGTCGTTGTGACTGGTCACCGAAGTCAAAATTGACTAGGGGGACTATTATTATTAAATGATAAATTCGCCAATTCTTACACAAGTAAATGTTTATTCAATCAGCGTACTGTTACTACTAGTCGAGAAGTAAAGTCATTATGTGGTAAAATTAGTTGACGCCGAATTAACGGCGCCACGAACTGCTTTTAGTCTTAACAGGTGAACTTATAACGAGCCAATAATCCAGCTAAGCTATATTGATTTAACCCCTGATAGATTGATAGTTAACAACTTTCAATTCAGCTAACGAGACCATTATTTTATTGTTATTAATCGAGTTGGGATAAGTTTAGAGCGACTTCGAAGCTTTTAGTAAACCACTTGCTATTGTGTAAAATTATATTCAGTGAAACGCTTGAAATTTGATTTCTTTGCTATTTTCAAATGTTTATAATTGTTGAAGTTTGGAGCTATGAACAAATAATCAAATGAACTAAACTAGTATGAAGGGAATTTCATCTAACGTTTCTAATGTTTCAGATATGTTAATTTTGCACACTATAGGTAGTGTGCAAAATTAACATATCTGAATAATACTAATAGGTAGGTTCTACTAATAGGTAGGCCTATTCGTAGAACACAAAACAACAAACAATCCGCATTCGTAATTAGTCAAAAGAGGACGCAATTACCGCGGTCCCTGCCGTTATGTGTAGTTGCATAAACCCCCCAATTTAACTTGCCCACACTAAATCAACGACGAAGGGACACTAACAGTTATAATGACGAAAACACCCACCCTGGGACGTCCCAGAGTACCTGCTCAAAATTTGATGCACTCGAGAATGTAGAGCGCAAATTGTTATTACATTGAGTGTTCTGTGAGACGCTGCCCGCTCGGTTTTATGGATGCGAAGCAAGCGCCCCAGTTCCAGTGTAAAATGAAACTATGGAAGTTTAAACCTACGTTCATGTTGACATTGTTTGTCGGATGAATAGCTTATGCATGTTTGTTGCATTCTTCTACATTGTAGGCGTTTTTTTACGCTTTGCGATTTAATCAATTACGCTGCATTACCAATGTTTACCAATAATATTACTAGTGTTGTGCAAGAAGATCTTCACGGATCAAAAGGCTGCCGGCAGTAGCATAAACAAAAACATAACAAATTAAAAGTCTATTGAGAAACACATCCGTGAGGAATTAAAAGTATACATTTATCTGAATAAAGTTTATTTCTACCATCTTGTGTTTATTTAGTTAGTGTTTTATCAGCTCTAATACTCCATACGATACATTGATTTAAACTAACATGGTCGCTAATTACAAAACCAATGACAAAAAAAACGTAAGCAATTGCAGAACATTTGTTAAAATTGGGTCCAAATGCTCCGACTGCATTGAGTTTCATAACCCTCGGATAATTTCGGCACAACGCCATTTCATACCAAGATTGGTCAGGGAGGCAATCAAAACTACATAATAATAGAAACTACATATGAAATTGGCGTTTTGTAAGGGAGGAATATAAGGTCATTTTTTTTTGTAAAATATATTAAATAGATCAAAGTGGTTGCGCAATGTGTGGCATTGCGTTGTCGTGAAGCAGCAGTGGCCTAGAGCGATTGACCAATTTCGGTTGTTTAGCAGCTAGTCCTTCCTTCATGGCTTACAGTTGCTGACAAAAGATATCTGCCGTAATCGTTTGGTCAGATTTTAGAAAGCTGTAGTGAAAGACACCGGCGCTAGTCCAGCGAACACTCACAAACTACTTTTTCTGAGACAGTTTTCGTTTAGGACAGGGTTTGGCTGGATCTCCAGGGTTCAGCCATTGCGACGAGCGTTTCCGATTATCGTACAGTATCCACTTTTCATCACAAGTAATGATTCCATTTAAAATCCCTTCAAAATTGTGTCGGTTGAGCAAAGTAACACAGCAGTCGACGCGTGTTTGCAAGTTCGATTCACTCAATTCATGAGGTTACCCATCATTCAAGTTTTTATTTTCTTTTCCCGATTTGCTTCAAGTGGATTAAAACAGTTTTATTAATTACTCCGATGCCTCTGCAGCTATCTCTGATGTGCTTTGTTACGGATCTGCTTCCACAATAGCCTTTAATTCTTCATTTTCCACTTTAGTCTCCGGCCGTCCACGGGGTTGGTTCTGAAGGTCGAAATTCCCAGATCGAAAACGTTGAAACCAAAAACGTTCCGTGCTTTTTTTTGCGATACTAGTGCCGTACAGATCATTAATCCTTCGAGCTGTTTCTGCAGCACTGGTGCCACGGTAGAACTCGTACCCGTAAATATACCGATAGTTCAGGTTTTCCATTGTGTGGTAATAAGCGACGCCAAAGAAAAAAATGATGAGTGACTGTTTTCAAAACTCAAATGTACCAGCTAAATGAATTTATAAATTTGAATTTGGAATTGTTAACCAAAGAGGAGATATTTCAGATCGAAGTGGTCAGTACGACAAAACGCTAATTTCATATGTAAGGACCTATTATAAACATTTTCATTGTGAGGATGGGTTCAAATTGTCTAATGTCTGGAAACCAGTGATTCGTAAATGCAAAAACCGTGGAATACAGCAGAATGGTGTTTCGCGAGTGGATACTGTGAGTGTAGTGTGTCGAGAACAGGTGCGAGAAAATAGTGGGTTTGTGAACAATAGTACTTAAAGGGATGGCAATAAGAAGGGTAGACCGATACGTCTGCCAATACTAGCTTACCCGCAACAACTTTTTATATGCCGTGAGCATGGCACTTATAACAGTGCCGAGATATCGAAAACTCTAAAAAATAAGGTACATGGTAGCAATCCCGTAAGTATGTACTCTAGTTCCATACTAGTTTTTAATTTAAAAAATCTTTTTAATTCATACCGACGTATTGTCGATTACACATGCATTTTTCACATCCCCTAAAGGAACAGACGTGACCTAAATACTAAAATCACAGTGCATAAACGCTGCCTATTATGGCGGCTTCAAAAACACGCGTTGCATTCGAAGCGCCTTCGCCATCGCGCTGTTTGCATATCGCAAACAGATAGGAGTATGTAGCGCGGTCATAGCACTGACCTGACGGGAATGTCCGATTTTGTTGGCTATATGTATTATTGATGTGTCTGAGGGTTCGTTGCCAACTTTAACCAAATTAAGGGTCCACATACTTTCGCTTATAGCCAAAATAGCACAATATTTTGTTGACAGTTAAAATAACGTTGTTCTTTTATAGTATTTGTATGAAGGACGAAGTTATATTTGCGGTTGTTCAAAATGTTCTATATCTCAAAAACTTCTTGTTCGATATCATTCTTTTTTTTAAAGTATTTGTAAAGATCTACATTGTGTATTTTTTCAAGATGTTCAATAGCTTAGTTCAAAATTTTGATTGAAGACGCCTATTTTACCACTTCGGAAGCGTGTATTTTATAAACGTTTAACTTTCAGATAAAATGGTTTTAGGAACCTCGATGCCATAAACATCCCACGTGCATAGGTTTGAACAATAAAAAATATTTTGTTTTAGATCCATGTATGGGAGCCCCCTTAATGGAATAGAATGTATGGAAATCTCAAAGCGGTTAGCAGGATACACCCTCGTGCGAAATTGCATGTATGTAATCCGAATAGTTTCATAATGAAGTGGCTGTGACATACGAACGGACAGACAGATAGACAGAAAAACATACAGACATTTGACGAAACTATAAGGATTCCTTTTTTTTCATTCAGCTACGGTACCCTAAAAAGTCTTGTGTACTGATTTTCTAATATGGGTAAGTACAAATAACCAGACTTGAAGTTGCCAATATCCTCATTCGGCTTATGTTTTAGCAACAATAACCTACATTCGAGTATTTTGAGGTTTGCTTCCGCATCAAAAGGCTGCACAACAAAAATTGCACAATCCCATCCTGCCAATCGTTTAACACCAATTGGCCGGCGCACCGGGCTTAAACAGCTTAACCGTATAACTATTACGTAACACAATTGCTTTCACAATAAATTGTTAAAGATTTCGAGGCGGCTCTTTTGAAAGCTTGAAGAAAACACTTGCTACCTTTTCACAGCGATAACAAATATCAACTGCACGGACATTTTTATGTCAACATAAATAGCCATGCATCGCCCCAAGAGCTTGTAAGATACGTAATCACCCTGCTGAATGTGCCGTGTATTTCAATACGAATTCACTGAAAGCTAATTTCGCGAATCCAAGCGATTGCGACAGCACCCACCGATTGCGCGAATGCCATCGCGAACGTGTTTATTCACAGCGTACAAGCTTTAAATATTTTAACTGATAAAGATGAAATAAGAAACCAAAAATTTTGCACACGGGCGGGACTTGAACCAGCAACCTTTTGGCATACCGGGCCAAAAGGTTGCTGGTTCAAGTCCCGCCCGTGCGCAAAATTTTTGGTTTCTTATTTCATTTTTATGAATATAAAATATGACACTGTGAGTGTTAAAAACATTCTAAAAAAGCATTATTTTAACTGACTTCAAAAATAGGAGGTTCTCAGTTCGACCTGTATGTTTGTCCACATTTTTTTGCGTTTGGCTGGACCGATTTGAGTTACTCTTTAGTTCAATCAAGTACAATGTAACTTAAACAATAACTAAAAACAACGAAAACAAAATAATTTCATAAAAATTGAACCTCCTTCTGAAATGATTGAATTATTAAATTAAACAATTTGAGGGCAGTTTTTTTTATATCGCATAATAAACGCGAAAGATAGGTATTTTTTGGATCGGTTGGTACTTGATTTACAAAAAAGACATCATCAAAATTAAAATCAGTGTTTCTGTTTCCAAACGTGCCTTTAAATAAGTAATAATGCATAATGATATCTGAAACGTGTATTTATATTGAGCTAAAAGAGTTTAAAGAGTTAACCAGCACTCAAGCTGCACAGTCAGACTTGCAGTTAATCGCATCGGCTCATCCACTCGACTGCGACCCTAAGCAATCGACCTAATTGACCCGGCATTGGTCTGTTAGAGAGAAAGAAACTAGGTTACATGTTTGTATCGTAGTACCATATCGCTTTAATTTTTTACCGACTTTAAAAAAAAAGTAATTAATTTAATTCATATGTATGTAATATTGTTGGAATTCAATAATATTTATTATTTTATTTTTATATATTTATTATAATAGAATAGAAAAACGTTAATTGCCTTCATTATAAAAAATGGTACAAAAACATGAGCAATTAAGGATCAGTATGTTAATAGAGGATTCAGTATGTTGATCTAAAAAGCCTTCCAAACACGTGAAAAATTTCGTAAGTGTATGTATGTTTGTATGTTTTTTCACGGATTTCTTAAAACAAGAAGTCACAGCGAGAGGATTCTTTTTTTTGCTTCGATTAGGTATATTTGAACTTAGGGTACAGTGTACGTTTTATCAAAATAGTAGTTGTTGAGATTAATAGGTAAATATTTAAAATTCATGTAATAAAAAAGTAATTTTTATAATGAATCCTCCTTCAAAAAATGCCATAGACATCTACTTAAGAGAAACGAATTCATTTGGAGTGAGTGTGTGATGATGAGTGTAAACTGTTGGTAAGAAGCTCGACATCATGCACCGATTTCAAACGGTTTATTTTTCTGATGTTATAATTAGACGGTTAACCGACTACCTTCATAGGTTAGGTGTAAATGTTGCAAAAATCCAATTTCCACAAAGGTTTCTATTTTTTTTCATGACGTTCTTCACCTGTCATATCTTTTTGTGTAATGAATTATCAAGGTTTGAAGTGCTTAATGCTGATGGTCTGAAATTTTGTATCTATACCTCTAAAACAAATAAAATCCTAACCAAATCTCGCTGTAAAAACAGCACAGACCCAAAATTCCACTTTCTCCCCAAAGATTTCCGAATCCCCGGATCCGAGGGCATCTCAAATACCCTATCGGGTGTAATCACCCCCTCGGCTTATCGGCAAAGGGTGCGGGCGGGTGCAATCGAGTTCAAATAAAATATAAGCTTTTGTTTCTACCTGCGAAAGGACCACGTCTTTAGGTTAAGGGGACGGTTTAATCAAAGGGCTCTTTCTTAGAAGTGTTTTGTTTCGTTTCGACTCGAGTAAATTGGTGACAGATTTGATCTTGTGTATTTTTTCCTCAGAAGGATTATTGTATCCCGCCCTAGAGTGTGTTTTGTCGGAGATAAGTAACACAATGTTTTGTTTGCTACGTAAAATTGGAAGAAGAGGTATTTCACGAAACATTACTTTTTCTCATTTTGTCAGGAGCCAAGCCTACTTTTTGCTTCAATTTATTTGAATATGGTGTTTTTGTAGATATTTTAACAATAACTCTATTACCTCATTTATTTCAATTTTTAACCTATACGAACTAGAATTTTGCTGAAAATCGCGAAAAACCCGTTTTTGTGACTTTTGACCCCGAGTAACTTTTTTTCCAGGTATCGGATCGATGGGGACTTTTTACATTTCATTTATGATGGTGTTTTAAACAATCCTACCAATTTTCAGCTAGGTGGGAATTTTTGTAACCTTGGATATCTAATTTGACTGGACTATATAATACGGGCGGGTGAGTCTAATGCGATTAGGCGCAAGTCACCGGCTGGACTGACGGGTAAGTTAACGTGATGGCATCTCCGGAAACTTTACTTTACAAAGTTGCTGTTTTGCCAATGCCTTTGTCACCATTACATACTCGTACTTATAGAAAAATTGCTGGTTGAGGAACTCGTCTTTTTGGTAAAACTTACATATTTAAATGTGATTGCTATTAAAATATAACTAAGTTATCTGCTCCTATTTTCATCCAGCATCACAACAATCTCCTACTCCCACTTTTATACATTAAATTGAGTCTGTATTCTATATTTGATATGAAATCTATACTAATATTATAAAGCTGAAGAGTTTGTTTGTTTGTTTGTTTGAACGCGCTAATCTCAAAAACTACTGGCCCGATTTGGAAAAAAAAATTTTTGGTTGGATAGTCCATTTATCAAGGAAGGCTTTAGGCTATATAATATAAAGATACAACTCATAAGACCACAGCAGAAATGAAAAATGTTGCGAAAACGGGAGAAAGATATTCCTTTTGAGAGCTTCCGCTGCATACGCTGCGGAAACCGCTTAAGTTACACAAACATCATGTATGACAGGATTGTTCAGCATTAAGAGTTCTATAATAAAGTCCGCGACAGCATATGTCTATCTTTTATGGTTGACTTACTACAACCTTTTTTATGTTAATAAATTTGTAAAAAAATAATGCATTATTTTTAGAGGTGTATTATACACACAGGTATTTATTCTTATCAAAATAAATACATTCATCATCACGAGCATTTTATTTAGAACCAAGTTGCCCTTTATATCATTTGATTTCAATAAATATCTTAGGAGCTATCACAGTTTTAACATAACTCCGCACCAAAATAATGTTCGCAGCTTAAGTACAACGTGCGCTTGCGCTAATATATTATAAAGCTGAAGAGTTTGTTTGTTTGAACGCGCTTATCCCAGGAACTGCTGGACCGATTTGAAAAAATATTTCTGTGTTGGATAGCTTATTTATCGAGAAAGGCTTTAGGATATAAAACATGACGCTGCGACGGGAGGGGAGGGAGCAAATTCAAAACGCGCGGACGAAGTCGCGGGGGACCGCTAGTCAAACTATAAACTCTGTTCTCGCTGCATACCTTTCCACGCCTGTCACTCATTTGCGTTCCGTCCACACCCCACACTAAACAAAAAGCACATTTATTAATGACAGTACGAGTTCTCATCACTATTTACGGGGTGTCAGTCCTCCTCAACGTCCCGAGAACAGTGAATGGAGTACGTTGCGATGGCCGTCATCGCGGTTAACTATTGTTTACTTACCATATTGCATTTCTATTATGAATGCTACTATTTATTTTGCTGCCACGTCACATTACACATGCAACCTAGCAAAAGCTTGTGTCACATACCAGCATAAGCGATGTTGTTGTGTCGACGGAGCTCGAGTGTAGATAATGCGTTTAGTCGCACGCCCGTAGTGAGCCTGAGCAGTCACCGTGGCTAGTCGCCGCCAGTAAATGACTAGCTTTTCATTTTTAATGCCCTGCTATGCTTGACGTGACGTACTGATGACTAGCTCACATTTATTGTTCACGATCATAAGCTTTGAAAGAATGTGGTAACATGGAAATAACAGGACATAATATGTATATCCGTGTTTAGATGAATATGTACTCAAAGTTTTAAAAGTTCTTTATCCAGTTTCAGCAAACACTAATAAAAAATTGTTATTACTTTTGCTTCTCTTAACTGTTTAAAGGATAAGTTGTTTTAATTTGCTGAATTACAAGTCTTTATGAAATGAAGCTCAAGTTTAAAGACCAGTTTAACATTTCCTTGGAGATGTTCGCGAAAACTTAAAGTAGGTGCTCCTTTAATCTTCTTCACTACTTAGCGTCCTTTTAGAAAGTACGAACTGAAAGTAAATAACAAGCAACAACCTTCAGTAAAAACTTCGTAAAAACCTGAACTCACGCTGGTACCTGACAATGTTTTTCATTATTTTTAATGGTATCAGGAAATCCTGTCATTAAAGTTATTCAATATTCGTAGTGAAATTAAGAATGAAAAAAAATCTAGTCTATTTTTAATTCTGGCCAATTACGCTGAATCATTGAAAATATAAGTACTTTCGTAAGTGGAATGTTTATTATCTTTAATATATTGACCGTGTAGATTAGACTCCTTTTCTATCTCATGAAATTAATGCTATATGTAGCTGAGCATTTCAAACTCGGCCAATTAATGACTCTCAACCACACAAAAAAAGACGAAGACGCATTAAACTTTCTTTCGTCCTTTGAACAATCACTGAACTCACGCACGTGTACGCCGGCTGTTTGAATGGCAAAAGTATACCGTTCGTATAATTTCAATTGTCGTATTCATGGGTGCGACCCGCCGCATAAATATTCAGTCGCCCACGCGCCGAGATTCCGTCTCTTCGGCTTAAACTCAGCTTATACCGTACGATTTTTTGGCTTACTGACTAACCTAAGCTTAGAGGGTTGTGAGACAAATGAGTTTGAGGAACTATTTTAAGTGTTACGTGCTCCTCGGAAAGGGTGAAACTGAATTTGGTTACAAGCCCCCATCGTGCTGCGGTAAAAGCGCTTCTAGTTTAATGATTCAGTATTAAATCTGTACTAAAGTTGAAAAAAAAATAGTTACATCTAATGTCATGTGCAAAAAAATACATGTACCAATTGAAGGGTTTTGATTTCTCAAACTATGTATACGTCACCGTAGCTTTTTAAAAACTGCGCTATAACAATCTTACGGTTTTAAATTTGTACTGTACTTAACTAGAAACGTAAACTGAAATGACAAATCAGTGAGCAAAGTGGTGGGTCAGGATAGGTAGAGTATTTAAACGGGCTGAGAGATAACGCGGTAGCGGAACAAATCGACTTATTTTCAGGTTCTCTGAGTGAGTTCGCAAGATCTGTATTATATGTTATAAGTCATAAGTAAATAAGATAAGTATAGATTAGTTTTACGCTATTCTATTAGGTTAAGTCTACCTGTAAAGATAGTGTAATGTAAGGTTATAAATAAACAATAAACTTCGTGTTAGGTTGACTCATCATCATCATCATTATCAGCCAAAGGACGTCCACTGCTGAACATAGGCCTCCCCCACGGATTTCCACAGCGACCGATCACTAGCAGTCTGCATCCAGTTTGATCCTGCGACCTTTATAAGGTTGTCTGTCCATCTTGTTGGTGGACGTCCCACGCTGCGTCTCTGGTCGAAGGGTCTCCAATCTAGAACTTTCCTGCCCCAACGGCCATCAGTTCTTCGCGCTATGTGCCCTGCCCATTGCCACTTGAGCTTACTGATTCTCAAAGCTATGTCCGTTACCTTAGTTCTTCTACGTATCTCCTCATTTCTGATTCGATCCCGTAGAGAAACACCCAGCATAGCCCTTTCCATCGCTCGTTGTGTGATTTTGAGCTTCATTATAAGGCCCATGCCCAGCCCAGCCCATATAAGGCCCATTCATTATAAGGTTGACTAGTAAGCACCAATAAACGCGTCAATATTAAACCACTTGCAGATTGTTCAAAATGAATCGACAATGACATAAACAAACAACAAACACTTTTAAACTTTCGCGTTGCATTTTAAATACACTTATATATACGGGAATTAACGCGATCGCGATAAAAACATAAATACCTTATGTTTTGGCCTGACGTTTCGATCGGGTTTCACCGATCGTGGTCACAGGCGAACTGATGAACTGCGATTTCTTAACTCCGTTTGCGGGGTAGAAGTATCTTGTTCCACCCGCAAAGTATTTATTATTTGCGCACCACCGCCACACACTACACTGACAATGTCCCTATTCTGGAGACCGCTCAACGCGTCCGTATTCTGGTGATTACTCGACTGCGAACTTAAACAAGGCTGTGTCATTCTAATCACGGGATTCCACGTCGGAGACAACTTAAAACCATCTTCCCTATTGAAATTAACATATTTTTGTATTTCAATAGCTTCACGCACAACTCTCGAGTGAAAATGGCGATCTGTGGAGAGGACTTGCGTTTTGTGGAATTCTATCCAATGATTGGTGCCCGCTTCTAATAGATGTTCAGCAATCGCTGACTTGTTAATTTGGCGATTTTTCACAGCTGCGATGTGTTCTTTGATCCTTTCCGCAACGGTCCGCTTCGTTTGGCCTATATAGGAACTACCACAGCTGCAACTGATTCTATAGACTCCCGGTGTATGTAGGGGCAAGACATCTTTAGGTGTGCGCAAAATATTATTTACCTTAGATCCAGGACTAAAGACAGTGGGTATGGAGTACTTTTTTAATAGGGAACCGACCTTGTCTGTTACCCCTTTCACATATGGTAAATATGCAGGATGCCTGTTAACACCTGGATTTCTGCACTTCTTTATCGACGGCTTCAGTTGATGTGGTGACACTTTATATCCATTACTTTTTAGTACCTCCTGAACATGGTCTAGCTCTTGCTTTAAATGCTCAGGGTCACAAAGAGCATAGGCTCGGTTTTTTAGTGAAGCCATAACAGAAATCAAGTGTCTAGGATGGTGGTGTGAAGCAGCGTGTAGATACCTATCTGTATGTGTGGGCTTTCTATAGACACAGTGTGATAATGTGCCATCTGGTCTTGACGTAACTCTCACATCCAGAAATGACAATGATCTGCCTTTCTCCAACTCATAAGTAAATTTCATCTTAGGATGAATGGAGTTAAGGTATTCTAAATATTGATCTACTTCCGGCTTACCACCTTTAACTATACTAAAAATGTCATCTACATACCTCTTCCAAAATTTTATTGTACTAGGACCGAGACGCAATGCCTTCTCCTCAAAATGTTCCATCCAGAGATTAGCTAGTACGGGGGCTACAGGGCTACCCATCGCTACACCATCAATCTGGAGGTAGTATTGACCTTGGAAAAGAAAGTTGTTACCATCCAGGCAGTTCTTCAGCAAATCAATATAGTTAAAAGCCATTTCATTGTCAATCAGCTTGTCCTTCACTATGTCCAAACATTCTTGAATTGGAACATTGGTGAACAAAGACTCCACGTCAAAACTCACCATAATTTCATCAGGTTCCAATTTGAGGCTGCTTATTATTTGGACAAAATGTCGTGAGTCCTTTACAAAAGATGGTGTCTTCCCTACCAATGGCTGCAATACGGATGCTACATACTTAGCTAGGTCATAAGTAGGCGAAGATATCTGACTTACGATTGGTCGTAATGGAACACTAGCTTTATGTACTTTCGGCAATCCATACATTTTTGGTGGTTGGCATGCCTTAGGGCTATGTAGTTTTTCGTACTCATCTTTTGTAAATAGGTCTTGATTTTCTTGAATAAGAGTACGTATTCTACGCGCTACTCTGGCCGTGGGGTTATAAGTTACTTGCTTATACACACTCTCATCACACAATAACTCCCGTATTTTGTCCTCGTAATCATTTGTGTTCATCACCACAGTGGCGTTTCCTTTATCAGCCTTAAGCACTAAAATGTCTTTGTTTTCACTAATACTTTTCAGTGCTTGACGCTCCCCCACAGTGATATTGCTAGCTGGAGGTCTTGCCTTACGCAATATTACAGCAACATCCTGTCTTAAGGTATCGGCTTCAACTGACGGTAATTTATTACGTGCAAGTGTCTCCTCTACAGCACTGATTACTTATTCATACGGAACCCGCTTTGGTGTAATTGCGAAATTCATACCCTTGGCCAATACGTTTACAGCATCATCGCTCAGAGTGACGCAGGATAGATTTACTACCGTATCTTTTGAAACCGTTGGTGACGTAGTTTCTTCTGAATACCGTTGACTGTATAATTTTAAATACTTTCGGTCGTGGGTAGCACTAGATAGTTCAAAAGTCCGACACGCTTGCAAATATGTTATCCTATCACATACATCATAATCCTCACGAGACAACACAACACTGCAATCCATAAGTAACGTATATATATCACACTGTATCCGATCTAGTTCACGGTACTTGTTCTTTATTAACTGTCTCAGGAGCCGATCACTCGCGTTCTTTAGAATCCTACTCGAAAATGCGATATCACTACGCGGCCTAATACGCACACACGTAGGTAATAGTAAGTTATCGCGACATTTTGTTAAGAATATCAACGATGTTTCCACTCTCGCTCGTTTTTTCCGTAGGCATTCTAGATGACGTATCTGTTTTGCAGTATCCGACCCGTAGCGGTTTGCAATAAACACTTTTAAACTTTCGCGTTGCATTTTAAATACACTTATATATACGGGAATTAACGCGATCGCGATAAAAACATAAATACCTTATGTTTTGGCCTGACGTTTCGATCGGGTTTCACCGATCGTGGTCACAGGCGAACTGATGAACTGCGATTTCTTAACTCCGTTTGCGGGGTAGAAGTATCTTGTTCCACCCGCAAAGTATTTATTATTTGCGCACCACCGCCACACACTACACTGACAATGTCCCTATTCTGGAGACCGCTCAACGCGTCCGTATTCTGGTGATTACTCGACTGCGAACTTAAACAAGGCTGTGTCATTCTAATCACGGGATTCCACGTCGGAGACAACTTAAAACCATCTTCCCTATTGAAATTAACATATTTTTGTATTTCAATAGCTTCACGCACAACTCTCGAGTGAAAATGGCGATCTGTGGAGAGGACTTGCGTTTTGTGGAATTCTATCCAATGATTGGTGCCCGCTTCTAATAGATGTTCAGCAATCGCTGACTTGTTAATTTGGCGATTTTTCACAGCTGCGATGTGTTCTTTGATCCTTTCCGCAACGGTCCGCTTCGTTTGGCCTATATAGGAACTACCACAGCTGCAACTGATTCTATAGACTCCCGGTGTATGTAGGGGCAAGACATCTTTAGGTGTGCGCAAAATATTATTTACCTTAGATCCAGGACTAAAGACAGTGGGTATGGAGTACTTTTTTAATAGGGAACCGACCTTGTCTGTTACCCCTTTCACATATGGTAAATATGCAGGATGCCTGTTAACACCTGGATTTCTGCACTTCTTTATCGACGGCTTCAGTTGATGTGGTGACACTTTATATCCATTACTTTTTAGTACCTCCTGAACATGGTCTAGCTCTTGCTTTAAATGCTCAGGGTCACAAAGAGCATAGGCTCGGTTTTTTAGTGAAGCCATAACAGAAATCAAGTGTCTAGGATGGTGGTGTGAAGCAGCGTGTAGATACCTATCTGTATGTGTGGGCTTTCTATAGACACAGTGTGATAATGTGCCATCTGGTCTTGACGTAACTCTCACATCCAGAAATGACAATGATCTGCCTTTCTCCAACTCATAAGTAAATTTCATCTTAGGATGAATGGAGTTAAGGTATTCTAAATATTGATCTACTTCCGGCTTACCACCTTTAACTATACTAAAAATGTCATCTACATACCTCTTCCAAAATTTTATTGTACTAGGACCGAGACGCAATGCCTTCTCCTCAAAATGTTCCATCCAGAGATTAGCTAGTACGGGGGCTACAGGGCTACCCATCGCTACACCATCAATCTGGAGGTAGTATTGACCTTGGAAAAGAAAGTAGTTACCATCCAGGCAGTTCTTCAGCAAATCAATATAGTTAAAAGCCATTTCATTGTCAATCAGCTTGTCCTTCACTATGTCCAAACATTCTTGAATTGGAACATTGGTGAACAAAGACTCCACGTCAAAACTCACCATAATTTCATCAGGTTCCAATTTGAGGCTGCTTATTATTTGGACAAAATGTCGTGAGTCCTTTACAAAAGATGGTGTCTTCCCTACCAATGGCTGCAATACGGATGCTACATACTTAGCTAGGTCATAAGTAGGCGAAGATATCTGACTTACGATTGGTCGTAATGGAACACTAGCTTTATGTACTTTCGGCAATCCATACATTTTTACACACACACAGATAGGTATCTACACGCTGCTTCACACCACCATCCTAGACACTTGATTTCTGTTATGGCTTCACTAAAAAACCGAGCCTATGCTCTTTGTGACCCTGAGCATTTAAAGCAAGAGCTAGACCATGTTCAGGAGGTACTAAAAAGTAATGGATATAAAGTGTCACCACATCAACTGAAGCCGTCGATAAAGAAGTGCAGAAATCCAGGTGTTAACAGGCATCCTGCATATTTACCATATGTGAAAGGGGTAACAGACAAGGTCGGTTCCCTATTAAAAAAGTACTCCATACCCACTGTCTTTAGTCCTGGATCTAAGGTAAATAATATTTTGCGCACACCTAAAGATGTCTTGCCCCTACATACACCGGGAGTCTATAGAATCAGTTGCAGCTGTGGTAGTTCCTATATAGGCCAAACGAAGCGGACCGTTGCGGAAAGGATCAAAGAACACATCGCAGCTGTGAAAAATCGCCAAATTAACAAGTCAGCGATTGCTGAACATCTATTAGAAGCGGGCACCAATCATTGGATAGAATTCCACAAAACGCAAGTCCTCTCCACAGATCGCCATTTTCACTCGAGAGTTGTGCGTGAAGCTATTGAAATACAAAAATATGTTAATTTCAATAGGGAAGATGGTTTTAAGTTGTCTCCGACGTGGAATCCCGTGATTAGAATGACACAGCCTTGTTTAAGTTCGCAGTCGAGTAATCACCAGAATACGGACGCGTTGAGCGGTCTCCAGAATAGGGACATTGTCAGTGTAGTGTGTGGCGGTGGTGCGCAAATAATAAATACTTTGCGGGTGGAACAAGATACTTCTACCCCGCAAACGGAGTTAAGAAATCGCAGTTCATCAGTTCGCCTGTGACCACGATCGGTGAAACCCGATCGAAACGTCAGGCCAAAACATAAGGTATTTATGTTTTTATCGCGATCGCGTTAATTCCCGTATATATAAGTGTATATAAACAAACAAGTTATTAAACAAAAAGGCTCGGTTTTTAATATGGGATTAGGCAAATTTAGTTTAGTTTAGTTTAGTTAGTTTCAATCTTTTTTATGGACAATAAGCATTTTATGCTTGCGTAAACTACGTACTTATTTAGTTAGAGTCATCTACACACACGTGTCATACCTAAGCGCTGCCAATCTACCATGAAAATAAAGTCGTTTGTTATAAAACAGCGGCCATTTTTATTTGGCCGGCTCAGCGCGGCGCCGACAAAGGTAATTGACAGCTAAGAGATCCGCTTTTATTAGAGCCACGTCGTAATAACAGTGTGTACCCGCCTTTATACACGCCCATAATCACTTACCTACTTGGGATTAAAGAAGTGTGTGCTCTAGGCCTTTGGGTGCTTTGTAAAGTTCAGTCTTGTTTACTTTGTTTTACAATTTTAAACATTAAATAACTTTAAAACCAAATAACAACCCGGAATTTTAAATAAGAAACACAGGTATAAGCGTGAGTTAATTGATTTCAGTGAACATATGTCAGCTGGCAGTGACCACGGCAGATGCAACTTGATCGAAGCGTCAGGTAAAACATATGTCAATTATGTTGAACGACATCGCGTTAGCACTTCGTTTAAAGTAAAATTTACCTGGATGTTTTATGTGACTGTTAAAAAAAATAGCGAAGGCAGAAAACAATCACAAAATATTAAAAAAATGTTATACGTTTTGTTAGTGACTGAACCCAGAAACATTGACAGACCAGTATTATTTTTACGTGTGTATGTTGAATACGAACAATTCTATACACCGCGCGTTTGGCGAAAATTAAACAAAAGCCTGCGTCGTAACGGGAATATTCGGAACTCCTGCGGCGATATGCAAAAGCGCTAAAAGGGCCCAATAAAAATATTCATACGCGAGTGAAAACATTTCGCTTCCGCGACCCGGCGTCCGCTGCGAAATTCGGGATAATAAAGGCTGCTCGGGCACACGACCGCACTGGAATTCCGTATGACATCCTGCATCCAGAATAAAATTGATATTTTTCGGCGAAAATATTGTAAAAGGTGTATAGGTGGGCATACGCCCGGATTGCTAAAGACACGGGGTTCGATTTCTCGTCTGTCAAACAGCCAAAGTTGCTTTTTACGTGCAATTTTCAATTTATATTATAAAGTATGTGTAGTGACAAAACACTAAAAAACAAAAATCAATTATAAATGGCTTCGTTCATCTTAACCGATTGTTAAATATTTGTAAAAATATTTCCTTTGGATATTGTGAGAGCAATCTCGCAACATTGATGACGTCACGCAGCCGACGCGTTAAAGAAAGCGCTTGCAAAGATGTCCACTTTATATACCTAATATTGGACACCAATCACATACATTGCTCTGATCCCAAAGTAAGTAGCTAATGCACTTGTGTTATGAAAATCAGACACAACGGTGGTACCACAATACCCAAACCCGAGACAATATAGAACATTTTGAATTCTATATTGTCCCGACCGGGAATCGAACCCGGGACTTTGGAGCGGCGACGCCTTGAAACCAGCAAATATTCGAATTGAATTTAAAAAAGTTAAAATGTATTTTATTGCTTGCTGCCAATTTTTACGAGATATTATATAATACCACACCATTATCTTCCAATAATGTTTATGTTTGTTTTTTATAATTTATAAATTTAAATTTAGTAACTGATTAAGTACTGCATTAAATAAATATCCTTTGGACATTCCCACACATCGCCGACAAAACGATTAATTATTCAAGAAATAAGCAAAATTACTCAAAATAATCCAGAAAGTATGCGCTTTGTATACCAAGATCTAAGATACAGATATAGATGACGCTGATCAAATATTTGTGCAGACTGCAAACCTTGGCTTGCAACCTGTAGTAGGCTCTGCAGCTCTATATTTGAATCACTCGCGTCAGTAAAACTAGTGTGATTCTTGTTTATAAATCAATTAAAATCTCTAAACGACTCCTGCACCTCCTGTACCTGTACCTGTAAATCGATGATGATGACAATCTATACCAATATTATAAAGCTAAAGAATTTGTTTGTTAGTTTGAACGCACTCTGAAACGACTTGACCGATTAAAAAAAAATGTGTTGGTTACCTTATTTATCAAAAAAGGCTTTAGGCTATTATATATCATGCTGCAACGGGAGGGGAGGGAGCAAAATAAAAACACGCAGATGAAGTTGCGGGGCACAACTAGTGTTCAAAGAAAACTCTGTAAACCGTTCATCTCGGTGCCATAAAAATATTGCACTATTTAAATGGCTTCTATATAATTTACACAGAACCCCAAAGAGGCGAATTCAAATGTAAGTCGTGGCTAGTGAGGGAGCCCAAAACGGAACGAGTCCATTTAGCAGCGGCGCGCTACGAACCTCGTAGCATCGACTACGCCGTAGCAGGTAACACGTAGCCTCGGGCGCTACGGTTGTTAACGTTCTCCATGTGATGGTTACCTGTGAACATTGAATGGATGAAACTACTGTTAGACATTTAAATTATTTTTTATTATTATTAATGGTCCCCCTAGCCGATTTCGACTACGGTGCCCAGTCACAACGACTGCGCGATATGTACCGCGCAGTGTGCAAAAGTGTGTGCGCAAACGCAGGTGCCCTCTCTCTTCCTTTTAATCTCTATTCCTTTTACTCTCATAGCCCAATGGGACAGCAACCTGACACGACTAGAGAGAGATTAGGCGCAGGACCATCAGTTTTAACGTACTTTTGAAAGGTACCGAGGCACGGTGTTGAAACACCGCCAATTTCCATTCTCTGGGCTACCCTTAAAAATTCTGAACAGGAAACCCAGGTATATATTTTTGGCCCGACCAGGAGATCGAACCCAGGACCTCTGGTGCAGCCGTGTCGCTTTAAAGTGCCACCCTTTTACCGCTGCGCCACCGAGGCAGTTTAAATAAATAACGTATTATGTAATACTTGCAGTGTCCCGAGTTGGTAGTGGACAGTGATACATTCGTTAAACATGCAGACTGAATAATACAGAACATGAATCATATTATGTAATTTATTGAAAGTAAAACAGTACCTACCTAACTTCTTGATAAGAAAAAGTGGACTATGTACCACTGAAAACTTTTGACTTGGATAAAATGACATTAACGTGAAGTGTCCCTATTTCATACATGTGAAAATATGCGGTCTGTATGTTTAACGAATGTATCACTGTAATCGGCATATAGTGCCAATCACAACAAGGGTTGCCAGATACTGACTTATCTTTTACGGGACTATATGGGGGGGGGGGGGGGTTGATGTTGCTAAGGCAGTTCCACATAAAGTTACAACTAGCCGTAACTTAATAGGAAAAAGTAGTATTCTTGAATTCTGGGATAAGGTACAACAACTGTATACAGGACTACACGCCAAATTACAGGATTAGCGCGTTCAATCGAACTCTTCAGCTTTATTATATTTATTAGTATAGATGGAAGACGTCATAATGTTGTCTGGTATACGTAACACAAGGAAGAAAAGCTTCTTACTTTAAAATCATGACAATTATTGTCTGTGTTGTATATTCATATTCATTCCCGTGAGTCAATGGAGCCGCGCCGCGGGTGTCCGGCCGCCGGATGTGGAAGTCGTTAGCCAGCGCCCTCTGCCGCCGCTGTGGCCTGCGACTGGAAT
Source organism: Pyrausta purpuralis (assembly GCA_963924145.1). Classification (NCBI taxonomy): domain Eukaryota; kingdom Metazoa; phylum Arthropoda; class Insecta; order Lepidoptera; family Crambidae; genus Pyrausta; species Pyrausta purpuralis. The sequence goes on along the minus strand of OZ001661.1, from coordinate 263,158 downwards.
AAGACATGCTCGCTGAGGATGTTGCAATAAAGTTTTATTTAAGAATAGTGGCGATGGTGAAGTTAAAAAAAGCAAAAAAATAGTTTATAGCCATAATGGATTAGCTAGAAAAAATCAAAAAAGCTTGTATTGTATTTTAAACGTATACCGATTTAACTCTTACTTTCCAATGTTAAACGGGATGAGAAATTAGAAGTAGGAGCTTCAAGTGACCTCTAGTAGTGAGCTTGTGATACATTCATTGGAAATTACCCCCTTAGGCTACCTGGAATGTCTTCTAGGAGTTTCAAAAAAAAAGTAAAAACCGACTTCAAAACCAAAATGCACTAAAAAGTCTTAAATAAACTCTTCACCATTGAAAGGAAAGGAATCCGTTTTAGGTAAACAATTTCTTTTTGGAGTCGGTGCCATCACTTTGACCATCAAGCATCAACTATCACAGCCTAAGACTTTTTAGTGCATTTTGGTTTTGAAGTCGGTTTTTACTTTTTTTTAAAGTTTATTTTATTTCTTCATTTTTAGTGATTATATAAGAGGGGGGGGGGGGGGTGGGGGGAGTTGCAACTCATCTCTTAAAGGCAGTTATAAGATGATGAAACAAATAGTACAAGGGGCAATAGAGAGAGAGAAAGCCTGTTTCTTTACCAAACATATTAATAGTAACCTAAGGGAGCCAAAAAAACTATAGAAAAATTTTAAGGGCACAGAAACCAAGCTACTTACATGAGAACTTGGTATGGGCTCGGGGCGGGAGGGGGCGTGGGAGAAGGGAATGTGTAGGCGTCTTTCTGACCCCAAGACACCGCACAATAACTTTCCGCGGCTCTTTCAAATTTGCTGCGACACGGTGCTGGAACTCGCTGCCCCCGCCGTTGCGCGCCCTGAAGGTGAAATCAACGTTTAAAATGAAACTAAAGCAACACTTATTACAAATCCAACGTGAAAACGAAAAGCACGCGTTCACTTACCAACGGGGTATGCGCGTCGAGCGAGGGGGTCGCAAATCCAAACATAGTTGAGCCCGTGCAACGTGTCACCGTTCACGCCGAAAAACACTTATCATTACATGACTTGTCCGCGTGAGCTCCTTCAGGACCCCATGTGTCCGTCGCCGTCATTCGTACAGTCCGGTTATTTTGCGCGATTGTTTGGGGTTATCCAGGGCTCCCCTTCCTTGTAGACTGAAGTCATCAATGTCAACGTGTTTCCTTATCTTGTATTGGTAAATTACGTACGTGGCAGCCTTGGCACTATCTTTTACGTGGCATTTTTATCTCGGTGAGCCTCGGACTTTGTCGGATTCGTAAATAAAATGGCTGCTGGACGAGCCGAGCCCAAGAAGAACGGAGACTTTTTTTTTTTTTTTTTTTTTTTTTTTTACTTTTTCTTCTCCGAATCTTGAGTTTGGCCACGTTCCGTTCCACGAACGCAGTAAAAATCGCAGAGCTCACAATAGGCTCACCAAGGTGACCCGAAATAATGGTGTATTATTATTAATTAAATTAATTGTTATGCTATTTGATTTGATTTATGTTTTTATTATTTATATTATAATTTGCAATTGTTCATACAATATGTCGAAATCAATTTGTGATTATTCGAATGATAGATTAATGTTTTGTTTTTGTGCTATTTTATGTCATTTTTTTTGTACCCACAAAGGCACTCGCTGAAAATCAGCGTCGTGGTATGAGTTCTGCTGCTGCCACGACCAATGCTGAGCGGGTGCCTTATTCGGCCTAAGTAGACTAGTACATGTATTTTTGTTAATGTTATTCATTTTTGGGTCGAATAAATTCATTTTCTTTCTTTCTTTCTTTCACCTTATGATTCTATTTTTTTAAGGAGCTACAAATTACCTATTATAAGTTATTTCATTATAATTACTGAACTCCTAAGCGTTAAGGAGTTCCACCATCAGCTCAGCCCCACAAGATGTTGACTATGAGACGTAACAACACGTCAATATAAAGATTCTAGTAAAGAAACACTATACGTGCCTTTAAAATTTGAGGGTTTCCCTCGATTACACCAAGATTCTATCATCAGATCCCAAAATGAAAAAAATGGGACCAACTAGAAGGTACACCCTCTAAGTAGGCGAAAATTTTTTTCGATTCGGTCGACAAACGACTGAGATATGAGGTAACAAACATACAAAAAAAAAAAAAAACATACAGTCGAATTGATAACCTCCTCCTTTTTTGAAGTCGGTTAAAAAGTGAGTTATCTTATAGATTATTAAAAAAAAAAACTTATTTAAAATATAAAATAAATTATTATAAATTATTTTTTAGCATTTTTCACTTATTATAGGCAATAAAGAATTGCGGCGCCAAAATGGAATTTAACAATGCATATTAGTTGACACTTTGCGGAGCTTGTTCATCGAAACTATTGATTTTATGAAAATTTTACTGAGCATTTATTTTAAAAAACTGTCCCTACTTTAATTTTGTGGAAAATTTTTATCGTAATATGTGCCGAAAAGAATATATAATCTGATAAGTACGCCTTTTTTTTAAAAGGCAGTTCGAGCGGCTGATACACGAGGTGGCAATGTTGAAATTCGAAAGAGCATAAAGAAATCTTTAAGATTTCAAACTTCGTGTTTTCTTTGTGTTATTGTGAAACCCTTGGATTTAGTTTTAACCACTTTCATCATTGATAACATCAAAATTAATTTTTAAAATAAATCTTTCGTCCTAAAGTTAACTTAAAGTGAGTAACAAGTACATGTCATAATTTACGACAAGGCGTGAAACTCATGCCTACTTGCAATCTCATCGTCGTAACTCTTTATGTACGGACAAGGCCGCTAAGCACTGTGGTATCTTATGCAGTTGTAATAAGGACCAGTTTGCAACAAAAGTGGATGACCTAATGTGCTAGTGACTGTACACCGACAAAGACGCGATAGTGGCTAGTGGCCGGCTTGGGGGCGGTAATGGCTTTTACTTTACGGCCGTGCTCCTTACGCGATGGGAAACCATTTTGCTTTTCGCACTTTTTGGGATCCTGCAATTTTCGGCTAGCAACAAAGTGTTTTTGTGAATGAGGACCAAAAAAAACGTAGCTAGAAAATTGTGACACAAGGATTTTGCGTAATTTTACAAGGGTAATCATAATAACTTTATAGTTACGATTGAAAAAAAAGTTTATTCTCTTTATTCTATCGAAACTTCAATTTGACTTTGAATTACAGACAGTCACAACTTACCGGTTTTACTTTTGTGTTGCTTTCAAGTATTTTGCTTAAAAACAATAATGGGTTGGCTGATTTTCGCTACGCAAGATTTATTTTTTCTATTTGATTATGTTTTTTAAATTGCTTTCTTTGAACTAAGTTCTTGTTCGTTCACGCTTTGCCTTCCTTTTTATGCGTCATGATAATATCATACCTTCGCCATAAACTTTTTTACGGGGGGGGGGGGGGGGATGTATGTGTATTATTGTGTTTAACAATGTCAAATCGAAGCATGAAACGGGTTTATCTATGCTGCATCCAGGAAGAAATTGTTAATTCAATATGTGGTCACTGAGAGTAATCATGACCGTTAAAATTGAAATAACTACGCGAGTGGAAAGAAGTTACTGGCTTACTGGTGTACATTAGAACAAACAAGAAAGTAGGTTCATTGATCATTGGAGTATTTAGGTTAAATACTTTTAGTGCCCCGCATTTCGCTACAAACGTACCTAATGCTTTAGAATGTTTTTAACACTCACAGTGTCATATTTTATATTCATAAGGATGAAATAAGAAACCAAAAATTTGCGCACGGGCGGGACTTGAACCAGCAACCTTTTGGCTGACCAGGTCATACGCTTTTACTAATTGAGCTACCGTGCTGTCAGTTCGACCTTGCGAAATTTGTGGTCTCTTATGAATACGTCTCGCAAAGATGTAATCATAAGAGACCAGCTCTTACCAATTGGTAGCTCAATTGGTAAGAGCGTTTGGCCCGGTCAGCCAAGAGATTGCTGGTTCAAGTCCCACCCGTGCGCAAATTTTTGGTTTCTTATTTCATCTTTATACGTGATTAATTTCCAAGTTAAATTAATATTCTTATGAATAACTGCTTGGCCCACTGTTGCAATAACAGCCGGGACCGGGACCGGGAATAGAACCGGGACCTCAAAGCGGCGACGCCTTGAAATCCAGCGTGCTTAGCCAACTACGAAGGTTGATAATGTAACTGTTAAAAAGTTTACTTTTAAAAATTGCAAATAAAATACATTTCAGATACGGACCACCCTTAAATTAACTTCACGAGTCAGCATGTATAATACATATTATGTACTAGTAGTTTCCCAAGGTTTCACCCCGTAAATATCGTATCTTACACAATATCAGTGTAAATTGTAAATTGAAAAACCTTTCATGCAGGAGTAACAAACATACATCCATCCTCGCAAAATTTCGCGTATATAATATAACTAGAATTAGTAGGATTACTAAAGCGTTTACGTAAATCATATTCCATATCTATGACTACCTAAATGTATATTCAGTAGTAAATACCTACTACACGTGCCTCTATTATGTGGCTGTGGCGTTGTCTTCAACGATTCTCTTTGGTCTGATTGGATTCCAGTTCCAAGAAGCGAAACACAAGGCGATCTGGCCTCGGCTACCCGATGCTCAGAAATGCGGGAAGACTCGACAAGTCTCTCTGGACCCTACTTTTGGCTAAAGTTTACACAAAAGCTGCAACAGAAAGTTTACACTTAGCAAAAGTGTCGCCTAGATAAACCCTAACACCTAAAATTACATCACGATGCATTAACTTTGCAGTCTGAATTCTAAGCTATTGCTTTTTACTAAATGTCAATTTGGTACATTACCTTGTTATTGATTGCGATAATTTGCTTTATTCATAGTATCTTAATCCCTCAAGTGATAAAAACTCCAACAATTCACTTATAACTGTTTATTACAATACAATTAAACTAGAGATTACACTTTTATTATACTAGTTTACACTTGTAGTCGCACGCACAGAGTTACCACTTGCCCATTCAAGCGATCGAAAAAGACTGCCCTTCCAACCGCGTGCCGCCATTTTATATTCACGATTTCCCGCCAATAATTCCCGCCAAAATCTCCCGCCATTTTAACGACCGTTATGGGCGGCACGCTGCCGGAAATGGCCAGTAAGTATTTTAAATTGACAATTATTTTACTGCCTATCTTTAAAATACAGGACTTAACCAAGCTATCTAAATATATTTTAGGATAATAACAAATAATATGAAATACTCCAAATAAATTAAACAAAGATGCTATACACAACTTCCGTTTCTATTTTTATCAGCCGGTAGAAGCCAACTGATGTACTTCTTATGACAATTATTTATTAATGCATTTTAAAATTGTAATATGTAACATAATTATCTCTAATTATTTAAAAATGAATTACAGTGAAAACAAAATATTAAAAATAAATCATACGATCAAAAGATTTATTATGCTTTTATTTCTACAGGTGTTTACTAAATGCGTAGGCGGATATGATGGAATTTAATACCTAGTATTACGGTGTCTTTAAAGTAATATTAAAACTTAAATTATCCAGAAATGTTCAGAGATGTGTAAATATATCGATATAAATTCTAAAATCATAACATTCGGCCATCCGACCTTGTGGTGCCTCCTGGCATCACACAAACATAATCATCCTAAATAATTTAATTCTAAAATCATCAATTTAATATATCATAGGCTAAATTGAAGTGATTTTATTAATGTTAATGATTAATTCATAATTCACTAAAGCAGAACTTATAGATATCAAGACCATATAAAACTAAATGTTATATATATTTAATCACTCTCTGAGCTACTAGAACTACTCATATCACTTTTATCCATTTCAAGAGCCTTAATGTGAATCCAAGGACGCATTCTATCGGCTGCAATAACAGTTTTATATGGTTTACCCTTCTTTATGAATCCCGGAACATCAGCTATTCTGTACCTATCGTTACCCAATATCTCAGTGATTCTATATGGCCCAACAAACCTTGACAGAAGCTTTGTGCTTTTGTTATTGTTATCAAAATTATTTCTCGAAATTTTTACTAGATCACCCATTTGATATTTAACAGCTGGAACCCGGTGTGCATCATATCGTTCTTTAGTTTTAGCTTGCTGTTTATGAATATTATCAGTGACATTTTCTCTGATCTCTTGTAAATTTGAATTACTGCAACTGGTTGGAGGCTCGACGCCAAGTTTATTTGTTAAAGTATCGCGCATTTTTACTCCGAACAAAGCTTCTGTCGCAGATTTTTGTGTAGAAGCATTAACTGTGTTGTTAATGCCCCACTGAATCTTACCCAGGCACTTGTCCCAGTCCCGCTCGTGGCAAAAAGCATTTTGTGTTGCCAATGCGTTCAAGATAGTTTGGTTATACCTTTCGGCTTGACCATTAGCCCTAGGACAAGCGACTGCGTTTAAAACGTGTTTTATTCCCTGAGAATCACAAAAAATCTTAAAAGCTGCAGAAGTAAAACTAGTCCCACGGTCAGACACTATTCTAGCTGGAACTCCGAAGTCATAAAATATCTTTTCAAGGGTCTTTACTGTGGTCTTGGTTTTTAAGTCTTTTACAGGTTTCACAAAAACGTATTTTGTAAAGGCATCTACAATAGTAAGGATGTGCGTATTATTATCTTTACTTTTGACAAACGGTCCTAAATGGTCGATGTGAATAGTGTGAAAAGGTATATTTACCTTTTCTATTGGATATAAGTACCCAGACTTTTGTTTTGAGGCATTGTCTTTATTGTAAGCACATTCGAAGCAAGCTCCTACATATTTCTTTACGAATTTCCTGAGTTTTGGGAACCAAAATTGTTCTTGTATTCTTTCAAGCGTTTTAGCGTACCCGTGATGACCGATCTCATCGTGATTAGCGCGACATATTTGCCACCTAGCACTTCGTGGAACTACTAACCGCAATTTGTCATCTTCACATTTCCTATAAACTGAATGATTTTTTATTGTATAATTTTTGCGGATATCTCGACATTCACTATCATCGTCTGGTTTTAAAATTTTAATGATACGTGATATGTCTGGGTCAGCGATTTGGAGGGACAAAAACCAGTTATCTTTTTCAATACTGTAAATGCTAACGGAAGGGTTATCTTCGGATTGTCCTGTCAGTGTTGTGTTTCTGCTCAAAGCATCTACATGAGACATCTGAACTCCAGGTCGATATTCAATATCAAATGAGTATTCACCTATTTGCAACCACCAACGAGCTATCCGAGGAACAAGGTCTCTTTTAGTCAAAGTTGTTCGTAGGGCAGCACAGTCGGTGAATACCTTAAACTGAAGCCCTAACAAGTACACTCTAAACTTTTTTAAGGCACACACGACAGCCAGCGTCTCTAATTCATAGGAGTGTAGATGTTTTTCCTCTGGGCTTGTCTGGCGGCTAAAATATGCAACAGGCTTCAACACCCTTGCATCTTTTTGCCACTGCATCAGGATGCCTCCTATGCCCAACGAACTGGCATCAGTGTGTAGCTCTGTTTCAAGAGTGGGGTCATACAATGCGAGAACGGGCCGGGAAATAAGTCTATCCTTTAAGAGTGTGAAGGCACGATTTTCAGTTTCAGCCCACTGCCATTTAGCCTCTTTTCTGAGCAGTGCAGTTAGTGGTCGAGCAATTTCCCCGTATCCTTGAACAAATTTTCTAAAATATCCTGTTAAACCTAGAAATTGACGGATTTCATGAACGTTTTGTGGCTGGGGAAATTCCTTGACTGCCAACACTTTTGCTTCACCAGGTGTGATACCTACAGAAGATATATCATACCCGAGATAACTTACAGTTGTTTCAAAAAAACGACACTTTGCCAGTTTTAAAGTCAACCCGTATTCTCTGAGAAGCTTTAATATATCTCCTAATCGTTCAAACATCTCGTCAATACTTTTTGCAGGAATAAGTATGTCATCTAGATAGGCCAGGGCATATTCAAATCTTCTGTTACCAAGAATTTTGTTGATCATTCTTTGAAACACAGCTGGTGCGTTGGCGAGACCAAAAGGCATCCTTTTGAATTCGTAATGCCCATCAGGCGTCACGAATCCTGTGAGATGCATACTTTCTTTGGCCATAGGGATCTGATAGTACCCTGACGCAAGATCTAGGGTAGTGAAGAATTGGTTGCCACTAAGATTAGATATTTGGTCATCTATAAGTGGTAAAGGGAATCTATCTTTAATGGTTTTATTATTTAGGGCTCGGAAATCTACACACAGTCTGTGTTCGCCCGTTTTTTTTTTAACCATTAAGATAGGACTCGAATAGTCTGATTTTGATTCCTGAATAATGTCATTTTGCATCAATTCATCTATTGTCTCTCGCACTTGTTCACGCTCATAATGTGACAGGCGATAAGGACGGTAAACTATAGGCTTATTATCTACTAGCTCTATTTTCATTTCGACATCAACCGCTTGACCTATTTCTCCCAGATTGGTAGCGAAACAGTCACGATAGTTTTGCAATAAAGAATAAAGTCTATTTAACTGGTCAGATTCTAGTCCCGGCCCTGTTTTAATCTCCGTTTTATCCAAAGGATCTAAACTTGCTACTTCTTTGACTATGCGATTAACATGACATACTGGTCGTTCTGTGAAAGGTATAGACCTAGCTATCAACATATTCTCTTTTAGGGTTATTGATTTAGGCGACAGGTTGGTGACAACAACTTGGCCTTTACCGTTACTAATACTAAAGGCCCCAGATAGTACGCGATACTCTACCCCCGGTTGAGCCGTATTATACCCATCGATAATGACGTCACCATTGAAAGAGTGATTAGCATGGACCGGAACGATGCAGGTTTTGTTAATTTCTATTGTATTAGTAACATAAAGTTTTAAAATATGTTCATTGTTTTCTAAGAGATCGTTACTTGGGCTATTATAAAATATTAGCTTGGAACTGTTTTTCAAGACAGTGATGAAGGGTAGCTCGGTAAAGTTTTGGCCAATTATCAGTGAGGTTTGCATGTATTTGTCATCGACAACTAATACTTCAATATCAGCTCCAACATCATCAATATTAATGTGAATTGTTGACTTATAAATTGGTACAACTGACGATTGACCAAATCCCTTAACTACTGGTACTTTCTCAAAATTCTGTGGTAATTTTAATGATTCCGCGTCACTTTTACGTATGAGGGTACATTCGCTACCGAAATCTATGTAAGCGGTAAGGGGTTCATCATTTGCCAATACGTTTTTGAAGAATTTGTCATTTTTGTTACTGTATGAATCTATTTTCAATGTCTTTTTCTCGGACTCGTTCTCATTACGACTAGTACTAAATGAAGCAAGAGGTGATAATTTACAAGAATCAAGATCGTGTCCAACTCGATTGCATTTTCTGCACTTGGTAATAGGTTTAGAGCATTTGAAATAGGGGTGACCCTTTGCGTGACAGTTGAAGCACACAATAGCTTTAGAACTGTTACTTGCGTTTGTGGTATTTGATTCATTAAATCTTGAAGTTACTCGTTCACGCACCCTACTATTGTTGAAGGGGGAAGGTTTTTGAGAGGAAAGAAAACTAAGCAAGTCTTCGGGTTCCGAGCTATTTAGTGCCTGTGCTCCGTTCCTAATTGCCCTATCACTTATCCCGTAAACTATACAGTCAATGGCCTTTTTACCAGTTATTTCGCATCTATTTAGTAAACCTAATTTGTCATAAAAATAGTCACGGAGACTTTCGTCGTTACGAGATGTGCGATTCAACATTTCTTCGAGCAATTTTCCGTAATTCTCTTCACTAGGAAAAGCCTTACGGAGCTTCTCTTGCCATTCATTCCAAGTATAAACAACGGTCGGCAAGGTCTCAAACCATCTCTTAGCCAATCCTACTAATTTTTGTAGGGAAAAATGAACTACTTGCTTTTCATCCCAGCCATATATAATGGCGCATTCGTTGACTTTTCGTAGCCAATTCTCGATGGTTTGAGCCCTATTTGACGGGTCGAAATCGGGGACAACATTGTTTAAATTATTAAAGGAAGTACGAGAAGATTCTCCCGTTAATGTCTTAACTAATTGCAGAACATCCTTAGTTGATAATCTACTTGCGGTTTTGCGAAATTTCCGTGGCACCGCTTCCTCACTTGAAGTGGATGATGAGGATGAAGGTGATCGCCTCCGTTTTCGTTTCTTGGGTCGATGCTGTTGCTCAGCATTGCTTTTTACCGACGGCGGACGGCTCTTTCGTTCAGTCCTCTTGAGTCGTCGCCTGGGAGGTGTAGCCGGTGGAGTACCAGCTTCATCTTCATCAGACGTCATCGTAAAGTCTCCTGTAATCCACAACATCATCGACATAAAGTGTCCACACATGTAACCGTCAGATCAAAAGTTTCATCTATGTTAATCATATACTAGCATAAATGTAGCATATTCTTAAGCATTATGAATTTCAATAACAGATGTATATTTATTACAATTTACTAAATATTAATAAAAAAAAAATCTAAGACATCCTAACAGCGAAATACTAGGGGTCAGAATGTTTCTGGATATTCAAACCTTCAATCGAAATCAAGTATCAATCTCAATTTTAACAATGTCTTAGGTTTCAATATCTAAAATGACATCATACACACAATAGAATGCACTCAAGGTTTTTTTTTTTTATAAAGTCCTGCTAGTTCGCTTGAAGAGATCTTCTAAACCAAATACATTTCAAGCAAGTAAAATAATTTAAACTGAATCAAGTCCTTTAAGATAATGAATTCATTCTTGTGATAAGCTTTTTTTCGTGGGCATACATAGTGCTCCTATGCCTAGACGCCTTACCCAACAAACAGGCAAGGTCCCGCCAGTATGCTGGCAAGCACGTCTATAGCGACCCCCAAGTGTGGACATACATAGTCCTCCGGCGCTAGGCGGCTCACCTAACAAGCCAGCAAGGTCTCGCCAGCAAGTCAGTAAGCACGCCTAGCACGCCCTCTACGTGTGGACATTCATAGTCCTCAGACGCCTAGGCGGCTCACCTAACAAACCAGCAAGGCCTCGCTAGAAAGTCAGTAAGCACGCCTAGTGCGCCCTCTACTTGTGGACATTCATAGTCCTCAGACGCCTAGGTGGCTCATCTAACAAGCCAGCAAGATCTCGCCATCAAGTCAACACGCACACCCAGAACGCCCCCTACGTTTGGACATACATAGTCCTCCGACGCCTAGGTGGCTCATCTTACAAGCCAGCAACGTCTCGCCAGCAAGTCGACAAGCACACCTAGAGCGCCCCCTACGTGTGGACATACATAGTCCTCCGACGCCTAGGTGGCTCACTTAACAAGCCAGCAAGGTCCTGCCAGCAAGTCAGCAAGCACACCTAGAACGCCCCTTACGTGTGGACATACATAGTCCTCCGACGCCTAGGTGGCTCACCTAACAAGCCAGCAAGGTCCTGCCAGCAAGTCAGCAAGCACACCTAGAACGCCCCTTACGTGTGGACATACATAGTCCTCCGACGCCTAGGTGGCTCACCTAACAAGCCAGCAAGGTCCTGCCAGCAAGTCAGCAAGCACACCTAAAACGCCCCTTACGTGCGGACATACATAGTCCTCCGACGCCTAGGTGTCTCACCTAACAAGCCAGCAAGGTCCCGCCAGCAAGTCAGCAAGCACACCTAGAACGCCCCCTACGTGTGGACATACATAGTCCTCCGACGCCTAGGTGGCTCACCTAACAAGCCAGCAAGGTCCTGCCAGCAAGTCAGCAAGCACACCTAGGACGCCCCCTACTTATCTCTTCATCAAAGTTTAAGTAAAACGAATGGGCTTTGATAAGCAGTAAATTTCAAAAAAAGGAAAAACACGTGGGCGTGTTCAAAAGGTACAGTTACTCATAAAACATGAATAATCACATTCCGAATAAAACAATAAATCACTCATTACGTACCTTTTATTTTTGGTGACTCCCTCTTCTGAGATGATAAAAACTCCAACAATTCACTTATAACTGTTTATTACAATACAATTAAACTAGAGATTACACTTTTATTATACTAGTTTACACTTGTAGTCGCACGCACAGAGTTACCACTTGCCCATTCAAGCGATCGAAAAAGACTGCCCTTCCAACCGCGTGCCGCCATTTTATATTCACGATTTCCCGCCAATAATTCCCGCCAAAATCTCCCGCCATTTTAACGACCGTTATGGGCGGCACGCTGCCGGAAATGGCCAGTAAGTATTTTAAATTGACAATTATTTTACTGCCTATCTTTAAAATACAGGACTTAACCAAGCTATCTAAATATATTTTAGGATAATAACAAATAATATGAAATACTCCAAATAAATTAAACAAAGATGCTATACACAACTTCCGTTTCTATTTTTATCAGCCGGTAGAAGCCAACTGATGTACTTCTTATGACAATTATTTATTAATGCATTTTAAAATTGTAATATGTAACATAATTATCTCTAATTATTTAAAAATGAATTACAGTGAAAACAAAATATTAAAAATAAATCATACGATCAAAAGATTTATTATGCTTTTATTTCTACAGGTGTTTACTAAATGCGTAGGCGGATATGATGGAATTTAATACCTAGTATTACGGTGTCTTTAAAGTAATATTAAAACTTAAATTATCCAGAAATGTTCAGAGATGTGTAAATATATCGATATAAATTCTAAAATCATAACACAAGCGTATGTTAACGAGACACAATGCAAATTCTATTGTTATGCGGTTGCCTGCAACCGCTCGGGTGTTGAAGCATTAAAGTCTATTACAGGTTTGTCTAGATACTCGTTGTTCTCAGTGTTAGTTCATTACTGAACTATAGCTATACTATAGCTATAGGAGTATGAATGCTTACGCATTCATACTCCTATAGCCATACAAAAACACAAATAAATATTTATACAAAAATAAACTGTTAGTTTAGTCACACAGAAGATCAACAAAACAACAGCATACGTGCAAATATGCCTGCCATTAAGCGAACGCGCACATCAAACTACCCGATGCATAGTTATACCGGTTGCATTATGCAATGGTGTGCGTACTAACTGCGTATGCGCGTCAACAACGCAGATTATGCAGATTAATAGCTTATGTGCGCATTCGTCCAGCTGTATACAGGATTCTATATGATATTATAATGAAAATAACAAATGCAAAGCATAAAGGGTCAATGTATTGTATGCTGATAGCATTCCCATTTCATATAGGCAATCGAACGTCGGCGTAAAGTTTAAGATAAGCGCCTCACCTCAACCGCGATCGGTAGCAGCCGAATTCAGGCATCGCCTGGCGCGAGCTCTACCTACAAGGCTCACTAGTGACATCTTGGAGTTGACTACGATATGATGAATTTGTAAAGACCTTATTTTAAAGTCTGAAATGCAACCTCAACATCAACTTCGACTTCGCCTCAGTCACACTAGGCTTGGTCTGGACTCAAGAGCGAACCCATTCTATATAAAAAATAAAAAAACTATAATAACCTTATTTTTACCTAAATGCCTTTATTTTTATAATCGATCATATATGCTTTATTTGTCACGAAATCACGATTTCAATACCACTCAGATATACCTACCTACAAGGTAATTTCTTCGCGATATTTTCAAAATAATGTTACTGGTTTGTAAATATTTTTTTTATCGTTCTCCTTAAGTTCACTTCCAAAAAAAACTTTGTTCAATGTTTACAGATTTGGTCTAAAAAGCAGGTTTTTACTTTTTTTCACACATTAGTAAAATCTGATTTGTACGATGTATTTATCATCTAGATTTCGGAGTGAAATCAAGTAAAATGACCATGTCACAAGGCAAAATGTCAAATTGTCCATGTCACAATCTGTTTCATACCTAGAATAAAATGAGTAACAGAAGTGAATAGAGGAAACACATTTCAACGGCTAATGTCAGTAGTATATCAACCTTTTGGACGCCACCGTCTCGCCGAGAAATTGAATTCCATTCAACACTACTAACTGGCACTAGCAATAGAACTGATAAATGTTTCTTTGAGCTGCGCTAGCTAGTACCCGTACGTGATACTGGTGCGATTGAAAGATTACGTCCAAATACTGTAATGGTCCTACTCTTTTTTGCCGTTGGAAATATAAAATAAAATCACAGATATTGCACGTGATGGTAAAAAATAACGACTTCAAAAAAGGAGATAATCAATTCGACCTGAATGTATGTATGTTATATCTTTAGTATTAGATAACATTTAAGTAAGTTGATCTATTCAGGTTTTCTCAAAACGAAAAGTCATAGCGCGATGATTCCTTTTTTTATTAGGTGTAGTTCAATATAGGGTACAGTGTAAGTTCGTTGGAATCGGTCATGTAGGTTTTGAGATATAAGTAATAACAATATATATAATTGAATAAAAACAAACAAATTCCACATGCGTCTTCTATTCAGGAGAAACATTTTTTTTTGGAGTCGATATATAAAGTCAAGCTTATCTAAACTAACAGTCTACACACACAATGCACAAACTCCAAAAGAGTTTGTTTCTACTAAGTATAATACGAAAACCTACTTGATTTTAAGAGTCTTGTCATACGAAAACTAAAATAACACATGTATGTATAACAACAAGCGACAAGATGGACAGAAAACCTTGAAAAGGTCACAGAATAAAACTGGATACAAACCGCTCATAATCGGGCGCTGTGGAAAACCATAGAGGAGGTCTATGTTCAGCAGTGGACTATTCATAACAGCTTGGAATCCTGAGTGGATTCCAAGCTGTATATTTTATTTCGAACGACATCTAGCTATAATTAAGTGACCATATTTATTATTTCCCTTTGCACAAATCGTTTAATCATTTACAAGATCTCCTATCGGCGTAAAATCTTGTTAAAACAACTCGGCACTACCACAAATAGTCTTTATACGGAACTTCCGTTCCGTCCGCAAGTTATCGCGTCCCATCGTCATTGTCCCGTTTGCGCCGCGGATCAAAGCGGGCAAATTATATTAATTAGATCTGGGACGGTTTACCCCCTCCCTCTACCCCCCACCTCGAGAGGAGGGCTTTGTAATGGGAATGTTTACTTTTAAAAGATGTTCCGCTAAAACGTACGACGAGACGCAGATAGTGCTCTGAGTGGGTAAATTTTAAAGAAACCAAGTTGTCTGCTTTTTGTCAGCCTGTTTTGAATAAAGGATGTTTTTGCTGTGCTCCAAGTAGCTAGTATTTATTTTATGTGTAAAGGTTTGTTTTGAGGCGTAAAAATATTTTTGAGATTGTTTCGTTACTTATTTTTTATGGGCTAATTATCAACTCAAAAAAATCATGAAAATCTATTATCTTAAATGTAATTTTAAATTTATGAGTGACATCAGTTCTCGGACCCTCCGTACTAGCAATGCCCTGCAGCTGTACACACCTTTGCATAAGACTGCTTATGTCTCCAACTCTTTTACCCTTAGCGCCATCAGACTTTGGAACTCCCTCCCAGATACGATCAAGACATCAACATCAAAATATGTGTACAAAAAGTCTATACGCAATCTTTTTCTCAATGAGAATAAATAACATGATATCTGTTCAGCGTGAAGTATGGTTTTTATTGTATTTATGTATGTTTATGTAGGTTTATTTAAAAAGCATTTATGTAAGTATATGTAATTCATTCATTTTGTAAGTTTTTTTGTTATTTTACGCCGCCTCAACTGTTTCTGTCTCACCCAATGGTTGACTGGTAGAGAATGCTTTAAAGCATTAAGTCCGCCATTTGTACTTCATTTTGTTTGTGCAATAAAAAAAAAATGTTTATATGATTGTTCATTGTTCTAGTTAAATTTGAATAAAGACTTAATATCATCGATGGATAAATAATGTATGTTTATTATTATATGTATAACTATTTGAACTTTAACGTCGTGCTCATTAAAAATCCAAAGTAACGACTGCCGTATTTATTTTAAATATTATTACATATTACAAGTATCAATATACTTGTTTGCTTTCTTCATTTCAACATAGAAATAAAATAAAACAAAATTCATTAAAGCAATCCACGGAGCTGAGTTTGCTCTTCGTATCCTCGTCCCGAGGGTATCGCATGAAAATACCTAAACTAAGAACACAAATCTCTTGCTAATACGAGCGTATTTGCACAGCACATAACAACTACAGCGGTTTCTAAGTTAAACAAGTAATTGAATCATGGCTTTGAGTTGTGAGTTTGCACTTGATATCTGATGTTAGTTATCGGGCTTGTCGCGAAATTATCCGAATTATCGAAGATTAATAACGGGTGGCAGGTGTGTTGTCTCTTTATAGCGGGAAGTTTAGCGCCGAATAACTTTAAGTTTCGAGTGCACGTATTGCTTTTAGTGTATTGTCTCTCGTAGTTAACGAATAATGGTTACTTAACGTGATGATGATAATATGATGACATACAGATAAAAGCTTTTGAATGGGTATCCATTGTCTTCTGACGTGATTATCATGATCGTTTTGCTAGCGAATTTGCTAAACTTAAAACATGTTATTAAAAAATGAAAATGTTCATAAAATATTTAAAGTTTGTAGTAAAACTGGCGCAGTCATCAAATCTCTCACCGTAATTTTATTTGTGTCTCAAAAAATATTCAAGTCAGACGTCGCGCAAATCACACAATGAACAAAAGGAAATCCTCAACAGCGGGGAGCAAAAAAGCGAAAAATAGAGAAGACCGCTCCCTGGGCCGCGGTTCGTAATGTGATGGAACTGAAGTGTTATTGTGTAACCCGTTTGCTTAGAGTTGGAATCTCTAACGATAGTCTCATTCAGCAGCCATTTGACAAGCGCTTCTAGACCGTGCCCTACGTGAGCGACGGGCTTAAAGCAGTAGGAAATAATGACTTCCTAGCATACATTTTTGTCCCAATATAAGCCGCAACATGTTTTATTATTGTATCTATCGTCTCATATGACATAGCTAGGTATCTGAGATGGCGTCATTATGTGAACCGGAGTGCAAGCCTTCCTAGAATATAATAGAATAGAAATTATTTTATTTGACAAATAAGTTACGTCCATAGAACAATAAAAAAACGGTTATTATAAATATTATTAGATATCGAAATCAGTTAAAAAAGATATGTTTAAAATAATAGCTACCTATGTATCAAAAAAGTCCCCGCTCAGAAAAATTTGTGAGTGCGCGAGGCATGTCATGATACTGATATTCTGCGGGAACCCTTTTGATTAGTGAACACACATACAAAGAAAAATAAATTAGGTACAAAAATAAAGATTCTATTACGGAGATCGTTATTCGCTTGTTATACAATCTCCCTGCCGTGAGGCGTCACCGCCGATCAAACAGACGCACTCGCACTGAATATACAAATGGGGAGGCTTGGACACAGTTGGCGGATTTTTTTACTATTTGTTCGCGCCCACTCTGTGTGTGAGGCCATGAATGAGTCGACCGTGTAAAGTGTTTTGGATTAACTTTCGCATAACGTTGGTACTGCGACTGTGTTTAGTTTGAGATTTAAACCAACGCGTTTTTCATGGTTTTAGAATGAAACATATCGTGAAATAGTATACAAATTCTTAAAAACGTTAATTTAATCTAATTCAGCGACCGTTATTTATTGACAATCTCCGTGGTATAGTGGCTAAGCGCACTAGGTTTAAAGGCGTCGCCGCTCAGAGGTCCCGGGTTCGAATCCCGGTCGGGTCAATGTATAAATCATAATTTTCTGTATTGTCTCGGGTTTGGGTGTTGTGGTACCATCGTTGTGTCTGACTTCCATAATACAAGTGCATTGGCTACTTACTTTAGGATCAGAGCAATATATGTGATTGGTGTCCAATATTTAAAATAATAAAAAAATCACAATGCACCAAAATATAAAGTCACCTATGAACTAAACTTTTAATTGTGACTTTCTGATATGCTGAAAGAACAGACAATGATAAAACAATGATCCAAAAATATGTTCACTCAGTGAGTCGCTCCAAAACTATTTTTCATAGCACAGCTTTTTATTTCAATCCGATAAAGAGCGGCAGAGTGCGTCGCGAGCCGCATACGCAATCACATTCCGTCTTCTTTTACTATATCTGTGTCTCTATCGGCCTGTGCCGACTATGTATCTGCGGAAAGAATTGAATACAAAACCACAAACACAAATACATTGTCCTAGATATTTCTACATTTAGTCATTAATATACTCACATGAAAAAAGCTAATCATCAACAATCAATAATTGTTCAGCAGTGGACGTCCTTTAGCTGATTATGATGATGATGATGATGAAGAAAGCTAAAAAAAAACACAATCGATGAATTAATGAAAAGCTTGGTTCACTTTAGAAATGTTTCGAAAGATTGTCAAGGAGATCCTCTGATAAATATTTGTAGTTTGTGATTTTTTTGCGTGTTAACGAGCTATTTTAACCGCGTTTATTTTCTAATAAAAAAGTGGTTCTCTTTTTGCCATGCCGTGATAACACATAAGGATTATAGTGGTACATAAGGATTATACCTTATGTACCACTATAATTCTAAGTTACAGATAAAGTCATGATGTAATCTGTTGTGTTGTCCAATAAAGAAGTATTTAGCCTCATGCAATACTCAATTACAAGATTTTATGTAATTAAGCCAAAAAAATGAGAATTAACGTTGTAAATCCCGAATTTCCAATTAAATCACTTCCTTTACATTTGCTACCGGAAAAATTTATAGAAAGGTAGAGTTTTATCAGAAAATGCATCAAAAGACAAACCAAATTTACCATCGATGAACTAGGTGTTTTGACTATCTAATTATTTAAAAAAAAATGTTTTTTGTCGAAATTAAAATCAGTCAAGCCTTTAACGTAGGTACGCACAGTGTAATAACTTCATGACATAGTAACTAACATTTTAGCACAGTTTGGATAGGTGTCGTTAACGGAAAATAATGTGCTTCAAGCACATTATTTTCCGTTAAAAGGCATTAACTAAAACTCTCGTTAGGTTATACCGTTAATCGCAGTGAGTTCATCTCGCCGCAACAAATGCGTTCGCTTTGTTTCGCGACATATTGCTTCCTGCCGCGCCGCCCGCCCCCGCACTAGGGTCATAAGTTAATCAGATACAGATAGACCACTACAAGATGTCACTAAAATAGACTTAGCATAAACTTAGAATGGAACTGGGACTGTGGACTTAGTAAAGGAGCAGATTTAGGAGTTTTACAAAAAAAAAAAATATTTATTTATAATTTGTTGCACAACCAAAAATTTTATACAAAAGGTGGACCTTTGGGCTAAGCAGAAATGATTGTGGGCGGTGCGAAAGACAAAAATAAAATGAGTTACCATTAAAAAAACCTTCACACAAAAAATACATGAAAAATATATATTATAAAACAAAAAACAAAATGAATACAATTTACAATAAATAAAATATTTTATGATCTAATAAAATATTACATATTCATAACGCAAGCGATAAAATAAATACGTATACTTGTACATACTATAATAATTATATACTATGATGATGACGTATTAGAAGTTTATGGATTACGCTTTGTTGATGCTTCCGATATACATACTCGTATGTAGAAAGTGTGCACGGACGAGTCTCTTAAAGGAAAATTTACTGGGAGCCTTTTGAATTTTTCCAGAATTCCAGAGACGAATGGCCTGGACAATAAAATGAAACCTGTGCGGTGAGAAGGAGTAGCGAAAGTAGTAGAAAAAGTTTATTAGAAGAGCGCAGCGGACGCGAGTGCGTGGCACTGAGATAGGTGAACTGGGATTTTAAGTAACAAGGAGAATTAGGGTCGTTTAATACTGATATTAGTATTATATTAAGACAGCCAAGGGATGGATTCTGACAAGAGTAGAACTGCTCAATACTGTTTTTCATTTAGAGTTGTTATAAGTTTGACTAAAATAAGTACTCTTGTTAAGCAGAGGAAATTATATGTAGTCTAAGCAAAAACTAATCAATCAGTAATTGCACGTAATAGTCAAGCCTTTCTTGGTAAATTAGGTAGTTTATTACAATGGATTGTAACAAAACAAAGCGTTTGTGAGAGTTCTGTTTCAACTTGCGTTATAATATCTCACTGCAGCGCATATTAAAAACCCACGGGGTACACAAAAAATCTGACTTCTGACGAGTTTCGCTTTGTGACTAAACACAATTAGCCGGACACGGTACTAAGTGCAACTTAAATGCTGTGGCGTTTTTAGGGTTTTACGAGTAATTTTGCTACGTGGGATTGCATGGTGTCTCGTTATAACTGCATATTAGTTAGGCCTCTCGAAGAGCGAGCATAAATAAAATAACAAGTAAGAACGTTCCCGCTTTATTATTTTCATGATTATAAAATCTACATCAGTCTGGTTTTAATCCGATCTCTGAGAATTTTGTGCAGACTCTTGATAAAAGGCTTGTTATTTCGTATTCGGCATTATTGAAGTACGTAATGTAGTATTTATTTTAGTGCAGTGGTTAGAGCGGTTTACACTTGTGTGAAGTAAAGTATTTATGGAAGTCGCCCTCGTCATAATCGTTGTCTGGTACTTCGTCACGCAAGGAAAAAAAACTTACTACGAACCGGACACTTGGAATGTTGTCTGGCGCATATTTAAATTGATTTATTGTTTACATTTATTTATTATTATTTTTTGTATAAAACCTTTGGTTTTAATAACTACAGTTATTGCAATAAAAACTATTTGTGACTATGGTGTGTTAAACTATGTTTTAATAACTACTTATTTAAATCTTTTGTTCACTAAAATAATAAGTCTATTGTCACATATAATTGTAAATATCAGTTTTAAACAGCAAATGTGTCAAAAATGGAATTCTATTGCACTTGCAAAATTAAACAGGCTTGTCAATGTGTCGGTGGCCGAGTGGTTTAGGCATGCGCCTGGATAGCGATGTCAACCCGTCGACCCCGTGTTGACGACCCGTCTGGTGTAGTGGTCGAGAAGTCGCCTACTACGCAGCGGGTTGCGGGTTCGATCCCCGCACAATACAAACATTTGTGTTCATGCACACAAATGTTTGTATTGTGCGGGGACGTACACACACCCAGACCGATACAAACATGTCTGTTTGTATCGGTCTGGGTGTTTTCTATGTATATCATGTATATATTTACAAACAAAAAGTATTTAAGTATTATATCCGTTGTCTGGCACCCATAACACAAGCTTTGAGTAGCTTACTTTGGGACTAGATGGCGATGTGTGGGAATTAAAAAAAAATGTAAATTTATTTTTTTACAATAACACACTAAAACAAAAATAAAGTAATCACTCGGACATATTGTTACACAATTTAACTAGACTATTTCGAAAAATCACAATCAAAGCTCATTACTCGTATCACGATGAAAGACAATATTTATTATTTTCTCGAGCGCGACAGTGTAGTTAAAAATGATACTCATTATAAGACGGTGCTTTTAATAACAAACGTCGATTAGGCGGGTGTCTAAGCCTCAAGCCCCCTCCGGCTCTCTCCCTGTCCTCCCTATGCCTCTCATATTGTAAAGATACATACACATTTGCGATAAACCGTGGAATGGTCAAAGCAAGTTGCATTAATTCCGCGCATTACAAGCAAACATACAAACATAAATGGCAACACGTCATTAACATGTAAAATAATTTAGTTAAACGCAAAATATTTCCTATAAACTATGTCGTATTTTTTATTTTATTGCGAACGCTGCAATTTGGCTAACGAAATGTATGTTCGATTACCACTCAACCCCTATTCACATACTCAAAAGCCAATTTAAAATCGGATTCATGTACAACTCTATGAATTCGATTCAAATCTAGTTACGTTTGTGAATAGTTGAACTGAATTGGCGAGTTCATTCAATAACTACTGGTGTGATGCCGCCTTTATCTCCGTCGTAGCTCGTAGCATCGTAGTCAGTAGCGTCCCGTAGCATCTTGGTAAATTGACTTTCACGACTTTGACGGAAGAGTGTGTGGTCGAAGCTCTTTATTGCTCTTACATCGTAGTCTGTTGTTTACTATTATTAACCTTCATCGTGAATAAAAATAAAATTTCCATTTGAAAATTCGCAAACATGATGACGCAGTGTAGGATGTGTACAGACAAGATGGACAGACGACCTTGAAAGATTGCAGGAACAAACTGGAGGCAGACTGATTCTGATCGATCGCTGTGGGAAAGGCCAATGTTCAACAGTGAACGTTTTTGTCTGAAAATAATGCAACATGACGATGTTTCACACGAGCTTTGACTATCGATATTCCTATGACAAAGTTCTACATTTTGTTCTCATAACTTTTCGATATTTTGTAAATTTTAGAAATTATTTGACCACAGAAAATTCCCTTTTTCATGTTCGAATACTCTATTGAAACCCTCGGAATAAAAAATAATCCGGCGGCTTAATTGAAGGACTCCCCGTTTAACGTAATTGGGCACACATGCTCCAAATTAAGATGAAACAGGTAATTTAGCAGCGCCTGAGCCCAATTGATGACCCAACATGTATGTTTGAGTACGTAGAAGTTTAGACATGCGTTTCCAAAACGCGGGAATCGAATAGAGTCAGAGTTTTTAAAGTAGTCCATATTTTAGGAAAGAATACTGATGACTTTAACGTTTTGTTTTTCGCAAAGAAATGTTTAATGTGCCTACCATACTGAGTGGGGCCACTTTGACGAGGCCAAAACAAACGTGCGTCTGCATTTCTAACGCACGCATACTTCCGTGTCAATAAATCTAAATATTCATCAGGATCCTCATTTTCCCGGCATTAATTATGGTGCAGCGTTTTAATATTCCCGCGGGGTAGGAGCGAGTGGGCGCCGTTTCACTCACGTTTACGGTACGAGTAGGGACGTTTGTAGCCCAAATTTAAATCTATACTAATATCATAAAGCTGAAGAGTTCAGATATTGCTTTGAACGCGAACTATTCATTTCATTTCAGAAGGCTTAAGGCTATAAAAAACTGCACGCTGCGACGCAAAGGGGAAGGAGCAAACTCAAAACGCGTGAATAAAGTCACGAGGGACCACCAGTTGTAAATAATAATAAATATTGGACACCAATCACATGCATTGCTCTGAACCCAAAGTAAGCAGCTACAAGTAATACACTTATGTCATGGATATCAGACACGGCGGTGCTACCACATCACCCAGACCCGAGACCGGTAATCGAACCCAGGATTTCAAAGCGGCAACGCCTTGAAAGCTAGCGTGCTAAGCCACTTCACCACGGAGGTCGTCAAAAAAACTAAAACAAGCGGTTAAAGCTAGTTATAGTCTTCAAGAATGGGCTCAATCACAACATGGAATGAAGCAATACGCGATATTAAGCAATAATAACAGATTTAGAATTTACTGAACTTGCTTTAATTTGCTACTTGCAGATTTTCGAAGCGTATCTTGATTGTTAAAAGTTTCTACATAATAAGAGTTAGTGTTGGTGGTTGACTAATGTATACAGTGAAATAGGAGTAATATGTCGACAAAAGATTTCTTATGCATGACTTCCCGATATCATAGATTACGTTCGTGTTACTCACAACACTAGCACTCAAAGCCGGGTCTACGCTGTCTTGCCTGTGTACGAGCTCACCTCACTTTGTGCCGCTGTCTGCTCGCTACTTTTGTGATAAACTGGGTTACTGTCTTTGCGTCGTCAGCCAAACGCGAAATATTGTCTAGTGTCACACTTCTACTAAGATTTGGATGCTGCTTAGATACATACTTGACTAATAGCGATGTTTCACAATGTCTTAAGAAGTTCTGGTCAGCGCTATCTGCCGAATAATTCATACAAAAAGTCGTTCCATATTTTATTTATAGGATTGTCAGCACCTATTTGCTAATGGAGAAACAGACCATTAGAATTTAATTCGTGAAACAGATAACGTATTAGCTATGAGGAAATTTCGATAAAATCTTGTGCCACATTATCAGTTTTTATTTTGGCGATTGGTCATAAACTTGTGTTTTTTTTTAAAAAATAGATGTTAAATACACAAACAAAACATGAGAATCTTACTTATAATAATTGAATTATAGTGACTTCCTTTTAATTACATCGTATTTTCTCTTTAGGTTAGTTAAAATCTAGATTACTTGTTCGCTCGTTATGCGTATCGCTCAAAGTTTAATTGAAGACCCTGAGGCCCAGTCGCCTGGAAACGACAGTCACTCATATGTGTCGTTACACCAATTATCAATTAAAAAAAAAAACTCTCATAACGAAGACTAAAGTCTGTGCCAAAATGCCTAACTTTGTCGTTGCGAAGTCCTAAGGCAATTTAAATAACACATAATTAATTACTAGCTTTTTACTTACTCTTTAATCAGCTTTTGATAATTTGAGTAATCCATAGTAATAAGTTTATTCTAAGCACAATTGTGTGTAATAACTCCCAAGCTAGCATTTGTTTTACGAAGTGGGAACAGTAATATATAAATAACACCTAATCTAAACCCCTGGCTTCACGAGCTCGATATATCCGTAGTCGAAAAACTACAAAATGTAAAAAATAATTCAATATCGACTTCATAACAAATCGTGTATTACTATTGAGTACTAAACTTATACTCAATTTTTATTCCTTCTTCCTTTTTGTTAATTTAATATATCTACTGAAATTAAGACATGCCTTTCTAATATTCTTTTGACTGAAATTGATTAAAATTGTTATTGTTATGTAAAATGTGTATACACCTGAAAAGGTAGAATCAAGTGAAACTTAAATTAGCTGTAAGACCTCTGTAACCTTGTTTCCATGCACAATAAATGTCATTCATTCATTCAAGGTTCAGGTTCCTTTTTGCTCAGTCTACATCAGATATATCAAGATGCCTAACCAACGTCTGAATATTAGGTTTATTTCACTAGAAGCGAAGACCCACACATCGGGCAAAGGTCACCGTATCATGTCCAATACAAAGCGCGTCGGCAGCTTTGAAACTTGAGTAAGAGGAGGGTAGAATGAAATTGCTAGCGTAAAGCTACACAAAATGAAGTTACGTAGACAAACCATTAATTTACAGGCTTTATATTCAGAAACTAGGTGAAGTGTCATTGTTTTATGCTTACCTATATCATACAAAAGAAACTAGCAGTCGGGTTAAAACAGGATAAAAGAAAGAAAAATCAGATAAAACATCCAATTATTATTGATGTAATTTTAAGTATCATTCGTTATAAAAGACGAAAAGCAAAGCGAAAAGCCTCGTTATAATAAATACTCAGTTTCATTTGTTGTTTTCCAATTTAACTTTAAAATTATGCAATACTCTTCAGCAAATCCGCCAAACTGCAAATCTTGTCTTTATCTCCTTTCTTGCATACAAAACGAACAACTCACGTAGTATATTATCATCCTTTTTCGAAAACGGGAAATCACAGCTAGATTTTCTTTTTAGTCCAATAATGTATATTTAACTTACAAGAATAAGTGTAGTCGGTCTAGTAGTTTTTGAGATATAGGTAAATAACTTAAAACTACGAAGTAATAAAAAATATAGTAAAAATAAAACCACCTTAAAAATTTGACTGCGCATTTTAGTCAGTTTTTTGAAGACGGTTTATTAGCAATATCTCGTTAAGTTGAAAACCTTCAATACCTCAATACACTTGCGAAGTGGGCTAGGCTACATTCTACTTCTATCGTACCTTCAACAGATATTTACGTAAGTTGAAGGTCCAAATAATGTCTCTAGTCCTATATCTTACCATTAATAGGACGTTAGAAAGCGATAAGACTTTCGGAAAGTTTCATAAACAACCGAAGAGAGCTTAGTGTGAGGAATACATTAAGGCTCGTTAGTTCGAGCCTGAGATGTGGGGGGATTGGCGATCAGGGGGCATCAGGCAGCAAGGCGGCGCGCTGACAAATGAGTTTTATCACTTGTCAAAGTACGCCTCTGATGTACATTTCCTTTTTCCTGCTGATCAGCTATTCTTTAACCTAAATGTCATGCTACAATTCACCTTTCTACCTGGTCACAAATTACTTATGTATTCCCATAGATAATATTGTATTATATAGGGAATATATTTTTTGTAGTTATCAAAATCTTCGTGTGCTTTTACTGAACATTATACTAATTAAAAAAAAACTGACATAGTATTTCTACTAGGTACATAATATGGTTACGTAAAAATTGGGTGCTGAACAAATTTAGGTTTCAAACTTCTTTCACTGCAATACAAATCCAGTCGCGAGACGTACCTACTTACATTTCGGTATCGCTATTAATGTATGAATCTCAATAGATTTCGATGGATGTAGTTGCTTGGAGACTAAAATTGACGGGTATCTATCAGCGTTTTGAGAAGCCTTGATAAAAGGGCTCACTTTGTGGCAAATGATGTGGCATGATCATCATTCTTTATTATTTCTACTTCTTCCTGTTTGGGGTATATATAATCCGAATAAGTAAATATGATTGAAAATCGGGCTAGTTTTTGAGTTATAAGTGGGGAAACTATTACATCTTTCTTTTATTAATACTAGAAGATGAAAGAAGAGGATTTCCATGGAAAACAGTGAATGAATGAATCAGTGACTCAGAGGTACTAGTGTTACCAACTTATTTATTCTGATGGTATTACCTATTCAAATTTATCCAAGGAATAGCAAATTCAAACCGTCACCCCTTTTAAGCGATTAAAGTCAAGCACTTAAAACATTGACGACGTTATTAGCATGAAGCAATAAAACGCTGACTAGGCCGAAATGAAGGATTAATCGGGCGACTAATCCAACGACTCGCGGACTTAAGTGCAAATGTACTCCGTAAACATTAGTAATCGTATCATATCGTAGTATTAGGTGCATGTAGCCAAAGATGGCGATCGCACTTGACAGCTATGATGAGTTCTAACTTTTAGCATTTCAAATCTTCAATTGGACAATTTCGGGATAACTTAACTCCAGCCAGTCTGCAGCCAGTGTGCCTACTAAATTAATATAATCATCGCAGCACTGAGTAGCGGTACGATTTTGTACGCCATTTCGCTAGCAAGCGCTCTTAGCACTCTCGTCGACTGTCCACTATCATTGGTACTTATTCCATTACGCTAGTGGATTTTCCTGGTTTAAACTGCACTTAACAAGTTTACGACAGTTATTGACAGCAATTCCCACTTTGCACGACAAATCAATATGTAATATCTTTACTAATATTATAAGGCTGAAGAGTTTGTTTGTTTGTTTGTTTGAACGCGCTAATCTCAAAAACTACTGGCCCGATTTGAAAAATTATTTTTACGTTGGATAGTCCATTTATCAAGGAAGGCTTTAGGCCATATAACATAAAGATACGACTCATAAGACCACAGCAGAAATGATAAATGTTGCGAAAACGGGAGAAAGATATTCCTTTTGAGAGCTTCCGCTGCATACGCTGCGGAAACCGCTTAAGTTACACAAAAACCATGTATGACAAGATTGTTCAACATTAAGAGTTCTATAATAAAGTCCGCAACAGCATATGTCTATCTTTTATGGTTGACTTGCTACAACCTTTTTTTATGTTAATAAGTTTGTAAAAAAATAATGCATTATTTTTAGAGGTGTATTACACACACAGGTATTTATTCTTATCAAAATAAATACATTCATCATCACGAGCATTTCATTTAGAACCAAGTTGCCCTTTATATCATTTGATTTCAATAAAAATCTTAGGAGCTATCACAGTTTTAACATAATTCCGCACCAAAATAATGTTCGCAGCTTAAGTACAACGTGCGCTTGCGCTAATATATTATACAGCTGAAGAGTTTGTTTGTTTGAACGCGCTTATCTCAGGAACTGCTGGACCGATTTGAAAAAATATTTCTGTGTTGGATAGCTTATTTATCGAGAAAGGCTTTACGATATAAAACATGACGCTGCGACGGGAGGGGAGGGAGCAAACTCAAAACGCGCGGACGAAGTCGCGGGGGACCGCTAGTCATAGATAAGAATATTGCTAGTTCGGAACAATTTTGTAAATTTTATTAATGCGTATTTAAAATTGGTTTCCGTGTTTTTTATGGAAACTTAGTCAATTTTGAAGACACAATTTATTTATTTATTTGGCAAGCTCACTGTTTTATAACAGGCATACTACAGATGGTTTATACTACTCGTAGTTTGTAAAGGCAGACCACAGTGTTCAAAGTATCTCTCAAACGTTGTTGAAAATAAATAAAAACTACCGCACACAAGCCCCGTTCGAACGGCCCAATAAACAAGTCCGTGTTATTTCTAAGTGTCGCATTCCCCCGAATTTATTAAGGATCGCCGAAAAAGGAGGATTTCCCACTGCCGATACTACTTGCAAAAAAATAACGCTGTATGCCTGGGTACTAAAAACAAAAACCTGGTACCAGAGCATCACCAGGCTTCTATTTTTAACCGACTTCAAAAAAGGGGGAGGTTATTAATTCGACGTATGTTTTTCTGTGACTGTGTTAGCTCAGTCATTTATGAACAGATTTGAAAATTGTTTTCGCCTACCTAGAGGTATATACCTAGGTATTCCTTGCTCTTTCCTCCCTATGGACTTATAATTGGTCTCGGTTGTGCGAATTTGGGATCTGATTATGGGGTCTTGGTGCAATCGAGGAAAGCCCTCAAATTTTAAAGGGACGTATAGTGTTTTTGAAGTAGAATCCTAATAAAACCATGTTGTTACTTCTGAAAGTAATCATCATGTGGAGCTGAGCTGATAGTGGAACTAATAAATGCTTAGGAGTTTACTAATTATAATGATAGAGCTCATGATAGGTAATTTATTTCTTCTTAAAGAACAGAGTCTTAAGGTACATCCCCCTTCCCCACTCTCACATAATCACTAAAAATGAACAATTAAAAAAAACTTTTACAAAAAAAACGGACTTCAAAACCAAAGGATTCCTTACCTACAAAGAATCAAGAGTTTATTTATGACCAATATGTGCATTTAGGTTAAGAAGTTTGTTTTTATCTTTTTTTGTAAAAGTTTATTTTATTTTATTCGGACATCTTACATACATCTTTGTAAAGGATCCCAAAAGCTCTAAATGGCTAGTTTGAATTGTCATGCGTAAAGCTGTCCTATCTGGCAAGCGAATACTTTGAATTTTGTATTAATATCCGAATTTTAAAAATGATATTCAATTCCTTTGCTGTTTACCAATGAATTGGTTTACTCGTAAGACTTAATTTCAGGTTATTTATTTTACTTACACCATTTAACATTCGAGTCTTATAATGATTCTCTATAGAAGATTATGTCAGAATGTTATGTCAAATTCAAAACTTCTGACAACTCGATACTTTTCTACGGTAGAAAATGGCATTATTTGGTTGACAGGATTTTTACTATCACACCATACAGATTCGGTGTAGCATAGACTTGCCGGATGATAAAATAATTCAATAGTTCGTTCTGTTATGTATGTACTCCTATTACAATTTAACGTCGAAAATCGACGACGTATTCGAATATAAAATCGAGGAACAAAATAAATATTCAACATATAAGCCAATGTTTGGTAAAATTCAACCTAAATTGAGTAAATCTGAGACACTACTAGCTTATATGTTACTGGTTACTCTTATCCACCATACCCCCTTTTATCTCCACCCAGTTTATGATCCCAATAGACCGATAGACAACTCCTCAGAGAGTTGCGAAACAAAACTAAAGTTCTTTCTTAGTGAAATATTATATTCTTACTCAATCATCGTTTGTTAAGTTTTGTATAGACGTATTTATAAGTATGCTCCTTACATTTATTCAAGGCTTAAAAAAATGATATGCTATAGCCTACTATTCCGCCACTATCATAGGATAGTGACGTTTGAAAACGTTTTCGGTTTTTACCCTGCGCGTAAGTCTATACTAGGTGTAGGTGTGTCTTAACGATTATCTCAATATTTTTATCCGCCAATAAAACACAATTCGCAGAGATATAAAAACTATTTTATTATTTCTCAATGTTTCCTAGTCACGTAAAAAATGATTGCGTAATACGGATACGAAAAAACTATCAGATTAAAATCTGAAGTGGATGATCTGTTTATTGAATATTATGTAATAATAGAATATAATATAATATTGGACACCAGTAACATACTTCGTATACGAAAAAAGTTTACCGATCGAATTTTCTTCGTCGAAGAAAAAGTTGTTGTTTATTTCTCAGGGTCACGATTCTATGCATTTCGATTTGTGTGATAGTTTCTTAAAACGATTAAACTTGCCGTCAAATTACCACACGAAAAAGGTTTGTTTGACGCGAGAATCGCCACCCTGAACTCAAAGTAAGTAGATAATGTTACCGCACATAATTTTCTATATTGTTTCGGGTCTGGGTGTTGTGGTACGACCGTTGTGTCTGATTTCCATAACACAAGTGCATTAGCTACTTGAATTGGCATCAGAGTAATGTACGTAATTGGTGACCAATATTTATTAATTAAAAAATGCTTGTGTAAGAATAAATAAAGAAAATGAGTTTATTAATTTAGGATATCACAACCACACAGATTTCAACGAGTTAACAAAATAATAACATACACAATGATGACATGTAAATCAGAAACAACGTCGGTACCACAACACCCAGATCCAAGACAGTGTAGAAAGTTCTGATTTCTACAATGACCCGACTGGGAATCCAACCTCGGAGCGGCAGCGCAATGAAACCCAACGTGCTTAGCTACAACACCTCGGAGTTCGTCTGATATCCGCTGATAATGGATAATCAAGGTAACTTTAGCAGTAAGAAAGGATTCGTTTTGGATCCTATACTGTAAAGGTTGCAGAACGGTTAAGAAATGAAAACTAAGTTTTGTAAACAGACGATTCACCGGCAACCATTCTCCTTACAATGCGAAAAGACGCAAAATATTCTTTCAGATGACGTCTAATAATGGCGAGTAGACATAAACAGACCATTATAACTTGTGTACAATATTCTTAATTAAAGGCATCTTCGGAAAATGGCTAGACTCTAACGAGGCTCTTTATAATTTGCCCGCGGCCGACGCCGAGGATTTTTCGTTTCGGCTCTTCCAACTACCCTCCTGTAGAAGTTTCGACTGTAAAACAAAATTGGACTTAGTTTTTATTTGTATATGATATAGACTTTTCACTAAGAATTTCATATTGGTGATAGTTTTTGCTGTTGTTAGATTAAAAACATAATATAACTCACCTCAATGGGAAAAATTGCATCGTTATCACCTTGTAGTTAAGTATCTTTTATTTTTTATCTAATCGTTAGTTCTGTTTGATAATATAACATACGATATTCTACCTATAGACAGAAAATACTGTGCATATTATATTAGGATTTGTATTAAAAGAATACTTACCAAGGATATGAATTTACAAATGCACCTAAAAATATGTGTTCATGCAAGTAAACTCCTATTATTTCCTCATTCGTCAAATAGTATATAGCTAAAATTAGACGTTTCATTCAATTGTTCTAGATATACTCTAGCCAAACCTACGTATTATAGTAATTCATACAAATAATAGTAACTCAACAAAATACTTCGAAAAATTAATAACGGTATTAAAGCAATATCTTGTAAAGCAATAATGTGATGTTATGAATGAGCGGAAGAGCTTCCTGTAATATTACTTACTTGCGGCCGCAGGCTCGAGCAGCCTTCGCCGTTATTAAGTCGGCTCCTCACTAATTAAGATGTTTCCCGTCTCGTCTCTCGTTTTAAAAAGCCAATTTCTCTTTGTCATCTGTCGAGACGATAAAACTCGCGGAGGTATTTTTCGTCTACAAAGTCATTAATATAACAGCGCCCATCGCTCATCGGTCACTCGGATTTTTCCATTCGTTATCGCGTCACCTAATTAGATTTATAATGAAACAACACGTTCGAGATTTACCACGATTTTTATTCAGAAATTCAAGTTCGTTAACGTTAGTTTATATAAATTCATTCGCTAGCGTACTTCTAAACAACCTGCTTACGAGTCCAGTCTTCGGGTCAATCGGGCCCCCGCGCTGCCGCGACCGCGTCGCCTCGCATCGTCTATCGCATGCACAGCGTGTATACGAATCTTTCTTTATTTTGTGATTAGTAATTTCAATAATTACTAATTAAAATGTTAATTCAATCATTTTAACTTTAACTTTGAAAGCGAAAGAGAATGTATTGCTCATACCATTTTCAGCTAAATATAGAGATCTGTTAGGAAAGAGTTGTGTTTGTAATTTGCTACAGCAACGTAAGTGATTGCTTTTGCTATAATATTAAATGATAGTTACGATGAAAATTTAAAGAATGAATTATTATTGACAATTAGATGTGGTTTCTTGGCTTGTATGAATGCAAGTATTCGCAGCGAAGAGACGCGGCCGGGGCGCGGCCTACGTACGCGTAATAAACTATAATGTAATAATAATCATAAACCTTACAATACATCATCACCTTTGGTTGCACTGCTTATTGCTATAGTGAGTTCATAATGCCAACTACGCAACTATCACCCTTACATAACATACGATTAGAAGTAGGAAACCTCAGACTTCAATACCAGATAAACTCCGAATATCAAAATAATTACATCGTCGTAACAAAGTAGAGACAAGAGAATCGTTGTAGAGTTTAAATTTTATATAATTATGTTAATATATTTTCATTATAATTTACAACGTTCTAAATAAATAAGTACACGTATTTACAAAAATGCGAGTTGTGTAGACACATCTATGAGGACATGCGACTGCTGATGTTACAAGATAATTTCAACTTTAACACAAGCGTTGAAGCTCTTTCGAACGCAAAAGTCCACAAATTACAATATTTACAATTAATGTAAGTATTTATTACAAGTGACTAGAAAACAGACAATATTTGGCAGCATATTAGTCTAGTATTGTTGAGTAAGTACATAAATATTACAAAGTTGTTAATTATTTATTTCACCTGTTTTGTAATTCGTTTTGTTTTCCCTATAATGTTTTAACTATTCCTTTTGCAAATCTCATCAAGTGCATGAAATAGGACGAATATAATATGATTATAGAATGTTTTTAATATTTCTTTACATTCATAATGTTTCCATTTTAAGGTAACAGGTGCTATCGCTTTTAATAAAATTAATTTTACAGTTTTATGGGTTTTGCGTCTCACAATCAAAGCATTGAGACATTTGATGGACGGATCATACGCAATTGAAAAAAAAAACATATTACACTGTAGAATACTTGTAGATAATAAAAACTTTTTGACACAGAAAATCGAAATTTCGAACCTTCTAAAATGTACACAATATCGGTTTAAGGTAAATTGGTGTAGAGGTGCGAAGAGTTTGCCGCGCGGTAGACTGAAGTTAGCCGAGGGTCGAGGTTCTGATATTCCTTCCCGGATCTCGGTCGCAGCGTGCTTGTCGTTTGCCGTACCACTCTGCACCAATAAAAACATCAGTTATAAAAGCTCAAATCACAACTGCAATTAAATTTTCTAAGTTTTTACTTACCGCATTGTGATGGGTGTGTCAGAAGATGAATGCGACGAACAAATGGATAGGGTCTCGATGTAATCAGACATGTCGGATGTTCCACTCGATGTGCTGTGCGTATCCATAACTCCTGAAATGATTTAGTATGTTTAGCTCACGTTCTTAGGTACCAGTGAAAATTCTTTTTTTTTTAATAATAGCAAATAATTACCTCTGAGTGGCTTCACCGACAAGACTGGTACCTCAGCCTCTGCCGACGAAGATTTGGCAGGCATTCGAACCCTGTGTAAAGTAGCAAAGTCTCGCAGGGGATCAGTTGATTTTGAGCGTCGCGGTAAGGAGGTGTGTATACAAGCAGCGACCTGTCTTGTATTGCGATAATGTCGTCGAGTGGCTGCGGTTGTTAGAGGGAGCTCAAACTCTGCTAATTCACCTCCTGGCCTTAACGAGCAGCTGGAGACTCCAGAATCATTAGAACTGGATGAATCCCTATTTCCACCAGTTTTTCCAGGTACTGATGAAGACCGTTTCGTCGGAGGCAAGCCTCGTACTCGGGCATCTTTCGATGCCTCAGAACTATCTGCATCTGAATGTTTATTATCTGCCGTGCAGTCACAAGGCGTCGACGCACGTTCCCCATCAAGAGTGATATTACGCAGTGTCTCAATAGAAGATGTTGATCCACGGCTACCAACGCTGTCCTCAAATTCTTTAACATCTTCAAGAAATCTAGATGAGTCTGCCGAACATGAACGCTTTCTATACTCTATTCTTTCCATGCGTTCACGAGATGCGCGCGTTTCCTTACTTGTTTGTCTTTCTCCAGTGGCTGCT
The DNA here is from genome assembly GCA_963924145.1 of Pyrausta purpuralis. Classification (NCBI taxonomy): domain Eukaryota; kingdom Metazoa; phylum Arthropoda; class Insecta; order Lepidoptera; family Crambidae; genus Pyrausta; species Pyrausta purpuralis. The sequence continues at coordinate 228,836 of OZ001661.1, read as the reverse complement.
CGTACCTCATCTGGTCCACAAAGAGTTGGGTTGCTGGCTGATTTTTCTTCCAATAACCTATTAATTGGACTTTTAGCGGGATGCTTAAGAGTATGGAATGCAAAACCGCCGATTGGTGACATTGGCGTATAACCTGCTGGTAGTGTTTTATTTTGATCGTATTTATTATTTTCTATTGCATTTGGCTCCATCATAAGATAGTCATCGTTTGTACTACAGCTTAATGTTGGTTCTTTGATATCTTTGTCGACCTGAAGGTGACCACATTTTGTGCAAATTGGTTTTCCTTTGGCATTTGGGAAAGAAGTGGGTTTAAGGTTGGCGGTGATGGCATTTAATTCAGATTGTGTGACTCCAGCTTTCTTTAATAAATGTTTTGCATTTTCATAATGTTCCAAAGATAGAGCAAAGTTAAGATTCTCATAATTTGCAAGAGGGCCCTCATCTATTTCAATACTTTTTGAATCTAGGCTTCGACTAAATTGACAATCAGAAGCGTTATCGTTTTGGCAATTATTTGGCTTTCTTCGAGTTTTACGAGAGACATCAATAGTAGCATACAGAGCGCTACGATCAGCAGTATTTGGCATCAAATGTTCTTTGTTTGGCACCAAGTTATCACTAGAAACAGTATTTTTTCTACAGTATGGCAATTTTATCCAGTTGTTGGCCCAATCAGTCACTCGTTGACAAGGGCAATTAGCTGGCTGAAAGTTTTCGTCGGCGTCGACTATCGTAGGCTCTTTTGGCCTCTTTCCAAATTTCAACAAACATCCGCAAGGCTTCTTTAGAATAAGTGTATTTGAAGTAGAGCTCTTCGTGATCCTAAATAAGTCACTATTTAGACACTCTTTGAGCCTTTTCGGTGTGTCGTAGTATTCTCCATCAACCTGAAATTGTAATATTTTTTATGAATCTATCAAGTTAATATCTTAAGGCTTGAAAATGTTAAACATAAACAAATTAAATATTTACCTCTGCTGATGGCAATTTTGGAACATCATAATTTTCATACGGCCCTATTTTTGACTTATGTTCTTCTACAGTTACAACGTGTGCGCAGCTACAAGTTTGTGAAGGAAGGGGCATCGGCGGCTTATGAACAATGTTTAACTCTAGTCTAGTGGGCTTAGGGGGTCTATTGGGGGGCCGATCTGTACAACGGCACAAATCTTCAGTCTTACTTTTACTAGAAATAATGTCACAACTTTGAGTGTTTCTATTTTCTTCCATAACAGTATCCTGATTTGGAGTTTCATTAACCGCTTCCATAGTCCATGCGGGGTTGAAGTGTTTTGCACCTGGGGTCAGCGCTGCAGTGGAAGATCTCGACAACGCACCGAGTTTTGAGATACAGCTCATGCATCGTTCTAACGTTACATTGCTGTTTCCGTTCCAAGCATTCGTATCCGTCCCTTCAATAGTTTCGTTAACTGAAGCTGTATCGGCTAAACCCAAGTCTTGGAAATGAGTTTTTTCTGCCGATGGCCAGTATGGCGAGATAGCACCAGCCTCCTCTCCTATACATGGATCCTCATAAAGACGGAGGTCCATCGGAGGCAGTGAATGATCAACAGTGTTAAGCTCGGATAGTCTAGTGTCAGGTCGGTATGCTTTATGAGATCTCGGACTCTCTTTGCCTGTAAAACAATTAATGCATTTCAATTTATCTTGAAAAAATAATTCTTTACAAATCTTTTCAAAATAGGCTATCACAAACGTTACCTTCATTCTTTTTTGCGTTCATTGGCCTTCGTCGCGGCGATAAGCGACCTTGAGAAGCCAGATCAAAATCATGAGCCAACTCCTTGGCTTGATCAGTAATAAGAACATGGAGTCCTTCACCTTTTCCACAGTGGGATCCACCTTCAAAGCAAAATCTTCCTTCAACTACGCCATAGCGCCTGTATAAAAAACACAATTTGTTTACTGTTTACAATTCGAACCATACTTTGACAATCTATAATTAATCGTTATAAGTCAGGCTTGTTTTCAAACTGTATTGGTGTACATTTACGAGTATGTGCTTTTCCTAGATCTTTTCGACACTCAAATATCACATAATATTATATAAAAACTCTTCATGGATAAATTCGCGCACATTTATTTGATCTTTTACAGTCTTGAAAATGCCTTACAGCATCCTAGGTAGGTCAGGTCAAAGACAGGTCTGCCTGGCTGAACGCTGTAAAGCATTCATCAATGAATAGTGTTCGGGAAAACTTCAGAACAAAATATATAACATTATTTTTTCGTTTAATCATACCTGAGATGTTGCAGCTCCCAAACCCCCAACAGTCGGGGTGGGACACCAGCAGTGAGCGCAAACCGTCTCTCATGCAGGTGCAGCCGCGCGGGGCCTGCGGGGACCCGCTTGTTGCCTCCGCCACCCACCAGTACAAGATAGTGCCGCGGCTCGCCTAGGTGCGCGCTCACCTTTACCTGTCACACAAATGCTATTCAATACGTAAATCTTTTATGAATAAATAAAATACTTTTGAATAGCATCAAAAACATGAACTATGAAGCTCAATAAAGTAGATAAGCTCTAAAGCATATGTGACTTTCGACCAATATTGGTACCAGAGATGCCAGAACCGTGAAACCGGCTTGTAAGTTACACGATCGTGAAGGTCGTAATTGCTTGTCAGGAAATACAGTTAATGTATATGAGGGGATTACAAAATTTAACATTGACAATAAGTGACAAGTACCAAAATATGCAAATTCTGTAATTTACATATTTTGGTACTTGTCTTAATGGTTTTATTGCATCATTGGTAGGACGATTGCATCAGATATTATTATGACTGAGTGATGAAGGTAAAATTAGGAGAGGTTACACTTATTTCTTGCATATATTACAAAACAACAAATAAACTCTCCGGTCACGTTTGTTCGCTATCTTCACATCTTAACTAAATTCCGTAACGGTCGTGTTTGGCAGTGTTGCCTGTAACGAGTCGCTAAGTCTCTTGGCCGCCGCCCAACGACAGTTCATAAGCGGCGCTCGGGCTCTAGCGAACAGTGGCTTTGATTGCTACTTTTATTTGACGCCAAATAACGAAACAAAATGTTAACCTTTAACGCCAAACAATGGGTCATAATGCTTTAACAACTTGAGCGTGTATGTCAAATATTTCAAAGTTGATTTGGGCGTCTTTTGTAAATAATTGAAATTATTTCTTGTGGACTGTTAGGGAAGGCCGGTTCTTGATTACACTCATACAGGCTGCAGCCTTAGCTAACAATATATTGGTTTGAAAACAGTTCAGTGTGATCAAAATGGTGGTTGATGGAGCTTCTGGTCTAGAACCTTAAAACAATTACCCTCAGCTGTCTTTTTGAAATTGAATACGTGACAAGTACAAATTTAAATTGCTCAGACCCCCGAGCAACATCTGAAAATAGCTGTAAATCAAATGCTTATTGCCATCCATCGGCAGTTATCCTTTCACCAACTGACTGCGCGTCGTCCGACGTTACTGTAGCCAAACTCCCAGTTGAGAGTAAGATGCCTTACCTGCCACTGTATAAGGCGCTCTCTCGTCTCAAAGGCGAGGATGGCGACCAGGTCCCGGCAGACCAGCGCGAGCGTGTTGGAGTGCTTGTCGAGCGTAAAGCCGGTCTCGCAGCCGAGGTACTGCTGCAGCGATAGAGACGCCTTTGTGCCGGCCCCGCCCCATCGTGCCTTCGAGTCCCGGTACAGTTGCAGGTGCACGCAGTCTGTAACAAAAATGTATACTTAAACAATGACGTTTAAAATGATAGATATGTTATACACGAAAATTAAAGCATTTTAAAGTGGCGCAAGGATTACTCTATATACGAACGTTTAGTTGTATATTACGACACTAAGCGATAATAGAGATAAATAATGGGGAATGCCTGTTGATAGAAAAAGATACATATATAACATTAGTTACGTACTTATTGCTACTGAGCGCTCACTAGCGCGAGCGCGTGACATCTCGCTCTTTATCCTAATGTCAGCCATTGCCAAATTATGGTAAAGACTAACTACGTATTTTAAGTTTTAATACTTCTAAATGAAAAAAACTATACTTATGAATGTAATGACACGTTTTTCTTGTCTCTAACAGTTGCAGTGTAATTGGTACTACAATTAATCGCACAGGAAGGCATTTTTACCAGCAAACGAGGAATAATTTTAGGCGCTGTCGGGTCATATAGCCATAAAGAGAAAGCGTAATAGTTTTTTTTAAAAATACCTGTAGCATTGCTGTTTCAATATACGATGTTACTTATAATGTTACATCTAGAATGAAGAAAGAAAGAAAGAAAGTGAATCATAAGTGCAACATGCACGTTACGAGTACAATTTGGTTGATAAGAAAGCGTAATCCATAAACTTCTTATACATCGTCATAGTATATAAATATTATAGTATGTACAAGTATATGCATTTATTTTATCGCTTGCGTTATGTTTATGTAATATTATTACATCAAATTGTATTCATTTTGTTTTTTTCTTTTATAATAAATGTTTCATGATTATTATTTTTTTGATGTGTGATATTTAACGTTTTTTTTCTTGTAATAATAACTCATTTTTTTGTCTGTCGCACCGCCCACAATTATTTCTGCTTAGCCTAAAGGTATGACTGGTAGAGAATGCCATATGGCGTTAGGTCCACCTTTTGTACAAATTTTTGGTTGTGCAATAAAGTATAAATAAAAAAAACGTTATAGAAATGAATTAACTTATAAATAAGGACAATAACGACAAAAAAAAAGGTACATATGTCTCAAAAAGCTATCCGCTCAGCAAGGTTTATGACAGCACAAGGCATGTAACGATACTGATACTCTGCGTGAACCCATTTAACTAGTGTACACATATCCAATAAAATTAATTGGATAAAAAATATAATCATAATGGATTACACATTAATCATTATCATTAAAAATCAATACAGTAAATATCTAAGCTTGAAAGCGCTTTGAACTAACCCTGTAAGCTTCTGCTGTTTATAATATATAATAAAATGCTTTTAGGTTATCGTATTCATTTCGATTGGCGGTAATGTGATTGATTCATTTTCAAGACTTGTTTGGAATCAGCAATAATTTATCACAATAAACAGCATCTGTGTCACAATAACAAATCGTTACACAAATTACAAGCATTCAATTCAACAACTTATTGTATTCGAATCTATAACAACAATAGCGTCAACGGCACATGGCACAATAGACGGGCAATAAAATCTCAATCAGCACGAGTTGCGCGCTATTTGCATTTCCCGATGCGCGCCAAAGGGTAGGACGTAGGATCGATCGAGGGCCCGGGACAGCTCCTATTCTTCGGGGTTTATCGACTCGAAAATAAGTGCAGGACCCTCTTCAGAGTGCAGGCCAGGGTAAACGACCTATGCCGCACTCGAATAAAAATAGTTGACATTATGTTCACTAGCTCTTCTTGTATAATGTTAGCGCCCGATTTTCAATTCTTTCTTCTTTTGTTTATGTGTTTTTTTTCGAAAATACAGTAAATTTTCTCATTAAACTGATGCCGAAAAGTCTGCGTGACTTGTGACAAGTACTTACTTTTTGAAACGGTCCTAACATAAGATAATGCGTTTTAAAATAGATTTGAAGACATCAAAATATTTATTGACTTTGATTACACTGATCCACGTGCTGATAGTGATAAAACGTATATGAAGGATTAGCGGATTAATTCAAATTACCCTTTATCATTCACAATGTCGTATTGCGCCATTCTATTACATTATTTTAAAAAGCAAACGTTAAACGAGGTCTGATTAAATATAAATATCAGATTCAATTTACATAAAGTAAAGATCTCTTTGATATGGGAATTCTGAATTACGGGTAACCATGGAAATACCCTTTGTAAAATAACATCAAGGGAAATCATGCGCTATGACGGCTATATCGCGAATGCAAAGATAAAGAATACAAATGGACGCTGGGAGACAGCCTTCAAACACTTATGGGAGGGGTCAGTGGTGGTGACAGATTTTGTACTTTACAAGAAAGAATACCCTAAAAAGTGAGATAGTAAGATTAGAGGAAGTGCCAACGACCCTAAAATTTACATTAATTATGTTTTTCAATTTAAAAAATAAGTTAAGGTTTTTAAACATTCAAGTAAAAAGTTTGTATAAATTTAATTTAATACTTGTCAAAATTCATTAACATTTGTAGTTTTTTATTTCATCTTTATAAATATAAAATATTACACTATGAATGTTTAACACATTCTAACCAATTGACAAATTGTTGAGATACTGAATTTTCCTGTTAATGTTTTTTTCTTATTATGTGATTTATGTAGTCTTAGTAGATTGAATTAAAGATGTTTACGTTAAAATCTTGCAAAAAAAAAACATTTACTTTCATTTTGTGTACCGTTTCCGATTCATATTTCATCTCAGCGAAAAGTAATGAGGGGAACAATATAAAATTCCACGCAAACAATGTGTCGGCCTATCGCCAAAATTCCCTTTGTAATAAAAAGCCCGTACATTTAATTTGGACTTGTCCAAATTCCAACTCTTCAGTGGCGCGATCGCGACTGCCTCGCAACGCCGCCATTGAGAGTCAATGTTGTGTGTGAAATATTATGTTACCTGACACAAGGAGCATATTATATCCCGCGCATCTTAGATTCCTTACACACTGCGACTTTTAGCATCGATGGAGTCGCGCGTTAGTATCGATGCAGAAGTGGGACTGCATTGATGTTAACGCGCATTATTATTGATGCAGTCGCCAAAATTCAGTACATTGTTTGTCAATTTCCAGCTTCTGCATCGCGACTGTATCGATGCTAGCGCACGTAAGCATCGCGACTATATTGTGCTTAAAGTGCGCAATTTGTAAAAGTTGACATTTTGCGCCTGCATCGTGACTTTTTCGCTGCCAAAACTCGGTGTGTGTTAAGGTTCTATCGCGCGTTAGCATCGATACAGTCGCGATGCAGAAGCTGGAAATTGACAAATTATTATATACTGAATTTTAATGCTAATTTAAACCTGTTCATTACGTGAGTTGAGATTCTGAAGCGCGTTTCCAAAACGCGCGACTGCATCGATGCTAAAAGTGGCAGTGTGTAAGGGATTTAACGCAAACACAAAAAGATCGGCCGGCCGTAAACGATTTACCACCTGGTAAACAATTTTATTTCCTTTCGAGAGCACTCGAGTGAAACATCAACAATGGAAGGCTGAAATAAAATCTAAATCATCTATTTTATGGTTTCGATTAGAACTGGCGCCCTTAGGGAAGATAATGTTTGATACCTTCTTCTGGAGCACTGTAGGCTATTACATACATACAACTACTAACCATAATATCGATGCAGCGTCGATGCAGTCGCAAAATGTTAACCTTTACAAACTTGCGCTACTTTTAGCATCGATACAGTCGCTTCAGTCACGATACAGAAGCTGGAAATTGACATATTATGGACTGTATATCGGCGACTGCATCGATACTAACGCGCGACTGTATTGATGTTAAATCGCAGTGTATAAGGGGTCAATGTAGTAAAATAAATGCATATACGTTTTTATTGCGACGACCCGTCTGGTGTAGTGGTCGACAAATCGACTACAAAGCAGCGGGTTGCGGGTGCGAATCCCGCACAATACAAACATTTGTGTGCATGAACATGTCTGTTTGTATTGGTCTGGGTGTTTTCTATGTATCTCATGTATGTATTTAAAAACAAAAAAGTATTTAAGTATTATATCCGTTGTCTGGCACCCATAACACAAGCTTTGAGTAGTTTACTTTGGGACTAGATGGCGATGTGTGGGAATGTCCAAAGGATATTTATTGACATTATAAAAATAAACACCTTCAAAATGTGCATACGCATTAAGTTAAAAAACGGAAGACGTATTAGGGAGGCTGGAACAGGAAGCTTACTACATAGCATTATGAACTGTGTAAGAACAAACATTGCACGAGCACTTACAAAAAAACTACAAAGCTCATTATGCCCAATTCGTTCAACGATCACTATGTGTGGTCCAATAACAGTGACACTTCAATCCCGAAGGAAGTGTGTAACAACAAACAGATCTCGTCTGTCGGTAGTAAAGCTAACTTTAATTGCCTCGCGTCTGCAAGTGAATGCATTTCTGTGCGCCTGCGCCATGTGACGTCACTTAGAGTCTGTACGGATTATATCAAACCACATACGCTTTTAAGTAAGGTCATTGTATTCATTCAATGATTGGCTACAATTTATTTTTTTCTAATCCAGTGAATGAGTCTTATGCTTAGTTTTATCAAGTACGTAAGTTTACTTAAAAGAAACACTATACGTGCCTTTAAAATTTGAGGGTTTCCCTCGATTACACCAAGATCCCATCATCAGATCCCAAAATGGAAAAAATGGGACCAACTAGAAGGTACACCCTCTAAGTAGGCGAAAAAGTTTTTCGATTTGGTCGACAACCAACTAAGATATGAGGTAACATACATACAAAAAAAAATAAAAAAAAAACATACAGTCGAATTGATAACCTCCTCCTTTTTTGAAGTCGGTTAATTACTGGGCAAAAATCAGGTGGGTGCCATTTTGTTTTAAGTAGTTTATCACTATGATTTTTATGAAATATTTTTACCAACTTCAAACAAGGAGGTAATCGATTCAATGTGTATGTGTATGATATTGTTAGAATTTGGTAATATTTGAGTAAATTGAACTATCAAGGCTTCCAAAAACGTGCTAAATTTTGTAAGTGTATGTGTGTATGTTTGTCCACAGACGTCTCGAAATCGAGAAGCCATTGCTAGATGTTTTTTCTTAAGTTCGATCAGGTATATTTTAACTTATAATACAGTGTAAGTTTCATCAAAATCACAGCTTTTGAAATATGGGTAGTAATAACTAAAAAAAATTAAATAAATTAAAATAAAATAAACAACAGCTTTCACAAAAACCGACTAAATAGCTCAAAATATCGCAATCGGCCTCAGTTTACGAGAAACAAATTCATTTTGAGTCATTGCATGATTTCAAGCTTACTCACATCATGCACCGACTCCAAAAGAATTTGTTTCTCCTAAACAGAGGGCAATTGCGTATTCTTGAGCTTTCAAGTCAGCTTTTTGAAGGCGTTTTTTTTTTTAAATTATACGCAGCTCAATTTTATTGCAGTAAGCATAAATTGACTACCTGTTGTTTCCTTAAGTCAATGTTAATACTTTAATTATCCACCAATTTTAGCACACAGAAAGTTGTTGACGAAACACTCACGAAAAAGTTTTCGCGCTTGTCCTTTTGTGAATATTCATTTGATTAACAATGGTATCCCAAAAAATAAAAAATAAATGCAAAACTGCACATATTGATCAAATTACAAATAATTGTTTGAGTGAGACATTATAGCACCATTTTTCACTTAATGAACTGCGTGAATATTTCATGAGAGAAGCGCATCGCAATTAACGAAAAACTGCCGCACCGCGACCGATAATCAGCCGTAACTCTGCGCAAACATAAAATTTTCAATGCAAATTAAGTAAATTGGTATCAAATTTTACGTGGCGGGTACTCAGTTCAATTAATACATTTAAATAATGTGTGAGCGATCGTTAGAGGCCGCGGTTCGTATAATTTGCGTTTCAATTAGTGTGCACTCGGAGCAGTAATTACCGCGTGCTAACCTCTGCCGAGCCGTCAGGCGCTCGGCGTGCCTCTAACTGGGCTGTGCAGTGCAACAGGATCACTTGGTAAACACTTTAGGACACTGACAGCATTGTTATATCTAACTTAGCGTATTTAATCGATTTTAAAACAATTCGTCACCTTTTACATAAGAATAGATTTATGACTCTACCCTGTAAGACTTGACAAGTGACTATCAGAAAAAGTAAACGCTCAAACTTCTTTTACCTTCTCTAGATTGATGGTGGTTTAACAGATAAGAAATTTAATTTCACATTATATTATTATGATCAAAACATTTAACTGAAAATATTCTTGATGTCTTTTTATGTTGTGCTGCGCCGATACTTCGTGTCCGTTCGAGCCCTGCAGCGGTGCACGAAAGTCGATTTACGGCTCGGTATTTGATCTTAGGCGGTTTCTGTTCGTTGATTGCCCACTGATCACAAATTTAATAAGGGTAATTTTTTAATATTCGATGCATCAAAGGTTAGAAATTAATCAAATTGGGTGGAGGTGCAATAATAGGATGATGCAGGGATGTTTGAAGAAGCACGAGTAGGCTGCTTCTTTGCGACAATGCGTAAAAGATGCGCAGGGTGCGGGCCAGCACCAACAGTATCCTGAGTATGATTGCGGCCAGGATGGATTGTGCGTACATGAATCACTGCAGCGCAATTCTCATAGACTTGCGCTGAAGTGAGTCATGTGTTTTAATTAATTTTACTATTTTTTTTTAATTACCTACTTGTAACCCTTACTAACATTAGAATAAGAATATTGTTACTAACACTATGGACGTTGTCTGAAATAAATAAATATTGAAATTGAAATATACATATTTAAGAAGATAATATTAATTTTGCTTAATCTATGCTTAGCGTTTGTGGACTATGAGAAGGCCTTTGATTGGATCGAAACTTGGGTGGTGTTTCAGTCTCTGCAGCGGTGCCACATATACTATAGGTATATAGAGGTGTTACTGCCTTTACAATAACGCCACCATGTCGGTCCGAGTACAGGAGCAGAACACGAGGGCGATTCCACTGCGGAGAGGTGTGAGACAGGGAGATGTGATATCTCCGAAACTGTTTACAACGGCATTGGAAGACGCCTTCAAACTTCTGAAATGGGAAGGAATCGTCATCAATGTTAATGGCGAATACATCACACACCTCCGATTTGCCGATGATATAGTCGTTGTGGCAAAGACGCTGGACGATCTTGGCACTATGCTCGAAGACCTTGACCGAGTCTCGCAACAAGTGGATCTTAAAATGAACATGGAGAAGACGAAAATTATGTCGAGTTCCCTTATTGTACCCACTCCAGTGTCCATTGGGAACTCAGCTCTCGAAGTTGTTAACGAGTACTTAGAGTTAATTGGAACACTTGTCCCAGGTAGACACCTGGGACAAGTGTTCCAATTGGGTAGGTCCAACTTCGAGAAAGAGGTCAATCGACGAATACAACTTGGCTGGGCAGCGTTTGGGAAATTACGCAAGAGTGTCTTCTCATCTCATCTACCTCAGTGTCTAAAGACCAGTGTGTGTTACCAGTGACATACGGATCCGAAACATGGTCTCTAACTATGGGCCTCATAAAGAAGCTCAAAATAACACAACGAGCGATGGAGAGGGCTATGCTGGGTGTTTCTCTACGTGATCGAATCAGAAATGAGGAGATACGTAGAAGAACTAAGGTAACGGACATAGCCTTGAGAATCAGTAAGCTCAAGTGGCAATGGGGCACGACACATAGCGCGAAGAACTGATGGCCGTTGAGGCAGGAAAGTTCTAGATTGGAGACCCTTCGACCAAAGACGTAGCGTAGGACGTCCACCAACAACATAACAAGATGTACAAGTGGTACAAGATGGACAGACGACCTTAAAAGATCGCAGGATCAAACTGGATGCAGACCGCTAGTGATCGGTCGCTGTGGAAAGCAGTGGGGGAGGCCTATATTTAGCAGTGGACGTCCTTTGGCTGAGAATGATGATGATGATGATGTATTCTTATCCCCCCGCCAAAGTCATAAAGTATCTATTAACATATTTTGAGTCATATTTTTTTCTATAAAAATGAATGCTTATTTACGAATGTACGATGAATTTCGAATATAAAATATCACGGCTATGATATGTAAGCAAATTACAGAGTTGTAGTTCATAAACATAAAGCAAATTAATTTATAAGTAAGTTTTCGCTTTATTTGCTTTCTTCCAAATCGTGTTTAGATTTGAAACTGTCATCATAATTATCAGCCAAAGGACGTCCACTGCTGAGCATAGGCCTCTCCCACGGCTTTCCACAGCGACCGGTTGTATCTTTACATCGTCCATCCATCTTGTCGGTGGACATCCCACGCTGCGCTTTTGGTCGAAGGGTCTCCAATCTAGAACTTTTTTGCCCAACGGCCATCAGTTCTTCGCGCTATGTGCCTTTCCCACTGCCACTTAAATTTACTGATTCGTAGGGAAACTGTATAAAATATTATTTTTCGTTTTTTTTAAGCTGAAAAAAAAGCCTAATTTGTGAGTCAGAGGTATCAAATTTTATAACCGGTTTTGTATCATAATTTATGAAAGAATAGTTTTTACGTACATAATAGATACGGAACACTTAGAGCACGAGTCCAACTCGCACGTGGGCGGTTTTTTTTTTACTTCTGCGATATTTATCACTTTGGATCGTATCCATGTACTTTGTGGAGAGTCAATGTGTGAAATACGCCGGTCAGTCCACTTTCCATCATCCCTAGCGCTCCCGCTTCGCCGGTCCAGTGCTCTCCAATTGCGCGAATTAACAAAAGCCCAATTACTTGATGAGGGAAGGCGAAAAGCGAACATTTGGGACGCAATGGTCCTTCAATTAGGGCTTCGGAAGATCTCTAATCGTTAATTCGAGCGGTGAGGACTGGACGTCCGAAAATGTACGAATGATATATAAGTAGAACACTTATGCTACGTAGGCATTTTTTTTTTCTTTTGTAATAACACAAGGGTTTTAAGGACTCCAGACAGATCTGAAGCCAAATTGTTTTAATATAAATTCGACGACCTCCGTGGTGTAGTAGTTAAGCACGTTGGTTTCAAGGCGTCGCCGCTCCGAGGTCCCGGGTTCGATTCCCGGTCGGCTCCATATAGAAATCCAAATTTTCTATATTGTCTCGGTCTGGGTGTTGTGGTACCACCGTTGAATCTGATTTCCATAACGCAAGTGAATTAGCTGCTTACTTTTGGATCAGACCAATGTATGTGATTGGTGTCCAATATAACTTTCACTTTTAAATTATGTACCACTAGATTTTTTGGCGTATTTTAGGGTTCCGTAGTCCAATGGCAAAAAACGGAACCCTTATAGTTCCTTCAAGTATGTCTGTCTGTCGGACGGAAGACAGATAGTCTCCTTTTAAAATAACATAGAGGTTTCAAAAACCATTGTCTTTTAAAGTCTAAGCTAGTTTATTTTTTTAAAATATATATGTTGTAGATCTTAGCAAATACTTTCAATGAAAATTGGTTTGGACGGGATCAAACGAGTAGTTTCCGACTCGCACTTGACCGTTTTATTTTATTTTGCATACAATATTATTAAACAATAAGGTGTTTTTTTTTTTTCAATAATTCTGTATGCAAAATAAACTGCCTTCAAAAAACTGACTAAGAAGCTTATAAAAATGCATATACTGCTATTAAGGAAAAAATATATATTTTGGAGTTACTAAGTAGAACTATACTTGAGTGAACTAAAATGAAACGACTCGCAGTGACTTTCGTGTTCGAGAAATTCTGCGCAAACATACAAACATACACTCACGAAATTTTTCACACGTGTCAGGAAGCCCGATTAGATTAAGGCACTAAAATTTTATTCAATTCTGACGGTATCACATCCTACAGGTCGAATTGATTACCTCCTTTTTTTGAACTCGGTAAAATGTAAATCTGTATCTTGTCATAGCAACAAACAATGACAAACTGCATTGATTGAGCCTTTAAAAAGCCAATGGTTGCAAAATCACGAGATATAAAGGTTAAAGTGGCCTATTGATTTACCCACGATACCTGCAGTGCAAAAGACTTCATGACCCTTACTCTTTAGGGCGATATACATTTCAGCCCTAAGCATTTTTCTCGCTTGCTCTAAACTTACATAACAAGGACAACAAGAGTCTTAAATCGTATTTCTTCTCGAAGTTAGACCCCTAAGCTTAAGGGTACGACGTGACGCGGGTTATAATCACTTCGACGTGTCGGGATCGGACTGAAAAAACTGGCCCACGAGCTAGAACACTCTTTCAAATCAAGACTAAGACAGTACGACATATATTTACTTCAGTTAGTTAGATATATATAGATAGTTTAATATCATATAAATATTGTACAAGTTAGTTAAACATTGCTCTAGATAACCATTAAACTCTCGAGCCAGAGAGCTTACCAGCAGACGGTACAAACATTTTTGGTTACAGAACCTACTCGATAGGTAACAATGTTGATGGATTAAACTCAATGAATAAACAAATGAACTCTTATAAGATGAGATAAGAAATCAAAATTCCGCACGAATAGCATTTGAACCCACAACCTTCAGCAAACTACTGAGGCAAAATTTGTGATATCTTATGAATACGTCATTACGCGTGACTTCAACGCCATCTACCCAAACTGTATTTTATCATTTTAAGTAGTTAATCATCATAGAATAAATTCAAGTTGGAAATTCTGACGATTGTGCTACTTAATAAACAGTGTAAAGTAAAAAAAAGTTTATTTAGCCTGTAACATCCCACTGCTGGGCAAAGGCCTTACCTCAACTATGAGGTAGTCTGAGCCATTCTCCACCACGCGGGCTCAGTGCAGGTTGGTGGGGGGTGTTTGCAAGGCAAGTGACTAACCCTGCTGTCAGATGTTATCAAGCCACCCATAAGGCCTCTGACTAGGCTTAACGACTAATATCAACCGATATTAGCCGGGACCAACGGCTTAACGCGCCTTCCGAAGCACGGAGATGCTTGTGATGTACCTCACTTATATGGTCGGAATGGTCACCTATCCAAACACGACCGTGCTGTAGGTTGCTTCACTTTGGTATCACTAACAAAGCGCTGCTACCACTGCGCTACGAGCGCCTTAATAAATTACATCAATAAACACTGCGAATGACAAAAATATTCAAACCCATTGAACAGCGTATCATCGTCATATCTGTCAGGTTTTCAACTTTTCATAGGTTCAAAATTTAAGTGGGTCACAAAAATTATTCATTGCCCTCTATTTGCCTGGAGGTAGTCTATACTCATATAAAGTCTTGTTTCTCTGGAAACCAGGGTAACCGTGCGTGTGCAGCAAGTAATAAGAGTGTAAGCCCGGGGCGCGACGTGCCCCGCCTCGCAAGTATTACAATGCCAGGCTAGCGGTAACTGCATAGTCATTGTGCGGCTTGGCTATGAATGCGCGATTGAGATGTTCGCGTGTACGAGTAGTAAACTGTATAAAGATGTAGACGCAGAAAATGCAAACAAAAAAAATAATTAGTTTTTTACTTTCATGTATCGGAGCAACCATTTAAACATATTTTTTTTGTATGAGAATCGTAAAGCGGTAACAAGATGCATCTACCTACTAAGTTTCAACTGTGTAATACTAATAGTTTTCGAATAAAGTGGCTGTGACATACGGATGGACAGACAGACAGACTTGACGAAACTATAAGGGTTCCGTTTTTTGCCATTCGGCGACGGAACCCTAAACAAACAAAAACTAATTTATATAAAGCAAAAACAAAGCCTCCAAGTGTGCCAAAAAGGTCTCAAAGCCAAGAAGCACGAAGAAAAGTCTAAAGTGTATATATGGTTTAAAAAGATTTGAAATGTTAAGATTTCATGCTTTATTAATACTTTACAGGGGAGTATCCCAGACATAATAGAACTTTTATTGTTTTACGGCTTGGAAGTTCACTGTCATGGAAAGTGATAACACATCAGTCCGATTTCAAGAAAAAAAAACAATGCTTTATGAAAATATAAAGTCAGATACATTGTGAACCATACCAAAACCCTTTTAAAACTTGACTGTCTTAACGAAGTGTATTTACTAACACTTACGGGACACAAAAGCAGTAAAATGTTGACGTAACTTCCTGCACTTAGTGTAGCTGCTTTGTTGCTTAATTACCGGGTCTAATGCTGCAACCCTGCTGCTTCGCCCCGGTCCCCTGAGACCGCGTGCCGACGGTCTGTCCATGTGCCCCTGGCATACATTTGTGATCCTGCGACCCTCAAAATGGTCCCCCACTAATACCAAACGGCAGTTTGCATCGGCAGAGTTAAGAATAGGCGCGATAACGCGAGATGTGTGATTATGATATTTGTAGGATCAAAATCATATGATAATATTTTTCAAAATACAAATATTTTTATCCGGGTTGTTTACATTCATTATATTTATATATTTCAGTCTAAACGTTGACAACAGTGTTAATTAGTTTTTCTTTCAACTACCAAAATATTTTAACATGGAAAATGTACCTTATGTAATATACCTACAAGCCAATTTAGGGTCAAATAGTTGTTTTTCAAGATGTATTATTTATGTTAATACTTCCCAAAAAATACAATACAAATCGCGGCCTCAATGCTTTCCGGCATTCTCGTCCAGTTTGACTCTAAATTTATTCAGTTGTCTAAAATAGTAGCTACTTATAAAGTAATATGTCACCCTAATATCACCCATGTTCAAGTAAGCCGTCATATCCCAATTAGTCGTTTGAAATTGGACCCGCCCATTCTCTTTGATACCGAAACTGCGCGTGTCGTTCATTACGCAAAGACGCCGATCCGCTGTCGGCCCTCGTTACCCTTCGAATGTAGACGTGACAGAACGGTCACTAAACTGCCGATTGACCTGGAAAAATCTATCATGCGAGAGGTTAATACCTAACACAGATGAAAAGTGAACAGTCAAAACTGTACAAATACAAAATTTTGAGGGAGAGTTTGGTTTGAGTTTGGTTTGAATAGGCAATCTTTGTCAAATTTTTATAAGGTGAATAAATAGATTCATGAACTTTTGCACACATTCAAGAATACAATTCACATACTTTAATGCATATCCCTAAAATAAATGAATACAAGATCTTTAATATCTGGTTTTACTATTAGAGGCGGTTTAATCGGATGTAGAGTGTGATTATTTTATGTCATGAAATCTCACTGTTCTAAATAATTATCATGTGTCTTCTTAATGTTTTTGTAAAGTACTTATTTTAACAACTAAACACAGTATAAAGTAATTTGGAATAGAATAGATTACAATAAAAAAAGGATTTATTACCTTATTTAAAAATGATATATTTTTTTTACATTATCATCATCATTCAATCATAGAACTTATAATCAATATTTTCTTGGTCTCCTAAAATATAACTCTGTCTGGTTTCATTCATATTAAACAATTTATGTTCTAACCACCATTGAAAACATACAATCATACATGGGACTTCCGTTACCTACATTTGAATAAATGAATTATAAGGGTGCTGTCAATCGCATCTGATAAGTGTTTCCCTGGGGCATTTCCTTAAGTTTCCCCTACCCCAAACTAGTCGGCTTTGTTTGAGATATCAGTGACAAACTCTCTCGTAAACTCACAGGTTTCGGCATTCACTGAACATGAACAATGCTCGAGACAAAAATTTAGGAGCTGTGAAAAGTGCTTCAGTTGTTAATTTGACTTCGTCAAAAATTGAATTTACTTTCGTATCAATCAATGAAAGATTTTAAAAAACGTATTTAAATGACAATCTAAATCAAATTTACGTATTTTCAAAAGAAACAAAATAAAAACCTCAAAAGATTTGTATTCAAAGGTGCCTCATGGATACAACTACTACCTTAATTGACTTATCTTGGCTATGCAAAATTACCTAATTAATATTGCATTAGTAGTAATAAAATTCGTAGGGACGAATTTCCCTACGATCTAAACTTTTAGGCCCTTTATTGACATTGGTCTTATCGGGGTAAATATCAAAACACATTTGTGTGAACTTTCACACGTGTGTTAAACACGCAATTGTTATGACAACGTTCAATCTTATTATGCAATTAAAAATGCATGCGCCGTCAGCCCTGTGTCGCGGTTACGGCTCGATGCTCGTGCACGCGCGAGACGCACTCCGCACGCAACGCTGACGCAGCGCTGCGACTATACAATGACACATGATGCAGACAGCAAGTCCACAGCGCGAAAAATACGGCATTTAAATATTTTTAAACTTTCGTGTTGTATTATAAATACACCTTGCATACGGGGACAAGATCGACCAGCAGAGAACAAAAAGGTATTTATCGCGGTCGCGTTAATGCCCGTATTTAAACAGCATTTTGTTATTGTTGAGTTGAGACAGGTTTAAATAGAAAAAAAGGAAACAAAGTGAGTGCACCCGCTGCTACCTTCATTTCTTCATTGTACACTTTGAACGTTTGATATACTGAAAATGATTCAAATTAGTACGAATGTCCACTCAAATAATGCTATTGACAAGTTAACATGTTGAATGTATAAAAAATAAACCAAGTCCAAAAGTTTGAGATTGTTTTCAATTATTTTCTGTCAAAATTTAAAACTTCTTTGACCCGCCGATGTATACCATTTGTTTTTTGCTTTTTCGTTATAACATCAAGAAAGAGATCACCATCTTCTTAGTGGACTTTTAAATCTTATTGAACCGTACAACAGTATACTATCTGTATACAGAGAAAACATCAAAGCATAACATTATCTTCTCAAATGCCAGAATTTTAATTTTTCATGGAAAATGGGAAGACCAGACCAAACGGAAAATAAAGCTTTAATATTGCCAAATACAGCCAATTTCATTTTTGGCCCTTCTAAGTTAAAGTTCAGTATGGCATAGGGGCTGATAGCGCGACGTGCAATGCGTGTCAAATTACGCGCCGCAATTCGATCTCCACTCAACTGCTGTACCTGTCTCGCTCCACAAGCACCTACCAGATAGTTTTCATTCAATTATGGGGTGCGAAAGTTTGTTATAACGACTTGACTGGTGTTTGTTTTCACGTTAGCCTGCACCGACGGCAAAGGGCGGTAATTGCGTTCATTACGCGACAAGGGCTCGTTACGGCGCTGCTTACTCCGTACTTTGATTCGCCGTCACACCGTTCATTTATCGCCATTAAATAATAATTGACGATTCCGCTTTCAATGCTTCTCATCCTTCGGGATCACTTTGATATTTTATGACAGTAAGTCCGTGACTTAGAAGCAGGTTGATGATGCCATTTTACAAAGTGAAAGGTTTTTTTATTTAACCTTTCACAGTTCGCTTATCTTAATGAAATGAGGTCGTTGACCTGAACTGATCAAAAACATGAATTGAAGTATTATCGCTTAGTTTGTTCGCTGTTAAAGTCTATTATGTTTGTACAGTGACGAAAAGAAATCTTTTTACCCGACGGTAGAGAATGCTTGCCGCAAATGTAGAGCAAGCAATAGGACTGGGACAGCCTCCCGCGTCGTCCCCTAATGAACTTAATCACCCCACTTTGTTCCGACACCCCAGTTTTATCTTAATAGCCAGCCAGTTTGTAACTTGCACTATCTTGTGTGTTCTAACCGGTATCTTTATTAGATTTTTTGGTTATTTCGCAAACTGATTTTATAGAAGTACGAGGCTAAGTGATATAATTCAAAGTAGTGCAGAATACCAAATTGTCGTTCTTATGTCTACACCTGGTTCATTACTGTTATCTTCTTTAAAGACCTCTGGCCAGAGGTCTCGGGTTCGACCCCCGGGGCGGGCCAAAAAAAAACAAATGTCTGAGTTTTTCTGTTCAGAAATTCTTAGGGTAGCTCGGAGTTTGGAAGTTGGCGGTGTTTCACCCCCGTGCCTCGGAAAAGCACGTAAAGCCGTTGGTCGTGTCAGTTGCTGTCCCATCGGGCTATGAGAGAGAAAGGAATAGAGAGTGCACCTGGCGCACACACTTGTGTATAATATGTCCCGCGCATTCGTTTAGTCGTTGTGACTGGCCACTGTAGTCGGAATCGACTAGGGGGATTACTTCTATAAAGGTCATGGTGTTGTTATCAATTAGTTACTATATTGGATGAGAGAAGAAGTCATGTTTGAAATTTTACTTAAAACAGGTGCTTTTCTGTCGCCTTGTTTTAGGGTTAATAGAAATCACTTTTTACTGCAAGATAATTTTGCTGACATCTTGTTTGCCTTTTCATAACCTAAGATTTACCAAATATTAAAAATGACGTCATCTAAGTTGTAAAACAGTGTACGGTCGAGTTTATGCGCGAGTGCCTTTGACGTAAGATTATTTGAAAGTATTAAATACAAATTACGTTTGCTGGTTGGCGTAAAGCAAAGCAGATTACATATAATCACATATACAGGGTGTCAGACCCTATATGTGGTGCA
The DNA here is from genome assembly GCA_963924145.1 of Pyrausta purpuralis. Lineage (NCBI taxonomy): Eukaryota > Metazoa > Arthropoda > Insecta > Lepidoptera > Crambidae > Pyrausta > Pyrausta purpuralis. The sequence goes on along the minus strand of OZ001661.1, from coordinate 208,704 downwards.
ATGCGTTTGCGTCTTCTTCGTTTAACGCCGCTGTTTGTGTTATGGTAATTGCGTTTGGGGCTTGCTGCGCTTACAACTTTAATAGCAGTTAATTATTATAGCTACCGCTTTGCTTTAACTACTATTTAATGTATGTTGGTTATTACGCTGTATGCAGCATGCTGACAGAAAAAAAACCTATGTAGGAGTATTTAATTAATATCGCGTTACGATTTTAAAGAAAAATAGTCCACTTTTGTAAGCACCTTATGTATATAGTTTAACTCATATTTATTATTTATTCATTGCTAAACTTTTACAGACCAGAAAGTCAATCTAAATCATATCATTAACTCACTCATACTTTTTCATTTTATTTCTAGTAAATTTACCTTTTTTTTTTCTTTGTCGCACCACCCACAATAATTATTTCTGCTCAGATAACGACGTATGGCTTTAAGGCCACATTTTGTATACATTTTGATTGTAAAATAAAGTATAAATCAATAAATATCACTTGATGATTTTACGAAAAGTATTGAAATATACTTTACAATTTATCATTTATTTTTGAAAAAAGTAATTGTATCATCTTAAATAATCCCAGACAGATACAGCAAACTCCCTACACTTCGTTAAATATCTGGTTACTTTATAAAGCCATCACAAAATCAGCAGAGCCGTTCCTGTAGCAAAAAACGTAACTGTTACCGGAGCGCACAGCGAGCAATTACGCTCATTAGAAGTGGCGAGCGCTCGTTACGTTCGCTCATTCTGCATTCAGCTCGCTCCGCTCCCGCCGCGCTCGCGAGCGACGTAAACACTCCACTCGCCCCCGCTTTGATTCAAAGTATCTCCGCACATTAACATTCAGAGGCAATGTAGAGCCTTTCCCAAACTCATAAGTGATAAAGCAAAGAAAGGGGACTCCGCAGACCGAGCCGGAGCCAAAATTTAATAACATAAATTCCATAAGACTCGTCGTGATCCTCACTTTCAATAATTTATTGATACAATTGTAAGGATCAATGCTTTAAATTTTCAAAATTGTTCAATCAGATGTTTTTAAAATGTTAGTTTGGTAAGAAAATGCAGGAATGATGTAAAGAGATTTTACCAAGTTTTTGCCCACGTAGTATGCAGTACATTATGGAGATACATACGTTATCGTAAATGATTGACTTGATCTTTCAATCAATTGTAATTAAATCGCAAAATTCCAATCAGCGTCGCGACGTGATAGACATCTCATCGCCTAAGTACCTATGCAGATTGAACTATTCGGTATTAGTAATGTGCATTTGCAGCTAGTTCCTGCAATCGCAGTGATGGATGAGTCGGGTGGGAGGTGTGACGTCACATCGCGGGAACAAGCGGGTCTTGGGAACCAGGTCGGTTGCGGTTGTGTGCGTGAGGTGCAAATTGTGAGGCGAACTTACTGCATCGCGTGATGCAACTTTGAGCATAACGTACGCGAGTGCTTATTTCCGTTGGATTGGTTAGGTACTTTCAACTCTTTGAGGCTAATATTATTAAATAACACTTGTAAATTTGTAATTAAAATTTGAAAAGAACAGAAAAAAGTAAAATAAAATCCTTTGTAAATAATTTTAAGAGCTTACCGACTTGGTTTTGAAATTATACTACTTTAAAATCCGATATTGTCTGATGTTGACTAAAATTTTAAAGCATCTTCATTCCCTTATCTTGGATTCATCAATAACATTATCTTGCGGAAAAACCGCACATCGGCATAAAAAAAACATTTTTTTAACATAGTTAGGTTATGTATGCTTGATTTCATTAATGTCAGATACGGAATATTCATCGAATAAAATACAATACGCCTTAATTGAAAACGTTACCTATTTTTCAGCAATCCTTTACGTAATTGACATTTTTAAATCGGTCGCTATAAACTTATTTAGTTTGATAGATATTATCTAAATCGGCCCTTATTCATTTAATTAGTGAAAAAAATGTTTCGTTTAATTAATCATTCAGATACAAATCAAATTCAATATACGCAAATGTTTGTATTTTGGTCTCAACACTATATTTTTAACTTTATCTGTTATCATTACAATACTCGTAACAATTAAAACATGTTTTTGCTCTGTTCTGCTTTAGCCTCGAAACTTTAAGCATTTAACCCCCGTCCTGTCCGTTGAATCTGCCGACTTTGTTATTGTAGTCGTATGTGTATGTGTTTAATTTTAATCTCACCACAACACGAAGTATGGGTCCCTAGGGAGCCCACCTGAGCCGGGACCTCCTGTAGGTTAATCGGTAGGTAATAGGATGTATTAGAATATCGTTACGACCTCCGGTATAATACCCCTGCATGCTCTTATAGATATGTTATATTCATGTATAAACAATGTGGTCGTACCTTATCATGTATAAGATGTTCGAATAAGGTGACCTTTTCTATGAATGTTATTAGAGGTGTTCTTAATATACGTACCGTAGGAGAAAACGTTACACACGTAGAGCTTTCTCATCCAGAAGCTCAAAAGCTTAGCGTCATCATCGATGTAAAATTAATTAGGTTATGGATATCGTAATGACAAAACCTATATGTCTAAGTTGTTCGACTCTTCGGAATTTAAATAGTGAGAAACTATTATAAAGGGTTAATTTTAAATATTTACGTCATTTTTTCTTTTAATCAATGTTTTGCGTTACGTTATAAAGAATACTGCAAAAATAAACCGTTAGATAGACAACATAATTATTGTTTTTACGTTACTTAATTAGTTTTACAAACAATCTTTGATAGGACGACATACAAGCGTTACAATGCACTACAGAAGTGAGGCCTATATGTGTTTCTGAGCTAAACGAAATTTATCATTACTGTTGTGGTAAGTTGGATATACTAGAGGTTTAGTAAAGAGTAGGCATCCGCGACAATATCATATGTATTCGTAGCAGATCAACTCGCTCGAATTGCTTCATATTCATACACGTTCGTTACGAATTAATTATTGGTAGACGCTTATTGTCCATGAATAACTAAACAGCTAAGATAGAACCAGCAATTACTAGGTTATCTCCTTCTAATAACGCCGGGACGGATTGCATCACAACGGATAATTAAAGCTTCTATTAATAAAGCGAATTCGTGCGTCAATCAACAAGCACGCTCAGCTATTCTCTTTTCGAGTGGATTGGAATCACAATCTCCTTACTTTGAGATTTATTGATTTTGTGACAACTCGATAATACGTCGGACGATATTGTTATCACTAAAGTTTTGCGGCATTTTTTTTGTCTTTATCATCGTATTTTTTACTTCCCTGTATCTTATAGTATACCTATATATAAATATGAAGATGTGTACAATATAGCCATATATTTTTAATATGAGGATAAAGTGTACAAATAAAGCCACGGGTAATCGCAGGTAAAAAGTTGTAATGGCGAATACTCGTTACAAGCTGTTGCATAATTACGAATTTGCATGTTGTGAACAATATGTACCGTAACCAATTAAGAGATAGTTTAAGGAACATTACTTAAAGTATTTTGGTATAGAGCTTGCACAACTGCAAGAAAGAAAAAGCTTATTGATTGTAGATTTGAATATGAAAATTCGAATAACCAATGTTAACCATTAAATGAGTAAAAGTCGATCACTAACCGGCCTTTAGTACACCAAAAGCGTTAGTAGTTGGTAGGCGGTAGCGATGGGGTTGAACGATCGAAACCAAAATGGTGCAACTATCGCCATGTTAAAGCGAGACATAGCAAACGTGAATTAACATGCTGGATGAGAATGCGTTGGCTAACTCGTTAGGTATTATTATTATCGTATTCAATTTTAACATTATTTATAACGTAACGTTACGACGTTAAAATTTTAAAGCTATATAATCTTTAGCACTGTGTTATGTTAAACACAAAGCACTTACCTGCAACCGGTGACAGCTTCCGCATGACGCACCATCGCGACTTCCACTGGAACAAATTGTGAGACGTTAATGTAACCCGACACCGAGATGAAGCGCCCCACTAACCCACTTTGGTTTCATCCAGACATTTCGTCCGAGTAGATTACTACTTTGAATATAAAGAGGCAAGGAAGCAAGAAGGCTCCCAACACTCGGTATTGCTATTTGCATCTCGTGGTATTAAAAAAGCAAGCCAATTGTAAAAAGCCAAGTATAAATTAATCGCGTCACTAAAGACCCCGATTGTTGGAATCAAAATGCTACTCAAATGGCATATGTCATAACTATATCAATTTGGTTGATGCACATTGCACAATTTAAACGGTGCATTATGAGATAATATTTGTTTGCTACACCTTTGTGCTCTATCAGCATTTTTTATTTATTTTCGATTATGTATTGAATATGTACCTGTTACTTAAATATTTATTCGACATTTATTAGTTCAAAAAACTCATCTCTTTTATTTCAATATTAACGATAATATTGACATTGACATTCTTCAATTCGACACGATAAGGAAATAGACGGTTGGCAATCAGATTTTCTTATCATGATAGAATTCAGTAAGACGTGATACACATAGTAGGTATGTTTCTCCACCTTTTTTCCGTCGCGAAACTTGACAGTTCCCTCGATGATCGTGTTGTCGTCGGCCATGTCGCGTCCGCGTCGAGCTGACGTCGAGTCGGCGTCGATTCAACGTCGTGACGGCGTCGTGTCAGCGTCGTGACGGCGTCGTGTCCTCGGCGTGACGACGTCGTTGGCACTGCGCGTCACTTCACATGACCACGACTGTGGCCTACTATCACATCACTAGCACACTTGGTCACACACCGTCCATTGTTTTTTTTATCTGTAACAAAAAGATTACATGTTATATACTTTGTAGTGGGTTACTACAAAACCTACAAATCTTGTATATTGATAGCTCACGGTCCCCCGCAACTTCGTCTGCGCGGTTTTCCCCCTCCCCTGCCGTCGCAGCTAGATAAACTACAGCCTTCCTTGATAAATAAGCTATCCAACAAAAAAAAAATTCAAATCGGTTCAGTAGTTCCTGAGATTAACGCTTTCAAACAAACTCCTTTATAATATCAGTATAGATGGGTTTTAATAATTATAAATAAAAAGATCATTAGCAAAAGAGGGAACACCAAACAATCTAACTTCTTCTCGAGTAAATACGAAGGAGAATTTGGAGATGTAGACTAGAAATTACTTTACGGACCGTCAATTTTCCAATATTCTAATTAACTTTTCTTCTTTCAAGAGAATAATGTATACAAACAATTTGTTAGCCGGTATCTAAATTTAATACAAATTAATTGACTAACTAATTTGTTAGTAGTTTATAATGATTTAATATTTAATTTAAGTGACAATGAAAGTTTAGTCATTACTTTCCCTATTTAAAGTCCAATATGGTTTCAGTCTGTTTTTTTTTTCCCAATAAAACGTTTTGAATAGGAAATTCGAAAGTGCTTACAAACTCAACGGATGGAAACATGTGTGAGTTAATTGTGTTTTGGAAGAGAAAACCCATAGTTCAAGTTCCTCACTACAATAAAACGAAAAGAGTTTGTACACATAGATCCATCAAATTTCAAACCTATTCTAAACTAACTCGACAAACAATTGACGCATTGTGATCATGTTATCGGTTGATTGGAGTATTTCTATTGTTGCAATATTTTGCAACGAATGAATGCATTTGAAATATACTATTGCGTAATCGGAGCAATCCTTGTGTTTGTTATCACAATCATATATTTAAAGTAAAGTAATATTGGACACCAATCACATACAATTGCTCCGATCCCAAAGTAAGCAGCTAATTCACTTGTGTTATGGAAATTAGACACAACGTTGGTACCACAACTCCCAGACCGGAGTATTCATGACGACCCGTTTTTTGTAGTGGTCGAGAAATCGCCTACTACGCAGCGAGTTGCGGGTTCGATCCCCGCACAATAAAAACATTTGTGTGCATGAACATGTCTGATTGTATTGTTCTGGGTGTTTTCTATGTATATCATGTATGTATTTACAAACAAAAAGTATTTAAGTATTATATCCGTTGTCTGGCACCCATAACACAAGCTTTGAGTAGCTTACTTTGGGACTAGATGGCGATGTGTGGAAATGTCCAAAGGATATTTATTTAAGGATATTTAATATAGAAAATTTTGATTTCTATATTGATGCCGGTCGGGTCACTATATAATCGAATCCGGGACCTCGGAGCGGCGACGCCTTGAAACCAGCGTGCTTAGCCACTACACCACGGAGGTAGTCTGATACACTGAACTTCCTAAAAAAGGAAACACTCAGTGACCTATTTAATTCTCAAAAGTAATCGAAACTCTTATAAATTGCATCGAGGCATACCAGCATACGCACTTCACACATGTCCGATCTTAATGCAAAGAAAATGGAATTCCCTGCACGTTGTAATGATCCTAAATGCTAGGATTCAGACGGTTTCAAGAAAAGAGTGAGTAGGCTAATATGATATGTATGATTCAGGTGAGATCGCAGCTAAATGTTTGGCTATGTATGCTGGAAAAGTTTAGTATGTTAAGTCAAAGTCAGGTATAGTATAAGTATAGTCAAGTAAAAATAATTTGTTCAATTTAGGACACAAAATGCCACTTATGAACGTCAATAATTAATGTAATATCAATCAATTATGGCCCAAATGGGGCTAGAAACATGTCTCCTTATTTACTTTAGACCAAATTGGCAAGTGCTGAGAAGAAACGCCGGAACGAACTTATTAATTTTTTTAATGATATGGGTTCGCTTCCATGACTAGACTCGACGTGGCATAGACAGACGACGATGGAGCAAGCTTACCCAGAAGCTTTTTACTCTAATTTTGAATATATTAGGGTATTCGGGTTAAAAAAAATGCAAACATAAAATGAAATAAAGTAAATCTTACAATCAGTATGTCCTCGACCAGATGTTGTCGGCTGATAGCGTTTACAAGTAAAGCGATAACTAAATTAGATGCCGGATGGATACGGTTATCGGAGTTATCGCGATTGTAAATCGTTTTGAGCTGTCTTCAAACGTGTTAATGATAAGTTTTAATCCCTAGATGTGTTCCAAAGGTTTTTCTCTAACAATTACTTTAAATTGTTCTAATTTACTTAACTTTTAACGCTGAAAAGCTCAAACAAAACCTGCCTCTCCATTGAAATTATTTCACTTATTTATTTCTGCATCTCAAAAGATTATGCTAATTAAGTTTTTTTGTTTTTTGTTTTATCTACATCATTAGCTTGTGATACCTGTACTTTTTACGCCGTTATCTTTATTGTCGATTAATTTTGAGCGGTATTCTAATAGAATTATCAGTTCAGATCAGTTTTACCTGAATGTGTACTTCTTATATATTTTATTCTTATATTGAGTGATCTATCACTCAAGCTGAAATCAACACTAAAACGACGGTTAAATTAATTGTATATAAATGTTTGGTAAAACAATGATATTTATTACGTTTATTGCTTTTATTGGGCTCTTATTAATCACTAAAGCATCCGGCAGCTAAACAATCGGCCAATCAAGCTTAAAACTTCAAAATTAGTTAGAATCGAAATGGGAAGTTCCGTTTCGTTCCGTTCGTCAGTGGGTAACAACCTTTAATTCGAGCTCTATTGTCTGCGGTGGCCGGCTGTCCGACTAAGCGGTTTATCGGGATTTAGGAAATGCGCCGCCCGCGACGATCAGTCGCAACCTCGCAACAGTCGCCTCATTGCTCGCCGCTCGCTCGGCTTAGTGACTGCTAAAATACGCTTCTATTTAACACCTCACCAGAAGATAGTTCTGTCTGGAGTTTCAAGAGAAAGTTACTCTGTGGGGAAAAGCATGTAGGGGTGCACCCTTATGTTTACGTTTGGAAAACATTATAACATAACCTAAAAAATACTTAATCAAGCGTTGCAATAAGTACTTGTTAATTTCGTTAACCATTACGCGGATTTTATTGCACTTATATGAACGATAAGACTAAGGAAATATTAGTAAAAGACCTAGGTATAGCCTGGACTTACCAATTACTTTTCTGTTATGTTACTATCGCCCAAATCGTTTATGGTACATGTGTGCAAGTTTTTGCTTAGCTTTTCAGTTGAATAAATAAAATCACTGTTAATTTTTTTTTGTTTCATTTACGCAACCACCACGCCCTGCCCTTATCTCCAAAAAGGAGTAGCCCATGCCTTTGTGGATGGCATTACTTATATTTTCGTTTTTGACATATTTAAAAATATAAATACACACACGATGATCCTATATTCATTTAAATATTCGAATGGTAAACAATCAATATCAGCTTTCTATTTGAGTATTTCGAATTACCCATAAACCCGTGTCAAGTTGAAAGCTGCTAGAAAACCGTTGACATCTAGTTTACACGCGAACACAAAGCGGCCGTCGAAGCCCGCCGTAATCTCTCCCCGTCCGTGGAATCGTACCTAAATGGGTTGTCAAAGCGAAGAAAAATGGAGCTCCAGAGCGTTTTGCTCGACAACTGTGCAAGTGGGTCAGATCTGGAGAGAAACCCACCGCGATTGTGAACGGGACAAAAAGTGCACGCGTGACGTGACAAACGGACATGCAACAAAAAGGTTGAGACTTCAGGCGGCTTGCGTGATCGCTACTACTAGGAGACCCTTTTAAAGGAATAAGTAATTGTGTTCAGTATTTATCATCATTGTTGTTAATATAAGAAATCCACGCTGTTGTCATTCATTGAAGAAAAAAGGAACTAAACGTGAAAGTAAATAATGTCTCATGACTAACTATGCTAAGGACGAATTCGACAGAAAAAATATTCGTAGTTGATATTAGACAAAGAAGCCTAACGTAGCGTAGGACGTAGGTAATCTCTACAAATATGCCCACATTAAAAAACGTATTTCACAAGTCGACTTTGTGATGTATCCCAGATTACACAGAACGAAAGCCTTTGAGCAGGTACGTGTATTTCGTGCAGACGGCGAGCTGTCAACTGTAAGCTAAGCGGCCGAGACTGGAATCTAGATTTAATACGCGCCGTTTAGGCTCCGCGCGAAACTGGAGCGGACGTATTCAGACGAGAGCCTCCCCCTCCCCTCTCTCTCTCCTGCCCTCGGTCGTGTCCGCTTCAGGTGAGCTCTCCACCAGCTGTCTCGAGGATTAAGCCTCTTGCCGCCCCGAGGGCACACTAAATCATACATCGCGGAAAACCTTGATAAAAAAATTAAAACGGCCAACTCTCGCAGTTTTATTTTTAGAACGTTATACAGAGCCGTCCGTTAATGAAGCACCTTTTGCGAACTCACATTTGTTATATTGCTCGTACAAAGGTGACTTTGGTAAGTTAAGGTCATTTGCATTTTGTAATACTTTTAACCTTTGTATAAATTGTTTTCTTGAGGACTCTACCCCTTACATCAACACAGATGCTGTACCCACTTACTAATGTAATATCATCGATATAATTATTATGAATCTGTTAAGGTACGATGCCTTTATATTTACTGTTTGTATAGCAAGTTGTACCGTACCCTTTTAGTGAGGAGGTAACTAATGTAGATAAAAGAAAGAGTCGAGTACAAGGAAAACTTATTTAATACTATTTACACATTTAAACTTATCTAAATTACAGGGAGTAGGTTTATAATTGGCAACCGAAAAGATACGCGTCTTCAATTTATAATCAACGCCACTGTCCTGGTTTAATGAAGACCGGTGACACCGCGATGACTGAGCACTCGTGGCGTTGGTAGTAGCAGTAAGGGGATTGATTTAGGCAGTATTAGTAATAGCCTGGCTTCCGCGGCGGTGTAGAATCCCAACCGGAAACCGGGACCCTGGAATTCCGGAAATTGGACATTTTTAGTAAAGTCCAAATTCATATGTAAGACTGCGACATCAGACCGGAAGCGGTGGTAAGCGGATCAAATGGAGTGATTATTGCAAGAAATAGTAATTAATGATGAGGCAGTCATACAACAATATTATCCTTAGACTAGAACTAAGCTAAGCATTAAGCAACTAAGTCATTTTTGCTACCTTGATGACAAAATAGGAAAATAATTACAAATTTACTTTTTTTCATAAGAATGGTCTAAAGGTTGCAGGAATAATATCTTATAATTAAATTAAGATGAAAGAAGATAAATAAATAGGAAGACATGACAAAATAGTTTGAGCATTGGCGGCCATGAAGGTCATGCAATGACATGAACTTTGGCCCTTTGTGTACGTGGATGGTTGAAACAACTAATGTACACATTTTGGACCTAAGGAGCCACGCACATACACTACTGCTGGTAACACGCGTACTTAAGCACTACACATGCATGCACTAATCTAAAACTTAAGTTGGTACATACTACAAAGCACTAGGTAAGCACAAAAACTATATAATACTAGCGGTCCCCCGCGACTTCGTCCGCGCGTTTTGAGTTTGCTCCCTCCCCTCCCGTCGCAGCGTCATCTTTGATATCCTAAAGCCTTTCTTGATAAATAAGCTATCCAACACAGAAATATTTTTTCAAATCGGTCCAGCAGTTCCTGAGATAAGCGCGTTTAAACAAACAAACTCTTCAGCTTTATTCATTAGCGCAAGCGCACGTTGTACTTACATTATTTTGGTGCGGAGTTATGTTAAAACTGTGATAGCTCCTAAGATATTTATTGAAATCAAATGATATAAAGGGCAACTTTGTTCTAAATGAAATGCTCGTGATGATGAATGTATTTATTTTGATAAGAATAAATACCTGTGTGTATAATACACCTCTAAAAAAAATGCATTATTTTTTTACAAATTTATTAACATTAAAAAGGTTGTAGTAAGTCAACCATAAAAGATAGACATATGCTGTCGCGGACTTTATTATAGAACTCTTAATGCTGAACAATCTTGTCATACATGATTTTTGTGTAACTTAAGCGGTTTCCGCAGCGTATGCAGCGGAAGCTCTCAAAAGGAATATCTTTCTCCCGTTTTCGCAACATTTTTCATTTCTGCTGTGGTCTTATGAGTCGTATCTTTATGTGATATAGCCTAAAGCCTTCCTCGATAAATGGACTATCCAACGCAAAAAAAAAATTTCAAATCGGGCTAGTAGTTTTTGAGATTAGCGCGTTCAAACAAACAAACAAACAAACAAACAAACAAACAAACTCTTCAGCTTTATAATATTAGTATAGATAATCTTTTACAACACTCACCCGATATCGGGGGAACACTGAAGTTAGTTAAATTGGTAGAAGTATAAAAATCACAGTCTAAAGAATTCGTAGGCCGCCGTGAGTTGGCAGTTTTGATCGACCGCAGTACGTCCTCGCGTTAGGATAGCTCCGCTCGGACTACGCGACGTATGTTCCGAAGGCGACGTCACACATTCGGCCGAACCAGTTTCAACGCATAGTTCACTCATGTTTGCTCGCGTAGATATTTTTAACTAGCAACTGCGCTCGAGTTTGCGTGTTAGTATTTTTGTAATAATAATTTATTAAGATTTAGTTAGGTAATTGTAGATAATTAGTTTAATTTAATGTTAGGTTTAAGTTAATGTTAGTAAGTTTAGCTTTAATTTCTTATTTATTGAGTAAGGCGTGTAACGAACCGTTACATACCCCCCTTTTTAGGTGAGGATTTTACTTATAAAATCCACTAACCTACTGTATGGTAACTAAGTAAGCTTGAAGTCTTTTACATGCCAGGTTCCTAAATTACGCCCCGTCATGTCTTCAAGTTCGTATACAAGTTTTGATTTCTTTGAGACAATACGGCATTTTAAGAACTTGGGTGCCAACTTTTTAGAAAATTTATTGTCTTTGTCGCTTTGGTAGAATGTTCTTTTCCAAACGATATCACCTACATTAAATTCTACATTTTTACGGCGTAGGTTGTAACAAGTACTATTTCTAGAGTGAGCTTTGACTAACGATAATTGCACTTTGTCGAATATTTTGCTCAGAGCGCCAAAGTTTTCAGCATAGGCGTCCCGTGGTGTAAATATGATTTCGTTTTGTAAGTCTGAGTCGATATAGTGGGAACCGCAGCTTATAAGCTCGCGTCCAAATACTAAAAATGACGGTGTGAATCCCGTCACTTCATTTACCGCACTATTCAACGCAAACTGGATCTTGGGAATATTAGAGTCCCAAGCTCTGTGATCACCGTTCACAAAAGTGGAGACTGCGGTCATAATTGTCTTATTGTAGCGTTCAACAGTATTTATTTGTGGAGTGTACAATGGAGTGTAGAAAACGTTGGGAATATTGTAATACTCAAATAGTTTTTTTTAGCGTAGCACTAGTAAACTGTCGTCCATTATCCATTAAGATGGTGCTAGGTACACAATGAATAAGAAACACCTTTTCTTCGATTAATTTTGAAATAATATCAGCTGTAGCGCGTCGGATGGGAAAAAGGAGACAGTATTTCGAAAAGCAACAGGTAACTACCAACAAGAAGGTATTTTGCTTCCTTGATACGGGCAGGGGTCCGACGAGATCTATGCTTAGCATTTGGAAGGGTCTGCTGCAATCTTTCGGTCTCCCCATTAAACCTAGTGTAGAGTGATTAGGGTGTTTATGAGAGAGACAAGCATCGCAGTTAGAAACGAATTCAACTATGTCATCGTGCATACAAGGCCAAAAGTATTTTAAACTAATACGCTTGTGCGTTTTAAAAATACCGAAATGGCCGGAGGTAGGGTCTGAATGATTCTTTTTAATAATTTCTTGTCGGTACTCCAATGGCACTACTTCCTTCCACTCGAACTCTCTAGTTAAAGGATTGATAGATTTCATATAACGGAACAGCCTTCCATTTTGAATTTTGTAGTTAGGAAAGGATGCATGTGATTCCAGACATCCCTCAAAAATGTTTAAAAACCAGGGGTCATTCGTCTTTTGAGCAAGCACGTCAGTAACGGTATCAACAATCGATATTGGAAGGGCCCGCGACAGACTATCAGGCACAACGTTCTCAGAACCCTTACGGTGTTTGATTTCGAAATTGAAAGCAGAAAGCCTCACTCCCCACCTGGCCAATCTTCCAGTTGGATTATTTAAGTTGAGGAACCACTTTAGCGAGGAATGGTCGGTAAATACTGTAAACTTTTGGCCATTCTCTAGATAGCAACGCCAGTGCTCTATAGCTGTTAACATTGCTAACGCTTCGCGTTCTGTGGTGCTGTAGTTGCGTTCCTGCTTTGAGAATGATTTGCTCATATATGCCACCACCTTTTCTGTGCCGTCGATAGTTTGAGTAAGAACCGCTCCCATACCGTAGTCACTAGCGTCAGTATGGACTTCAAATGGTTTATAATAATCGGGACAGGAGAGAATTGGTGTCGAAATGAGACATTCTTTTAATTTTAAAAAGGCGCTATTTGCTTCATCGGACCAAACAAAAGGCGGGGCGTTTTTAGCTTGACTGGTTAGTTTATTTAAAGGGTTAGCTGACGTACTAAAGTTTGGAATGAATTTCCGGTAGTAAGACGCAGTACCTAGAAACCTTCGAACTTCCGTGCGGTTAGTTGGAGTTGGGTACTTGGCAATCGACTCCACCTTTTCAGGGTCCGCATGAAGTCCGCTGGAGTCAACTACATAACCCAAGTATTTTAACTGACTTCTGAAAAACATGCTTTTTCCAAAGTTTATTGTGAGGTTTGCCATTTTTAGCTTCTCAAGAACACGCATAAGTAGAGAAATGTGCTGTTCAAAGTTATTGGACACGATTATGACGTCATCAATGAATACGAACACTCTGTGTTCAAACTCTGGGCCATAAAACAATGCGTCGACTAGTCTTTGTTGAGTAGCCGGAGCATTCGTTAAGCCGAAGGCCATACACTTAAATTGGAACGTTCCACGCGATGGAATGTAAAAAGCCGTCTTCGGTCGATCTTTTTCATTTATTAATATTTGCCAAAAACTTTTGGAAAGATCGACACTTGACAGATACTTGGCATCACGTAAATTGTCAAGTATTTCTGCAATATAGGGTAGGCTATAAGCATCTTTTTTAGTGACCGCATTGAGTTTTCGGCTATCGAGACAAAATCGCAGCTCACCGTTCTTTTTCGGCGTTAAGAGTGCTGGCGATGACCACGGGCTTTCGCACGGCTCAACTACGTCTTCCTTGAGCATTTCGTCTAATTGCTCATTTATGATGCGCTGCTTCTCTGGTGACATCCTGTAGTACCTTTGACGAATGGGGGCAGCATCCCCAGTATCAATTGAATGTGTAATCAGAGAAGTGCGCCCTAAGCCACGTTCTTCGTAAGAGATCGCACGGAATAATTCTTTTACGTGGTCGGCAGTGTTTTTTTGTGTTTGTGATAGCTGTTCGTAGGAACATATATTATGTGTAGAGGTTTCGAGTTCAGATGTGTATGGTTTATCGAAATCTTGGTAATAGATGATGCTATCCAGGTGTTTGGGAAAAAGACCAAATACACGCCAAAAATCCATTCCTAATATGAGCGAATGTTTAATATTAGGAACTACGTATATTTTAAGCATATGTGTTTGATTACAAAAGGTTACTGGAAGGAGTAGGATTCCTTTTGAGTCTAATTTTTCCCCACCAGCAGCTATAAACTGAATATTATCAGTTTTATGTAGTTCAAAGCCCGCTTGTAACAAAAATTCATGACCACCATTACCCAAAATTGTAGTCGATGACCCAGTGTCAAGTAGGCCAATTATAGGTTTGTTATTAATTGTCACAGACACATAAGGTCTGGAAACGTTTGTGTGATTATCGTGGATTGAAGAGACAGCGTTGTAGGTGGCAAATGAAGCGACGAAATTCAACCACTGTTGCCAGTCTGACATGTTAAAATTTGCATGGGAGTAAGTGCATCGGGAAACACTATCTTTACAATCCACTCCATCTAGTTTTTTTGATCTTCGTCATTAATAGGGTTACATTTAGGACATTCCGGATAGCGGTGGTCCTTCTCACCACATTTGAAACAAATTATGATACGATCTTCTTTACACGTACCAAGAGAATGATCGTCAGAGCGGCATCTAGGACAGTAAAGTGCCTTAGAGGTACCAGCATTTACGACATTGACTGTTTCGTTTTTATTTTGTTTAGAATTCATAGTTTGTTTCTGTGCATTTGATAAGATTGGATTAGGTTTATTAGCATTTAAGTTAGAATAATTTGGTTTTTGTTTATGCTCCTCGTTTTTTGTGTCTTTTTTGTTATAATAAGTGTTAGTATAATGATTGTGTTTGTAAGCAAACTCGGGAGCGATTGTGCTGTTAGTTGCTCTTGGTGGCTCTTGAAAATGAGAAAACCTAGATTGGATATTTTCATAGTTCCTACATGTTGCCACAAGATCATCGATACTCGTAATATTGTGAGTAGCTGCTAGTGTACTTGCGTAACATGGACGAATATTATGTAACAAAATTTCTAATTTTTCGTCTTCTGAAAATGGTTTATTTAAGCGAGAAAATAATCCATGCATTATCGAAATATAGATTGTGATATTTTCTGATTCACCCTGAGTTCGAGATCTAATTTCAGCGGCGAGCCTATAGTCGTAGTCACTGCTACTGAAATCTTGTTTAAGTAGTTTAGCTAGATCATGCCATGAATTTATTTTACTTTTATTGTAGCGATACCAATGTAATGCATCTCCAGAAAAGATTTCGTAAGCCAACGAGAGTACTTTATCGAAAGATATACCCCGTGCCTCGACGAATTCTTCAACTTTTAGAATGAATGAGTGAACGCACGTTTTACCAGAATATCTTAGCTTGATAATATCCGCTGATAGACTTCGTTCGCTACACGAGACAGATATGGTAGTAGGTTCCGTATCCGTAACAGCAGAAGGTGTAGACGTAGGTTGTGCTTGAGAGCTTAGGGGTCTCAAGGAAATGAGTTCTTTGTAATATGCATTAAAATTAGTGGCACAGACTTTATAGATATCTGCCACTTCTGGTGTGTTAGTAATTCTATTAAACCTGTGATAAATGTGGTGTAATAGAGCTTCAGTCCTTGTAAAGGCATTTTTATCAAATTTTAATTTTAGGCTAGAAAGAAGTGTGTGTGCTTTCAGGAGTGATTCTTTGACAGACTTAAGGTCATCACTTGGCTCCAAATGTGATTCGGTTATATCCTCAGTAGCATTGAGTTGTGACAATTTAGTTATCTGCTTGCGTAATTCTACGACCGAGTCTCCTGAACCACCACGCAGTTCAACTTCATACTCTAATTCAGCTTTTTGCAACGACAAAAACTTAATAGGATACGACATTGTGTCGATATCTAGGTATGTGTTGTAAAAGAAAACTAGAACTAAATAATTACAACAATGACAGTGTGAAAGCACATAAAATAAGCATAATCAGCCTTAAAGTAAGTTTTACAGCCAACACCAATAAAAACCATCAATTGCTAAATAAAAACGGTAACGTTTCGGTTGCAATTATACCCGTTGTAAGGCGCCAATGTACCGTACCCTTTTAGTGAGGAGGTAACTAATGTAGATAAAAGAAAGAGTTGAGTACAAGGAAAACTTATTTAATACTATTTACACATTTAAACTTATCTAAATTACAGGGAGTAGGTTTATAATTGGCAACCGAAAAGATACGCGTCTTCAATTTATAATCAACGCCACTGTCCTGGTTTAATGAAGACCGGTGACACCGCGATGACTGAGCACTCGTGGCGTTGGTAGTAGCAGTAAGGGGATTGATTTAGGCAGTATTAGTAATAGCCTGGCTTCCGCGGCGGTGTAGAATCCCAACCGGAAACCGGGACCCTGGAATTCCGGAAATTGGACATTTTTAGTAAAGTCCAAATTCATATGTAAGACTGCGACATCAGACCGGAAGCGGTGGTAAGCGGATCAAATGGAGTGATTATTGCAAGAAATAGTAATTAATGATGAGGCAGTCATACAACAATATTATCCTTAGACTAGAACTAAGCTAAGCATTAAGCAACTAAGTCATTTTTGCTACCTTGATGACAAAATAGGAAAATAATTACAAATTTACTTTTTTTCATAAGAATGGTCTAAAGGTTGCAGGAATAATATCTTATAATTAAATTAAGATGAAAGAAGATAAATAAATAGGAAGACATGACAAAATAGTTTGAGCATTGGCGGCCATGAAGGTCATGCAATGACATGAACTTTGGCCCTTTGTGTGCGTGGATGGTTGAAACAACTAATGTACACATTTTGGACCTAAGGAGCCACGCACATACACTACTGCTGGTAACACGCGTACTTAAGCACTACACATGCATGCACTAATCTAAAACTTAAGTTGGTACATACTACAAAGCACTAGGTAAGCACAAAAACTATATAATATAATCTTTTACAACACTCACCCGATATCGGGGGAACACTGAAGTTAGTTAAATTGGTAGAAGTATAAAAATCACAGTCTAAAGAATTCGTAGGCCGCCGTGAGTTGGCAGTTTTGATCGACCGCAGTACGTCCTCGCGTTAGGATAGCTCCGCTCGGACTACGCGACGTATGTTCCGAAGGCGACGTCACACATTCGGCCGAACCAGTTTCAACGCATAGTTCACTCATGTTTGCTCGCGTAGATATTTTTAACTAGCAACTGCGCTCGAGTTTGCGTGTTAGTATTTTTGTAATAATAATTTATTAAGATTTAGTTAGGTAATTGTAGATAATTAGTTTAATTTAATGTTAGGTTTAAGTTAATGTTAGTAAGTTTAGCTTTAATTTCTTATTTATTGAGTAAGGCGTGTAACGAACCGTTACAAAGTTCAGAACTCAATACGCAATTGGTATTTGCTTAGCACACAAAGTCTCTACGAAGCATGCAGTCAACAGCAATAAGCTATTTCATGTACCAATAATGTTCAAATTTCAAATAACAATAAACTCCTTTCACAGAACTACTGTACTACTCTTATTTCATCAAGTTTCTGACTTTACCGTCTCTCTCAATTTTACTGCCGCTGTCCATCATAAAATTTTGTGTCTGCAAAATTTCATTCCTCAAGGAAGAAGATTTTTTTATCATTTCTCTACTCTATACTATTGCTGCTACACAATACCGATTTTGGTATTGTTTTTATGAGGACGAAAAATTTTTACTAGTTCCAATTTTAACCTCACCTATATTAAGGTACCTTTATTAGAGTTTTTCTATGTAGATACTAGCATGTTTGCACATTTAATTTTTTACTTAAACCTTAACCAGGCCACGGATACTGCTGAAAGAAATTAAGTATTGCATATGGATTTAGGTTTTGGATAGTGCCTTTTTGATTTCTCATCAACTGATTTCTGCAGATACTGATTACCCATAAAAATTCGTGAAATGTGTGAAACCATAATCTCTGTATACCTATATATACCACACCCCTAATCATACAGCGGAGAATGGGAAGGGCTATGCTCGGTTGTTACTACAGAGTATATATTTAGAATAATAATAAGACATATTGTGGGCATATTACTGCTAAAACCTACAATGTCAACAATTCAATGTGGGTTGCATACGTACACGGCCTGCTCAAGGGTTATATTTAAATGACCTACGTATTATAACCATTTTTTCCTGCATATTACAAAACAAGCTGCTATTCAGAAAATACGGATCAGTGCAGAATAATATCTACCACAATCTTTGACACAACCCTAAACAAAGACAACTCAGCATCGTCGACGGTAGGTAATAAATCCATTGATCGGTCCAATTTCTGACTTCCAACCATTGTTGAACCAAATAGTTAAATTGGAATTATAAGCAGATATTTAAAATATAATGGAACTGATGCGACAACCAAGGTGTAAACAATTACTTCGTCTAACTCTACCACATGAATACTGTATAAGTTGGGCACCTGTCCATCTGAATTTCAGACCTTGTATGTGCCAATATTTTGAATGGCTAGATTAGAGTTTCCGTTTAGATAAAACTACAATGCCAAAGACCTGTTATTCTTTAAAAAGAACCATTTAATTAAAAAACAACAATATATAAGTTGAGAGGCTACATTTACAATACTCGTGGAATTATTTAGACGCAAAGTAAGACCCCAATCTCCAGAAATATGTCCTAAGTTTAAGGCAAAAGTGAACAGGTTGGTACTAAGCAGATATGCACCACCCTAGACCTCATTTATACCTGACATCAAGTGCAATCGGGGTCAAATTATTCAACGACTTGCCTTGTCACCTTAAAATACGATCATTCTCATTTTGATACAGTGATCTTCTTTTTCATTTATACAAATAAATTTTATGCAAGCAATCTACAAATATCAATGAATTTTATAACTATTTTATTCTTGATTTTTATTTATTTATGTGTAAAATAAAATAACCGATAAAGTTTCACTTGATCAACACACAAAAGTTCAAGTCAGGGCTGAAACTTATCATGAAACGTGTCACAGCATGTAGGTGAGCGAGGATGATTTATTACAATCCGTCTACAATTAGTTATTCTGTCTGCTTGCTGCGTGCCGAATTAGTCACGTCGCAAAATGTACAAAATGCTTTAAGACTACATAATTAAGGAAAGTTACATACCAACTGAAATGTCTTTTGTCATCAATTCGATCGAATGTTTACATCATTTTCCACCAAGAAAACAATAGCAAAATTATACGATGAATAATTTACGTATACTATTATATAATTAATGTACAATTTTAATGTGCGTTAAATAAACTTATTTCCTTAAAAAAATATCATTTTTTGTTAAATCTCAGATTCATTGACGATAAGTGAATATGACAGGACAGGTATATAAATACATAGTTTATCTATTGAGTCGATATGAAGAATTACTATTCACTAACCAGACTTAACCAGATATTTTTATTACCCTATGGGAACGTTCAAGATGATTTTCGCTACGGTATGTGCCCTGCTTAAATAACGCAAATACTTATCGTATAGAAGGCTTGCTATCGCTAAGGTGTCATATACAATGGAGTCGAGTGTGCGAGGTGTCGCTCAGCTCAGGAAGGGATCTGTCGAACAATACTGACGCCTCGCACCGGTAGGCGTATGTATCTCTAACGTTCTCGAAATGGGTGCCTCTTCGATAGGTCTATGAGTGGCAAAGCACAAGGATAATGCTTCTAAATAATTAATGATCGTGCCTATTTTTTTAAAATGGCATTAAAATACAACATAGGTTTAATGTGCTTTATCCACCTAGTTGCTAACTTTCGATAAGATTTATCTTAAATACTTATTCAGAGAAAGTTACCTACTTTAATAATGATACCTAGTAATTTGAGATATATTTATTATTATTTCTTATATAAGTGTATTAATAAGATAGATCTATAATATTATAATAAGTATCTAATATTATAAAATAGTGTATACATTTTGGCTATCTCACGCACTGTAGGCAAACCTCAGTGTTTTTTAGCAGTGCAAAAAAACATGTATTTTTGTATTGTTTTCCTTATATGATAATAAATGAAAAAAAAAATGACAGTCGACAAATGAGAGCAAAGCAGTAACGAAATTACTACGACTGCTACGAAATTCTCGTAGCAATGCGAAAACCAGATAAATCTCTAATATTTACCAGTAATCAAAACTTTGGAATCACAAACTTCACAACACTTCACTGCAAGTCAACGTCCAGCACAGATAGCGCGTATTCGTACCGCGTACAAAGTTTGGTCGCGCGCCTAACGAGCGAGCGAGCGCGGGCCGAGAGCGATCGGGACTGCCGGAGCGCGCCGCGAGGGGTGAGGGCGAGCCCGGACTCGACAGTCTTCGAGGAAATTTTGACGAATGACATTTTCGTAATGTTTCGTTTGAGGACCGCACCGCCTCGCGAGGGCTATGCACTCCGCTAATTGCGCTTTTAATGAATACTGATGCGTCGCCGCGGGGTGAGGGGGGCCGTAATGAGCGATGAGCAATTTGTGTAATTGCCAAAGTTTTCGTTCGTTCGGTTCTCCGGCATCACGATTTGATACAGTTCCTGTCACAGTCGTCGAAAGTATTTTCCTCATTTCTCTCCAGACGTGCTTCGTCTGCCTTAATAATAAGGTCCGACCAAGTTTATAATGAACAAAAGCGCTAAGTATTGTATTGTCTTTGTTTGTACTACCCCATTGCTTGCAAATAATATGTATTGCTCTCGCCTGATAAACTAGCATTATAAAATGGTTGGGATCCTTGGGGCGTATTTCAATCTTGCTCTTATCCGTTTAATTTCCAGGCAGTTCAATTGCCACTCAGTTTAAACTAATATTTTCAATAAAATCTATTCTAATACTATAAAGCTGAAGAGTTTGTTTGTTTGAACGCGCTAATCTCAGGAACTACTAGACCGATTTAAATATATTTTTAGGTTGCATAGTTTCTTTATCGAGGAAGGCTTATGACTATAAAACATCACGATATGTCTTATAAGAATAGAGCAAACAATGAAAAATATTGCAAAAAAGGGGGAAAAATATTCCTTTTGGAAGCTTCCGTTGCGTACGCAGTGTTAATCATTTATTTAAGATACATCAAATCATGTTGTCTGGCACCCATAACACAAGCTTTGATTAGCTTACTTTGGGGCTAGATGGCGATGTGTGGGAACGTCCAAAGGATATTATTATTATTATTATTATTATTATTATTATTATTATTATTGTTTTGATTTAAAAGTTCTTAAATAAAATCCGCAACAGCATATGGCTATCTGAACTAGTTTACTCACTATAAACTTTTTTATGTTCATTAATAATTAAATGAATAAATATTTTGACACCAATTACATACATTGCTCTGATCCCAAAGTAGCTAATGCAATTGTGGTATGGAAATCAGACGCAACGGTGGTCCCACAACCTCAGACCCGAGACAATATAGAAAATTTTGTTTTCTTCCGGGACTGGGAATCGAACCCGGAACCTCAGAGCGGCGACGCCTTGAAACCCAGCGTGCTTAGCCACTACAGCACGGAGGTCGTCTTTGATAAAACATAATGCACTATTTTCAATGGTGTTTTGATGTTCACGGATATTTATTTTTATCAAAATAAACATATTCATCATCACGAGCATTTAATTTTGAACAATATTGCCCTTTACATATTTCATTTCAATAAATACCTTTGAAGCTATCACAGTTTTAAAATAACTCCGCACCAAAATAATGCTCGCAGCTTACATGCAACACGCGTTTGCGCTAACCGCTTTGGTTTCTGGCCTCTTACTTCTAATGGAAATAATATGTGTTTTGCGTTGAAATATTTTACGGGAAATCCAAAATTTATACAGGCGAGGCAGTGGGGGACCGCTAGTCATATTATAATAATACTACAATGATATTAATACTTATGTTAAAATTTTAATATAATTGTATACTAATTTAAGCTGCTAATTAATACGGTAACAACGCAATGCGCACGCTTGTAAGTTTATAAATAGAATAATGGCTTCTTTCACTATTTCATTAGAGTATAAAACAAATTCAATCACCTTTAAAACTACTCCCACACCCATTAATACTCAGTCAATATTCAACTTTTTGAAATAGTAAAGCACAGCTTTACTAAAGTAACATTTAACAGGACTGAACATAAATCCTATCATTTTTTATCTCACAAAACGAACAAATATTGTATGGCGTCTAAATTAAATGTAGTAAAATTAAAATCATTTGCTCTGCTCCACGACTCAGTCGTAAAATTAAAGGGACGATCGATTGGCCACACGTTCGCGAACAATTGAATGCATCGCCTCGGATTTGGCAGCTCGTTCCTAGATGGGCGCTTACCAAGTCTCTACAAGAAGAAGTCAAGAGGATATCGACCTTGACCCGTTGAGTTAGGGATGTTAAAGTTGTAATACTAAGGGTTGCAAGAAGCTTGCACTGTGCGTGCACTCGGAGGGCGCAGCGAGACGCGAGGGAGCGCAGTACATTTGCGTTGAGATTTATCGCCGCCTCCCTCGCACGCGACTACCGCCAATAATTGATATATCACGCGCGCGATAACATTACCCGACGCACTCGCAAACGGAATTTTTACCCTCCTCTATCCCGCGTCGCTCTGACGTCCTCACCCGTCCTCGTCCTCGTCATTCGCAGTGAATTATTACTGTCACAGCGACACAGCTACGAATTTGTAACATTCCTACGTTTTATTACTTCTTTATTCAACGCGACTATTAAGGGTAGTTCCGGAGAAAAAGTGTCGTTTACGGTAATAACGCGCGACATTGTAGTGCTGGGGTAAAAATAACACAAAGACGTTGTTCCCCTCGGGAGCAGGCATTAACAGCGCCGATGACGCGCGCCGTCAGCGGCCCCCTGACCCGACGAACTAATGCACTAATATGCATTCGAAATAAATTTCCCTGACCCGTCCCCGCCACACCCGCGATCGCGCCACTTCTAAATGCTCTATTTTAGGAGGATTAGAGAAAACTGGGTACAAAATATCGAATATTACACAATAAAGGAGATAGCTAGTAATATTATAATAATACCAAAATTATATTTATATTTATGTTAAAATTGTAATAATATTGCAAAAGGGATTCATTTAATCGTTAACTTGTGTAGATTCTTGAAATGCGCAAAACTGTCTGACACATATTTTACAAAAATCTATGATAACTTTTCATAACCTAATGTCTGTCTGTCTTAATGCTTCAACACCCGAGCGGTTGCAGGCAACCGCATAACAATAGAATTTGCATTGTGTCTCGTTCACATACGCTTGACGGATTAATACGAACTCATAGTTTTTTTACTGCGAATACATCTACAAGAAAGGTCGTTAGTTTTAAAGCCCAATAATAAAGCGTGAAATAACAAAACACACGCCATTTGTGTGATATGCGCTTAGCGCCCAGGAGCACGTGTGGCTATAAAAACTTATTTACGCAGGACAACACAAACGCCACAAAGGGAGTACAAACCGTAAGCTTAGTAATTCGGACCCCATTTGTAACCTGATTTGTGTTACCATTTAAACAGCTTACTTAACATTTTTAAAGTTAACCATAGATATTACGGTATATACAAATAATAATTAACCGACTCAAAAATAGGAGCTTTGCAGTTTGAGCTGTATGTTTGTATGTATAGATACTTGTATATTACGTTTATCCGCGATTATCTCGACTTTGGTTGAATTGAATTTGATAAGGTAATAAATAAAGTTTTTGTTATATTCAGGTTATTTTGTGGTTATTTTTACCGACATAAAAACTAAGAGTTAATAAATAATATTTGAGTATATTGATCTATTAAGGCATAATTGCAATATTTCGTAAGTGTATATGTAATTGTGTATTTGTAAATGTGTCTGTTTGAATGTTAATCCACGGATTACTCGAAAACTAGAAGCTATAGTGTAATGAATAATTTTAAATTTAATCAGGTATATTTTAGCTTAGGGTACAGTGTACGTATCATCAAAATCGATCCAGAAGTTTTCGTAATAACTAAAAATCATGAACTAATGCATCCTAAGTTCCTAACGCAATCCTCTATTGATGACCGTATATATTAATAAGGAACCGTCTAAAACTGAATAATATTTTTATAAAAAAACCTTCATAAGTTTCACTTATAGGAGTAACATAGTGCATTTTATTTGTCATTATTATATTTAATTCCAACTTTTTGCTGTATAGTTATGATGAGCCTTCTGTACGTAAATATAATAAGTCGCGCCGCGCCCGCACCGCACCTGTCTCAGGCGCGGACACTTACTCGTATCAAACACCGCGGTTAGCTCTGCGACTGCGTCTGCGGGGAGTAGCTTTATATCGGGTTCCATATCTGAGCATACGTTTAAAATGTTCTTATACAATAAGTTGGAAGATTGTCAACAAAATATTTTATGTCAAACTTCTACACTTCGTAAAATTTTCCAATGTCTTTTTTTTTACTTGCGTTAATTATTCTCTGGGTGACAGAATTAAAATCAGATACTATTATTTTTGTTTATAAACTTTTCAGCTTTTTATCAAATGCAATTACAATACGAGTTCATTTGCTTATGTACATATCAAGTTCGTATGTAATGTAGTGTACTACATCGTCTAGATTAAATATTTTATTTCTTAAGTATAAAGTTTGCCAGATCCGCGTACATTATTTATTTATACTCTGACTTTGTTATGCAAAGGTTACAGTCTGATATAGGAACGTTAACGTTTGATAAAGGAACGGATAGTCGCGAGATCGGGCATGCTATGAGTACGTAGTAGGAGTATCCTACAGTACATGGCTTTATTACATCCTGAATGAGCCATTAAAAGCTAAGCTGAACATTAAATTTATCCCAAAATGGTACTACTTTGCATAGGCGTTAAACTGTGATTATAAACACAAAGCGCAGTTACTTTTTATGTCAGATAAAAAACATAATGCACGCCAGTGGATGAACCTATCATTAATCATGCTAATTTTTATGAAGTACCTACTCGAAGAATTCATTCGTTTTGCTGGACAGTTACTTCATGAATTTTTACTAAAGTGGAAGCAAATAAACGACTAAAATAAAATATATTAATAGATAATAAATATCAAGCGTTATTAACATTCAAAGAAAAAAATATAGAACAAGTTTTAGTTTTGCAGCTAAGCCTCAGAACAAATCATTTATTTCGGACAACAAAAATCCATGGGTTAGTAATACTGGGTGAAAATCTTTCAATTTTTAAATTTTATTTTGTATTTTAATTATGAACAGCATTTTATTTTAAGATAATTTGTTTACACGCTACTTAAGTTTGGCGCACAGGTGTAACACTTTAGGGCAATAGTCCAGTTCCTCTTAGTTTTTAATATTTATATACTACCTTAATACGATTAATGTCTGTTTTTGTTACCTATGAAATAAAATAAAATTAAATATTGTGAATATAAAAAAAAAAATTTTTTTTTTTTACATAAGCACCAAAGAAGTATCCACTGGCGAATTCCGGCTCGTACTATGTTTGTGGGTTCATATTAGCCTGTTTGATAACGATACACTATCTTTAACAACCAAAAGCTATTATGATTAGTTATATCTCGCCAAAGAACAGCCTTTATTGGTTGTCTCGTGCTCGCGTCGTGGGCGTGTCGCGGGCGGCGCACGCGCATCTCATCGTCACGAAGCGGACTTTGGCAATCACGCGCCCCAGCCATTAAATTTATTAATCAATATAATAAATGGCCTATTAGGCGTTCTTCAAGTAAACCAATTTCAGTAAAATCGTGAATGTGATAATAGCATGTTTTAAGTAAGGTAAAAATAATGGCATTTCGTATTCAAGAGTAATTTTTCCACTTAAATTGTTTTCTTGAAAATATATAAATTCTAGAATTCCTTATAATCAAAACGGGTTATTCCCAGTTGCCCCCACCGGCATCGCCCCTGCTGGGGCTAACTGGGAATTTTAAAAAAACCCGTCGCCACCCTGTCTCCTTGTTCCGTTGCCCTCTCGAAGTAAGGCACTAGTGGCAACTGGGACATTATTTTTATGCCGGTGGGGGCTACTTTAAATAATCCATTAAAACAAACCATATATTTGTATCCTATTACACTTCATAAGGTCTAAGGCATTAATTATGTGGAGCATGTACGATAAAAATTAGCTGTGTGAAAGAGATTGCTCGTTCTATAATAGCTGTGTAGTCGCGAGTAGGGCTGCCACAAGATCATTTATCCGCGTCAGCGCGACAATACCTGTCAATGCCCTCGTTCGGTCGCGGCGCCATGCCGCCGTGGCAGGGCTGATGCAGTACTGCGGGAGACGATCTTGACGAATGACGTAGCCACCACGGGATTGGCTGTCTCTTATCGCAAAAGTATTTTCAAATCCTAATACAAACCAGAATTTAACATACTTGTTTCAGAAGTTTACGCGTTGACTCATTGATTGAAACACAAAGAAATAATAGAAAGCATCTAAATTTTAACACAACAGATAGAAAGTTAGGAAATTCCTTCAACATAAGATTCGGTTCTATCGAAGACCCAAGCAAACTCGCTACAAGAACTCAAGACACTGTTGAATTAGAACCGACACTGTTGGACCGCCTGGATTAGAACACTTATTAATATTTATGAGTAGTATTTCTTATTATGTATATGACAAATAACATCTCAGTCTACCATCTTTGTGTTTACAAACACTGTTAATTGTGTTTTAATCTTACGTTCTATTTAATTTGAAATATAAATAGATTTCTACTCTATTGTTGAATCCTAATACGATTACTCTTTTATTTAAGACACACATAGTCTTCTTACATAAGTAAACCAGGATCCGTATTTTAATATACATAACGCCTACATATATCCTCGAATACTGAACACTCGTATCATACTATCATTATTGCTTTCTTTAAGGTTACATCCTTGGAGGACTTCAACCCCGCAGGTCCCATTGTCCGATAGACTTAACGACGTCGTTGATTGATTGTCCTACATGCAGCCGACTTTTATCTTTTTATCCCTTCCTCAACAGCGTCTTAGGAATAGCGGGTTCGAAGCGTTTTGCGAAAGACTCAATTGATAAAAAAGTTCTCAGTCGTTTACCCGTAAACACTATTATAAATAATCTTTATTTTAAGACTTTTTTAAAAAAATACTGTTGAGTGTAGTAAATACAATGCAATAAATATCAAAGACAAGTGCTAAAAGAACTATGCAAACACAGTTAGTGCAGATTATTAATGTTTTGTTTCATCACAACTATGAAGACCAGGACCAAAGCAGCCGGCATAGGCCATGAGGAAAGGGATCTGGCTCTGCTCGTAGACACCGGTGAAGAGGTCGTGGTGCGGCCCACGCGCAAACACTCCTACGTCGTCGCCACCGTGCGTCTCTTCATGTATAGGCACACCCGCTGGGAATTGGAATTTGGGGTCTTCTGTAAATTAAACGAGAAAAAGAGAAATGTTATTTTTTTAACACTATGATCTTTCCAGTTTAGGAGACAAAGACGTTTCATTCCATACTTACTCATGTCTAATTGTGAGACATCAACGCGTTTCTCGTTCACATCAGCTCTATATCCAGGCCCATTGCTGTACGACAAAGTAGTGTAAGGAATATTGTCGTCCCCTAGTTGGTCTGATAATCCAAGAATGTCGTTACCGCGATGTGAGTACCCGTTGAATTCCATCACGTGCGAATGGTCTGCAGTTACTACAATTAGCGTATCGTCTTCGGAGAGCAACTCTACTGCGCGTTGCACTGCCGCGCTTAGTTCATTCGTTTCATCGAGCGCCATCCTGGCGTAGTTATCATGATGTGCTTTGTCAATAAGTCCACCTTCTACGAACAGGAAAAACCCGTTTTTGTTTCTGCTCAAAGACCTGATCGCTATCTCCGTCATTTCAGCCAACGTCGGCTCAGTACTTGGGTCCGCTAGCATGTGATACTTCATGTGACTATTCTCAAACAATCCGAGGATATAGTCTGGGGGAGACAAAGACATTTGCAATAACTGTTTGCGATTCCATACATATTCGTAAGACGCATTGAGAGCTTGTTTATTGGCTTGCCATTCTTTGATTAAATTACGGCCATCTGCTCTTTTGCCCGGAGTTCCTTCTTCGTCCACAACATTTTGTGGTAAAAATTCACCTCTTCCGCCTCCCAAAATAACCTGAACAAATAGAAATATTATAAACACAAAAATGTCTTATTTTAAATGTTTTCCTATATTTTCTGATTTATGCATATTGCCCACTATATAAAAATACGAATATTGAGTTTCAGATTCAACCAGAAATTTGGAATAGCTTAACGATAAAGTTTTATTACCTAGTATGTGTATAGCTGTTCAAAATGTCTAATTTAACCAACAATAATTTAAGCGTGAACATGTCATTCCAAATTTCAGAGCAAAGTTTTTGACAAGATTTTTCTCGAATGAACCTTAAACTGATTTCCCGGTGCCCAGTTCACGAGCTGGTGAGCGATGTCTTTCTGTAGTGTACTAGTGTCGTGACCTCCGCAGTCATTTAGTATCTCGGCGTCGTTCTCCCAGTCCCGCTCCGCTGTGTGAGCATACGCACCCGCGGGCGAGGCATGTGTAACTCGGGTCGTCGTCACGATGCCTAAAACGCAATATTTTTTACTTTTCAATCAGGTCAAGTTGAAGATCTGATTCTTGGCTACACAGTAGTTTCAATGTTGAGAAAGTGGTTGTATAGTCCCTTTTAGTGTACTAACTGATATTTCACAAGTATCTCCGATCGGCTCTTAACACGCAGCGGCGTGTCCCGATATTTCGGCACGATCAGGGATTAACTGATTCTCTTACTCCGTGATCATGGCGCTTGCAACGATGCCGAAATATCGGAAGCTCATAAATAATACGGTACATGGTAATAATCCCGTATCTAACTGATCTAAATAAATCAAGCGTTGATAATACATGTTATTTTGTACGCAAGCATATATGTGCTAGTTACACCCTTATAACTCGGGAACAGAGGACCGATTTTCATGATTTTTACTTTGTTGGATTCGTCTTAGAATACAATAGAATATCTTCATCTTGTTTTGTAAACGTTTTCATAGCAAAATGTACATTTGTTACTGTGGTATTCTAAAGTTATGAACCTTCAGCTAAGTTAGCTTATTTAAAACGATTTTGTTCGTGTGTTGTAATGTTAAGAGATCGTGAATTTTTGAAATTGAAAATAAATACCGTTTTATAATGTCTTCCAAATCTTAGCTTAAAATCAGTAAAATAGGAGGTGATTATATACATTAATAATAGTTACAGCATTTGGCAAACGGTGAATTCAGGTAATGCAAAAAAAGGTAATTCAGCATTGATTCTATGCCTGAGTGTCTGATATTACAGCTGTCATCAAATACCTGCATCTTTCCCAGCTTCTAGAGCCCATGAAGCTATAGATTGGACGTGTGTTTCCAGGTCGGCGGCCCTTGTGCAGTTCCCACGGAGCACGTCGGGCGACACACCGATAGCGCCGTACGTCGTCTTCACGCCGCAAAGATATGCTGTCGCCGTGCACGCGGAATCAGCAATCTGTGCGTCTACGCAGTAAGTCTGGAATGACAGTAACAATAAATAATAAAGCGTGATTAATTAATGGTTTAGAATATTTTAAACACTCACAGTGACATATTTTATATTACCAATTGGTAAGAGCTGGTCTCTAATGATTACGCCATTGCGAGACGTATTCATAAGAGACCACAAATTTCACAGGTTCGGACTGACAGTACGGTAGCTTAATTGGTAAGAGCGTTTGGCCCGGTCAGCCAAGAGGTTGCTGGTTCAAGTTCCGCCCGTGCGCAAATTTTTGGTTTCTAATTTCATCTTTATGCGTGATTAATTTCCAAGTTGGATCTGTTCAACCTGTATGTTTTTAACATTTATTTAATAACAAATAAGAAAAAATAAAACTAAGACATGCTACATAAAAAAAATAACTTAAAGTCTACCTATTCAAAAACAAAACCATTTCCTTGAGGCATAGCTATTCAACGCGGCAAAGCAGCCAGCATCATAGTTGGATTAATATTCTTATGAATAACTGCTTGGCCCACTGTTGTAATAACGGCTGGGTAGATGAAGCTAACGCGTAATAATATATTCACGTATTCATAAGAGACCAGAAATTTCGCGAAGTCGGACCAATTGCACGGTTGCTCGATTGGAAAGCGCATTGTCCCGGTTTGCTAAAGGTAACGGGTTTGACTCCCACCCGTGCGTAATTTTTGGTTTCTTATTTCATCTTTTAAGTACCTACTCACGAATAAGATAAGGAATGTTTGAATAAGATAGTAGATAAGTCCTCAGAATATTTTATAGTTGTAATAAATGTAAGAGGAATTAATAAAACAATAATCACATTTTCAGTTATTCTTGTTTACCTTTGAAAGTCCAACTGTAGGAAACTGGTCAAAAGACAATTGTGTCTCTTCCCCCGTTTGGCCGTGTCGCTGTCCCTGCTGCGCTCGCGCTGCCGCCATTGTAGGAAATGACATCCCATCGCCGAGGAACAGAATAACGTTCTTCGCCGTACCACGAATACTCTCGCGCCGCCGAAGCTTCGCCTCAATACCTTCGCGCGCATCCTCGGCCCAGTAAGACGGTTTCAACTCTTCCTCGTTGCCATAATAGCCTCGGAAATTCATCCCTCGTGTTAGGACATCGCGCCCTGGGAAGTGATGCCAACATTTTAAATTGTAACAAAGACACTACCTACATACCTCTAGAAACTCCGCTTATAGGTTTTCTACATAAGAAGAAGTCGAAGCGTTCTTATGTCGCACTTCACTTTTATCATTACATTGATACTATTGCCAGATTTTTATCAGGTTTGCCTTGTTAATATTCAAACGACTATATTATGAATAAATATTACCAAACGATATACGAGTATTGGCTATAGCCACCAACAATAGCAGCAGGAATCGTAACATGGCTCAAAGTTCCTTCAGCGACGGTAACTGTATGTATAATACTCAGGAACTAAACGACTGTTCGATTTGAGCCGATCATTTGTAACCTAGACCGTGTCATCTCCTATCAGATAAGCAAGATTTTCTGACACGAGATTATCTGACTTATCAAATTTTAGGAATTTGAATGTTAAATTGGATGGATCAGAGATTCTGTTATTTCAACGTTTCTTAAAAATGACTATTATAACATAGTAATGACGTTAAGCATTTAGTATGTTGAGTGCGTAACGCAATAAAAACGTAAAAGTAGTGGGTAGTTGTGCCAATTTTGCCGCGTCATTACCCGCCGCCGCGCGGGCGACGCGTGACTTTATTGCGGCTCCTCGCGGGTAATGGGCCTTTGATGAAAAATTGACGCGGCACTGCCTGCGAGCTTGCTCAAGACGGACTGAAGATAGGTACGTGATCAAATAAATCTTAAAGAGATACCTACCTATCTAAGAGCTACTAAACCTTAGTATGCATTACAGTTGAAGATTGTTACATTGAGAACAGTGGGTGTTGTAAGCGATTACAAATTGGTCGTAGTTCCTTATCCTGGCTACTATTTTCAACACCAAGCATTAACCGTATTATACCTATACCTAATATTAAATCTAAGCAAAAGAGATGCACAGCACATATCAGATAAGTAGTTATCGGATCTATGTTATGTACATCAACTGGTTTGGCATCGGAATAATAACGTATTTGATGCATTTACGGGACAGTTAACGGGGTAGTAGAAGCAAAGCTCAGTAGCATACACAATACTGTATGCACGCTGAATAACAAACTTGTATGCATGAGCTAATCAAGTGCAGGCGCGCCCGCGGTAATCCCTGCCCTCGAGTGACCGAGAGCCGAGACGATAGGACGGCATGCACACTGAGCCCCTGCATCCGATCTTCTCTCACTTATTTATTTTGATAATCCACGGAACGTGTCTGTTAGCTTAACTTTTTCTTTTTGTTGAAACAGTACACGAGACGTCTAATCGAAAAAAAATACTCGAGAAACAATTATTGAACAAAAATAACCAGCATTAATCATTTGCGTGTGTGTACAGCACCTTTACTTACGCCCTCCTTGTCCATTCGCCCCCTTTGCACGTTGATTGAATCACAACAATCTTGTCACCGGCCACTGCCTTGTCTTTGTCGCAATTCCCACTCGTGTGCCTCATGTCCCGCAACGCAAGCTCCGTTTGAATCTTGTGATTATGGACATTGCTTTTGATGTTAGTTGTTTACACTTGAGATAAGGTAACGACGTCTTGATTTATTGCATCGAACTTATAGATACATACTTTACAATTACAAGCTTACCCATAATAACAATGTTACCGTAAGTGATTTTTTAGGATTTTATTTATTGTGGCAATTTATGATATGTATTTTTTTTAAATAATTTTATTTGATTGTGTTTAAAAATATCTTATTTCCGCATCTATAGAATTAGATTATTCTGTTTAGGGTAGATCTATGAACTAAATAAATAAACTAAAACTAAAAAAAAAACAGTACACGCAACATGCACAGACTCCATAGAATTTGTTTCTCCAAAATAGAAGACCCATGCGTTATTATAAGCTTTAGGAAGGTGTTTTTTTAGTTTTATTTGTCCTTTATTATCTATACTAATATTATAAAGCTGAAAGTTTGTTAAAACGCGCTTATCTCAGAAACTACTGGCCCGATTTGAAAAAATATTTTACGTTGGATAGTCCATTTATCGAGGAAGGCTTTAGGCTATATAACATAAAGATGCGACTCATAAGACCACAGCAGCAATGAAAAATGTTGCGAAAACGGGAGAAAGATATTCCTTTTGAGAGCTTCCGCTGCGTACGCTGCGAAAACCGCTTAAGTTACACAAAAATCATGTATGACAGGATTGTTAAGCATTAAGAGTTCTATAATAAAGTCCGCGACAGCATATGTCTATCTTTTATGGTTAACTTACTACAACCTATTTTATGTTAATAAATTTGTAAAAAAATAATGCATTATTTTTAGAGGTGTATTATACACACAGGTATTTATTCTTATCAAAATAAATACATTCATCATCACGAGCATTTCATTTAGAACAAAAGTTGCCCTTTATATCATTTAAATTCAATAAATATCTTAGGAGCTATCACAGTTTTTAGGGTTCCGTACCTCAAAAGGAAAAAACGGAACCCTTATAGTGTAGTGGAGTAAGTAGCATAATTATTATATAAGGAAATAACTATTGTAAATCAAGTCAGTAATAAACAGACCGTCTCACGTAATAGTGGTATCATTTATCAAATAACCCCGCACCTCGCTACAATAGGATCACTTTGTTGTCCGTCTGTCCGTCCGTCTGTCAAGACCCTTTTTCTCAGGAACGCGTGGAGGTATGAAGCTGAAATTTATATCAATTACTCAGGTCTACTGTCCCTTGAAGCTGTGAAAAAATCAAACTTCTAAGCCAACGCAATCAAAAGATACAGCCGTTTATGCCGCAAATTTTCGACACTTGCAAGGGAATCAAAACCTACAGGGTGCTTCCCGTGAACTCAGAATCTTGAAATTTGGTACGAAGCAACGTCTTATAGCATAGATAAAGGAAAAATTACGAAAACCATAAATTTTTAGTTACATCACATAATATATATTTTTTTAATAATTTTAAACTTACTACCCATTTCCTCATAAACGCGTAGAGGTATTAAATTGAAATGCGTACCAAATACTCAGGTCTATAATACCTTTAAGTTGTAACAAAATCAAACTTCTATGTCAACGCAATCAAAAGAAACAGCAATTTAAGCTGCATATTTTGAAACTCGCAAGTACTCGCAAGGGAATCAAAACCTAAAGGGTACTTCCAGTCGACCTAGAATCTTGAAATTTGGCATGAAGCAACGTTTTATAGCACACATAAAGGAAAAATTCCGAAAACCTTAAATTTTTAGTTACATTACAAAATATATATTTTTTAATAAATATAAACTTATTACTTTTTTCCTCATGAACGCGTAGAGCTATCAAGTTGAAACTCATATCAAATACTTAGATCTAATTGCCTTTAACCCGTGAAAAAAAATAATCTAAGTCAACGCAAAAACGCAAAAGTACAACCATTGACACCGATTGTCGTAATGAACGAACTTTGTAAACCTTGCAGGTTTGTACGGAACCCTCGGTGCGCGAGTCCGACTCGCACTTGGCCGGTTTTTAATCCCTCAAGCGTATGTGAACGAGACACAATGCAAATTCTATTGTTATGCGGTTGCCTGCAACCGCTCGGGTGTTGAAGCATTAACATAACTCCGTACCAAAATAATGTTCGCAGCTAAAGTACGACGTGCGCTTGCGCTAATCTATACTAATATTATAAAGCTGAAAAGTTTGTTTGTTTGTTTGTTTGAACGCGCTAATCTCAGAAACTACTGGCCCGATTTGAAAAATTATTTTTATGTTGGATAGTCCATTTATCGAGGAAGGCTTTAAGCTATATAACATAAAGATACGACTCACAAGACCACAGCAGCAATGAAAAATGTTGCGAAAACGGGAGAAAGATATTCTTTTTGAGAGCTTCCGCTGCGTACGCTGCGGAAACCGCTAAAGTTACACAAAAATCATGTATGACAAGATTGTTCAGCATTAAGAGTTCTATAATAAAGTCCGCGACAGTATAAGTCTATCTTTTATGCTTGACTTACTACAACCTTTTTTATGTTAATAAATTTGTAAAAAAATAATGCATCATTTTTAGAGGTGTATTATACACACAGGTATTTATTCTTATCAAAATAAATACATTCATCATCACGAGCATTTCATTTAGAACAAAGTTGCCTTTTATATCATTTGATTCCAATAAATATCTTAGGAGCTATCACAGTTTTAACATAACTCCGCACCAAAATAATGTTCGCAGCTTAAGTACAACGTGCGCTTGCGCTAATTATATTATAAAGCTGAAGAGTTTGTTGGTTTGAACGCGCTTATCTCAGGAACTGCTGAACCGATTTGAAAAAACATTTCTGTGTTAGATAGCTTATTTATTGAAACAGGCTTTAGGATATAAAACATCACGCTGCGACGGGAGGGGAGGGAGCAAACACAAAACGCGCGGACGAAGTCGCGGGGGACCGCTATATATTATAAAGCTGCAGAGTTTGTTTGTTTGAACGCGCTTATCTCAGGAACTGCTGGACCGATTTAATAAAAATATTTCTGTGTTGGATAGCTTATTTATCGAGAAAGGCTTTAGGATATAAAACATGACGCTGCGACGGGAGGGGAGGGAGCAAACTCAAAACGCGCGGACGAAGTCGCGGGGGACCGCTAGTAATATTATAAAGCTGAAGAGTTTGTTTGTTTGAACGCGCTTCTCTCAGGAACTGCTGGACCGATTTGAAAAAATATTTCTGTTTTAGATTGCTTATTTATCGAGAAAGGCTTTAGGGTAAAAAACATCACGCTGCGACGGGAGGGGAGGGGGCAAACTTAAAACGCGCGGACGAAGTCGCGGGGGACCGCTAGTGTAGACAATAGATTAAATGGTAAATTAAAAATAATAGGCGGTCTATTTTTCCTATTCCTATTTTTTTAAAATTATTCCTCAACCCATTAAAAATTCTCATACAAATTATCACATTTTATTTTCAATGTATTTCAAATATCTCAAGCTCAACAGCGTGCTCTTCTGCTCCAGCGTTAGTAAACAATAAACTATAGTTTACTACATGATTGTAGCCCGCCACTGTTCACCCAATTCCAACGTGCTACCCACGCGGCTTTCATGCGGTGTTTACGCACAGTCATATCATGTAAAATAGACTTTATAACCACATGACTCAAATTCATTTTTTAATGTCATGTCGGTGCAACAAGGTAGCGCTGTTTCGAGGCTGCGTTATCTCATGTTGCAATCTACTATCATCTGGACTTGACCATAATGTGTGATAAAAAATGTAATCATTAGATTATGGACTAATAAATGTTAGTATTAATTTCAATATGTCAATAACTTGATTAGATACCAAGCGAAGTAATATAGGCGATCTGTGTTGTTGAAATTCACACTCGTTTTGTTCGCCATGCGTCTGATTGTATTATTGACAGTAGTGGTCGCAGGGGCGTTCGCGGGTGTGACGGATCGTTCCGATGATAACGATCACAGAGACTCACCGGGGTCGAGAAGGGTAGAGCCACCGTCTCGAGCGTCGGCTGCTGAGAACGAGAAGAAATTCTGGGTGGATGAAGCGGAGGCCGGCATTAGAGAGCGGCTGCGCAAACGCAACAATCGTAATGTTGCGCGCAACATAGTCATGTTCCTTGGTGACGGT
Source organism: Pyrausta purpuralis (assembly GCA_963924145.1). NCBI lineage: Eukaryota > Metazoa > Arthropoda > Insecta > Lepidoptera > Crambidae > Pyrausta > Pyrausta purpuralis. The sequence goes on along the minus strand of OZ001661.1, from coordinate 171,980 downwards.
ATGTCCGTGCCCACGCTCGCCGCCGCGCGCGCGCTGCTCGGCCAGCGACGAGGACAGACTGGCGAGGAAGCTCAGCTTTCCTTTGAAGCCTTCCCTACTTCCGGATTCTCTAAGGTTCTTACATTCTTGTTATTTCTTGGGTTTAGGTGTAATCGTTTATTTATTTCAAAGAAAACAATTCACACAAGTAACAAAATACAATACATCCATGTGCATTCACATGTACACAAATAATTTTGGTGATAAAAGCAAAAGAATACTTCCACATTTACAATTCAATAATAATTACAATATTAATGAGAAAAAAAATAGGGTACCAAAATTACTTTTATAATTTTTAGGTCTCGGTGCTCTAAGTTTTTATTTGTCAATCCTATGCGTGTAGGAAGTCTTAAAAAAAAACTCTAAAAGTCTAACGTTTGAGAGATAGACGCTTCTAAAGTGATAAAATGGGCGTCCCCCCCATCTCCTTACTTTTAGACTAATCGAGTGTAAATTTTGAAAAAAAATCTTGATGTAGATCTTGACAAAGACTTTCAAAAGCAAATATTGAACGAGATCGAACCAGTAGTTTTTAAGATGAAGCACATTTTCAATAACCGCAATCATAACTTTGTTATTCATCATTTTGACTAAGTGGAAGTTATTGGATCTCTAATTCAGTTAAACTTGTCACGGAACCCTTACTGTGCGAGTCCTTGGCTGGTGTTTTGTTTACTTGTAGCTGAGCAGATACGAGTATTTTATATTTTACCGCGCTCCGGCCTGATGTCCGATATGGATGAGGTCTAGGGTGATATACACATCTGCTTAGTAGCCTTCTATTCACTTTTGCCTTAAAGAGGCTTGCGTCATATTCCTCAGTGAAAACTTCAGCAGGCAGTAAGTTTAATTCCCTAGCTGAAAGATTTGATTTATTATTTTATATAAATATTTGAATATATATATAAAATTATCGTGTCACAATGTTCGTTCCCGTACTCCTCCGAAACGGCTTGACCGATTCTCATGAAATTTTGTGAGCATATCGAGTAGATCTGAGAATCGGCCAACATATATTTTATACCCCTTTGTGATAAGGTATAAAGAACCGGAAAAACTATTTTATATTGATAAAAGAAAAATGCGTGTTTTTCCTGTCTTTGAAGAAAATGTATTGACATTAAGTAGAAAAACAAAATAGTATCAAAAATATAAAGAATTATTTGAATATTAAAAACAAACATAAAGAAAAAAGATCAAAAAAGGTTGCATCGGCAACACAGCCGCGCCTGGTGTCGAAGACACAAACGAATACTATGCCGAAGCACATACTATCGTGAATTAACAAAATAACTAAAATCTTAATTGGATAAACAATTTTACGTTTAAATTCAAATAACAATAAATAACAATTGAACTTTGACAAAATAATGAAACAGAAATCTTAATTGTTGAAGTTAACTGCAAGAATGAAACAAAACAGCTTTACTATTAAGCTTGAACAAAGTAGCTATTACATTTATATAAAAATTAAAAAATAATTGAGAAATTACAATTTAAATTAATGCCAAATTTCGCACGGGACGTTTGAGGGTCCCAGAGCTTGTGGCGACCTCAACCGAGCGGATGACACCGTCCGCTCCTGGAAAAATTTTAGTAACTCGCCCTCTTGGCCAAACACCCCGCGGTAGGTTGCCGTCGGCCACAAGCACCAGGTCTCCCTCCTTGATGGCGCGCGCCAAGTGGCTTACGTTGGGGCGAGGAACCAGGGTTGGTAAGTACTCCTTTACCCAACGTGACCAAAAATGATCAGCCAGCCGAAGGCCTTTCTTCCAGCGCACCCTCCGAATCAAATCATCATCGCTAACCTCGGCCACAATGGAATAGGGTGAAGAAACACCCAGCAGAAAATGAAATGGCGTTATTGCTTCCGGAGTGCCTGGGTCAACGCTGACGTGAGTCAAAGGACGCGAGTTCACTAAACTCTCAGCTTCCGCTAGCAACGTAGAAAGAACTTCTTCTTTAGGACAGCGCTGACGCAAAGTGACTGATAGCGCGGTCTTGATGGTGCGCACTAATCTCTCCCACGCTCCTCCCATGAATGGAGCCGCTGGCGTTATAAATTTCCAACGAATCCCCCGTTCTGCTGTAAACTCGGAGAGAGATTCTGACAATAATCTATTTGCTCCAACAAATGCTGTTCCGTTGTCGCTAAATATAGTTGCTGGAACTCCGCGTCTGGCTATGAATCGTCTTAGAGCCATTATTGCACAGTCAGATGATAGATCGTTAACCATTTCAAGGTGTACGGCGCGAACGGTAAGACAAGTGAATAGGGCAACGTAACGCTTTTCCGTATGTCGAGCAACAGAAACGTTGATCGGGCCAAAGTAATCTAGACCAACATATGTAAAAGGCCTTGTGTGGTGACCTAATCGTTCTAATGGTAGGTCTCCGATTGGTGGAGTTTGAGGTAAACTCTTTCTCACTTTGCATAGTGGGCACCTACTTGCAACGGAGCGAACGGCCGGTCGTAGTCCAAGAAAAAAAAAATCTCTGCTTCAGTTCGTTGACTACCAACTCGTTGAAGCCGTGGGCAGCGCGTTGATGATAGTAAGCGATCAATAGGCGAGCTATACTTTCTTTTCCATCAAGCACTATCGGTTTATTGGAAATTTCCGAGTCACCAGCAGCATAAATCCTTCCAGAGAGACATAGCAGACGAGATTCTCGATCGAGTTCAATTACATAACGCTTCAGGCGGCTTTGTTTCGAAATAGATTCTCCACGAAGCGTATTAGCATATTCCGATGCAAAGAAGTTTAATTGGGAGCGAAGGAGCAATGCGCATTCAGCTTTCTCTAAGTCTTCGGTGTTTAATGGTACGAGAGCAGGTGGATAGCCAAGACCCCGGCTGGCAGATGAATCTACACTACTGCGTAGCTTAAACGCAGTTGCGCATCGTGCTATACGCGCTGTGACTCGCAGCAGCCGTAACCAATTGCTAAATCTACTTGGGTCTGCTACAATCGGAAATGGTAAAGGGTGCTGCAAGTCAGTACAAGTAACAGTATCTACTAGTGAAATCATTTTCGGATTAACTTCATTGAGTGGTAAAACCACGAAAGGATCCACTGAAGGTTCATCTAAGCCGAAAAAAGAGGGACCAGATAAACGATTTGAATTTTGGAATTTAGTTTTCTTAGTTATTCCAATCGAATCTAACTGGAAATATTCCCTTAACTGGGAATCTAAAGACTCTTCAGTAGAAGCGGATTCTATCAAACAGTGATTGACTAAAATGTGAGGTGACGACTTATTTTTCAAAGACCCATAAAGTATCCAGCCTAAAGGGGTTAATATAGAAATTGGCTGACTCTTACCTCCCATTCTTATTGAACTGGGAATAGTGACATGCCAGTTATCAACGCCTATTAGTAGCATGGGTTTTGCCTCGGTAAATGTCAAGAAATGGGTCAAATCTGACAAATGGTTAATAGATTTAATATCTTTAAGAGAAACTGTCTGACTGGTTAAAGATAAATTCGAAATTGAGCGTACGTTTTTCAAGTAAAATGTTTCTGAAGCGTGACGACCCTTAATAGATACATCAACAAAGCTTACTTCGGACTCACGAGACATACCGCCAACCCCAACCACGTTAACTTGGCTCTTTAAACCCTCTGCACCTATTGCCGTGGCGAGTGAAGAGTCGATAATAGTTGCCGTTGAACCTTCGTCGAGTAATGCGTAAGTATCGACTGTTCCTTTGGGACCTGTCAAAGTTACGGGTATTACCTTTAGAAACGAATGAGAAGAATCAGCACAGCTTACTCGTATACTGGAAACCACCACTGGAGCTGAACCTGAATCGACCAAAGGAGTATTTGAAGTGACCTCTACAGCAGTAGATACCAACTCACTAGTTGCCTCGCCAGGTGAATCCCTATGCAGAAGTGAGTTATGGTTCTTACGTCGGCAACCCTTAATCGTACAAAACTCTTTGCAACTTGAATATTTATGGCCTCCTTTGGTCAGACACTTTCTACAAACGTTATTGTCATAGGTCCATTCTAGTCTCTGGTAAACGGACAGATTGAGAAACTTTTGACACTTGGCTATGACATGTGCCTTCGAGTGACAGTATCCGCAGGGAGTGACGTTTGTCACTTTGCCAGTGTTGACTGCTGATACAGACGTGGAAGAAGGTTGATTATCGTTGGCAATATGAACTCTTTCAATTCGGTTTTTAGTAATCGTGTTCACGTTTTGAAAGTCCGAGTTTATGCCAAATTGTAAATGTATTTTTGCCTGATGGTGCAAAAATTCTGAGAAGATTTCTAATTTATATTTTTGTTCATATTGCCTACTGAATGCAAAATCTACCCACTTCTCTTTCAGCAAGGGAGTGAGTTTTCCGAGAAGGACATTCATGAGCTCTGGATTAGCCAAATGTTCTGGCAAGTTTAAAAGACGAATAGTGCCTACGCAATTAGCTACTTTGCATGCAAAGGAATTGAGCTCTCGTCCAGAGTCCTGATTGGCCAACTTAGGAACGGCTCTCACCCCAGCTATAGCCTGAAGCACGATCAGCTCTGGTACGCCGAACTGATCTTGCAAGGCGGAGATAACTAGCTCGGGGTCGTCCGAAGATACTAGTAAAAAAGCGACCGCCTCGCGAGCTATGCCTTTTAAGGCCCCTGACAGCCTGGCCATATTTTGACCGCGAGAAAATTGACCTTTGGACATCTCATATGACTTGAAAAAGAAAGGCCAGTCTGTCAAGGCTCCGGTAAAATTTGGTAGAGGGGGTGCACTCACCTCTCTCCTCTCAAGAATGCTACGGAGGGCTGCGACAATTTCATTTTGTAATGTGTTTTGATCAAAATTAGAATTTTTATTTGTGTTACATTTATTTCGAAGTGTGCCTGATTCTAAACGTGTGTGTACGTGTGTAGGCTTCGTTGCAGGGATATGAGCACCCATAGTATCCACGATTTCCGCTGGGCGCAGCGGCGCCGTTGCCATTGAGTGGTCCGCAGGTTGCGGCCCGGGGGGCGTGGCGTCCAAAACTGCATAATACGGAGACGCCGTGGCCTCCAAATGAACCGAAGGTTGCGGTGGGGCCATGGCATTCGGGTTATTCCGGTTCTCATTATCATCGTTGCCCTGAAAATGTGTGGACACGTTAGGCTCATGGTTTCGAGAATTCGAAATGACGTTATCTAACCATACGCCAACTGCACGCTGTGAATGGCGGGATGACCGGCTGCAGCAACTGCCGCTAGCTGCCGCCTCCAAAGCGGCCAACTGGGCCTGAAGGTTTGCGTCAGCCACCGTACGCTTTCGGTCGAGCTCCCTGAGCTCAGCCTCCCGCTCCATTTCGGCGATTTGCTTGGTATGCTCAGCCACCAAGGCGAGTTTTTGAGCTAAGAATGTTGTAGACTTAGAAGAACATGTATGTGTTGAAATTGAACCAGAGGAATTCCTTACCTTATCGGTTCCTTGGTCCGTCATTCTGGCGGCTTTGCTCCTTGTGAGCATTGGATTCGGGCCAAGTGCACTTATTGATGATAGAAATAAATTGAAGTATCACTTTCCCTATTATTTACTTTATTCTGACACCATATAAAGAACCGGAAAAACTATTTTATATTGATAAAAGAAAAATGCGTGTTTTTCCTGTCTTTGAAGAAAATGTATTGACATTAAGTAGAAAAACAAAATAGTATCAAAAATATAAAGAATTATTTGAATATTAAAAACAAACATAAAGAAAAAAGATCAAAAAAGGTTGCATCGGCAACATAAGGGTTGTCCACCCTTAACATTTTTCTTTAATTACGTGGCTGGGCGGGACGAGGCCTGGCAAGACGAAGATGGGGGCGAAACAAAGTTCGCTGGGTCCGCTAGTTTTTTTATAAATATTTGAATAATTATCATGTATGAATTCTTACTGTAATTATCAAATTGACCTACTATATTGAAATATTATAATTCGCTCCAGACGTACTGCCTAAACCGTCAAGTGGCAGACTCCGCCTGCTCAGCGACGGCGTACCTGTGCGGCGTGAAGGCAAACGGCGGCACCATCGGGGTCAACGGCCGCGTTCCACGCTGGAACTGCAACGCCTCGCTCGACCCCACCACACACGTTGACTCCATCGCTACATGGGCCTTGCAAGATGGACGAGATGCAGGCAAGCCTTGTTATTAACAAGTTTTTTTTAATAAACTAGCAGTTTCCCGTGGCTTCACCTGCGTAAATATGTTATCTCGTTTAATATCATTGTTAATTATAGCAGACATATTATAACACCTAAATTCACACATTGCATTTGCTATACTTAAATCGTGTCTCTTTGTGCCTAAATTTACAAATTTCCTACGTGCTAGTCCTAAATGGAAAGAAAAATATTTTAAACTATTTGACATCACTCTTAAAAATTGTTATTTTTTTTATTTACATGTCGATAATATTTCTTGCGCTCAGGGTTCGCTTCGTATCCTTTTTGAGGTGAGAGAGGCGGAGAAGTTATAGCAAGTTCTCTGTCCTGTCCTAGAGAAGACATCCCAAAGGAACGTCACCAGAAAAAACTTTGGGATGTCCCTCTTGCGAGAGAGACTTTCAATTCTTTACTTCAAAATGCCATCAGGGACAGTGGTCGCAAGGCTCTTGGCAGTTATCTGCAAAGATTCTGGTTACTGGCTTCATGCTTTACCGTCTATACCGTCTCTACTTTTTAATAGTGAGTCTTTCCGGGTGTGTGTGAGCCTCCACCTTGGTACCCCTATGTCATATTTTTACGTGTCCATGTGGCAAGAAGGTTGTCAAATTTTGTCTCCACTGCCTTGGTTGCCAGCAAAGCGCTGGACGTCTCGCCCGTCACGCTACCCATAATGTCGCCATCACAAGAGCTCTTGCGATCATTAATGTACCTTTCACGTTGGAACTACGTGGTTTGGTCCGTGATGATGGCAAGAGACCCGATGGCCTCACGCTTATTCCCTGGAAACGGGGTCGGGCCTTGGTTTGGGATGCAACTTGTGTCGATACTTTGGCCCCCTCCCATCTCAGAGAATCAGCCCTTAAAACTGGTGCAGCAGCGGAGTTGGCTGAAAACGCCAAACGTCGTAAGTATGTGTTGCAAGTGATTATGTTTGCGCCGTTTGGCGTTGAAATGTTGGGCCGGCCGTGGGGACCCTCTGCTAAATTTCTGTTTAGAAAAATTGCGAGAAAATTAAATTTTGTAACATATTTCATTAACATACTATTCGTATACAATTAGCATAACAATACAACGCGGCAACGCAACCAGTGTCATAGCCTCCTTGCCGCAAGGAAATGGTTTCGTTTTTGAATAGGTAGATTTAAAATATTTTTTTATGTTACTTTTTTCTTGTTTGTTACGTAAAAAAATGTTATAGCATGTGTGCTATTCCAATGTATTTCTTACTTTATGGAAAAATGACACGAAAATCTTTTCAGTAATTTTAGTGTAAATGACTAATAAATATTCATGCATACTCACAAACTTTCACGTTTGTAACATTTCTAAATTATTATTACTAGCAGTTTTTCGTTTCGTTTTCATATACGTAAAGATTTTATCTCACAAAATACTATTGTAAATTACAGCGTGCGTGATTTTTCAGTGCTTACGCTATATTATTGTAAAGTTTCGTTAAAATTCATTGAGTAGTTTTAATGTGAAGGAGTAACAAATATACATCCAAACTCAAACTTTCGCATTTCTAATATTTTAGAAAAGAAGGATATACTCGTGGCTTATTTATAGTATACGATAAAGATCGACTTTTAATAAAAATATGAAATAGAGTCACGTTTTCCTAATTTCGTAGCAGCACCTCAAAGTTAGTATTTTACGAACTGGTGTTAGGAAATTAGAAACAACCACGATACCACAACCATCAGATCAATGAAAACATGAAATTTATGTGCTGACACTACCGATGATTGGTATTTATTATTGTTTTGGTGAACATAATGGTTTCCATCATACAAATTACATCCTTATATTGTCTTAATGTGTGATGTTATTCTTATTGTTTTGCAGGTGTGGTAACAACAACGCGAATCACTCACGCTTCGCCAGCGGGTACGTTTGCGCACGTGGCTAACCGCCACTGGGAAAATGACCAGTCGGTGCGCGAAGACAACGCCGACCCACAGCAATGCCCCGACATCGCGCATCAGCTCGTTCACTTGTACCCTGGGAATCAGTTCAAAGTAATGTTTTTATATTAATATTAGGATCAAATATTATTAACCTTAGCCGAATATTAAAAGTTTTCTTTTCATTTATCAACTAACTTTTACAGGTAATACTTGGTGGTGGAAGAAGGGAATTCTTGCCAATGAATGTCATAGATGAAGAAGGTTCGCGTGGATTACGTGGAGACAACCGCAACTTAATTGAAGAATGGAAAGCAAACAAAGAGGCTCAAGGCACCAGTCATGCTTATGTCTGGAATAGAGAACAACTAATGAGCCTTTCAGATTCACCTCCAGAGTATCTTTTAGGGTTATTCGAGAACGGTCATCTGCAGTACCATTTGGAAGCCAACAAAACAACAGAGCCTACACTCGCAGAATTGACAAGGATAGCGATCAAATCTCTTAGTCGAAATGAAAAAGGGTTTTTCTTGTTCGTTGAAAGTGGAAGAATCGATCACGGGCACCACAACCACTACGTGCACCTCGCGTTGGACGAGACTATACAGATGAGTGAAGCGGTAAACGTTGCCACCGAAATGTTGTCCGAGGAAGACTCGTTGATAGTTGTGACCGCCGATCACGCGCACGTGATGGCGTTCAACGGATACTCGGAGCGAGGGACGGACATCCTTGGCGTCAACGATGAGTTGGACGACGATGGCGTGCCATACATGACTCTTTCGTACTCCAACGGGCCAGGTGCGCGAAATCAAGTAAATGGAGTTCGGGTGAACGTTTCAGCCGAGTCCAACTTCCGAGGATTACGATGGCAGACTCACGCAGATGTGCCGTTGTATGAGGAAACGCATGGCGGCGACGATGTCGGCGTGTTCGCGCGCGGGCCGCACCACGACCTCTTCACCGGCGTGTATGAACAGAGCCAGATACCTCACCTCATGGCTTACGCCGGCTGTATCGGGCCGGGCCTGCACGCTTGTAATAAGAGCCCAGCTATGTATGCCCCAGCTTTTGTGATTTTACTAGTAGTATTATTTCAATTCCTGTCCATATTTTAAATTATCTGCAAAGAATTGCATATTATTACTGCTACCAGTCAAATATCAAATGTGTGTAAATGATCGATGAAGATTTAGGCGTGCGTATCAATTTATACAATCAGAGTATTTTACAAGTAATAAATAGTTTTGATTAGTTATCCGTTATACTGCATTTAAAGTTAATTACTTGTTTTGAGTTGTAGCTTCTTTTTTATCAAATATTTTGTTAGTTTTATTTGTTAGTTAATAAGTAAAGATCGCAAATCAGCATTATCATGTAAATATTTCATTCATTTATCGTTACCAACAAACATGCAGCGATGTTTTTAATTCATCGCAGATGTTTTGCAATGTAATTTAAGTAAACTACTTTCAATAAGTTAACAAATAACATTTATAATTTTCACATAATGTCCTCGTAATTTAGATGTAGATCCTGTAATATAAAATTTTCTCGCGAAATGTAGCTGTCCTGTGTTTTATTTCTATTTGATAAAAACTGCCCTGAATCCAATGTACTCTTCATATATTTCTTCCATCAAAAGGGTTTACCATACTAATTTTCTACCTACTAAAACTGTACCTACACTATTTATAAAATTTGACTTACATAATATTCGGGGCTATGTGTGTCCAAATATTGTTTCAAATACCACCAAGAGACTGTAAATGTTTGTAGAAATTTTCATGTTCGGCAATTTGTTATAATACTCCTTCTACGATCTAGTTTAAACCCACATTTCGGTAGACCTGCTTTTGTAACCTGTATTATATAATAGGACGGTCTGGAGTCAGTAATGATGGAAGAAGGGAAGTTGATTGCCAGACAAACTCTCTAAGGTGGACACATACTACTATACTAATATTATAAAGATAAAGAGTTTGTTTTTTAAGCGCTAATCTCAGGTACTACTAGAGCGATTTGAAAAAAAAAGATGGATATATTGTTTATTGAGGAAGCTTGAGGCAATAAAACATCACGCTGGGACGGGTGGGGTGAGAGCAAACACAAAACATGTAGACAAAGTCGCGGGGACCGCAAGTAATTAAGTAAATTTCAAACATCTATTAACCTGTTAGTATTCTCAAGGTAAATGCATAATCAAATTCATCTTCATTAAAAACGTTTAGTGATGTGCCTATTTATAGAATTTTAGATTCACCAAAAACACCACACGTGTCATCGTTCCGCGCTTAGGCGAAACGTTAAAAAACATAGGCTTTCGTCGCGATGCGCTTTTAAGTACTACGAGTTATATTTTTCGTCAGTGAGTACCTATACATACTTATCTTTCGTTTTTAAAAGATAAGATATGAAGCTCGACCGCTGTATCAATTGAATACCTATCATATTATGTTAAATCAATTGTCATAAAGAACGAATAAATTACTTTTACAATATGTCAATATTAATTATGATTAGATATCGGTCTAGGTATTAAAAGCAAGTATTAGCCGGGAATGACTACACTCATTTCGTTCATCATGCGTCTGATTGTACTGATGTCGGTGGTGGTCGCGGTGGCGAGGGCCGCCGTAACGGACCACTACCACTACAGGAACCGCGGGGTATCGTCGCGAGCGTCGCCTGCCGAGCGCGACCCGCAGTACTGGGCAGACGAGGCAGCGGCCGGACTCGAGGCGAGGCTGCGCAAGCGCAACAACCGTAACGTGGCACGCAACATCGTAATGTTTCTCGGCGATGGCATGTCGGTGCCCACCCTCGCTGCCGCGCGGACGCTTCTCGGTCAACGTCAAGGACAAACCGGCGAGGAAGCACAGTTGACGTTTGAAGCTTTCCCTACTTCAGGTTTTGCTAAGGTAAGTTATGTTATCGCTGAATTATGTTCAGACATACGAATGACTTGACGACGGCTGTAGCAATCGATGCAAAGCCACTTACTAAGATTCCTTTCCATTCGTACTACGCTGTGTTTCCTAAGAACAAACTTTTAAACGCAAGACGGATCCATAAAGTACCTCCAATATTGTATTTTTAGACATACTGCCTAGACGCACAAATCGCAGACTCGGCATGTACGGCGACGGCGTACCTTTGCGGCGTGAAGAATAACGATGGTGCTATAGGTGTGAATGGTCACGTACCGTATGGAAACTGTCCAGCTTCTGTCGATCCCGCCACACACGTGAACTCCATCGCCACGTGGGCACTTCAAGACGGGCGAGATGCAGGTGAGTGTACCTCATATTGTAAGAAAGAGACTTCTCCCACCAAACTTCCCTAATATTGTAAGTCGTAACGTAACCAGGATGTATTGCTTGACTAAACTGAAAACTCAAAACGGTGCCTGGCGATAGCAGTCTCAGGCAATAGCCAGTACAGATATCAGCGGAAAGAGAACAGGATGAATTCAAAACTTCTCTTCAGTAGCAGAAGACAATTACCAGACCTACGAGTAATAAATACAGCGTACACCCTGGAGATATCTAGCGAGCTGCCTGCTACTTGGCAGTAATGTCAGCATTATAAATTGTTGCGTTATTATACATAAAATCGTTCTGAGTTTGCTCCCTCCCCTGCCGTCGGTCGCAGCGTGATGTTTTAGCCTTAACGCTTCCTCGTTATCAAATCAAATCAAATCATTTATTTCAGACCGCGATCCATATGGTGTTATTAACAATTTTCCTTTTTAAATATGTTAGTATTATTACATCACAGTTCAATTTTATTCTATTTTAAAAAAAGGTGATGAACTGGCACGCAGCTTCATCCACCTTTACATCATCGGGGAATCCCACCGATTAGCCAACGCGCTCAGTATGCTGTTGGTACAGCTTTGAAAACAGTTAAGCAGCGAGGCACTTCTCTTTTGGATGATGGCGTAAAAATTATCAATTTGCGCCTGTGCAAACATCGTTAAGGCGCGGTTGCCGCGCTTTTGCAAACCGCGGCAGCCCCATCAGCACCCTGGACGCGTTGTTGTACTAAAGGCACAGGGCGCCGCATGGCCGCTGCGTATAGTCCACAAGCTGCACGTGTTGAAATACTGACATATAAGCTATCCGACACAAAACCTTTTTTTTTCAAATCGGTCCTGTAGTTCCTGAGATTAGCGCGTTTTAACTAACAAACAGACTCTTTACCTTTAATATATTACTATAGATTAAAACAGGTACCTGCGTTTCATTTATTTGCAGGTGTCGTAACCACGACTCGTATAACGCACGCGTCTCCTGCGGGGACCTACGCACACGTTGCCAGCCGCGACTGGGAGAGTGACCACGGACTGCACGAAGACAACGTTAACCCGGCCCTCTGCCCCGACATCGCTAGACAACTCATCGAAAATAGCCCTGGAAACCAATTTAAAGTAATCATTTCTTGATATTGCTTATTTAGGTGTGTCTTGATCTTTTGACTTAGTGTGAATTCTAAGTGTGAATCTTCTATATGTAAGACTTAATAATGATACATTTATATATTACAACTCATATGTGTACATATTTCAATTCCACAGGTGATATTGGGTGGAGGAAGAAGGGAATTCTTGCCAGTTGATACTATTGATGAAGAAGGTTCACCCGGTCGTCGTCTGGACAAACGCAACTTAATCCAAGAATGGCAAACGAGGAAGCAAGAGCAAGGTGTCAGCCACGCATACGTGTGGAACCGAGAACAGCTGATGAGCCATGCGGCATCTCCACCCGACTATATACTTGGGCTATTCGAAAGCGATCACATGCAATATCACCTGGAAGCCAACAAGACAACGGAGCCTACGCTTGCAGAACTAACAGAGATAGCCATCAAATCGCTGAGCCGGAATGAAAAAGGGTTTTTTCTCTTTGTGGAAAGCGGGCGCATCGACCACGGGCACCATAACGCATACACACAGCTCGCACTGGATGAAACCATTCAGTTGAGCAACGCGGTTAAAGTCGCCACCGAAATGCTGTCGGAAGATGACACGTTAATCGTCGTAACTTCTGACCACGCACACGTCATGACCATCAATGGGTACACAGCGCGAGGATCAGATATCCTCGGGATCTCAGACGATTTGGACGACGACGGTATGCCCTACATGACGCTTTCATACGTGAACGGACCTAACGTACGGAACCAAGTGAATGGCACGAGAACGAATATTACGGCTGAGCCAAACTTCCGGGAGCTGAGGTGGCAGAATCACGCTGAAGTGCCTGTGTATGAGGAGACGCACGGTGGCGACGACGTGGGCGTGTTCGCGCTCGGGCCGCACCACGACATCTTCACAGGCGTGTACGAGCAGAGTCAAATCCCGTTCCTCATGGCCTACGCCGGCTGCTTCGGGCCCGGCCCTCACTACTGCAACGCGAGCTCAGTGGTACACGTTCCGATGTTTTCTATAATTATTTTAGCAATTTGGCAAATCTTACGACTTTGAGGCGCTAGAATAATTGGGTAATAAGAATCTTTTAATAATTTAACGTGGATATTAACTTATTATGATGCAGATTTACTTATTACATTTATTTAATGTTTTATTCCAATAAATCGCACTTTACTTTAAGGATTTATGTTGAAGCACTAATAATAAAGTATGTAATAATAGGTTTAAGAGAATTGTAAGTATGTATGTATATGTTAAAATTAATGATATCAAATAAATATCTCATTTAAGTTAATAAATGTCATATCAAAATCGAAGAACAAATGAAAAACATCACGAGCAGTCTTATGAGCTGTTCTTTTGATTTTATTCCTTGTTTTATTTCTACCCAATGTTTTGCTATTTATAGTCTTAACTAGAGTAAAGTATTTGCGGTAATAGTCTCATCTATAGCTAAACCTCGGAAGTAAACGTATGAAACAATAATAGTACGAGTTCATAAACAGTATTAATATAAGTAAGTAATGCATATACTACGAGCTCAGTATTGCGACTTGCTGAAATCGTTTAAATTTCAGGCAGTTCTATTTCCTCTGAATACATAGATTTAAAAAAGTAAAAACCGACTATAAAACGAAAACGCACTGAAAAGTCTTAAAGAAACTCTTGACCCTTTAAAGGAAAGGAATAAATTTTAGGCGTAAAAATTATTTTTGTAGTCTGTGCTCTGATAGTTGATGCATGAGATGGTCAAAGTGACCGACTCCAAAAATGAATTGTTCACCTAAAGCGGATTCATTTCCTATAATGGTCAAAGTTATTTAAGAAATATTGTGCATTTTGGTTTTGAAGTCGGTTTTTTACTTTTTAGGATTCCGTAGCCGAATGGCAAAAAACGGAACCCTTGTAAGTCTGTCTACGTAAAACGGGCGCCCCCCCCCCCATCTAACTTTGAAACTATGCGAGTGTAAATTTTGAGAAAAAAAAACATGATGTAGATCTTGACAAAGACGTTTAAAGCAAAATTAGTTTGAACGAGATTGAACTTGTAGTTTTTTTGACATTTTCAATAACCGCCAACATAACTTTGTTATTCATACAAAAACTATTAAAAACAAATTTATATTTGCAGTCAATACAATATTGTGGTATTTTGACTAAGTGAAAGTAAGTGGATCTCTAATTCAGTTAAAGTTAGAATTGCTTGTAACGGGATTGCTACCATAAACCTTATTATTTTTGATACAGGTACATGGTAGCAATCCCGTTACAATCAATTCTAATGTTAATGACCATGTAAGTTTAAATCAATATATCAGTTAAAGTTGGCACGAAACCCTTAGTGTGCGAGTCCAACTCGCATTTGACCGGCTTTTTATTTATAAACTAGCGGTCCCCCGCGACTTCGTCCGCGCGTTTTAATTTTGCTCCCTCCCCTCCCGTCGCAGCGTCATGTTTTATATCCTAAAGCCTTACTCAATAAATAAGCTATCTAACACAGAAATATTTTTTCAAATCAGTTCAGCAGTTCCTGAGATAAGCGCGTTCAAACCAACAAACTCTTCAGCTTTATAATATAATTAGCGCAAGCGCACGTTGTGATGTTAAAACTGTGATAGCTCCTAAGATATTTATTGGAATCAAATGATATAAAGGGCAACTTTGTTCTAAATGAAATGCTCGTGATGATGAATGTATTTATTTTGATAAGTATAAATACCTGTGTGTATAATACACCTCTAAAAATGATGCATAATTTTTTTACAAATTTATTAACATAAAAAAGGTTGTAGTAAGTCAACCATAACAGATAGACATATGCTGTCGCGGACTTTATTATAGAACTCTTAATGTTAAACAATCCTGTCATACATGATTTTTGTGTAACTTAAGCGGTTTCCGCAGCGTACGCAGCGGAAGCTCTCAAAAGGAATATCTTTCTCCCGTTTTCGCA
This sequence comes from Pyrausta purpuralis, assembly GCA_963924145.1. Lineage (NCBI taxonomy): Eukaryota > Metazoa > Arthropoda > Insecta > Lepidoptera > Crambidae > Pyrausta > Pyrausta purpuralis. Next base: position 156,473 of record OZ001661.1, on the reverse strand, counting down.
ACATTTTTCATTGCTGCTGTGGTCTTATGAGTTGTATCTTTATGTTATATAGCCTAAAGCCTTCCTCGATAAATGGACTATTCAACGTAAAAAAGATTTTTCAAATCGGGCCAGTAGTTTCTGAGATTAGCGCGTTCAAACAAACAAACAAACAAACAAACAAACAAACTCTTCAGCTTTATAATATTAGTATAGATTCAAATTTGACAACGTAGTACTGGACCTTTTATTTGATTGGCTGATGTATTTGTAAAAGACTAACTAATTTGCCTACTTTTATACGCGGCCTATTATTTGATTGGTTGATTTATTTTGTAAAGTGCATTGAACGCAGTATGGTGGCGCTAGTATAGTTTTTGGCACGATGACACGGGGACAGAGTCGAGGACGACGGCTGCAGATCATAATACATATGTTACAGTTAAAACCCCTTTTTAGTTAGAACTCGTTTTCCCTAGTTAAAATTAGTTATTACTTAATGCCTTTGTTAAAACTAGAAATAATCAGTTAAAACTAGAATTTACCACTGACATATTTGATTTTCAGATAAAACTAGTAGTCACATCGAGCTATAGTTAAAACTAGCGCTAGAAAAACTGATTTGGGATTGAAAACAAGATATAAGTTTTAAAAATATTTATTCAAAAGATCTAAGGTACTGGCTAAATAATAATAGTCAAAGACTAAAAGAACATTTTAGAAAACATTGACTGAAATTTAGTTATACTACTTTATCTAATATATAAAATTCTCGTGTCACAGTTTTCGTTGCCATACTCCTCCGAAACGGCTTAACCGATTTTGATGAAATTTTTGTGCTTATCTGGTATCTATGAGAATCGGCCAACATCTATTTTTTATTCCCTTTAATGTTAGGGGTAGTCCACCCTTAAATTTTTATTTTATTTTTTAGACAAAATTTTTAATTTCTATTTTTTTATGATACAACATACAAAAATACATACAATCTTCAATTTTCACCCTTGTGCGTTCAACTCTTATTTTTTAATAGCCATTTTAGTAATTTAAGGGCGAAACTAAATTTGCTGGGAATGCTTAACTTTTAAAATTACGGGACTCGACGAGACGGGGCTGGGGCGGGGCGGGACGGGGCTGGGGGCGAAACAAATTCCGCTGGGTCCGCTAGTATTAATTATAAGTAGGTAAATAAAATAATCAAATATCAGGTTACATCTCGCGACCAATCGGAATAAAGCACGATGATCAGGTGATGCCTCGCAGCCAATCAGAATAAGGTATGATGAACTCTAACCTCGGTCGGAACAGTTTTAACTGACTCGCTTCGGGAAAACACGTTTTGTCTTGCAGAAACTAGTTTTAACTGATATTTGATTCAGACATTAGTCAATTCTAGTAATAACAAAGGATGCTATTTCGTAAGTGTTTTGTATTTCTCTAGTAAGTGAATTGTATTCTTTTAGAGAAATAAATTATTAAACCTAACCTAATTAAGTAAAAACTAGTTCTAACTAGCAAAAACGCGTTCTATCTGCTAACTAGTTTTAACTGTAACACATAAATGCCATAGCATAGCCCATTGAACCTGTCGCGTTCACGACATTCCGACAGGATTTTGTGACTTTGGAATTGGAATAACATCGTATCTTTGCAACCTGCATTTTCTTTGCTTGACAAAACATGGACGCCCTAGCACGCGATGACGATTTGAAGATTCTCTTGACATTTTAAAATTGTTCACGTTATATTATTTTATAGTTAATAACATCATTTATTTTACGTTTATTCTCTTTTAATAAGATTCGAATTTATGAAACATCACTTTAATAATATAAAACAAAATCGTATACTTAATGTTCCGTTTATTTGTATATTTCACAGTACGCAAAGAAATTGATTCAACCCAGTCAAGCGTGAATATCTGTGTACTTTTAGAATAATGAAAACTCGAACAAAGTTTTGATACGTAAGGTCTGTAACACTCGGAACATTTATTTTCAGTAAAAGATAAACATATATTTTATATTAAACATTATAATACCTATTTATTACCCTTCAATAAATGCGCCATCTACTCGTATAAAAAGGAAACCTAAAGTCCATTAGGACTTTACTATAGAATTGTTGAAAGCAAAAACTACATACCTTATGTAGTGAATACTCTAATGCCTATTTGTTAGCCTTCAATAAATGCGCAATTCACTCGAAAAACAAGAAACCTAATGCCCATTAGGACTTTACTATAGAATTATTGAAATCAAAAACTACTTACCTCAAAGTATTTTTATGAAGTTTTAAGAACTTTAAAATGTGTGCGTAGCCTATTGTCGTATGAAGGTTGAGTATCGCATGGTGATTGTTAAAGTTATTGTTTAGTAGCAACACGCCATGCGCCTCGTCGTGTTGTCGATCGCAGTGGTCGCGGGGGCGGTTCTGGTAGTGTCCGACCGCTACCATCCCGACGACAGCCGCAGGGACGTTAAACTATCATTGCGGTTGCCTCCAGAAGGACGTGATTCGAAGTTTTGGCAGAACGAAGCAATGGCTGGTATCAAAAAGCGTATGCGGTGGAGCGGCAAATGTAACGCGGCGCGCAATGTCGTCATGTTCCTCGGTGATGGCATGTCGGTGCCCACGATAGCCGCCGCGCGCGCCCTGCTTGGACAAAAACAAGGAAACACCGGCGAGGAAGCCCAGCTTTCTTTTGAAACCTTCCCTACTTCCGGATTCGCTAAGGTTTTTTTGCTTATGTTTGTTTTTACGTTTGTAATAGTTTTATGTTTGCACACGGATTTCTCGAAAATAAGAAGTCATGCGAGATGTTTTTCTTTGGTTCAAATCAGGTACACACGGCAGCACGTCAGACTACTACACTTTGACCTTGAGCACTTTGAAAGTTGAACGGAGAGAATCGTGCGAAAGAGACAAATATCCTATTTCAGTCCTACTTCAAATGAGTCGTGCTGCATCGCTTCTCATGTGATTTTGGCGGGAAGGATGGTGTGATTTACTGTAATGCAAACAAGCGGTTGCGTATTTCTTTACTTTTCGTTTTTTTATGATATAGGAGCAGTTTTGCAGATTATATATTTATTACTTTTAGTGCCTGTATAACCGGTTCCTGTTAAAGTTCCATATAGCTATCTGAATCCCGTAAAACAAGCCCTTAGAATACTTTATGAGTTTTATCTCATTTAAACTCTTTACGCTCTTATTACACTTTCAAAGAATGCTTTGCCCCCCTTTTTTATTAATTACTATTAGTTACGTCGCCTGTTTTTAAAATAAATATTTAAAAGTATCGTGAGAAATAAAATATGCACTCAAAATGCACATTACTTTTTTAACTGTGTTTTGATATATTGTTTGAACCGTTTAGCCTTAGGTAAAGCATTTCAAGCATAATGTAGATAATACCCGCTTGATGTTCGAAGTGTGGCTCAGTTCCAGTCTTGGACAGAAACATTTTATTCCAAGCGTTTGCAATAAGTGCAATGAACTAATGAATGACTGACTTATTATTACGCTGTAACATAACCTTTTGTTCTGCATTAGCGGCAGGTTTACCTACCACAAACCATTACAAAATAGTGAAGCTGAATGGCAAATCACAACTGATCAGATTGACGAGTTCAGAAGGCACTTAGCCTATCAGTTCGCGGTCATGCAACCATGAGGTTAGTCTAGTAGTATTATATTATCTGGGGTCTTAAGTTAGGCTAAGAGCGCACATTTGGCGAGACGCGACAAAGAGAACGAAAAGATAACAATTGAAACTAAACCCTAACTTAATTACATACAGTTGAGATAGCAAACGGCTCGCTCGCAAGGACATCCCGATGCCACAAGAGCCGCCGCGCGACTCTCACGACTGCTCCTACTAGCTTCAACCGTATATCATTACTTTAAGGTTTACTTTAAATTGTTATCTTCTCGATTTTTTCGCCGCGCCTCGCCAGCTGCGCGCCAAGCTAAGTTAACTTTTTTTGCGACTGCTTCACGTTCGCACGACCGTGCCGAAAACTAGTCAGCCAAGGGTTGAACCCAACAAACGATAGAGTATTAAAATCCTAGTCTGAGAATTGAGTCCAATTGAGCTCACGGCCTCCATATTTGGTGAGTCCGATCGCATGAGCTAATATTATTTCGGATATTTAATATCTATATCGGATAGCTAATATTGATTATTTGGGATATTATAAAGAAGATATTAGATAGTATTGAAGGCCACAGAACGAACGATCGATGGGGTGACGATTTGACGAGTTTTGAAACGCTATAGGAGAATCCGAGGCATGATAATGGCTCATAAAAAAGTTACTTTTAATTTTTAAAACAAAGTATAAACTAGCTATTGATTAGAAAAAAATAATAACATCATAATAAGTGAAAAATATTTATTTAGTAATTAATAACTTATAACAGCATAATAAATTATTTATACTAACTCCATCATAAAATTTGCAAAATTATCGCTTAAATTTGTAACAAAATGAATACCTATAGAAACAGAAAAACAAGCTCACCTAAAGAATTACAATATTTTTTTTATAATAAAAACTCTCTATGATATCTTTATTCATGATTGATTGATGATTATAAAAATTTGCAAAAACAATAATATCTCAAAAACTTTTTTAAAATAGATGTAATTTTAATTACAATATAACATTTTATGAAAAAAAGATAACTTCTTGATAACATTATTAACAATAAAATTTGTAAGAATAAAAAAAACATATAAAACTTCTCTACGCTCGTTCATTATGGTTATGCCATCATGAAAAAAGAGGCAAAAAATATTTTTTGCTCAAATTATTACAACTTTGATTGGGAGTTCCAAAGTTACTTTTTATAATTATTACCAACCAAAAAATATATCTGATTAAACAATTCAAACCTAACCATCTTAGGACCAGAACTACCATTTATTTATATTTTTTTTACCTTTTTGTGTGTCCAACTGGTGATTGGACAAGATTACCAAGATTTACAGACAGAAGAACGAAAATTAAGTATTATGACAGTAGTAACGAGCAATATGGCTGAAATTCAATGTCAAATTCATCATGGTTTGTAGATAATAATGAACATGTTGATGCTGATATTACTTTTGACATAGATACCTACAATCAAAGCCATCTTATCGCTAGGAGCGTTCTCTTCTAGACAACATCTAGGTGGAGAAAAAAGGTCACAAATAACACAAAATTACCTACGTTAAAGTCATTATTTTTGTAAATAGGCCCACATAAGGCATTTTTCCATGTTCTAACTTAATGTTATCATTCCACAGCTTCGGAACTTTTTTGGGCTACTACTGAGAAGATGGAGCGGAACAAACTCAGACTTTATTATCTTGCCACTTTTTCAAGATTTACAATAAGTTTAATACAATTATGTCTTTGTGAGAGCCGAACATTAATTTGTTTGCTCACCATTAATATGAACTCATGACTACTTTTCTCGTCGACAAATATAACAATGTTATTCTCCCAATCAAAATTATAAATTTCTAAGCAAAAACTAACTCTTGCCTCTTTGTGATGAGCATTTAGTTCTATTTTCTTGTCTGGCCGGCAGCACTTCTTCCCCGCTTCCTTCAGTCTCCTCCTGACTGAACCAAGGAAATCTAAAACAAAAAAACAAGTGTTGGTTCCTTTTACATAGAACATGATAGTGTGAACCAACGCTATACTGCTGCAACTGTAAAAGCTTGTATGGCCGCAGCTGTACAGGCCCTGATCACACTTTAACTTAGCAAACCAAATGAACACTTTATGATTTTTTTGAGACTTATTTTTACTTTTATTGTTATGATAATGAATTATATTATAATATAAATTTATTCATAACAACCACTGAGATATCGGGCGGATATGGAAAATAAATAAAAACTTCATTACTATAAATTGCACTTGCACAGCCAAAGTTGCTTTTTACAAGTGCAATTTATATTATTACGTTTGTATAGTGACAAAACATTATAAAAACAAAAAAATAATTATAACTTTATTACTCTTTTTTCCCTATTAAGAAGGGACCTAACTAATAAATATAACTTGTGACTCGATTAAATTAAAAGCAAAATAATTTTTTGAAATAACTCTAGCAGGGGTAGTCAATAAATTATTATAGAGTATGCATTGGGCGAAGGATTGCCTTTGCAAATTTTCCATCAATTCTTTTTTATAGTCGGTCTACTTCCTGAGAGTTTGAAACAATCAAATAAGTAAGTATTTAAGCAAACTAAATGCCAGTGTTTTAAAATATGCTATATATTTTTTCATTCTATTTCTATAGATAAATCTAGGATTGATGCAATAAACTCACATTGTAAGTAAAAGAAGTAGCTCTCGTACTGGGGAAGGGATCAGCGGAGTGTGCCGCGACTATGGCCGCGTCCTCCTCTGCCGTCGTGGCTCTCTCATAGCGCTGGCGGTAGTAGGCTTCGATGATCCCTGACTCTTCCCACCGCCGCAACCAGAAATAAATAGTTTTTCGCTAAAACAAAACGTCAAACTTAGTTTATTTGCTATTTTAAAAGTTATTAATAAAACCATCTCAAAACTAAAAAAAAAATGGCATCGATGACGTTGGTCGTGAGTAAAAGTTAATAACATTTTAAAATATTGTTGATGGTTTATATATATATATATATATATTCCACATTTTTCAAGATAAAAAATGATACCTAGCTAAGTAAATGACACATCGCTCAGGTATCAAATGGCCGCCGGCGGTCGCGTAGGTAAACAAACAAGATAATAACAACAGATTGTTGTTAAACACATCCGTAAGATTAATCCATTTTATTTTGTAATGTGATATTAAATTGAATCGTTATCTGACATTCAAACACTCGTAATAAAATCAAATAATGAATTGAGTCTTTTGTTATAATTGTTACGTTTATTTATGAAAATTTTAAAACTCAACTTTAGTTAGCTAAAAGTGCTTCGAATCAGTGAGTAAACATGAAAACAAATAAAGTGTTTAGGAAACTGTTTGTGTGTGTCTATAAATTCGAATGAAATTAATCCTTCCTAAATCTTTAAAACAAATAAAAAACCTCACTTCAGTAACTAATTTGAAAAACAATTATTCGCTCCCTCTCTACTTGGGATAGCGAAGGTGCGAAAAAAAACACTCTCACCGGTAATGTCGAAAACGTAACTGAGGAGCTCGGGTCCGGTGGCAGACTGGCGGCGGCGCAGGGAGGCGTGGCCAACCCCCAGTATTTTGTCTCTATTGGCCGTTAGCTTTGAGTCTAATCGCACATTGGCAAATTTTGATAAAATAGACTACTTCACCAATAATATCAAGGAGACTTTCTTTCTAACACTCCATACTGCGTCGTAGTTATAGATATGTATAATGGGTAGCATGACGTGCTGCCGTGTGTACATTTTGAATTAGGATGCAGTGTAAGTTTTACTTAAATCGGTTTATTAGTTTTTGAGATATGGCTGTAAAGATATGAGTATTATCTAAAAATCATGAAAAATAATAATTTAAGCCACTTCCAAAAAAAACAAATACATTAATATAAGCTCTATAGTTAGTTTTTGAAGACGGTTTAATTTTTAAATTTATTTTTGGAAAATCAGGCTTAAGTTTTTGCTTACAAAATTAACGTTTCAGTTGTAGAAACTTAACGGAATCTGTGAAACTGAAAGGTCGTCTGTCCATCTTGTCGGTGGACGTTCGTAACTGCGTCTTTTGTCTACGGATCTGCAATTTAAAATTTTCTGCCCCAGCGGCCAGCGGAGCTTACTGATTCTTAGGGCTATATCCGATGCATTGATTATTTTACTTAACTCCTCATTTCTGATTCGATTTTGCAATTAACGAGCATAGCCCTCTCCATCGCTCGTTGTTCTAAAGTATGGTCACAATTTTCAGACTTACTGCCTCAACGCCCAGATTCCGGACTCGGCGTGCACAGCGACGGCATACCTGTGTGGGGTGAAGGCGAACTACGGCACCATCGGCGTTAGCGGTCACGTGGCCCGATACGATTGCAACGCCTCCACCGATCCCGCTAAGCAAGTCGATTCCATTGCTGTCTGGGCGCTGAGGGATGGACGAGACGCTGGTACTTTTTACTGTAGCAAACCACGCTTTGTCATTACCATCTGTCCCAGCCATCCCCTTATTTCACCCATATGTCCTATGAGACAAATTTAACAAACAAATTCATGAAAATATGTTCTAACGTTCTCAAGTTATAAGTGGTGTTAACACTATTATCTTGTTAGTTAGTTATTAGTACTGTGGTATGGTATCAAACACGTGTATCAATTCGATGTTAATTAAAAATAAATAAAGATAGATACTAGAAATTAGGTTCATTCAAAAGCTTATATCATTATCACGTTAATGATGAAACGAAATACAGATAAACTACATAAGGTGAAGAAATTTCAGTAATACTAATATTCTAATAAATTTATTAATCGATATTTTCCATTTTGTTCAGTAAAACGGAATTTCTGAAATAGAATATTTAAATAGAATAGGATATTATTTACTTTTTATTACATGGAAATACATACAGCAGTTATTGTTTTGTTGAGCATAACCAAAAATCCTAGATTAACTTCATATTTCCATTGTGATGTTCAGCAATAAAAAAAGTGTCACGCTTTTTATCGCTTTTAAAATACGACGATTGTTTCACTTTTATTACATAGGAGTGGTGACGACAACTCGAGTGACGCACGCATCGCCCGCAGGCGTGTACGCGCATGTCGCGAACAGGAACTGGGAAAACGATCAGCGCGTGCGCCACGAGCATCCCGGGATTCCAGATCCACCACACTGTTCCGACATCGCGCAACAACTGATCCGCAACAAGCCTGGCAACCAACTCAAGGTAAAGGTTTCTGCCTATAGTACACCGTAGCATACCATGACCGTGCTAAAAACTTTTGGCGCAACAGTGTTAAGAAGGCAAAGGGAAGCGCTTCCTACCGACCGGGTTATGACCAGGGACCAAGATCCAATGAGTTAGTCCGCTCTTAATCTTTAATAATGCGGTTCAGTCTCCATACTTCGACTTTAGTGCCATCTAGTCGCGTCGAGCCGAATCAGCGTGTTGCTTTGAAATGTAGTGACTGTGGTTGTTCATAGATGTCGCTACAAATTTGTCAGGTAAAAATATCGGTTGTTTTGGAAACTATGACTGTTCCTACCTAGACCGTTCCGTCACTGACCAACACCGTCGCGTGTCAGCACTGTTAAAATAGTAAGTAATACTCCTAGCACGGTCATGGTATGATAAAGTGTAGTAGGCCCAAACTTTTATGCTGTAGAGCTTAAGAGCACTTGCATTTTGTATAATTCTATCCATTGATTAATGGCTGCTTAACGTGTTCCGCAGTCGCTGATATAAAGTTTTCCGTAAGAGTGCTACAAGAAACGTGCTTAATTGTAAAGGAGCCATAGGCAAAAAAACAATAATTTCGTAATTGGTCGAAATAAAATTGGATACAATATAAACCTTTCTCGAATGAATCTCCCATGCGGAATATAGAAAAACACGATCGGACGTTAATCCGCGACCGACTCGTGCGAGAGTCATGGACCGCTTATACCATCCTTCTTGCCACAAACAAATTGATGATAAAAATGTATTTAATATGGGCATTGTGTTGTACAATAGTCTTCCAGATGATATTAAATTCATTGACAACCAAAAATCGTTTAAACGCGAATTGCCTAACTGGCTATTACAACATTGTTTCTGTAGTATTAAGGAATTTCTTGATTTTAATATAAATTGTTAAAAATAATATAATAATGACATGCTATATCATAATTATGTAATCGTAATTGAGACATTTAAAATAATTATTTAAATTTAGTTTTGACTGTACTTTATTAATATTTGCATGCTATTTTTTGGCTGAATGTACTGAACGTATTTTATTTTTCACCACCTTAAAATGTACTGTGTTCTTGCAAATAAATGATGATGATGATGATGATGATGATGATAATGGATAACAAAATTCACAAAAGACCTAATATTTTCACAGGTAATTTTAGGTGGGGGAAGACGAGAATTTTTACCTGATGACATAATCGATGAGGAAGGTTTACCCGGCTTACGTGGGGATAAATGCAATTTAATCAAAGAATGGCAATCAGAGAAACAGTTGCAAAACGTCAGCTACGCATACGTTTGGAACAGGGAACAGTTGTTAAACCTATCCCTTTCACCTCCAGAATATCTCCTGGGTTTATTTGACAACAGTCACCTGCAATATCATATAGAGGCCAATAAGACCACTGAACCTACACTCGCAGAATTAACTGAAGTAGCTATACGATCCCTGAGCCGTAACAAAAAAGGTTTCTTCCTTTTCGTTGAAGGTGGACGCATCGACCACGCGCATCACGACAATTACGCACACCTAGCGTCAGACGAGACCATAGAAATGAGCAAAGCGGTGGCCGTTGCGACTGAACTATTGTCAGAGGAAGACTCTTTGATCGTGGTGACGGCAGACCATGCGCACGTCATGACGTACAACGGATACAAAGTCCGTGGTGGGGACATCCTTGGTATTTCGGACGACGTGGATGTAGATCGCATTCCGTATATGACACTGTCGTACATGAACGGGCCGGGAGCGCGGCGGCAAGTGAACGGCATACGAGTCAACGTGACGGCGGAGCCTACGTTCGGGACGCCTCGGTGGCGGTCGCCAGCGCATGTTCCATTGAAGGTGGAGACGCATGGCGGTGATGATGTCGGGGTATTCGCGCGCGGGCTGCACCACGAAATCTTTACCGGCGTCTACGAGCAGACCCAGATACCGTTCCTTATGGCCTACGCCAGCTGTATCGGGCCCGGCCTCCACGCCTGTGATGGAAACTCGGCGGCTAAGGCTCGCAGCTCAGCTCGGGTTGTGGTGGCATCGTGTGGCGGTCGAACTACAATCACTCTTTTTGTTTTAGCGCTGCTGGTGATATCACAGAGCATTATGTGCGAATTTTACTGACATTTTATTACTTAATAGCGATTGTTTGTCCACTAAAAATGTTATTGTTGAATGCAGTTTTATCTTTTTAACAATTGTATTGAAATAATTACGAAATTAAATAATAATATATAAAAATACATAAATAATATATGTAAATAATGAATATGCGCTATACAACATACCAATTTTCTAGTTTCGAATAAGATTTTTCCCTTTGAGAATACCTTACTACTGTCGGGGCTATCGCCCATAAATAAATATTTTTTTTGTACCTCATACAAGTAACGTGGAGATGTGTTTTAAACCGACTTCAAAAAAGGAGGAGGTTATTAATTCGACTGTATGATTTTTTTTGTATTCAAATTCAAATATTGTTTATTCAATTTAGGACACAATATGCCACTTATGAACGACAAATGTACAGTGAAAAATAAAATAAAAATAAAAATAAATCTATCTATATTACCTCCTGTTTGTCGACCGATTCGAAAAAAAAATTCGTCTACTTTCTCGTATACCTTCTAGTAGTTGGTCCCATTTTTTCCAATTTGGGATCTGATGATGGGATTGGTTTAATCGAGGGAAACTCTCGAATTTTAGGGGCACGTGTTCCCACTAATGCTAATTCCTTAAGAAATTTAGCTGACAATATTTCTAAGCACATACGAACGCTAAAGTCACTTAACATTTCTACAGAAGATTGGGATTTACTTGTCATTTTTCTCTTGTCATCCAAACTTGAAGCACAAATGCAACGAAAATGGGAAGAAAAATGTAATTCACGCGAACTTCCAACTTTACAGGAATTTAAGGCTTTTCTGCGAGGCCAGGCAGATCTACAAGAGACGCTAGGCCAGGCAGGTTCCGATTCCAGTGAACAGCTTCCGGGTCCACTACGGAAGGTTATGCTGGCCACGTCCTCTCCTGGTTCCCAGAATAAGGTACCACCTGGTAGTAATACTCGTCGTAATCAATGCCCTAATTGCAAAGAGAATCACTATATTAACCAATGCCCAAGGTTCTTAGCTCTGAAAACACAGTCACGCATTCAAACAATTAAAAAATTAGGCCTTTGTTTAAACTGCTTAGGTTCTAACCACGTTTTACCGAATTGCAAAGCCTCCCACTGTCGAACTTGCCAACGCAAGCACCATACCTTATTGCACATAACTCAAACCGACACTCCACAGCCAAACACAACCCCAAAGTTATCAACTATGCACACTCCCGAACCAACTCATACCAATGTTGAATCTCAATCGGTCAACCTACTTACCAATCAACAAATAGGCACATTCGATAACAATGTACCAATCCAACACAAAACTGTTGTACTATCCACGGCACAAATCACAGTGTTAGATACCAATAACCAATTACATACCATGCGAGCCTTGTTAGACTCAGGGTCGCAATCTAACTACATTACTGAAGGTGCATATAGAAAATTAAACCTACCAACACATAAATTGAATATGGAGGTTATTGGGTTTAACGAAAGTATAACGAAAATTAACCGATTATGTCACCTAACTATAAACTCAATTGACAATACCTACTCTACCAAATTGTCTTGTTTCATCGTACCTAATATTTGTAGCTTGCCATCATATCTACCTAATGCACAAAGTTTTAACATACCTAAACGTTATAACCTGGCAGACATCTCATTCTATAAGGGGGGTGAAATTGACATTATAATTGGTGCCGAATTATTCTATAATCTACTCTGTATAGGGCAACACCGTCTAGGGGACGGGCTACCAATTCTACAAAGAACGCGGTTAGGTTGGGTGGTTTCGGGCTGCGTGCCTGTGGTAAATAAGGAACAACAAGTAAGATGCAATTTCACTCAAAATTCAACCAACTTTTTAAGTGACTGGGACCAAACGAAGTCTCCACATGATGACATCACAGAATGTGAAAGGGTCTTTGCGACACATACACGAACGTCTGATGGTAACTTCGTAGTCAAAATTCCTCTACAGGAACCAGTCACAAACCTAGGATCATCACGACCAATTGCATATAAACGATTTCAATCACTAGAATCTAAATTTGTAAAAAATCCCGAATTTAAGGATAAATATGTCGAATTTATGAATGACTTTATTGATGCAGGGCACATGATTGAGAAAACAACAACTGAGCCTTGCAACTACTTACCACACCACGCTGTCCTGAACCCTCAAAAATCGACGACACCCTTGCGAGTAGTTATTGACGCATCCTGTAAAACTAGTACTGGAAAGTCTTTAAATGACCTACAACACAAGGGTACCATGAACCAAGATAACTTAGATGATATTTTGATACGATTTCGAAAACATAAATATGTCATTTGTGCCGACATAAAACAAATGTATAGAAACATATTTATTCATCCTACGCAACAATATTTACAATGCGTCTTCTGGCGTGATAACCAACACAAGCCGCTCAAAACATACCAATTAACGACACTTAGTCTTGGCTTAAAATGTGCCCCATACATAGCTACTCGATGTTTGAAACAACTCGCAGACGAAAACAAGGAATCATTCCCAATAGCTTCTTCGGTTATTACCTCCGACTTTTATATGGATGACTTGATCCATGGCTCAGATATTGACCTAGAATTAGCGGAAACAGCTGTTCAAGTTGATAACATTTTAAGGAGCGCAAACTTTAACCTGAGAAAATGGAAATCGAACTCAGAAATGGTACTAAACCATGTTAACAATTCTGCACACACACCTACCAATAACAACGAATTAACCTCGCTAGGCTCAGGTACACATAAGGTGTTGGGACTTGCGTGGTCAAGTGATAACGATAACATACGATACAAACTGATAACAGAACCAGTGCCAACCAACTTAACCAAAAGAATGGTTTTATCCACCGCCTCTGCCATTTTCGATCCATTGGGTCTTCTAGGTCCAATAATAATAATTGCCAAATGTTTCATACAACGTCTATGGAAAATAAGAATAAACTGGGATGAAACCCTACCTTACGAATTTTGTCATGAATGGCAATCATTCTATAATCAATTAAACTCTATTAACTTAATATCTATCCCGAGAAATGTTCTTATCAGTAATTATATCATAGCAGAACTGCACGGGTTTTGCGACAGTTCATTGACCGCTTATGGCGCGGCTATCTATGTGCGATCTATAGATATTGATAACAACGTTGTTGTACGATTGCTCTGCGCAAAGTCTAGGGTGGCGCGAAATGAAACAATACCAAAACTAGAACTTCGGGCTTGTTTATTGTTGGCCGCATTATACAACAAGGTTAATGATGCCCTTAAACAAGAAATACCTAAAATATATTTATGGTCAGACTCTAGGGTGGCATTGGCTTGGATAAATTCGAAATCTGACAAATTAACAACCTTTGTAAAAAACAGAGTAACCGAAATTAATAAAATAACCAATAAGAAGGACTGGTACTGGGTCTGCTGGAAGGACAATCCAGCCGACTTGCTATCGAGGGGACTGGAGGCGGATAAGTTACCTACCTGCGCCCTCTGGTGGCAGGGTCCGGCTTGGTTGTCCCAGCCTACGATTTCAAATGATATTCTGTCACAACCCTATTCTCATGATGAAACACTAAACACAACTAATTGTAACATTTCTACCAATTTAACAAACTCAGAGAATACTAGTATTGTTGAGAAACTATTAGAACGTTCGTCAAATCTTAAAAAACTAAATCGTTGCCTTGCATTTGTATTAAGATTTATTTACAATTGTAAAAATCCAAAGAATAAACAAGTTAACTCATTGACAGCCCAAGAGCTAAACAACTCATTAATGAAATTAATTGAGATTGCACAGATACAATCATATCCTACCGATTATAAATTACTTAGTAACAATAAACCATTGCCGAGGTCATCGAACCTACTCTCTTTGAATCCCTTTCTAACCAACGGTATTATGCGGGTTGGGGGTCGTTTAGGCCAATCTAACTTTAGCTACGACAAAAAACACCCCATAATATTACCACGTCACCATCGACTTACCGAACTGATAGTTGTAGACTTTCACAAGCGATTGCTGCATGCAGGTCCACAATTATTATTATCGTCCTTACGTGAACAATACTGGCCAGTGCATGGCAAACAGCTAGTAAATAAAGTAGTACACAAATGTGTGACGTGCTTCAGAGCTAAGCCTAAGGTAACTACACCGATTATGGGTAATTTACCCCCGTCGCGAGTTAACCCTACATTACCCTTTGTATGTACAAGCGTTGATTACGCGGGCCCTTTCAACATTAGGGACAGGAGAGGACGAGGATACAAGGCAAGTAAATGCTATATCGCCGTGTTTGTATGTTCAACAACAAAAGCTGTTCACTTGGAGCTGGTATCGAGCTTGGAAACTAATAATTTCCTCGCAGCTTTCAGACGATTCATATCCCGCAGGGGCAAACCGAAAGAAATATTAAGTGACAATGGCACTACATTTCATGGCGCCGACAATGAGCTAAAAAACCTGTATAATTTTCTAAGCGACAACTTGGATGAGTTTACAACCTCATGCGCTAGTGAGGGAATTGCCTGGAAGTACCTTAGTGTGTACACGCCTCATATGGGGGGGTTGCACGAGGCCGCTGTAAAGTCCTGTAAATATCATTTAAAACGGGTATTAGGTAATTCTTTGCTGACCTTTGAGGAATTCTCAACCATTCTCACTCAAGTAGAATCCATTCTCAATTCTCGCCCTTTATGTCCGATAACTAATTCAGCCAATGATGAGGTTTTTTGTCTGACACCAGCCCACTTCTTGATAGGCAGGACACCTATTTCGATACCTGACTATGACTATACAGATGTGCAAATGGACAGATTGACCCATTACCAGCAGTTGCAGCAACTTTACCAAAGCTTCTGGCAGCGCTGGTCAAGAGACTACATTGGACTTCTGCAGACCCGCACCAAGTGGAGAAGTTCTAAAGGCGAGAGTCTACGCGACGGCACCATCGTCCTCGTGAAAGAAGACCGACTACCTCCCAACCAATGGAAGCTAGGACGCATCATCAAATGCTGCAAGGGGAAGGACGGAGTCACGAGGGTCGCGGAGATCCACACTTCATCAGGAGTCATCAAACGCGCATTCAACAACATTTGTCCCCTGCCAATCAACGGAAGCGAGTGACTAATTTTTACCTATTTAGAGTCAGTACTTAATAATCCATCATTAATAGATAGTGTGTACCTATGTATTTGTGACTGTTCTCTTGTAATGTTTAATAAAACATTTATTCTTGGTCTTTATCAATATTCCCACATAGAATACTAGTTAGAGGCTAGGTGTCTGGTATGTACCTTAATTCTTAATTCTAAAATGTTGTCAAATATTTACCTACTTAACCCCATTAACCTTCTCTTGATAGCAAATATTTATTAAGCTAATAAATATTTGTTAAGTTGTAGTACTTAGTAAATTACCAAATAAATACCAGAAACCTAGCTGCAATGGTTTGGATTGGAAACCTAAAAACATAGATTTCCAATTTGAATCATTTTCACTGCATTAACACCGCCCTCTGGCGGCAGCATGTCTAGGACAGGAGGCGCCATCTAGTCTCAAACTACTTCATTACATAGCAGAGAGCATAGGTGGCGCCATCTTGCAATATATATTCCATAGACCTAGAATTAAGAACTCTTTGTAAGCGCCCTCTAGCGAGTATAATATTAACCTTTGACAAATCTTGCACGATCCGCCAGGGGGCGCGCAAGTATTTCGAGAACATTCATTTTCCCTTTTTCTTGTACGACACGGACGAAGAATTCTCTCTCCAATAAATAACTGCAAACATTGAAATTTTGGGTTTCTTTGGTATACGAAGGCGAGGAACCCAAACAGCACGTATAGTGTTTTTTTACTAGAATCTTAATGTTGACGTGTTGTTACGTCTAATAGTCAACATCTTGTGGGGCCGAGCTGATAGTGGAACTTCTTTATCCTTAAAGAGTTCAGTAATTATATTGAAATAACTTATAATAGGTAGATTGCAGCTTCTTAAAAAACAGAGTCATAAGGTTCAACTCCCCCCCCCATTCTCCTGTAATCTCTAAAAATGAAGAAATAAAATTAACTTTAAAAAAAGTAAAAACCGACTTAAAAACCAAAATGCACTAAAAAGTCTTAAATAAACTCTTGACTATTGAAAGGAAAGGAACCCATTTTAGGCAAACATTTTTTTTTTGGAGTCGGTGCTGTGATAGTTGATGCTTCATGGTCAAAGTGGCACCGACTCCAAAAATAAATTATTTGCCTAAAATGGGTTCCTTTCCTTTCAATAGTTAAGAGTTTATTTAAGTCGGTTGTATTACTGTTGCCTTACCCATCGTGGGGTGTCGCTGCATAGGTCATCTATTGTTAATATATTTTCTCGATGGAGTGGCTTGTTTTTGTAACATTCAGTTATAAAAGGAAAGTTTTTGACAAAGTCCAATGTCTCCACCCTCTTCAAACTTAACGGTAGTAGGTAGATATTTGATGAGTTTAGAAGGAAAAATTAAAATTTGACCTGTAGATACATAACCGTTTCAAGTGCAAGTCCGACTCGCACTTAGCTGGTTTTTTAGGAAGGCAGGTTGGAGTACAACTGAAAAAGAAAAAAAAACCAACGCATTCAGATTATTTTATATTATTAGTAACAATATTACTTTATTTTACCTATAACTATTTTTATAAAAAAGGGATTAAAAATAGAATGTACACAGATTTAATTTCACAGCCAATTGATTCTTATCCTAGGTTAGGCTCATATTATATGTGACAATTTAAAAATGCAGGTGCTGGTGTAACACTACAGCCACCACCATCAACATTGCGAAGACCAGTGTGTTTCCAAATGCAGCGGCAGCATTGCAGGCATGTAGTCCTGGGCCGAAGCAGCCGGCATACCCCATTAGGAAGGGCAAGTAGCTCTGTTCGTAGAGGCCGGTGAAGAGTTCGTGGTGCGGTCCACGTGCGAACACCGCCACGTCATCGCCGCCGTGCGTCTCAGACGCGCGCGGCACCTCAGCGTGGGACCGCCAGTGGAGGGACCCTACGACAACATTACCAATTTAATATATACTACAATAGTAGTTTAGTGGGATTGTAACTATGCACCATATTTAGAATCTCTCAACCAAGCGTCTTTTTGTAAATTGTGTATCGAACAAAAAAAAACGTGGTATCTGCCGCAAGCGTAGTAAAAGATTTCGACGGAGGTAATGAGGTAGGCCGTATACCGATGTCTGTCAATAACGACTCACCCGCAAGATTCTTCATTTATTCTGTCGAAAACTGTTAGGTCCTCATTCTCATAACAATCGGTGTGCTATTTCTAAGTGACGTCTTAAATTCAAGTTCTATGCGCATAAATATTCAAGCTATAACGTGTATAGTTCAACATCATAAAACTATTAAACTATTTTCAGTTAGTTTATCTGTTATAAAAAGATTACACATCTACAATTTACTGGGTAGATATGGCAGGCAGATAATGATAATATGAATCATTACTTTACAGACAACAATGTTTAATGTCTTCTAAACGAAAAAAAAAAACTTACTGAAATCAGTATCAGCTGTGACATCAATGCGAGAGCCTTGCGGTCTCGGGCGCGCTCCTGGTCCGTTTATGTAGGAAAGTGTCATATAAGGCACACTGTCAGTGGCGCTGGTAGCGGAGCGGCCGAGGATGTCACCACCGCGCCACTGGTACCCGCTGAATCCCAGCACGTGAGCATGGTCCGCCGACACCACAATCAAAGTATCATCTTCAGGCAACAGCGCTGCTGCTGTTTCCACTGCATCACTTAATCGCAGCGTCTCATCCAATGCAAGCTCCACGTAGTTATCGTGATGCGCCGTATCGATACGACCGCTTTCCACAAATAGGAAAAAACCGTCCTGGTTTCCTTGCAGTGACTTTATAGCCAGTTCTGTTAACTCTGCAAGCGTCGGATCACTTTTTTCATCGGCCTCCATATGATACGGTATATGTGACTCGGCAAACAAACCCAAGATGTAATCAGATGGATTTGCTAGCGCATCTTTTAGATCATTTTTGTTCGTCAAGTACGAGGATGTTGTATTACGGCTTCGTTTTGTCTCCAACCATTCTTGGACTAGGTTGCGATTATCTGCTCTCATTCCTTCTACGGTACTGTTAGGTAAAAATTCACGACGTCCTCCTCCGAGTATAACCTGGTCATATAAAATAGAGTTTTTTTTTTTATTTAATTCATATGTCACAGTTACTTTATTTTGAAACTATTTGTATTTTACGAAAAGCGTATAGAACATTTGGCTCTTGTTTCAGCCCGCCATTTTTTTTTTATTCGTAGCGGCCTTCCATAAAACCTTTAAAAAATCTATACTTTGCAATATTTTACAATTATAAAGGAGGAGATATTGCCATAGAATATTGTATGACTAAATCTCCTAAGGATTTATTATCAATCGAGTTTTGATGGTTTTAGTCCTGGCCGTAATTTTGTAAGAATTGAAAAATCCAGTGAGCCACGCTACCGAAAACCCTTTGTACACTGCGACTTCGATCTGCAGCGATGCAGTCACGATGCAAATGCAACTATGAATAAAAGAATGATTGTATTTATTTATTTCAAGTAACAACGACTCATTTTGTTAGTAATACTTATAAACTAAGTAAGTAACACAATGAACAAAAATAATAATAAAGTTTATGCTTTATTTGCAGATCGATGTAGTCGCTAAAAGCAAGTCGCTAATAACAACTTTACGATTGTCATACAAATAATAATAACTTGAAACAAGTAAAATTTTGGAAAAATTAACGATTTAGATCTTAACTTTCAACAAAAAATTGTTTGAACAAGATCAAACCGGTGTTTTTTTAAGTATATCTATATTAAGTAGCTACATTAATAAAATTCTTACAAATGAGCTATTACATTTGTATTACATTTGTTCACCTTGAATTCACTACCGGGATAGTGATGTATGAGCTGATGAGCGATGTCAGGACAAAGTTTTACATCGGCGCCGTCAGCCGCGACCTGCGTATCTCGCTCCCAGTCGCGCTCCGCTGTCCTGGCGTAAAGGCCCGCCGGCGTTGCGTGAGTAATGCGTGTGTTCGTCACAAGCCCTGTTCAACAGACTTATGGTGTAACTGTAGTCTCCAATATACGTTATAAAATAAAGATATTTTCAGGGTGTCTTAAAACATCCAGAGGTCCAGAGGAAGAGCATCACTAGGGCTACCCATCCGAATCACCCCCACATATGGTCCGCAATGTTTATAGTAACTATTCACTTATGTTACAAAGACAAATAAATATATACTTACCCACATTTTTCCCATTGGCCAACGCCCACGCAGCAATTGAATCCAAATGTGTGGTGGGATCAAGTGAAGCTTCGCAGTTCCGAACCGGCACGGCCGCTGTAAGTCCTAGGACCGCCTCGTTGTTTTTCACGCCGCAGAGGAAGGCAGTCGCTGAGCAGGCCGAGTCTGCGATCTGCATATTTGCGCAATATGTCTGTGAATAAAAAATACCTTCTATAAACTGTCATGGTCAAAATAATTTCGTAGCTGGTACCTACTTACTTATTCATTTTATTTGAAACTTTCACGATTATTAAAATTAGGATTCTTTGCTTCTAAATCTAGCGGGACTCTAAAAGATGAAATAAGTGACCAAAAATTGCTCACGGGTGGGACTAGAAACTTCAAGTTCTGGCTAATCGGGTCAAACGTTCTTCCAATTGAGGTACTGTGCTGTTAGTCCGACCGTGCGAAATTTTTGGATCTTATGGATATGTCATTACGGGTGACGTCAGCGCTATCTACCCGTCTGTATATGCAACAGTGGGCCAAGTAGTTATTCATTGCATAATAAAATCCATTACAAGATATCAAGATAACGCTTTGCTATCAAATGGTATAAAATGTTTTAACACTCAGTGTAATAGGTATTTTATATTCTTGAAGATGAAATAAGAAACCAAAAATTGTGCCAATAGCTGAACCATTACCTAGTGGCACTTTCGTATCAGAGTATTCGAAGCGTAGGTAAAGCGTAAATTAAAAGGTTTTGTTTTCAAGTGCGTTGAGTGCGCGTATACTTACCTGTTGCCAGTCGAGTTGAGTATTAACTCAACTCGACTGCAACAGTATACACGTCTCATCACTCAGTACACACGTTCAAGCATGAATAGGCATACCTTGATTAGACCGACCGTCGGAAACGTCTCGAAAGAGAGCTTAGTTTCTTCTCCAGTACGCCCTTCCCTCTGCCCGCGAAGAATACGAGCGGCGGATATTGTATTAATTGACATGCCGTCGCCGATAAAAAATACGATGTTTTTGGCTTTGCCGTGGCCGGACGAATGCTGTGCGCGTTTCCTGATGGCGGCTTCGGCTTCATCGTACCAAAATTGCTTGGTCCGTTCCGCGGGGTCGGGCAGCGGGCGGTCGGCGCGGGCGTCAGTCATGTGCAGCGCGCTGTGGTGTCGATCGCCGCCGCCGTGCGCCGCGTTCATGTATAGCATTAGCAACACCGACAATCTCAGCATCAACATGTCGCCTTCGACTGGACTCAAAACTACAGATACTCTATTTCTAGCCATATTTATGCTATTCACTTATCTTATCATCTACATTAGGTCTTTATTAACAGTTCAAATTTTGTGTTATCTATAGATTTTTTATTGCATTCGTAATGTTTTACGGTCTTATATTTCACCTAATAATTATATTTAATCAAGAAATGAAAATGATAAATAGTAAAGAAGTTTTTAGAGGAACTAAGATTTACTAACTTCATGAAATGACATTTCTAAATAAGTATGTTCTTGTACTAAATCTGGTAACAAGTATTTTAGGCTAGTCATACTCGTGTTAGATAAAAAAATACGCTAAGGTTGCAATAATTGCAGTAATCCTGCATTTTAGGTTTTTTTTGGTTACATTTGATTAGTATTAAACTAGTTTGGCAGCTCTCTAAACTTGATGTGATGTGAGTGTCCAAGATATTACAGGAACGCCTATTTTTCTGTCGTTTTCAGGGTTTCGTAGCCAAATGGCAAAAACGGAACCATTATAGTTTCGTCAAGTCTGTCTGTCCGTCCGTATGTCACAGCCACTTTATTCTGTAACTATAAGTACCACACTGTTGAAATTTGGTAGGAAAATGTATCCTAATAACCGCTTAACTATTCTTATACACATAATTAAAATAATGATACATGAAACTAAAACTGAAAAAAAAATGTAGTCAAACCTATGCGTGTGGGGGGTCTATAGATAGGTATCTTTGAATGACATAGAGGTTTCCAAAACCATTTTCTTTTAAAGTCTAACGTTTCATAGATAGACGCTTCCAAAGTGGTAAAATGGGCATCCCCCCATCTAACTTCCAAGCTAAGCGAGTGAAAAATTTAGAACAAAAAATATAACGTAGATCTTAACAAATACTTTCAACAAAATATGGAATGGACGGGATCGGGCAAGAAGTTTTTTAAATATAGCACATTTTCAACAACCGCAAAAATAAATTTTTAGATTCCTGTGTGCAGTACTATAATAATTCTTTACATCGCATTACGAAATTCAAGCCAATGGACGTAAATTTTTCGAATGAGATTTTAGTAAGATCAAACATTACCAAAACACAACAGTCAAAAGTACGTCAAGGACCACCTTTACAAGTTGGCGATTTTGTTCGTATAAGTAAATACAAGGGAGAATTCTATAAAGGCTATACGCCTAATTGGTCTACGGAAATATTTCGCATTCTAAAAGTTAATCAAACCAATCCCCAAACATATCTAATAGAAGAAAAACATTAACAAAATATGCTAGGTTCTTTTTACGGATACGAGTTACAAAAAACTGATTTCTGGACCTTTATCTAATAGAAAAAAGTGGTTAAAAGAAAAGCAAACAAGCTTTATGTCAAATAGTTGGGTTTGAGTGATAAAGAAAATAGTTTAAATGAAATTATTATTTTTTTATTTCAACACTTTGGGTACATTGATACTTACTTAATAACATAGGAAAAACAGTTTAAAGCACTTAAAAATAATTTAAAGAGCTTAAAAATAACTATAAATGCACTGTCAATTCGTTGGGTTGACCGAAACGACTTAATCCCTCAAGCGTATGTGAACGAGACACAATGCAAATTCCATTGTTATGCGGTTGCCTGCAACCGCTCGGGTGTTGAAGCATTAATAGTGTAGGTATATAAATAACAAATAATCATTACTTTGTCACACTATACGCTTATCGATAAAGGAAGGCAGTGGTATAGTTAATAACTTAATAGATCATTTGCCGTTTGAATTCTATTTACCTGGATATCAATATTGTGGCCCTGGAACAAAACTTGACAGACGGTTACTAAAAGGTGATCGAGGCGTTAACAAGTTGGATGAAGCTTGCATGCACTACGATATTGCTTACATTAATAAAGATTCGGGTGCTAGGCGTAAAGCTGACTTAGAACTTTTAAATATGGCTAAGAGGATATTAATATCAAAAGAAGCGGGCAAGGGAGAAAAAAATGCCTCATGGATAGTTTAAAATGCTATGAAGGCTAAAATCAAAGCAGGAAATGGTATATAGTCATTTAAGAATGGTATTAAAAAAAACAGTCGCAATTAAGTAAACTGAAATCTAAAGACCATCAAGCTGCTATAAAATACGCCTATGTAGCTGCAAAGAAACCATTTAGTAATTCGAATGGAATACGTTTACCACGTATTATTCCTCTTCCTAAGTGCGGAGGGCTTTTACCACTTATTCCCATATTTGCGGGATTGTCAGCTCTAGCTAGAGGAGCAGCAGGTATAGCTAAAGCTGTTAATGATTCTAAAGCTGCACAAAAAAGTTTTCAGGAATCGGAAAGGCACAACAAAATGATGGAAGCGGTTTCACTTGGAAAAGGATTTACAACTGATAATTTAAAATTTTAAGTAACTTTTACGATTGATTGATTGCTTTCAATATTAAAAAGCCATATTAATGACAAAATTATGTGTGGCTTGATTGTGAATGATTTTTAAAACCTAGCCTACTATGCTTATAGCAAGAACTTTGTTTGATTAAATCACTGTCAGAAGTTAACTATCACTTAGGACAACAAACTTTTTTTGCTAGCCGTACAAGAACGCATTTTGCTTCTTTTAATAGGACACACCGAGTGCGAAGTGGTAATTGAATTATTTTGTATAAAAATCGGAAATAACTCAAGAATGCGAATTTTATTAATCTTTTCACACGTCCTTTATTTATGGAGTCTGATTTTTATTCTATTTTTTTTCGAAAAAAAAGGTTCTTTATCATGGGATGGTCAAGCGGCATGATTGGCAAGTTAATTTATTTTTGTGGTTAAAGATATTTTATTTGACAAAAATTCACTTATGTGATTAAATAAAATAAAAAAACTTAAAGTAATTTGAGCAAAGGAACATAAACAGTTTTTAATTCTCATAGACGTTTTATTAAATTTTTTAGCTTGTTGTTTTCTTATTTTGAAAGTTTTTTTGGTAATATTAATATTTTCATTTTCTACATTATATATTTTTTTCTTAAACAACTGAAATAACTCAGATAGATTTGATCATAACCATTTAAATATTTTATCTTCGTAACTATAATCAAATTATTATTTACAGCTCAATAAATTACTTTTTCCAATCATGTTCATAAAATTACGATTCAATTTAATATGAAATAGTTTTCTCTCACATAGGTATCGTATTTGTCAGTGTTATTTATAAGTAGAACCAAAAACATTTTCACAAAAATCACACGTTTATCTGAAAAGTGATTCTATTTGGTAGATTACTCGTAAATATTCTAAGCTTCGATAAAAGGCGTTAAATATCTAGATTTGACAATTTATTAAATTTATTTAATTCTCGACATAACATTTGAAATTCGCGTCGCATATTTTTTGGACCAATAAATGTAACTTTGTTATCTCTTTTCTCGATAATGAGATGAACGCGGCGTTATTGGTTTAAATAAACTTAATTTCATAGAACACTGTCACAATCTTCATTTAAGTATTCTCTTAAGTCTAGTTATGAACTTCATGCGCCACATCTTAATTGTATAATCATCAATAGCCCTAAGGTGTTATAAATAATAAAGAACTATTGCATTACTTCAACCCTATTTTGCTTGCGTCTAGACGGTACTATCTAATATTATAATGGAAAGAGTGTAAAGAATTTTGAAAAAAAATTCACTAGCGGTCCCCCGAAACGTGCGCGTTTTGAGTTTGCTTCCTCCTCATCCGTTGCAGCCTGAGGTTTTGTACCTTAAACCCTTTTTTGATAAATAATCTATTAAACACAAAAATATTTTTTCAAATCGGTTTAGTTCCTAAGAGTACCTCGTTTAAACATATAAAACTGTTTAGCTTCATAATAAAAGTGTAGATGACACTAAAGATAAAAAAAGAAACCAAAAATTTGCGTTAGGGCGGGACTCGAACCAGCAAATTTCTGGCTAACTGGGCCAAACGCTCTACATATTGAGCTACCGTGCTGTCAGTGCGACCCAGCTAAATTTGTGGTCTCTTATGGAAACGTCACGCATAATCGATGGTTCGAGTCCCGCCCGTGCGCAAACTTTTGGTTTATTATTTCATCTTTATGAATATAAAATGTGACACTGTCAGGGTTAAAAATAAACCAATAGATGACACTGTCGAGGTTACACTTACTGTAACGTTGTATATTTTTGTCTTAGTTCGCGTGAAACGAAAAGCTAAATGGATGTAGGACTCCAGTCCATATTTTGGCATAAATATGATGGATGCTGACACTGACATTTGTCAAGTGTGACAGCTGCTGTTTTTTCCGGTTCCGCCACTGTTGGTCGTGCGTCGGAGTGGAACGTGTGTTAAAATGTAAAAAAAGTAAAAATTTTGATTACGGGGCACGCTCCATTTATTTTGTAGTTTGAAAGTTATTCTTGGTAAGTATCTGCAGAAAGGTTTGCGTTGATTTTTGTTTGTTGCGAGACATTTCTTAGAGTCTGAGCACATGGTTCTTTATATCGTTTCAGACGCCGCCAACATGTCAATTTGGATGAATTAATTTCGAAAATGATTTGATATAAATGACTGGAAAATGGTAAGTCTTTGGGAAACTCCTTTGGAAATCCTTGTAAAGAAAATGTAGCCTACCTACATCAGGGCATATTGTATTGAGAGTTGTATTTTTTATCATGTCAGGTCTCAAATAGAATAATTAGTATAAATGTTTAGTAATCAGTTCAAAATTTATATGGCGAGCCAGCTGTTGCAGGTATTAAATTGGTTTATCAAAGATTTCATAAATAGGGTGATGAAAAGTATACCCTCACTTAGAAAAAAAAAATGTGGTTAACTAGAACTTTCTTTTATTTCTAGGTTTCGCTTTTGATATGTGTCTGTAAGTTGTACAGTCACAATTTGGTGATCATGTTGTAACCTCAGGTAAATATTTATTATGAAAAGTTAGTGTTTTTTTTTACTTTTACTTTGGTTTGTACGTTGAACTAACATTTTGTAAATTCTTTTCAGTGACCTTACTTAGACCTCATTTGGATTATTTTTGAAGTCAGATTTTCCTGATGGATTGATTTGCTTCTTGTGTGCTGTTTTGAGGATGGACCGGTATCGGTGAAATTTTGGGGTAACGTTGCATAGTTGTTTGTAGTTTGATGCAACAAAGATTTGAAATAGTAACCTCCGTTGAAATCCAAGGTTGGTTTTCCTTGTATTTACTTTAACTTTAGTGAAAAGTGGGATAATTTAGCTATTAATTTAAGCATAACTTAGGAATCCCTTTAAGGATAAATTTTGGAATCAATTAGGAAATTAAAAACTTAAATTGGTGGTTTATCTTTATTTAATTAGAAATTTGTGAACATAAAGATTTTTAATAGTAAAGATATAGATAACTAAATTACAACCTAACCTAGTCTCAACTGAATTCTGAGCTATTAAGTTTTGTATTTGAAGGTGTTAAAAGGTAATTGTGAAATAGCAAATTTGAATAAACTTTTGTTGCCAAATGCTAAACCAAATGCTTAAACAACCTTTGTCCACACTAGCCAGGAGTGACTGCGACAAATGGCGCCCAACTTTAGTAGTTATTAGTACAATTTTGAGCACTTTGTTGTTAGAAATTTTATTTGGAATGCTAATTAACCACCAAATTACTTAGGTTAGGTTTTATTTTGCCTGTGTTACTAACTGGTTAGGAATTATCCCAAAAGTTTAGTGTTGCATCAAACAATTTGTATTTACTAACCACATAAAAGTTATTGTTACGGTGTAAACCTTATTTTGTGGAATCCCAATTTGTTGTGTTTGATTTCATTTAGCATTTAAAATACTCATTATCTGTTTAAGTATGGTGATATATTTTGCGTTTGTTTTGGTTGTGATATTTTGTACTCACTTTATATTGTTTTGTTTGAAAACTTGTAAAAATATAAACCACCAAATAATAGTTAACATGATTAATTAATGTTACTTAACAGTGATTTAACAGTTAATTCATAAGCTTGCGTTGCGAATTAGTTGAATTAGTTTTGGATTTTTTTTATTGCTTTTGTTGTGGTTACATTGATAAATGAGTTTTATGAGGTAATTGTAGGTAGGGTCATTGTGGTTACGCGTCAGCGTTATTGGAGTTGTTCTGAAAACGAATTAAATTATGTTACTTGCGTCTGTTTTGTATATAAACCAAGAAATCAGTTACAATTTTCTTGGTGTAACGCATTGTTTTGGTAAATCGACTCTGTTGTTTCCTATAAGGCGTGCTACTGGTACGGATGTTGCCAAAAATTTTAGAAACTATTTATAGTGATTCATGAGTTCCAATTTGTCACAGTCACTCACGGCTAGTGTGGACAAAGGGTGTTTAAAAGGAACTAAAGAAATCCGGGTATAGCATTTGGCAACAAAAGTTTATTCAAATGCTATTTCACAATTACCTTTTAACACCTTCAAAAAACAAATACAAAACTTAATAGCTCAGAATTCAGTAGAGACTAGGTAAGGTTCTAATTTAGTTATCTATATCTATACTATCACAAATCTTTATGTTCACAAACTTTTAATTAAATAAAGATAAACCACCAATTTAAGTTTTTAATTTCCTAATTGATTCCAAAATTTATTCTCAAAGGGATTCCTAAGTTATGCTTAAATTAATAGCTAAATTATCCCACTTTTCACTAAAGTTAAAGTAAATACAAGGAAAACCAACCTTGGAATTCAACGGAGGTTACTATTTCAAATCTTTGTTGCATCAAACTACAAACAACTCTGCAACGTTACCCCAAAATTTCACCGATACCGATCCATCCTCAAAACAGCAGACAAGAAGCAAATCAATCCATCAGGAAAATCTGACTTCAAAAATAATCCAAATGAGGTCTAAGTTAGGTCACTGAGGTTACAACATGATCACCAAATTGTGACTGTACAACTTACAGACACATATCAAAAGCAAAACCTGCAACAGCTGGCTCGCCATATAAATTTTGAATTGATTATTAAACATTTATGCTAATTATTCTATTTGAGACCATTTTCCAGTCATTTATATCAAATCATTTTCGAAATTAATTCATCCAAATTGACATGTTGGCGGCGTCAGGAATAACTATCAAACTACAAAATAATTGGGGCGTGCCCCGTAATCAAAATTTTTACTTTTTTTACATTTTAACACACGCTCCACTCCGACGCACGACCAACAGTGGCGGAACCGGAAAAAAAACAGCAGCTGTCACACTTGACAAATGTCAGTGTCAGCATCCATCATATCTATGCCAAAATATGGACTGGAGTTCTACATTCATTTATCTTTTCGTTTCACGCGAACTTAGACAAAAATATACAACGTTATAATACCCCCCTCCCAAAGAAAAGAGGTTCACTACAGTGAACCGAAAGCTGTCCCCAGCTTCCGTAACTGTAAAAATATTTACTGTTACCAAATGCCAATATAAAATCTGAATAATTTCCTTCCACTATCCAACAAGTCCTTACTGACACTAATAGGGCAAACAATTTCACAAGAACGATTCAAACTATTACTGTAGATCCAAAAGTATATACCAAAAAAAATATGTCCCAAAGGACCTCAAAAAAGCTAACCCTATGTTATTTAAGGGTGCTCTGCTAAAATTATTCAAAAGACCTACAAAAAAAAACTCAAAATCAGCGCTATTTAAGAATATTCTATTCCAAAATATCGACAATACCTCAAAAAAATCTTAATTCAACGCTATTTAAGATTTTCTGTTCAAAATATACAAAATACCTGAAAAAAAAAACAACTCAAAAACGCCGTTTAAAATTATTCCAACTAAAAACATCCCAAAATACCTAAAGATCTCAACATCAACGCCATTAAAGATTGTTCTGTTCAAAATAATCCAAAAGCTCACAAAAAAAAACAAATCAACTACATTGAATGTTCTGTTCAAAATTATCCAAAAGCCCTCAGAATGAAATCTCAATATCAAAGTTTTTTTTCTCAATTTACTCATAAAGTTAATTAAGTCAAAAATCGGGCAAATAAAACACATTCAAATAATTCCAAAAGTTCCTCATGCTAGACAACAATTCAAAATCATAAGTTTCAAGCGACTTAACTTAAGGGTTTCCGCTAAAACATACCCACAAACAAATAAATTTCATTCTTCCGCAAGCAAACAATCTTATCAACCTCGCCTTTCATACTTCATCATACAAAACTAAACAGTTTTATTTCTCAATCTAAATAAAACTGAACCCATTCACTTTTGTGTTTAGAATTTCGATCAATTTAAACACAACCAAAGAAACTCTAGTCGAATTAAAACTTATGTCTTAATATCCTTAATATGCCACGAACCGAGTGAACGACAATCCATAGCCTCCAACTCCTAAACAAAATGGTGAAAAATACCTCAGTGATCCCACACCAAACAAAAAACAAACAAATTGGTGCCAAATTGGGCATCACCTGAGTGAAGCTGGACTTCTAAACTACATCACCAACCAAAAATCAAAACGCATTTCTGCGCTCCAAAACCACAAAATTTGTGGCATGTCTAGCACGGACACTAAAAACTTAAAAAAAATCCTTTAAACAACCGAACTCACCGACATAATACTCCTTAGGCATAGGTTAGTTTTTTTTTTTTTGCAGCAGCTCTGTTCCCCGAATATTTCGTCCAGGATTGGATCGCATTTCAAGGGTTACATAACAACAAGGATAGGGTTGTTTACTTTATTTTTAAATCTTTGCTGCTTTCTTTATTAATTCTTATCTATTACATATTTCTTACTACTAAACATTTCAATTTGCGGTCTTTGTAATTGTTCAGATGAACATTGAACTCTTCGTCAGCGACCTACATGAAGTAACTGCAAGAAAGTGCAATGTTATGCATCTCGCGACGAGACACTTGTTAGGAATTATGAGTGTGTGTGTAAACAAAAACAGTATAAATAGATTGTAAATTTGTTAATAAAGGGCTTTTTGACTCTGACAGCATTGATTTATCATTGCTCCCTGGTAACGTATTTCCCCTCACTGTGGCCAAGACACCTTTAGCCATCAACCTTGATCAGTCTGGTGAGTCTGCTGGACTGGCAGTGAGAAATCCAACCCTTCACCTTGTTCCTCACCACCTTCCGTCTGCCACCTTAGGTCTCATGGTGCAGACTTCCTGTACTTATCTATATATTTATTTATTACACATTTATACTGTAGGTTAGGGCTTTAGGGACTCAGGGACGTAGGGACTCTTAGGCTTATAGTGTTTGAATAGGAAACTCTAACTCCATCTCTTACAGTATAATTTTCATGTGTAGTCAGCCGGTGCCTTTACAAGAGACCACACTTACATTCACTTACATAAATACACTTTACAACAACACTAGTCGGCGGCTGCACAGTAATTCTTAATCTAACACACATTTTAATACAATTTTGTCTGTTTTGGTTTTAACATTCATTTTGCTTAATAAATACACAGTTTTAATACAGTTTTGCTTCAAATTATGGTATTTTACACTTTCTTTGCTTATTCTAATACACCTTAAGTCTAAACAATTTTTATTTTAAATCTATTATTTTTATTGTTACATTTTAATTCTTAACTCTAGTAAACAATTGAGACTTAATATTAACATTTTTATATATGACAGTTCTTATTCATCTAATTTCTTATTTGCTAAAGTTTTATAATAACAAATTATAATATTAGCAAATCTTATTTAGCATTTCTTTTATTAGCTTCGCTACAGATTTTTTCACAATAGGCGATGAACTCTTCACGTGTTGTTTTGTTGCAAATTAAATCACTTAAGGTGCTCAGTTCAATTTTAGCCCCCGTCTTTTGTTCAAATTCGGAGCGGGATTTGTCAAATTTGGGACATGAGGTTAGGAGGTGGGGAACCGTTTCTTCCACGTTAGGATCACAGGCGCACGATGGGTTCTCCCTACACCCGAAGCGATGCAGGTATTGGGAGAATCCGACATGTCCTGTTAGGATCTGGGTTAATTTACCAGCTGGGTTTATTTTTCGGACTAGTCTGTGTGCGTTCCTAGCATCTGGAAAGAACAGTTTTGTGACCGATGCCTGTACTATACCGAAGGCTCCATTCTTCGATGGACTTTTCACGTATAACTCGCTTTGCCTATGAGACTGGGCACCGATCATAGTCCGGTTTTCTCTTCGATGCTAAAGCAGCCTCCTTCGCCAGATCGTCAGCGCGCTCGTTACCAGAAAGACCTGCATGTGCTTTTATCCAAAACGAAGATACATCTTTGCCCTGGATAAAAGCCTCCCGCAAGTTCTCTCTCGCCTCTACAGCAAGGGGGTGGAGCGAGCCATGGTTAACGACCGTCTCCAAAGCGGCCATTGAATCGCTATACAGACCATAGCTCGTCTCCCTCCCCTTTAGGATCACGCCCGTTGCCTTGCATATGGCCAACAGCTCCGCCTGATAGACTGTGCAGTACGCGGACAGACAACATTTTTGGTTCCGGATCTCGGCTTCGCCTTTCCACAAGGATAGTGCGGCTCCGACCTTCCCCTCAATTTTGCTGCCGTCGGTGAAGATGCGCACCGCCTGCACATTGTGCCTATCGACTAGACTTTGGTCCTCCAGACGTTCGAACTCTACGGCCATATGCGTAGCTGGGTGAGGAGTCTCTGCAAACCCAACCAGACTCTCGGTCTCTCTGTCTCCTAACTCTAGCAGGGGCGACCCTCTCCTCGTCTCATACAGGGCGGCTGCCTCCTGTATCCTGAGGTCGAGAGGAAGTATCCCAGCCAGAGTCAGCGCCGAGTGTAGAGAGACTGTCCGATATGATTTTCAGAGCTTCTGGGCGAAACCTCTCTGCACCGCGTTCAGTAGTTTCTGCACACCTATCTTTCTAGCCGAGGGGGCCCATGCTGCAGCGGCGTACATGATAATGGGTTCGACGCACGCTGTATAAATTAACCTGATTTTCTCAGTGTGAAGGCTCCAATTTACTTTCGCGGCACGAGAAAGTCTTTTATAAATTTCAAGGGCTTTTTTAGTTTGGGAGACAATGTGCGAATTGAAGGTAAGCTTGTCGTCGATAATAAGGCCTAAAATATTTATTTCTCGCGAAATGGTTATTTGTATCCCTCCCATTGTAAGGCGCGGGTTGTCGTATTTCAATTTGCGCGTAAGGACCATAGCACAGGTCTTGTGTGCTGCGAATTTCAATTTGTTTTGGTACCGTCACTGCTGTATAAATTGAAGTGCCGCGTTGGCTCTACCTGTCACCTCATCCGAAGTATCCCCATCAAAAACAAGGACCACGTTGTCGGCAAAAGCCTGGACGTAATGTCCCTCACGTCCCAATCCCCGCAGTAGAGGGTCAAGAAGAAGGTTCCACAAGATCGGACCACCGATTGACCCTTGCACACATCCTTTGCTCGTCTCCTTCTTCACTTCTTCCCCGGCGAATCTTACTCTGACACTTCTGCGCTCCAGATAGCTATCCAGTAGCCTCCTGATATTTACCGGGCACTTTTCCTCAGCCAGTCGGACTCTAATAGCTGGCCACCACGCGCTATCGAAGGCCCCCTCTATATCCAATGACACTAGGGTTACCAGCTTCTTCAGCTCAATCTTACCCTTGATGTGGTGTATTAGCGTATAGAGGGCGTCCTCGGTGCTCCTCTGGGGCATGAATCCGTACTGGCGAGTACTAATCCGCGGTACAAGATGCCATTTGTTGATCCGTGCTACTGTCATCTTCTCCAGGACCTTACCCAAGACCGGCAAAAGACCAATCGGCCGGTAAGCCTTGGGGTTCGTGTAATCATCCTTGCCCGGTTTTCTCAATACCACAACTGTGGCCTCCTTCCAGATGTCCGGGAAGTGTCCGATCAGTAAACACTTGTTGAACAGGGCAAGGAAAGCGTCCGGGTCCTGGTTGATAGCCCGGCTGCAGATATCTGCTGTGAAGCCATCCGCCCCTGGAGCCTTCTTGGGTTGAAACTCCCTATCGCGGTCTGTAGCTCTAGCTGAGTAAACGGCGGGTCATGGTGTTCATCATGGTTCCACTCGTTTACTCTCTTCGCTGCCTCTCTGGTCCAGCGATGGTGTTCAGTGTCAGTAGCCTCCAGGTCTTGTGGGTAGAATGTCTCCGCTAGTAAGTTCGCCGATTCTATTGGGTTAAGGTGTGCTCCGTCTTTGGTTAGGGTCACGTCTTCTGTTCTCCTAGTGGTCTGGCCTATTACCCTGTAAATTCCCTCCCATAGGCCTTCTCGATCTTGTTTACTGCAGAACTCTTTCCAACTATTTATTTGGGCTTTCTTGGCTTTGCACTCGTATATTTCTTTCTTTTCCAGATACTCGGCTACCACTACTTCTCTGCGGTGCGGTGCCGCATTTCTGATCTTACGCCTGAAGGTAGTGGTAACTCGTTTCAGCCTAGTGAGCTCGTTATTCCACCATGGGATCTTTAGTACTTCGGTATTTTTCTTAGTCGGCATGCTGATCTTGCACGCTTCGGTTATGATGTTTGAGTAGTCTCGTGCCAGCTGTTCAAGTTGTGTACGATTTGTGATTTCATTTATTCGTGGCTGGTTGATGTTGTTCTGAGACTTCAATTGTGTCAGGGTGGAGTCGAAGTGATCCCAGTCCGCCTTTTTGGTTTTGTAGCGGGGAGTCGTTCGTTGGACCTTAAGCCCTTTCGATTTGCGGAGATTTATGTCGAACGTAATTGCGTTGTGGTCTGAGCTCACCATCTCCTGGTCTACCCTCCAGTTGTCGACTAGTTCTAGTAGATCTTCCGAAAAGGCTGTAATGTCTACGTGACTTGTGTATACCCTGGTACCCCTGACGGTGTCAAACGTGGGCGTATCATCTCTGTTGAGTATCTGTAAACTTGACTCTTCCAGGGTCCCGGACATTGCTTCGCCCCTGTGGTCTACTACTGTGCTGCCCCACCAGGTACTCTTGGCGTTACTGTCTCCACCAACTAGCAGTAATCTTGGGCCTAGCTCCTCAATGACCTCCTTCAGCCGATCCAAGTATGGCCCTATGGGTTCCGGGTCCGGTTCAAAATAGAAGGACACCGCCGCGATTTCCCAGGCACTAGTTCGGATCCTCACTGCGACTATGTTGTCGCTAGTGAGTTTCGGGCACTGTATGACATCAAGGTCGTCATCGAAGACGACTATAGCTGCCTTTACAGTCCCATCTCCTACTGCAGTGCTCTGGAAGATTCTCGCCCCACGGTAGTCCTTTAACCTTCTCTCCCTGCCCACGTTAGGCTCTTGGACTGGCGCAAACGCGAGTTTGCGTTTGCTGGCCTCCGCCATGAGCTCGGTCAAAGCAAGCTGTTTTCGCTGGAGGTTCGCCTGGGCCACTGCATAACATCTGGTAGGGGCGCCTGCCCCGGAACGCGTTGAAACCACTTTAGCAATACTGGACTTTAGCTCTAGCCAGTGCCTCCCACCTCTTACGCACCGGGCATTCTGAGCTGAACGCGTTGTGAGCCGTGTGTTCAAGTTTTGCTGAAACGCAGTTACAGCAACTAGGTGCTACGGCTGCCAGCCAATGCGCACACTCAGTCCTCATGTGAGGGCCTTCGCAGTGCGTGCACTTAGGTGTAGTTTGTGTGCAGAAGCGCCTACCATGCCCATAAGCCAGACACATCGAACACTGTACTAACGGCGATTGGTCAGCTACCCGCACTCTCTGCATATCGATGTGAACTGCACCTCGGTCAATGAGCCGGTTGTACACCTGCGGAGATACTCTCAATACAACGTGGTTCAAAAGTGGATTTCTAGCTTTGCGTTTAAACTTAATCTCAACTCGATTCTCCTGTTCTCCGAGGCCACGAAAAACCACACCATTCTGGTTCCTTAGTGCCTTCAGCAGATCTTCGTCGCTGTGGCTAGAGATGACATTACTAAGG
Source organism: Pyrausta purpuralis (assembly GCA_963924145.1). Lineage (NCBI taxonomy): Eukaryota > Metazoa > Arthropoda > Insecta > Lepidoptera > Crambidae > Pyrausta > Pyrausta purpuralis. The sequence continues at coordinate 121,033 of OZ001661.1, read as the reverse complement.
ATAACCATCGGGTCTTGATTGTTCATCTCCTCGAATCGGAGGTTGTTTGCTGCGCCTTTAAGTCTCTCCTTTACTTTGTCGCGTTCCTCGACTGTTCCGCATCCGATGATAACCTTCCTATCTTTAACCTTACGGACCTTCTCCACTGTAACCCAGCCATCCTTTGCGTTTACCGCGTCGCTAACCCGCTTCAGCACTTCGTCACCAGTGTCGGCCTCGTGTTTCGACTCTATGACAATAGAGTGAAGCGCGGTCCTCCGCTCTGCTGGTCTGACGGTCGGCAATGCAGCGACGTTAGCGTAAGACGCCTTCTTGGTTTCTTCTTGGTGAGAAAGGATGACTTCCCTAAGCTTAACTATTTCTGCATTGGTTTTCTCTATCCTATCTCCTTGCTCTTTCAAATTTTTTTCGAGTTGACCCTCTAATCCTATGCTCATCTGAGCTCCTATTTTCAAAGTTTCCCCGCTGTCTATTGCTACCTTTTCTTTGGCTATGTTAACGTTTTCAGGTGCGGATGCCGCGGCCATCTCCTTTACCAACGCAAAGAGCCCGTCCAGCGACTGGGTGATCCCGACCTTTAAGTCTGATCGCAGATTGCGGGACTCACTAATGTGGGTCTTCGCCTTCGCTAACAGCCTTCTGGCCTGGGTCACCCGGTCGGTGGGCTTGGCTGTCTCCAACCTCGGCCCCGGCGACACCGCTGTTGCCTCGGTCGAGGCTCTACGAGCCACTGTCTTCGGCTCTACACATTGTGCCGCCTTTGCCCTAGACCTCAGCGGCGCCGCCGGCGCCGGGGCGGTCTTCGTCGGTGAATGGGCGTGTGCTAAGGAGGTGCAAGGCCGTGGCTCTACTGTCACGCTCTCCCTTTCCCCAATACTGCGCCTAACCCTCGACGGTTCCGGCTGTGTCATTTGCGAGGGGCCAGCCCTCTCGTCAATCACGATGATGGGGGAGATGGGGGGGTTTACCTCCGCCATAGCTTTTTTGGCTGGGGTGCGTGTCGTCGCCATTATGAATGGGACAGATACTGCTTTGTCCAGTCAGTAAAACAATAAAAATATGGTTCAAGAGAATCTAGTAGATACCTATCCTAAGATTACCGGTCAATAAACACGGCAATCGGGTCAAAACACAGTTAAAGCTAAATAAAATTAATATAAGAGCTCGCTTTGTCAGTGTAGGGTGGGGCTCTATCAAAGCGATGTGCCCTGCGGCCTTATATTTACCCCCCGCAACGCTAGTGTCAAAATTCTACTTATGTACAGCAAAAAACCTAAGTACTCTACGTAGAGCTCCCAACTCTATGTAGTCGGATGCCTGTTTTTATTTTACGTATTTAGGTCCTAGTCAGGCCCAAATCCGACTATTTGTTCCCGAGTTATTGATTATTAACTGTTTTTCTAGATTTTTACTTTATTAGGGACTTAGAAAAATTTTGATGTTATAAAAAAATAATTTTGTTTTTTTTTTATTATAATGCTGCAAATGAAGATGGGAAGGCGGGAAGTTTCACTGGTTATCGAAGAAAGTAAATTTAGATCGGTTTTTGCCGCTTTTTGGGGTACTTTTTGGTCCGTAGAGCCAAAATCTCTAGGGCTCTAGATAGAGCTCTCTAACCTTTCTACTAAAATACCTCTACCTATTCCAGGTATTTAGGTCTTAGTCTGGTCCCGATAGGTTGTTTCGTTCCTGAGTTATTGAATTTAGTTAGTTTTTCTAATTTTTAGTGGGGACTGGGACTTAGAAGATTTTGCCAAAAGTGAAAAATATTATATTACCAAAAATTTTTAAAATGTATATTACTTGTGAAAATACGCTAAATTTGACGTCGGAATTTGATGGGATACTTGATTTATTTTAAGGTTTTCCCACTTTTCAAAGTAGTTTTCACTCTACAAAACCAAAATCTCTAGGACTATACCTAGAGCGTCACTAGTTTTATATTTTATACTTATACTAATTTGAGGAACAACAGTCCAAACCCCGATCAAATCCGACTAATAGTTTCGGAGTTATTGAATTTATTTATTTTTTTGAGATTTGATGTACACTAACAGGACTTAGAAAATTTTTGTCTGATTTCACTAATGTACCTGTTTTTTAAAGAAAGAAAGAAAGAAAGAAAAAGTATTTATTGGAAGGACATCACAAACACACGATTATACATAACTAACAAAAAAGAAAACTAAAGACAAAAAAGCATCCATGCCAGCCAATCAGTGCATGCTGCAGTGTGTGTGTGTGTGTGTGTGTGTGTGTGTGTGTGTGTGTGTGTGTGTGTGTGTGTGTGTGTGTGTGTGTGTGTGTGTGTGTGTGCGCGCGCGTGTGTGTGCGTGTGTGTGTCTATGACGCCTATACCCAAGAGGACCTCAGTGAGCATAAGCCAGGTCTCCTGGAGAACCTGACGCTGGTTTTCAGTGGGCCCCTACTGAGTGAAGCACACAGAAGTTGGCGCCAACAGTAAAGTTTATAAACTACTTAAATTAATATAAAAGTAAAATAAGTTTATGCATATACTACATAAAGATTATAATAAAAGAAAATTAAGTTATGTATTGATGGGAGCTGCAACAACAACATTGCTTGAGTATCCTCGTGAGTCATCATGGTGATAGCGAGCGCGGGCACTGCGCACGTCGTACCTACCTACCATTCCGCTAGATTAAACGATACATATGCTTAAAAAAAAGTGGCTTGGACCGTAAAATAATAACAATAATAATCTTAATATAAAAATTCAGAGTCATATTAAAATGTTAATAGTAAATGTCAGTCAACGTACATATTACGAATATGATCAATCCATAAAAAGAAAAAAACGAAACTTTGTGACGTGAGTAGTCGACTGGGATCGACTCGTCCTTCCGCCGCGCCCAGAGTTGCAAAAAATGTGAATATGTTCGTGTTTTGTCGTTCACCTTAACTACTCCTGATGTCTGGAACTTGTTGGTAAGTTGTTAAGGAGTATTCTTTTGTTCATTTAGTACATATTCTTTATACGACTTTTTAAACGTAAAAATTGATTTTTCCAGACACCGTAATTGAGGTGGAAGATCATTCCAGCACTTGGACGCGGCAAACTTGAAACAGCCTTTAAATGCTACGGTTCGATGAGGTGGCAGGACCAGGGAGAAGCTGAAGCGACGAGTTTTGTGAGACTGCACATTGCGCCGCCACTCCAGCCTCTCCACCAGATAAATTGGAAAGTTATTTTTTATTATGCCGAACAATAACGTACCGTAATGTAATTTTCTGCGAGAATTCATTTTTATATATTGGCACCGTTTATGTATGGGGTTACGTGTGAACTGCACTGCAACCGTTGAATGGCATATTGAGTTTTGACCAGCAACCGCGGACCATAGACAACATCCATATAATTAATGGTTAAACGAACTTACCATAAGTGATGTTCGACCATAATTATACTAGACGTTACATCCGAAGAGATTTTATAAACACTATGTAGTTTCACTTCTCCATGTACTGGCGTCGCACATAATTTTTAGAGCTATAAAAATGAAAATAAAAGTAACTTCTGAACGATATTCTTATGTCACACCCACGCGCTCGTGGTGCCCTCTTTGCTAATAATCATTTTATTTTAGAAATTTTGATCTCGTTTGTAAATATTTGGGTTGTACAAGGGTTCGGGTGGGACTAAAATCTCTTCGGATGTAACGTCTAGTAAAATTATGGTCGAACATCACTTATGGTAAGTTCGTTTAACCATTAATTATACATACGACGTTACATCCTCAAGATTTTATAAACACTATGTAGATGTTTAGCGCTTTACTAACGAGATCAATCAAGGATTTCATGAGTTAATTAAATATATTCTGACGAGTAAATGTTTTAATCGCTTAAACAAAAATAATCACATTAGGTACATACATTTCCCAATTTTAATAACGAATTACAATTGCAATATCATTTATAAGAAAAGTATACATACTGTATTTATTAATTATTAAATAGCTATGAATCATAAATGGCCTCTGCAAAAGCATTGGATTCATCAGATAGTACCGGCCGATTATAAAACTTAGCAAAAGTTAAGGAATTGCCTGACCATCCCGCCGATCGCTTAATGACATCTATCGATACTCCACTGCGTTTAGCGGCGGATGTCGATGCATGGCGAGTGCTATGTGCAGAGAATACGCTGGTATCGATACCACTCTCCGTCAACACCGTTTTTATCCATCTACTAATGGTCGCGGCACTGGCGTTGTGGAAAGGTTTCCTGGTTGTGAGAATTAGCTTATCTGTTTGGGGTAGATTCCTATAACATTGCGTGGCATTAATATATGAAGACAATGTTTTTGCAGGACAAATCTCTTTTTTGTGTGGAAAAAAAGGTAAAATCATTTTGGGTGCGGATCTATTAGGGGCCGAAGTTTTAATCAAGTCTCTGATAATGATTTCTATTCTCGAGCTGCTCACTTGAATACCAGTTAAACGTATTAGTGATAGCGTCTGTACACGTTGTCCGGTAGATAACGCGAGAAGAGCTACTAATTTTTTCGAAAGAGAGTCTAAAGACAAACTTTCGTTTGGGTAAAATTGTGTCAGATGTTCGAGAACCACATTGGGGTCCCAAGTGTGATCATATTTTGGGAGAGAAGGTTTAGTTCTGTACACCCCTTTCATAAATCTGATAACTCGATCATCTTGGCTAACATATTTACCTAGAATTAATGCAAGTGCGGCTCGACAAGTGTTTAAAGTGGAATAGTTTGCACCCGAATGATACTCAGCAACCAAAAACTCGAGAATATTGGAAATATTCGTATCAAAAATATTATTATCCCGTTTTGTATGGCAGAAATGCCACCATTTTTTTAAAACGACATTGTATTGTTTTAAAGAGCTATCAGCTAGAGATGAAATCATTATCTTAATCGCGCTCCTGGGTAACGATTGCCGTACGTATGCTTGCTCGATAATACTGCTGACACCAGGATAAGGTGCTTGCATAGTGGATGTTGAGTCCTGAAAGGGGATAGAAGTAATGAATCACTAGGTCCGAAAAACTTCGGTTCACTTTGGCAAAGAGAAAGAAACAAAGGGTACCATGGCTGACTAGGCCAATAAGGTACAACCATGATACCAGTTGCTTGATCATTAATGATCTTGCGCAGGCATTTGAGAACTAATGAGAAGGGTGGAAATGCGTAGAAAAAGAATGGTTTCCAGTTTATTGTAAACGCGTCTATATTAAAAGCTGCCGGGTCTCGTTTCCACGATACATAAGTTTTGCACTTGGTATTTAACCGCGTAGCAAATAAATTGATTTCAGGACAGCCAAAGACACTTTTCAGACTTTCAAAAACTTGACAACAAAGACTCCATTCGGTATCGATATTAGAGTGTCTTGACTCTTCATCTGCCTCTTTATTTTCTTTCGATTTAATGTACGAAGCAAATACTACGAGTTTCCTTTGCTCGCACCACTGCAGTAATTGTCTGGTAATGAAATTAAGGTGATAATATTGAACACCGCCAAATTTATTAATGTAAGCTATAGCAGTCGTATTATCTATGCGGATTAAAATCTCTTTATTATAGATATCCTTGGCAAAACACTGTAGCGCAATAAAAGCGGCCTTTAGTTCTAGGAAATTAATGTGTTCTTTTGACTCTAAATGATCCCAAAAACCATTGGCACGCTCCCCGTTGCAGTAAGCACCCCAGCCTGTGAGTGATGCGTCAGAAAAAACTTCTAATACATAATTCCCGCTGCGCAAAGGATTACTTGACGTTAATACGTTATTTTGCCACCAATTAAAGTCTGAAGTTAAATCTTTCTGCAAATCCATGACACTGTCATAATCATCATTAGAATTACGCAATGCCAGGAACTTTTCCCTTTCAAAACGCTTTGTATAAAGCCAACCGTAAAAAACTGCGGGACATGCTGAGCATAGCAAACCCAAGTATTTGGCAAAGTCTCTAATGGATATGGAACGTCGATTGCAAATAAGTTTAGTATCCTTTAAAATCTTAAGACGTTTTTTCTCGGGCAAACTTAAACACATTTGCTGTGAGTTCAACTCAAAGCCAAGGAATATACGTAATTTATTCGGAATTAAATTACTTTTTTCTTGATTTATCACAAAGCCTAGTTTATTGAGAAGGTCTACTGTTACGGAAACTGTTTTTGCGCAACTTGTATACGAGCTGTTTATACATAAAATGTCATCTAAAAATATGACAAGAAGAAGACCTTGATTTCTAAGTTCAGTGACTACAGGCTTCATCAATTATGTGAAAACAAAAGGTGCCAGAGATAAACCAAAAGGTAGACACTGAAATTCGTAAGTAAAGCCTTGAAATTTGAACCTAAGAAATTTTTTGGATGACTCATGTATGGGTACCAAAAAATATGCTTCTAGAAGGTCGATGGTAGCCATGAAACAATCCTTGCTGATAAGTTTAGTGGCTGTTCGAATATCTTCCATTTTGAAGTGTTCCGTGTGAATAAATTTGTTAAGCATTTTGAGGTTAAGGATGAACCTGTAGGTACCATCCTTTTTTGGTATTAAAAAAATTGATGACACAAATTGCCCGGGTATGTTTTCGCATATTTTTATGGCCCCTGACGATTGAAGTTTATCAATTGATAATTTTAACTGTTTAATTTCCGTGTCACTGAACTTAGGATTTGCTGGTTCAAAGTCTTGAGTAGGGGATTTGATAAAGGGAATTCTAAATCCTTTGACATAGTCTAAAACAACTTGGTCTTCAGTAATAGATTGCCAATTATTAAGAAAAATTCGTAATCTGCCGGCGTGAGGTACCTCTAATTGTTCCTGCGAGGCTTCTGCTCTGCCCTCGTTGCTGGAGGGGCTCGTGCCTGGGATGTTTGGGGCCTCCGAGCCTGTGAAGCTGTGAAGCCTTGACCGTTCATGTGTCTCGGTTTCTGCCCGCCCTGTTTGGGTTGCCTGTTCGCTTGATACCTGGGCGGGCCTCTCCAGTTTCCCTGTGCCTGTCTGGATGTAGACGGGGCAACGAAATTGCTGCGTTTGACCTGAAGTCCCGATTTTTCTGCCGTTTTTGTGGCTCTGATCTTTTCTCCGAGATTAGTGCCAAATAGAAACTCGTCTCTTTTGACGTCTGTAATTGTGGCATTAAATTTCTTGTCAAGTGACGAAGTTATCAACTTTCGTCGCTGTTTTGTATTTTCATGATGTAAGTCTAGAAAAATCTGAGCTATTTCCGATAGTCTTTTGAGGGTCTCGACCTTTCCGAGATCTTCTTTAATTAATGAAGATGCTAAGTTTGATAACCCAGCAATACCCAATCCGAGTTGGTTTTGAGCTTTTTCAAAAAGCTTATCCCGTTGTTTTATATTATCACTGAGAACTGCTGATATTTCTAAATTGAGTTTTGGCGCTTTTGACATAATAAAGTTATCTGGAATTAACGTTTTCTTTATAATGGCATCCTTAGTTTCCTTTGTCAAGCCTTCCACCAGGACCCTACCCCAACGTTTAGCAATCTCTTCGTTAATCGCCGGACCAAGGATTTCCTCTTTCCCCACCGGATCTCCTAAGGCATCCAGAATTTCTGGAGGTAACACTTCCGGTCCAACTGTGGTCAACGTATCGCTTTGAACGTTATGCTCTGCATCTTGAGATGAGTGATCTGCGCCCGCTGGTAGATTTGTATCATTACTTGTCAACGGTGGATTATCAATAGCTACAACGCAGGATCGTATTTGCGTATCATCCTCCGATGCCTCTGACTGAGAATACAATGTCACAGGTTGCGGAGACGGTGACTTTGAAAAGGAGCGTTGGTACTCTGCAACAACAAGGCAGAATAATTCCGTGAGGGAGTTTCGTCTCATCAGCCATTGTACGTATTCACGATACGCTTCTAGACTGTGAATTCGACGAGCAGCATAAAGCTGTCCAATATTTTTAAGTCTTTGTACGGACTCACGGTACATCTCTAGACTAGATTGTTATCAGCCGTGCTCATGACACGGAGTATAACGAGTGTTTGTCATATCTTGACCTTATGTATTACGTTAAACTAAATCATTCAATATTTACGCAAAAAAGCGCACTAATTATCAAAACGTGATATGACTATAAATATAAGTATCCATAGGAACTTGATCTTTCTATTATTGCATTGTATTCTAAGATATCAAATATCGGGAATGCGAATAGAAAACATCGTTGGAAAAAATCGTAACCAATGTGGGTAGGTCGGGAAAAAATATGACATGAAAAAATCTATCATAATGCTTTTGATTTAAAAAACTACAAGAAAACGTCCGCTACGTTTTCTGAAATTACGGTTTACGATATGCATAAAGTATGTTTAAGTAACTACTTATGAGCACAAATAATACGAAATACAAACTAACCTTCGTCCGTACTCGATGAGGTGTCTCGTAACTTTTGTTCCAAACGCCGTATTTTTCGTCGAATCTTGGAGTTATAACGATCACTTTTTCTTTTTCCCATATTAAAACTTGTTAAATAGTCTATTCACTTCAATTAAAACGCAATAACTTAAATTCGAATTTACTGAGATGTTGCGACGCCCGCACATAAAAAAAGAATGATTATTAGCAAAGAGGGCACCACGAGCGCGTGGGTGTGACATAAGAATATCGTTCAGAAGTTACTTTTATTTTCATTTTTATAGCTCTAAAAATTATGTGCGACGCCAGTACATGGAGAAGTGAAACTACATAGTGTTTATAAAATCTTGAGGATGTAACGTCGTATGTATAATTAAATCTAGACAGCACTAGCGAGTCACATAGCATAGGTTTCTTTTTTTTTTTTTTTATCCTCCCTCCTCCCATCCTCCGCTGTGGTAAAAGCGGGGACCTTTTGGCTTGTTTTGAATTTTTACAAATGAGTTTTCACGATATAAAAGAAATTTGTATCCTCACCAGACGAGTATGCTTTACCATACTCGCTGGTGTCTGGATCTTCGTCGGCCTAAATTTTATTATTTCTAATTACCACTTTTATTATTTTTGTTGCAAATTTGATCAAATAGTTTCTAGTCATTTTGTCTCTGATTAATTCTGGTAATAAAGCTTTTGTTAGTTTTTTGTTCAAAATAAACTCTAAGTCTAACCTATCCTGAGAGAATCGTGGACAGTCGAAAAGGACGTGTTCCACGTTCTCAATTTGCTGCGGGTCACAGATGCATGCTGGACTCTCAAATCAAATCAAATCAAATCAAATCATTTATTTACTTTGAGACACGGTACATAAGATGGATACATTATGAGAATAAATAATCGACATGTCTCGCCATTGTATGGCATGTAAAATTTATAAGTAGATAGATAACATTATTATTAATATTATTTTATAGATTATTATTATATTATTTTAAATTGCATCATTAAAGTCATATTATTCAGTCAATTCCTTAACACTATAAAAATTACACCCTAAAAGCCATTCAAACAATTTCTTTTTAAATAATATTGGTCCCAGTGTTTTAATATTTTCTGGTATTTTATTGTAGATTTTTATACACATATTTAAACAATTTTTCGTATAAAGTGCAGTTCTGGGAGAAAAATGCAACACAAGTCTATCGGGATTTCTCTTATTTCGAGGATAGACATCTCGAGCTTTACAAAATAAACCAAGATTATTTTTAACAAATTTACAAATTTCAAATATGTAAAGACCTGGCAGTGTTAACAGCTTAAGCTCTTTAAAGAGAGGTCTACATTTGGTATGGTGGTATACCAAATATTGCTCGAACACATTTTTTTTGTGTCACAAATGCTTTATGTACATCTACACTATTTCCCCAGAGTATCAACCCGTAGCGCAAAATAGAAGTGACATAAGCATGATAAGCTGTAAGGATTGTACTCCGATCTGTTATGTGGCGTAGACTTTTTAGGACGTACACGAAGCGATTAATTTTGTTGCATACCGATTCGACCTGTAATTTCCAATTTATACTCTTATCTACATTTATCCCTAGGAATTTAACAAAGTCAGCTTGATTTATGCAAGTATCCCTATATGAAATATTTAAATTACATTGCCTTAAATTATTAAATTGAATAAAATTTGTCTTAGTTAAATTAATTTTAAGATAATTATCATCAAGCCATTCAATAATGTCAATTAGTGTATTATTAATTTCCGCTTCGTGCTTCGTCAAACCGTCTTTTAAGTCATTTGTAACAATAATAGAAATGTCATCTGCAAATAGTATAGTCCTATGTCGTGTAACATTTACTATGTCATTAATATAAATAATGAATAAAAGAGGCCCAAGCACACTTCCCTGTGGCACTCCGAATTTGTTTGTAAGATATTTTGAGTTATATGATTTCTTTAAATTGTTTTTGTTTCTTTTAGTTATTTTAACAGACTGCTGCCTATTTTTGAGGTATGATTCAAACCACTGGAGAGGTAGGCCTCTTACTCCTATTCCTTCCAGTTTCTGGAGCATGATGCTGTGATTTACCAAATCAAATGCTTTTGACATATCCAAAAACAAAACTGTTGTCAACTTTTTTAAGTCAACACTTGTTATAACTTCTTGAAACAAGGCGTACATAGCAAGTGTTGTTGATTTTTGCTTTTGGAATCCGTATTGGTCTTTATTAATTATGTTAAAATCTCTACAATAACTCATCAGTCTGTCAAACACACACTTTTCAAATAATTTTGAAACAATAGGAATCAGAGTTATTGGTCTGTAATTGGCCATGTCGTTCTTGCAACCTTTTTTGTGAATTGGTCTGACGATAGAATATTTAAGTCGTTGAGGAAACTCACCTTTTTCAAAAGACAAGTTTACCAGGTAAGTTAAGATAGGAGTTAGCTCGTCTATACATTTTTTTAAAACATTAGTACAAATCTCATCAGGTCCTTCAGACTTAGTGTTATTTAAAGTAAGTATTTGTTTCCTTATCTCATCCTTAGACACAGGTTTTAGATACATAGATCCACCCAAAGTATTAACACTAGTTGTTAGTCTAAAGTTTGAATGTTTTGTTGGTAAATTTGATTGCTCAATCGTTGTTTCACTAAAATGCCTATTAACCTTCCGTGTACGAGGTGGGGTGTGACATACCCCAGCGGTTGAAAATTTTAAATATCTACTATATGATAAAGACTACCAAGTTTGTTTTCTCAATAGCTGCAAATGTGACGTTGCCCTTCCGACTAGTGCAAATCATCTAGTCCGGCGTCAGCCTCCGAGCACGTAACACATGCTTAAAGTGTACTTGGGTATCGTACACCCCACCTTGTATGGCGCGTGGCTCAAAAGGTACGTGTATCTATTTTTGTTTTTTATTGGTTTATGTGTTTATTTAATAATATTTAACTTTTAATATAATACAAATGAAGAACAAGGTTCCGCTGATGAGGCAGACCATATAAGTAATCATAGCAATACAGATAGTGAAGTGGATGCTGACGAACCATCTTTTGATTCCGATAGTGATGACATACCTCTACAAGAGTAACAAACTTATTCAGGATACTACAAATGTAAAGATGGGGTAACAAACTGGAAAGAAAATCCATATCCAATCTCGTACCAGAGCTGAAAATATTATTCATCCCCTACCTGGCGTAAAGTCTGTGGCAAGGGAAATATGATCTCCTTTTCAGTGCTTTTTAGTATTTATTACATTATTTATTATATGATTGCTGATATCGTATATTGCACCAATAAGAAATTCCTTTACAGTCTACTAATGATCATCAAAAATCGGAAACAACACAGGAAGAAATGAATACACTATTTGGACTGCTCAAGATGATTTCATACCGTATGAAAACTTTACATACAATCCTAATGTTCAGTTTGTCCTAGGCAAAATGATAGAAAGACTAGGCACATTTGTAAAAAAATATTGCACGCCTATATGTATGGTACATCCAGATTTTAATTGTCAAGATTGTGGCAACTTTAATGACGGAGATTTGAAACAATGTTGCTTGAAGTAGAAATAATTGTTATCAGGTTAGAATAGAATAAGTACTATGGAATATGTTTATTTGAAAAACTGTTGATTTTTACAAGTGCCATTTAAATTTAGCCATTGAGAAAAGGCTTAAGGACTTTTTTTTTTTTAAAAAGTTAAGTTTTTATATTTTGTTAATAAAGGTATTTTGTAATAAGTAAATAAAATGTGTTTTACTTAATCCCAATCTTCATGAATTACTAAAATAGAGTTACTATTATTAAACTCTCAAAATCATTAATATAATGGAAATATTACATTTTATTTTTGGGGTATGACAAACCCCACCTAGTATGGCATGCGAGTTTTGGTCACCTAGTATGCGGAGGGTTAAATGCTTCAGCTATAAGCATTGGGTGATTAATTTGTAAATTATTAAGAGAAATACTATCAATACTATCTCCTTGCACTTGAAACGATTTAAGTACTCAGAGAGCCCACCATGCCCTGTGAACACCTGCGTCAAGAGTGGATTTATGTCTAATTTTCTAACTACACCAAATGCCTCTTTTGCGTCTGGAAAAAACATACGGGTAACGGCGCCTGTGTCCGCACTTTGGTACCTCCTGTTCCATTCGTCAATCGTATCTAGACGGATCTGGCGCTTGACGAATGAAACAGGGCACACATCGTAGTCCGGCCGGCGTTTAATGCCCACTGCGGCCTCTTTAGCCAGAACGTCTGCTCTTTCATTTCCCTCCAGCCCCGCGTGTGCTTTTATCCAAAATAGGTTCAATATTTTGCCAAAATTTGAGATACTTTTTAAATTTTTCTGAATTTCGAACGCAATGGGGTGAAGGGAAGTGCCACTGGCGACGGTTTCAAGAGCAGACCTGGAGTCACAGTAGACATTAAACGTTTTAGCTTTGTGCTTAAGGGCCAAATCCGTTGCCATTTTTAGGGCCAGTAACTCTGCCTGGTACACGGTGCAGAAAGATTCCAATTTGAATTTCTTGGAGGTCACCTCTACTTTGTTCCTCCAGAGGGATAGAGCAGCCCCGACCTTCCCTTCAATTTTGCTTCCGTCTGTAAAAATATTACAGACGGAATCATCTCCGTCGGCCACTTCTGCACCGTCCACCACGCTGCCAAAAGCATATCCACACTGTTCAGCGGGATGTGGCGTGCTGAAAACTGGTACCGGAACCTCAACCTCCCGGTCCCCTACTACGCACTGGGAATGGCCTCTCTTTACTTCGTAAAGAGCGGCAGCCTCTTGGATCCTCAGATCCAGGGGGAGCAATCCAGCGAGTAGTAGGGCCGAGTTTAGGGAAACAGTCCGGTACGCCTTGACAAGTTCTGCAGAAAGCCCCGCTGAACAGTGCCAAGCTGCTTCCGCACTCCGAGTTTCTTGGCCGCTGGTACCCATGCACTCGCTGCGTACATTATGACAGGCTCCACAACCGCAACGTAGATGTTCCTGATCACTTCAGGCGGCAATCCCCACTGCACCTTCGCTGCCCTTGACAATTGACGATAGAGGCCAAGAGCCTTTCTACACACATTAACAACATGCGTGTTGAAGGTGAGTCCATCGTCAATTGTCAAGCCCAGCACCTTCATTTCCCTCGACAGATCAATGCGCTCCCCGCCCATGGCCAACCTTGGTGCGTCAAACTTTAGCTTCCTCGTTACTACCATCGCGCTTGTTTTGTGAGGTGCAAACTTCAGCTTGTTTTTGACGCCCCAACGCTGGACACGGTCGAGGACCGCATTTGCCCTCTCCTGCACATTCTGCCCGTTGTCGCCTCATATGACCAGCACCACGTCATCCGCAAACGCCTGGCATCGAACGTCCACTCCTTCTATGTCCTTCAGCAGTGGGTCTAACAGGAGGTTCCAAAAAGTTGGACCCCCTATCGATCCCTGTACGCACCCTTTAGTGGTGCTCCTGCGACACTCCGTACCAGCGTACCTAAGGCGAACACATCTGCCCTCGAAGTAGCTATCCACCAATCGCCACAGGTTTGATGGGCAACCTGATTCGGCGAGCCGGCATTTTATGGCGGGCCACCACGCGCTATCGAAGGCTCCCTCTATGTCAAGTGATATAACCACCATCAATTTTTTGGCTTCTAGTTTTTTCCGAATGTAATGTATCATGGCATAGAGGGAGTCCTCGGTGCTGCGCTGGGGCGTAAAGCCATATTGCCTGGTAGACATATTGGGCAAGATGTGCCACCTGCGGGCCTAAGATGCGCGCCTATTTGTCATTTATCGATAACTTTCAAACGTCTTTTTTATCATTTTAAAAAAGGTTTTTAGTTATTTTGTTGTATTTATTTGTTTTAAAAACCAAAAAAGATTGATATACAAGTGAAAAATATGTGTCAAAACATGTTGTTTAGGAAATAAAATTATTTTATCGACGCGATAAACGGTATCGGGGCGTGCATGTTAGGCTTACTGATTCGCCTAATGAGCATCTTTTCAAGTATATTCCCAAGTACAGGCAAAAGACCAATCGGCCTGTAGGACTTGGGAAGGGTGTAATCTGCTTTTCCGGGCTTTCGCAGGATCACCACCACGGCCTCCTTCCACTTGGTGGGAAAGTGGGAGAGCGCCAAGCACCTGTTCATGACAGACAGGACGAGATCTGGGTCCAGAGCTATTGCCGCACAGCAAATATCCGCCGTGAAACCATCCAGGCCTGGGGCTTTCCTCGGATTGAAACTCGACGCGGACCATTTTAGCTCCTCCGCCGTGAAAGGAGGGTCGCATGAGTCATCATGTTCCCTCTTGTTCACATTTTTGGCTGCCACTCTCACCGCCGTATGGTTCGCGTTGTCGTCCTCTTGTATATCTTCCGGGTAGAAGGTCCCCGCCAAAAGTTCGGCTGATTCCACTCCCTCAAGCTCCCTACCGTTTTGAACGAGGGGCAGGTCTTCCCTTCTATCCGTTGTACGTCCAATAACTCGGTAAATACTATCCCACATTGATTCTCGATCCTGTCTGCCACAAAAAGCTTTCCAACTAGCGGTCTGAGCCATCTCAACTTCCTTCAGGTACTCGGATTTGGCCAAGGTATATTGCTCCACGACCCATTCTCGTCGGACCGATGCTGCACACCTTATTCTTCTCTTTTTCCTTAAAACTTCCTTCTTCATTTCAGCAAGCCTGTCGCTCCACCAGGGCAATCCTACTTGTTTTTTTTAATTTTTAAGTCTGGAATATTATCTTTACAGCTATTTTCTATAATTTTTGTGTATTTGTTTATAATTTCGTCTAATTTTTCTTTATTACTAATCTTGTCTATTTCTGTTTTCGTTATTTTTTCTATTTCGCATAGCTGGGTCAATTTCTCACGAAATTGACTCCAGTTTGCCTTTTTTGTGTTAAATTTCCGTGTTGTTCTTTTAATATCTGTACCAAATGAATTTCTAATTTTAATATCAAATAGAATTGCCCTGTGGTCCGAACAGGTGACGCTGTCATCCACTCTCCACCCTTCGATCCGCCCGAGAATGTCCGAGGAGCACACCGTAATGTCTACGCAGCTGGAGTACATTTTCCCACCTCTTATAGTATCAAACGTGGGCTCAGACCCACGGTTGAGTATGTGAAAGCCCAACTCATCAACCATACCTTGGACTTCCTCTCCCCTGTCATTCGTGTCTCTACTCCCCCACCAGATGTTCCATGCATTCACATCCCCTCCCAGTATCACGTTTTTCAGGCCAAGTCCATCTACCACCTCCTTCAGTCGCTCCACGTCCGGCTCTATGGGCTTGTCACCCTCAAGGTAGACCGATATCACCCCTATTTCCCATGCTTCGGTTCTCAGCTTTGCAGCAACTATGTTTCTCGTGGTGAGCGTAGGACATTGGGTGACATCGATCGTATCGTCGAAGAGGATAATCGCCGCCTTTGTCGGTTGGTCCGTGCTCTTACTACATTGGAGGATTCGCACGCCTGGGTAAGTTTTCAGATCGCCTGTGGCTCCGATGTAGGGCTCCTGGACCAACGCGATAGCGATCTTCCCCCTCGCCGCCTCGACAATGAGTTCGTCCGTGGCAACCCTGCTCCTCTGGAGATTGGCCTGAATGACGTGATACTGCTTTTCTTGGTTTGCGACTGTGACCGTTTGGGCGTTTGGCGCACCAGTGACCACCTCAGCAGTATTGTACTGCTGAGCGTGCCAGAGTTTCCCACCTCCTGCGGACCGGGCAGTCGCTGCTGAAAGCGTTATGGTCAGCTCGGTCCATCTTGGCGCTCTGGCAGTTTGTGCAGGTCGGCAGATTTCCGGATGCTCGCTCAGCGCAATCCGCCCCTAGACGTGGTCCCCCACAATGACTGCACACGTCCACGGTTTCGCGGCAGAACCGCTTGCCGTCACCGTAGCCCAGACACCGGGAACACTGGATCAAAGGCGACTGATCGAGCACCCGGACTCGCTGTAGGTCAATATGCACGACACCCGCCCCGGTTAATCTCGACCAAAGCACAGGGGAGACTTTCAGCACTATATGAGATGTGAGCGGGTTCCTTGTTCTTTTGCGGAACTTGACCTCCATTCGGTCCTCTCCGCTCACACCCTCAAACAGGGACTTGTTTTGGGCGCGAAGGCCGCGGAGCACGTCCTCATCTTTATTATAATCTAGGACGTCGCGGAGAACAACCATAGGGTCCTTGTTTTTTATTTCCTCCACTTTTAAACCGGCATTACTACTTAACTTTTGTTTGACTTTGTCTACCTCCGCCTTAGAGTGACATCCTAGAATTACCTTTCTGTCCTTTCCCTTCCTTATCCGGTCAATTCGAAAACCTTCCTCTTTGGCTCTAATAGACCCTCTGACTTTCTCCATCACCTGGTCCCCCGTTTCCCTATCGTCGGCAGACGTTATTACAACGGAGTGCAAAGCGGCATGCTCCGGAGTATGTCTCCTCGGAGAAGCCGCGGCTACACTTGCGTAGCTCCCTCGCTCTCTGGTCATGATTTCTCCGTGTTCTTTAATCATCCTATTCAGTCTTTCCATTTCTATTTTGCTCTCTTGAAGGGCTTTTGAATGCTCGTCCATCGCCTTCAATAAAGTTTCGTCGCCGGCTTTTGCTCGGTCCGTTTTTGTCAATTCCACCACCACCACATCATGACTTTCCAGTTTCGTCTCCTCTTTTCTTGCGATCCTTACTGTACCCCCGTACGTCACTTCGCGCTCGGCCGTGCTACGGTGCAGACGTGTGTCGGAGGTGCTCTCGCGCGCTATTAAATCCTTAGTGTTTTAATTAGTGTGTCTAGTGCATTGATAAACTTTGTGCCACCTATATATTTTTATTAATATATATCGCGGTGGAAGATTTACGTGTTTATAAATAAAAAGTGTCGTGATCTCTGTGAATCGTGCGCTGGAAATTGTAAGGAAAGAAAAGCCGTCTACGCCGGTTTTCCCGGCCTAGGAGGGCTATAAGGACAGGTGGTTTTCACTGCCTGGCAAGTGAGTGGTGTTTTTGTTGCCTAATTTCGCGTGTTACGTGGTTTTTATCCGAAAATAAGCCGTGAAACGAGACCGCGTGCTAAAAGTGAGGTTAGGACCGCGTGCTCGCGAGGTTAGGCGACCGCGTGGTCTGCGTTTGACAGCTCGCGCCATCTTGACGTACGTCACTGTCACTGTCAGTGCCGGTGACGTTTCTGACAGGTGTCCGAGTTGCGTTCCGTTGCGCGCCGCGTGCGTTATATTTAATCGGTAGCGGTAACGTTATCGGTTATTTTGTATCGTTGCGCGTTGCTCACGGAGCGATCGCAGCGCCGGCTAGCGGTGGGGACGACCCCACAGATATGGAGCGCTCTTTTATAAGTGAGGAGTTGGCCCGCCGGGAGGAGGAACTGGCCGCTTTACAGGAAATTGCAGCTGAAAGCGGTTTTGTGCCGAGAAAGTCGCTGGCGCGCACCCCGCCCAGCGGCTTCAACACGCCGCCGCAGCCGCGGCAGCCGCAGCCGCAGCAGTCCGCAGCGGCCCGAAGCGGCCCCTGGGCTCTCCTGAGGAGGTCCAGGAAGCCGTTCGGCGCCGGGTAACGGAACGCAAGAAGCCGGTTCCTCCTGTCGGTGGGATCCTGACGACGCAGCCCCGAGAGAGTTCCCCATCGCAGCCGCCCGCCGCTCGCCCATCAGCAGCAGCCACGACACAGCAGGCTCCTGCATCAGGTACGCTGGCCGGCATGTCTAAGTTGGAGCTTTTGGACGCTGTACATAGGACCGTACGAGGAATCGCACAGGTGACGAACGCCAGCAATAAGCTCAACATGGGCGATAAGACTGCGGTCGCCTCGCACAGTCAGGAGATCCTGGCTGTCGTGGCGGCCTTCGAGTTACGCCAAGCTGAGTTGGAGCACCAGCTCGCGGCCTGCAAACTCCAGGCGGCAAACGCCGAACTGGAGTTCTCTAAGCGTGCCTTGGTCATGTCGGCCCCTGGCCAGCAGCCACCAGCCCCCGGAGCGCCCACCGTCCCGTCGTTTGCTAACGTCTTGCGTTTACCAAAGGGTAAGGCCCCAATTGAGATTCCGCAGGAGGGCCCGGCAGTTATCTTTTACCCAGCCGATGCCGCCATTAAGACCTCAGAGGAAACAAAAAAGACATTGGAGAATGCAGTCAAGCCGTCCTCAGAGGGCATCCGCATCCGGAGTGTCAGGATGGTGGGCAATTCGGGGATTGTCGTGCGGACCGCCAACAAGGAGGCTGCCCAGAAGCTGAAGGCAGTGGCTCCACCGAACCTCAAAGTGTCGGAGCCCAAAGCCAGACAGCCCAGGGTAGCCTTACGCTATCTACGCCATAACATGGAGGACGCTGAGATTATCGAGGGACTCCACCAGGGCAATCTAGCGGACGACCCCAGTTGGTCCCAGTTGACTTTCAGTACAGCCACGACATCAGCCGTCACATATAACATCTGGACACGGTTATGAACAAACTTGCTGGCAAACCAATTATTTTTGGTCTTGACAGCAATGCTCATTCACCGATGTGGTTTTGTGAAGAAAGGCAATACTTAGGCCGAGGGAGGGACACCGAGTACAGGAGGTATCACATGGAGGGCTTCATCCTCGGACGAAACCTTCTGATACACAATGTTCCCGACCAACCACCTACTTTCAGCGGACCGAATGGTATGTCCAATGTAGACCTTACGCTTTCTTCGAGAGGAGTCAATGTGGGCAACTGGATGGTTCACGAGGGGGCCAGCCTGAGCGTCCATCAGTTGATCACTTTTGAAATCATGAATGATAATGCACGCCCGACTTCGGCAGTGCAAGGAGACGGCGACCAGTTGCCGGCACCGTTCCGCACGAAAGGTGTGGATTGGACCAGGTTTTGCGCGGTGCTGCATGCTCGTCTGGGCAATGTGGCAACACACCTCCCCGCTGCACAGTATTGCGAGAGGTACACCGGAGTTCTTCTGCGCACTGCTCGAGAGATCCTCGGTCAGTGCGCACGTAAGAACGACGGAAGATACGAGTGGTGGTCGCCAGAGTTAGATCAGTTGCGCCGCGGAGTTAGTCGAGCACGTCGTGACTGGCAGCGATCGCGCCGAGTGGGAGGAGACCAGGAGGAGCTACTTCATTGCGAACTCAGAGCTTTGCGCATAGTATACAAGCAGGCAATGAAGAAGGCTGAGCTGGACTTCTTTCGCTCAATCGCTGACTCAGGTAACGATGACCCCTGGGGTAGAGCTTATCGTGAGGCGAGTGGGCGCTTGCGCCCCCCGCCGAACGTCATCAATGGTATGAAACTCGTCGAGGGCTTTACTGAGTCTACTGGCGACACCATGGCGTCTCTACTCTCCTCGCTGTACCCAGACGATAGACCCGATGATGATACCGCATATCACCGTACCGTACGTATTGCTGCCGCTTTCGCTCCTAGCGGAACCGACTCACCCGAACCGAGCAAGCATACGCTTGACTCGATCATTCGCGCTCTTCCCAATACGGCCGCTGGATCAGATGGTACCACGGCCAGATTCGTCAAGTGGGCGTGGAGGGCTGCCTCGGACGAGATGTGGCACATGTATCGTCTATGCATAGCTCAAGGTATCTTTCCAGACATTTGGAAGGTCGGAAGACTTCTCGTTCAGCCGAAGGGTAACGGTAAACCTCTTTCGGACCCGAAGGCATACAGGCCTATCACCTTAGTACCTATTTTAGGTAAGATCTTGGAGCGCGTGGTGATATCCTGCACTCCCTGTCTGCACGGACATATCTCAGAGGCGCAGCACGGTTTCACCCGTGGCCGTTCTACGGTCACGGCGCTCAACGCTATTAACTCTATTACAGAGAACAGTGCCGCGCCCTACGTGCAGCTGATCTTTTTGGACATCTCTGGTGCTTTCGACAACGCGTGGTGGCCAATGATTTTGTTGAAGGCCAAGCAGGCGGGCATACCGCCCAACATTTACAGAATCGTGGTCAGTAACTTCACGAACAGGCGTGTGGGACTCTATGTGGGGAACCAAACGACCTGGAAACGCAGCACTATGGGATGTCCACAGGGATCGGTGCTCGGCCCGACACTTTGGAATCTCCTTCTCAACGACCTCCTACTGCTGCCGCGACCCGACGGAGTCCACCTTACTGCATACGCCGACGATGTAACGATATCGATAGAAGCACAGTCGCGGGCTGATATCGAACGCAAAGCCGCTACGATGTTGGGGAACATATCCGTTTGGGGAGCACGAAATAGACTCGGTTTTTCCCCTGGGAAGTCCCTCACCATGACGCACAAAGGTAAATTCCAGCGGGCTCCGATTATCAAACTGGACGGTGCTTCGATCGTAAGCGTTTCCCAGGCGAAGGTGTTGGGTGTTACCCTAGACGGTGCTAGGTCCTACATGCCGCATGCGAGATTGATTGGCGAGAGTGCCGCCCGCTGTTTTGCGAAGGTGTCTCGGGTGTCGGCGTCCTCCTGGGGCGTCCGATACCGCGCCCTTAAGGTCCTGTACTCAGGGACCTATGTGGCGTGTTTGACGTACGCTGCGGCTGTATGGTGCCGACGCTCGTCGAATTTTGTTATCCGCAGAGCGCTGATTAGCACTCAGAGGCCGGCGCTAATATTACTCACGAAGGCGTACAGGACGTGCAGTTCCGCGGCACTACCGGTGCTCGCGGGAGTTCTCCCTGCCGACTTGGAAGTTTTTCGTGCAGGACGAAGTGAGCAGGAGAGACACCAACTGGCCCCCAGGGAGCGTAGGGAATTAAAACGTCGCATCAGAGAGGAGACTGTTGCCATTTGGCAAGAGCGGTGGTTTTCGAGCGAGGACGGACGCGAGTTGTTCAGCTTCTTTCCCGACGTAGTCGTGAGGTTATCTTTCGACTTGGTCGAACCGGACTATGTTGTTTCGCAGATTCTCACAGGACACGGTTGCTTCAGACGGCGCCTACATAAGCTTGCGCTGTGCGAGTCGGCACTGTGCCCCTGTGGTGAGGAAGTTGAAGAGAGCCGCGATCACGCACTTTGGGAATGTGAGCTATACGCGGAAGCCAGACATAAGATGCTAGACGCTATACGAACGGCTCAACCTGGTCCGATCTATCACCAGGACCTCGTGAGTAGCCGTAACAACTGGGAGGCATTGCGCGAATTTGCGCACTCTTGGCACATGCTTAGGCGTAATTTTGAAGTGTGATTGGTTTTAGATTTGACAAGTAGAGCAGCCCGACGCGAAGTCACGTTTTTGTGGTGTTCACGCCCCAGAAGGGGGAGAGGTGAAATTCAGAGGGGACCGGAAACAGAAACTTGTAGGGAGCCTGAAGCAAGCGCCGATCGGTGAAGCAGCCTAATTAGCAGGCACGGAGGAGAAAGACCGGTCGGCGTCTCCCACGATTCGGGTCGTATGCCAAGACGGCAGGAAGACTCATGGGCGGAGGTGGGATTGTACCCCCGTACGTCTTTCCCTCGTCTGCATCCTTAACAAGGAAGTACAACCGATCGACCGCCTCCAGCATGTCATTTTTAATGTCCGTCCTTATATTTTTGCCACTGGCAAGGGTCGCTTTGGCCTTTTGAAGACAGGCTTTCGCTTCGGACAAGCGGCTGGTATATTTAGGTTTTGGCTCCACGTCCGTCTTCCCGAGCGCTACTGCACCCCTACTCTTCGACTTCAGTTTGCTCGCCGCGGCAGAAGGCCTTTTGGGGGACGGTGACGCCATACTGCTGCGTGCCTCAATCTCCCCAATGCTCCTCCTCACCGCACTCGCGAGGTCCCGCTTTGCGGGTTCACACATAGCATAGGTTAGGTTAGGTTAGGTTAGGTTAGGTTAGGGGAGCCATCCCCCTCGAATGGAGCACGCCTTGTCGTGGCGAGGGGGCTCAGTAGCCTGTCGCAATCCAGCGGCAGGTGAAGCCAAGATGCTCCGTGGAGAGTGCCGCTGCGTCTGTTCCCGTATCGGGCGGCAGTGGCCATAGTGAGTCGCGTCTGTCTCGCATCGAGCGGCGGCTCACTAAAAGTCGTTGGACTCCCGGCACCCCTCTGATTTAGCAGAGGAGGCAGGGGATGTCCTGAGGACTTTGGTCCTCTGGGCGAGCTCGGCGTGCATTTGCCGTCGGGCGTGGCTCGCCTCGTCGGGAGGGTCTCGGACAGACGGTGTGGGGACACCTCTGTCCAATCACCAGGGACCCTCCTGAGGCGCCAGTGTGCCGTCGGGAGTGGGATCGCCCCACTCCGTGGAGATCCGCCCTCCTCATGGAGGGTGGAGGTTGCGCTGGCAAGGGTCGCGGGACTGTTGAGACACCGCGGCCCCTGCTGTCAAAGCCACCAAACGCGGCGGGCGTCGTCAGGTTTTAGTGGGTATACCCGGGGGCGTATCCGGGGGAGTCCCACACACGCCCCTCCGTTCCCCGACGGAGAGGTACGGTGCGTAATTGCATTTCCTGACGTTAAAAAAAAAAAAAAAAAAAGGTTAGGGGAGCCATGTTCCCCCTCGAATGGAGCACGCCTTGTCGTGGCGAGGGGGCTCAGTAGCCTGTCGCAATCCAGCGGCAGGTGAAGCCAAGATGCTCCGTGGAGAGTGCCGCTGCGTCTGTTCCCGTATCGGGCGGCAGTGGCCATAGTGAGTCGCGTCTGTCTCGCATCGAGCGGCGGCTCACTATAAGTCGTTGGACTCCCGGCACCCCTCTGGTTTAGCAGAGGAGGCAGGGGATGTCCTGAGGACTTTGGTCCTCTGGGCGAGCTCGGCGTGCATTTGCCGTCGTGCGTGGCTCACCTCGTCGGGAGGGTCTCGGACAGACGGTGTGGGGACACCTCTGTCCAATCACAAGGGACCCTCCTGAGGCGCCAGTGTGCCGTAGGGAGTGGGATTGCCCCACTCCGTGGAGATCCGCCCTTGATAGAGGGTGGAGGTTGCGCTGGCAAGGGTCGTGGGACTGTTGAGACACCGCGGCCCCTGCTGTCACAGCCAACAATCACGGCGGGCGTCGTCAGGTTTTAGTGGGTATACCCGGGGGCGTATCCGGGGGAGTCCCACACACGCCTCTCCGTTCCCCCACGGAGAGGTACGGTGCGTAATCTGCATTTCCTGACGTTAAAAAAAAAAAAAAAAAAAAGGGGAGCCATGTTCCCGTGTCGGGTTACTGGTCCCGCATCGGGCGCGTCCCCAGGTGGTGGATAGGGGAACGCCTCCCAGATATGGGAGGTACCGGCTTTGGCCGGCGCGAACCAAAACCAGAGCGCGGCAGGTCTTGTCAACTCGACGGGCCTGTCGGGCCAGAGGGGAAGGCTCAAGACCTCTCGTATTCGCTGTTCCGCCTGCTCCTCCTCGAAGGAATGGACCGGAGCGGCTTGAGTACCTGAGGCGTAGATAGGGGTGCCTAGACCGGCGGGGCGTTTGCCCGGGTCGTAGGGCTTTAGGGTCGTCGGGGCATTTGCCCGGATCCGTGGGTTTTTCCCGGGTTGTAGCCTGTCATCATGACAACCCGGGCAGCGCATTTGTGCCGGCTAGCGGTGGGGACGACCCCACAGATATGGAGCGCTCTTTTATAAGTGAGGAGTTGGCCCGCCGGGAGGAGGAACTGGCCGCTTTACAGGAAATTGCAGCTGAAAGCGGTTTTGTGCCGAGAAAGTCGCTGGCGCGCACCCCGCCCAGCGGCTTCAATACGCCGCCGCAGCCGCGGCAGCCGCAGCCGCAGCAGTCCGCAGCGGCCCGAAGCGGCCCCTGGGCTCTCCTGAGGAGGTCCAGGAAGCCGTTCGGCGCCGGGTAACGGAACGCAAGAAGCCGGTTCCTCCTGTCGGTGGGATCCTGACGACGCAGCCCCGAGAGAGTTCCCCATCGCAGCCGCCCGCCGCTCGCCCATCAGCAGCAGCCACGACACAGCAGGCTCCTGCATCAGGTACGCTGGCCGGCATGTCTAAGTTGGAGCTTTTGGACGCTGTACATAGGACCGTACGAGGAATCGCACAGGTGACGAACGCCAGCAATAAGCTCAACATGGGCGATAAGACTGCGGTCGCCTCGCACAGTCAGGAGATCCTGGCTGTCGTGGCGGCCCTCGAGTTACGCCAAGCTGAGTTGGAGCACCAGCTCGCGGCCTGCAAACTCCAGGCGGCAAACGCCGAACTGGAGTTCTCTAAGCGTGCCTTGGTCATGTCGGCCCCTGGCCAGCAGCCACCAGCCCCCGGAGCGCCCACCGTCCCGTCGTTTGCTAACGTCTTGCGTTTACCAAAGGGTAAGGCCCCAATTGAGATTCCGCAGGAGGGCCCGGCAGTTATCTTTTACCCAGCCGATGCCGCCATTAAGACCTCAGAGGAAACAAAAAAGACATTGGAGAATGCAGTCAAGCCGTCCTCAGAGGGCATCCGCATCCGGAGTGTCAGGATGGTGGGCAATTCGGGGATTGTCGTGCGGACCGCCAACAAGGAGGCTGCCCAGAAGCTGAAGGCAGTGGCTCCACCGAACCTCAAAGTGTCGGAGCCCAAAGCCAGACAGCCCAGGGTAGCCTTACGCTATCTACGCCATAACATGGAGGACGCTGAGATTATCGAGGGACTCCACCAGGGCAATCTAGCGGACGACCCCAGTTGGTCCCTGGAGAATTTCAGGTCCAGCTGTAAGGTCGCCCTGAAGAAAGCCGTTGGTCCCAAGTGGCTCGTGCTCCTCGAGTGCTCGATGGCCTGCAGAGACAAGTTGGTGGCTCTAGGCCAGGTGTACCTGGGATGGAGCGAATTAGAGGTTAGTGACCACGTGAGAGCCACTTGCTGCAACAAGTGTCAGCAGTATGGTCACCCGGAGAAGTACTGCCGGTCCAAGGAAACCGTTTGCGGTAAGTGTGGCGAGACCGGGCACAAATCTGCCGAGTGCCAATCCACGACGCAGTGCTGTGCCACCTGCAAGCGCTTTAAGCGCAAAGACGCACACACCCACGCTACCGCAGCGGCGACCTGTCCAGCCCGGCTGTACTCTGAGCAGCAAACGGTGAGCATGCTACAGTACCACTAAGCTGGCTCTCACGAGACTAAGGGTAGGGCAGCTCAATCTTAACGGTTCCGAGTCCGCTACCTCAGAGCTACCGGTGGTGGCACGCTCGCTCAGACTGGATCTAGTTTTGATCCAGGAGCAGTATCGTCGTCACCCCGGGCTTCTGCAGTGTGGTGAGAACCCTATGGCTGGCGTTCTCGTATTGAACAGGGATGTAGCGGTCACTGTGCTGCATCACCTGAGCAACGACTACTGTCTGGTCGCTCACATTGTGTACCGAGACTCGTGCGTCTACATTGTTTCAGCATACTTTCAGTACAGCCACGACATCAGCCGTCACATATAACATCTGGACACGGTTATGAACAAACTTGCTGGCAAACCAATTATTTTTGGTCTTGACAGCAATGCTCATTCACCGATGTGGTTTTGTGAAGAAAGGCAATACTTAGGCCGAGGGAGGGACACCGAGTACAGGAGGTATCACATGGAGGGCTTCATCCTCGGACGAAACCTTCTGATACACAATGTTCCCGACCAACCACCTACTTTCAGCGGACCGAATGGTATGTCCAATGTAGACCTTACGCTTTCTTCGAGAGGAGTCAATGTGGGCAACTGGATGGTTCACGAGGGGGCCAGCCTGAGCGACCATCAGTTGATCACTTTTGAAATCATGAATGATAATGCACGCCCGACTTCGGCAGTGCAAGGAGACGGCGACCAGTTGCCGGCACCGTTCCGCACGAAAGGTGTGGATTGGACCAGGTTTTGCGCGGTGCTGCATGCTCGTCTGGGCAATGTGGCAACACACCTCCCCGCTGCACAGTATTGCGAGAGGTACACCGGAGTTCTTCTGCGCACTGCTCGAGAGATCCTCGGTCAGTGCGCACGTAAGAACGACGGAAGATACGAGTGGTGGTCGCCAGAGTTAGATCAGTTGCGCCGCGGAGTTAGTCGAGCACGTCGTGACTGGCAGCGATCGCGCCGAGTGGGAGGAGACCAGGAGGAGCTACTTCATTGCGAACTCAGAGCTTTGCGCATAGTATACAAGCAGGCAATGAAGAAGGCTGAGCTGGACTTCTTTCGCTCAATCGCTGACTCAGGTAACGATGACCCCTGGGGTAGAGCTTATCGTGAGGCGAGTGGGCGCTTGCGCCCCCCGCCGAACGTCATCAACGGTATGAAACTCGTCGAGGGCTTTACTGAGTCTACTGGCGACACCATGGCGTCTCTACTCTCCTCGCTGTACCCAGACGATAGACCCGATGATGATACCGCATATCACCGTACCGTACGTATTGCTGCCGCTTTCGCTCCTAGCGGAACCGACTCACCCGAACCGAGCAAGCATACGCTTGACTCGATCATTCGCGCTCTTCCCAATACGGCCGCTGGATCAGATGGTACCACGGCCAGATTCGTCAAGTGGGCGTGGAGGGCTGCCTCGGACGAGATGTGGCACATGTATCGTCTATGCATAGCTCAAGGTATCTTTCCAGACATTTGGAAGGTCGGAAGACTTCTCGTTCAGCCGAAGGGTAACGGTAAACCTCTTTCGGACCCGAAGGCATACAGGCCTATCACCTTAGTACCTATTTTAGGTAAGATCTTGGAGCGCGTGGTGATATCCTGCACTCCCTGTCTGCACGGACATATCTCAGAGGCGCAGCACGGTTTCACCCGTGGCCGTTCTACGGTCACGGCGCTCAACGCTATTAACTCTATTACAGAGAACAGTGCCGCGCCCTACGTGCAGCTGATCTTTTTGGACATCTCTGGTGCTTTCGACAACGCGTGGTGGCCAATGATTTTGTTGAAGGCCAAGCAGGCGGGCATACCGCCCAACATTTACAGAATCGTGGTCAGTAACTTCACGAACAGGCGTGTGGGACTCTATGTGGGGAACCAAACGACCTGGAAACGCAGCACTATGGGATGTCCACAGGGATCGGTGCTCGGCCCGACACTTTGGAATCTCCTTCTCAACGACCTCCTACTGCTGCCGCGACCCGACGGAGTCCACCTTACTGCATACGCCGACGATGTAACGATATCGATAGAAGCACAGTCGCGGGCTGATATCGAACGCAAAGCCGCTACGATGTTGGGGAACATATCCGTTTGGGGAGCACGAAATAGACTCGGTTTTTCCCCTGGGAAGTCCCTCACCATGACGCACAAAGGTAAATTCCAGCGGGCTCCGATTATCAAACTGGACGGTGCTTCGATCGTAAGCGTTTCCCAGGCGAAGGTGTTGGGTGTTACCCTAGACGGTGCTAGGTCCTACATGCCGCATGCGAGATTGATTGGCGAGAGTGCCGCCCGCTGTTTTGCGAAGGTGTCTCGGGTGTCGGCGTCCTCCTGGGGCGTCCGATACCGCGCCCTTAAGGTCCTGTACTCAGGGACCTATGTGGCGTGTTTGACGTACGCTGCGGCTGTATGGTGCCGACGCTCGTCGAATTTTGTTATCCGCAGAGCGCTGATTAGCACTCAGAGGCCGGCGCTAATATTACTCACGAAGGCGTACAGGACGTGCAGTTCCGCGGCACTACCGGTGCTCGCGGGAGTTCTCCCTGCCGACTTGGAAGTTTTTCGTGCAGGACGAAGTGAGCAGGAGAGACACCAACTGGCCCCCAGGGAGCGTAGGGAATTAAAACGTCGCATCAGAGAGGAGACTGTTGCCATTTGGCAAGAGCGGTGGTTTTCGAGCGAGGACGGACGCGAGTTGTTCAGCTTCTTTCCCGACGTAGTCGTGAGGTTATCTTTCGACTTGGTCGAACCGGACTATGTTGTTTCGCAGATTCTCACAGGACACGGTTGCTTCAGACGGCGCCTACATAAGCTTGCGCTGTGCGAGTCGGCACTGTGCCCCTGTGGTGAGGAAGTTGAAGAGAGCCGCGATCACGCACTTTGGGAATGTGAGCTATACGCGGAAGCCAGACATAAGATGCTAGACGCTATACGAACGGCTCAACCTGGTCCGATCTATCACCAGGACCTCGTGAGTAGCCGTAACAACTGGGAGGCATTGCGCGAATTTGCGCACTCTTGGCACATGCTTAGGCGTAATTTTGAAGTGTGATTGGTTTTAGATTTGACAAGTAGAGCAGCCCGACGCGAAGGCACGTTTTTGTGGTGTTCACGCCCCAGAAGGGTGAGAGGTGAAATTCAGAGGGGACCGGAAACAGAAACTTGTAGGGAGCCTGAAGCAAGCGCCGATCGGTGAAGCAGCCTAATTAGCAGGCACGGAGGAGAAAGACCGGTCGGCGTCTCCCACGATTCGGGTCGTATGCCAAGACGGCAGGAAGACTCATGGGCGGAGGTGGGATTGTACCCCCGTACGTCTTTCCCTCGTCTGCATCCTTAACAAGGAAGTACAACCGATCGACCGCCTCCAGCATGTCATTTTTAATGTCCATCCTTATATTTTTGCCACTGGCAAGGGTCGCTTTGGCCTTTTGAAGACAGGCTTTCGCTTCGGACAAGCGGCTGGTATATTTAGGTTTTGGCTCCACGTCCGTCTTCCCGAGCGCTACTGCACCCCTACTCTTCGACTTCAGTTTGCTCGCCGCGGCAGAAGGCCTTTTGGGGGACGGTGACGCCATACTGCTGCGTGCCTCAATCTCCCCAATGCTCCTCCTCACCGCACTCGCGAGGTCCCGCTTTGCGGGTTCACACATAGCATAGGTTAGGTTAGGTTAGGTTAGGTTAGGTTAGGGGAGCCATGTTCCCGTGTCGGGTTACTGGTCCCGCATCGGGCGCGTCCCCAGGTGGTGGATAGGGGAACGCCTCCCAGATATGGGAGGTACCGGCTTTGGCCGGCGCGAACCAAAACCAGAGCGCGGCAGGTCTTGTCAACTCGACGGGCCTGTCGGGCCAGAGGGGAAGGCTCAAGACCTCTCGTATTCGCTGTTCCGCCTGCTCCTCCTCGAAGGAATGGACCGGAGCGGCTTGAGTACCTGAGGCGTAGATAGGGGTGCCTAGACCGGCGGGGCGTTTGCCCGGGTCGTAGGGCTTTAGGGTCGTCGGGGCATTTGCCCGGATCCGTGGGTTTTTCCCGGGTTGTAGCCTGTCATCATGACAACCCGGGCAGCGCATTTGTGCCGGCTAGCGGTGGGGACGACCCCACAGATATGGAGCGCTCTTTTATAAGTGAGGAGTTGGCCCGCCGGGAGGAGGAACTGGCCGCTTTACAGGAAATTGCAGCTGAAAGCGGTTTTGTGCCGAGAAAGTCGCTGGCGCGCACCCCGCCCAGCGGCTTCAATACGCCGCCGCAGCCGCGGCAGCCGCAGCCGCAGCAGTCCGCAGCGGCCCGAAGCGGCCCCTGGGCTCTCCTGAGGAGGTCCAGGAAGCCGTTCGGCGCCGGGTAACGGAACGCAAGAAGCCGGTTCCTCCTGTCGGTGGGATCCTGACGACGCAGCCCCGAGAGAGTTCCCCATCGCAGCCGCCCGCCGCTCGCCCATCAGCAGCAGCCACGACACAGCAGGCTCCTGCATCAGGTACGCTGGCCGGCATGTCTAAGTTGGAGCTTTTGGACGCTGTACATAGGACCGTACGAGGAATCGCACAGGTGACGAACGCCAGCAATAAGCTCAACATGGGCGATAAGACTGCGGTCGCCTCGCACAGTCAGGAGATCCTGGCTGTCGTGGCGGCCCTCGAGTTACGCCAAGCTGAGTTGGAGCACCAGCTCGCGGCCTGCAAACTCCAGGCGGCAAACGCCGAACTGGAGTTCTCTAAGCGTGCCTTGGTCATGTCGGCCCCTGGCCAGCAGCCACCAGCCCCCGGAGCGCCCACCGTCCCGTCGTTTGCTAACGTCTTGCGTTTACCAAAGGGTAAGGCCCGAATTGAGATTCCGCAGGAGAGCCCGGCAGTTATCTTTTACCCAGCCGATGCCGCCATTAAGACCTCAGAGGAAACAAAAAAGACATTGGAGAATGCAGTCAAGCCGTCCTCAGAGGGCATCCGCATCCGGAGTGTCAGGATGGTGGGCAATTCGGGGATTGTCGTGCGGACCGCCAACAAGGAGGCTGCCCAGAAGCTGAAGGCAGTGGCTCCACCGAACCTCAAAGTGTCGGAGCCCAAAGCCAGACAGCCCAGGGTAGCCTTACGCTATCTACGCCATAACATGGAGGACGCTGAGATTATCGAGGGACTCCACCAGGGCAATCTAGCGGACGACCCCAGTTGGTCCCTGGAGAATTTCAGGTCCAGCTGTAAGGTCGCCCTGAAGAAAGCCGTTGGTCCCAAGTGGCTCGTGCTCCTCGAGTGCTCGATGGCCTGCAGAGACAAGTTGGTGGCTCTAGGCCAGGTGTACCTGGGATGGAGCGAATTAGAGGTTAGTGACCACGTGAGAGCCACTTGCTGCAACAAGTGTCAGCAGTATGGTCACCCGGAGAAGTACTGCCGGTCCAAGGAAACCGTTTGCGGTAAGTGTGGCGAGACCGGGCACAAATCTACCGAGTGCCAATCCACGACGCAGTGCTGTGCCACCTGCAAGCGCTTTAAGCGCAAAGACGCACACACCCACGCTACCGCAGCGGCGACCTGTCCAGCCCGGCTGTACTCTGAGCAGCAAACGGTGAGCATGCTACAGTACCACTAAGCTGGCTCTCACGAGACTAAGGGTAGGGCAGCTCAATCTTAACGGTTCCGAGTCCGCTACCTCAGAGCTACCGGTGGTGGCACGCTCGCTCAGACTGGATCTAGTTTTGATCCAGGAGCAGTATCGTCGTCACCCCGGGCTTCTGCAGTGTGGTGAGAACCCTATGGCTGGCGTTCTCGTATTGAACAGGGATGTAGCGGTCACTGTGCTGCATCACCTGAGCAACGACTACTGTCTGGTCGCTCACATTGTGTACCGAGACTCGTGCGTCTACATTGTTTCAGCATACTTTCAGTACAGCCACGACATCAGCCGTCACATATAACATCTGGACACGGTTATGAACAAACTTGCTGGCAAACCAATTATTTTTGGTCTTGACAGCAATGCTCATTCACCGATGTGGTTTTGTGAAGAAAGGCAATACTTAGGCCGAGGGAGGGACACCGAGTACAGGAGGTATCACATGGAGGGCTTCATCCTCGGACGAAACCTTCTGATACACAATGTTCCCGACCAACCACCTACTTTCAGCGGACCGAATGGTATGTCCAATGTAGACCTTACGCTTTCTTCGAGAGGAGTCAATGTGGGCAACTGGATGGTTCACGAGGGGGCCAGCCTGAGCGTCCATCAGTTGATCACTTTTGAAATCATGAATGATAATGCACGCCCGACTTCGGCAGTGCAAGGAGACGGCGACCAGTTGCCGGCACCGTTCCGCACGAAAGGTGTGGATTGGACCAGGTTTTGCGCGGTGCTGCATGCTCGTCTGGGCAATGTGGCAACACACCTCCCCGCTGCACAGTATTGCGAGAGGTACACCGGAGTTCTTCTGCGCACTGCTCGAGAGATCCTCGGTCAGTGCGCACGTAAGAACGACGGAAGATACGAGTGGTGGTCGCCAGAGTTAGATCAGTTGCGCCGCGGAGTTAGTCGAGCACGTCGTGACTGGCAGCGATCGCGCCGAGTGGGAGGAGACCAGGAGGAGCTACTTCATTGCGAACTCAGAGCTTTGCGCATAGTATAATATAATAATAATAATAATAAATTATTTATTAATAAACAAAAGGTATTTATGGTTACAAAAAAGGACTTAAGCTTAGAGTCTTATTATAGTATTTGTCTGAACTAGGTTGGACCTGTGTTTCAGACTATAAAAAAGAACTATGTTAGTAAACTAATTACAATAAACTTACTAAGATGACACAAATAAACCTATTAATTAATTATAAATATACCCTTCTACCTACTGGATGATGACAAACAGGTCTTCAGTCTCATCATATGACAGTTTCTTAAGATACAGATCTAATTTTAACTTACAGTTATGGTAATTAAGTTTGTATAAGTTTAGTAAACCGTTTAATCTATTATACAATAATGGTGCAATAAAACTAAAGAACCTATTAGTAAAAGTAAATTTCGAAGTCCATTGTGGATTGCAGACTTTATCCATCCTTCTTTTGTTAGTTACTTTGGCATTGTAAGGGAGTAGTGCGTGTTGTTTTAATATGGTGTGCTGGATGAAAAGCTGGCGCACAGTAAGCACTTTGCAGAAATTGTAAAGCAAATCTGTTCGATATAAAAAAGGTAAGGAGTTGGCGACTTTTAAAATAGCTCTTTGGGCACGCTCCAGAGGCATCAAAACAGTTTTGGGAGCTCCACCCCAGGATGTGATACAGTACTGTATTATAGATTGACCTAAGGCTTGGTATACTTGAGTAATAAGTTTTATATCAGCAATAGATCGTAATTTTTTAAAAATATATATTAATTTACGGACCCTAAGAGCTAAATTATGTATGTGCGGTCTAAATGAAAGGGTTTCATCCAGGGTTACTCCTAAATATTTTACGGTGCAAGTGCTAACAATAGAGGGACAACAACATATAGTGTCGACTTTAGGGTCATGACATTGGTGTGCATGCAACGTGTGTGCGTCTTTGTTGTGTGTTCGGCGCATGCTAAAGCGAATGTATTTGGTCTTGTCGACGTTCAATGTTAGTAAGTTACAGCGAAGCCAGTTATTAACAATATCAAATCCTTTTTGTGCATTATCATACAGATCTTTATCAGTTTTCCCCGTGAAAATGAGTGCAGTATCGTCAGCGTAAGATATTATTTTCCCATGATCTAGATTTAATTTACACAGGTCATTTATATACACGAGAAACAGAGTAGGGCCCAGGATGCTTCCTTGAGGAACACCGAAGCCAGAACTTCTATGCTCCTCACTAACTATTTTATCTATTCTAACACATTGCGATCGGTCGCTTAGGTAGTCAGAGAAAAGATTTAACTGAGTTCCTCTTACACCCAGTGCTTCAAGTTTTTTTAAAAGTATTGGAATGGATATTGTATCGAAAGCCTTTGCTAAATCAACAAATATTCCCATGGTTTTGTTTCCTCTACCGAGTTCTTTTGTGGTGTATTCCGTTAGGCTGTGTACTGCGTCCGCCGTCGACAGTTTTTGTCTGAAACCGAATTGTGCTGTAGAGAAAAGCTTATGTTTTTCAATATAGTTTATTAGTCTATTATTTATGATTTTTTCCAAGATTTTGGATATTGAGGAAAGCAAAGATATTGGCCTGTAGTTGGTGACTAAGTCTTTTCTTCCGTTTTTATGAATTGGTATGACCACCGCTTTCTTAAGACATTTAGGAAACACTCCTTTAGAGAGGCAGATACTGAAAATACGTGTTAAAGGTGGAACTAAGATTTGTTTAAATCGTTTGAGTATCTTATTGCTAATGTTATCCCACCCAGCGGCACAATCATCTCTTAATTTCGAAATAGTTTGGCATACTTCCTCTTCGTCTGTATCTAATAGGACAAAACTGTGTGGGTAGTTAGAGAGGGATATTGATTGTTGGGGAGTTTGCTTATGAATTCGTTCAGCAAGGGTCTTACCTACGTTAGCAAAAAAGCTATTTACATTATCGGCTGATACTTGCGGAGAAGAGTGCGTAAGTAACAAATTCGAACTTGATTCACGCTGTTTTGTCATTAGAGTTACAGTTTTGATGTGTTTCCAAAGTAGTTTGCTGTTGTTACGAACTTTATTTAGTTCATTTTTTTCGTAAGTGGATTTCAATTTCTTTAACAATCCGTTACAAAAGTTTCTGTATCGCTTATAAGTGGTTTGAAGATTAATATTATCTGGATATTTTCTGACTTTCAGGTGAAGTTTATCCCTGTGTCGTATACAACGGATAAGGCCTGGTGTAATCCAGGGTCGTATATTATGATTTTTATTATTAAGAGTTACTTCTGTTGTATTACGTAAGATTGCTTCTTGCACTTTTGTAATGACATACGTTAGTGACTGATTTGCGTCAGCAGTTTTGTAAACTGGGTTAAAGTCAATGTTGCATAAATCACGTTCGAGTTTGTGCATGTTTAGTTTGGATTTATTCACGATGCGTTTTTGCTTATGCAGCGTTAAATCTAGGGTTAGTAGGACAGCGTGGTGGTCAGTTATTGTTGAGTTAGTCACAAGTGTTAAATACGGAAGCCTAGATTTAACTATCATATGATCGAGGCATGACCCAGTTTGAAACGTCGTCAATGTATGCCCTGGGTGGAGTCCGTGGGATGAGCATAGGCTTAGGTAGTCTTGAATTCCTTCACTATCATAATGCTGCCCTTCGGGCCTTATATCGATGTTGATATCCCCTGTTAAAATTATGTTTTTAAAAGAACTTAATGATTTTAGGGTATAATTTAATGACTCATAAAATTGGTCACAGTTTTTAGTGGAGGGAGATCTATAAATGGCTATAATGGCCGTGTTTGTGCCAATTTTAATAATTAGACTATTACAGTCCTCTAAATTTGGCTCTTCTACTGTAGCGCTTACAGTGTCCTTTACAAAGACTACCACGCCGTCATTTAGTCAGTATACAAGCAGGCAATGAAGAAGGCTGAGCTGGACTTCTTTCGCTCAATCGCTGACTCAGGTAACGATGACCCCTGGGGTAGAGCTTATCGTGAGGCGAGTGGGCGCTTGCGCCCCCCGCCGAACGTCATCAACGGTATGAAACTCGTCGAGGGCTTTACTGAGTCTACTGGCGACACCATGGCGTCTCTACTCTCCTCGCTGTACCCAGACGATAGACCCGATGATGATACCGCATATCACCGTACCGTACGTATTGCTGCCGCTTTCGCTCCTAGCGGAACCGACTCACCCGAACCGAGCAAGCATACGCTTGACTCGATCATTCGCGCTCTTCCCAATACGGCCGCTGGATCAGATGGTACCACGGCCAGATTCGTCAAGTGGGCGTGGAGGGCTGCCTCGGACGAGATGTGGCACATGTATCGTCTATGCATAGCTCAAGGTATCTTTCCAGACATTTGGAAGGTCGGAAGACTTCTCGTTCAGCCGAAGGGTAACGGTAAACCTCTTTCGGACCCGAAGGCATACAGGCCTATCACCTTAGTACCTATTTTAGGTAAGATCTTGGAGCGCGTGGTGATATCCTGCACTCCCTGTCTGCACGGACATATCTCAGAGGCGCAGCACGGTTTCACCCGTGGCCGTTCTACGGTCACGGCGCTCAACGCTATTAACTCTATTACAGAGAACAGTGCCGCGCCCTACGTGCAGCTGATCTTTTTGGACATCTCTGGTGCTTTCGACAACGCGTGGTGGCCAATGATTTTGTTGAAGGCCAAGCAGGCGGGCATACCGCCCAACATTTACAGAATCTTGGTCAGTAACTTCACGAACAGGCGTGTGGGACTCTATGTGGGGAACCAAACGACCTGGAAACGCAGCACTATGGGATGTCCACAGGGATCGGTGCTCGGCCCGACACTTTGGAATCTCCTTCTCAACGACCTCCTACTGCTGCCGCGACCCGACGGAGTCCACCTTACTGCATACGCCGACGATGTAACGATATCGATAGAAGCACAGTCGCGGGCTGATATCGAACGCAAAGCCGCTACGATGTTGGGGAACATATCCGTTTGGGGAGCACGAAATAGACTCGGTTTTTCCCCTGGGAAGTCCCTCACCATGACGCACAAAGGTAAATTCCAGCGGGCTCCGATTATCAAACTGGACGGTGCTTCGATCGTAAGCGTTTCCCAGGCGAAGGTGTTGGGTGTTACCCTAGACGGTGCTAGGTCCTACATGCCGCATGCGAGATTGATTGGCGAGAGTGCCGCCCGCTGTTTTGCGAAGGTGTCTCGGGTGTCGGCGTCCTCCTGGGGCGTCCGATACCGCGCCCTTAAGGTCCTGTACTCAGGGACCTATGTGGCGTGTTTGACGTACGCTGCGGCTGTATGGTGCCGACGCTCGTCGAATTTTGTTATCCGCAGAGCGCTGATTAGCACTCAGAGGCCGGCGCTAATATTACTCACGAAGGCGTACAGGACGTGCAGTTCCGCGGCACTACCGGTGCTCGCGGGAGTTCTCCCTGCCGACTTGGAAGTTTTTCGTGCAGGACGAAGTGAGCAGGAGAGACACCAACTGGCCCCCAGGGAGCGTAGGGAATTAAAACGTCGCATCAGAGAGGAGACTGTTGCCATTTGGCAAGAGCGGTGGTTTTCGAGCGAGGACGGACGCGAGTTGTTCAGCTTCTTTCCCGACGTAGTCGTGAGGTTATCTTTCGACTTGGTCGAACCGGACTATGTTGTTTCGCAGATTCTCACAGGACACGGTTGCTTCAGACGGCGCCTACATAAGCTTGCGCTGTGCGAGTCGGCACTGTGCCCCTGTGGTGAGGAAGTTGAAGAGAGCCGCGATCACGCACTTTGGGAATGTGAGCTATACGCGGAAGCCAGACATAAGATGCTAGACGCTATACGAACGGCTCAACCTGGTCCGATCTATCACCAGGACCTCGTGAGTAGCCGTAACAACTGGGAGGCATTGCGCGAATTTGCGCACTCTTGGCACATGCTTAGGCGTAATTTTGAAGTGTGATTGGTTTTAGATTTGACAAGTAGAGCAGCCCGACGCGAAGTCACGTTTTTGTGGTGTTCACGCCCCAGAAGGGGGAGAGGTGAAATTCAGAGGGGACCGGAAACAGAAACTTGTAGGGAGCCTGAAGCAAGCGCCGATCGGTGAAGCAGCCTAATTAGCAGGCACGGAGGAGAAAGACCGGTCGGCGTCTCCCACGATTCGGGTCGTATGCCAAGACGGCAGGAAGACTCATGGGCGGAGGTGGGATTGTACCCCCGTACGTCTTTCCCTCGTCTGCATCCTTAACAAGGAAGTATAACCGATCGACCGCCTCCAGCATGTCATTTTTAATGTCCGTCCTTATATTTTTGCCACTGGCAAGGGTCGCTTTGGCCTTTTGAAGACAGGCTTTCGCTTCGGACAAGCGGCTGGTATATTTAGGTTTTGGCTCCACGTCCGTCTTCCCGAGCGCTACTGCACCCCTACTCTTCGACTTCAGTTTGCTCGCCGCGGCAGAAGGCCTTTTGGGGGACGGTGACGCCATACTGCTGCGTGCCTCAATCTCCCCAATGCTCCTCCTCACCGCACTCGCGAGGTCCCGCTTTGCGGGTTCACACATAGCATAGGTTAGGTTAGGTTAGGTTAGGTTAGGTTAGGGGAGCCATGTTCCCGTGTCGGGTTACTGGTCCCGCATCGGGCGCGTCCCCAGGTGGTGGATAGGGGAACGCCTCCCAGATATGGGGGGTACCGGCTTCGGCCGGCGCGAACCAAAACCAGAGCGCGGCAGGTTTTGTCAACTCGGCGGACCTGTCGGGCCAGAAGGGAAGGCCTTATGGCTTAAGTCCTCTTGTATTCGCTGTTCCGCCTGCTCCTCCTCGAAGGAATGGACCGGAGCGGCTTGAGTACCTGAGGCATAGATAGGGGTGCCTAGACCGGCGGGGCGTTTGCCCGGGTCGTAGGGCTTTGGGGTCGTCGGGGCATCTGCCCGGATCCGTTGGTTTTTCCCGGGTTGTGGCCTGTCATCACGACAACCCGGGCAGCGCATTTGTGCCGTGCGCTGGGTCCCGTAATCCTGGGAGAAGAGGGTCCTGGACGTTGAGCCTGAGGCAGACCACCCAGGCAACACGCTGTCTTTGGCCTCGGATTCCGGGCACACGGGGGGCCCGTGGAGTAGCCGGTCCACGGGTTATTCGGCTGCGGGCGAGCGGCTTAACCCTCGTCCAACGGTGACGCGGGGGGTACGGGGGGCAGGGCAGGCGGCGGGCTCGGTGATGTTGCGCGTTCTGGTCGACGCGTGCTCACCTTGCCCCAACCGTCTCGTCAAAGATCCCGTGCTAGTCTGCCCGAAAGGGAAGTGGCGTCCCTGCTATGGTCGGTGGGAAACCCTGGGGTGTCAGTAGCACCTCCCCAGATGGGGCTCCGTGGTGGGTGGGGTCACCACCGACTGAATTTCGAAGAAAAACGAATATGGCTTGCAACAACTCGGAAAAATCAAACTTTGCGACCAACCCCCGAGCGCAAGGCGCTCAAGGCGAGAAGAAAGCAGAAGGAGACGGTGACGTCCTTTTCAGGATGCCCGTTGTCCGCCTGCAAAGATGCATTATACCACAGGCGGGACCGTCAGGTAGCCAGTTTTTCGGGCCCGGGGATTTCCCCGAGTCTGAAGACGAGGTAACCCCCACTGGATATAACAACACCGGACATGACAACCAAGGCTTGGACGACAGCCTGGAGATTGCAAACTCATACGAGTCAGCATCTTCGGGCATGGCGTCAAGATCGCCGTCTGGTTCACGCACCAGCGGCCGGATGACGAGAGCCGGCAAACGGCGGGCGGATGAGGCCTCATCAGACCTCTCTCCTGCCAAAGTACCGGCAGACAAAATCACTGCTGCCCGCAGAGGCCGCGGCCGCCCACCTACCCATGGGGAGCACGTAGGTGTTGGCAGAGCCCGCGAGCAGCTGCGCGACGAGAAGCGCCGTGCGGCAATCGTGGAGGCCGAGGAGGAGGCTTCCCGTCTTGCAGTGCAGCTTGAGCACACACGCAACAAGAGCGAGTTCTCAGTGAGGGATGCCACCGCGGAAGAGCTGAGTGGCCAGATCCGGGCTGCCACGGACACTATTATGTTCTGCGTGGCGAAGTCCGGAAACCTGAAGGGTAGCTTCCAGCGTGCCCTGAAGGAGGCTGCCACCTCGATAACGCGGGCGGTTGAGATCCTCAGCTCGAGGACCATCGATGAGGAGACGCGGCGGCTGCAAGCCGCAAACAAGCGCCTGGAGCAGGACGTCGCGGACCTGAAGCGCGTCGTCCAGGAGCTCCGGGCTGAAAGGCTCGCGGACATGCGTCCTGCAACCTCCACCCCCTTTGGGGAGGAGTTCGAGCAGCGCCTCATGCGCCAGTTCGGAGGCATGATGGATGCCAAATTGGCGTCCATCCAAGATCGGCTGCTCCCTGAGCCTCGCCTGCGCCCGCCACTTGCCGCGGACGCCCGCAAGGCTCAGGTTGAGCGCCCTTCTGCCGCCGAAGCCAAGGCGAAGAAGCAGCCGCCAACCGCAGCACCGCCCAAGAAAGCCGACTCTCCCCAGACGGGAAAAGCGCCGTCCGAGGTGTCCCCCCCTGTGGCCACAACCTCGACTGCCGGTGCAGTCCCCGCCGGGGAGAAGAAGAGGCGAAAGCGAAGCAAGCGGAAGAAGGCCCGTAACCAGGGCCAGCAATCCGCGCCCGCTTCTGCCTCCCAAGCTGGGAGTACCCCCCCGACAACTCAGTCCGCAGCTGGCCCTGGAGCCGATTCGTGGACAGAGGTAGTTAGGCGTAGGAAAAAGCCATCCTCGACATCCGCCCCGCAGCAGCAGCCTTCGGTCCAACCCAAGAGGCCAACTGCTCCCGCGAAGAAGGCTCCGAACCTCCGCCCGCCGAGGACCGCCGCCATTCTGGTGGCGATGCAACCGGGAGTGCTGGAGGCCAAGGAGCACTCCTACGAAACAGTGATGGGCCGTGCCAAGCAGGCAATAGATATCGGTGCATTGGGAGTCTCCGGGATCCGCTTCAGGGTCGCCAAAACTGGCGGCAAGGTCCTGGAGATCACCGGTGCCGATAGTGACGCGAAGGCTGACACCCTGGCAGCCAAGATGCGGGAAGTCATCCCTGATGCGATAGCGAAGGTGACCAGGCCGACCAAGAGCGTCGATGTCCGGATCTCGGGACTCGACGACTCTGTGACCAAGGTCGAAGTCGCCGAAGCTGTCGCTAAGGCAGGAGGCTGTGATCCCAAATCGATTCAGGTGGGGTCGATTGGGCGATCTTTTCGGGGCACAGGGGCTTGCATCGTAAAGGTGCCGATCGCTGTGGCCCAGAAGGTCGTTAAAGGGCGAGTTTTGGTGGGATGGGTCTCCGCCCAGACCAGGCTTTTAGACCGGAAGCCGCTTCAGTGCTTCAGGTGCCTGGAGGTGGGACACGCCCGCGAAAGCTGCCCTTCGACAGCCGACCGCAGTGGCCTTTGTTACCGCTGTGGTAAGCCGGGACATGCAGCCAGGGGATGCACTGCCCCTCCGCACTGCCCTCTGTGCGCGGACGCAGGATTGCCAGCGAACCACCGGGTGGGCAGCAAGAGCTGCAAACCGCCCAAGCGTGGCAATCGAGCGGGAAGGACAGTGGCCAGGACTCCAGCCGCACCGTCCGGGGCCGTAAGGCCCACTTCCATAGAGGCAGAAAATACACCAGCGTAGGATGGCCTTTAGCGTTCTGCAGGCGAATGTGAACCACTCTGCCGCTGCGCAGGATATCCTCTTGCAGCACGCGGCGGAGTGGTCCATAGACGCGGTCCTCGTCTCCGAACCCTATTTCATACCGGCTGACCGGGAGAACTGGGTCGGGGACGTGAGCGGACTGTCGGCCATCATGGTGTCAGGGGCGCATTCCATAGATGTCGTTGCCAGGCAGAGCGGTTTTGTCGCCGCCAAGTGCAGGGAGTTTCTGCTGGTGGGGGTTTATTGCCCCCCCAGCCGAACCAGGAGCGAGTTCGAGGCCGACCTGGACCGTTTCGGGTCGGTTCTCCGTCAGTCCACCTTGCCGGTGATAGTTGGCGGCGATTTTAACGCCAAGAATATAGCCTGGGGCTCACGACATACTGACCCCAAAGGGGAGAGTCTGCTGGACTGGGCGGTGTCCAACGGACTTGTTATCGTCAACGTGGGGACCGAACCCACTTGCGTGCGACCGCAGGGGGAGTCCGTCGTGGACATAACGTTCGCGATCCCAGCGGTTGCAGCTCGAATAAGTGGCTGGAGAGTGGTCACAGAGGCGGAAGAATTGTCGGATCACCGGTACATCCGGTTTGACATCTCCGCCTCCGGTCCCGTGATCCCTCCGAGCGGCACACCCCACGTGACATACCCCCGATGGAGGCTCAGTTGCCTGGACAAGGAAACAGCGCGGGAAGCTGCGGTCGTTAAGGCCTGGCTACCTGTAGGTCCCGAGCCCGTCCAAGTGGATGCGGAAGCGGAATGGTTCCGAGAGGCCGTTACGGACGTGTGTGACGCGTCCATGCCTCGGTCCGGACCTTCCCTTCCCCGGCGGAACGTCTATTGGTGGACGGATGAGGTTGCGGAGCTGCGCCGCGTGTGTATCGCGGCGCGTCGCGCCTCAGCCAGACACCGAAGACGCAGACGCCGTGATCCGGCGCTGGACGAGCCGCTTTATCAGGCCTACAGAGAGGCGAAGCAGGCGCTCAAGATCGCCATCCTGGAGGCGAAACTCAAGGCGAGGGAGGAGCTCCTTGCATCGCTCGATGCCGATCCGTGGGGACGCCCGTACCGCACGGTGCGGGGGAAACTCCGCCCATGGGCACCCCCGGTCACGGAAAGGCTAGAGCCCGAGTTCCTCCGAAGAGTCGTGTCCACCTTGTTCCCAGCTCAGGTGGAACACACCCCGCCTTCGATGTTGCCACACCCCGTGGCCTCCAGAGAGCCCCCTGACCCCGTGTCCGAGGGCGAGTTCGGCGCGGCAATAGAGCGGTTGAAGGCCAAGAACGTGGCCCCGGGTCCTGACGGGATCCCAGGTAAAATCTGGGTTCTCGTATCGGATATACTGGGTGACCGCCTTCGTAGGCTCCTAACCGCTTGCCTAGAACAGGGGCGCTTCCCGGCGCTATGGAAGGAAGGGAGGCTCGTGCTTCTGAAGAAGGACGGACGTCCGACCGACTCCCCTTCGGCATACCGTCCGATCGTGTTGTTGGATGAGGTGGGCAAGCTCTTTGAAAGAGTCGTTGCAAACCGCCTCGTTCGGCACCTGGATACGGATGGGCCGAATTTGTCGGATGTTCAGTATGGCTTCAGGAGAGAGCGCTCTACGATCGATGCTATCCTGCGGGTAAAATCGCTTGCCAGCGAAGCGGTGGAGAGCGGCGGTGTGCTGTTGGCCGTGTCTATCGACATTGCCAACGCGTTCAACACGCTGCCGTGGACCACGATAAAGCAGGCGCTCCGATTCCACGGAGTGCCTGTTTACCTGCAGGACACCATCGCATCGTACCTGGAAGGACGAGAGGTTGCGTGTGATTCGGTGGACGGTCGTTTGCGGCACTTGGCCGGATGCGGCGTTCCACAGGGGTCGGTCTTAGGGCCACTCTTGTGGAACATCGGATTCGATTGGGCTCTCCGCGGCCAGTTCGTCGCGGGGGTTGGCGTGACTTGTTACGCCGACGATACCCTGCTGACAGCTCGCGGTGACTCTTTTGCCGATGCTGCACGTCGTGCGACTGCTGGGGTCGCTGTAATGGTACACCGAATCCGCCTTTTGGGGCTGCGAGTGGCGCTGGAGAAGTCTGAGGCGCTGTGTTTTCACGGCCGACGACGTGCGCCGCCTGCGGGCACTGGGTTGATGGTGGATGGGGTTCTGATCCCGGTTTCATCCACCATCCGGTACCTTGGGCTTGTGCTTGACGGAATGTGGCGGTTCAAGGCCCATTTCCGTCAGCTCGCTACCAAGCTCAATGCGACCGCGGGTGCTTTGAGCCGGTTACTGCCAAACCTGGGTGGTCCGTCGACGGCTCCTCGACGACTGTACCTAGGGGTGGTCCGCTCGATGGCACTTTACGGTGCCCCGGTGTGGCATGACGCCCTCTCGTCCGAGAACGTAACAGTCTTGCGGAAGGCTCAAAGGGTGTTAGCCCTGCGTTTAGCGCGAGCCTACCGCACCACCTCCACCGATGCTGCGCTGGTCCTGGCCGGCAGCCTCCCCTGGGATCTCGACTCCCTGGTCCTCGCCGCGTTATACCAGTGGCGGGGAGACCAAAGATCTCAGGGCAATAGGCCCGCACCGACGGAGGTGGAATCGGAAAGGACACAGCTCACAGAGCTAGCCCACGAGCAGTGGCGCCGTAGATTGGCCAGTAGCCACTTTGGCGTCCGGGTCATTG
This sequence comes from Pyrausta purpuralis, assembly GCA_963924145.1. Lineage (NCBI taxonomy): Eukaryota > Metazoa > Arthropoda > Insecta > Lepidoptera > Crambidae > Pyrausta > Pyrausta purpuralis. The sequence goes on along the minus strand of OZ001661.1, from coordinate 77,696 downwards.
AAGCCGTACTCCCCGTTCTTCAAGAATGGGTCGAGCGACCACACGGCCAAATGACATACCGGATGTCACAGGTGTTTACAGGCCACGGGTGCTTTGGGTCATACCTCTGCCGCATAGGCAGGGAACCCACAACCCGATGCTGGCACTGCGATGCTCCGGAGGATACGGCACAGCACACCCTCGAGGTGTGCCCGGCGTGGGTCGCTGACCGCCGTGCCCTCCGAGCACACGTGGGGACCGACCTCAGCCTGGGCTCTATAGTCCGGCGTATGGTCGAAGACAGGGAGGCATGGCGAGCCATGGCCGCATTTTGCGAGCGGGTGATCGCCGAAAAGGAGAGCGCGGAGCGAGAGCGAGAGGCTGCGGCTGACGCACTCCTTATGCGCCGAAGGCGTACTGGGCGCAGGAGGAACCTCCACCACCTGCACATGCCCCTCCCTGTGCCTCGGGTCGTGGACGCGGGGGCGTCCGCTTCCCACTAAGAGGCGCGATGGTGTGTAATGCGTTCTACGCATCGTCGGGACATCAAGCCGGAGGATAACCTCCTTCGGCGCTGAAGGCAGGGGCACTTGCCCTCTTCAGATCGGGTGAGACCGTGTGTCGGTCTAGTCAGTGAGGGGCCGCGGATGTGTGCTTATGGCGCTGACTCGTGGCCCCGAACTCATGGCTCCCGAGAACGCCGCTGGTTTTTAGTGGGTATGCCCCGATCGGGGAGAGTCCCACATAACCTGCTGCCTTCCCCTGAGGGCGACAGGTATGCGTAAAGCATTTTCCAGCGAAACCAAAAAAAAAAAAAAAAGGTTCCCCCCCCCCTCGAATGGAGCACGCCTTGTCGTGGCGAGGGGGCTCAGTAGCCTGTCGCAATCCAGCGGCAGGTGAAGCCAAGATGCTCCGTGGAGAGTGCCGCTGCGTCTGTTCCCGTATCGGGCGGCAGTGGCCATAGTGAGTCGCGTCTGTCTCGCATCGAGCGGCGGCTCACTAAAAGTCGTTGGACTCCCGGCACCCCTCTGGTTTAGCAGAGGAGGCAGGGGATGTCCTGAGGACTTTGGTCCTCTGGGCGAGCTCGGCGTGCATTTGCCGTCGGGCGTGGCTCACCTCGTCGGGAGGGTCTCGGACAGACGGTGTGGGGACACCTCTGTCCAATCACCAGGGACCCTCCTGAGGCGCCAGGGTGCCGTCGGGAGTGGGATGGCCCCACTCCGTGGAGATCCGCCCTCCTGTTGGAGGGTGGAGGTTGCGCTGGGAAGGGTCGCGGGACTGTTGAGACACCGCGGCCCCTGCTGTCAAAGCCACCAAACGCGGCGGGCGTCGTCAGGTTTTAGTGGGTATACCCAGGGGCGAATCCGGGGGAGTCCCACACACGCCCCTCCGTTCCCCGACGGAGGGGTACGGTGCGTAATCTGCATTTTCTGACATTAAAAAAAAAGGTTAGGTTCTGACAGTCATCCTCGAGCCCCTTCCCATATGCGGGAGGGGCGTGAAGGGCCCGCCGCTGTAAGGCGGGCGGACGCCGGCGGGGAAATGGAAGCAAAGGCTATGCCGATTCCCAGAACCCCGCCACCAAAGGCGAAGCGGGAGTGCCGCTGGGTCGTTTAGTGGGTATACCGGGAGTCACCTTTCCCGGGAGTCCCACATACCCCATCTGTCCCCCGACGGGTGGGGATGCGTAATGCATTTTTCCCAGCGAAAAAAAAGTTAGGTTGGGGTACCATCTGTCAGACCTCCTCGTGGTGTACCCTGGGCAACGGCTGGTGTTCCATCCACCAGCCGGCTAACGTGACAGGCGCGCGGGATGTGGTCGCCTATACTCGGCGATCGAGTGGCGGCCCACCCGGGCGCACCCGTAATCCCCATTGAGGGGGACGGGGGTCCTGGCTACTGAAGTCAGGACCGCGACAGACAAGTCTTTAAAATCCCCTAAGTGCAAGGTTTGGCGGGGGCCGATGCACTGAATGGCCGGCGGGGATACGTCGGTCCCTACCCCGTCACGAGGTGTTGAGGGGCAGCTGCGCCCGTAAGCAGTTTCAAAAACATGGACAGTTGTAAAAACGATAATATTCCCCGAGAGGGTCCCAGCTCAGCTGGGGAATCCCTCCCCGCCCTTCTCAGGGCGGGCTGCCCCACGTATACGGAGGGGGCAACAATTGTTCCTCGGTGTGAGCCGAGTGGGAGTGTAGAGGTAGTGGAAGTTGAAAGTGATGAGGCGGAGATTGGTGGAACAGAAGGGAGAGTGCGGCGCGGTGGGTTCCCATCGCCCCGCCCTAACAGGAAGAAAGTTAGCGACGAGACGCTAACCGGGTTGGGGCCCCGTGAACTGCGGGTGTCCCTCACCCGCATGGATACGGACGCAGACAGTAGGTCCGACACTTCCGCGGGCACCATGGTGTCTGCAGCATCCGGAGGTGAGAAATTCTGGAAGGGACCGAAGCGGCCGCGTAGACAAGAGGGCAACGGATCAAGCTCCGAATCGGACCGCTCTAGATCCCCCAAACAACTCGCGACAAAGACGTCGGTAGCGAGAAGAGGACGAGGCCCCCTACCACAGGGGAGTATGTCGGCCTTTACGAAAGGAAGAAGGAGTTTTTGAAGCTCCAACAGCAGGAGTTAGAGCTCCAAGCGGAGAAGGAGTTGCTCGACATCACGGTCGAGGCCCGCAAAACACGGGAAAAAAAATAAAAGTATCGTGTCCAGCAGCGGACCACTTGACAGTGAAAAGACGACGATGTCCCTTAAAAAACAAATATTTTCGGGTCTCACAATGATCAACGAAGTGAGAACAAAATCCGGCAAATTGAAAGGAACAATGCAGGCGGCCTTGAATACGGCGAGCGAGATGATTCGGGAGGCGTCCGAAGCGCTCGCCACAAGGACCGTCTGCGAAGAGTGAGTGGAGTGGAGGTTTTGAGGAAGGAACTGGCCGAGTTTAAAGCCAGTCTCCTAAATAAAGTGGCGCCGGCCCACATCGGAGGAAACGCATGCCCCGGATCAATGGAGGAGTGGGCTGAGAAGATCCTGAGCCTAACTACGGCTCGGATCAACGCCACGGTGGAGGGTCTCGAGTCGCGGCTGAATCCAGAGCCGCGACTGCGACCACCGTTGGCGTTCGAGAGGCGAGCCAGCGTGCCATTCGTGGAGGAAGCGGCAGCCAAAGCGGTGAAGCCACCAGTAGCCATCGCAAAAGCTCAGGCGCCCTCCAAGGCCCCCAGAGTTATAAAGGCTACCAGCTCCCGGGGGCCAGTAGTAGTAGAGCCGACAAGTGGCTCTTCTACGAACAAAAAGAAGCGGGCGAAGAAAGGTAAGGTGCAGAAGGCACCTACACCTGTGGCGTCCCAGCCACGGCCGCTGCCCCCTGCACCGGTCTCTACCGATGAAGGGTGGACAACGGTCGTTAAGAAAGGAAAGACCAACGGGGGTAAAACCAATAAGGCAGCTACCAAACCTCAGCCGAAGCCTCAGAAAACGGCCAAGATCAAGGCTCGCCCTCCGAAATCCACGGCGGTGGTCATCACCGTGCAGGAGGGCGCAGCTGATCGTGGCGTAACATACGCCAAAGCCGTTACAGAGGCCAGGCAGAGGATAAACCTAGAAGAACTCGGCATAGATGGTGTCCGCTTTCGCCGGGCAATAACGGGGGCCACAATAATAGAGGTGCCAGGCGCCTCTAGCAGCGATAAGGCAGACTCCCTGGCTGGAAAGCTCAGGGAGCTCTTTAATGAGGACGACATCCGGGTGTCCAGACCCACGAGGACCACAGAGATCAGGGTCTCGGGGCTGGACGACTCCGTGACGACGGAAGATATTCAGCAGGGAGTCTCCAAACTCGGAGGATGCCCTGCAGAACAAATAAAGGTGGGTTCTCCCTCCCGCGACCACACGGGCCTGTACGCGGCATGGGTACGGTGCCCCATTGCGGCCGCGAAGAGAGTGCTGGAGGGCCGCCTCTTGATTGGCTGGGTCGTCGCCAGGGTTAGGGCTCTACCCCGAAGAAGCCTGAGATGCTTCCGGTGCTTAGAGCCCAGCCACGTGCGCGCCCAATGCAGTCGGAGGTGGACAGGAGCCGCCAGTGTTACAGGTGCGGCCAGCTGGGGCACGTCTCCAGCATGTGCAGAAATACTCCCCACTGCCCCTTATGCTCACAGGCGGGCAGGGAAGCTCGTCATAGGTTGGGCAGTGGTGCTTGCAAAGCACCCCCCAGCAACCAGAAGAAGGCCCCGAAGGTCACGGCAAAGCCTACAAGCCAGCCAGAACCTTCCCGTCCAACACAGGGACTAGAGACGGGAGAAATGTCGGACAATTAAAGTATGGCCCAGACATTTTTATTGGCGAATGTCAACCACTGTGCCAGAGCTCAGGACCTTTTACATCAGAGCCTGGCACAGTGGTCGACACACATTTGCGTCGTAACGGAGCCGTACTTCGTTGCGGCCCGTGACAACTGGGTGTCCGACACGGACGACATGGTGGCCATAACCACCAACACAGGGGCTGGCTCGCCTCAGTTTTCTGGCGTCCGTAAGGGAAACGGCTGCGTGGTGGTAAGAGTCGGCGACGTGTTGGTGGTGTGGGTTTACTTTTCCCCCAACCGCTCAATCGCCGACTTTGAAAATTTCCTGGCGCAGGTTGATGTCCTCCTGGCTGGGTGGGATCGGACCGATCAGGTGGTGCTGGCCGGCGACCTAAACGCCAAGTCTGTGTCCTGGGGCTCTCGCCTCAACGACGACAGAGGCGAGCTCGTTGAGGATTGGCTCACGGGTCACGGTCTCGTCATTGTCAACCAGGGGACGTTGGATACGTGCGTGCGGATGCAGGGCGGATCCGTCGTGGACATAACGTTCGCAAGCCCTGCCCTGGCGCGCCGTGTCCAGAACTAGGAGGTGTTGGTGGGGGTTGAGACATTGTCAGACCACAGGTATGTGCGTTGGGACTTCTCCCCCCTCCAGCCTTCCCCGAGCAGTCCAGGCCGTCCTACGACGGATCTCGGCCCCAGATGGGCCCTGAAACGTCTTGACCGGGACACATTCGAGGTGGCGACCCTGGTTGAGAGTTGGTCGCCCTGGCCGGATCGCGTTGTTCCCAGCACAGAAGTTGAGTGGTTCCGGGAGGCCATGTCGCACGTGTGCGATGCGGCTATGCTCCGTGTTAGGGCATTGCCGCCACGCACAGCCGTGTACTGGTGGTCTCCGGAACTTGCTCGACTAAGGGAGGGCTGTGTAGAGGCGAGGAGACGATACTCCCGGCACCGCCGCAGGCGAACGAGAGACGAGGCCTTAGACTCGCCACTCTACAGCGAGTACCAGGCGGCCAAAAAGGCCCTCCGGGTCACGATCGCTGGCGCCAAAAACGCCGCCTGGGAGGAGCTCCTCTCCTCTCTGAATGAGGACCCGTGGGGAAGGCCGTATAAACTCGTCATGAGTAAATTGCGTCCGTGGGCCCCCCCACTCACTGCCACGTTAGACGCTGGCCTCCTGCAAAGGGTTATAGAGGCCCTATTTCCGGAGAGCTCGGAGTTCACGCCACCGATCCTTTTACAATCGGACGGTGAGGACAATGATGAGGTTCCGAAAATATCCGAAGGAGAACTCGGGACCGCAATTTTACGCCTTAAGGGCAAAAACACCGCCCCCGGTCCGGACGGAGTCCCGGGAAAGGCTTGGGTACTCGCCGATAACCAATTTGGTTTTAGGCGGGGAAGGTCAACCATCGATGCCATCGACCGAGTCAAAAAACTCGCGGAGGACGAAGTGCGGAGAGGCGGTGTAGTCGTGGCGGTGTCTTTGGACATCGCCAATGCCTTCAACTCCATCCCGCACGTATGCATAACGGAGGCCCTGAAGCACCACAACGTGCCCAAGTACCTGCAGCAGATAGTCGCCAGCTATCTCGCTGACAGGGAAATCACTTTCCCAACGAACGAGGGCTGGGGCAGCAGGAGAGTGTCGTGCGGTGTTCCACAGGGATCGGTCTTAGGGCCGCTCCTGTGGAACATCGGTTACGACTGGGCGATCCGGGGTGCGACGCTGCGAGGAGCCAGCGTGATATGTTACGCGGACGACACGCTGGTCACCGCGAAGGGGAAGACGTACCGGGAAGCCGCCATCCTGGCGACGGCAAGTGTTGCCCAAGTGGTGGACCGCATAAGGCGACTAGGGCTGACGGTTGCATTGCACAAGTCCGAGGCTTTGTGTTTTCACGGGCCTCGGCACGCACCGCCAGCGGGGGCTGAGCTTGTTGTGGGTGGCGTCTCCATCGGTGTCGGGGGTACCATGAAGTACCTAGGATTGGTCCTCGACAGCCGGTGGAACTTTAAGGCCCACTTCGAGTACTTGGCTCCCAAGCTTGTAAGGACGGCAGGGGCCCTCAGTCGCCTTATGCCGAATCTGGGGGGTCCTAGTACAGGATGTAGGCGCCTTTTCGCCACTGTTCTGAAGTCAATGGCCCTCTATGGCGCCCCTATTTGGGCGGACGCCCTTAAACGGGAAACCCGGGCAGTGCTCCGCCGATCCCAGCGCGCAGTTGCCAACCGCACCGTTCGCGCCTTTTGCACGGTGTCAGGGGAAGCGGCTTGCGTGCTTGCTGGGGCGCTGCCATGGGAGTTGGAGGCGAGGGTGCTCGCGGGTGACTACCACATGTCTGCGGCGGCCAAGCTTGAGGGTACACCACCCTCGCACGAAGAGGTTGAGCGCTGGCGGGATGAGGCTCGCAACGTGGCTATCGACACGTGGTCGAACCGCCTGGAGGAGCCAGAAGCGGGCCACCGTACGGTAGTCGCGATCCAGCCAGTGCTAAGGGAGTGGATGGAAAGGCGGGGGGGTTCGCTCTCCTACAGGATGGTGCAGATGCTTACTGGGCACGGGTGCTTTGGTAAGTATCTACACAGAATCGGTAGGGAGTGCACCCCTGTCTGTCATCAGTGTGGGCACGCCAATGATACGGCGGAGCATACCTTGCAAGAGTGCCCGGAATGGGTGAGGGAGCGGGCGGATTTGGTAGCTGCTATTGGCCCAAATCTTTTTATGCCCGCTATCGTGCGAGCCGTCCTGAGTGGGGACGAAAAGTGGGAGGCATTCAGCACTTTCTGTGAAGAGGTGCTGAACAAGAAAGAGGAGGCGGAACGGGTGCGCGAGGACGACCCCCTCGCAGATCCCCAACGCCGCAGGAGAGCCGGGCGGAGGCGACGGGCTTTTGCCCGTCAACTCCGCGACTAGTTATTTAATTCTAGTCTTGGTAGGTTAAGGCGCCAGACGATGGGCTTTTTACACCCCCGTCTGGCGAGCATGTGTATATATAGTTTTAGGTTATTTATTAATTTATTATTATTTATACATTGAGAGTGTTCTATTTACACCTGTGCATCTATTGTGCTCAGGCTGTTGTATATTTATATTTTATACTTTTATGATTTATATTTATACATTTTGTAAATAGTCCTGTAGGGGCTTGCTCTTTTGGCGGTCTCCCTACTGAGCTGGAGTGGTCACATGGCGGGCCTGCACAAGCGGGCGAATCGCGTTCTGGGAACAGCGGGGAAGGCTGTGCTACACCGCTTATTTCCCAAATCGTGATCGAGGAGGCTCAATGGTGGTTTTTTTTTAGTGGGTAGGCCTCGCCCTTCTGGCGAGGAGAGCCCCACATAACCCGTCGCTTGACCACGGCGGCGGGTATGCAATTTAATGCATTTTTTCCCACCGGGACAAAAAAAAAAAAAGGTTAGGTTAGGTTAGGTTAGGTTCCCCCTCGAATGGAGCACGCCTTGTCGTGGCGAGGGGGCTCAGTAGCCTGTCGCAATCCAGCGGCGGGTGAAGCCAAGATGCTCCGTGGAGAGTGCCGCTGCGTCTGTACCCGTATCGGGCGGCAGTGGCCATAGTGAGTCGCGTCTGTCTCGCATCGAGCGGCGGCTCACTAAAAGTCGTTGGACTCCCGGCACCCCTCTGGTTTATCAGAGGAGGCAGGGGGATGTCCTGAGGACTTTGGTCCTCTGGGCGAGCTCGGCGTGCATCTGCCGTCGGGCGTGGCTCGCCTCGTCGGGAGGGTCTCGGACAGACGGTGTGGGGACACCTCTGTCCAATCACAAGGGACCCTCCTGAGGCGCCAGTGTGCCGTCGGGAGTGGGATCGCCCCACTCCGTGGAGATCCGCCCTCCTGATGGAGGGTGGAGGTTGCGCTGGCAAGGGTCGCGGGACTGTTGAGACACCGTGGCCCACGGGGGCGTATCCGGGGGAGTCCCACACAAGCCCCTCCGTTCCCCGATGGAGGAGTACGGTGCGTAATCTGCATTTCCTGACGTTAAAAAAAAAAAAAAAAAAAAGGTTAGGTTAGGTTAGGTTAGGTTAGGTTAGCCTGCTGCCCCCCTCGAATGGAGCACGCCTTGTCGTGGCGAGGGGGCTCAGTAGCCTGTCGCAATCCAGCGGCAGGTGAAGCCAAGATGCTCCGTGGAGAGTGCCGCTGCGTCTGTTCCCGTATCGGGCGGCAGTGGCCATAGCGAGTCGCGTCTGTCTCGCATCGAGCGGCGGCTCACTAAAAGTCGTTGGACTCCCGGCACCCCTCTGATTTAACAGAGGAGGCAGGGGATGTCCTGAGGACTTTGGTCCTCTGGGCGAGCTCGGCGTGCATTTGCCGTCGGGCGTGGCTCGCCTCGTCGGGAGGGTCTCGGATAGACGGTGTGGGGACACCTCTGTCCAATCACCAGGGACTCTCCTGAGGCGCCAGTGTGCCGTCGGGAGTGGGATCGCCCCACTCCGTGGAGATCCGCCCTCCTCATGGAGGGTGGACGTTGCGCTGGCAAGGGTCGCGGGACTGTTGAGACACCGCGGCCCCTGCTGTCAAAGCCACCAAACGCGGCGGGCGTCGTCAGGTTTTAGTGGGTATACCCGGGGGCGTATCCGGGGGAGTCCCACACACGCCCCTCCGTTCCCCGACGGAGAGGTACGGTGCGTAATTGCATTTCCTGACGTTAAAAAAAAAAAAAAAAAAAGTTAGCCTGCTGCCCCCCTCGAATGGAGCACGCCTTGTCGTGGCGAGGGGGCTCAGTAGCCTGTCGCAATCCAGCGGCAGGTGAAGCCAAGATGCTCCGTGGAGAGTGCCGCTGCGTCTGTTCCCGTATCGGGCGGCAGTGGCCATAGTGAGTCGCGTCTGTCTCGCATCGAGCGGCGGCTCACTAAAAGTCGTTGGACTCCCGGCACCCCTCTGGTGTATCAGAGGAGGCAGGGGATGTCCTGAGGACTTTGGTCCTCTGGGCGAGCTCGGCGTGCATTTGCCGTCGGGCGTGGCTCGCCTCGTCGGGAGGGTCTCGGACAGACGGTGTGGGGATACCTCTGTCCAATCACAAGAGACCCTCCTGAGGCGCCAGTGTGCCGTCGGGAGTGGGATCGCCCCACTCCGTGGAGATCCGCCCTCCTGATAGAGGGTGGAGGTTGCGCTGGCAAGGGTCGCGGGACTGTTGAGACACCGCGGCCCCTGCTGTCAAAGCCACCAAACGCGGCGGGCGTCGTCAGGTTTTAGTGGGTATACCCAGGGGCGAATCCGGGGGAGTCCCACACACGCCCCTCCGTTCCCCGTCGGAGAGGTACGGTGCGTAATTGGCATTTCCTGACGTTAAAAAAAAAAAAAAAAAAAAAGGTTAGCCTGCTGCCCCGTGTCGGGTTACTGGTCCCGCATCGGGCGCGTCCCCAGGTGGTGGATAGGGGAACGCCTCCCAGATATGGGGGGTACCGGCTTCGGCCGGCGCGAACCAAAACCAGAGCGCGGCAGGTTTTGTCAACTCGGTGGACCTGTCGGCCCAGAGGGAAGGCCTTATGGCTCAAGACCTCTTGTATTCGCTGCTCCGCCTGCTCCTCTTCGAAGGAATGGACCGGAGCGGCTTGAGTACCTGAGGCGTAGATAGGGGTGCCTAGACCGGCGGGGCGTTTGTCCGGGTCGGAGGGCATTGGGTCGTCGGGGCATATTGCCCGGATGAGTGGGTTTTTCCCGGGTTGTAGCCTGTCATTACGACAACCCGGGCAGCGCATTTGTGCCGTGCGCTGGGTCCCATAATCCTGGGAGAAGAGGGTCCTGGACGTTGAGCCTGAGGCAGACCACCCAGGCAACACGCTGTCTTTGGCCTCGGATTCCGGGCACACGGGGGGCCCGTGGAGTAGCCGGTCCACGGGTTATTCGGCTGCGGGCGAGCGGCTTAACCCTCGTCCAACGGTGACGCGGGGGGTACGGGGGGCAGGGCAGGCGGCGGGCTCGGTGATGTTGCGCGTTCTGGTCGACGCGTGCTCACCTTGCCCCAACCGTCTCGTCAAAGATCCCGTACTAGTCTGCCCGAAAGGGAAGTGGCGTCCTCGCTATAGTCGGTGGGAAACCCTGGGGTGTCAGTGGCACCTCCCCAGTTGGGGCTCCGTGGTGGGTGGGGTCACCACCGACTGAATTTACGAAGACTATGGACATGGCTTGCTCACAGAAAGAAACTCCGAATCTAGCGACCAACCCCCGAGTGCGAGGCGCTCAAACAGAGAGAAAGGCAGAGGGTGATGGTGACGTCCTTTTCAGGACGCCCGTTGTCCTCTTGCAAAGCTGTAAAACACCATTGGATGGACCGACGGGTAGCCGGTTCTTCAGGCGCGGGGATTTCTCCGAGTCTGAGGACGAGGTAACCCTTACAGGACGTGACAAAGAGGGGATGTCACTTTGTGTTTCCCCCTCTACCGGATTTGACAACAAAAACCAGGACGACAGCCTGGAGATTGTGGACTCCTACGAGTCCGCGTCTTCGGGAATAACATCTCGTTCGCCGTCTGGGACTCGCACCAGCGGCAGAATGACAAGAGCCGGAAAACGACGGGCGGATGAGGCCTCCACAGACCTCTCCCCTGCGAAAGTCCCGGCGGACAAAATTACTGCTGCCCGCAGAGGCCGGGGCCGCCCACACACGCATGGGGAGTACGTAGGTGTAGGCAGAGCCCGCGAGCAACTTTACGACGAGAAGCGCCGTGCGGCGATCGTGGAGGCCGAGGAGGAGGCATCCCGTCTTGCTGAACGGCTAGTTCAAGGAAGGACTAGGAGCGAGTTCTCTGTTAAGGATCCCACCGCGGAAGAGCTGCGCGGCCAGATCCGGGCTGCCACGGACACAATTATGTTCTGCGTGGCAAAGTCCGGAAACCTTAAGGGTAGCTTCCAGCGTGCCCTGAAGGAGGCCGCCACCTCGATTACGCGGGCGGTTGATATCCTCAGCACGAGGACGATTGATGACGAGACGCGGCGGCTGCAAGCCGCGAACAAGCGCCTGGAGCAGGACGTCGCGGACCTGAAGCGCGTCGTCCAGGAGTTGAAGGCTGAGAGGCTTGCGGATATGCGCTCTGCTGTTCCAAGCGGATCGCAGTCTAACTCTGCCTTGGAGGAGCTTGAACAGCGCCTTATGCGCCAATTCGGAGGCATGATGGACGCAAAATTGGCGTCTATCACTGACCGGCTGCTCCCAGAGCCTCGCTTGCGCCCGCCACTTGCAGCGGACGCCCGCAAGGCTCAGGTTGAGCGCCCGTCTGCCGCCGCAGGCAAGGCGAAGAAGCAGCCGCCGACTGCAGCACCGCCCAAGAGTGCCGCCTCTCCCCAGACGGGCATAGCGCCGTCCGAGGTGTCCGCCCCTGTGGCCACGACCTCGACTGCCGGCGCAGTCCCCGCCGGGGAGAAGAAGAGAAAGCGGAACAGGCGGAAGAAGGCCCGTAACCAGGGCCAGGAGTCCGCGTCCGCTTCTGCTTCCCAAGCAGGGAGTTCCCGCCCGACAGCCCAGTCCGCAGCTGGCCCAGCAGCCGAGTCGTGGACGGAGGTAGAACGGCGTGGGAAAAAGGCGGCCTCTACTTTCGCCCCTAAGCAGAAGCCTACGGTCCAGCCGAGGAGGCCAACTGCCCCAACGACGAAGAAGACTCCGAACCTCCGCCCGCCGAGGACCGCCGCCATCTTGGTGGCGATGCAACCGGGAGTGCTGGAGGCTAAGGAGCATTCGTACGAATCCGTGTTGGGCAATGCCAAGCAGGCTATAGACATCGGGGCGTTGGGTATCCCTGGGATCCGCTTCAGGGTCGCCAAGACTGGCGGCAAGGTCCTGGAGATCACCGGCCCCGATAGCGAGAAAAAAGCTGACATCCTGGCAGCCAAGATGCGGGAGGTCATCCCCGAGGCGATCGCGAAAGTGACTCGGCCGACCAAGAGCGTCGATGTCCGGATATCAGGACGTGACGACTCGGTCACGAAGGTAGAAGTCGCCGAAGCTGTTGCCAAGGCGGGATGCTGTGACCCAAAATCTGTCCAAGTGGGGTCTATTGGTCGCTCTTTCCAGGGCACAGGCGCCTGCATTGTTAAGATGCCGATAGCTGCAGCCCAAAAGTTTGTGAAAGGGAGGGTTTTAGTGGGATGGGTCTCCGCCCAGACCAGGCTCATGGAACGGTTGCCACTTAAGTGCTTCCGGTGCCTGGAGGTGGGACACGCCCGCGAGAGCTGCCCCTCAACAACCGATCGCAGTACCCTCTGCTACCGCTGTGGTAAGCCGGGACATGCAGCCAGGGGATGCACTGCCCCTCCGCACTGCCCTCTGTGCGCGGACGCAGGATTGCCAGCGAACCACCGGGTGGGCAGCAAGAGCTGCAAACCGCCCAAGCGTGGCAATCGAGCGGGAAGGACAGTGGCCAGGACTCCAGCCGCACCGTCCGGGGCCGTAAGGCCCACTTCCATAGAGGCAGAAAATACACCAGCGTAGGATGGCCTTTAGCGTTCTGCAGGCGAATGTGAACCACTCTGCCGCTGCGCAGGATATCCTCTTGCAGCACGCGGCGGAGTGGTCCATAGACGCGGTCCTCGTCTCCGAACCCTATTTCATACCGGCTGACCGGGAGAACTGGGTCGGGGACGTGAGCGGACTGTCAGCCATCATGGTGTCAGGGGCGCATTCCATAGATGTCGTTGCCAGGCAGAGCGGTTTTGTCGCCGCCAAGTGCAGGGAGTTTCTGCTGGTGGGGGTTTATTGCCCCCCCAGACGAACCAGGAGCGAGTTCGAGACCGACCTGGACCGTTTCGGGTCGGTTCTCCGTCAGTCCACCTTGCCGGTGATAGTTGGCGGCGACTTTAACGCCAAGAATATAGCCTGGGGCTCACGACATACTGACCCCAAAGGGGAGAGTCTGCTGGACTGGGCGGTGTCCAACGGACTGGTTATTGTCAATGTGGGGACCGAACCCACTTGCGTGCGACCGCAGGGGGAGTCCGTCGTGGACATAACGTTCGCGACCCCCGCGGTTGCAGCTCGAATCAGTGGCTGGAGAGTGGTCACAGAGGCGGAAGAATTGTCGGATCACCGGTACATCCGGTTTGACATCTCCGCCTCCGGTCCCGTGATCCCTCCGAGCGGTACACCCCACCCGACATACCCCCGATGGAGGCTCAGTTGCCTGGACAGAGACACAGCGCGGGAAGCTGCGGTCGTCAAGGCCTGGCTGCCTGTAGGTCCCGAGCCCGTCCAAGTGGATGCGGAAGCGGAATGGTTCTGGGAGGCCGTTACGGACGTGTGTGACGCGTCCATGCCTCGGTCCGTACCTTCCCTTCCCCGGCGGAACGTCTATTGGTGGACGGATGAGGTTGCGGAGCTGCGCCGCGTGTGTATCGCGGCGCGTCGCGCCTCAGCCAGACACCGAAGACGCAGACGCCGTGATCCGGCGCTGGACGAGCCGCTTTATCAGGCCTACAGAGAAGCGAAGCAGGCGCTCAAGATCGCCATCCTGGAGGCGAAACTCAAGGCGAGGGAGGAGCTCCTTGCATCGCTCGATGCCGATCCGTGGGGACGCCCGTACCGCACGGTGCGGGGGAAACTCCGCCCATGGGCACCCCCGGTCACGGAAAGGCTAGAGCCCGAGTTCCTCCGAAGAGTCGTGTCCACCTTGTTCCCAGCTCAGGTGGAACACACCCCGCCTTCGATGTTGCCACACCCAATGGCCTCCAGAGAGTCCCCTGACCCCGTGTCTGAGGGCGAGTTCGGCGCGGCAATAGAGCGGTTGAAGGCCAAGAACGTGGCCCCGGGTCCTGACGGGATTCCAGGTAAAATCTGGGTTCTCGTATCGGATATACTGGGTGACCGTCTTCGTAGGCTCCTAACCGCTTGCCTAGAACAGGGGCGCTTCCCGGCGCTATGGAAGGAAGGGAGGCTCGTGCTTCTGAAGAAAGACGGACGTCCGACCGACTCCCCTTCGGCATACCGTCCGATCGTGTTGCTGGATGAGGTGGGCAAGCTCTTTGAAAGAGTCGTTGCAAACCGCCTCGTTCGGCACCTGGATACGGATGGGCCGAATTTGTCGGATGTGCAGTATGGCTTCAGGAGAGAGCGCTCTACGATAGATGCTATCCTGCGGGTAAAATCGCTCGCCAGCGAGCATCCGCTATCCGTTTGAACAAACCACAAGTTGAATTGGCTCGGTCGCCTCGCCACTCGCATTTCAAACGGACGATGATCCACGCACACTAGTCGGTCGCTCGGTCGGTTCGCCTTGGTAAACGTAAGCAGCGGGCGCCCAACGAGAAAGCTGGCAACGTCGCATGATCGTGTTTTGTACAGTACATGAGTCGGCCGATTCCATCCTACACAAGATATAATACTCCACTCATAGCATCAATGTATTATATAGGTATAGCATTGGTGGTGATCATTAATTATGGCCTATACTTATGAAACCATTGAAGATATTTATTTTTGTGTTTTATTACGCATCCATTTTGTTTAAAAATAAAGTTTGTAATATGGATTAGATTCAAAGGTAACACCAATGTTGTTGTGTGTTGGCTCTATAATGGTCCTCCACATGCATTGATAAATCATTAATAATATTAGACAACAATCACATACATTGCTCTGATCCCAAAGTAAGTTGCCAATGCACTTGTGTTGTGGAAATCAGACACTACGGCGGTACCACCTTACCCAGACCCGGGATGGTATATAAAATTATAATTTCTACACTAACCCGACCGGGAATCGTACCCGGCGCCTCGGAGCGGCGACGCATTGAATTGAAGTTGACGCCCAGCGTGCTTAGCCACTATACCACGGAGGTCGTCAATGCATTGCATTATGAATTTGGCAATATTAGGTTGAAAGTTTAGAAAATAATGATGCCAGCAACAGCATAATATCAGTGCTTTCATGATTTACTAGTGATTCTCGTCCAAAAACTAATACGACCTCGTAAAAAAACTCCTCTTTTACACTTAATGAAGGATTCCGCCAAGTATATAAAGTTTTGGGTGGTATGGATGAATACATGCGCCTTCTGGACGCGGACAGAACTTGATTAAAAACTCAAAATAAGAAGGATGGCCCAATAACTATAATGGATAAATATAAGGTTTGATGCTCAAACACATAGACTTCTCTTGAATACCATCAGCTTCGATCTAGACAATATTCTTGCAATAAAATACTATTACAAGTTCAGACCATAATCAAATTTTCGAATAATGAATGACTGGTTAAATTTTATCTAAAAACATCAGGCAATAAGGATTTTACCGGTCAAAAGCCTTATTGACTGATTTACTTACATGCATAATACACTTATTTTTACATAGATTTTAGTTTGATTAATTTGTATTCTGCTTCATATATAAGGCTACCTCGTTTTAAGTGATAATATTTTAAAGGCAGATTCAGAAAAATAAATGAAACATATTTTGTACGAAAAAAAAATTTTTTTATACGCTAGTTTTCGAGAAAATTGCCTCTAAACATGTAGAAAAAAGAGTAAAATAAAACACCCCGTGCCTAGTGTTGCTGAGCGGAGCTCTCGGTTTTTGTAGGTATTGTCTTGTCAAACGCGCCGCCCATCGCCGTGTTGCCGCAATGTTGCCTGCCTGCCTACACGTGTCGCGCTCGCGGCCACTCCCCGCCCCACCGGATAAACCGACCGCGACGCAAGTCAGTCTGCCAAAAAAATTCGCGTTTGTATGTTGTGTGCGCGCGCGTCGCGGACCCGCGGTGCGTTTTCCGGAGCCTGGGCTGGATGACATAGTTTCCCGCCGCGCCTTGACCTGGTACAGTCAAACAGCGCAGACGCTTGCTATGGCGGTTCCTGCACAACGAAGCCCTCCACCTTTATCATTTGAGGGTCCAAGATTTGCTGTTGGCGGGGATTACGCCTTTATCACTTGACGGTCCAAGTTTTGCTGCTGATGCGGACTATGCGACGAAGATCGAGCAGCTCGAGCTCGAGTCCTCCCGTTGACTACTGCGCAATTGCACGTTGCAGGGATAACGTGCATGCACAACACCATGCTGCAGTTATTCGCCACCAATTCCAGCAAAGGTTCAGTGCATACGTGTGTGAATGAACAGTGAATGCCGTGATGGCTAGTGAAAAAAAAAGCAGTGCTCGTGATAGCTAGATTGTCTAGTGCTCGCTTCAGGGCCCTTATTTTTGAATCACTCGCGTCAAGATAGCGTGTGATATTCATTGTTTAATGGCCGATTTTCCTATGAAAATTAGTATAATCTCACGTGGAAGTGATTTGCAAAAATGATTAATTAATTTTGTGAGTACCAACGCCAATATTTTGGGTGATTTTTATTGATTTTTAATTTGTTTTCAAACAAAACTCACACGCCATATTCAAGCGAGTGATTCAAAAATAAAGGCCCAGTTTGCATAATAAGGTTAGGAGGTATCGCCTCAATTGGCAATTGTAAAATAAGATATTACCGTAAAAATAGTAACCTGTTTTACTGCAAATCTTTGACGTCATTGTTTTCAAATGTTAACTTATCGCTGCTAATAAAGAAAACGTATTTGTAAACCAATGCAGAAATCCTAGTTTTAATTAATTTTATTTTAAAATAAGACTTATCCACATATCTGTACAAAAACTGAGCAAGTGTGATAATTAAAAGTAAAAAATAATAAAAATGAACGTAATTTTCTAAGATGTGTTCGCGTTTTATGTGTTATGTTAATTTACGGTACCTAATAAACGAAATTTAAAACAAAACTGTGTTAAATTTACTCACGCAATTTTAAGTGCATATCCATCTACTGAATCAATAGGTACTCATTAGGTAGGTAGGTAGGTAACTACAACATCTGTCTAAATTAAATTTAGTAAGATTGAAAATTTTAATAGGTATTCTTTTTAAAGTTTACTTTCACATTAGATTTGTCTTATTATTATTAAATAAACAGAGGTAACACAACACAATTAGGAAGTTTACTTTCACATAAGCTTTGTCTCCTTATTATTATTAAATAAACAGAAGGAACACAACACAATTAGGTAGTTTTAGTTTATCATAGCTGCCCAGCTGTTCATGTTTTAAGCCTGCGATAAACACATAGGTACCTAAGTTGAGTTTCTGTCTTAGTTTATCATACATACCCAGCTGTTAGGGTTTTAGGCCTACGATTAATGAACACATACCTATCTAAGTTAAGTTTCTGTTTCTGAGAATCATACCTACCCAGCTGTTTTAGGCCTCAGATAAATGGGCACATACCTTCTTAAGTTTTTGTATTTGTTTTCATACCCAGCTGTTTTGTTTGTTTAGCGTTTATCTAACTGATCTATCTGTTTGATTTATTAGGTACTGATACACGTTGATAATGTTTTTATCATATTAGAGTTTCGTAATAATAGGTAATCGAATGCAGTAGGTAGTTACCTTTATTATTATTATTATGTAGGACCAAATAAATAGGCGCGCAGCGGCCCCTACCGCCCGAGTACCGCGCATCGGCACGCCGCATGAATGAGATAGGCATCTTCTGTCACGCTCATGCCCACGCGTCTGTCTCGTTCTCGCTTAGCTAGTCCACCTTCCGTCACACTCAGGCCCATACGTCTGTCTAGTTTTCGCTCAATGTAGTACTATGTAAGAGACGAAAGGCGATGTCGCGGAACAGGGTGCTCTTAAAAAATAATATTTTTTTTTGTTAGGAAAAATAAAAACGTAAACGGGCCAGTTTTCAAAAAAAATAATTATTGGGTCCTCTTTCTATGTTATTGTTTGATGCTCTGTTAAAATATTATCACTTAAAACGAGGTAACCTTATATACGGGGCGGGGCTATCAAGCCTGGTCGCGGTGGTCTGGGCGCTATTCGCCTGGAGTGCCCGGTCGTCGCGGCAAAGGCTGTACTGGCCAAAAGACGACTCCCCGTAGGGTTTTGTGTGGCTGTGGTCCGGGCACTTGAGGACCGGCCTTTCCGTTGTTTCAGGTGCTTCGGAGTAGGACACACCAGAGCTCTGTGCCCATCCCGAGTGGACAGGTCGGAGCTCTGCTACCGCTGCGGGGAAGCGGGGCACAAGGCGTCAGAGTGCGGTGTTGCCACACCGCACTGCGCGGTGTGCTCTGCCAGTGGCCGTCCAGCTGGCCACGTAATGGGAGGAAGGCAATGCAATCCTCCCCCAAAGAAGGGACAAGCGCAGGCGCCAACTCGACCTGCTGCAGCTGTTGAGGCTGTCGAGGCCTCACAACAGGCTGAAGAGGGCAATGCGATGGACCAATAATGACAGTGGTCCATCGCATTTTACAGGCTAACACCAACCACTGCAGAGTGGCCCAGGACCTGCTGGTGCAAACCATGGCTGAGTGGTTGGTGGACGTTGCGGTTGTCGCTGAGCCATACTCTGTCCCTGGCCGCTGGCTAGGGGATAGAGACGGCTTAGTGGCACTTGTGGCGCGGTCTTCCACGGACTCCCCCCCCCCTCTCGCTCTTAGAGAAGGGACCGGGATACGTGGCCGCCGCGTGGGGAGACATAGTCTTTGTTGGGGTATATTTCTCCCCAAACCGACCACTGTCAGACTTTGAGGACTTCCTTGGAGTCCTCACCGCAGTGATCTCAAGGGTGGCGCTACGTCAGGTCTCCGTTCTGGGAGATCTGAACGCTAAGTCGGTGGTTTGGGGTAACCCAGCTACCGATGCACGCGGGCGGGCCCTCGAGCTGTGGGCGGCCTCTTCCGGGCTCTCCCTTCTCAATAGAGGGGAGGTCCAAACGTGCGTGCCTGCGTGGCGGCTCGAAGAGAGTACGCTCGAAGCCGGCGGCGGCGAATACGCGACCGGGAGAACGAGGACCGCCTTCACGACCTGTACGTGGAGGCGAAGCGGGTCCTCAAAAAGGAAATGCTCGCCGCCCAAGACTCGGCGCAGGCTGAGCTACTGGAAGGCCTTGACGGAGACCCTTTTGGGAGGCCATATAAGGCGGCGCGGAACAAACTGCGTCCCTTCGGCCCCCCAGTATCGGAGACCCTTGAGCCGGCAGTGCTGGATGGGGTCGTACGGTCCCTGTTTCCAGGCAGGGCCGACGCTTTTACCCCACCAGCAATGGACCCTCCGCAGGGTGTGGTTCAGGAGGAAGAGGAGGACCAGGTGGCTCCTCTTACTGGGGTCGAAGTTCGTACGGCGGTTCTTCGCCTTCGTGCGAAAAAGACGGCCCCAGGGCCAGACGGCGTCCCAGCAAGGGTGGTGGCAATAGCCGCCACCGAAATGGTAGAAAGGTTTCGGGACCTCTTTGACGCGTGCTTCGCGTCGAGAAGGTTTCCGAAACCTTGGAAGGAGGGGCGTTTATGCCTCCTCCGAAAAGAAGGACGCCCGGCGGACTCTCCCTCGGCATACCGACCCATCGTTCTCCTCGATGAGGTCGGTAAGATGTTCGAGGGGATCATCGCCGCTCGCCTCAAAGACCACCTGAGGATGGTTGGGCCGGTCGGACGCTCAGTTTGGTTTTCGACCTGAGCGTTCGACAATAGATGCCCTCGCCCTATTAAAGGGTGTGGTAAAGGAGGCGACGGATGCTGGGGACGGAGTGTTGGCTGTGTCGTTCGACATAGCCAACGCCTTCAACACTCTTCCCCATGCGACCGTCCTCGAGGCACTCCGGTTTCACGGAGTGCCTCAATATATGAGGGAGCTCCTGGCCAGTTACTTGGAGGACAGAGCGGTCCTCGTAGTCGACAAAGCTGGCCAGGTCCGGCGTTACCCGGTTGAGTCCGGTGTTCCGCAGGGGTCAGTCCTAGGACCACTCCTGTGGGACATCGGGTTCGACTGGCTTCTGCGCGGGACCCTCCTCCGGGGCACGAGTGTCATCTGTTATGCGGATGACACTCTCCTCACTGCCAGAGGGCCATTGCGCAACGGGTGGCGCGGGCTTACCGCTCGGTAAGCTTCGCAGCAGCGTGTGCTCTGGCTGGCACCCCTCCTTGGGAGCTCGAGGCGTGGGTGCTAGCCAGAGTCTACGAATGGACGGCGGGGCGAAGGGCAATCGGTGAGCGCCCTGCCCCTGAAGAACGCGAGGCTGTCCGGCAGGAGGCGAGGGATGCCGTCGTCCATCACTGGATGGCGGACCTTGCCTCCGCAGTTTTCGGCCGTCGCACCCTAGACGCGCTTGGGCCGGTCCTGAAGGACTGGCTTGACAGACCGCACGGATTCCTCACCTTCCGATTGGTGCAGGTGCTGTCCGGGCACGGCTGCTTCGGGTCGTACCTTCACCGAATCGGGAGGGAGGAGAGCCCGTCGTGCCATGACTGTGGCGCGGCGGAGGACACGGCACAGCACACCCTCGAGGTGTGCCCGTCGTGGGCGGAGCAGCGCCGCAGTCTTGTTGCGGTGGTTGGGCTGGACCTCTCGCTTCCCGCCGTGGTAATTGCCATGTTGGGGAGCGAGGAGGCTTGGGTAGCGGTAGCCTCCTTCTGTGAAGACGTCATGTCACAGAAGGAGGAGGCGGAGCGCGCGCGGGAGGACGATCCTCTCGCGCCACTTCTCCGCCGAAGGAGAGGCAGGAGAAGGCGGGTGGTCAACCACCCTCTTCTCCCCCGGTGATAAGCAGCGGGCGACAGGCACGGGGGCGTCCTCGTCCGCATTGCACCGCTTATCACCCAGCCGAACGAGGATGACCGAGCACTGACAGTCATCCTCGAGCCCCTTCCCATTAGCGGGAGGGGCGTGACGGGCCCGCCGCTGTAAGGCGGGCAAACGCCGGCGGGGAACTGGACGCAAAGGCTATGCCGATTCCCAGAACCCCGCCACCAAAGGCGATGCGGGAGTGCCGCTGGGTCGTTTAGTGGGTATACCGGGAGTCCCCGGGAGTCCCACATACCCCATCCGTCCCCTGACGGGTGGGGATGCGTAATGCATTTTTCCCAGCGAAAAAAAAAAAAAAAAAAAAAAAGGTTAGGTTAGGTTCCCCCTCGAATGGAGCACGCCTTGTCGTGGCGAGGGGGCTCAGTAACCTGTCGCAATCCAGCGGCGGGTGAAGCAAAGATGCTCCGTGGAGAGTGCCGCTGCGTCTGTTCCCGTATCGGGCGGCAGTGGCCATAGTGAGTCGCGTCTGTCTCGCATCGAGCGGCGGCTCACTTAAAGTCGTTGGACTCCCGGCACCCCTCTGGTTTATCAGAGGAGGCAGGGGATGTCCTGAGGACTTTGGTCCTCTGGGCGAGCTCGACGTGCATTTGCCGTCGGGCGTGGCTCGCCTCGTCGGGAGGGTCTCGGACAGACGGTGTGGGGACACCTCTGTCCAATCACAAGAGACCCTTCTGAGGCGCCAGTGTGCCGTCGGGAGTGGGATCGCCCCACTCCGTGGAGATCCGCCCTCCTCATGGAGGGTGGAGGTTGCGCTGGCAAGGGTCGCGGGACTGTTGAGACACCGTGGCCCCTGCTGTCAAAGCCACCAAACGCGGCTTGCGTCGTCAGGTTTTAGTGGGTTTACCCGGGGGCGTATCCGGGGGAGTCCCACACACGCCTCTCCGTTCCCCGACGGAGAGGTACGGTGCGTAATTGGCATTTCCTGACGTTAAAAAAAAAAAAAAAAAAAAGGTTGGGGTTCCCAGCAGTGTTGGCTTCCTCGCAGCGATCCCCGGGCAACGTCTCGTCTGACCACCGTAACGGAGTGGCAGACAGGCGGCTTACGAACACTGTGCGATCGTATACTTTCAAGGCGTTTAAGTGCGATCATTGTCGTTCGACGAAATGTCGAAACCTTTGAGGGACGCCTCCGGGCGTTTCATTAAAAAAGGCCCTTCTCAGGGCCAACCTCAAACGGCCCTTCTCAGGGCCACCCCCGACGACGCTTCGACGTCGAAGGCCAGCCGCACACCATCTGCGGCTAGCGTGGTCTGCAGGGAGGACGATCTGTCGGAGTCCGACAGTGACGCCTTTGTAGCGGAGCTGCCTGACCGTCAGGCAAAAAAGCGGGCCTACTTGAGGCAGAGTTCAGAGGGCTCCTCGGATTCAGCCAAGAGTGGCCCGAAAAAGAAGAGCAAGGCTGTCAAGCCTGCTAACCCTACCCTGGCTTGCACTAGCCACGACGTAGGTCTGCTGGACGCCCAACGTCAGCTAAACGTGGCGAACAGGGCACGAGTCCAACAGGAGTTAGAAGAGGAGGTTGCCGCTAAGGAGGCACAGGCACGCGTACGCAGAGCCAAGGCCGACTACGGCGCGTCAAGCGTCTCGTACACGGATCACTCCATAGCGGAGTTAGAAAGGATGGCTGAAGAGGACCAAGAGGAGATCGTCAGGGTCGCCTCAAAGTCCTCGAATTTGAAGGGGACCTTCCAAAAGGCCCTCAAGTGCCGGGCTGCCAGTCTTCGTGGCATCATCGGTGAGTTGGTGCAGCGCACAACCACTGACGAGGTAAGGCAGCTCCAAAAGAGGGTGGACTGCCTTACAAAGGAGGTCAGCGAGCTTCACACAAAGCTCGCTGAGGCTATTGGGCAGCCCGTCCAGGCCCCGCCTGCTGCAGTGACGGTGGATCTCTCCTCATCCAACCTTGAGGAAACCATCCGCAAAGTTGTGATGGAGGAGAGAGCTTTCACACGGGCCTGCATCGCGGGCATTGAGGACAGGCTCTTGCCCGAAAGGCGCGTCAGGCCGCCGTTGGCGGCGAATAGAGCTGCTTCTTCCTCTGCCCCTGCCCCGACAGCGATGGCACCTCCCCCGATTCCTAAGCCCGCAAAGGGCAAAGGAAAGGGAAAAAAGACGGTGGCTCCGCCGGCTACGACTAACGTGGTGGCAGCCTCATCCCAGAGGGAAGACGCCTTTCTTCCCTCCAGCACTCCGTCCAACGAGTGGACTGAGGTGGTTGGGAGGAAGAAAAGAGGCGCCAAAAAGGCAGTGCTGTCAGCTGTTCCTGCCAATGTCCCCTCCGGCTCGTCCAAAGGGACGAGCAAAGGAGAGGAGAAGAGCAAAGGGAAAACAGCCCCCAAGCCGAAAGGGAGGAAACTGGTTCCTCCTAAAACCGCGGCCGTCGTAGTGACGCTTACTCCGGAGGCCGTGGAGAAGGGCGAGACGTACGAATCCGTCCTGAAACGGGCTCGTACCAACGCCAACCCAGCAACGCTGGGTATTGGCCTGGTGACGTGCCGCAAGACCCAAACTGGAGCCCGACTCTTCGAGTTTCCGGGAGCCCAGGGCGGTGTCAATGCGGACCTCTTCGCAAATAAATTGCAAGAGGTCATAGCGGACGCGGCCAAAGTTGCCAGGCCAACGAAGACCGCGTCATTAGAAGTGACCGATCTTGATGACTCGGTCACAAAAGATGAGGTGGTGGCGGCAGTTGCCTCTACAGGAGGCTGCGACGCGGCAGCAATACGGGGCGGGGCTATAAAGCCTGGTCGCGGTGGTCTGGGTGCTATTCGCCTGGAGTGCCCGGTCGTCGCGGCAAAGGCCGTACTGGCCAAGAGACGGCTCCCCGTAGGGTTTTGTGTGGCCGTGGTCCGGGCACTTGAGGACCGGCCTTTCCGGTGTTTCAGGTGCTTCGGCGTAGGACACACCAGAGCTCTGTGCCCATCCCGAGTGGACAGGTCGGAGCTCTGCTACCGTTGCGGGGAAGTGGGGCACAAGGCGTCAGAGTGTGGTGTTGCCACACCACGCTGCGCGGTGTGCTCTGCCAGTGGCCGTCCAGCTGGCCACGTCATGGGGGGGAGGCAATGCAATCCTCCCCCAAAGAAGGGACAAGCGCAGGTGTCAAATCGACCAGCTGCTGCTGCCGCCACTGTTGAGGCTGTCGAGGCCTCACAACAGGCCGAAGAGGGCAACGCGATGGACCAATAATGACAGTGGTCCATCGCATTTTACAGGCAAACACTAACCACTGCAGAGCGGCTCAGGACCTACTGGTGCAGACCATGGCTGAGTGGTTAGTGGATGTTGCGGTCGTCGCCGAGCCCTACTCGGTCCCTAGTCGCTGGCTAGGGGATCGGGACGGATTGGTGGCGCTTGTGGCGCGGTCTTCCACGGACTCCCCCCCCCTCTCGCTCTTAGAGAGGGGACCGGGATACGTGGCCGCCGCGTGGGGAGACATAGTCTTTGTGGGGGTTTATTTCTCCCCTAACCGACCACTGTCAGACTTTGAAGACTTTCTTGAAGTCCTCACCGCAGTGGTATCAAGGGTGGGGCAACGTCAGGTCTCCGTTCTTGGAGATCTGAACGCCAAGTCGGCGGTTTGGGGTAACCCAGCAACCGACGCTCGCGGGCGGGCGCTCGAGCTGTGGGCGGCCTCCTCCGGGCTCTCCCTTCTAAATAGAGGGGAGGTCTATACGTGCGTGCGGCGGTGGGGTGGGTCAATTGTGGACATCACTTTTGCCTCGCCTGCGCTAGTCGCGCGTGTCTCAAACTGGCGGGTTGACATGGTGGAGACTTTCTCGGACCACCGCTACGTTCGGTTCGAGATCTCCACCCAAGTTCCTCAGAGAACGGCTCCTCCGGGCCAATCTCCGTTCCCTAGGTGGGCCCTCATTCACCTGGACAGGGAGGCAGCGAAGGAGGCGGCGTTCGTCCAGGACTGGCTCTCGCCTAACATAAATGTCGTGGACGTTGACGCCGCCGCGGCACAGTTGACGGAATCGTTGACCGAGGTATGCAACTCTAGTATGCCTCGGTCTCGTCGACCACCTCCCCGTCGCGCCGTCTATTGGTGGTCGGAGGAGTTGGCGGCACTTCGTACTGCCTGCGTGGCGGCTCGAAGAGAGTACGCTCGAAGCCGGCGGCGGCGAATACGCGACCGGGAGAATGAGGACCGCCTTCACGACCTGTACGTGGAGGCAAAGCGGGTCCTCAGGACGGCGATGCTCGCCGCCCAGGACTCGGCGCAGGCTGAGCTGCTGGAGGGCCTCGACGGAGACCCTTTTGGGAGGCCGTATAAGGCGGCGCGAAACAAACTGCGTCCCTTCGGCCCCCCAGTATCGGAGACCCTTGAGCCGGCAGTGCTGGATGGGGTCGTACGGTCCCTGTTTCCAGGCAGGGCCGACGCTTTTACCCCACCAGCAATGGACCCTCCGCAGGGTGCAGTTCAGGAGGAAGAAGAGGACCAGGTGGCTCCTTCTCTCACTGGGGTCGAGGTTCGCACGGCGGTTCTTCGCCTTCGTGCGAAAAAGACGGCCCCAGGGCCAGACGGCGTCCCGGCAAGGGTGGTGGCAATAGCCGCCACCGAAATGGAAGAAAGGTTTCGGGACCTCTTCGACGCGTGCTTCGCGTCGAGAAGGTTTCCGAAACCTTGGAAGGAGGGGCGCTTATGTCTCCTCCGAAAAGAAGGACGCCCGGCGGACTCTCCCTCGGCATACCGACCCATCGTTCTGCTCGATGAGGTCGGTAAGATGTTCGAGGGGATCATCGCCGCCCGCCTGAAAGACCACCTGAGGGTGGTTGGGCCGGACCTGTCGGACGCTCAGTTTGGTTTTCGACCTGAGCGTTCGACGGTAGACGCCCTCGCCCTTTTAAAGGGCGTGGTGAAGGAGGCGATGGATGCTGGGGACGGAGTGTTGGCTGTGTCGTTCGACATAGCCAACGCCTTCAACACCCTTCCCCACGCGACTGTCCTTAAGGCACTCCGGTTTCACGGAGTGCCTCAATATATGAGGGAGCTCCTGGCCAGTTACTTGGAGGACAGAGCGGTCCTCGTAGTAGACAAAGCTGGCCAGGTCCGGCGATATCCAGTGGAGTCCGGTGTTCCGCAGGGGTCAGTCCTAGGACCACTCCTGTGGGACATCGGGTTCGACTGGCTTTTGCGCGGGACTCTCCTCCGGGGCACGAGTGTCATCTGCTATGCGGATGACACTCTCCTCACTGCCCGAGGAGGGAATTTTGGTGAGGCGGCCAGTCTGGCCTCGGCGGGCGGATCACTAGTCGCCGATAGGATCCGCCGCCTTGGATTGAGGGTGGCGTTACATAAGACCGAGGCCGTTTTCTTTCACGGGCCTCGGCAGCGCCGTCCACCTGACGCCCACATATTTGTAGAGGGCGTCAGAATCGAGGTTAAGACCCAGATGAAATATCTGGGTCTAACGCTCGACAGCAGGTGGCGCTTCAGCCCGCATTTCAGCGGACTGTCGTCGCGCCTGCTGAAGGCAGCGGGGGCCCTCTCATGGCTGATGCCTAACTTGGGAGGGCCAGGCGGGCGATGCCGGCGGCTGTACGCCGGCATCCTGAAGAGCATGGCCCTGTACGGGGCACCTATCTGGGCTGACTCCCTTCAAAGAAGGGAGAATGCCACAGCCTTACGGGTGCCCCAGAGGGCCATTGCGCAACGGGTAGCGCGGGCTTACCGCTCGGTAAGCTTCGCAGCAGCGTGTGCTCTGGCTGGCACTCCTCCTTGGGAGCTCGAGGCGTGGGTGCTAGCCAGAGTCTACGAATGGACGGCGGGGCGAAGGGCACTCGGTGAGCGCCCTGCCCCTGAAGAACGCGAGGCTGTCCGGCAGGAGGCGAGGGATGCCGTCGTCCATCATTGGATGGCGGACCTTGCCTCCGCAGTTTTCGGCCGTCGCACCCTCGACGCGCTTGGGCCGGTCCTAAAGGACTGGCTTGACAGACCGCACGGATTCCTCACCTTCCGATTGGTGCAGGTGCTGTCCGGGCACGGCTGTTTCGGGTCGTACCTTCACCGAATCGGGAGGGAGGAAAGTCCGTTATGCCATGACTGTGGCGCGGCGGAGGACACGGCACAGCACACCCTTGAGGTGTGCCCGTCGTGGACCGAGCTGCGCCGCAGTCTTGTCACGGCAATCGGGCCGGACCTCTCGCTTCCCGCCGTGGTAATTGCCATGTTGGGGAGCGAGGAGGCGTGGGTGGCGGTAGCCTCCTTCTGTGAAGACGTCATGTCACAGAAGGAGGAGGCGGAGCGCACGCGGGAGGACGATCCTCTCGCACCAATACTCCGCCGAAGGAGAGGCAGGAGAAGGCGGGTGGTCAACCACCCTCTTCTCCCCCGGTGATAAGCAGCGGGCGACAGGCGCGGGGGCGCCCTCGTCCGCATTGCACCGCTTATCACCCAGCCGAACGAGGATGACCGAGCACTGACAGTCATCCTCGAGCCCCTTCCCCTGAGCGGGAGGGGCGTGACGGGCCCGCCGATGCAAGGCGGGCAAACGCCGGCGGGGAACTGGACGCAAAGGCTATGCCGATTCCCAGAACCCCGCCACCAAAGGCGATGCGGGAGTGCCGCTGGGTCGTTTAGTGGGTATACCGGGAGTCCCCGGGAGTCCCACATACCCCATCCGTCCCCCGACGGGTGGGGATGCGTAATGCATTTTTCCCAGCGAAAAAAAAAAAAAAAAAAAAAAAAAAAAAAAAAAAAAAAGGTTAGGTTAGGTTAGGTTAGGTTCCCGTCGGCCTCGGCGTGCATTTGCCGTCGGGCGTGGCTCGCCTCGTCGGGAGGGTCTCGGACAGACGGTGTGGGGACACCTCTGTCCAATCACAAGAGACCCTTCTGAGGCGCCAGGGTGCCGTCGGGAGTGGGATCGCCCCACTCCGTGGAGATCCGCCCTCTTCATGGAGGGTGGAGGTTGCGCTGGCAAGGGTCGCGGGACTGTTGAGACACCGCGGCCCCTGCTGTCAAAGCCACCAAACGCGGCGGGCGTCGTCAGGTTTTAGTGGGTATACCCGGGGGCGTATCCGGGGGAGTCCCACACACGCCCCTCCGTTCCCCGACGGAGAGGTACGGTGCGTAATTGCATTTCCTGACGTTAAAAAAAAAAAAAAAAAAAAAAAAAAAAAAAAAAAAAAAAAAAAAAAAAAAAAAAAAGGTTCCCGTCGGCCCGTGTGTGACGCGTCCATGCCTCGGTCCGGACCGTCCCTTCCCCGGCGAAACGTCTATTGGTGGACGGATGAGGTTGCGGAGCTGCGCCGCGTGTGTATCGCGGCGCGTCGCGCCTCCGCCAGACGCCGAAGACGCAGACGCCGTGATCCGGCGCTGGACGAGCCGCTTTATCAGGCCTACAGAGAGGCGAAGCAGGCGCTCAAGATCGCCATCCTGGAGGCGAAACTCAAGGCGAGGGAGGAGCTCCTTGCATCGCTCGATGCCGATCCGTGGGGACGCCCGTACCGCACGGTGCGGGGGAAACTCCGCCCATGGGCACCCCCGGTCACGGAAAGGCTAGAGCCCGAGTTCCTCCGAAGAGTCGTGTCCACCTTGTTCCCAGCTCAGGTGGAACACACCCCGCCTTCGATGTTGCCACACCCCGTGGCCTCCAGAGAGCCCCCTGACCCCGTGTCTGAGGGCGAGTTCGGCGCGGCATTAGAGCGGTTGAAGGCCAAGAACGTGGCCCCGGGTCCTGACGGGATCCCAGGTAAAATCTGGGTTCTCGTATCGGATATACTGGGTGACCGCCTTCGTAGGCTCCTTACCGCTTGCCTAGAACAGGGGCGCTTCCCGGCGCTATGGAAGGAAGGGAGGCTCGTGCTTCTGAAGAAAGACGGACGTCCGACCGACTCCCCTTCGGCATACCGTCCGATCGTGTTGCTGGATGAGGTGGGCAAGCTCTTTGAAAGAGTCGTTGCAAACCGCCTCGTTCGGCACCTGGATACGGATGGGCCGAATTTGTCGGATGTACAGTATGGCTTCAGGAGAGAGCGCTCTACGATCGATGCTATCCTGCGGGTAAAATCGCTCGCCAGCGAAGCGGTGGAGAGCGGCGGTGTGCTGTTGGCCGTGTCTATCGACATTGCCAACGCGTTCAACACGCTGCCGTGGACCACGATAAAGCAGGCGCTCCGATTCCACGGAGTGCCTGTTTACCTGCAGGACACCATCGCATCGTACCTAGAAGGACGAGAGGTTGCGTGTGATTCGGTGGACGGTCGTTTGCGGCACTTGGCCGGATGCGGCGTTCCACAGGGGTCTGTCTTAGGGCCACTCTTGTGGAACATCGGATTCGATTGGGCTCTCCGCGGCCAGTTCGTCGCGGGGGTTGGCGTGACTTGTTACGCCGACGATACCCTGCTGACAGCTCGCGGTGACTCTTTTGCCGATGCTGCACGTCGTGCGACTGCTGGGGTCGCTGTGATGGTACACCGAATCCGCCTTTTGGGGCTGCGGGTGGCGCTGGAGAAGTCTGAGGCGCTGTGTTTTCACGGCCGACGACGTGCGCCGCCTGCGGGCACTGGGTTGATGGTGGATGGGGTTCTGATCCCGGTTTCATCCACCATCCGGTACCTTGGGCTTGTGCTTGACGGAAGGTGGCGGTTCAAGGCCCATTTCCGTCAGCTCGCTACCAAGCTCAATGCGACCGCGGGTGCTTTGAGCCGGTTACTGCCAAACCTGGGTGGTCCGTCGACGGCTCCTCGACGACTGTACCTAGGGGTGGTCCGCTCGATGGCACTTTACGGTGCCCCGGTGTGGCATGACGCCCTCTCGTCCGAGAACGTGACAGTTTTGCGGAAGGCTCAAAGGGTGTTAGCCCTGCGTCTAGCGCGAGCCTACCGCACCACCTCCACCGATGCTGCGCTGGTCCTGGCCGGCAGCCTCCCCTGGGATCTCGACTCCCTGGTCCTCGCCGCGTTATACCAGTGGCGGGGAGACCAAAGATCTCAGGGCAATAGGCCCGCACCGACGGAGGTGGAATCGGAAAGGACACAGCTCACAGAGCTAGCCCACGCGCAGTGGCGCCGTAGATTGGCCAGTAGCCACTTTGGCGTCCGGGTCATTGAAGCCGTACTCCCCGTTCTCAAAGAATGGGTCGAGCGACCACACGGCCAAGTGACATACCGGATGTCGCAGGTGTTTACAGGCCACGGGTGCTTTGGGTCATACCTCTGCCGCATTGGCAGGGAACCCACAACCCGATGCTGGCACTGCGATGCTCCGGAGGATACGGCACAGCACACCCTCGAGGTGTGCCCGGCGTGGGTCGCTGACCGCCGTGCCCTCCGAGCACACGTGGGGACCGACCTCAGCCTGGGCTCTATAGTCCGGCGTATGATCGAAGACAGGGAGGCTTGGCGAGCCATGGCCGCATTTTGCGAGCGGGTGATCGCCGAAAAGGAGAGCGCGGAGCGAGAGCGAGAGGCTGCGGCTGACGCACTCCTTATGCGCCGAAGGCGTACTGGGCGCAGGAGGCACCTCCACCACCTGCACATGCCCCTCCCTGTGCCTCGGGTCGTGGACGCGGGGGCGTCCGCTTCCCACTAAGAGGCGCGACGGTGTGTAATGCGTTCTACGCATCGTCGGGACATCAAGCCGGAGGATAACCTCCTCTGGCGCTGAAGGCAGGGGCTCTTGCCCTCTTCAGATCGGGTGAGACCGTGTGTCGGTCTAGTCAGTGAGGGGCCGCGGATGTGTGCTTATGGCGCTGACTCGTGGCCCCGAACTCATGGCTCCCGAGAACGCCGCTGGTTTTTAGTGGGTATGCCCCGATCGGGGAGAGTCCCACATAACCTGCTGCCTTCCCCCGAGTGCGGCAGGTATGCGTAAAGCATTTTCCAGCGAAACCAAAAAAAAAAAAAAAAAAAAAGGTTCCCGTCGGCCCCCGTGTCGGGTTACTGGTCCCGCATCGGGCGCGTCCCCAGGTGGTGGATAGGGGAACGCCTCCCAGATATGGGGGGTACCGGCTTCGGCCGGCGCGAACCAAAACCAGAGCGCGGCAGGTTTTGTCA
The DNA here is from genome assembly GCA_963924145.1 of Pyrausta purpuralis. NCBI lineage: Eukaryota > Metazoa > Arthropoda > Insecta > Lepidoptera > Crambidae > Pyrausta > Pyrausta purpuralis. The sequence continues at coordinate 46,834 of OZ001661.1, read as the reverse complement.
ACTCGGCGGACCTGTCGGGCCAGAAGGGAAGGCCTTATGGCTCAAGTCCTCTTGTATTCGCCGCTCTGCCTGCTCCTCCTCGAAGGAATGGACCAGAGCGGCTTGAGTACCTGAGGCGTAGATTGGGGTGCCTAGACCGGCGGGGCGTTTGTCCGGGTCGAAGGGCATTGGGTCGTCGGGGCATTTGCCCGGATCCGTGGGTTTTTCCCGGGTTGTGGCCTGTCATCACGACAACCCGGGCAGCGCATTTGTGCCGTGCGCTGGGTCCCGTAATCCTGGGAGAAGAGGGTCCTGGACGTTGAGCCTGAGGCAGACCACCCAGGCAACACGCTGTCTTTGGCCTCGGATTCCGGGCACACGGGGGGCCCGTGGAGTAGCCGGTCCACGGGTTATTCGGCTGCGGGCGAGCGGCTTAACCCTCGTCCAACGGTGACGCGGGGGGTACGGGGGGCAGGGCAGGCGGCGGGCTCGGTGATGTTGCGCGTTCTGGTCGACGCGTGCTCACCTTGCCCCAACCGTCTCGTCAAAGATCCCGTACTAGTCTGCCCGAAAGGGAAGTGGCGTCCCTGCTATGGTCGGTGGGAAACCCTGGGGTGTCAGTGGCACCTCCCCAGATGGGGCTCCGTGGTGGGTGGGGTCACCACCGACTGAACTTTGTAGACAAACGGACATGGCTTGCAATAAGGAATCCACAAATTATGCGACCAACCCCCGAGCGCAAGGCGCTCAACCAGAGAAAAAGGCAGAGGGTGATGGTGACGTCCTTTTCAGGACGCCCGTTGTCCTCTTGCAAAGGTGCAAAACACCACTGGATGGACCGTCGGGTAGCCGGTTCTTCAGGCCTGGGGATTTCTCCGGGTCTGAGGACGAGGTAACCCTTACTGGATTCGACAAACAGGGGATGTCACTTCGTGTTTCCCCCTCCACCGGATATGACAAATCTTTGGACGACAGCCTGGAGATCGTGGACTCCTACGAGTCCGCGTCTTCGGGAATTACATCTCGTTCGCCGTCTGGGACTCGCACCAGCGGCAGAACGACAAGAGCCGGCAAACGACGGGCGGATGAGGCCTCCACAGACCTCTCCCCTGCGAAAGTCCCAGCGGACAAAATCACTGCTGCCCGCAGAGGCCGGGGCCGCCCACCTACCCATGGGGAGTACGTAGGTGTTGGTAGAGCCCGCGAGCAACTTTGCGATGAGAAGCGCCGTGCGGCGATCGTGGAGGCCGAGGAGGAGGCATCCCGTCTTGCTGAACGGCTAGTCCAAGGAAGGAACAGGAGCGAGTTCTCTGTTAAGGATCCCACCGCGGAAGAGCTGCGCGGCCAGATCCGGGCTGCCACGGACACAGTTATGTTCTGCGTGGCAAAGTCCGGAAACCTGAAGGGTAGCTTCCAGCGTGCCCTGAAGGAGGCCGCCACCTCGATTACGCGGGCGGTTGATATCCTCAGCACGAGGACGATCGACGACGAGACGCGGCGGCTGCAAGCCGCGAACAAGCGCCTGGAGCAGGACGTCGCGGACCTGAAGCGCGTCGTCCAGGAGTTGAAGGCTGAGAGGCTTGCGGATATGCGCTCTGCTGTCCCAAGCGGATCGCAGTCTAGCTCTGCCATGGAGGAGCTCGAACAGCGCCTTATGCGCCAATTCGGAGGCATGATGGACGCAAAATTGGCGTCTATCACTGACCGGCTGCTCCCAGAGCCTCGCTTGCGCCCGCCACTTGCAGCGGACGCCCGCAAGGCTCAGGTTGAGCGCCCGTCTGCCACCGCAGGCAAGGCGAAGAAGCAGCCGCCGACCGCAGCACCGCCCAAGAGTGCCGCCTCTCCCCAGACGGGCATAGCGCCGTCCGAGGTGTCCGCCCCTGTGGCCACGACCTCGACTGCCGGCGCAGTCCCCGCCGGGGAGAAGAAGAGAAAGCGGAACAGGCGGAAGAAGGCCCGTAACCAGGGCCAGGAGTCCGCGCCCGCTTCTGTGTCACAAGCCGGGAATGCCCGCCCGACAGCTCAGTCCGCAGTTGGCTCTGGAGCCGAATCGTGGACAGAGGTGGTCCGGCGTGGCAAAAGGACTAAATCTCATTCCGCCCAACAGCAGCCGTCTACGGCCCAGTCAAAGAAACCGACTGCCCCGAAGAAGACTCCGAACCTCCGCCCGCCGAGGACCGCCGCCATCTTGGTGGCGATGCAACCGGGAGTGCTGGAGGCCAAGGAGCATTCGTACGAATCGGTGATGGGCCGTGCCAAGCAGGCAATAGACATCGGTGCGTTGGGGATCTCCGGGATCCGCTTCAGGGTCGCCAAAACTGGCGGCAAGGTCCTGGAGATCACCGGTGCCGATAGTGACGCGAAGGCTGACACCCTGGCAGCCAAGATGCGGGAAGTCATCCCTGATGCGATAGCGAAGGTGACCAGGCCGACCAAGAGCGTCGATGTCCGGATCTCGGGACTCGACGACTCTGTGACCAAGGTCGAAGTCGCCGAAGCTGTCGCTAAGGCAGGAGGCTGTGATCCCAAATCGATCCAGGTGGGGTCGATTGGGCGATCTTTTCGGGGCACAGGGGCTTGCATCGTAAAGGTGCCGATCGCTGTGGCCCAGAAGGTCGTTAAAGGGCGAGTTTTGGTGGGATGGGTCTCCGCCCAGACCAGGCTTTTAGACCGGAAGCCGCTTCAGTGCTTCAGGTGCCTGGAGGTGGGACACGCCCGCGAAAGCTGCCCTTCGACAGCCGACCGCAGTGGCCTTTGTTACCGCTGTGGTAAGCCGGGACATGCAGCCAGGGGATGCACCGCCCCTCCGCACTGCCCTCTGTGCGCGGACGCAGGATTGCCAGCGAACCACCGGGTGGGCAGCAAGAGCTGCAAACCGCCCAAGCGTGGCAATCGATCGGGAAGGACAGTGGCCAGGACTCCAGCCGCACCGTCCGGGGCCGTAATGCCCACTTCCATGGAGGCAGAAAATACACCAGCGTAGGATGGCCTTTAGCGTTCTGCAGGCGAATGTGAACCACTCTGCCGCTGCGCAGGATATCCTCTTGCAGCACGCGGCGGAGTGGTCCATAGACGCGGTCCTCGTCTCCGAACCCTATTTCATACCGGCTGACCGGGAGAACTGGGTCGGGGACGTGAGCGGACTGTCGGCCATCATGGTGTCAGGGGCGCATTCCATAGATGTCGTTGCCAGGCAGAGCGGTTTTGTCGCCGCCAAGTGCAGGGAGTTTCTGCTGGTGGGGGTTTATTGCCCCCCCAGCCGAACCAGGAGCGAGTTCGAGGCCGACCTGGACCGTTTCGGGTCGGTTCTCCGTCAGTCCACCTTGCCGGTGATAGTTGGCGGCGACTTTAACGCCAAGAATATAGCCTGGGGCTCACGACATACTGACCCCAAAGGGGAGAGTCTGCTGGATTGGGCGGTGTCCAACGGACTTGTTATCGTCAACGTGGGGACCGAACCCACTTGCGTGCGGCCGCAGGGGGAGTCCGTCGTGGACATAACGTTCGCGACCCCCGCGGTTGCAGCTCGAATAAGTGGCTGGAGAGTGGTCACAGAGGCGGAAGAATTGTCGGATCACCGGTACATCCGGTTTGACATCTCCGCCTCCGGTCCCGTGACCCCTCCGAGCGGCACACCCCACGTGACATACCCCCGATGGAGGCTCAGTTGCCTGGACAAGGAAACAGCGCGGGAAGCTGCGGTCGTTAAGGCCTGGCTGCCTGTAGGTCCCGAGCCCGTCCAAGTGGATGCGGAAGCGGAATGGTTCCGGGAGGCCGTTACGGACGTGTGTGACGCGTCCATGCCTCGGTCCGGACCTTCCCTTCCCCGGCGGAACGTCTATTGGTGGACGGATGAGGTTGCGGAGCTGCGCCGCGTGTGTATCGCGGCGCGTCGCGCCTCAGCCAGACACCGAAGACGCAGACGTCGTGATCCGGCGCTGGACGAGCCGCTTTATCAGGCTTACAGAGAAGCGAAGCAGGCGCTCAAGATCGCCATCCTGGAGGCGAAACTCAAGGCGAGGGAGGAGCTCCTTGCATCGCTCGATGCCGATCCGTGGGGACGCCCGTACCGCACGGTGCGGGGGAAACTCCGCCCATGGGCACCCCCGGTCACGGAAAGGCTAGAGCCCGAGTTCCTCCGAAGAGTCGTGTCCACCTTGTTCCCAGCTCAGGTGGAACACACCCCGCCTTCGATGTTGCCACACCCCGTGGCCTCCAGAGAGCCCCCTGACCCCGTGTCCGAGGGCGAGTTCGGCGCGGCATTAGAGCGGTTGAAGGCCAAGAACGTGGCCCCAGGTCCTGACGGGATCCCAGGTAAAATCTGGGTCCTCGTATCGGATATACTGGGTGACCGCCTTCGTAGGCTCCTTACCGCTTGCCTAGAGCAGGGGCGCTTCCCGGCGCTATGGAAAGAAGGGAGGCTCGTGCTTCTGAAGAAGGACGGACGTCCGACCGACTCCCCTTCGGCATACCGTCCGATCGTGTTGCTGGATGAGGTGGGCAAGCTCTTTGAAAGAGTCGTTGCAAACCGCCTCGTTCGGCACCTGGACACGGATGGGCCGAATTTGTCGGATGTTCAGTATGGCTTCAGGAGAGAGCGCTCTACGATCGATGCTATCCTGCGGGTAAAATCGCTCGCCAGCGAAGCGGTGGAGAGCGGCGGTGTGCTGTTGGCCGTGTCTATCGACATTGCCAACGCGTTCAACACGCTGCCGTGGACCACGATAAAGCAGGCGCTCCGATTCCACGGAGTGCCTGTTTACCTGCAGGACACCATCGCATCGTACCTGGAAGGACGAGAGGTTGCGTGTGATTCGGTGGACGGTCGTTTGCGGCACTTGGCCGGATGCGGCGTTCCACAGGGGTCGGTCTTAGGGCCACTCTTGTGGAACATCGGATTCGATTGGGCTCTCCGCGGCCAGTTCGTCGCTGGGGTTGGCGTGACTTGTTACGCCGACGATACCCTGCTGACAGCTCGCGGTGACTCTTTTGCCGATGCTGCACGTCGTGCGACTGCTGGGGTCGCTGTGATGGTACACCGAATCCGCCTTTTGGGGCTGCGGGTGGCGCTGGAGAAGTCTGAGGCGCTGTGTTTTCACGGCCGACGACGTGCGCCGCCTGCGGGCACTGGGTTGATGGTGGATGGGGTTCTGATCCCGGTTTCATCCACCATCCGGTACCTTGGGCTTGTGCTTGACGGAAGGTGGCGGTTCAAGGCCCATTTCCGTCAGCTCGCTACCAAGCTCAATGCGACCGCGGGTGCTTTGAGCCGGTTACTGCCAAACCTGGGTGGTCCGTCGACGGCTCCTCGACGACTGTACCTAGGGGTGGTCCGCTCGACACTTTACGGTGCCCCGGTGTGGCATGACGCCCTCTCGTCCGAGAATGTGACAGTTTTGCGGAAGGCTCAAAGGGTGTTAGCCCTGCGTTTAGCGCGAGCCTACCGCACCACCTCCACCGATGCTGCGCTGGTCCTGGCCGGCAGCCTCCCCTGGGATCTCGACTCCCTGGTCCTCGCCGCGTTATACCAGTGGCGGGGAGACCAAAGATCTCAGGGCAATAGGCCCGCACCGACGGAGGTGGAATCGGAAAGGACACAGCTCACAGAGCTAGCCCACGAGCAGTGGCGCCGTAGATTGGCCAGTAGCCACTTTGGCGTCCGGGTCATTGAAGCCGTACTCCCCGTTCTCAAGGAATGGGTCGAGCGACCACACGGCCAAGTGACATACCGGATGTCGCAGGTGTTTACAGGCCACGGGTGCTTTGGGTCATACCTCTGCCGCATTGGCAGGGAACCCACAACCCGATGCTGGCACTGCGATGCTCCGGAGGATACGGCACAGCACACCCTTGAGGTGTGCCCGGCGTGGGTCGCTGACCGCCGTGCCCTCCGAGCACACGTGGGGACCGACCTCAGCCTGGGCTCTATAGTCCGGCGTATGGTCGAAGACAGGGAGGCTTGGCGAGCCATGGCCGCATTTTGCGAGCGGGTGATCGCCGAAAAGGAGAGCGCGGAGCGAGAGCGAGAGGCTGCGGCTGACGCACTCCTTATGCGCCAAAGGCGTACTGGGCGCAGGAGGCACCTCCACCACCTGCACATGCCCCTCCCTGTGCCTCGGGTCGTGGACGCGGGGGCGTCCGCTTCCCACTAAGAGGCGCGATGGTGTGTAATGCGTTCTACGCATCGTCGGGACATCAAGCCGGAGGATAACCTCCTCTGGCGCTGAAGGCAGGGGCTCTTGCCCTCTTCAGATCGGGTGAGACCGTGTGTCGGTCTAGTCAGTGAGGGGCCGCGGATGTGTGCTTATGGCGCTGACTCGTGGCCCCGAACTCATGGCTCCCGAGAACGCCGCTGGTTTTTAGTGGGTATGCCCCAATTGGGGAGAGTCCCACATAACCTGCTGCCTTCCCCCGAGGGCGACAGGTATGCGTAAGGCATTTTCCAGCGAAACCAAAAAAAAAAAAAAAAAAAAAGGTTCCCGTCGGCCCTCGTGTTGCTGGATGAGGTGGGCAAGCTCTTTGAAAGAGTCGTTGCAAACCGCCTCGTTCGGCACCTGGATACGGATGGGCCGAATTTGTCGGATGTACAGTATGGCTTCAGGAGAGAGCGCTCTACGATCGATGCTATCCTGCGGGTAAAATCGCTCGCCAGCGAAGCGGTGGAGAGCGGCGGTGTGCTGTTGGCCGTGTCTATCGACATTGCCAACGCGTTCAACACGCTGCCGTGGACCACGATAAAGCAGGCGCTCCGATTCCACGGAGTGCCTGTTTACCTGCAGGACACCATCGCATCGTACCTAGAAGGACGTGAGGTTGCGTGTGATTCGGTGGACGGTCGTTTGCGGCACTTGGCCGGATGCGGCGTTCCACAGGGGTCTGTCTTAGGGCCACTCTTGTGGAACATCGGATTCGATTGGGCTCTCCGCGGCCAGTTCGTCGCGGGGGTTGGCGTGACTTGTTACGCCGACGATACCCTGCTGACAGCTCGCGGTGACTCTTTTGCCGATGCTGCACGTCGTGCGACTGCTGGGGTCGCTGTGATGGTACACCGAATCCGCCTTTTGGGGCTGCGGGTGGCGCTGGAGAAGTCTGAGGCGCTGTGTTTTCACGGCCGACGACGTGCGCCGCCTGCGGGCACTGGGTTGATGGTGGATGGGGTTCTGATCCCGGTTTCATCCACCATCCGGTACCTTGGGCTTGTGCTTGACGGAAGGTGGCGGTTCAAGGCCCATTTCCGTCAGCTCGCTACCAAGCTCAATGCGACCGCGGGTGCTTTGAGCCGGTTACTGCCAAACCTGGGTGGTCCGTCGACGGCTCCTCGACGACTGTACCTAGGGGTGGTCCGCTCGATGGCACTTTACGGTGCCCCGGTGTGGCATGACGCCCTCTCGTCCGAGAACGTGACAGTTTTGCGGAAGGCTCAAAGGGTGTTAGCCCTGCGTTTAGCGCGAGCCTACCGCACCACCTCCACCGATGCTGCGCTGGTCCTGGCCGGCAGCCTCCCCTGGGATCTCGACTCCCTGGTCCTCGCCGCGTTATACCAGTGGCGGGGAGACCAAAGATCTCAGGGCAATAGGCCCGCACCGACGGAGGTGGAATCGGAAAGGACACAGCTCACAGAGCTAGCCCACGAGCAGTGGCGCCGTAGATTGGCCAGTAGCCACTTTGGCCTCCGGGTCATTGAAGCCGTACTCCCCGTTCTCAAAGAATGGGTCGAGCGACCACACGGCCAAGTGACATACCGGATGTCGCAGGTGTTTACAGGCCACGGGTGCTTTGGGTCATACCTCTGCCGCATAGGCAGGGAACCCACAACCCGATGCTGGCACTGCGATGCTCCGGAGGATACGGCACAGCACACCCTCGAGGTGTGCCCGGCGTGGGTCGCTGACCGCCGTGCCCTCCGAGCACACGTGGGGACCGACCTCAGCCTGGGCTCTATAGTCCGGCGTATGGTCGAAGACAGGGAGGCTTGGCGAGCCATGGCCGCATTTTGCGAGCGGGTGATCGCCGAAAAGGAGAGCGCGGAGCGAGAGCGAGAGGCTGCGGCTGACGCACTCCTTATGCGCCGAAGGCGTACTGGGCGCAGGAGGCACCTCCACCACCTGCACATGCCCCTCCCTGTGCCTCGGGTCGTGGACGCGGGGGCGTCCGCTTCCCACTAAGAGGCGCGATGGTGTGTAATGCGTTCTACGCATCGTCGGGACATCAAGCCGGAGGATAACCTCCTCTGGCGCTGAAGGCAGGGGCTCTTGCCCTCTTCAGATCGGGTGAGACCGTGTGTCGGTCTAGTCAGTGAGGGGCCGCGGATGTGTGCTTATGGCGCTGACTCGTGGCCCCGAACTCATGGCTCCCGAGAACGCCGCTGGTTTTTAGTGGGTATGCCCCAATTGGGGAGAGTCCCACATAACCTGCTGCCTTCCCCCGAGGGCGACAGGTATGCGTAAAGCATTTTCCAGCGAAACCAAAAAAAAAAAAAAAAAAAAAAAAGGTTCCCGTCGGCCAGTGCTTTGCCCGCCGGCCATGTGATGGGCGGGCTGAAATGCAACCCCCCTCAAATGAAAGGCAAGTTACAGACCGCCGCTACACCTGTACCAGTGACTGCTGCTGTTGATGCCCGTCCTGAGCCGGTTGAAGGGAACGGTTCTATGTCTGAATAATGGTAGTAAGACACCACACCATTCTTCAGGGTAATCTGAACCACTGCAAGCGGGCCCAGGACCTCATGGCACAGGTCATGGCCGAATGGACAGCTGGTTTGGCCGTTGTCGCTGAGCCGTACTCAATCCCGCCCACGTGGCTGGCCGACCAAGACGACCTGGTGGCGATGGTAACGCGACCCATCGTGGACTCACCTCCCCTCTCGCTCATCGAGAGAGGAGCCGGTTATGTGGCCGGGGCATGGGGAGATATCGCCATTATTGGCGTTTATTTTTCCCCTAATCGCCCCCTGGCAGAGTTTGAGACCTTCCTTGACGTCCTGGCGGCGGCGGTCAGCCGAATGTCACCGAGGCAGGTCGCTGTTCTTGGTGACCTGAACGCCAAATCAACAGCCTGGGGAAACCCAACCACCGACGTGCGAGGACGAGTCCTGGAGTTGTGGGCGGCGTCTGTCGGTCTGTCCCTTCTAAATAGGGGGACTACCCAAACGTGCGTGAGACAGCAGGGAGGATCGGTGGTGGACTTGTCGTTCGCCACTCCAGCCCTGGCTGCTCGGGTACAAAAGTGGGAGGTCGACCTGGTGGAGACTTTGTCTGACCATCGGTACATCCGGATCGAGCTCCTCACCCAACGTCCTCAGGTTGATCCCGGACGTAGGCAATCGCACTTCCCCCGGTGGGCACTCACTCGCCTTGACCGGGAGATGGCGAGGGAAGCGGCCTTCGTCCAGGACTGGTTCCGGCCTCCTACAAGTAATGACGTTGACGACGCCGCTCAAGATCTGAAAAGCGCCTTAACTGAAGTGTGTAACGCTTCCATGCCTCGATCCCGCCGACCCTCTCCAAGACATGCCGTCTATTGGTGGTCGGCTGAAATCGGTGAGCTCCGGGCCGCTTGTGTTGCAGCCCGGAGATCATACACTCGGAGCCGTCGTCGTCGAAACAGAGACGAGGCAAATGAGGACCGCTTATATGCCTGCTATCAGGAGGCAAGGCGCGCTCTTAAAGCGGCAATTGGTGCTGCTAAAGACCGGGCTAGGGAGGAAATGCTAGAGGGCCTCAATAACGATCCATGGGGAAGACCATACAAAATGGTACGCAACAAAATGCGCCCCATCGGCCCTCCTCTAACCGAGACCCTCCAACCGGATCCTTTGGATGGGGTGGTCAGGGCTCTGTTTCCGGACCGATCAAATTACACACCTCCAAAAATGGATCCTCCAGTCGGAAGCGGCCCACCTGCAGTGGGCTTTGATCCAGTGACTGCGGAGGAATTCGGAGCGGCAGCGCTTTGCCTCCACCATAAAAAGACTGCTCCGGGTCCAGACGGCGTCCCGGCACGAGTACTGGAGATTGCCACCTCTTTCATGGAGCTGCGGTTTCGGGAGCTCTTTGACCGTTGCTTCGAGGTGGGAAGGTTCCCGAAAACCTGGAAGGAAGGACAATTATGCCTTCTAAGAAAAGAGGGGCGGCCAGCGGACTCACCGTCAGGATACCACCCAATAGTCCTACTAGATGAAGCGGGCAAGCTCTTTGAGCGCCTGATAGCCGCCCGCCTAAACAAACATCTGTATGTGACCGGACCGGATCTGTCCAACGCCCAGTTTGGGTTCCGCACTGGCCGGTCGACAATCGACGCTCTGCAGCAGCTCAAGTCCCTTACGACAGAGGCCGCAGCGATGGGGCAGGGAGTATTAGCTATATCATTTGATATAGCTAACGCGTTTAACTCCATCCCTCACTCTACGATTCTAGAGGCACTCCGATATCATGGGGTGCCTCCGTACCTGCGGGCTCTCCTGACGGACTACCTCTCAGGTCGGGAGGTCCTATATGTAGACAGGGACAACCATCTACGGCGACGACAAGTGGAGACCGGAGTTCCACAGGGGTCGGTGCTTGGCCCTTTGCTGTGGAACCTCGGCTATAACTGGCTGCTCCGGGGTGTGCTCCTGCATGGCATGAACATAATCTGTTACGCAGACGACACGCTTGTCACAGCTCGCGGGAGCACGTACAAGGCGGCGGCACAACTGGCCTCTGTCGGTGGCACTCTAATCGCAGAAAGGATACACCGGTTGGGACTCAAGGTAGCGTTGGAGAAGACCGAGGCTCTCTTTTTCCCCGGGCCCAGACAACGCCCGCCTCCGGACGCCCACATCATCGTTGGTGGCATCCGAGTTAAGGTTAGTGCCCAAATGAAATATCTGGGTCTTACCCTCGACGGTCGGTGGCATTTTGGCCCCCATTTCACGGGGCTGTCGGCGCGGCTTTTAAAGGCCGCAAATGCCTTCAACTGGCTTCTCCCGAACCTTGGAGGGCCAAAAACGACTTGCCGACGTCTTTACGCCGGCGTTCTGCGCAGCATGGCACTGTACGGCGCACCTATCTGGGCGGACTCTCTCCACAAGAGTGAGAATGCGGCCCTCCTCCGCAGGCCTCAACGAGCCATTGCTCAGCGGATTGCGAGGGCTTACCGGACTGTTGGTGGCGCAGTTGCATGTGCCCTAGCGGGCACTCCGCCGTGGGAATTAGATGCCCAAGTTCTGGCCATCGTTTACCACTGGATGGCGGGTCAGAAAGCTCTTGGAGTCCGTCCATCCTTAGAGGGACGAGGCGCAATGAAGCGAGAGGCGCACGAGGCCATGATCATCCGCTGGCAGGAAGACTTGACTCGTGCTCCTTTTGGACGACAAACGCTAGACGCGATCGGGCCAGTTATAGATCGGTGGTTGGAAAGGCCCCACGGGTTCCTCTCCTTTCGGCTGACGCAGGTGCTTACCGGGCATGGTTGCTTCGAATTGCCGATCTGCGGTCCGCCTGCACTGCTGCACGGCGGGCGTATACCAGGAGCCGGAGGCGCAGAATCCGCGATGAGGAGAGGGAAGACGTCCTGTACGCCGGGTACCTGGAGGCGAAGAAGCGCCTCCAGGTAGCGATCGCCGCCGCGAAGGATGAAGCCCGGGCGACGATGCTGGAGAGTCTGGACAGGGACCCGTGGGGGAGACCGTATCGGGCTGCGCGCAACAAGCTGCGCGCCCAAGGTCCTCCACTCACCCAGACTCTCGAGCCGGCGATGGTGGAAGCGGTGGTCGGGGCGTTGTTCCCCGGTTCTGACCCGGACTTCGCGCCGCCGCCGATGACTCGGCCGAGTTCTGTTGAGGACCCGGCTGACTCCTTTCCGCCAGTCTCGGGGGCGGAAGTGCAAGCCGCCGCGCTCCGCCTCCGGGGTAAAAAGACGGCACCAGGACCGGACGGTGTGCCCGCTCGTGTCCTGTTCATCGCGGCGGGCTACCTGGAGGAGAAACTTCGGGAACTTTTCGACAGCTGTTTTGCTATCGGAAGGTTCCCGAAGGTGTGGAAGGAAGGCGCCCTCTGCCTCCTCGCCAAGCCGGGCCGGCCGATGGACTCTCCATCGGCCTATCGGCCGATTGTGTTGCTGGACGAGGCGGGAAAACTCTTCGAGAGGATTCTCGTAACCCGCATCGTCCGGCACTTAGCGACTACCGGCCCTGACCTGGCGGAGGCCCAGTTTGGCTTCCGAGCTGGCCGCTCGACCCTGGACGCGCTAAGCTTCTTGGGGGAAATGGTGAGGGGTGCTGCCGAGAGTGGGGAAAGGCTGTTGGCGATATCCCTCGATATCGCCAACGCATTCAACAGCATTCCCCACACCACCATTGTCGAGGCCGCTGGCCCGCTGCTACTCCACAGTGGCGGGTGCAGTGGCGTGTGTCCTGGCTGGGACCCCGCCTTGGCCCGAGCTCGAGGCCCGAGTCCTAGCCTGGACATACGCACGCGCTGGGTCCCGTAATCCTGGGAGAAGAGGGTCCTGGACGTTGAGCCTGAGGCAGACCACCCAGGCAACACGCTGTCTTTGGCCTCGGATTCCGGGCACACGGGGGGCCCGTGGAGTAGCCGGTCCACGGGTTATTCGGCTGCGGGCGAGCGGCTTAACCCTCGTCCAACGGTGACGCGGGGGGTACGGGGGGCAGGGCAGGCGGCGGGCTCGGTGATGTTGCGCGTTCTGGTCGACGCGTGCTCACCTTGCCCCAACCGTCTCGTCAAAGATCCCGTGCTAGTCTGCCCGAAAGGGAAGTGGCGTCCCTGCTATGGTCGGTGGGAAACCCTAGGGTGTCAGTGGCACCTCCCCAGATGGGGCTCCGTGGTGGGTGGGGTCACCACCGACTGAATTCAGGATGACAATGGATATGGCTTGCTCAAACAATGATAGTTTAAATTTTGCGACCAAACCCCGAGCGCAAGGCGCTCAAGGAGAGAAAAGAGCAGAGGGTAACGGTGACGTCCTTTTCAGGACGCCCGTTGTCCGCTTAGAAAGGTGTGTTACACCTTTGGCTGGACCATCGGGTAGCCGATTCTTTAGGCCCGGGGATTTCTCCGAGTCTGAGGACGAGGTCACCCTGACTCGATGTGACAAAGAGGGGATGTCACTTTGTGTTCCCCCCTCCACCGGATATGACAATAACAGCAGCCTGGAGATCGTGGACTCTTACGAGTCTGCGTCTTCGGGCATGACATCACGATCGCCGTCTGGGTCTCGCACCAGCGGCAGAATGACAAGAGTGTGGTGTGTGTGGAACTCCGGTCTCCACTTTTCGTCGCCGTAGACGGTTGTCCCTATCAACATATAGAACCTCCCGATCTGAGAGGTAGTCCGTCAGGAGAGCCCGCAGGTACGGAGGTACCCCATGATATCGGAGTGCCTCTAGAATCGTAGAGTGGGGGATGGAGTTGAACGCGTTAGCTATATCAAATGATATAGCTAATACTCCCTGCCCCATCTCTGCGGCCTCTGTCGTAAGGGACTTGAGCTGCTGCAGGGCGTCAATTGTCGACCGGCCAGTCCGGAACCCAAACTGGGCGTTGGACAGATCCGGTCCGGTCTCCGATAGATGTTTAATTAGGCGGGCCGCTATCAGACGCTCAAAGAGCTTGCCAGCTTCATCTAGTAGGACTATTGGGCGGTATCCTGACGGTGAGTCCGCTGGCCGCCCCTCTTTTCGTTGAAGGCATAATTGTCCTTTCTTCCAAGTTTTCGGGAACCTTCCGACCTCGAAACAACGGTCGAAGAGCTCCCGAAACCGCTGCTCCATTAAAGAGGTGGCAATCTCCAGCACTCGTGCCGGGACGCCGTCTGGGCCCGGGGCAGTCTTTTTTCCGTGGAGGCAAAGCGCTGCTGCTTCGAATTCCTCCGCAGTCACTGAGTCGAACCCCACTGCAAGAGGGCCGCTCCCGACTGGAGGATCCATTTTTGGAGGGGTGTGATTTAATCGGTCCGGAAAAAGAGCCCTGACCACCCCATCCAAAAGATCCGGATGGAGGGTCTCGGTTAGTGGGGGACCGATGGGGCGCATTTTGTTGCGTACCATTTTGTATGGTCTTCCCCATGGATCATTATTAAGGCCCTCAAGCATTTCCTCCCTGGCCCGGTCTTTGGCAGATCCAATTGCCGCTTTAAGAGCGCGCCTTGCCTCCTGATAGCAGGCATATAAGCGGGCCTCATTTGCCTCGTCTCTGTTTCGACGACGACGGCTCCGAGTGTATGATCTCCGGGCTGCAACACAAGCGGCCCGGAGCTCACCGATTTCAGCCGACCACCAATAGACGGCATGTCTTGGGGAGGGTCGGCGAGATCGAGGCATGGAAGCGTTACACACTTCAGTTAAGGCGCTTTTCAGATCTTGAGCGGCGTCGTCGTCGGGAACCTTTTTTTTTTTTTTTTTTTTTTTTTTTTTTTTTTTTTTTTTTTTTTTTTTTTTTTTTTTTACGTTGGAAAATGCATTACGCATACTCGCCGCCCGGGGGAGACGGCGAGTTATGTGGGACTCGAGCTCAGACGCCCATACCCACTAAAAACCAACGACACTCCGTCAGTCACCTGGCCGCTCAAAGGCGACGACTCGCTCGACGACTCGTGAGCGGCGGACGGGGCTGCGGGAAGCCGGTCGGATACTACCGCTGCCCCGTCGATGACTGCCCGCCGTAGCAGGCCCGGCAAGCCCACCCCATGAGGGGGGGCAACGGGAATGGCCCGGAGTGTGCGGACATTCCCGTCAGGCGGCGGTGGAAGCGCGTGCAATGCCGGCGCGGGTACCCCCGTACCCGACGCAAGCTGGCCTCCACCGGGGGGGATCAGGCGGTTGTAACGCCGCCGTCTCCGCCCCGTTCGTCGCCTTCGGATCGGGGCGGCAAGAGGATCCTCCTCCCGCACCCTCTCCGCTGCCTCCTTCTGTGAGATAACGTCCTCGCAGAAGGAGGTGACGGCCTTCCAGGCTCTGTCACTCCCGAGCATGGCCTCCACCACGCTGGGGAGTGAGAGGTCCTGGCCGATCTCCGCGACCAGAGTGCGGCGCTGCGACTCCCACGCTGGGCACGACACAAGGGTGTGCTGAGCCGTGTCTTCCGCAGCACCGCACTCGTGACACGCGGCGGTCTCCTCCCGTCCGATCCGGTGCAGATAGGCGCCGAAGCATCCGTGTCCGGTAAGGACCTGCACCAGACGGTAGGTGAGGGAGCCGTGCCGTCTCTCTAGCCATCGGGTCAGGACCGGGGTCAGTGCGTCGAGGGTGGCTCGACCCGACTCCGAAGAGTTTAGGACCCCGGTCCAGGCCCGAATCAGCAGCTCTCGGGTCTGGCGTTCGAAGGCGCGCTCCTCCTCTAGGGAGCCGCGCTCTCCCCGTGAACGCTGCTCCGACCGTCGTGCGTATGTTTTTTTTTTTTTTTTTTTTTTTTTTTTTTTTTTTTTTTTTTTCCTCCCTCCTCCCATCCTCCGCCGTGGTTAAAGCGGAGACTTTTTAACATGTTCTAATTTTGAAGCTTACGAATTTTAATACAATAATTTAAAAATTTTGTATCCTCACCAGACGAGTATGCTTAACCATACTCGCTGGTGTCCGGATCTTCGTCGGCCTAAATTTTGTTATGACTAACCACTACTTTCATAATTTTAGTTGCAAAGGTAATCAGTAAATTTCTAGTTATTTTGTCTGTTATTAATTTTGGTAATAGTACTTTTGTAAATTTCTCGTCTAATTTAAACTCTAAACCTAACCTATCTAGTGAGAAACGTGGGCAGTCAAATAAGATGTGCTCCACGTTTTCTATATGCTGCGGGTCACAGACGCACGCCGGACTCTCTTTGCACTTGAAACGATTCAAGTACTCAGAGAGTCCGCCATGCCCCGTGAACACCTGCGTCAAAAGAGGGCATATCTCTAACTTTCTCACTATACCAAACGCCTCTTTGGCATCGGGAAAGAACATGCGGGTCACGGTGCCTGTGTTCGCACTTTGGTATCTCCTATTCCATTCGTCAATCGTATCCAGACGGATCTGGCGCTTGACGAATGAAATAGGACACACATCGTAGTCGGGCCGGCGCTTAATGCCCACTGCGGCCTCTTTGGCCAGGACGTCAGCCCTTTCGTTCCCCTCCAACCCCGCGTGAGCTTTAATCCAAAATAAATTCAATATTTTGCCAAAATTTTTGATATTATTTAAATTTTTACGAATTTTGAACGCAATGGGGTGAAGGGAAGTGCCACTGGCGACAGACTCAAGAGCCGACCTAGAGTCGCAGTACACATTAAACACCTTGGCTTTGTGCTTGAGGACCAGATCTGTTGCCATTTTTAGGGCCAGTAACTCCGCCTGGAATACGGTGCAGAAGGACTCCAGCTTAAATTTTTTACGGGCGACTTCTACGTTGTTCCTCCACAGGGACAGCGCGGCCCCGACCTTACCGTCAATTTTACTTCCGTCTGTAAAAATATTACAGACGGAATCGTCCCCATGAGCCACTTCTGCACCGTCAACCACGCTGCCAAAAACATATCCACACTGTTCAGCGGGATGTGGCGTGCTGACAACTGGTACCGGAACCTCAACCTCCCGGTCCCCTACTACGCGCTGGGAATGGCCTCTCTTTACTTCGTAAAGAGCGGCAGCCTCTTGGATCCTCAGATCCAGGGGGAGCAATCCAGCGAGTAGTAGGGCCGAGTTTAGGGAAACTGTCCGGTACGCCTTGACCAGTTTCTGCACAAAACCCCGCTGAACAGTGTCGAACTGCTTCCGCACGCCGAGTTTTTTAGCCGCCGGTGCCCATGCACTCGCTGCGTACATTATAACTGGCTCGACCACCGCGACATAAATAGTCCTGATCACCTCAGGCGACAACCCCCACTGCACCTTCGCTGCCCTTGACAATTGACGATAGAGGCCAAGAGCCTTTCTGCACACATTGGCAACATGCGTGTTGAAGGTCAGTCCATCGTCAATTGTCAAGCCCAACACCTTCATCTCCTTCGACAGATCAATGCGTACCCCGCCCATGGCCAACCTTGGTGCATCAAACTTCAGCTTTCTAGTTACCACCATCGCGCTTGTTTTGTGAGGTGCAAACTTAAGCTTATTTTTGATGCCCCAACGCTGGACATGATCGAGGATAGCATTGGCCCGCTCCTGCACCTTCTGTCCATTGTCGCCTGAGATAACCAGCACCACGTCATCCGCGAACGCCTGACACAACACGTCCTCTCCTTCGATTTCTTTGAGCAGTGGGTCCAGCAGGAGGTTCCAGAAAGTTGGACCTCCGATCGACCCCTGCACACACCCTTTTGTGGTGTCCCTGCAACACTCCGCTCCGGCATACCTCAGGCGAACACACCTGCCCTCGAGGTAGCTGTCTACCATTCGCCGCAGGTTTGATGGGCAACCTGATTCGGCGAGCCGGCATTTTATGGCGGGCCACCACGCGCTATCGAAGGCTCCCTCTATGTCTAATGATACCACCACCATCAATTTTTTGTCGTCCAGTTTGTTTCTAATATATTGTATCAAGGCATAGAGGGAGTCCTCGGTGCTGCGCTGGGGCGTAAAGCCATATTGCCTGGCAGACATGTTGGGCAGGATGTGCCATCTAATTCGCCTGATGAGCATTTTTTCGAGAATCTTCCCAAGTACAGGCAAAAGACCAATCGGCCTGTATGACTTGGGAAGAGTGTAGTCTGCCTTCCCCGGCTTTCGCAGGATCACCACCACGGCCTCCTTCCACTTGGTGGGGAAGTGGGAGAGCGCCAAGCACCTATTCATGATAGACAGGACGAGATCGGGGTTCAGGGTTATTGCCGCACAACAAATATCGGCTGTAAAGCCGTCTAGGCCTGGGGCCTTCTTCGGGTTGAAACTCGACGCGGACCATTTTAGCTCCTCCGCCGTGAAGGGAGGGTCACATGACTCATCATGTTCCCTCTTGTTCACTTTATTGGCTAACTCTCTCACCGCCTTATGGTCCGCGTTGTCGTCCTCCTTTGTATCTTCCGGGTAGAAGGTCCCCGCCAGAAGTTCGGCTGATTCTGCACCCACTAGCTCCTGTCCGTTTTGAACAAGGGGCAGGTCTTCTCTTCTATCTGTTGTGCGCCCAATAACCCTGTAAATGCTGTCCCACATTGACTCTCGATCCTGTCTACCACAAAAAGCCTTCCAGCTTGCGGTCTGAGCCATCACTACCTCTTTTAGGTACTCAGATTTAGCCGTGGTATATTGCTCCACGACCCATTCTCGACGGACCGATGATGCACACCTTATTCTCCTCTTCTTCCTTATTACTTCCTTCTTCATTTCAGCGAGCCTGTCGTTCCACCAGGGCAATCCTACTTGTTTTTTAGTTTTTAGTTCCGGAATATTATTCTTGCAACTGTTTTCTATAATTTTGGAATATTTATTAATTTCTTCATCTAATTTTTCTTTGGTATCTATCTTATCAATTTCGGTTGTGTTTAAGTTTTCTATTTCGCATAGCTGTGTCAATTTCTCACGAAATTGACTCCAGTTTGCCTTTCTTGTGTTGAATTTTCGAGTAGTCCTTTTGATATCTGTGCCTAATGAGTTCTTAATTTTTATTTCAAATAAAATTGCCCTGTGGTCCGAGCAGGTCAAACTGTCATCTATCCTCCACCCTTCGATCCGCCCGAAAATGTCTGAGGAGCACACCGTAATATCCACATTGCTAGAGTACCTTTTACCGCCTCTGATTGTATCGAACGTGGGCTCAGATCCACAGTTGAGTATGTGGAATCCAAGTTCGTCCACCATGCCTTGGACTTCCTCCCCTCTAGCGTTCGTCTCCCTACTTCCCCACCAGATGCTCCACGCATTGACGTCCCCTCCCAATATCACGTTTTTCAGGCCAAATCCAGCGACCACCTCCTTCAGCCGCTCCACGTCCGGCTCTATGGGCTTGTCACCCTCGAGATAGACCGATATCACCCCTATCTCCCACGCTTCGGTTCTCAGCTTTACAGCAACCATATTCCTAGTGGTGAGCGTGGGACATTGGGTGACATCGATTGTGTCGTCGAAGAGGATAATCGCCGCCTTGGTCGGTTGGTCCGCGGTCTTGCCACATTGGAAGATTCGCACGCCTGGGTAGTATTTCAGGTCGCCTGTCGCTCCAATGTAGGGCTCCTGGACCAACGCGATGGCAATCTTCCTCCTCGCCGCCTCGACGATGAGCTCGTCCGTGGCAGCCCTACTCCGCTGGAGATTGGCCTGAACTACGTGATACTGCTTTACTTGGCCTGTGCTTTCTGCTGTTTGGACGTTTGTCGCGCCGGTGACCACCTTAGCAGTATTGCACTGCCGACCGTGCCAGGGTTTCCCACCTTTTTCGGACCGGGCAATCGCTACTGAAAGCGTTATGGTCAGCCCGGTCCATCTTGGCGCTCTGGCAATTTATGCAGGTCGGCAGTTTTCCGGACGCTCGCTCAGCGCACTCCGCTCCCAGGTGTGGGCCACCACAGTGACTGCACACGTCCACGGTTTCGCGACAGAACCGCTTGCCGTGGCCGTAGCCCAGACACCGGGAGCACTGGATCAGGGGAGACTGATCGAGCACCCGGACTCGCTGCAGGTCAATATGGACGACACCCGCCTCGGTCAGTCTAGACCACAGCATAGGGGAGACTTTAACCACCACGTGTGATGTGAGCGGGTTCCTTGTCCTTTTTCGGAATTTCACCTCCATTCGGTCCTCTCCTTTCACACCTTCAAACAGGGCCTTATTTTGGGCGCGGAGGCCGTGCAGCACGTCCTCGTCCTTATTATAGGCGAGGACGTCTCGAAGGATGACCATGGGGTCCTTGTTAACTATTTCTTCCACTTTTAAATTATTTCCGTCTTTCCTAATTTTTTCTTTCACCCTCTCTACTTCGGCCTTCGTTCTACATCCTAGGATGATTTTGCTGTCCCTAGCTTTGCGAATTCTATGGATCTGAAATCCTTCTTCTCTGGCCCTCACTACTCCCCTCACTTTGTCCAGGACTTGGTCACCGGTCTGAGTCTCGTCGGTGGATTGTATGACGACCGAGTGCACCGCTGCATGCTCCGAGGATGGTTTCCTCGGAGACGCCGCGGCCACATCCGCGTACGTCCCTCTGCTTGCACTATCCTGATTTTTTAATAACACTTCTTTCAGTATCTCCATCTCCTTTCTATTCTCTTCTAGTTGTTTGCTGTGCTGTACCATTTTCTCCATTAGCTCCTTTCCTAAACCATTAATTTCCTTGTCCATCTCCACATCCACTCGGCTTACTCTTTCCGGTGCTGTCAATTCGGTGACCTTTTCAGTGACTTTCCCTACTTCTTTCCTTTCCGACTCCGCTTCTTTTACCAACTGGTAGAGTCTGTCGAGTGCATGCGTGACTTCTACCTTTATGTCGGTTTTTATATTTTTAGAGTTTTTGAGGTGCAGCTTTGCTTTTGTTAACATGGCTTTGGCCTCGCTGGTCCTATTTATATATTTTGTCTCGGCCCGCGGGGAGACACTAAGTGCCTCTGTTGACACCCTGCGGGTAGCCGTCGGCTGTGACAAGGCCTTAGCCTTAGCCGGCCGGGCAGCAGGGGCCACCATTTTAGGTGAGTTTGGGGATTTAGATGGTCCGTCCACCTTCCCTGCCTCCCATTCGCCGGTGAGCCGTCGGACCATTGAGTCCTGCACCGTCGTTGCCGGCGCATTCGAAGGGCCTGCCCTCTGTTCGGCATCATGCGGGCTGGTGGTGCCCACCCTTCGCTGTCCACCGGACGTCTTTTTCACAGGCGTGTGTATGCCAAGCATTGCGAAGTCAGGAAGTAAAATTGCCTATAATATTTAAGATCAAAATGACTCAATAGAGTATAATTGTCAATATAAATAAAAATAAAATACAATGATTAAAATAAAATTATATAATAAAATGACTCAAAAGAGATTGAAACACAATCTAATAACTTAATACTAAAACAAAATAAGATTGCGTACGAAAATGTATACCCAAGTCTTAACCTAATAATAGAGACACAATAATGTCACTATCGTCACTAAACCTAATAAAATATATACAGATTCACCCAGAACTACCTCGACCAAGTATTAAGGAGGTGCGAATGGAGGTCAATAAACCCTGCACTCGAACCTGTACCCTGTGCGCTAGTAAAGTTGATAAAATACAACCTTCAATTACCCCTATATTCGACCCGAGCCTTGGTAATAAATGAGCTAAGGGCGGGTGGGCGGGCGAATTTTTGGCCTTCGGTTGGTGTTAGGGGCGCAAACGGGGTGTCAGCGGATAGGTCTCGTATAGGCGCACAATATCTACGAACAAAGCACACAGGGTTGTCGAACAAAAGTTTTCAGTAGGGCTGAAAAACCGAAATTTGACTATGAAATGTACCTTTAAAATTTTATAACTCCAAAACTATACGTCGCAGCGCGCTGAAAACAACGTGGACGTGCTCTAAATAACGGATACTACGAATAATAAACAAAAAATTTTGAAAATCTGTTAACCGAAAAAAGACTTAGAAATTTTTCGATATAATTTTGTATGAAAAAGTCCAAAATATGTAAAAAATGTCAAAAATAAATGTAAATGTACGCTTTTTATCGCTTCTTTCAACGTAAATAAATAGAATCGTGCAAATAGAATTTTATAGAAGCGCAAAAGTTGTCAATATTTCAGTTTTCAGATGTGAAAATGTATGTCGTGCGTATGTTAGGTTAGGTTAGGTTAGGTTAGGTTAGGTTAGGTTAGGTTAGGTTAGGTTAGGTTAGGTTAGGTTAGGTTAGGTTAGGTTAGGTTAGGTTAGGTTAGGTTCCCCCTCGAATGGAGCACGCCTTGTCGTGGCGAGGGGGCTCAGTAGCCTGTCGCAATCCAGCGGCGGGTGAAGCCAAGATGCTCCGTGGAGAGTGCCGCTGCGTCTGTTCCCGTATCGGGCGGCAGTGGCCATAGTGAGTCGCGTCTGTCTCGCATCGAGCGGCGACTCACTAAAAGTCGTTGGACTCCCAGCACCCCTCTGGTGTATCAGAGGAGGCAGGGGATGTCCTGAGGACTTTGGTCCTCTGGGCGAGCTCGGCGTGCATTTGCCGTCGGGCGTGGCTCGCCTCGTCGGGAAGGTCTCGGACAGACGGTGTGGGGACACCTCTGTCCAATCACAAGAGACCCTTCTGAGGCGCCAGGGTGCCGTCGGGAGTGGGATCGCCCCACTCCGTGGAGATCCGCCCTCCTCATGGAGGGTGGAGGTTGCGCTGGCAAGGGTCGCGGGACTGTTGAGACACCGCGGCCCCTGCTGTCAAAGCCACCAAACGCGGCGGGCGTCGTCAGGTTTTAGTGGGTATACCCGGGGGCGTATCCGGGGGAGTCCCACACACGCCCCTCCGTTCCCCGACGGAGAGGTACGGTGCGTAATTGCATTTCCTGACGTTAAAAAAAAAAAAAAAGGTTAGGTTAGGTTAGGTTAGGTTAGGTTAGGTTAGGTTAGGTTAGGTTAGGTTAGGTTAGGTTAGGTTAGGTTAGGTTAGGTTAGGTTAGGTTAGGTTAGGTTAGGTTAGGTTAGGTTAGGTTAGGTTAGGTTAGGTTAGGTTAGGTTAGGTTAGGTTAGGTTAGGTTAGGTTAGGTTAGGTTTTTTTTTTTTTTTTTTTTTTTTTTTTTTTTTTTTTTTTTTTGCGGCTCTGTCCCCCGAATATTAATTTCAGGATTGTATTGTTCAAAGGGACTTCTTTTTATTTCTTTTTTGGTTTTCTCTTTATTTAAATGAATTGCCGAGCCTTTTTATTTATTTATATACATGATATTCTTATACTTATTACATCTTTATATATATAACTAGTTTACAATATAACTTTTATAGAGAAACAATTAGTCTATTACATCTTTATATATATAACTATTTTACAATATAACTTTTATAGAGCAACACTTAGTCTATTACATATTTATTTTTCTAACTGGTACAACTTCTTATTTCTATTTTATACTTATTACATGTTCTTATTTAATCTTATATCTATTACATTTTATCTTAGTCTATGTCCTTTTTCACTTTTTTATCTGTTGTTACAATTTTACTTAATTCTATTATAACATTATAATTGTTTAAGTAAATTTTCTTATGCTAATCCTTATTTTTATCTATACTAATTTTACATATTCTTTCACATAGTGTGATAAAGGGCTCTCTAGTATTTTTGTTCGCTATCAACTCATGAAGATTGTCTAGCTTTATTGTCTCTTTTGTTATTTGGCTGAAGTTGAACCTAGCTTTGTCGTGTACAGGGCACTCTATTAGCAGGTGCAAGACTGTTTGATCCTTCTCAGGGTCACAGTCGCATGATGGACTCTCCCTACACTTGAAACGGTGCAAGTATTGGGAGAATCCACCATGCCCCGTGAGAATTTGCGTGAGAAGACCCGTTGGTTTGATTTTGCGAATTAGCCTATAAGCATCTCCTGCGCTCGGGAAAAATATTTTTGTGACCGCTGCGGTCTCGCCTGATTTATACCTATCGTTCCATATCAGTATCGATCGACTACGTATAACGTTTTTTGCGTAGGATATCGGGCAGCGATCATAATCTGGTTTTCTTTTGGAGGCAAGAGCTGCTTCCTTAGCAAGGTCGTCGGCGCGTTCGTTACCCTGGAGACCTGCATGTGCCTTTATCCAGAACAAAGAAACATCTTTGCCCTGGATAAGTGCTTTCCGCAGATTCTCCCTTGACTCTACGGCAAGGGGGTGAAAAGAGCTATGGTTAGCGACCGTCTCCAGAGCGGCCCTCGAGTCGCTGTAGAGACCGTAGCTCTTCTCCCTCCCCTTAATGGCTTCGCCCGTTGCCTCGCATATGGCCAACAATTCCGCCTGATAGACGGTGCAGTACGCGGACAGACAAAACTTTCGGTTCCGGACTTCGGATTCACCCTTCCACACAGAAAGGGCTGCACCGACCTTCCCCTCAATTTTGCTGCCGTCGGTGAAGATTCGCACCTCCTGCACGTTGCGTCTATCAACCTGTCTTTGGTCTTCTAGGCATTCGAATCTTATGTCCATATGCGAAGCTGGATGAGGAGTTTCTGCAAACCCTACCCTACTCTCGGTCTCTCTGTCTCCTAACTCTGGAAGGGGTGACCCTCTCTTCGTCTCATACAGGGCGGCTGCCTCTTGTATTCTGAGGTCGAGAGGAAGTATCCCTGCCAGTGTTAACGCCGAGTGTAGAGAGACTGTACGGTATGATTTGCAGAGCTTTTGGGCAAAACCTCTCTGCACTGAGTTGAGTAACTTCTGCGCCCCGATCTTGTTCGCCGCGGGTGCCCACGCTGCTGCAGCGTACGTTATAATTGGCTCTACTGTCGCTGTGTAGATCAGCCGGATAACTTCTGGGTTAAGACCCCAGTTAATTTTCGCGGCCCTAGCAAGCTGTTTATATATTTCTAGAGCTTTTCGGGTTTGGGCTGCGATGTGCTGATTAAAAGTTAGCTTATTGTCCAGAATAAGACCTAAAATTTTAATTTGTTCTGACATCGCGATGTCGACTCCATTCATAGACAGCCTCGGGGTGTCGTGTTTGAGTTTTCGCGTCAGTAGCATAGCGCATGTTTTATGCGGTGCGAATTTCAATTTATTTTTAACCCCCCACTTCTGCACAAATGATAGAGCCGCATTTGCCTCCCTAGTGATTTCCTCCGCAGTGTCCCCATCGAAGATCATCACTACGTCGTCCGCAAACGCTTGGACGTAGTGCCCTCTACTTTCCAAGTCCCGCAGCAAAGGATCCAGTAAGAGATTCCATAATATCGGACCACCAATCGAGCCCTGTACGCAACCTTTGTTGGTATCCCGCGATACCTCCTCGCCCGCGTAACGCACCTTCACACTCCTGCACTCTAAGTAGCTGTCTAGCAGCCTCCTCACATTTACCGGGCACTTTTCCTCAGCCAGACGGATTCTGATTGCTGGCCACCACGCGCTGTCGAAGGCTCCCTCTATATCCAGTGACACTAGGGTTACCAGCTTTTTAAGCTCAATCTTACCCTGGATTCGGTGTACTAGCGTATAGAGGGCGTCCTCAGTGCTTCTCTGGGGCATGAATCCGTACTGGCGAGTACTAATCCGCGGTACTAAGTGCCATTTTATCCGTGCTACCACCATCTTTTCCATGACCTTCCCCAAGACCGGCAGAAGACCTATCGGTCTATATGCCTTGGGGTTCGTATAGTCCTCCTTGCCCGGTTTCCTCAGGACCACGACTGTGGCCTGTTTCCAGATGTTGGGAAAATGTCCGATGGTCAGACACTTGTTGACCAGGGCAAGGAAGGCGTCCGGGTCATGGAGTACAGCTCTAGTGCAGATGTCGGCCGTGAAGCCGTCTCCTCCGGGTGCTTTCTTCGGATTAAAGCTATGCATCGCCGTCATAAGCTCCGTCTCTGTGAACGGTGGGTCGTGTGTCTCGTCCAGTGTGTACTCGTTCACAGTTTCCGCTGCCAGTCTAACTTGGCGATGATGCTCATTGTCGTCCTCGATCCGGTCTTCTGGGTAAAACGTTTCAGCTAGGAGTTTAGCTGACTCTGCGGGGCTTAGTGTTCTTCCGTGTTTTGTTAGTGGCAGGTCCTGTTCTCTGGTGGTGGTCCGACTTATGACTCTATATATCCCCTCCCAGAGTCCTTCGCGATCCTGTTTTGTGCAGAATTTCTTCCACGACTCAGTCTGAGCTTTCTTGGCAAGTTTTTCGTAGGCTTCTTTTTGTTTTAGATATTCGGCTACCGCTGTATCTCGCCGATATGGCGCAGCATTTCTTATCTTACGCCTATATACGGTGGTAATTTTCTTTAATTTGGCGAGTTCTTCGTTCCACCAGGAGATCTTCAGCGTCTCTGTGTTCTTCTTCGTAGGCATGCTTGCTCTACAAGCCTCGGTGATGGCCTCGGTGAATTGAAGCACCTTCTGCTCAAGTCCGCGCTTATCCTCAATGCGTTCGATGCTGTCTTTGTTGAGGTTTTTCAGCGACAGTTCTTGCTGCAGGGTCGCACTGAAAATCTCCCAGTCGG
The DNA here is from genome assembly GCA_963924145.1 of Pyrausta purpuralis. Lineage (NCBI taxonomy): Eukaryota > Metazoa > Arthropoda > Insecta > Lepidoptera > Crambidae > Pyrausta > Pyrausta purpuralis. Next base: position 20,826 of record OZ001661.1, on the reverse strand, counting down.
CTTTTTTGGTGTTGAATAGCCGTGTTGTCCTTTGCACTTTTAGCCCTTTGCTCTGTTGAAGGCCCATTTTGAATAATATGGCGTTGTGGTCAGAACTCGTAAGAGTCTGGTCAACTCTCCAGTCCTCCACCAGGCCTAAGAGATTCTCGCTACAGGCTGTTAGGTCTACACGGCTTGAGTAAGTTCTTCCTGCTCTAACCGTCTCGAAAGTCGGTACGAACCCCTTATTTAGCACGTGTAGATTTGTCTCTTCTAAAGTGCCAGACATTTCCTCTCCCCTACGATCTTCTTTCTTGCTGCCCCACCAGGTGCTCTTGGCGTTACTGTCACCGCCTACCAACAGTAGTCTTGGGCCAAGCTCTGCTACCACTTCTCTTAGCCTGTCCAGGTATGGCCCTATGTGTTTATCCGGTTCGAAGTAAAAGGATACCGCGGCGATTTCCCAGGCGCTGGTTCGGATCCTCACTACGACTATATTGTCAGTAGTGAGTTTCGGGCACTGTATCACGTCGAGGCTGTCGTCGAAAACGACGATCGACGCTTTTACAGTCCCATCTCCTATTGCAGCATTCTGGTAGATTCTCGCTCCACGGTAGTCCTTCATCCTCCTTCTACCTCCAACATAGGGTTCCTGGACAAGCGCAAACGCTAGTTTGCGTCTGCTGGCCTCCACCATAAGTTCAGTGGTCGCAAGTTCTTTGCGCTGCAAGTTCGCTTGGGCCACTGTGTAGAGTCTGGTGGGGTCGTTGGCTCTGGTTTGGGTTGGGGCAACTTTAGCAATACTGCACCTTTGCTCTTGCCAGTGCCTCCCATCTCCTGCGCGTCGGACATTCCGCACTGTATACTGTGTGCTCTACATTTTCCAATTTTGCTGCCGAGCAGTTACAGCACCTTGGTGGAGCCGCCGCCAGCCAATCGGCGCATTCGTTGCGTGTGTGTGGGCCTCCACAGTGAGTGCATTTTGGTGTTGACTCCTTGCAATATCGTCGTCCATGGCCATACGCTAGACAAAGTGAGCACTGCACTAACGGGGACTGGTCGGCGACCCTAACCCTTTGCATATCGATATGCAGCGCTCCCTTTTCCAGCATCCGGTTGTATACCTGCGGAGACACTCGTAGCACGATGTGGCACATCAATGTGTTTCGTGCTTTACGCCTATACTTCACTTCTATCCTGTCATCCTTTGGTTCGAGGCCACGAAAAACCACCCCATTTTGGTTCCTTATCGCGTTTTTGACGTCCTCATCTGTGTGACTGGAGATTACGTCGCGGAGGATCACCATCGGGTCCTGGTTCTTCATGTCCTCGAACCTAAGGTGACTTCCAGCTCCTTTTAGCCGCTCCTTCACCTTATCCCTCTCTTCCGTTGTCCTGCAACCGAGGATCACTTTCTTGTCTTTTATCTTCCGTACCCTCTCTACTGTGACCCACCCGTCTTTGGCGTTCACAGCCTCTCTGACCTGCCTCATCACCTCATCCCCAGTCACTCCTTCATCCTTAGCCTCTATGACAATGGAGTGAAGAGCACTCTGTCTCTCCACTGGAGGCTTTCTGGGGGAGGCTGCTGCTGTTGAGGCGTAGGTCACCTGTTTGGCAGTCTCTTGGTACGAGTGTACGGTGTCCCTCAGTTTCTTTAGTTCCTCGGTTGTCTGGTCGATTTTTTGGCTTTGCTCCTTTACCAGCTGCATCAAGTTTTTCCCTATTCCTGAGCAATCCTCGTTCTTTTCCTGCTCTCTTCTTTTCTCTTCTATGACCACTGTCCTACTAATCTCTTTTTCGTTCGCAGGTACCGCGCTGGAGTTGGTGTTTCCGTCAGCGGTCGCCTCCTTCACCAACTGGTAGAGCCTATCTACCGCCAGAGTGATCCCGGCCTTTAGGTCTGCCCGCAAATTGCGAGACTCACCTATGTGAGCCTTCGCCTTTTGCAGCCAGTTCCTGGCCTGGGTCACTCTGTCAGCAGGTTTGGCTGTGTCCGGTTTTGGCCCTGGGGACGTCGTCTGCGACTCTACCGAAGGTCGTCGTGCGATGTTCTTCGGTTCCGGCTGAGAAGCTATTTTGGTGCGTTGTTTAAGTGAGACTCCCGGCGCAGGTAAGTGAGTGTTGGGGGAGTGGGCGTGCCCGGTGGACGTGCACTGTTTTGGGTCCATTTTTGTGTTTTCCCACTCTCCTATGCTTCTTCTTACGTTTGAGATTTGCGCGGGAGGCGTACGGGAAGGTCCTGCCTTCCCGCTGTCATCCGCGCGTGGCGGGGTTTTTTCTACAGCCTTTTTGGCTGGTGTGCGGGCAGTGATCATGCTGGACAGAGCCTTGTCACTAATTAAAGTCAAACTAAATATATTTTTAATTCAAAGGAATTAAGTAAACTAGCCTAAGATTACCTGTCAAAAGACAAGGTAATCACAACACAGAAATAAAATGAAAAACAGTAAATAAAACACAAACTTTTTTATTTTCAGGCGTCACGCGGGGCTCTATCACTCGGCAGTGTTCCCAATAAATGTCGCGACGCTCAGAAGGAGACTTGTAGTACGTTGTAGTACCGCTTTCTAAAGTTTGTGCGGATTTCGTCGCTATCTCTACAATGTAGAGTCCTGTTTTTGTCCTTAACCCTAAAGTCCCGGCTCTATAGCCCAGTTTCAAACTAAATCTACGTAATAAAACTGATAAATCTCTAAAAAACTGTATTCTAAGAATCTCTATGTAGAGCTACCGTGTGTGCTATGCGTTTTTCCTATAGGGCTTGCTCTGATAGGCCTCCTATTCGAAATCCGGTCTTCCTACGTCAAACGGATCAGGAGTTACGACGGTTTTAATTTTTCCAAGATGGCGGACAAGATGGCCGCCAGAAACTTTGAAAATTCGTAACTACGCGGCTATTTATCGTACGAGCTCCGGAAAAAGACTACTCTGTTCAGTTTTACGTGCTTTACCACCTCTACTCGTTTACTCTACCTAATTTTTTCGATTTTCCGACTCTACAATGTAGAGTATTTGTCTGGACAGGAATCTGAGGGAATGTCTAACAAGCTCCCCAGTCGAAACCGCGTCTCTCTAGGGCCAGCGGGTGCAAAGTTACGGGACTTTAACCAAAAACAAAATGGCGGACCAAGATGGCCGACGAAATTTCAAACCCTTATAGCTTCACAACCGCTGGTCGCAGAGTCTCGAGTGGGGTATCGTTTGAATCGTCTTGGAGAGATCTAACAGGTTCCGGTTCCCGACAAAATAGGTAGAGCTCCGATTCAATTTTAAAAATTTGCTCTATGTAGAGTATGCAATTAATAGTTATATACTGAGTGCACGCTATAAAAACACAAAAAACAAAGTCATAAAAAATTAAAAACCCTAGAAAACACAAATTATATTATAAAATCTAAAGGGCTCTATATAGAGCTTTCTGCTCTACTAGACAAATGTAGATCTCGATGAGACCAATCTAACGACGTGTCGCACGTTCGATTCGGTGCATAAACTTCGGATTTATTGTCAAAACAAATTTCGCCCAATTTTCCGAGTTACGTAATTTGAAACTGAAAATGACCCCCCTGAAATTTCAGTTTTTCCAAAAAATTTTTGCACCGACTCGTGAGGTCCTATGAAAAAATGACCGTCACGTCGCTAGATTTTCAAATTTCGTCCCCGTTAATTTTTACAAGCCCCCCAAAGTTTTTACCTGCAAAATTCACCCCTATTTTAGAATGTTAATAATAAGAAATTCTTATTTTAATAAATTACAAAGATGCTAAAATATGTTATGGCAAGAAGTAAATTATATTTTAAAACTTTAAAAAATTTGAAAAAGTTAAACTAAGCTATTTTAATATATTTTTAAGTTTAGGGGTTGAATTTTATTGAATTTTTTAGTAATTTGCGTATTTTATTATAATATAACCTAAAAAAAGTTTGCAAATTGTCTGAAAATTTTCTTATTGCTAATACACAAAAAGTGGCGTTAAAAGATTTGCAAATTTTTTGCAAACTTAAATAAAAAAGGAGGGTTTAAGATAAGGGTAGTTTTTACCTGAACTTACAAATAATTTTATAACTACTAGCCTAATAAAGCTAGAGAGCTCAAATAAAATGTAAATTATTAACTAATAACTGGGCTATTTAAATAAGTATATGCCGCCCTCGCGAAAACTACCCCTTACAGGCAGGGGGTGTACAAACTTAAAACTAATGAATTTTTACTAACTAAAATACCCTTAGAAATTACAATTAAAATAAAATAAATATTTTTTTCACTTTTATAGTCTTTTTAAATGTTGCGCTTTCCCTCCAAATTTTTGTGGATTTTTCGGGGGTGGTTTTCACCCCTTTTTAATTTTTCGTGAATTTTGAAAATTAAATAGCACAAAAACCACTGGTACAATTTTGATGAAATTTGGTGGGTATATAGTCTGTAGCACAAAGTATTTTTCAAAATAATAAAAATGTAGGGTTGCAGATCTCTATCACGAGATAGAGCTGATAAGAGTTTTTACTAACTTCTAAGGGTTGTATCTCCGGGTCCAGATTCTTCTCGGGGGTGCGGATTTTTGCTCCCGGCTGCTATCGACGTCCTCTACGGCTGGGTGTAGAAAGATATCCGGAAATCCGGAAAACGTGGCCTTCTCGACCGCGTGTGATTTCCGGAAAATCCGGAAAAACTCCTGAGGGCGTGACCGGAAAAATCCGGTTTGGGTGGCGTCGGCTGCGTCTCGGGAGGGCGCGTAGGATGACAGTTGAAAAACTGTGGGGTGTCGCTCAAAATCCTGAGTTATTCGCGTCCAAAGGTGAAAATAACCTCAAATTTGAGGTTAGGTCGACACGTTTTTCACTGTTTTTCACTTTTTCACCAAAATTTTTATACACTTGTGTAGCGCGCACAAAAAGACGAACAATGACGTATTGCACTTGCCGATCGGACTGAAATTGCCGATTTTATGAATTTTTCGGCGCGGAGCGAGTAAAAATCGTGACGCTCGGGGTGGCGGCGAGCGTGGGACTGGGTTTTTTTTTTTTTTTTTTTTTTTTTTTTTTTTTTTTTTTTTTTTTTTGCTGCTCTGTACCCGAATATGGAGTTCCAGGATTGGATTCTCGTATATTTAGGGATTCATTGCTAGCGGGACTTTTGTTTTCTGCGTCATCAAAACTCGCAATTTACTTTATTAACTTTACAACTACTATGCTTAATTAAATACATCTTATAATACTACTTTTTATTTATCTATATGATTCCAACAATAAAATAAGTTTTACTATTCTAACACATGAAAAAGTTTATATATCGTGCAGTTTATTCTAAACAAGGGTTCATCTTAATTACTATGGTGCCTTTTACAATTCAACAAACTTTCTTATATCTAATACAAATTTTCTATTATCTATACAATGTTTTTATCTCTTAGAGTCTATCTTATTTAATTTATATCTAATTTACATAATTGCTATATTTCTTATTATCAATATAATAATATATAACAAATTTATTAACTATGTTTTATTTTTATTATTTACTGATAGGCATATTGTTTCACAATAAGAGATGAAACTTTCTCTTACATCTTTAAAACTAATTAATTCGTGCAAGTTTGTATGATCTATTTTCACCCCCGTTTTTTGCTCAAATTCAAAACGTACTTTGTCATAGGCTGGGCAGGAGATAAGGAGGTGGGGGACGGTTTGGTCAGTATTGGGGTCACAGATGCACGATGGACTGTCCCTACACTTGAATCGGTGCAAGTAGTGGGAGAATCCGCCGTGCCCTGTCAGAATCTGCGTTAATAACCCTGATGGCTGTATTTTTCTTACAAGTTTATGGGCGACGCTAGCGTCCGGGAAGAATAATTTTGTTGTAGACGCGGTGGAACCTGCTTTATATCTGTCGTCCCATTTCAAAATGGAACGGGCGCGTATAACTCTTTTAGCGTAAGAGATCGGACACCGGTCGTAGTCTGGCTTCCGTTTTGACGCTAGGGCAGCTTCCTTAGCGAGATCATCGGCGCGTTCATTGCCCAGCAGGCCTGCATGTGCTTTTATCCAGAATAAAGAAACATCTTTACCCTGGATAAAAGCTTCTCGCAGGTTCTCCCGCGTTTGCACGGCAAGGGGGTGGAGGGAGCCATGGTTAACGATCGTCTCCAAAGCGGCCATCGAATCGCTATACAGACCATAGCTCGTCTCCCTCCCCTTGAGGATCACGCCCGTTGCCTTGCATATGGCCAATAGTTCCGCCTGATAGACTGTGCAGTACGCGGACAGACAAAACTTTTGGTTCCGGATCTCGGCTTCGCCTTTCCACAAGGAAAGGGCGGCTCCGACCTTCCCCTCAATTTTGCTGCCGTCGGTGAAAATTCGCACCGCCTGCACGTTGTGCCTATCAACTTGACTTTGGTCTTCCAGGCGTTCGAACTCTATGGCCATACACGTAGCTGGGTGAGGAGTCTCTGCAAACCTGACCAGACTCTCGGTCTCTCTGTCTCCTAACTCCAGCAGGGGCGACCCTCTCTTCGTCTCATACAGGGCGGCTGCCTCCTGTATCCTGAGGTCGAGAGGAAGTATCCCAGCCAGAGTCAGTGCCGAGTGTAGAGAGACTGTCCGATATGATTTACAGAGCTTCTGGGCGAAACCCCTTTGTACCGCGTTTAGCAACTTTTGCGTCCCGATTTTCTCTGCTGCTGGAGCCCATACGGCTGCTGCATATAAGATGACAGGTTCGACACAAGCAGTATATATAAGTCTGATCACTTCCGGGTGCAGACCCCAATTCACCTTTGCGGCTCGCGATAGCTGTTTAAAAATTTCTAAAGCTTTTTTGGTTTGATTTGCGACGTGAGTATTAAAAGTTAATTTGTCGTCTATGGTGAGCCCTAGAATTTTAATTTCCCTAGTCATTTTTATTTCGATATTACCCATCCTGAGTCGGGGCGTGTCAAATTTTAGTTTACGAGTCAGGATCATTGCGTTTGTCTTTTGTGGCGCAAATTTCAGTTTATTTTGTTCCCCCCATAACGAAATAAAGTCAAGGGCTTCGTTTGCCTCTCTGGCCACGTCTGTCGCGGTGTTGCCGTCAAAAACTAGTACAACGTCGTCGGCAAAAGCCTGGACGTAATGTCCCCTACTCTCCAGCTCCCGCAGTAGTGAGTCAAGTAAAAGGTTCCAAAGTATTGGACCACCAATGGACCCTTGCACACATCCTTTGTTCGTGCTCCGCTTAACTTCCTCCCCGGCGAATCTGACTCTGACGCTTCTGCACTCCAGATAACTATCCAGTAGCCTCCTGATGTTTACCGGGCACTTTTCCTCAGCCAGACGGACTCGTATTGCTGGCCACCAGGCGCTGTCGAAGGCCCCCTCTATATCCAGTGACACTAGGGTTACCAGCTTTTTCAGCTCAATCTTACCCTTGATTCGGTGTACTAGATTATAGAGGGCGTCCTCGGTGCTGCGCTGGGGCATGAATCCGTACTGGCGAGTACTAATCCGCGGTACTAGATGCCATTTTATCCTTGCTACCGTCATCTTTTCCAAGACCTTCCCCAAGACCGGCAGTAGACCAATTGGTCGATATGCCTTGGGGTTCGTATAGTCTTCCTTGCCCGGTCTTCTGAGTACCACGACTGTGGCCTCTTTCCAGGTGACCGGGAAGTGTCCAATGGATAGACACTTATTGAACAGGGCAAGGAATGCGTCCGGGTCTTGGGTGATAGCTCGGGTGCAGATATCCGCCGTGAAGCCATCCGCCCCTGGGGCCTTCTTTGGGTTGAAGTTCCCCACCGCGATCTTTAGCTCCAGGTGTGTAAACGGCGGGTCATGTTGTTCATTATGCTTCCACTCGTTTACCCTTTCCGCCGATAGTCTGATCGAGCGGTGGTGTTCGGTATCGGCCTCTTCTAGGTCCTGTGGGTAGAAGGTCTCCGCTAGCAGATTCGCCGATTCTTTGGGGTTCAAGTGTGCACCGTCTTTGGTTAAGGTTTATCTTCTTCTCTCCTGGTGGTCCGGCCTATTACCCTGTAGATACCTTCCCATAGGCCTTCTCGATCTTGCTTGCTGCAAAACTCCTTCCAGCTGTCGATTTGGGCTTTCTTGGCTTGGCACTCGTATATCTCTTTCTTTTGCAGGTACTCGGTGACTACAATCTCTCTGCGGTGTGGTGCCGCATTTCTAATCTTACGCCTATAAGTAGTGGCTACCTTTTTCAGCCTGGTGAGCTCATCATTCCACCATGGGATCTTTAACACCTCTGAACTCTTTTTTGCAGGCATACTCGCCTTGCATGCAGTTGTTATAGCGTCTTCATAATGTTTCACTAATTGCTCTAGATGTTTTTTGCTATTAATGTTGTTGATGCTGTCTGAGTTCAGGTTTTTGTTGGATTTGGCCTCTGCTAATGTCGAGTTAAAAAGATCCCAGTCTGCTTTCTTGGTGTTATATAACCTCGTGGTGCGTTGGACTTTCATGCCTTTACTCCTGCGGAGGCTTATGTCGAAGGTTATAGCGTTGTGGTCCGAGCTCACCATTTCCTGATCTACCCTCCAGTTTTCAACCAGTTCGAGGAGGTCCTCGGAGCAGGCTGTGATGTCAATGTGGCTGGTAAGCACCCTGGTACCCCTAACAGTGCAAAAAGTAGGCGTGTCACCTCTATTCAGTACCTGCAATGCTGACTCTTCCAGGGTCCCAGACACCTCTGCTCCCCTGTGGTCTTCTTCCGTGCTGCCCCACCAGGTACTCTTGGCGTTACAGTCGCCGCCTATCAACAGTAGTCTTGGGCCCAGCTCCTCTACGACCTCCCTCAGCCGCTCCAGGTGTGGCCCTATGGGTTCCGGCTCTGGTTCGAAGTAAAAGGATACCGCCGCGATTTCCCAGGCACTGGTTCGGATCCTCACTGCGACTATGTTGTCGCTAGTGAGTTTCGGGTACTGTATGACGTCAAGGTCGTCATCAAAGACGACTATAGCCGCCTTTACAGTCCCATCTCCTACTGCAGTGTTCTGGAAGACTCTCGCCCCACGGTAATCCTTCATTCTTCTCACCCCGCCCACGTAAGGCTCCTGGACGAGCGCAAACGCATATTTGCGTTTGCTGGCCTCCGCCATGAGCTCGGTCGTTGCTAGTTGTTTGCGCTGTAGGTTCGCCTGGGCCACTGTATAGCATCTGGTTGGGGCGCCTGCCCCTGAACGCGATGGAACCACCTTAGCAATGATATTGCACTTTAGCCCGGGCCAGTGCCTCCCACCTCCTCCGCACCGGACACTCCGAGCTAAACGCATTGTGCTCACTACTATCAAGTTTGGCGGCCACACAATTGCAGCACGTCGGTGCTATGGAAGCTAAAACATCCGCGCATTCAGTCCTCATATGCGGTCCCCCACAATGTGTGCAACGGGGTGTAGTCTCCTTGCAGAATCTCCTACCGTGTCCATACGCCAGGCACATGGAGCACTGCACGAGTGGTGATTGGTCTGCAACCCGCACCCTCTGGATGTCGATATGAACGGCTTGTCTGTCTAGCAGCCTGTTGTAAATATGCGGTGAGACCTTCAGGACTACATGGTTCATGAGGTGGTTCCTAGCCTTGCGCCTGAACTTTACCTCCATGCGGCTGTCCTTCGCTTCGAGGCCATGAAATACCGCCCCGTTCTGGTTTCTCAGGGCCATAAGTATATCCGAGTCGGTGTGACTGGATATAACATCCCTGAGAATGACCATAGGGTCTTGGTTCTTCATCTCCTCAAAGCGAAGGTGATTGGCTGCGCTCTGGAGGCGTTCTTTGACTCTGTCGCGTTCTTCAAGTGTCTTGCAGCCCAAAATAACTTTCTTATCTTTTACTTTTCTCACTCTCTCAACGGTAACCCATCCGTCCTTCGCATTGACAGCATCTCTAACCTGCTGCATGACGTCATCTCCAGTTGCGGCTTCGTCCTTAGACTCTACCACAATGGAGTGCAGCGCGCTCTTCCTCGTGGGTGCTCTGCTGAGTGGCGCTGCTGCTGTGGCGCCTGCATATGTCAGTGTCTTCGCTGTCTGTTCTTGCTGCGAAGTGATGGCTTCCCTTAATCTTTCTAGTTCTCTGTTTGTTTTATCTATTTTATCCCCCTGTTCCCGCATCATTTTAAATAGCTCCTTCCCTTCCGATCCTAAACCCTCACGAGCTACTCCCCTTTCTCTTTCTCCTACTTCTACCTTCTCACAGGCTGTTTTTTCTGTTACAGATCCCGTTGCTGCTGCTATTTCTTTCACGATGGCGAATAGGCCGTCCAGCGCCTGGGTGATCCCGACCTTAAGGTCTGACCGGAGATTGCGAGACTCACTTATGTGAGTTTTCGCCTTCGCCAGCAGCCTCCTGGCCTGGGTCACCCGGTCGGTGGACTTGACTGTTTCCGGCCTCGGTCCCGGCGACACCGCTGCTGCCTCGGTCGAGGCTCTGCGTGCCGCAGCTTTCGGCTCTACATGGTGCGCTGCCTTCGTCCTGGACTTCAGCGGCGCCGCCGGCACCGGGGCAGGCTTCGCCGGTGAGCGATCGTGGCCGTGCGCTGCCACGGTGCAGGGCGTGGGCTCTATCATAGCGCTCTCCCACTCTCCAATGCTACGCCTCACCCTAGAGGCCTGAGGCGGTGTGGTTTGCGAGGGGCCGGCCCTCTCGTCAATGATGACTACCGGTGAGATGGGAGAGTTTGTCCCTACAGTTTTCTTTGCTGGGGTGCGTGTCGTAGCCATTTTTATGGGCAGAGCTTTGTCTTATTTATAAAAGTGTATAAAGTTGCTTGTTCAAAAGAACCTAACACAAACTTATCCTAGGATTACCGGTCAAAAGACACGGTAATCGGGTCAAAAAGTAAGTT